>CM060939.1:390476248-391969544 GCA_030765085.1 Allium cepa | reverse complement strand
ATTTTAAATGTTTATAAGTGAAAATTTTAAGTTAAATAATTTATTTCTTGAATATTGGATTTAATTGGTCATTTAAATCGATTAATTAATAGTGAAATTCCGTAGATAATTGAATATTGGGTTAGATATGATTGAAAATGGTTTGGAAAATTTTGTTATATCATATTAAAGTTATAGGAATATTTTAGAACTTGTAAAATTGAATTTGGAGTTAATTCGTAAAAATTGAATATTTTAATATTTAATTATCGACTGAAAAATAGCCAATTTTTGAACAGTCTCAGAATTGAACGAAACGAGTTCCATTGGATCCGTAATAGTTAGTTATTATCGGATTTCAATTTTCGTAGCAAACGGAGTTGTCGTTTGACCGTCGGCAGCTCGAAACGCATCAATATCGTTTTAATATAAATTCGGCGAGTTAAAATAGCCATTTTTCAAACGGTCTCGGATTTCGACGAAACCAGTTTCATCGGATCCGTAATGTGATATTATTGCAAGATTTCAAATTTCAAGTCGATTGGATTTGTCGTTTGTCCAGTACAAGCCAAAACGCCTAGAAATCGCTTAAATCGGTTTAAATTTAAATTGAGCGTTTATTACCGTATCTCACACATATGATGGAATTAGCTTCCGAAACTTGTTCCATTGTGTCCGGAACGTGGAAAAACCTTAGGATCGCCTGGCGGCACGCGTCGTTTGGAGTTCGTTTGCAAAAGTGTTAAATTGGGCATTTTATTATTAAAATAATATTAACATATATGTTATCTTCTTTTCCAAAACCCTAATCACTATCACCAGCCGCCTCCTATAGGTCCAATGGCCGAAATCATCCCATTTTCCCCTCTCAAAATCTCCAAATCCGCTCATCGAATCGAGAAACTTACAACATGAAAGTTGTAGAGCATGGTGTGGACTACAGATCCAACGGTGGATCTCAGCTATCATCGCCGTTTGGAGGGCATGGGGAGCCGCGTTCGTGCTTGCGTTTGGCACGTTTTCCTAGGGGATATGCTGACCGAGCTCTGCAAGCTCCTGGCCGAAGGTGGCTCTTGTCGTGGGCTACGAGGTGGTGCTCTCTGATCGATGCATAGGCGAGTGTGGTGGTCGCGAATTCAAGCCCTAGATTTGTGCATATGGGTTCATGTACGTGTTTCTTAGCCTGGGGAGAGTTGCGTGCGTGATCTTGGTGAAGGAGAAGGGGGACGCGGGGCCCGTTGGGTTGGTATTTGTAAATTAATTTAAAAGGAATTGTTTCGAAATTCAATTCAAACTTTAAAAATCAATATCTTTTTGCTGCGAGGTCCGATTTGGGCGAATCAAAGTGCGTTGGAATCGTATGGTCGTGCTCTTCGCAATGCAACCAGTTTGGAGTCGATTGGAGCTCGTTTGAATTTCGGGTAAAATTAAACGTTCGTTTAATTTTATTCGAAACGAACGCGAAAACCGGAAATAAAACCAAGGTGAGAACTCCTCACTCAATCGAAAGGTTTTGTTTAAAATTTTAAATAGTTAATATTGATTGATAATTGTTGATTGATTGTGGTAGTAGATATAATAGGACATATACTATATATAGCGATATATATATATTGGCATATGTATATATCGGATTTGATTTCCCGCCTCGTATAGCGGATGAGACCCTATTGCGCCGTTATTAAGCGGAATATTTATAAAATCCCATATACCGCGATATTCCACCTTGAAGTGGAATTGGTATTGTGCTAACGTCTGTGGTTGCAGGGTAACAGGTTGGAGGGATCCAACTGGATTCCTCGCATATTTATTTGTTTATAAATATTATGTTGATTGTTGATAATCATATTGATATATGACACTTATTCCCGTGATTGACCATCTGATGTTGTTGCATCATCGGATTCAAATTTTTAAAAATTAAAATAACGGTTTTGAATTTAAAAGGGGTTTTAAATCGATTTTTCAAAGAATATGGTTTATTAAAATTTTGAATTGATTAAATTTTAAAATAAATAGATGGATAAAATTTTATGTTTTAAAATTTTATATTTTTATAAAATATAACTTAAAAGAAATTTTTAACAATAATAGGTTTTTATAAAATAGTTAAATTTGGTTTTTTGGGGAGTTATTATTATTAATGGTTTATATAAAGGATTTTATAAATGGATGTTTTTAAATAAAAAATTATTGAAGTTATAGAATAAATTTATAAAGTGTTAAGTTGATGTATAACATGCATTTCACTAGGATTTATAGATTAATAAATGTGAAATTTATAAAACGAATGGTTATTGGAAAATTTTAAGTTTATAAGTTATTCACTTATAAAAATGAATTTGGGGCATAAAAAGGGGAATTTTATAGAAATTGTTAATAAATGAAGATTTCATTAGTTGAAATTATTATAAACCATAAAGAAATCTTGTAAGTGATAAGATTTTAAATTGGTGAAGTTCAAAGGAACGATTTGGTAAATAAATAATATTATAAGTATTTAACTTACAATATGGCTTTTGGGTATGAAATTGGGTTATGTAAAATTGCATCGGATTAATAAAGGAATTTATAAAATTGGGGTTTATAATAGAAATGGAATTTATAAACTATGTTTATAAATTTGAAATTCATCGAATTTGATAAATTGAAATATGGGAATTTGTTAAGTGGGCTTTATTCACTATTTTGAATATTGAATAGATTATTAAATAAAATGGGTTTGTTTTTGGGAAAGGAATGTTTTAAATGGAATTTAAAACGAATTAAAGGTGTTTTAAAATGTATTGAGTATTGAAAACATAGATTTCAACATTGATTGTTGAAATAGACGTTTTCGAGAAACAGAAGGGGATAATTTGTATAGTATTGGATTTATATATCTATTTTTAATTTCAAATCCATATACTAGTGTTTTTGGGTTGTCGTAACGATGTTTTACGCAACATTCGTTTTTAACCCAAATAAATGTGAATAAAGGAATGTTTTCTTAAAGAGAATGGAATAAAATACTTAACGGTAACTTAAGTATATTGAATATTTCCAAATTGTTGAAAATAAATAAATTTGTGAATTACTTATTTTTAAAATAAGCATGGGAATGGTTTTCTAATATGAAATGGAACGGTTTTTGTGAATTCACCTTTAAGGTAATTGAAAGCAAATAACTTGAAATCGATTTGGGAATCGTATGCTAGTAGATGCTTGGAATTTAAATCCACTTTGGAATTTATATATATGAAGGGAAATTTGTTTAAAAATAAATATTGATTTATTTTGAAGTATGAAAATGAATTTACGGATTTGGGACGTAAATTTAAATTAAATCGGTAAAGATTTATTTGATGATTTGAAATTTGTTTTCAAAGGGTATAAAGGATGAAAAGTAATTTGAAATTAGTTTTCAAATGGTTAAGGTGATTTGAAATTAGTTTTCAAATGGTTAAGGTGATTTGAAATTGGTTTGCAAATGGTTAATGTAATTTGAAAATTTGTTTTCAAATGGTAAAGGTAAATTGGAAATTGGTTTTTCAATTGGTTAAGTGTGGAAAATTTTATCGTGAAGTGGTTTTGGTAAAACAAATAACTGGGGCAGTTATTTGGAAATGGTGTATATATGTATATATCTCTCGTAAGATATTTTGGGACTTAATAATTTTGGAAAAATTATTTGGAATCTGATGATGTGGCGCATCCTTATTGATAGTTAAATAACCGACTATCAATATTTACCCTTGGATGGTATTGATTGTGTTTGTTTAAAATTGAATGCACACTTTTTATTTTTTTAAAATAAGCGCTCGCTATTCGGTTTAGCCGGGAGAGGACCTTTGTGTCATATATCCCATTCCGAATATGCGATACGTCGTTGGATTGCATTTGAAGACCGGTGTTGAAGACCGGGTATCTGTGAGAACGATAGGATGACCTATCGATTGTCTCCGCATCGTTAGCTACGATATGGAGATTTCCTTTGTGATGGGAAATTTTATCGGGATTGTGAATACCCGGATTGCAAGGGCTTCTTTGGAAGTGCCTTCGGTTCTGTTCGAACCCGGAACAGACTTGTATGGTTACGTGTCTGACATTACATTTTGAGAGATAGAGCAGATTTCTTTCAAATACATTTCTGTTGGTGGCGGAGAATTTATTCTCTTAGCTTAACACCCTTCTCTGAGACGTACGAGCTCAGAGGTTATGTAGTTGAAGGTTATCAGCGATATTTCCCAATCTGGTAATGTGGCATGCTGAGTGCTGCTGTGTGATGATCATTGGTTGATCGTTTGGATATGATCATTTGTTTGATCATTTATCTTTGTGATTATTGCTTTGGTCATCTGTGGACCCAAAGCATGGCTTTGTTGCACAAAGCGTAGCTTTGTGGACGAGACTTCGTCAGGACCTCACTCCCCGGAAATGGTCGAAACAGGAATATGCGGCAAGGTTATGAGGGTCGCGCCCTTTAGGGTATGTCATTCCCTTCTGGAAAAGGGTGGTATCATGGTATGGAGCCCAGATATTTACTCATGTGGAAAACACTATATCTATTTCTGTGTGGTGTTGTTGGTATCGAGCGCTCGGATAAAGGTCCCAAAGGACCGGGGGATGACATATTCGTGTAGTAGTTACCTAGTTACAGAGGTAACCCGGCCTTGTGTTGGCAGAGATCTAACCGTAACGTTAGTTTCTCGGGACGTCCCGCCAGAGGCGATCCCATGTGGCAGTAGGAAGTTCCTTAGCCTGACCATTTGTTGGAAATCCATTCCTCCAATACGCGCCTTGTACGGTTTTAGTTGTATTACCTGCCATTCACTTATGGTGGTCACCACTGTTTGGATGGTAGCTATAGTAGGCATAGTTCGGAATGTCTATGCTGGCTAGGATTTATATTCTACTTTCGAAATTGTTTTCTACACTATGCACTAGTAATAATATCAAAAATGATTTGATTTTCGCGTAGTAAGCATCTTTGACTATCATAAGGGGAAATCTCCTCCAATTCTGCGTTTGCATTGTGTGTGTGGCGGGAGGCCTTATGGTAGTTTCATTTTCAAAAAAAGCATTGCGGATTTAAAAATTTAAATTTTCTTGTTGCTTGTTTAAAGATAAACTATTTTTGAGTTCTCACACCAGTCCCATGACTGACCTGGAGTTTATTGTTCCTTTCCTAAACTCTGGGTGCCCACTATTTTCCACACGGGCAGTCTAGAGTTAGGTTATCAGGTTATTCTGGATTCTGGAGTTGCTGTGCAGATGTTGGAGGCGAGCTTGGATAGCGTAGTCTATTATCTATTGGATATAGTATTCTTTCCGCTGTTTTATTGTTGTACACTCTGATGATATGATGTATTGTGATGTATATATAAAATGTATAGTTCTTTGTTTTAAATGAATGTACATTTATCTATTATATATTGTTCCGCTGCGATTGTGAGATTCTGATATTGTTTCTCGTTCTGTTACTTGTTTTCTGTTTTCTCCTCTCTTTCTTTCCTTTCTTCTTCTACCTCTTTCTTCTTCTAAAACCCTAACGGTTCGATTTTTCGGCAACGAAAAATCCCGATCGTTACATTTGGTATCAGAGCATATGGTTAAGCGACAACCTGCTCTGTTGGGTATTACTCATTAGAGATAGAGTCAGTAGTACTCTAGAATGAGTGTGAGTGTAATAATAGATATGAGTGCGTATTTGTTAGTGAATATAAAATTGTTTTATATTGTGATGATTGGTTTGTTGAGTGGTATATGAACCTTCGTCGGCGCAGCCTCGAAAACTGAATCGAAGGGGTTCCTAAACACTTGAATAGAACAATTCGACACAATATTGTTTTAAATTGGGTAAATGAAATAATTTTACCTCGATTATATTTTATATATAAAAAGAAAATAATTTTTCAAGAATTATTGAAGTGTGTATATAATTGATTGCTTGGTTGTTGTAAATGATATATATATATATATAAAATAATTAAAAGTTGTTTGAATAAGCTAATAAAAGCAACTATTGTAAAAAGAATAATGGTATAAACCAATGAATCATAAGATGAAATAATAATTAATGATGATTTACAATTGTAAGATAAGCATGTATGTATATAAGAAGTAAAATTATATAAGTAAAAGGTTTATAAAAGTGATTTATGAATAGAAAGAAAACTTTTTGAAAGAATAATTAGCATTGATTTCACTATTGTCACTGGGAAATAATAAGGGTGATGACTGCAGCATCATCAGTATCATTTTCGAGTTTCTATGTGATGGATTTGCTACAAAAATGAATTTAAAAATTGAAGTTTTGTTGTAATAAATCAATTTGAAATTAAAATTCAACTTGAAGTTGTTAAGTATAAGTGAAAAAGGTTTTGAACTTATAATATAAGTTAGAAGTTGAATAATAAGTTTTATAACTTATAGAATGGGAAAATGTAAGTGAAACCAGTTATTGAAGTGGTTAAACAATTAAGTTAAGTAAAATGGAATATGAATTTGAATATTGATATGAATTTGGCTTAAGTAAAAGTTAAATAGGATTTACTTTGGAATTTAAAATCCGAATTGAATTGATAAGTAGAACTTAAGTTTAATTAACAAATGATGTTTAAATGGAATAACTTAAGTGAAGTTGAATAAAAAAAATCGATCTTTGCATCAAAGTTAAATAATCAAGTGAATTAAATGATGTAAATAAAGTTGAAATGGAATGCAAGTTAAGTAATGTTGAAAGAATTGATGTTAATATCAAAGTAAGTGAATAAAGTGAGTAAATGAAATTGTTAAAGAGGTGAACTTAAGTTATATAAATGAAATTCAATTTTATTTGTAAAAAGAACTAGCAATTGAGTTAAAGTATGAATTGAATGTTAATCAATAGAATATGAATAAGTTGATATGAAATGATGCATGCAAGTGTAAATTCATTTGAAAATAGTTGAATAGTAGAATGAAAATCAATTGAATGTTAAACCAATTGAAATTAAAACAGTTGAACCAAATTGAATGTAAGAAAAATGGATAAAATTTGGTTGTATTGGATGTGCATTGGTCGTTATTTGCTTGTTGGTGGGTTGTATGTAAATTCATTAAGTGTTAATGAAAATTGAATTAGTAAAATTTGAAAGCTATGTAATTGAATTCAAATGAAAATTGAAATGCAAAGTTGAATGAAAATGAATATGCAACTTTAATAGTAAACTAAAAGTGGTATAAGAAGCATGTATTGGAAATTTTATAATTGAATTGGCAAATTTGTTTGAATATTATAATTAGATATTATGCTAGCAAGATATACAGGTTATAATGGAATTGGGATTTTGATTTCAAAGTTAAAAATTTGTAACGCTCGACAAAAAGGTACGTATTTCAATTTTTATATGAGATTTGATGATTTCCTTCTCCAGCCACTTGGCTTTCTCTTTTCTTTTTGATTCTGAGGGGCCGTAGTGCCGTTTTGTAGTCGTACCGATCTAGCCGCGCAAAGGAGACTCTGGCGAAATTTTTCGAAAATTTAGGGAGTTAGAAAATTTTTGAGAAATTTTGAAAGTTTGAAATTTGAATTTAAATTTAAATTTGAATTGTTGAGTAAACAATGTTGTTTGAAACCTATAATTGAGTTTGGAAAGCTAATTGAAATGATAGTAGATCTTTAATAAAAAGATTTGTTTGAAAAGTTGATAAAACTGATTAGCTTTGGAAAAATAATAAACGGATTAGGATCGTTCTCCTTAACTTGCAATTTCGAGGACGAAATTCTTTTAAGGGGGGAAGATTGTAACGACCCAGAATTTTTAGTAATTTAAATTTGAGTATTTAATTAATTTTAAATGTTTATAAGTGAAAATTTTAAGTTAAATAATTTATTTCTTGAATATTGGATTTAATTGGTCATTTAAATCGATTAATTAATAGTGAAATTCCGTAGATAATTGAATATTGGGTTAGATATGATTGAAAATGGTTTGGAAAATTTTGTTATATCATATTAAAGTTATAGGAATATTTTAGAACTTGTAAAATTGAATTTGGAGTTAATTCGTAAAAATTGAATATTTTAATATTTAATTATCGACTGAAAAATAGCCAATTTTTGAACAGTCTCAGAATTGAACGAAACGAGTTCCATTGGATCCGTAATAGTTAGTTATTATCGGATTTCAATTTTCGTAGCAAACGGAGTTGTCGTTTGACCGTGGCAGCTCGAAACGCATCAATATCGTTTTAATATAAATTCGGCGAGTTAAAATAGCCATTTTTCAAACGGTCTCGGATTTCGACGAAACCAGTTTCATCGGATCCGTAATGTGATATTATTGCAAGATTTCAAATTTCAAGTCGATTGGATTTGTCGTTTGTCCAGTACAAGCCAAAACGCCTAGAAATCGCTTAAATCGGTTTAAATTTAAATTGAGCGTTTATTACCGTATCTCACACATATGATGGAATTAGCTTCCGAAACTTGTTCCATTGTGTCCGGAACGTGGAAAAACCTTAGGATCGCCTGGCGGCACGCGTCGTTTGGAGTTCGTTTGCAAAAGTGTTAAATTGGGCATTTTATTATTAAAATAATATTAACATATATGTTATCTTCTTTTCCAAAACCCTAATCACTATCACCAGCCGCCTCCTATAGGTCCAATGGCCGAAATCATCCCATTTTCCCCTCTCAAAATCTCCAAATCCGCTCATCGAATCGAGAAACTTACAACATGAAAGTTGTAGAGCATGGTGTGGACTACAGATCCAACGGTGGATCTCAGCTATCATCGCCGTTTGGAGGGCATGGGGAGCCGCGTTCGTGCTTGCGTTTGGCACGTTTTCCTAGGGGATATGCTGACCGAGCTCTGCAAGCTCCTGGCCGAAGGTGGCTCTTGTCGTGGGCTACGAGGTGGTGCTCTCTGATCGATGCATAGGCGAGTGTGGTGGTCGCGAATTCAAGCCCTAGATTTGTGCATATGGGTTCATGTACGTGTTTCTTAGCCTGGGGAGAGTTGCGTGCGTGATCTTGGTGAAGGAGAAGGGGGACGCGGGGCCCGTTGGGTTGGTATTTGTAAATTAATTTAAAAGGAATTGTTTCGAAATTCAATTCAAACTTTAAAAATCAATATCTTTTTGCTGCGAGGTCCGATTTGGGCGAATCAAAGTGCGTTGGAATCGTATGGTCGTGCTCTTCGCAATGCAACCAGTTTGGAGTCGATTGGAGCTCGTTTGAATTTCGGGTAAAATTAAACGTTCGTTTAATTTTATTCGAAACGAACGCGAAAACCGGAAATAAAACCAAGGTGAGAACTCCTCACTCAATCGAAAGGTTTTGTTTAAAATTTTAAATAGTTAATATTGATTGATAATTGTTGATTGATTGTGGTAGTAGATATAATAGGACATATACTATATATAGCGATATATATATATTGGCATATGTATATATCGGATTTGATTTCCCGCCTCGTATAGCGGATGAGACCCTATTGCGCCGTTATTAAGCGGAATATTTATAAAATCCCATATACCGCGATATTCCACCTTGAAGTGGAATTGGTATTGTGCTAACGTCTGTGGTTGCAGGGTAACAGGTTGGAGGGATCCAACTGGATTCCTCGCATATTTATTTGTTTATAAATATTATGTTGATTGTTGATAATCATATTGATATATGACACTTATTCCCGTGATTGACCATCTGATGTTGTTGCATCATCGGATTCAAATTTTTAAAAATTAAAATAACGGTTTTGAATTTAAAAGGGGTTTTAAATCGATTTTTCAAAGAATATGGTTTATTAAAATTTTGAATTGATTAAATTTTAAAATAAATAGATGGATAAAATTTTATGTTTTAAAATTTTATATTTTTATAAAATATAACTTAAAAGAAATTTTTAACAATAATAGGTTTTTATAAAATAGTTAAATTTGGTTTTTTGGGGAGTTATTATTATTAATGGTTTATATAAAGGATTTTATAAATGGATGTTTTTAAATAAAAAATTATTGAAGTTATAGAATAAATTTATAAAGTGTTAAGTTGATGTATAACATGCATTTCACTAGGATTTATAGATTAATAAATGTGAAATTTATAAAACGAATGGTTATTGGAAAATTTTAAGTTTATAAGTTATTCACTTATAAAAATGAATTTGGGGCATAAAAAGGGGAATTTTATAGAAATTGTTAATAAATGAAGATTTCATTAGTTGAAATTATTATAAACCATAAAGAAATCTTGTAAGTGATAAGATTTTAAATTGGTGAAGTTCAAAGGAACGATTTGGTAAATAAATAATATTATAAGTATTTAACTTACAATATGGCTTTTGGGTATGAAATTGGGTTATGTAAAATTGCATCGGATTAATAAAGGAATTTATAAAATTGGGGTTTATAATAGAAATGGAATTTATAAACTATGTTTATAAATTTGAAATTCATCGAATTTGATAAATTGAAATATGGGAATTTGTTAAGTGGGCTTTATTCACTATTTTGAATATTGAATAGATTATTAAATAAAATGGGTTTGTTTTTGGGAAAGGAATGTTTTAAATGGAATTTAAAACGAATTAAAGGTGTTTTAAAATGTATTGAGTATTGAAAACATAGATTTCAACATTGATTGTTGAAATAGACGTTTTCGAGAAACAGAAGGGGATAATTTGTATAGTATTGGATTTATATATCTATTTTTAATTTCAAATCCATATACTAGTGTTTTTGGGTTGTCGTAACGATGTTTTACGCAACATTCGTTTTTAACCCAAATAAATGTGAATAAAGGAATGTTTTCTTAAAGAGAATGGAATAAAATACTTAACGGTAACTTAAGTATATTGAATATTTCCAAATTGTTGAAAATAAATAAATTTGTGAATTACTTATTTTTAAAATAAGCATGGGAATGGTTTTCTAATATGAAATGGAACGGTTTTTGTGAATTCACCTTTAAGGTAATTGAAAGCAAATAACTTGAAATCGATTTGGGAATCGTATGCTAGTAGATGCTTGGAATTTAAATCCACTTTGGAATTTATATATATGAAGGGAAATTTGTTTAAAAATAAATATTGATTTATTTTGAAGTATGAAAATGAATTTACGGATTTGGGACGTAAATTTAAATTAAATCGGTAAAGATTTATTTGATGATTTGAAATTTGTTTTCAAAGGGTATAAAGGATGAAAAGTAATTTGAAATTAGTTTTCAAATGGTTAAGGTGATTTGAAATTAGTTTTCAAATGGTTAAGGTGATTTGAAATTGGTTTGCAAATGGTTAATGTAATTTGAAAATTTGTTTTCAAATGGTAAAGGTAAATTGGAAATTGGTTTTTCAATTGGTTAAGTGTGGAAAATTTTATCGTGAAGTGGTTTTGGTAAAACAAATAACTGGGGCAGTTATTTGGAAATGGTGTATATATGTATATATCTCTCGTAAGATATTTTGGGACTTAATAATTTTGGAAAAATTATTTGGAATCTGATGATGTGGCGCATCCTTATTGATAGTTAAATAACCGACTATCAATATTTACCCTTGGATGGTATTGATTGTGTTTGTTTAAAATTGAATGCACACTTTTTATTTTTTTAAAATAAGCGCTCGCTATTCGGTTTAGCCGGGAGAGGACCTTTGTGTCATATATCCCATTCCGAATATGCGATACGTCGTTGGATTGCATTTGAAGACCGGTGTTGAAGACCGGGTATCTGTGAGAACGATAGGATGACCTATCGATTGTCTCCGCATCGTTAGCTACGATATGGAGATTTCCTTTGTGATGGGAAATTTTATCGGGATTGTGAATACCCGGATTGCAAGGGCTTCTTTGGAAGTGCCTTCGGTTCTGTTCGAACCCGGAACAGACTTGTATGGTTACGTGTCTGACATTACATTTTGAGAGATAGAGCAGATTTCTTTCAAATACATTTCTGTTGGTGGCGGAGAATTTATTCTCTTAGCTTAACACCCTTCTCTGAGACGTACGAGCTCAGAGGTTATGTAGTTGAAGGTTATCAGCGATATTTCCCAATCTGGTAATGTGGCATGCTGAGTGCTGCTGTGTGATGATCATTGGTTGATCGTTTGGATATGATCATTTGTTTGATCATTTATCTTTGTGATTATTGCTTTGGTCATCTGTGGACCCAAAGCATGGCTTTGTTGCACAAAGCGTAGCTTTGTGGACGAGACTTCGTCAGGACCTCACTCCCCGGAAATGGTCGAAACAGGAATATGCGGCAAGGTTATGAGGGTCGCGCCCTTTAGGGTATGTCATTCCCTTCTGGAAAAGGGTGGTATCATGGTATGGAGCCCAGATATTTACTCATGTGGAAAACACTATATCTATTTCTGTGTGGTGTTGTTGGTATCGAGCGCTCGGATAAAGGTCCCAAAGGACCGGGGGATGACATATTCGTGTAGTAGTTACCTAGTTACAGAGGTAACCCGGCCTTGTGTTGGCAGAGATCTAACCGTAACGTTAGTTTCTCGGGACGTCCCGCCAGAGGCGATCCCATGTGGCAGTAGGAAGTTCCTTAGCCTGACCATTTGTTGGAAATCCATTCCTCCAATACGCGCCTTGTACGGTTTTAGTTGTATTACCTGCCATTCACTTATGGTGGTCACCACTGTTTGGATGGTAGCTATAGTAGGCATAGTTCGGAATGTCTATGCTGGCTAGGATTTATATTCTACTTTCGAAATTGTTTTCTACACTATGCACTAGTAATAATATCAAAAATGATTTGATTTTCGCGTAGTAAGCATCTTTGACTATCATAAGGGGAAATCTCCTCCAATTCTGCGTTTGCATTGTGTGTGTGGCGGGAGGCCTTATGGTAGTTTCATTTTCAAAAAAAGCATTGCGGATTTAAAAATTTAAATTTTCTTGTTGCTTGTTTAAAGATAAACTATTTTTGAGTTCTCACACCAGTCCCATGACTGACCTGGAGTTTATTGTTCCTTTCCTAAACTCTGGGTGCCCACTATTTTCCACACGGGCAGTCTAGAGTTAGGTTATCAGGTTATTCTGGATTCTGGAGTTGCTGTGCAGATGTTGGAGGCGAGCTTGGATAGCGTAGTCTATTATCTATTGGATATAGTATTCTTTCCGCTGTTTTATTGTTGTACACTCTGATGATATGATGTATTGTGATGTATATATAAAATGTATAGTTCTTTGTTTTAAATGAATGTACATTTATCTATTATATATTGTTCCGCTGCGATTGTGAGATTCTGATATTGTTTCTCGTTCTGTTACTTGTTTTCTGTTTTCTCCTCTCTTTCTTTCCTTTCTTCTTCTACCTCTTTCTTCTTCTAAAACCCTAACGGTTCGATTTTTCGGCAACGAAAAATCCCGATCGTTACATTTCTTGGCCACATTGTCTTTGAGAATGGGTTGTCGGTTGACCTTGTAAAAGTAGCAACTATTCAAGATTGGAAGATTCCAAAGAATGCTAAGAAGTTAGGAGAGTTTTGCTAGTTATTGTAGGAAGTGTAATGGCCCACCTTTTTGGATGGTTTAAATCAACAATAAACCATACATGTCAGACTCCAACCATTCAAAA
The DNA here is from genome assembly GCA_030765085.1 of Allium cepa. Classification (NCBI taxonomy): domain Eukaryota; kingdom Viridiplantae; phylum Streptophyta; class Magnoliopsida; order Asparagales; family Amaryllidaceae; genus Allium; species Allium cepa. Next base: position 391,956,004 of record CM060939.1, on the reverse strand, counting down.
GGTAGGATTATTGTGGAGTAAATTAAAAAACAGAACAAAATACAGAATCTCACAGTGGAATGACAAAATATAATAATCAAATAAACAGTTCATGAAGCTATTTTACAAATAACATTTGATTACGCTTTTACAATACAGATCAGAGTTATATATCAGGAATAAATACATAAATGTAGCGGAACAACATGATGCAGTGGGATACGTATAATAAATAATATAGCATATAATTCTTCGTCTTCATCCTCCAAAAGCAGTCTTCGATCCACTGAAAAGCTCAAACTGACCCGAGCTTAATGAAAAGACAAAACACTCGAGTCAAAACTTAAAAAATCTTAGGTAAGTTAAATCAATAGCAAATAAATATGAGTGTAACGGCATCAGAGATGTTTACGAGATTTGACATCTCCTAACATGAGTACAATAACTTAAGAGATGTTCAGGATTCCCATCCCCTAAGGATCTGTTAACTATCTACATACATAGTACAATACACTATTATAATAGTATCTACAGTAAAGTAAAGTATTCAAATAGCGTTAAGGTGTTACCTATATCCCCCTTAACAAATTTTATATATTCCTGTAGTCTATACAGTATCATAATTCTGCCATAAACTTGAGGGCTATCAGAGGGCACTCCATAGGTACGGTACAAACCAAACTCGAAGAAGGTGCGATAATGCATGTGACAAGGCACACGAGGCAATGCCATGGTAGGATTCTACCATTTGCACCTCGGACTGTTGGTAATGCATAGCAGCTACTACTGCCCACTTTGGAACACACTCCCATAATCAAATCGAGGGGTGGCCACCAAATCAATCACAAAGTCATAATATGGTATCGAAGAAATGTTCCCGATTGGAGGTGTGACCTCACTTAGCCCGGTATAGCTCCCGTTTTAGCCACATCAAGCTGACTCACGGGAGTCAGGGCTACATAAATACCTCATACATAATTGTTTTCCAAACCATCCTACTTCATTCTGGAATCTCCACAACGTACACAGTTGTTAAAGTGGTTTTCGGTACTGGCTTAGAGTATGACAATATCTGATTCCAGTCTCTTTAACAACCAAACGCTTATTTCACACTGGATGGTTCTTTTACATTTCCAAAATTGATTCATAATTGATATCAAAAATATCATTTTCAATTCAAACTATATCACTTTCGAAATCATAATCACTTTCAAAATCATATCGATAAGATAAGTTAGTTAAATCCTCTTTTCAAAATCATTATATTTACTCAAATATGTCATTTCACTAGCAAATATCATTTCAAATCCCAACTTGAGTTATAACAGCATTTAACCATATTCGCTTTAAAAATCAAGGAGTTAAACATAAACACTTCCACTTTACACAGTCTGAAATTTAGAAAATAGTATAAGTAGTTTAAATAGTTTAGCATAGTAGGTTTTTTTTAAATAGTTTGCAATACTTTAAAATAGTTTAAAAATGGATTAAAATGGTTTAAATAGATTTAAGATAGTTTAAATAGATTTAAGATAGTTTAAATAGAATTAAAATAGATTAAATAGATTTAAAATAGATTAAATATATTTAAATTGATTAAAATGGGTTAATTAGTTTAAAATTGGGTAAAATAGATTAAATTAGATTAAGTATAATAAAACATATTAAAATAACTTAAAATAGTTTAAATTGATTAAAATAGTTAAATAGTTTAAAGTATATTAAATTAGTATAATAGTTTGAAAATCTTAATAATCAGGATTTTAAAATAATAAATTTGAAACTAATATGAAATTAAACTATTTCTTTCATTTCTACACATCTGGACCATGTCCAACTTTCAAATCGACAAACTAAATTTTGTCTTTCAATCCAAATTCTTATTTAAAACCATTTAATCAATATCGATTTCAAATCCATGTTCGAACATTAAATTCAAACTATTTCCAATTTAGTAGATTTTAAAGTTTAAATATTCAATATTTAATAACTCAATTTCGAGAAATTTCATTTATACTTCAAGTCTAACTTTAAAATTTCAATTAAACCAATTCTAATTTCAACATTTAAAACTTGGGTTTCAAAATAGTTCAGTTTATATAAATCAAATTTTCTTTAAAGTATCATTTAATTAAATTCAAAATTTGAGGATTTAAAATCATTTATATAATTTTCTACCCTATGATAGAGCGATACACAAATTTATCATTTCAATCCATAAATATTTATATTTATGGATATATATCATTTCATCCCACAATCCTGAATTTAATTTCAAACCCATGAAATCACTTGAGTCTATCATTTTAACTCATAACGATTTTCCCCTAATCCATCAGATCGTTCGGGTGTGTATCATCTCAATCCATAAAGATTTGTAGAAATAAACTAAGAGAACCCACAGTGATATCAATATATATGTGTATATATATAAAATAACATAACAACCAGTCATCTAGTATCAACAATTAAACATCCATCATAATCATCATTCAAATCATCCATTAAATATCAATAATTAACTAATTGTCATTGAAAGGTATAAATAGGAAAATCAAAATTTAATATTAAACTAAATGGCAACTAAATTCAATAAAAGTCAAATTTTACTGGAATGGCAATTTAAATATACCAAACATCAACCAATTAATTTCTAATCACACCATTGATTGAATTTAACTAACATAAGATAATTTAGTTGTTGTGAGTGGGTTAAAATACTCACCTTTGATTTCAAATCGATTTGAAATCCAAATTAGGGCCTAAAATCTACTAGCCTTAAATTCGTCCAAACCAGTTCCATAACATCTGGAATTTCGATATGATCGCAGCGGAACAAATCGCGCGTAAATCCGACCTCGTATGCAAAAGTTATTGAGATTAGAACAATTGAAAACTTTAAATTTTAAACTAAATAAAAAAAGAAACAACCTGCTACCATCATCCACATCATCTCGTCTTGTATGTTCCTCAACCTAGAACCTTAGGCACGAGATACGTGCTACGAAAAAATAAAGTCACCCCCATAAATCTCCAATCGCAACCACCACGGCTGACCGCATCACCTCCGAACACTGCAGAACGTCGCGCCACCCCCTTGCGACCCTTCCACGACCAAAGATCATCTCCAGTCGACGTCAACAAGCAGTCGCCACCTAGGATTTAAACCCTAATAAAATTATCAAGGCACATCTGATCATCCATTCGCCAAACAAACCATGCTAATGCAATCTCCTCGCCACTCTCCACAACCCTGTATCCTCCAATAAACGATCTATCGTTGATGATCAAACCCCAAACGAATGGCCGAGAATGATTTGGCTAATTTCAGACAACCAAAAATATGATTGCAAGAACGAACAAAATATTTGGGTTGCGCTCGTCGAGAGCTTCGAATCAGTATATATTATGATAGGGTTTTGAGAAGTTTGATTTTGAAATTGATTTGGAAATTGAATTTAGGATTTTGAAATTAGATTTGGTTTCTGCCATTAGAAGAAGGAGATATGCAGATAGAATTGTATGTACAGAATAACTGAGTGGCTACTAGGGTTTGAGAAACAAAATTTATTTATATGGACAAAGCCCGATAAGAAAGAGGGGACATATCAGATCAGTTAGAATTGACAACAACAACCCGAAAAGCCCGTTCCGTCTCCGAAATGAAAGTAGGTCATCCTATATATCCAAATAGATGTTTTCGATATTTTAAAATTCAATGGAATGGGTTTGATGTCTTAATTCCATTGTATGAAGAAGTTCGCTTTTAAAATCAGCTTATTTTCAATTGAATTTATTAAATCGATTTCTATGCGCTTCGAGCCCGCACGATCAAACGACAAGTCCGATTTCTACGAAATTTGAAACCCTATAGTAATTCAACGTTATGGATCCGATGAAATGGGATTCTTCGAAATCCGAGATAGTGGCCAAAATGGCTATTTTCACGTTAATTAAATAAATTATTATTAAATTAATCAAATCAATTTTTCAATTTAAATTTTATATTTAACAAATTTTATCATTTTTGATTGCCTGGTGATTTATAATCTTTTAAAGTAAATTTCCAAGTCAAATTCAATATCGAATGGTTCACCAATTACGGCGTTCAATTTCAATTACAATAAAAGTCCAATTAATTATATTTTAGTTTCAAGTAAATTTTTTTATTTTTATTTATATCTTATTATTCACTCAACTATCTTCTCACGGATATAATTAACATTGGTTTATATCTTATTACACCAACATTCTACAATTATCATCTTAATTCATATTGACACAATATTTAATTACATTTATTGCAATTGATTTACAATTAAGTTCCAATGGATTAAATAATAGATGATAAATGACAATTGTTACCTTTTACTTAACTTAATCACATTTATAAGTTTATTATCTATAAACAAATGTTATAACTACTTACACATCACAAATTCATATTCAATATTAGCCTATTCCAATTAATTACCTCTAGTTTCAACATTGAATCTAATACTAAATTTTACTTTCTTATTTATAATCTATAACCAATTATGACTTTACAATCGTTTCAATTAATTGCAATTACATTAAAATAGTTGGAAATTTCCTTAATTTAACATTACATTATGATTATTTTCTTATTAATAAATCACAAAATTTTATTTATCCCAATATTAAATTACAAAATCTTATTAAATTCAATATTTTAATTATCGGAAAAATACGAGTCATTACACTCTCCTCCACTTAAAACTTTTCGTCCTCGAAAAGGAAAAAGAAGGAATTAAGGAATTGATATATCTTATTCAAAGTGTACAATTTATAAACATTTACATAATTAAATAATTTAGATAAAACACATTAATTTATAAGTAATTAAATCCTTTTATATTCAAGTTCAATAAAAGTTTGAAAACATTTCACTTCCATAAAAAATTTCTAAGTCCAAAATTCATGGAAATTTTTGGCAGAGTCTCCTTTGTACGAAGCGGTCCGGAAGGAATAATAACATCAATAAAAACAATATATATCATATTTCAAAATAAAATATTCCAAACCATGGGAAAAACAATATAATATTCGCTATAAAATTGTAACCCAAAAACCTACCTATTTGTCGGGCGAACAACACATATTTTATGAAACCAAAAGCAGTAGCAATTGCTTCCATAACCTGCATTTCACTTATATAATCCAAAGAAGTGAGAATTATGTTAAAGAGAAATATTTAAGTTATTTCTATTAGTAACAACTAAATCAACACAACATAACTCCAAGCACTTGTAAACAAAACCATGCAACCATCACATGTAAATCAAAGAAATCAACCATCCATCCATAACAACCAAAACAAATGGTTTGTTTGGGTTGAGAAACTATTAATCATATAGAATGATAAATAAACTACTAACTATACTTGTTTATACATCATAAACAATCTAAAGTATTACTTCCCAATCATCCCATAAGCCAGACAACCAATAAAATCTTACGCCATGTAAGTTTTTCTTATAAATCTCCTTTTATATTATTTATGTTCTTCAGTTCGTTAATTTATACAGTGCTTATTTTATTAATTTACATTCATTGCCAACAAAATTCTTTTCCCATTCATTTATACAATGTCATTTTCTCTTTTCATTACTTTACATTTACTTCTTACATAAGTTATATCCATTTCAATTATTATGTAAGTCTCTTTACAATTTAATTCACCATTAATAAATTATTTATTTTTCACATTCATTTCTTCCATATGTAGTATTATTGAATGTTAAATCCATTTCTAGACCATTTCAACATTTTCTGAAGTTATATCATTCAATAAGTATAGGATTCACCCTTACTATTCAATCTGAATATAAATAGCTTAAAGTGTTAACTTAAGTTTATAATCATTTACTTAGGATGTTCACTCTTTCTATAATTTTATTTAGTAACATTTTAAATTATTAACTTAAGTTTATAACAGTTTATAACAATTTATAACATCAAAATTCTTATTTATAGAAGTAATTCCATTGAACACTTTCATTACTTAAGTTTTACTTGTATAATATTTTATTACATATTCTTATTTAACATTTCAACTTTTAATATTTTGGTAAGTTATATATGTCTTTTAGAATGTAATTGAATGTTACACAAGCTCATCTTATTCATCTTAATTATAAAATGTTCAATAATTCATCTTCTAAATTTTCATTATTCTTTAATTTTACATGTTTCCAATTTCTTATATATTTCATTAATCACTTAGCATCAAATTTCTTATTTTTCATGTAGAAGTTTTCAATTAATAATATAGACAAGATTTCATCCTATTACAATAACTGAAAACTACTAATTATCAGAAAATTTTAAGAACTAAATTTCGGGTTTCTTTTCAAATCAAATATATATACACACATTCATATTTTCCATATATGTCAAATCGTACTTAGAAAATAAGATTAAAATTTGTTTACTAAAACAAATGTGCTATAAGCAACTACAACGATCTTTCCACTTTGAAACTCAAAAATGAACGTTGATAATGTGTGCACTCATCACCGAAATTATTTTCCAATGACAATGAAGGGAGTACAGAACTTATTTCCTTTAAAACTTCCCTTTAAACATTTCCTTCAAATCACATTGAAAACATTTCTATCTAAAAATTCATCCAAATAATACTAATATTACATTCCAAAATCCTTTGAAAACCAATTTCAAAATTCCGAAACTTAAGTTCTCTAATTTCCAATTTATATTCACTTTTATTGTAAATCCTATTTTACAATCAATATTTAAAAAATTTCACTACCTAACAAAAAACATATTACATCCAACTATATCATTTATAAAAATTATTCTTTTATATACAACATATATACTAGGTAAAATTATTTCATTTACCCATATTTCAAAACCAATAATTTGTCGATTTTCCCTATAAATTGTTTAAAAATCCCTATCGATACCATAGCGTCCTATGTACTGACCAGGATTCATAAATACTAAACAGAACAAATTAACATAATATAAAAACATTTTATAACTCTAACATGTATGCTTTCTCATATATGTACACTCAATGACTCATTCTAGGGCATTACTACCCTGTTTCTAATGAGTCAACCCCGCAAAGCTAAGGTTATAGCTAAACTAAAGCTCTGAGACCAAATGTAATGACCCACCTTTTTGGACGATTTGTATCGACAATAAACCACACATGTCAGACTCAAACCATTTAAAAAGGAGGATTGTTATGGGGGAGCTTGGCTTTGTGATTTTGGAGGTAAAGGTTGGATCTTTAGACTTTTAGTAGGCTTAGATTTGGGTGAGTTATCCCACTATCTTGTATGTACATATCGTGTGTGTGTGTGTATGTGTGTGCAAATATAAAGTTAAAATTACGTTAACTAATTAAAGTTATAAAGTTTGGACCCCTCTTGCCTTTGAAAGCAAATGACAAGTTTATATTATATAGCATCATTTTTATTACCTTTAATAACATGTGTCATGGCCCAAACTTTGTGTTTACATGTTTGTTGGCTTATCAGTTGAATTGAAGTATGTTTAAAAGTGTTTGAAGCGAGAATAGTCACTATAAGTGCAATTTGATATCCCTTAACTTTAACTTGTTTAAATGGAAGACTTATGAACTTAACTTGGGATAATTTGATTTGGTTGTTCTCTACAAATATTTTGGTGTATGAGCCATTAAATAATTTGTTTGGAAAGTTGTAGAAATTGTGAACTAAAGTTGTGAAAGTTAGAAGCGAAAAGATCGCTACAGATGCACTTTGAAAATGCTTTGTGTTCGGCGATTTTCAAAGTTAACTTTGAGATATGTCTATTACCTGGTATCCTAACCTGGCTATATTAAACTAATTGCACAAGATAGATCCGACTGTTATCCAGTTCAATGACCCTGGAGAAATGATTGTGGGACCCGAAAGTAAAGTACAGATGGTCATATGAAGCCAGAGTTGGATGAAATTGGAAGATAAATAATGCAGGACACTTAAAGTATGGAATATAGCTTATTCAAAAGGAAGGGATCGGTATGGTTTGACTACATGCTAGGTATCGGCATGTTCCTGTTGCTAACGGAGGGGTCGGCATGAGTTGATGATAAATGGTCGGCGTGATCGAAGATTAAATGGATCGACATAGATGAGTGTGGGTTGATATGGCCAATTGACTTGGAATGTGGTGCTTCAATTCACAAAGAAGGGTTCGACATATTTGGATGGCGTGGATCGACATATTCTAAAAAAAAGATGGATCGGTGTACTTCATTGGACAAGGGTAGGCATTCATCAAAGTCCAAGTATATTTTAGTGTACAACAATCTCTATCTCGAGATCCATGAGATCAAGGCATATGGATTTTGGAGAGCAAGATAAATAGGCCCTAGGGAACCTACCCTAGGGATCGCATATTAAATAGACAAGAATGGAGGGATAGGCATAAAGCCTATGAGAGGGATTGGCAGAAACCAATACATAAACAATCTTGAATCAAAGATCATGCAATAACTTGAGCTTCTTTGGTCCAAACGACATAGGATTTGAAGAACTAGTATATTAAAGCATGTAGAAGCCACCATAGGGATCGCTGCTCATAAATCAAATAATAAAGGGTCAGTACCGATCCCTCTTCATGAGGATTTGGGCTTATCGACCCCTCTGATGGGTCCACATGGGTTAGAAGTTCCCGTAGCCGAAGTTTCAAAGAGATTGGTGGTCATTTTCACCGTATATACTGACCTAAGGGGTCATTCTAGGGATCTTTATGCTGCTGGTTACTTTAATCTTTATTGTAATCAAGTTTTTTCTATTCCTTGCTGCTGTAATTAGATTATTAGTTAGCCAATAAAGACAATCTTCAAAGTGGTTGTATGCATACAATGCCAAACCACTATAAATCTCTGTGATTTTTATCATTGTTCTTTATTGGCTGTTATTTATTTCATTCCTCAGTTTGAACTTTACTTTCTTCATTTACTTCTCTACATAAATCTACATTAGGGTGTTTTTGACCAATTTGGTTGCAAACATTTTGGTGCTTTCACTGAGAAGCTTAATTATTAGCTTGCCAAAATCCTCTTTGTTGCTATTGGATTGGACAAATCCCCCAAAGGAGACCATAGTTATCTTCATAACGCTGCTTATACTACTCAAATTTGTTGAAATCTAAATAAGAAGATAAATAATGGTGAGACATACTAGATCTACTTCTCAGAATATGGATGGAAATGAGTCTGCTAGTATTCGCAAGGAGACCCAAACAATCAACCTACAAATTTGAATACTGATCCGGTTGAAGTTTAGAATCCTATTGATTATATAACCAGAGCTGAATTTCATAATTTAATGAGAGATTTGATGGAAAGCCATCGATAACTAAATCAGCAAATTTAGACTAATATAAACTTGACGAGCCAGATTACTCAACGGCAGCATGGGAAGGCTAGGAGGGACCCTACTCCTTACTCGGTATCAGAAAGTTCAAGCTCATTGGATGAATATCACAGGCATAGGCGTCCTAGGGTTAAAGGAGATCGCACAAAAACTTAAGAGCATTGCTTGGCGGACCAGTGCACCATCACTGCCCGCCACGACCGATCGGTGTTGATCCCTCCCTAGGGATAGGTGCCGATCCCTCCTCTAGAGGAGGGATTCCTCCTTACACTTGGGGAATCGAGCTGGAATTATTCCTGAAGGCTGGGATGGTGGATTTCAATTGAATGCTAACTAGGTACCTCCTTCAAAATGATGACAAGATAAATGTCCGCGTTGCACACTAAGAAGATGGTGAACCAAGAAGGCATGAAACAACCCGTAGACATTGGCCAGACCGTTCACGTAAGGTAGAGCACGACTACCGCTTGGCACCAGCCATTCAAACATTGGATTTAATGGCAATGGTCAAACAGTTGGTGGGAGAGAACCAAGGCTTGACTAACGATGATTGGGAATTTCAAGAAGCTATACCCTGTTTATTGACAATGTTCTACGTGCAGAATATCCGAGAAGGTTCAATATGCCACCAGTTGTTTGTCTACGAGGGAAAAATCGACCCCAAGAAGCATATTATGAGATAGGAATAGCTGATGGATTCTGTGCAAGCCAATGAAGCGACCAAATGCACATGCTTTCCCATCACCATTTCTGGAATAGCAACAATGTGGTTTACGAGACTAACCCCGCGATCAATTTCTAGATTCAATGAGTTGGCAACCAGGTTTATTGAGAAATTTCGAATGCACGTGGATCGTCCTAAAGACGTGATGTCCCTTTCCAGCGTGATCCAGGCTCCAGGGAAATCTTTGAAGTATTATTTGAAGAGATTTCATACAACTGCCATGGAGGTCAGTAACCCAAATGATCACGCCATACTTATGGCCGCGACGAAAGGGATTGATTCGTAGTTTGAGTTGGCGATTGGCTAGCTGGTAAACCGCCTACCATGTTAGAGCACTTTTATTCAAAAGCAGCTCAGTTTTTGATAAGGAGGAAGCCAGATCCTCCAAAAAAAAAGAACATTGCGGGACAAAATGGAGTAGTACAGAGTAACATTGCAATAAAACAGTCTGGTGACATTTCTGGGAAAGTCCAAGTGAACGTTCAGAATAAGCCGAATCAGCAAAAGTGAGGTGGAGATAGGAATCGAGCGCGAAAGAGGGATTCTAGGAGTCTGAAACCTATGTTTCCAATGTATGACAACTACACACCACTAAACACGTCCCTGGAGTATATCTATCTGTCTACTTGCAATACCATACAATACAGGAAGCCGCCTACAAAAGAGTCGATAGAAAGGATGAAGTAGACCGGGAAATATTGTCGGTTTCATGAGTGTTATGGGCACAACACAAATGAATGCATGCATCTCTAGGATATAATATAAAAACTGGTTCGAGAAAAGAAGTTACAACAGTTTGTAAAAACCCCATAGGATGGCGGACATGGGACATCTGACCCCAATCGAGGACAAGCTCCACATAGGACTAAGGAGTCTGCACGGACCAGTGGAAGACTAGTGATAAATACGATAGTTGGAGGACCGCACCCGACAAACAGGAGTTAGCAAGAGATTGAGTGCCATGTTAGCGCGATTGGGCTTGTAAATTTTGAATGTTGTTCGAATACGGAAGATGGAGCTTCGAAAAAATGGCAACGCACAATGGTAGATGATATCGTATTTAGGAACAGGCACGTAGATAAAGTAGAGGCTGCAACAAGTGACCCGATGGTCATTTTAGCTATGATTGGTCACGCATTGGTGAGAAGGATTTTGATTGACTATGGAAGTTTAGTGAATATAATCTTCAAAAAAGCCTACGATCGGATGAGAATGGAAGCCGAAGATTTAAAACCGTCTAAAGCTCATATACATGGTTTTAATGGAATGCACCCGAAGCTGTGGGTTATGTGAAATTACCTGTTGAATTGGAAGAAGGTGAATGAAGGAGAGTACGAATCTTTTCGTTTATTGTTTTGGATGTTGACTCTCCATACAATGTTTTTCTGGGCCGACCGGCCCTGGTTGAATTTCGGGCAGCTCTTACCCCATGGTATTTGATTTTTAAGTTTCAGATGGATAATGGTGGAGGAGTTGTTTATGGTGATTGGACATGCCTATTATGTATCTGAGTTGAGGGACGCTCAACACAAAGAAAAAGGAAAGGGTGTGGACGAGATTATCCACATCCAACCACATCCAAGCTACCGAAGATTGACAACCAACGCCCGAGCCTTGGCTCGAGCGCCACAATCGGTTCTATAGAGATATAGATCCAAGAGATGACGAAGATGGGCTTGGTCCAGATCGAAGTACTAAATACCCCAAATATGAACATGACGAAGATTGACCAAACATTGGAAATAGAATCTGAAAGAGAATCGTGGATGACTCCAATTAAAGACTATTTACCGCGTGGAGTCCTACCTGATAAAGGAAATGAAAAGCGATAAGTCCTTTGCAAAGCTTCACCGCATACAATACAAGAAGGAGTTATGTACATGAAAGATTTCTCAGTCCCTCTACTCCGGTGTATCGCTCATGATGAGATAAAGCGTGTTCTAAGGGAAGTTCCCGAAGGAGAATGCGGCAATCACACTGGGGTCAAACTCTGGCAAATTGGCCAACCATGAATGAGGACACCGCTGATTATGTAAGATGATGTGATAAATGCCAGATATATGCAAAGCCCTAAGAGCTCCACTAGCAGAAATCACGCAAATTGTCATCCCATGGCCATTTGCTATGTAGAGTATAGACATTATCGGTTCTTTACCAATCTCTAAATGTGGCGCAAAGTACGCTATCATTGCAGTTGATTACTTCACTAAATGGCCCGAGGAAGAACCTTTAGCCACGATCACAACCAAGAAATTAATCAACTTTATTGTTCAAAACATCATATGTCGCTTCGGTCTTCCATGGACTATTGTAACTGATAATAGGACTCAATCTGATAGCGCTAAATTTAAAGACTTTTGTCGAAGATATTGTATTGAAAAGAGATTTGTAGCAGCCGCTCACCCTTAAGCAAATGGATAGGTTGAAGCTTTAAATAAAATCATAAAGTCTTTTTTGAAGAAGCGTTTGGAGAAAGCTAGAGGCAAGTGAGTGATGAACTCTCTATGGCACTTTGGGCTTCTAGGACCACTCACAAGTCCACGATTAGCCATACTCCATTTGCCCTTGCCTACGGTTCGAAGCCTTTATTCCTATTGAACTCAAATTCCATTCTCATTGAGTGACTTACTATGATCCCAAAACAAACAAAGATCTCCTCTCAGAATCTCTAGAATTTACAGATGAAAAGCATGAAGAAGCCGATCTGAGATCGGTTTTACATCGACATTGAGTTGCCCGGTATTACAACACTTAAGTTTGATCGAGAACCTTCAAAATTGGCTATCTCGTCCTACCCCATCGCATATGAATCCAATCTGGGAAGGACCATATGTCATTGAATAGAGGCTTAGAGAAGGAACTTTCAAGCTAGCGACTGTTGATGGCATTACACTTCCAAGGGCATAGAATAGTGAACATTTACGACGCTATTTCACTTAATTTATTTCCTTTACATTTCAGTTGTATTTGCTTTAGCATTTGATTTTTCATATGTGTAATAAGACAGTTTATGTTATTTCCTTCCATTTAATGAATAAAGTTTCAAGCTTCTTTTGTATTTATGTTTGCTATTGTATTGTATACTAATTACATAGCGAAACTAATTGATGTCAATATGTACGACAAGCTCCCAGAGTTTGAAATCAATCAGTAATGCTAACTCCCAAGGGGATCAAACAAGATGAGCTCAATCAACTTGTTCGTTTGACAACTCTAATTCACAATCCAAAGAACGAGGTACATAATAAGGAATGAATGTGGTCGACAATCTAATGATTAACTCCTTCCCAAACTGTGGAACTAGAAAAAAATCAGAGCGATCATGATGCGAACGATCGCTCGCTAAATCAAACCCCAAATCCTGGGGGGAAAATTAATCAATTAAAAAGAGTATGATCCAATTACTCTTTAAAATAACTCTAAGTCCCCAAAGTGCAAACTGAAGCATAAACACAAATAGGGTGTGAACCGACCACCCATAAAATAACTCTAAGTCCCTAGAGTTCAGACTGAGATATAAACGTAAATTGGGGTTGAAGCATCTACACGCAAAATAACTCTAAGTCCCCAAAGTGTGGACTGGCGTATAAACGTAAATGGGTGTGAAGCATCCACCCGCGAAACAACTTTAAGTCCACAGATTGCGAACCAGAGTACAAACATAAATTGGGTGTGAACCGACCACCTATCAACTAAATCATATCCCTAGAGTGTGGATACAAACAAGAATGAAAATATAAGTGGAGTTCAACCGTTCTCTATTCCGCAAACTCTGTCTTGAAACTAACAGGAGGAGTATAAAGTCGCTCAAGATGGAATTCAACTGTCCGACATCTGGCCTTGCCAAATCAAAACCGAGGGCAGGAGCACAGTTGTTAAAAAAACTTCTGAATTCGACAGCGTAACACTAAGGTTCGAGCCTAGTGTTTGATGCGACTTAAGGCCACAACCACTTGGAGGCCTTGGGAAAGAGCTGGTAAATTGTTGCCAGAATTCATGAACAACGAACTACAAGTACATTGAATGGAAAGTAATGGTTCAGCTACTAAAATAACAATTCACATGAACGCTTAATAGAAATTTTTTCATTCACGTTACAGGTTTGAAGATCATAGTATAAGTTATTCCAAAAAAATCAGGATTCATACCCGTACACCACAACTAGTGAAAGAAATGACTATGCAAACTATATATATTGAGCCGAAGTGGCGGCTATTTCTTCGAATTCCTCTCTTTTTTGGATTTCTTGGGAGTAGATCCACTTGTGCCTCTCTTTTAAGAACCCTTTCCACCTTTAGCAGGAGTGCTTACGGAGGTAGGATGAAGTTCATTGGGGATCGACCCACCCGGTGGAATAACTTGCAGTGGCACAAGATGAGGATCGTCAATGTTTTCCACGACGGATTTAGTCTTAGCTTTTCTTTTCAGCAGTTCCTCCTTTTCAATTCGGTCCTTCATGCTAGTCTCATCAATGCATTCAAAGATGTCGGTGATCATTACGTCATCAGACTAGTCAGCTAGGAGTGGATGCTTGACCTTATCGTCATCAAGTACACTAATGACTTGAGCATCGGGCCTTGGAACATCAGCAGCTGCTGGACCCTCAGTCGTTTTCTCCTATTGCTTTATGGCAGCATCACTTTTAGGAGTTCGACTAGGGTCTGGAAGACCTGCAAATTTATTAAAACAAGGAGATTAGTTCAAAATCATTGCACATGAAGAACAAAATGTTTCATATACTGAGGAGTAAAGTGCGATACCAGCATCTAGTTGACTCTCCGTAGTTGCCGGGGTACCTCCTTCTAAAATTGGGGATAACACCTTGGATTGGAAGCTGAGCTTGTCCGAATCATAGCCAAGGTCCTGCTCCGTACCGTGGGAGATTGATGTTTAGCTACTTGGAATGAAGAGGGACCTTTAGGACCGGCCTCTGAAGATTCGACAATATGTTCTCCTTCCTCGGTTGGTGCAGAAGTGTTGAAGTATCAGAGCTTTGCAGCAGCTAAATCTAAGGGTTCATTTCCATGAGGAATTTCCCTCACTAATTCTTCTTCATTGAGCTCGGCTTCACCCAGTTTTTTTTTTCCATCTCGATAATATGCTCCCAAGCATCAGTGGGTGATTCGAGATAACCCTCACCGAGAAAACTTAAGCCGTGGTGAATAATAACTTTGGCATTGTATTCAACAATCAATAGGTTGAACAAGTCCTTAAATCTCATTTCTACCGGACTCTTTAGTGGCTTCCACATAGGAGTCAACTTGTTCAATCATTTCTTTGCGGCCCTCTTATCAAGCTTCCTCTTTAAGAGTTTCGATTTTAACAAACTGCTCGTCAAGTTTAACTTTTAGGCACTTGGCCTCGACAACTTCCTCGTAGTACATCTACGATTCTTCTTAGGCTTCGATTTTCTCCTCCCTTTCATTTTTGAGAAGTTCTTCGAGTTCCTCGACGCGGCGAGCTAGATCTTCATTTTCCTTTTGCAAAGAGTCTTTTCTAGAGCAAGTACCCCGCTGCGATGAAGGGCTGCATTGTGTTCCTTTGTATGAGAAATGTCCAAACGGCTTAGCGTCTCCACCATTTCCTTAGCATTTTTCTCAGCTTCAGCAAGTCGAGTTTTTAATTCTAACAATTCAGCATCCTGATGTTTGATTATCTCCTTATCATATATGGTTTCCAACATGAGGCGGTCTATTTAATGTTGTCGCCCAATAGAAACTTCGGAGACTTTTTCTACCCAGTGCATGAACAATTCCTACTACACGAATATATCATTGATGCATGTGAGAGAACTCTCCTTGGCATGCCTCAAAGTTATATGAATGGAAGGAAGGATTTAAGTCCATCAAAGCAATTTTTTGGAAAAGTGGCCTTGAGCTCGGCCAACTTCTCTACTGTAGAAACATAAGGAGAAGTTGCCGGCAAAGGCGGATCAGAAGTAGTACTTAGATGTTTGTGAGATGGATGTTCATGGGATTGTTTAGAGCTCGAGGAGCCGGAATGTTGCTCGTGCGATGCAGTGATATAAAGGCCATGATAGAGAGGTTGGTTTCCACTTCGAGTAGGAAAGTTAGATTAGTTACCTTGACGTGATGTTTGGGACTGGGATTTGCATTTATAAGAATAAAAAGATTCCTTGAGTGATAGCTTTTATCCCGGCCCTCATCTTCCTCCCTACACCGAGTAGACTATGAATCCTGGCTAGATCGATGGTACAATGAAGAGATTTTAAGGCGACCAAAAGCTCTGGACTGAGATATAGCACCTGCAAAGACCAAAGGAGAGCATATTAGTAATTGTTGCATGAAAGATTAACAAAAAGTGTGCAGTGAAGTGCATGTAATTGTGAGTGTCCTAATGTTTCCCCCCAACAGATCTATGGCTGTAGCCTTGCTCATCGATGTTTTCTCTCCTTTATTAGAAGGTCGAATGCCTTCACCACTCTTAGTAGGAGAGTTGAGTCCTTCAATGTTGATATTCGAAAAATTGTAAGTCATGATGTCATCCAGAATTTAAAGATTTGAAAATTCGTTTAGCAAAGTTTCCAAATGTTGAGAAGATGATTCCTCTTTAACAGGAGTAATAATGAACTCTGGATCTGCGGCGGTAATTCTTCTATGAAGCTTGTAGGATAGCCTCTTCATTCTTTTAATGGATGTTCAAGATTGTGAGCCATATGGTGGTTCGACCATAAGTGCCTTCCTTGGGCCTGCACCAGCTCACCAAGATTATTGGCCTGGGAATCCCTAATCTTACCCTCTTCGGTGTCGTCCCTAGTCCCCTTAGCGGAGGGTACGACAGAATTGATGGTATCCCTTCTTTGCTCTGGAACATTCCTTGACAAGGCTGCACATCCAGGGTGCCCAATGCTACCGCCTTCCTCCAATAGCCCGAATAAAGATAATAGCTCATCAATCGCAAAAACTTAGATTTCCTTGTCTTCAATAGGGGTAGCGCAAATGGTAGCAACAACTTTTGAAAAATCAGCGCCTTCAGGACATGGGCGAACACCTGATAGAACTTCTTAGATATTAATATATTTGAGGGGAAATTTATGACTCAAATTAGTGAACTTAAGAAAGATGTGAAGATACTACTTATATCATTCTAACCATCACCTCGCAAAGTTGGAAGGGCATCGTATATAAAATCATTCATGCTTAAACAAAGAAAGTTTGTTCTAAGCGCCTTTCAGAACTTGCCAATTCGATGAGGGTTTAAGAAAAACATAAGAAGGGCTTCCCGACTGCTGTTTGAAGTTTTAAATAAATATTATATCTTTGGGAGTAAGTGGACGAAATAAAACATTCATGAGCAACAAGAGGGTTCTATGTATAAAAGCATAACTATTTGGATGAAGTTGAGTAGGGGCTATTCTATGGTATCTCAGCATTTTTCAAATGAACGTGTTAAAGGGTGGTACGCATCCAGCCCAACACATAATTTTATTGCATGCCATGTACCCTGTCGGGGATAAGTGAGGCCTATCGTTTATTAAAGGAACCAAGATGTCCCTAAACAGAATTCCACGAATAGAACATAACCGGCGGAGAGTAGCCTCGCCAATTTGGGAAGCCTGTGAGTCCACTGGGTTATTTAAAAGAATAGAGCCCTCTATAGCATCAGAAGCAGGGCTTATGTTCTTTGCTGGGAGGTTCGGAATATTTGAGAAAAGACCGGCCAATAGGTTAGAAACTTCTATTTGGTCCACTTGATGGCTGGGAGAAAGCCTTTTGGATATAGTTGTGGAAATTGACTTTGCTTCAAAACTGATGTGTTGCATTGCCAGATCAGAAGACATATCAACTAAATACTTCGAGCATCTGGAATCTATATCAGCTACACTCAGTAGATAATCAAGATTAGAAAAGGTAAGCCATTCCCCCATGCTAAGTGTTAACTAGTGTAGTGCAGTGCGATGTATAATCGATATAAACAGTTTGAAATTAGAAAAATGAAATAAAGTGATGAGATTTGGGAGTTCATCCAGAGAGACCGTCATCGCTGATCATCTTAACTGGCAAGAAAATTGATTGGTTATGAAAGCTTTGGAATCGACTATCGGCATATCAAAGTGTGAAGTTTGTCATTTAAGTTCATTTGCAAGTTTTTAGTTCATATTGAAAGTTCCAGGAATTTGATTGCTCAATCTCAAGTTCAACAGTGGATATGCATGTTATTTTGTTCGTCATCATCACTGGTCCAAGGTTCTTAAGGCAAACTAATAGTGATTTTCAAACAAATCAAGTTAGATTAGTTTATAAGTTCAAGAAACCAATTTATGACTCCATGCCAAACCCAAAGAGTATACCGATCCCTATCCAAAAACCTTAGAATGAACCCTCATTTCAACCAGGGAATATTGATCCCTATTCCACTACCATAACTGATCCCTCAACAAGATGTCCTCAACCAATCCCTCTCCTCAACCAAGACCAACCGAACCCTGTAGATAGGACGACCCATCTCTTATAGCATCACCACCAAACCTTCACTCCTCAAACTACCGACCCCTCAAATGAAACCTATCCAACCGATCCCTCACCTAGTTTCCCTAAGGAAAATGTCTCACTTCTAAACCCAATACCACTGTTCCTCGCCTTTGCGCTATTTTGATATGCCGAGCTCTTCCTTTTTCTGCCCATAGCCATCCATCCATCAAAACCCCTCGTCGAACCCTCACCTTTCTTCTTCTTCTTCTCCTCTCTCATCTGCTAACTTAATCTATCAAACCGTTTACCTAATAGTCATTAATCCCTTAAAAATAGTTTGCCATCACGACCTTGAACACTCACCAACTACTTAGAAATCTAGGATCTAACTGTATGATTAAAAGTCATGTTTCAAAAATTACCTATATGAATGTTCGAATCAGAATAGAGGAGAATATTTGG
This sequence comes from Allium cepa, assembly GCA_030765085.1. Lineage (NCBI taxonomy): Eukaryota > Viridiplantae > Streptophyta > Magnoliopsida > Asparagales > Amaryllidaceae > Allium > Allium cepa. The sequence continues at coordinate 391,937,009 of CM060939.1, read as the reverse complement.
ATATATGTGAATTTGAAGGTAAGGTGAAGAAAATTTGTAGAAGGGATGGAAAGTTGGAGGATTCAAATATGTGTAGAAGCAGGTTCTGTTTGGGTTCGTAAATTAGAGCAAGGGTTTGGGGCTTTGAGCAAAAACTATGGAAATGATATAAGTGAATAAAAAGGGAAGAAGGCACACTGCTTTATATATGTGGGCTAAGGGTTCGACCCACAGTTCTAAGCTAAAATCGAGGAGAAATGGATCGGCATAGGATCTTGCCAATCCTTGTTGTCATGACTAGAAAGAGGGATCAGCATAATGCACGTCGACTCCTATAGATTCACAAAATAATAATTATATATATAAAAAAGAAAAAGAAGAAGAGAGGCATAGTTGTAAGGATTAGGCTACAACAATGAACATACAAAATATTATAGAAATTGGTAACGACCTGTAAGTGTTCGAACACATCCAGGAGCCGACAGTGAAAACGTGTATACCAATGTGCACGTAAATGATTTAAAAGTTTGATTTTTTGAAATCAACGGAAATTGAAATCAAACCTGAAACCTTCAAGTTCAGGGCTGGACCAAACAACGAAAGCTAACAAGTCTCATGAGACCAAAATTATATATATTGACAATGTGGCACTACATTTATATTATTGGAAAACGACCAAACGTCATAACAATCAATGAAAAATTCAACGTCGTGGGTAAATGGTTTGACAAAGGAAGAGCAGACACCCAGGAAGCTAGATGAACCTCTTTTTAACAATTCAAACCTGTTTGATTCGAAACGTGTCATGTTACTCACAAGATGTACTTTGGGGGAAGTGTTACCCAGTATCCTAACCTGGCTATATTGAACTGATTGCACAAGATAGATTCGACTGTTATCCAGTTCGATAACCCTGGAGCAATGATTGTGGGACCCTAAAATAAAGTACAGATGGTCATATAAAGCCATAATTAGATGGAATTGGTAGATAAATAATGCATGAAACTTGAAGCATGGAATATAGCTTAGTCAAAATGAAGGGATTAGTATGGTTTGATTATTTTCTAGGGTTTGTCATGTTCCTGTTGCTAATGGAGGGGTCAGCATGAGTTGATGATAAGGGGTCGGCATGGTCAAACAATAAAGGAATCAACATAGATGAGTATGGGTCTACAAGGTCGATTAACATGGAATGTCATGCTTCAATTCATAGAGAAGGGCTCGGCGTAGTTGGATGGCGTGGATCAGCATATTCTAAAGAAAAAGATGGATTGATTTAATTTATTGGATAGGGGTCGGCATTCATCAAAGTCCAAATATGTTTTAGTATACAACAATCACTATCTCGAGATCCATGAGATCAAGGCATATGGAATTTGGAGAGCAAGGCATATAAGCCTTAAGGAATATACCTTGGGGATCGCACATTAAACAAACAAGGATGGAAGGATCGACATAAAGCCTACGAGGGGGATCAACAGAAAGCAATACATAAATAATCTTGAATCAAAGATCATGCAATAATTTGAGCTCCTTTGGTCCAAATGGCATAGTATTTGAAGGACTAGTATATTAAAGCATGCAGAAGCCACCATAGGGATTGCTACCCAAATATCAAATAATAATGGGGTCGGTACCGATCCCTCTTCGTGAGGATTTGGGCCTAGCAACCTCTCTAGTGTGCATACATGTCTTAGAAGGTCCTGTAGGAAAAGTTTTAGAGAGATTGGTGGTTGTCTTCACCTATAAATACTGGCATAAGGGGTCAATCTAGGGATATTTACGCTACTGGTTCCTTTAGTCTTTATTGTAATCAAGTTTTTTCTACTCCTTGTTGTGTAATCGGATAATTAGTTAATGAATAAAGACAATCTTCAAAGTGGACGTAGGCATATAATGCCGAACCACTATAAATCTCCATGTTTATAATTATTGTTCTTTATTGGCTGTTAGTTTATTCCATTCCTGGATTTTAATTTTACTTTCTTCATTCACTTTTCTGCATAAATCTACTCTTGGGTGTTTGCGACTAATTTAGTTGCAAATAATGTCCTAGGGGCTTCTTTGCATTTTTAATAAGTACTATAATTTTACTTATTACTGAAAATATGGAAGTTAAAATCATTCAATAACTTGTGAAACAAAGTTGGAAAATGTTATAGCGAGAAGAAGGTTGCTATACGACCACTTTGAAATACCTTGTTTTTGGGAATTTTGGTAATTAATTAAAAAAATGAACTTAGGGGTTTCTTTACATCTTTAATAATTATTATACATGTATTTATTATTGGAAAAAAGTTGGACTTTTATAAGTTTTGGAACCGGTCAAACATAATGGCTAAAGGTGAAATAAAAATGTCACTAAGTGAACATTTCAGTAAATACATTGTTTTTAGGAATTTTTCTAAATAAATTGAAAGATGCCTTACTGGTTTATTTCCATAGTTTTTAAGTACTGTAAATTTAGTACTTACTATAAAAATATCAACTCTTAAATATTTATTGAAGTGGTTAAAAATGGTCGCAAATATCGTGCTTCTCATTGTTTGTTCTTTATCAAGGACTTTTAACAACATTTATAAATGATGTAATAAGTTGCTTATGGTTTTAAGTGTTTAAAATTGATATTTAAATTTGGTGTTTTTCTCTAATCTTTTTAGTGATGTTTCCAATCATATATTTTAGTATTTTAAAGTCGATTTGAAATAACATATTTTTAATACTTATGAATTTTTAAATTAAGAGTTTTTATAATATAAGACATGTTTTTATTTATTTTCATCAAATTATAAATTAGTTTTTTTTCAAGTAATATTTTACATAGATATTTAAAACCTATTTATAAGTATTTTTAATATATATGTTTTGATAAAGTAATTAACTATGCTTAAGACTAAAAGTCGATAAAGTAGACTTGTCTACTTGTGAGAGTTAACATTGATGTTCGAGTAGGGATAGAAGCAATTGAGCTCTAACCTACCGGCTTTACTCTTGATTGAGAAATAGTTAAGTTGGGAATCTCAGATACATGTTAATCATGTAATTTGTTTACTCGTTTATGAAAGTCATTAATACTATACTTAACAATAAAAGTCGTTGAGGTAGACTTATTTATCTATGATGGTTAAGAATGAAGTGTCTAGGCAAGGCTTTGATATGAAATAGTGCTCTAACTTACCTGACTTCACTCTTGACCAGGGAATAGAATAAGTTGGAATGTCATAAACGTGTTAAGTGTATGAATCTTGATTTCCATAAAAGATCATCTTTAGAACTGGGTAGTTGACTTGTCAAATATTGAACTTAACCAAATATTAACCCGGATCTTTAAAAGAATGTTTTTAATGATAATATAAGCATGGTTTGCTTTTGGATATGTCATTGCAATGTGTTAATAACATTCACCTTTAGCCCTTTTTTATAATACTTATGAACGTAAATAGGTCTTTAAAAGAATGCTTTAAAGGTAAGCATAAGTGAAATGATTTTAGGTTTGTAATGACAATGTTTAAGTAAAGTCTGTCTTAAATATTTTAAATTGATTTGTGAAAGTATTTAAACCCTTAAAACAGATATTTTGAAGGAAATTATAAGTATGTAATATTTTGGAAAAAGATAGAAAAAGCAAAGGTATATTTTGAAGGAAATTATAAGTATGTAATATTTTGGAAAAATATAGAAAAAGCAAAGGTTTATAATAAGAAATCTTGTTAATGATATTTGAATATACTTATACCATTTGAGATAAGTATGTGAATACTTTTTGAAGTATTGAAAGACTAAAAATGAATGGTAGAAATTGATAAATGAAGTTTTATTAGATAAAAGAAGTTTTGCTTACAAAAGAGGTTTTAATTAATAAAAAGTATTAATTAAAAAAAAGGATATTAGAAGTCGCTTGTGTGACTTAATCGTGCTTTGTGTGACTTGATCATGCTTTGTGTTTTTATTCTTTTATAGAGTATTTTGTCATATACTTAGCACTAAAAGTCGATGAAGTAGGCTTATCTATATGTGAGAATTAAGAGTGATGTTCGTGTAGGTGTAGGATTTAGTAGCAATAGTGCTCTAATCTATCTGCTTCACTCTTGGCCAAGAGATAATATGATACGAAAATGTCAGAAACATGATAAGTATACGAAACTTGGTTTCCATATGCCATCATCAATTTTGAACTTAATAGTCGATTTGTCGACTATCGAATTTAACCAAAATTCATCGAAGTAGTTTTGAAGAGACCGAGATTGATAAGTGTTTTACTTATTGATAACCACTTCAAACTGATATACGAGTTCAAACTTTCAAAAGAAGTTGTGAAATGGAATGCAATAACCGCCTATCCTAAGGTTAAGTCTAACGGAGAGGTCAGCGTTAGCATTCGTTGGAGGACTTATGCTGGAACCTATATAGAGATTCAAAATCTGTTCGAGATGCTCGAATCCATGTAAGGATTCGTGATCTATTCGAGATGTTGGAATTCATTTGGGGATTCGTGTTTTGTTCGAGTGATGAAGACTCATGTGAGGGATGTCGAACGTAGCCTTGATATCAAAAATGATAAAAAAACAGAGTAGGATGCACAACATGGGGTTCTGCTAACCTACGATATGGTATATCAACTCCAAATCTAGAGTATGCTTATTGATGTTACACTCAAGAGCTGATGGTACTAAATTCCATGTGGTTCCATAGGTTCATGCATGGGCCAGTTATGTTTACCTTAATGGTATATTTTATCTAGAGATATATGACTTTCGGAAGTTACTTTCTGACCCCTATGTAGAAGATTCGATTTCGGCTTGATCAAAGGAATTCCATGGAAAATCCATATGCTAATGTACCTTAGCGATTTTGAATGTACCTCGATATTGTTGTAGTATGATCAATGTTGTCATCATAGGTATTTTCTGATTTATATTCTTTACCCTGGACATTATTTATTATGTCACCTTATGTACTTATTAGATGAGTGGTTTTTTGAAGGGATGATGGTTACGACATTCCATGAGGTCTCAAAAGTATTGATATATGTTGATTGCATATTTCTTGTGTTTTTCATACTAGACTAATGTCTGAAACTTGGTTTTTGTTTTTTCTAAATTCCTTATGTGCTCTTTCAAGTAGTTTGAGAAAGGCAGGTTTTAGTTGGATGTTCATTGGAGCTCGAGGAGACGAATTAGATGTTTAACCTATCGTAACATTCTTATTTCCACCACATTACTATATTATACATATCAGCATTTGTAAGGACGTGTTGTTATAACCGTCCAAGCTGATGATAGTATTTAAAATTGTAACTTTGAAATGCTGTATATCTTAGTGTGATAGTTTTGTACCATCTTTTGATATTATATATATTATCGTTCCGTTGTGAGATTCTGATATTATGTTCCTTCTTTCTTTTTTTGTTTCTTTTTTCTTTTTATTTTACCATAACAATTTGTCTTTCCAGCACTTGGATTCTCGGTACACAAATACCGTGGATGTGTCAGTGTTGAATTTTAAGGGTAAAAAAGGACAAATCGTTACAATTCCCCCCAACATGGAAGGTGTCTGGTCGATGAAAGAGGATGGCTGAAGAGAAATGGATGCCAATGTGTTCCTCTGGTGAAGGATGCTTTGGGGGGAGTACTAGTCGAGTTATAGGATTGCAAGGTCAGTTAAAAGCATACAGAAGTCTATCCAGCTAATCTGGCTACCAACAGTGTGACTTTGGAACTGATATGAGGCATCGCCTATAATGAATACCCATAGTGGATATGATGTTAGTTCTAATTATGTAGAGTAAGTCTGCCTAGTCAATCTGGCCACCAGTAACTATGAATAGTCAGAATAATGTGAGACGTCATGGTTTGGGTTGCGGATCATAGAACGGATAACCCAGGATGGGCCTGCTTTAAGGTTAAAGGCATTAAATCAATGTGTTCGGGCCTACCTCACCGTATTTAAGAAGTATTAAATGTTCGAGATTATCTTATACTGGTCAGAATTATTACTTATATGCATTAGTGGAAATCTCTTGGGGAGGTCCGCTTTGGGGTTGAGGTATTAAATGGTAGTGGGGGTCTACCTTTTCCATAAGTTGTCGAGAAGAGATTTCGTATGATGCCAGTTAAGGAGTACTAGAAGGGGTCCACTGAATGTTAGGTATTAAGTAGCTAGTGGGCCTGCCTATTTTCCTAATTTAAGGGTATTAAGTAGCCTATGTAGTTCCTTCCTTAGCATCATTAGGGTATGATTGGATGGGAGATTGGTTATTGAACCCAATCTACTCCATAGATGCATGCGCCCACTTTTGTACTCACGTACTAGGACTTGTGTGGTCGCTAGACCATAATTGGAAATATACATAGAGAATTTCCTATCGTTGGAGATATAAATATAGAAATTCCCATAGCTGGAGATATACATGGAGAAATATAATAAATATGTAAAACATGATATTTGTCTTAATACTTACTGCACATATGCTATTATTGTAAAACTTAAGATTTTTATCCACCATACATTGTTGTTTTGACTCCCCCCTCATTACAACATACATGTCATATTTAATGATGTGAGCGGAGGGGGAGACGGCGAATACCTGGTGGCAGTATTAGTTATCTATTTATGTTTTTGATATACCTTAATACAATGTTTAACTTGGTATACGTGTTTTGATACATTGTATTTCTGGAACATGGATATTATGAATGCGTACTTATTTGATTATTATATTTTATTCCTTTTCTATGAGACTCTGAAAACAAAGATAGATAGCTCTGTGAATTATTCAATTAATCAACTATACCAACTAACAACGAACTCTGGAATAGACCTAAGGTTCAATGGACTTTTAATGGGTTGAAAATTAGGCTCATTTCTGAGAGGGTTGTTACAAAATATATCAAGGAGAACTTTTTAAATATTGATATTATATCGTCATTTACACAACATGACTATAAATTCCAACGATCATAGACATGCTCAGTATTGTTAATCTTGTAAATTTATTAGAGTAGCTAACATCATAAGGTGATATTCATAAGTGAATGTAAGTCTCCATTAACTAAAATAAAACCAATTATATTCTAAACTAAATTTAAAATAAAATAAAATATTAAAACAAAACTAAATAGAATTAAATTCAAATAATGTACTCTCGTTGTATCAAATATACACTAAATATATTTTGGTGCAAATAAAATTATTCATGCAAACACAAAATAAAGATCTAATGCAAAATTAATAATGGAAATAATTTTTGAAATTTCCTCCATTTACCCTACTGCCAATACACTTAATCCAACAATGGTATCAGAGCCCATATTGTGTTAACATTGATAATTAACGAACATTTAGGGTAGTCACTTGAAAAATCGAATTAAATGGATATCTAAGGAAAGAGTACTTAACTAATGAGAAAGTTACTCTAATTAAGAAACATTCTTATGAACAGAAAACCACTCATCTCTTGGCTCTTATCTGGCTCATCGATAGGCCCGTTTCAAAGGTATGCCTTTACTAGAAGGCTAAAAATTGTTTTGTACCTTAAATTGATTCAAATATGCATATGTAAATATTACAAATTTAAAATTAAAATGGTTTTCAATTGAAATAAAATAAATTTCTATAAAAGTTATAAAATGAAAATTTAGGGTTTTTATAAATTTTTACATAAATACAAAGTTTATATTTACATTAATTAAAATGTTTAATTAATAAAGATATACATATATATATATATATAATGTAATGAATTATAGATGTTATAATGAAATAATGCACACACATAAAAATATCACATATATATACAAAAAGGGAGGCTAAATGAATTAAAAGCTATATAGACTTATGGGAGTAAATATAAGATGTAAAGGCAGATGATGTCATGAGATATTATGCTCATCTCCCATAAAATGTCGATAATGCTCAGTTATTATCATTTTAAATTGTGAATTTGAAATAATGTTTGTCTCCATGATTTACAACATAAATAGAGTACCATACATTCTAATGGTTGTTGAGTACCTCAGGGCATAAAATATTTATAGTGATGTTTATTTTGTCCCTATATTGGTAAGAATATTTTATAACTTTGTTTACCACCCTTAAGGCTATCGCGAAAATGATAGGTCTTGAGTATCTAATGTAATTTATGTTTTGTTTATCACCCTCAAGGTAGTAAATCAGATTAGGAGCATGCATACACACACACACACACAATTTGAGATATAACTAGTAAAGTGGTACTTACCATTTATGAGGATTATAGTTTGTTGACGACCCTCGAGATTGTAGTAACATAATAAATGGAAATTAATACCGATTGGGAAATTTCAATATCATTTTTAGGGTTTTTAAAATATATAGAATCTAGTAGGAGCCTTGTTAGATAAAAATAATAAAATAACATAATAAGTAAGAACATATGCAATATGTTGGATCTAGGCAAGCATGCAACGAGTTAAATGGGTGAATTTCAATTTTTTCTTTGCTATTTTGAATCTTTTACGGCCTATGAAGTCTAAATTAATTTGGACCTAATCTAAATAAATATTAATTAAAATGATTATTTTATTTATTTTATTAATACAAAGATTTTTTATATAAATGATATATAATGTGTACATGTGTATCAAATGTACATGAACGTGCAATACATAATTATACATGATTTAGCAGGAACTTATTTAAGTGTTGGAATTTACACCGTAATGGTCATATTATCCCCTCCATATATGTATTTGTTGTCCATTGGTATGTAATATTAATATAATATGAAGTATAACTATATTTAAATACATATACACAAACATGTATAAAAGTAACAGTATGTATATTTAAAATTACATGTAAACCAATTGTATATATAGTTTTAAATAAAAAATAATTTAAATTCAAAATAAAATCTCTAAGAAAGTTCAAATTTGAATGAGATCTAGATTTTAAATATCTTGTTTTAAAATTCAAATATCTAACTATAAAGTTTATAATTATATTTATATGAATACAAAAAAAATGATTCTTTATTTATTTTTGAAATAACATAAAAAATATATGCAATAATATAAAATTCTAATTCATTCTATAAATACAATTATATTATATAATTATAAATAAAACAAAATGTATATAAATTTATTTATTTTAGGCCATATAACTTTTGACAAAATTGATTTTTTGATAAATTAATCCGTATGGATTTTAATTTAAATTTTTGTATGAAAATCAAAATTGATTCTGTTCAAACAAGATTTTATCTTATAAAATATATGTATATTTATATTTAATATATATTTCAAATTAATTTAATACTTTTGAATTAGTTAATATTACATTTTAGTTTTTAAACAATATACATATACATTTACATACACGTATACATATACATACACAAACATACACACACACACAGATATATATATATATATATATATATATATATATATATATATTTATATATTGGTTTTTTATTATATGCATGCGAAAGTAACAAGTATGAAAATTTATTAGATTAGTCTATATATATATATATAACAATTGTTTATAATTCAAATTTTTATTTAAAAATTTTAAATTTTAAAAAGAATGTTTTTTATTTTTATGTTATGGCCAAAAGTAGAATATGATACTATACATAATTTTTTTATAGTTTTATAACACATTCATATCTAAAATAACAACAAACACATAAATTAATTTGTGATATAAATCTAACCTATTTATATACAATAACATAGATGATCAAATGAAAAAACTTGATTATTGAATCAAATGAGTTCCTCCAATCCTATTCTGCCTATGACAATCACCCTATGCCACTGGCATCCAATATAACTAAATAGTGCCCCGTAGACATGCTCGGCCGATGTACGATGATTATCATTGGTTTGAAAGAAATAAAACATCATAGAACCGTTCATTTATCTTACAATGCATGAAATAAAATTTAATACACGTCATAGATATAAAATAGGAGAGATTGTAATAACTAAGTGAACCAAATATCGAAGCACAGATCCCTAAAGTTATACAACATAGTAATAGAGTTTATACAAAGTGAAAATAAACCCAGCTAACTATCTCATAATAGTAAAGCAAACACCGTTTAGACTCTATAGTGTTGCATAACGGAATAAATAAAACAAATTCATATTCAAGTTACATAATCCCATATCGTTTCCTAGGTAAAGAACAAATATATCAATTACAAAATACGCCAAGAGCGACATATGACGATGTCTTCTTGGTTGATCAAAGCAGTATAGTCATAATTGACTTAATATACATGCAGCGGAAATAAATAGAGTATCCGTCAACCACCTGCTCGTCTTCGGAAGCTTTATTCACCAAAACTAAAACCTGAAAACCTCAATCCTCAATCAATTTTGAGCACCCGAGAGTTTAAGGGGAAACAAAAACTTCGAGTCAGATATAAAGCCTGGTGTTAATAATACTATTACATCTCGGGTTACTGATAGTAAGTGAGACCACGCCGCTTAGCGGAACGGGTATCCCCTCACTAATATCCTTCCCAAACTTATATTTTGCAAATCTTTTCCTACAACTAAACTGGTTAATCAACCGATTATAATAACAATAATAGTAATAGAAATATCTATTATGCTAAAAATAAGAAACTAATGAACTATCCGTCCACAAGTAATAAATGGACCAAATGTTTGAAAAACTGGGATGACTACCCGCAAAATGAACTAATTGTCCGCAAACTAGACTAACTGTCCGCAAACTTCTCTTAGGGTTAACTACCCTTCATCTTTTTCCTTGAAAACCTTTTCAAAATGATTTAACCTTTTAAATCATACTTACATAAGGAAATTGTCACGACCCAAAATCCAGATCAAAAAGTTTACTCGCCTGTCAAACTGAAACAGAGAGATTGTGCTTTTCTTGAATTTGAAATGACTGGGACTTTTCCAGGTTTTGTTCCTTTTTGGAATTCACTGTTGTATTGTGATGATCCTTGCTTGCTTTATTTTAATTGTTGAAGTTTTGAATCCTACTTGCTTCAGATTTTCTTGCAGATTTGAACTTTGAAGCTCTGTTTTTTTTCTTGATTGCTGAAGAACTTTGATTTACTTGATAGAGATGATCTTACTTACTTAATTTCTGGTTTAAGATAGATTATAACTTCAGAATGTATTGAGTTGAGTTTGTTTTTGATAAATTTCTAATTTGTTTTTCTTTGAGAATTATGTTTCCTGGCTTTAGAAAGTTTATAGACTTTGTCTTTTTTAAAATGATGGTAAAAGAAAAGAGAAAGAGAGGAGGTAATGGTTTATAAAATTTTGTTTTCTATTTTTATTAAAATTTTCTTTCTCAAAGATGAAATAAAATGACACTTTTCCAAAATCATTACACTTGTTAAAAACACTTATTATATGAACAACACTTGTATTATCTCTTGTTACATGCTTAACACTTGTATTTTTTTATGGGACAAATACTTTTAAACGAATCTTATATCACATTTTCTTATTTTATAAATATATTTCCTATTCATTATTATGTACAACTTTAAAGAAGAAATGTTTTAACAAATTTTACATTAAATAAATTACATATTTACGATTTCAAATGCAAATTATTTTTCTAAGACATTTATTTAAATTTTAAATTTTAAATTCAAATTCAAATTCAAATTCAATCTACCCATATACATATATACTTGTATAATTTAAATTCAAATAGTTTTAGAATATTTATATCTTTGAATTCTTAAATTCAAATGCAATTTTACAATCTTATATATATACATATAATTCAACACTTATTTTATTTATTTTAAAAAATTCGAATTTATTCCATAATTTATTCCAAAATTCACATTAATTTCTAATTTTTAAATTGATAAAATTTGGGGATGTTATAGAAAATATATTCTTAGCCTTATTCTAAGATATTTTTTTTCCATGTTTTATATATTTTACTCAAAATAATGTTGATGAATTTCAACGAGGATTAACTATCTTTCAAAAACAAGTTAAAACCTTTTTAACTTGAAAACACTTAGGCAATATTGCCTAGTTAATACAATCCAAACCTTTGTTTAAAAACCTTAAACAACCCTTTCGAAACCACCGAAAATATCCCTTTCATCACCTTTGAAAGTAACTCTTTCGAAGCCATGCAAAACCCCTTACTTGAACTAGCCGAAAGACCAAATCCTTCCTTTTGAAAGCATAGAAAAACCTTCCTTTGAAAGCTTTAAAATATTAGACACCTTTTTTAAAACCTTTAAATCTTGCCTTCTTTATAACCTTTAAATATTTCCTTTCAAAACTATAGAAAAAACTTTCCTTTCAATCCTTTCAAAACCCTTGAGGAACCACCCCTTTGAAACCATTCATTAAAACGTTTCGATGGCATCAAAATCCAAACCTTTCAAAAGCACTTGGGTTCAATTTGAAACATGTGGAAATACCTTTCGAAACCATTAAAACTGTCTATTTTGAAACCATTTAGGTTATACTTCAATTTAGAGAAAAAGGGTCATTAAATCATTTAATCGAAAGCATCTGTTTCCAAATCTTTTCCTAAGTATAGAAGTGATGGTGTCAAAACCATTCCTTTGAAACCATTGGAGAAGTGGCGAAATTTTAGAAAACAAAGTAGCCCCTTCGAAACCATCTGGGTCGAAAGGAAGAAAGCGGCAACCAAAAGGTTTCATCTTAGTCGAAATCAACATTTTAAAACAAAAGCACAACCCAATCGAAACCATTTCTTTAAACTTATTTCACCTAGTCGAAAGCTAATTAAGTCGAAAGCTACTTAGCCGAAAGCAAGCAAACGCATTTTCATTTAAAAGTAAAGTAATGCCTCAACCCTTTCGAAACTCCTAGTTTTGTCTCTATACCTTCCGCCTACATTCAATTCACTACGTACCAGTTCCCTTATACCACGTGCATTGGTTTCGACAGTGTCGGAGGCGAAGGTAAGGAGGCGGAACCTAGTGTCGAAAGCATCAAAACAGTGAAAAACACGTTTATTTGTCCTTTTAAACTATTTCTTTGTACGTAACCTACCTTGTTTGTCGAATTGTGATTGGTTGTAAGTTTCTCTTTTCTTAAAGTACTACTGACTTTCCAAAAGTAACAATTTAAATTTATTTACAAAATGCCCCTTCTCCTTTGATAGTTATAGAAAACATTTATGCCCCATACCGTAAATAAATTTATATGTCCGTCAAAGCACTTAGGAAAATTCTACAAAAATTCCTAAAATTCACTTTTTATATGTTTTCTAACATATATAAATTTCAGACCCAAATCAATTATTATTTAACCGTAAATAATTTATAACCCAAAATAAAATTTTCTTCACTAGAAAATTCATATAAATTCCACAAAAATTCTGAAAATTGAAATCCGTACCTAAATATTATTCCTAATTTTCGTAAAAATTCATAAGACATTTGGATGTCATTTAATAGGGTTTTCATATCAAAACATGTCATAAAATCTATATGAACAACCATAAATCATCAACAAGATATATAATCATTGTATCATTCAAAAACATGGCGCATCAATACAAAATATTTTGGAACCGAAAATAAAAGAAAAATGAGATGTAAACATTATTCACCTTAGCTTTAGAGATTATAGAGATTGCATTGTGAAAGGATTTGATTTAATAAAGCTCATTCCTTAGCTTTTCTTAATCTTCTTCCCTTTTTTCTTGTTAATGATGGCCGACCTTAAGCTTTTAAAATTTTATCAAATGAAAATGGACGTGTAGGGGGATACACAGGCATGTACACGTCCATGGGTTATTGATATAAGAATGGCCTCTTTCCTATTTTAACCCTCTTCTATTTAATTTTAACCCTTCTTTTAATTCATTGTTTGAATGGCATGGCTACCCCTTTATTAAATCAAATCTCAATCCTCTAATCAACACATTATTATATTTAATTTAGCTAATTAAATTTTCTAGATACTATTTCCAAAAATATGGGGTGTTACAAATTCCCTTTCTTAAAGAATTTCGTCCTCGAAATTACGATAAGGTACACAACACATCAATCAAAGAGGTAAATCATACCATCAAATAAGTCAGGATAAATATCTCAATCCTGCTCTCAACCTCCCAAGTACAGTCCCTGTCATCGTCACTCCACTGGACTTTGACTAATCTGACTATTTTGGTTCTAAGCCTCTTCTTATCTCTCGCAACAATACGAATCATTTTTCTCACTATAGTCAAGTCCAGTTCGACCGCTAAGTCATCTAGCACAGTCAGTGCAATAGTAGTGTTTGGGTCTCTGACACACTTTTTGGGATGAGAAACATGGAAAACATCATGGACTCCTGCCAAATTGCTCGGTAACTCAACTCTATATGTGAGTTTCCTAATCCTCTTAACAATTGGAAAAGGTCTAAAGAATTTTAGTGCTAACTTTCTTGATTTCCCAAATCTAATCACACCCTTCGTCGGTGACACCTTGACGAAAACCTGATCTCCAACCGAGAATTCTAAATCTTTTCGTCTGTTATCTGCATAACACTTCTGCCTAGACCGAGCCTCCTTCATTTTAGCTCAAATGACCTCCATCTTTTCTGCAGCTTCTCAAACTAAATCTGGGTCAAGAACCAACCTATCTCTGGTCTCCAACCAACATACAAGAAATTTGCATGGCCATCCATACAAAGCTTCAAATGTTGTCATCCCAATACTAGTCTAATAACTGTTGTTATACTAAAAATCAACTAAATGCAAATGATCTTCCGATGATCCCCTGAAATCTAGAATACAAGCTCTTAACAAGTCTTCCAAGACTCTGTTAACTCTCTCCGTTTTCCCATCTATCTGCGGATGGAAAGCGATCGTCATCTTGATCTTGGTTCCTAAAACTTCCTATAGACTCTTCCAATACTCACTAGTGAATAAGGAATCTCTATCACTTACTATACTACTAGGAATTCAATGCGTTCTAACCACATTCTTCATGAACAACTTTACCAAAACAGGTGCCGTTTTGGTTGACTTAACTGGAATGAAATGGGCACTCTTGGTCAATCTGTCCACTATGACCCATATACTTTCATTTCCACTATTCGACCTTGGAAATCCATTAATAAAATACATAGAAATAGAATCTCACTTCCATAATGAAATATCCAACGGCTGAAGCAATCCATGGCTTCTGGTGTTTGGCCTTTGCCTGTTGGCAATTCAAGCACTGCTTTACCCATAAGCCAATATCGCGCTTCATACCTTCCCAAAAGAAACTTCTCTTCATATCCTGATACATCTTAGTTCCTTATGTATGAATAGTGAACTTTGAACGATGGCATTCCTCCAAGATTACTTTCCTTATGTTTCCTACACTTGGAACATATAATCTCCCTTTCTTTCTCAACCACCTGTTTTGGTCAAGACCGAAATATTTCAAGCCATCTCTCTCACTTCCATCTCTTAACTTCCTGATCCATTTAGTTAATACCGAATCTTCCTCCTGTTTAGAAGAAATCCTTTCGATCATCACCGGTTGAATTTCCAAACAAGATAACCCTA
Organism: Allium cepa; assembly: GCA_030765085.1. Classification (NCBI taxonomy): domain Eukaryota; kingdom Viridiplantae; phylum Streptophyta; class Magnoliopsida; order Asparagales; family Amaryllidaceae; genus Allium; species Allium cepa. The sequence continues at coordinate 391,921,505 of CM060939.1, read as the reverse complement.
CGGTTTCTCCGCCAGACCCTGTCTCAAATCTCCACTGCACTCTGTAATCTCCCAATGCTTCAAAATCTTTCCACTCAGCAACCATTGCCAAAACTACATTCTGATGCTTTCTGCTAAGTGCGTCTGCAACTTTGTTGCCTTTCCCTAGTGTGTACTCAATCCCAAAATCATAAGTGGAAATAAACTCTAACTACCTTTGCTGTCTCATGTTCAACTCCTTCTGGTAGAACAAATACTTCAACGATTTATGATCTATATATAACTTAAACCTTTCGCCCAAAAGGTAATGTCTCCACACCTTCAATGCAAAAATTACCTCATCTAATTCCAAATCATGCGTCAGGTATCTGACCTCATGCGGTCCAAACTGTCTAGAAGCATAGGAAATCACTTTCCCTCTCTGCATTAGCACAACTCCTAATCAAATTCCACACGCATTGGTATAACCCACCAAACCCTAATTCCCTTCTGGAATTACCAACACAGGTGCATGGGTCAATAAGTGTTTCAAATTCTAGAATGCTTCCTTACACTTATCAGTCCATACAAATTTCACATCCTTTCTCGTTAGCTTGGTCATCGATGCTTCTATTCGTGAAAAATTCTTAATGAACCTGCGATAATAACCAGCCAACCCAAGGAAACTCTTTGTCTCAGTCATTGTCTCGGGTCTCTTCTAACTATTCACCACTTCAATCTTAGTCAAATCCACTGGCAACCCTTTCTTTGAGACTACATGACCAAGAAACTTCACTTCTTCTAGAAATGACATTTCCAAAACATTGCCTTCAGTTGATGCTGCTTCAGCGTCTCAAGCACGCTAAGGTGAACTCTATGCTCTCTTTCATCCTTAGAGTATATCAAGATATCATTTATGAAAACCAATACGAACCTATCCAAGTGCTCTCGGAAAACCCTATTCATCAAATCTACAAAGAAAGATGGTACTTTAGTCAGTCCGAACGACATAACTAACCATTCATACGACCCATATATGGTCCTAAATGCTGGTATACTATCCTCTACTACTCTGAGCTGATGGAAACAAATTGCCAAATCCAACTGGGAAAATACTTTGGCTCCACTCAACTAGTTGAACAAATTGTCAATCCTTGGCAATGGATATCGATTCTCTATCATCCTCTCATTCAACTTACGATAATTGATACATAGCCATAAAGATCCATCTGACTTCTTAGCAAACACTGCTGTTGTTTCCCAAGGCAAACTACTCGGCCTGATAAAGCTCTTGCCTTCCAGATCCACCAATTGCACCTTTAACTCCCTCATCTCTATAGGACTCATCCTACTTGGCGGCCTACTCACTGGTTCTGCTCTTGGAACCAAATCTATCCAAAACTTAATGGCTCATTTCGAGGTATTCCAACTACTAGCTCAAAAACATCTGCAAATTCTCTAACCATGAAAACTCGACTCACCGTTAGAACCTCATATGGTATGAACAGTTCGGTCGCTACAATTAGGGTGTCTAAATGATATTTTCCTATCCTGGCAAAATGTCCTAGCATCATACACACTTAACCAATCCATACAAAGAATAATTCCGAACCTCACAAAGTCAAATACATGCAAACAGGAAACCATAAATGGTCACATATAAACCTTAGAGTTGCATACCCTCCTATTGGATTCGCAACCCATAAGGAATTAACTAAATATGTAGGTTCTAGGTTAAGCTTATCTATCGAACATCTAGATATAAAAGAATGTGATGCACCAGTATCAAATAGAACTCTAACAGACATACCATGAATCTGAAGCGTACCTCCAAAGCTGCCTTTCCTTTCCCTGAGCTGTTGGCTTTGAAGTAGCAGGCTCTAATGCATACACTTGCCCTTTCCATCCCTAGCAGGCTCCTTGCATTGATTCTTATAATGGCCAATCTGGTCGCAATTGAAGCATCAGACATTCTTTTTCCCAGCTACCACCTTTGCCTCTCCAACACGACACTCATTATCAAAATGCCCCTTCTTCTAGCACTTAAAACGGACAACCTTGGACCACCCTTTCTTAGCTGCCCCACCATTCTAAGCACCCTTCTTAGGAAAGAATTTCCTCTTCTGATTCTGTCCAACCCAGATCTCCTTAGCCTTACTCTTCTCTATAGAATCAAGAATCTTCTCATGCCTTAAGGTCATCTCCACTACAAAATCAGAAGGATCTCTAATATGAGGTATTGTAGGCCTTACTAACTCAGGCTTCAACCCCTTGATAAACTTCTCATTCCTCTTCATCACTATATCCACCATGGCATACTTACATCTAGCCAACTCCTCAAACCTTCTAGCATAGTCCAAAAAAGACATCTCTCCCTACTCTAACTTAGCAAAATTTTCGATCAGAGCTGACTATGCCATCATAGACATGAATCTCTCTTGGAACCTCCCTTTGAAATCTTCCTATGTCATTGTCACCTTATCCACTGTCACAGTCACACTATTCCACCAAAACAAAGCTGTTCCTGAAGCTGTCTTGAAACATGCCTCATCGTCTGCTCGTCATTGAGCTCCAAGTCTGGAAAGATTCTCTCATAGAGCAGTAACCAATTCTCCACCTCTATAGCACCCTTTGTTCCCAAAAACGACTTCCCCCTAAGCTTAGCATAATTTTCGCTCAGCTTAGCATAATGGTTAACTACTGGAACTTCCAAAACTCCTGCTACAGCAGCATCTCCTCCTACCAATCTAGTTACAATCCCAGCTTGCATCAAATTCACAAAACACTGATATATAACTCCCATGTCCACTTGTTGGACTCCAATACCTGCATTTTCTGCTTGTTCCTGACCTTGGATCCTCCTCAAGTTAGGTCTAGTATTCCCATCGATGCCTTCTCCTCCTGGGTTAACTCTTCCTATTCTACCATCCATATATGTATTCAAACTTCATGAGATATAGAAAAATAACCTAATAAAGATAGAAGACTAGAGATAAAGCGTACACTTATATATAGCAAATACAAGTACGTTACTATAGCGTTATCCCATACCCCATTCTTACTCTAATTCTTTAGGATTATGTTTTCAAACCATTTCTAGTTTAAAGTTTTTTCATAAACCTATGATCTGATACCAAGTTGTAAAATCCAGTATCTAGAGGCTAAAAGCTAAGAGCTACAGATGTTGCAGTCATCCATAGTATTAACTTCTGGTGACAAAATACGGTAGTGCTAATGGTATCCATAATATCAGAAGCACTTGAATATGAACAAAATCAAAGATTTCAAAAAACAACATTTTACTAATTACATTTCAAAACAAATTCGTATCCAAGTTACATAATCCCATGTCATTTCCCAGGTAAAAATCAAATATGTCAATTACAAAATACGCCAAGAGCGTCGTATGACGATGTCCCCTTGATTGATCAAAGCAGTACAGTCATAACTGACTTAATATACACACAGTGGAAATAAAAAGAGTAAACTGTAACTCCAAATTAGCTGTCCGTCAGCCACCTGCTCATCTTCGGAAGCTTTATTTGCCAAAACTAAAACCCGAAAACCTCAACCCTCAGCCTACTCAAATCAATTTTGAGCACTCGAGAGTTTAAGGGGAAACAAAAACTTCGAGCCGGACATAAAGCATGGTGCGAATAATACTATTACATCTCAGGTTGCTGATATTAAGTGAGACCACGCCACTTAGCAGAGTGAGTATCCCCTTACTAATATCCTTTTCAAAACATATATTTTGCAAATCTTTTCCTGCAATCAAAATGGTTAATCAACTGATTATAATAACAATAATAGTAATAACAATATCCGTTATGCTAAAAAAGGTAACTAATGAACTATCTATCCATAAGTAATAATGGACCATCTGTTTGAAAAACTAGGGCGACTGACCGCAAACTAGGCTAACTCTCCGCAAACTGAATTAACCGTCCACAAACTTTTCTTAGGGTTAACTACCCTTCACCTTTTTCCTTGAAAACCTTTTCAAAATAATTTTCCCTTTTAAATCATACTTATATACGGAAAATATATTTTAGCTTTATTCTAAGCTATTTTGCCATGTTATATATATACTTTACTCATTCATGAATTTTAATAAGGATTAACTATCCTTCAAAAACAAGTTAAAACCCTTTTTAACTTGTAAAAACTTAAGCCATATTGCTTGGTTAATACATTTGAAACCTTTGTTTAAAACCTTTAAACAACCCTTTCGAAACCATTGAAAGTATCCCTTTCGACACTATTGAAAGTAACTATTGACCCACAAAATGGATTAATACCCGGGTTTGGGTTTGAAAGCACCAACCCTGTTCTAACAGAGCAATATCATAGATAACTGATATAGAAAAGGAACGGTAAAAGAAAGTAGATAGAGAAATTTTATAGTGGTTCGACTGTTAATAAAGCCTACGTCCACTTTATAGCTTTACTATAGACGGATTGCTATTACAAGAGTTGTTTGATTACAAGGCTGTGATTGTTTCTTAGCTAGATTGAATCCCTAGTGCTGGAATCTACCGGGGAATCGTAATAAATTCCTTTAGAGATTATTGTGGCGGAGATTGAGAGTGAAGAATAATTCCAACAGAGCTTCAGCAACTAGTCCGAAGAAGATCCAGCTTATGCTACAGGTAGGATGGTATTTATATGGGTTGGAGAGCTACTAGGCTAGGCTAGGTCCCCATCAGCTCGCAGGTAGGTAGGAAACGACCCAATGAGAGTTTGGCTCGCAAAAAGAGGAGGAACATTGGGTCGTTAGTGACACATGGCCAATGGGTCAATGGCGACCCATAACCTTATGGGACGTTAGCTACCCATAGTCTATGGATCGCTAGTGACCCGTAGACTTGACTCGTTTGCAAGCCAATGCCTTGGCCTCTTTTATAGTATTCTTTGGCAAATATGTTTGAAGGTTTGTGGAAAGGTATGGGTTGCTGATGATCCAAGCACGTAGGAATTTTCTGGAGTTTAGAATTGGAGATGTTTTTGTAGTCTTCTATCCTAGTTTCTTTGTTTTTATGGTAGTTCACTAGCTCTTTGCGCTCAGCTGTTGATTGGACTAAAAGAATGCTGAGATCTCGGCTTCGTCGATCCCAGTCGTTGTCTTAGTCATATAGCTTGGCCCTTATTGATCCCTCGTTTTAGTTTTGCTAGTTAATTTTTGAATCATCCAGCATACACGAGGTTGTGCTGTTTCCTATTGGTTCCTGCTGGGTTAAAAACCTAGATAACATTTTCCTACTAGAGTACGTATTCATTGTGAACAAGACATGCTTTGGAAATTATCGCTTTTAGTATCCACCTGTCGATTTCCATGTTATTGCATTAGCTCTTTACGAATACGTTAGTCCAACGTTGTTGGTCATCTTTCTTTGGTTCTGACTACTATTATTTATCATGACAGATCAAATTTCTTCCTGTAATTCCCCGGTATGCCTCAGAATGATGAAGAGGTGTAGGAAATCGAGCTCAAGAAGAATAGGTGAAGTCTCGTTTTCTCTTTCTTTTTTTTTAGGGGTCGCTAGCGACCTAACTACATAAGGAAAATTTTAACTTTATAACGTTAGGCCGGGTCGCTAGCAATCCGTGATGGGTCGCATGCGACCCTATTACTTAGAATTTTTTTTCTTTTTTTCTTACCTTATTTTTATACTCGAGACGACCCAATTCACTTATTCGAACGGCGGTGCAGCTATGTTTTGTCTTGAACGATTGTACACCATTCTACAGCGGAGTCTTACTCTTGGTCTTTAACTCCTTCTTTTCGAGAATTTGGTTAAGTTCTCATCGATGCTTTTGAAGTCCAATGCGATGATTTATTTCAAAATCTGATATATAGTAGTTGATTCAATCATATCGCTCTTTCTATTTCTTTATTCTAGTGATCCTGAAAAGAAAAGCTTCCCGCGTCACTTCGGATAGCGACTCCGTTATTGATCATTGATCGATAATGGGTAAGTGTGGAAGAGATAATTTTAAAGAACGATATGAATTGTTTTTCAAATGTAAGCAAGCTATCTACACTAGATTTTTGTATAGTACTCAGGGCACTAGACTCTTCCTATATAGATAACACACTACATCTGCCTAGTCAACGCAAAGAACCTGACTGGTCAACATAAGTCGACTTCCTTTGGATTCCGGGCATTGGTTATATGAGGATATTATTTAAAGTAAAACATACCCGACGGGTCGAATGCTAAGTTTTTTATATTGAAAATGACTTTTTGGTCACCAATCTTTAGTCTGGTGGAGGTATTCCCACTCCTCCAGAAGTTGGGTCCTTTGCAACTAGTCTTCTCTTATTATCCCTATCATATTAGGATGATCGATTACAGTTAACTTACAAGGCACAATTGCTCTTGTAGAGTTGTAGTTGAAGTTCGATCAAGCACAGCTTCAATCTTTGGAAACTAGTGCATGAGTTATTCGATCGCGGATATCCTTCCTTTGTGGTTTTTGGAATTCGATCTGCACGTTGGCTTCTGTCTCATGGGACTATTGGCTTAATTCCTTGGCTTTGAGAATTGCTTTTTATTGAACTATGAGGTAGTTCGATCTAGCCATTTCTATAGCTAATCCCTACTTATGCTCAATTGAGTTCTTTTTAATAAAGTGTTGGTGTAAATGCGTTGGTCGATAGGGCTGATTATTTTGACTACCGAATCAATATGTTTTGAGAGACTAGGTCTCCTAAGCAACCTAAGCAATACGTTCAATTTCCCCAGTTTGATTGACACGATAGCTCCTACCTTCGGGAATTAGGGACTTTGTTGCTTGATCCCAAGATCTTAGTTTTGTACTGATGATGGTGTCTGTACCAAAATTGGGCACAACACTCTTCGAATGTGTTTGAAGAGATAAAATGAAAACGTAAATGTAAAATGAGGCAGATCTAACAAACACACCAATTACCAAATAAAAAAGTGCTAAAACATACAAATTTAGAATGGTTTAGGGTATGCCCTACGTCCACTATGGAATGATTGATGTTTATTGATTATAACTCGCTGGTTACAAAAGATTTACAACTGTACAATCGAAGTGAAATAGCAATTTTTGCAGAGTATCGGCGTAAAGAGGCCAAAAGTTCCCTTTTCTAAAAGCCTTGGGCCACTATTTATAAGCATAGGCAGGAAATATCTTGCCCAGATCTCAAAAAACTTCTCTCACGTGGGTGGACCCATGGGATGGAATTCAAGTGATTTCAATTTGATCTAAGAGCGATACGAATTGAATTCGTACTGATCGATAATTGGTCCTTTTAGGCTGGGATCGATCAGTTACCTTCTTCATGTGGCAAATAAACTCCTACGAAAATTTAGGGGTATTTGGACTTGTAGATCTCGGGTTGGGCTATGATCGATGCAAGCTTGAATCTTCAATGTGCAGCTGAACTTCACATCGACCCCATCTGTGATGCTTCTCTTCGTATTGATGTTGGACATGTGATGGCCAATGATGTGGCGCTGCCTTTCAAGATCGATCCTCTTTTCATGCCAAGTGGTCGAGTCTTCCATTTGCATGTACCTTGTTCGTATCCACCTGTAGTAGCTCCTTTCGTATCGTCTCCTTGCACTCTATTTCGTGTCGGTCCCCTATAGCTGCTTGGTATCGGTCTGAAATTTTGCCTTTCGTATCGATAAGTTAGAACTTAATTCATGTCGCTTATAGATGAGATTCATATTGATGGGAGATGCGGTTCATTTCATATTTATCATCGGTCTGATCAATATGAGTTAGGCAGATGGCGAACGATACGAGCTAGGGGGATCATGAAGTGGTACGAAGTATTTCCAACTGATTGGTATGAAATCAATGCCTTCTACATGGATACGTGTGAAAATACTACTCAGTCATGGACATGAATGAGTTTTTCTTCTTATATGGATACAAATTGCAGAGGCTTTTTCTTTGGCTCATGATGGAAACAAACCGAAGCCATCTTCCTTGATTTTGATCGATCAATATCTCAAGCATATCAACTCTGATTGACTTGAAATTTGGAATGTTGGCTTTCATAGCTTTGTTTGTCATATCATATCAATTGTAGCTTGATGCAGACTTGGACAAAATTCGCCAATATCCATAATGAACCTGTGTATAATCGATCTCCAAGTCAAATTGTCTTTGGATTCCAGCCAAATCTTTGGTATCACGGCCTTGCCAAAAGGCAGGATAACAGTCAGTATGTATTAGAAAGATGTGTTTTTGGCATCTTTTGCTAAGTCAATTCTTTCGAGTCCGGCATTGAGATCCTGATCATGTTTTGGTTTCTATCTTTGGAAACTCATGCATGGATGACTCAACTCTATGGATTTTTCCTTGATGTTATGAATCTTTAGATAGCATAAGATTCCAGACGGTAGGGCTGAAGATTCAGTTAAACTCTTGCTTATGTTTTTAAAAGCCACAGTATCGGTTGTTTCATTTTAGGCTTTCTTTCTAGCGTCACCTAACTTCAAACAATGGCATATTCCTGCCAGTTGGAACCAAATAATCTAGTCAGACCACAAGTAGGTCATCGATCCTTCTCGTCATTGTCATACTATGAGCGACGATCGATTTTTGAATGTTAAATCCTTCATTTCCTTTGTTAGCAATTTTGTTGCCAGAATGCTCTGTTTTGTGATACAGAACCATTATCTAACCAACCTCGTGGTTGTTCTGTTTCAACTTTTAAAACATTTCCTTCGATCAAGCATCTGTTCTTTTATTCCTTCTTGAGGGACTAGCTATTTTGAATGCCCATATTTGGGCAATTGTGAGAGATGTAAATCTGTGGGGTGAATTTCTCAACTGCCCCAGTCTGGCTCTCAATCCCATTTTGGAATTGAGGAAATTCAGGTATTTTATTTCCAACCTTCCGTGATTGCTCCTGCTTGTCCTTGGCCATGCATGCTCTTCTAAGTTGCTGATGTTGTCAAGAAATTTTGTTCATATGTCAACTCCTATCTTTGAGAATTGATAACCTAACTGCTTGGTTTCAAGCAACATTTCCTTGTGGCTGCCCATCTTTCGACTATGTTTGAATTCTTTTTAAGTTGAATTTAGGAAATTTGGTCTAGCACCAGCTTTCATCTCCAAAAATTAGTACATGGGCAATTCAATCCTGGGATTTCATTTCGACGCTGCGTCATTCCTATACAGTGGCTGATTCTTGTGATGAAAGGTCGAACCATCGGCTGACCTATGAAAGGATATGTCTTTCGGTCGTTGCTTGTCATTGGGCAATAGTAGTTTTCTGAAGAGAAAGTAGAAACTTAGTTGAGGACCAACTTCTATCTCCAGAAGCTAGTGCATCGATGGTTCACTGCGATGAGTGTTCCTCATCAGCCCTATAGATTAAAGTTTCCTGGCACTGCCGAGGAAATACCAGTACTTGGTGAGCAGAATGTTTCTCGGAGTTACTGGGGCAACACCCGGCAACTTCGATACTTATGAAATAGAAAGTTACCTAGCATTACCCGGGGAAACACTAGTACTTAGGAAATAGAAAATTTTCTCGACGTTGCCAGGGCAACACCTGTACTTAAAAGATAAAAGAAGGCCTTGGTGTTACTGAGGCAACGCTGACACTTAGGAGTTTGGGATCGATTTTCCACGTTTATTCGACAATACTTTTAGTCCAATAGAGTACTAATTTCGGTCTTTAAAAACCAGCACTTTGATGGTTGGATTATAGAGGTATTTTCTTAGTGCTGCCTATCTTTGGGCAGTGTTAAAGTCACGTTGTTTATAACCGTCAAGTATTACCCTTGGAGATACAAGGCTGTTGCTTAACCAATTCCATACTTATTCTTATTCACGAAAAATCGAACTTCCTTCCACCAATTTTTGTTATGATCTAACGACTATATGCGGAACCCTTAATTTCTAGGTGGGACCCTTCACTTCTAGGTGTTAAACTCCATATTCTTATAGAAAATATGAAATTGTGGAGCAAGTCATCACATTACCCCTGGTACGACTGCGTTCATTCCTATACTGATCATGGACCGGTAGGGTTCAGTAGTGTTTGTCTTGAATCCGTGAGACTTGACCTTACTTGTTTCAGGCCATATGCATTTGCTGGACTAATAGAATTATTATGGATATCAACCTTATTCGTTGGTTCCAATCTTCTGGAATCAATGGTTTCGTTGCTAGATTTTGGGTGTTCTCTCCTTATCGTTGTCTGTCTTTGGATAACAGCTGGTTTTTTGCAAGTTGGGGTTTTGAGACCTCATTCGAGCACCTGAACTGCCTTTGGAAGCTGGTGCATTGATGATTTAGTTCTGGAAATGCCTTCCATCACCATCTGTCTCTATACGACAACAAGTTCCTTCTTTTATTTCTAGTTGGAGCGCTGTTTTATCCTGACCAAATGTTAATGTGTTATGTTCCCCTCAGTCCACAGGGCTGATTATTTTGAACAATTGAGGTGAGACTTGATGCTCTAGGCGGCTCTATGGATGCGCCCAGTCAAAGGTATGTCGCAGCTCCTATCTTTAGGAACTCATGACTTGGGTGTCTTGAATTCGACATTTTATACATTAACTTTGGTCACAAATCACAATCCTTTGTCAACTTCTTGGTTTGTGAGCTTTGTGGCACTGCCAAAGCATTATCGGTTCTTTCGGGTAGTGGGAGTTGATCCCTTTTAATCGTACAATAGACAAGTTTCCCGGTGTTATCGGGACAACACCAGTACTTAGAATATTTTGATGGTTCGTCGATGATGCCAAAGCAACATAAAGCAGTGTTTGTACGTCATATCAGATGCATAGATTTTAGGATCAATATGTCCCGTTGATCCGAAATGGTTTGGAACTTATCGACATTGCCAATCTTTGGGTAATGTGAGGAGTACATGCTTCAAAAGCATGGTTCTGTGGCTCAAGAAGTGATGCATGTGGATTTGGGCCTTTTCGATGTTTCCGAAGTAACACCAGTTCTCAAAAGGCTGGGATCGAGATTTCCTATTGATGTGCCAGCTTCCTCAGTGCCCAGACATGCTGTTGTTTCCATAGCCTCCATGCTCGTTTCTATTCCTATTCATGTTTCCATGTCCCTGTCTGGCTCGCAGCCGGGGACGGAGTCCGAAAAAATAGCCATGCTTCATGGCTTGGATGACCCTTTTGTGTCTTTGGAGGGCGGCATAACATCGGCTAAAGTTAAGGAGCAAGAAGCTCAAATGGAGCAGCCTCATAAGACTTACCCTGAATTGGTCGCTATCAAGAAGGAGAAGGTTGAGGCAATCAAAGCCTAGAAGAGCTCCTGCAAATCACGGAGGCGCAAAGCAAAGGGAGAATCTTCTGACAAGGCGGCGGAGCAAGAGGACGTTGCCACCAAAAAGTTCGTTGATATTACCGGCAGCGCCACAACTCCCGAGACGAGGCCGAAACTGCAAACAAAGGGCGAAAAAAGGAGCGGTGGAAGGAAACGCCGATGAGCTTGTGTGGGGACTGGTCTGGTTTTGGTTCTTTTTGAATCATTTTGTTCATGTGCAGAGTCTGCACTTAGTATTCTTGTTGTGGAGTCTGTGTTTTCTTTTTGTTAGCCGGTGTTGTGTGGGTACGGCCCCACGTTTTGACCCTATGTAAATGAAATTATAAGCAATACATTGATATTTTGACTGTATTCTTATCTGTTTGTTCATATATGTTCTGTGCATTTGTGCTTGTTTTGTTTACACTTATCCAATTTTGTGATAGCTGCTAAAAAATTTATTTGGATCAACAATTCTTTGTTTGGAGTAACAGAACTTGTGTACTTATTGCTTTCAATTGTTTTACTTCAGCATTGGTGAATGCCCTTAGTTCATAAGGCTACTTACTTCAAATGACCAGTGACTTATAGTTTAGATAATTTTCATATTAGACTTGAAATTTGGCTAAGTCACAGCTTGAGTTTCCTTCATTCGAAAGTTTTACAACTTTAGCATGTAATCCAAGTTTCTTGTGATACTTTGGTAAGTATGCAATATATGCGTAGTTGAGAGGAGCACGTTGCATGGGTTAACTGAAGGAAGTTTTAATTATTAGTCGTTATTTAAAGCTTTTCTATTGGTTTGTAGTACTCCGCTTTTGTTGGAGTAGTGCCCATCATTTCGAATCATAGAATTAGTTGGTGCCGGTCATTAGATGCACGGTGTTCGGGATTGACATGGCTCGCCGATCTGGTTCTGATGCTTCTTAGCACTATCTATATTCAGGTAATGTGATGAGTTTATGCTTTAGGGTTTTGAATTTTCGACGAAGTTCCTCGGTGTTTCCTATCTTCGGTCAATGTCGAGGAGTCTGTGTTTTGAAAGATAGTGCACAGTTTATTGGATGTGTGGCTTTTGGTACTCCCGGCGTTGCATATCTTCATCGGGCAATGCGAGGAGCGTATGTTTTGGCACGGCTTAAGAAATGCATGGTTTTTCATGCTCCTCGGTGTTGCCTATCTTTAAGCATTGTGAGGAGCATATGTTTTGAAATTTCGTGCGCGGCTTAAGGAGTGCATGGCTTTTTGTACTCCTAGGTGTTGCCAATCTTCGGGCAACATGAGAAGTGCAATTTTTAAGGGTTAGTGCATGACTTGTGGAGTGCGTGACTTTCATACTCCTCGGTGTTGCCTATCTTCAGGTAATGTGAGGAGTTGGTATTTTGAAATTTAGTGCGCGGCTTACGGAGTGCGTGGCTTTTTGTACTCCTTGGTGTTTCCTATCTTCGGGCAACAGGAGAGTCCAATTTTTAAGAGTTAGTGCACGGCTTATGGAGTGTGCGGCTTTCATACTCCTTGGTATTGCCTATCTTTGGACAACGTGAGGAGTTGGTATTTTGAAATTTAGTGTGCGGCTTATGGAGTGCGCGGCATTTTGTACTCCCCGGTGTTGCCTATTTTCGGGCAACGCGAGGAGTTTAATTTTTAAGAGTTAGTGCATGGCTTATGGAGTGCGCGGCTTTCATACTCTTCGGCGCTGCCTATCTTTGGGCAATGTGAGGAATTGGTATTTTGAAATTCAATGCACGGCTTATGAAGTGCGTGGCTTTTTGTACTCCTCGGTGTTGCCAATCTTCGGGCAATGTGAGGAGCTTTTGTTTAGCCTTCTTGATGCTGCCGGAGCAACATCGCCTCTTAGAAGGAAATGATCGGGTTCCACCGTCCAATGGTCAGAGTTGATTTGACCCCTTCGACTCAGCAGGTTGCTTACATGAAAACGATTTTAATAGTTCAAGAAGCTAAACAGTTTTTGGTTCGGGTAAACATGGCTTGGATGATCCTTTCGTGTTTCTGGAAGATGTGTACATCCAAATAGATCAAGTTTCCATGGTGGATAGATCTATAGCTGACCACATGTTGATGCATTAAAGAAAGAGCCTATGGGAGTTCAGGGCATGCCTCTACGCTCTTGGTCCAAACTGACTTTAGAGAATGGGTCTTTGACTAGCAAACGGTCTAAGAGGAAGATGAAATGATCACTAAGAGCTGTAAAGTAGTAGTTGGGAATGAGTGGGCAAGTATTATGATAATATTTTGCTTGTTGCACTAGCTAGGTCATTAAGTCTGCAGTTGTCAGAATGCTAGAATTTTTAATTAGTCATAATAAAACTGTGGTATTATTAGTCTCAGTCCTTTCTTATGGCATGTGCGATGCCCCCATGCCACATGGGTATTGGCACTTTTGAACCGTATCCATAGTCTCTTCACAACTTGTTTGGTTGCCTTCGGTCTAGTGGGTGTGGTTCTCCTGGGTGCCGAATCTTGGCTTGATTCGAGTTGGCCTTTGATTGTTCACAAGATAAGTTCAGTTTTGGCTTAGTTTCTTTGAGCGAACTTGAAGCTCTGGAATTTAGCACTATTTCTCTCATTTATTGTTGGAAGTGATTCCATTTATTTCGCGGGGTGACGGGTATGATTGTCGATTGTGGCCTCGGAACGTGGCTTCGTTGACCTTAGGGGGATATGGATCAGATGACCGCTGATCTTCCAGTTCATCTTTGTGGATATCAGTCGTACTTAAAATTTCGCTGATCTACTAGGTCGTGTCCATGAGGCTTTAGCCGTGAAAGGCCTTCACGTTCGTAAGGTTTTTTTTGGATCAGATGACCGCTGATCTACCCGTTTGCCTTCACTCCGCTTTAGTTCATGAAAGACCTTTGCGTTCGCAAAGGGATTTTTGGATCAGATGATCGTTGATCTATCGGTTCGCCTTCACCATGCTTTAGTTTGTGAAAGATCTTCACGTTCTCAAAGAGTTTTTTGGATCAGATGACCGTTGAGCTACCGGTTTACCTCTATGACGCTTTAGTTTGTGAAAGACCTTCATTTGGAAAAAGGTTCTTTGGATCAAATGACCGCTGATATACCGATTTACCTCCACGACGCTTTAGTTGTGAAAGAACTTAACGTTCGCAAAGGGTTTTTTAGATCAGATGACCGCTGATCTACTAGTTTACCTACATGACGCTTTAGTTCATGATTCATGTTTGCAAAGGGTTTTTTGGATCAGATGACCGTTGATCTACCGGTTTACCTTCACGACCCTTTGGTTCGTGAAATACCTTCGCATTCGCGAAGGGTTGTGGTCGGATGTCCGACGACCTGACAACCTCAAAATGATAATTTATCAATTCCGAGAGGAGTTTTAGGTCATGTGTCCGATGACTCGGCGGTCATAAATCAATGGTTCATCGACTTCAAGTGGAATTTTTAGGATTCAGCTCGAGGAAACATAGTTTTATCGGTTCCTAAAGGTTAAGGGATCTATTTTCTCAACGACCCTCTGGACAAGACTTCTTAATGCCACCAGCAACGTCAGTTCTCAAAAGGGGGGTTGACATGACTTGTCAAGGGCATAAAAGCGTTTCTTTTGCCATGCTGTCTGCAATGCCCCTAATGTCCCAGTATAGCTCATTTAGAAAGGGAGAATATATAAGGATGAATGAGAAGGCATCACTTTAGGTTGCTGTCCCATTCCTTAATTGCTAGCTAGAGTGTTATTTTATACTCATCTTTTCATCTGATTTCGTCAGTTAGCTGGGGTGCTTTTCTACCGGGTCTTAGTAGCCTTGCTTGGGCAGAGGGTCCCTGAGGTCCTATAGCTCCTTTACCATTTGGTACGCTCTTTGGCACATTTTCGAGTTTTCCTTCTTCTAATTGCAGCACTTTTAGTCTTTAAAACCAGTTTGCCTTCCCACAAAATTCTTCCGCGTAGCAGGTTGTTTCATCCTTTAATGATTCCTGAGAGCCTTGCATTAGATTGCATCCATTGCCCTCGTTTTGTCCATATGCTAGTTATATCTATAAAGAAGCAATTTCGAATCAGTTGTGCGGTTGTGTAAAAAGTATAGTTTGCATGATAAACTTCTTTGGATATTCTACATGTTGAGCCGCTTCGGCGAGTGGGTTTCAACTAGGGAAGATGCTCTAATCGTTGCCAGATCGGTCCGTTTTCAAGTTACGATTGTTTATAATACTTGAGAATGGTATATGCATGATTAGATATGCCAACTAAATGGCGAATCACTTATGATGGGGTCATGGACCGTGACGATCCCTAAAAAATTTCAAACTAGGTGAGATCTATCGGGGGTGACAAAGAAGGCCCCATAAGGTTGCATTCCAATTTCATGGTATTTGGAGTTAGCATGTTTGAGTTATGGGCAAAAGAAGATGGATCGACATTGATGGATTGGTGGTATTTTACTTGGAGTCCGACCTGAGAAAATTTGCCATTTGCTTGGAGTCAGCACATGGTTCGCTTGAAGTCATAGAATTTGAAGTGCTAGGTTGGTGACAAACATCGGTTAGAGCCATTTGCCTGTTTGCTTGGAGAAAATCTTGGTTTTACCCGAGTCTGATTTTGGACCAGAATTTCCTAGGTTTGTTTTGCATTAAATGGGTGATTACTCGAGTTCGACTTTGAATCAGGGATGAAGTGAGTTTTTCAACGACCATTTTGATGATTTTTTATGATTTTCATCGACGACCATTTGTGATTTGACAGTGAGAGCTCCATTATAGGATCAAAAGTTGGTCAGTCGGGAGTGGCCACAATATACCATGGTAGCTTGGTATTGTAATTGATCTCAGTTTTATCATATCCTCTTGGTTCTCCTACCTTTAGGAGTACCGTTTGAGTAGCAGTTCCTTGTCAATTGCTTAGAACTGTGCTACGATGTGGGTTTTAGAGCTTCTTCTAGCGTTTACAAGTTGGAATTTTCATCCAATCCGTCTTCCTTAAATTGTTTGTCGCCTTCAGAGCTGAAGAGAGTCATCGTTATATCCTTTCGTGGGGTTTTCCTCCTAAGTTTGGGTTTACAGCCGGTGCTTTTGCATTAGGTGGAGTATTAATGTTTTCTTTCGTCATGATTCTTGGAGCTCTGCCCATTGCTTCCTTTCAACTATATCCCCTTCGACCGACCCATACTGGATATCCAAAAATCATCACGAATGGAGCTAACTTTATGGATCGCTAACGATCCATAGTATGGGTCGCCGGCGATCCATAGTATGGGTCGCTGGCGATCCATAGTACATGGGTCACTAGCGATCCATGTACTTAACTAATTTTAATAGCTTGTCTTCTAGGGTGCCTATTGGATCATGATGCGAGAGAGTTGATTGACCCATGAGCGAACATCATGCATCGCTAGCGATCCATAGGAGATGGATCGCTAACGACCCTTCCCTTAGCATGAGTTTTCTTGCTTTTTCGTCGATCCTTCTTGCTTGGTTTTTCTGTTCCCAATAGGAAATCATCTAAGCAGAGATTAAGGATCTAACTTCTGAACATATGGGATCCAAAGTTGATAGTTAGATTTGGATCTTGAGTTGGATTTCTCTGTGAAAGCACTAAAATATTAACGCAAAAAATGGTCCAACACCTTGGATTGGATTTGAAAGCACTAGCCTTGTTCTGATATAGCAATATCATAGATAACAAATATAGAAAACGAATAGTAAAATAAAGTAGACAGAGAATTTTCATAGTGATTTGGCTGTTAATGATGCATACGTCCACTTTATAGCTTTACTATAGACTGATTGCTGTTATAAGAGTTGTTTGATTACAAGGCTTTGATTGTTTCCTAGCTAAATTGAATCCCCAGAGCTGGAATCCACTGAGGAATCACAGTGAATTCTTTTGGAGATTGTTGTGGGGGATAATGAGAGTGAAGAATAATTCCGGCAGAACTTCAGCAACTAGTCCGGAGAAAATCCAGTTTATGTTGCAGGTAGGATGGTATTTATATAGGTTGGAGAGCTTCTAGGCTAGGCTACGTCTTCACCAGCTTGTAGGTAGGTAGGAAATGTCTCAAGGAGAGTTTAACTCGCAAAACGAGGAAGAACCATGGGTCGTTGGTGACCCATAGACTTGGCTCGTTTGCGAGCCATTGCCTTGGCCTCTTTCATAGTATTCTTTGGCTAGTTTGTTTAAAGGTTTGTGGAGAGGTACAGATCATTGATGATCCAAGCACTTAGGATTTTTCTTGAGTTTGAAATTGGAGATGTTTTGATAGTCTTCTATCCTAGTTTCTGTAGGAAATGTGGATTACGGATCTTAAGGAAAAATTAACACTAGAGAGGGGTGAATAGTGTTTAATTAATTTTATGAATCTTTTTGAGATCTCTTCAAATTAAACCCAAACAGATACAATTCAAAAACATAGAGACAATCACAGAACCAAACACTAATGCAAATAGTAAATAAAAGCCGTAAATGGAAGAACACACTGGAATTTTATACTGGTTTGGAGTTACCCTACATCCAGTCCCATACAATATCTCTTTTCAAATATAATGCCGATATTACAATCTCGATTCTAAGGCCACGAGATACACCCTGTTATCTCTGAGTCCAGGGAAAACTCTCTTGATTTAACTAGGCTACAAGATCACCCAATTGATTTACGGGATACAATCACACCCAATTGATTTACGGGCCAAAATCACACCGTTTTCGATCACACTTTGATGGAGAAAGACTCGATACACTTCAATTTTTCGATCTTTGATTACAAATGATCCTATAACTCTGAATAGTACTGAGATCTTTGAGAGATAGTGCTAGAGATGATCGAGTTTGATTCACTTAGGATTTTGGCAGAGTTTTATTAAGAATGTTTGAAAATAAGAATGGAAGAGAAACAGGAGAGAAAACAAAGAAATCTTAAATGAAATTTTGTTGAAAACTACTGGTATATATAAGAGAACAATGGTCATATCCATTCGTGAAAGGTTATGACGAACAGACACTTCTTTTAAAATTTGAATTTTAAAATCTACAGCTACCATGTTGACATTGGGGTATAGGGATGTTGACATGCCAATGTTTTTGAAAATGGATTTTGCTTTAAAATGATTTCTATTCTAAAACTTGTCAAAACAATTTCTAAACTTTACCAACCATTTGGAATATATTTTAAACTTATAAAAGAGTTTTAGAAAGTAATCTTAGAATATACAATCTATAATATAAATGTTATATTAAAAACTAAGTATAGACTTCTTAAAAATATATTTTTTAGATTTCAAGCTAAAATATTAAAATCAAGAGATAGTTTAATAAAACAAGAGATGATTTTGAGATCAAATTATTAAAAGATGATAAGAATAGTTTTTGAATTAAGGCTATTTAAATTGATAGAGATGACTTTAAAAAGATAGTTTTTGGAAAAATAGTTAAAATAAATTATTTTGAAAATTTCGTGAATTCCATTCCACTAGATGTGGTCGTGCGTTCCATCCCACTAAAGTGGTCGTGACCATCCCACTATCAAAGCGAGAAGGTGGATTCCATTCCATAATTGAAATTCGAATAAAATTTTTAGTGCTATTATGAAGTTTTAACATAAATCTAGACTCTGCTACTTATCTTGATATCTTGAACTCTTGATAATATTGATACTCATGAGTCTTCAGTCTTGATTTCTATAATCTTGAATTCATTAGTCTTGAATCTCTATACTGTACAGTTTTCATTCTCAGTACCTGCATATATATCTTGCATATACATACATATGTTGACAAAGATATTAGTATTTATATTTTATAACTAGTCCTAAGGTTGTTGCCATCAAAACCATCGTCTCAGAAACTAACAATCTCCACCTTATTGATGATGACAACCCATGTTTATAAAATATACTCCTCCAAGCTTTGATTTTACTCTGACTCCACCTTATTCCAAAAACTCCCCCTTATTCTAAGCCTAACGAATAGCCTACCTATCCTATCTTATAATTCAACCCTTTGTCATCAACAAAAACTAAGCCTAAACTGTATAGCTCCCACTTAAAGTAATACTATGGAAATAAATGCTAATAACGAAGTATAGTAAGCGAAACATAAATCTAATTTTATTATATATGATGTTACATTACACACATATATAAAACATAGACACGGATATATACAAGTACAAAAAATATAAAAACATTAATATAATAACAATCTAACGAGGGTCTTTGACCATTGGTGACTTATGAATCGAACAATTAGGGTAATGGAGACAAAAGTTTTCATGTTATTCGACCAAATTACCATTTTTGTCAAAACAGACTTCTCCAATGCAAACAACATTATCGTCCTCCTCGCTTCTTCCTCTAGTTCTTCCTCTTCTTCTTCTTCTTCGTCGTCCTCTAATGGATTATGATTACGTATGTTAAAGGAATCATCTTCAATCATAATAGGGTCTGCATGATTATCCATTAGAAATTTTGCAAATTGCTAAGAATCTTGCCTTGTTTCTCTTATTCCTTTGCCATCCTTGTTTGCATGACTTGTAATTTAGTCAGCATTTGTAGAGAATCCTTCATAATTTCCTCGATCTTTATTACTCGAGCCAATGTAGTATGTTGGAATGGACCAAATTAAGGAGAAGGGAAGGAAACGGTTGCATTTTGGTTTGATTTAGAAGAGGAGGCCATTACTTTGTATTTTCAGAAGTTTATTACAGAAAAAATGAAGTACGAAGACAAGTGAACTCCAAATATTATAGTTATATAATCACCAAACTAATTTTAGAGGAAAATCAAATTTTCAAACCTAACCATTGGATATCGACATCGGGGGTCGGTGCATGTCGACATCCCCTTGAAAATTTTGACAATTTTGTTTTTCTCTGTTTATTTAAATATATATGTTACTATACCTATATTCTATCAGTTATAGAACAAATAACTAGTTCTCTTCTTAATTTAGTAAAGGTTGATTGATTCAAGGGTCTGGTCAGAATATCAACCATTTCATTCTCAGTGTTGATAAATTCAAGAGAAATAATCTCTTTACTTATATTGTCTCTAAGAAAATGATGCCTTATATCAATATGTTTGGTTCTGACATGATGTGTAGGATTTTTGGATAAATTTATTGCATTTGTATTGTCACAATAAATTGGTGATTTTGAAATATTTAATCCAAAATCCTTTAGGGTCTGTGTGACGACCCGACTTTCTCACCATAGAAAATCGCATCATCATGAAGAAAGAAAGGGATAGAAAAGAGAAAAGAAAGAGAAGAAAGAAGAAACAACAACAGAATCTCAACAGCGGAACGAATAAATTATATTAATACATAATATTACATAGTATACAACACTAATCAGAGTTACACAACATATGCATCACATACTAGACAGTTATAAACACCTGTCTAGTTATACAACTCAATACAACTCAAACAAGAGATACCAACACAGAGAACACACTGCAGAAACTATATATCTAACGCCGAAGCCTTCTGCTCCATTGCTCCTCCATAATTCGTCAAAGTTAACCTGAATCCCTCGGCTACTCATAAAAATTTGAGTACCCAAGAGTTTAAGAAAACAGAAGATAAACTCTGGGTCAGACATGAGTCTGGTGTGAGTAACAGATTAAAGTTGCTTAACTTTCAAAAACCTTTTGAAAAGAAAAGGTATCACGTAAGACTTCCCACACATAAACATGGAAAAGTTTTTACCTTACGCTAACCAAAAGATTTGATAGGAAATCCAGTGATATTATAATAGGTCTAGGGTTTTCAAGTAAATATGAAATAACTGAAATTGTTACATTATTAAATTCCAGCTACTAGCCACAAAAGTGGGTAAGACAATCGAAACCGTTGGCACTTATTGGATTTTGGATTCCATCAATGGCACGGCTACCGGGGTACCGCTTGTCACAGTACGTGGCCTAGATCAATGTACCAAGGATCACTCCCAATCCCCTACAACACAAAACCGGAACCATCCCTTACTAGACAGTCCCGAACAAGACAACCCTGCAGTTGGCTTACGTTCCAACCGCCCACTAAGCCGAATAAAAAGGGACCTCTAGACAGGGGAAAATCTCGTCCTACTTAGGCATGACCCACTTAGCCTTGCTACACCTCCCATGTTTTAGCCATTCTCGGTTGATGAGGCTTGAGGCTACAATTACCTTTAGAGAACACATCTCTTAGAATGCTCATCGTCCACCTGACGATGTTCTGAAAGCATTCAATCCATACAACGTTCCGACTTCGAACGAAACCGAAGGCATTATCTCGTTACACTCATTTTGGAATCACCCTCAGAGTTAACGACGATAACCCTTTCACTCTGAATCTTTATCTCGAATCTGAAAGTACTACTCCGTCAAACTCATCTCGGAATCACCCTCAGAGTTATACTGACGAATAGTCCTTACACCTCAAGTCTTCACTCTTCACAAGAGATTCACGACCTATCGTTAATTTGGATCGATGTGGTTTTCGGATATCCATATATGGAAACCCGATCTCGGTCTCATCGAAATCCAAAGCGTATCTTTTAAGGCCAAGTTGTTTTAAAGGTTTAAAACAATTCAATTATCTATATACACAGATAGATAAATCACAGATTCACAATAGGTAAACAACACAACAGATAATCCATATTATCATTATCAAAAGGTAATCCAAATCATCATCACAATGCAACCAATGCATCCATATCACTCAACATTACTTATCTCATATCCGAGATTCAAACCATTCAAAGCAAACAACATCATCCATCCATATAAGCAATGATCAATAATCTCACCAAATATAATTAATTTAAAATTAATTAAATTAATTACATCATTTCTAATTTATTTAAAGTGAATTAAATTAATTACTTCACCATTACCAAACTTGCTTACCTTAGTATTAATTAATTATCAATCAACTAATTAATCATCGATCAATCAATTATTCATTTTAATTAATCATCCCTGATTAATTAACCTTTAATTACATTCAAGTAATTATCCACTAATTAATTTCTCAAATTAATTATACTTAACCAAATACTATAATTAATCTTTAATTACTTTCTTAATTAATTAACTATAAGTTAATTACATTAGTCGTTAATTAATTACATTAATTAATCCCTTCATTTATTAATTATTTTCAAATAAATCTATTCTTAATTACATAATTAATTATAATAATTAATGATCTCTAATTACATTTTCTATTTAAATTAATTACATTAAGTAATTAATTTTTATTTAAACCATAATTGTTAATCACCCTTGATTAACTCCATTCAGTAATTAACTTCCCTTAATTACCTCACCAAATGAATTAATTACTCATTAATTAATTATCTGTAATTAATCCCCTGATTAATTCATAAAGTAATTATACTCAAATTACTTTCATCCTCAAATCACTTCAATTAATTACATACAGTAATTACCCATAAATTACTTTCCTAAGTAATTTCTCTTCATTAATTACATTAAGTAATTATACTTCACAAATCATCAAATGATTATTCTAAATTAATTAAACTGAATTAATTAACTTATCTAATCAAATTAAACTCAATTAATTACAATAAGTAATTAATTCCTTAATTACTTCCATAAGTAATTATACTTAACAACTTACACAAATGATTATCTTTAAATTAATTAATCTAATTAATAATTAAAATTAATCTCATTAATTAATTATTAAATAATCCTTAGTTAATAACCTTTATTAACTATTAATAATTCAGTAATTATTTTTCTAAAGTAATTAACTTATTTTAATCATTATTAATTACAAATTAATTAACCATTAATAATCCATTAATTAACCCCTAGTTAATTAATTAATTAAGTGTTAACTGTAACTTAATTAATCCTTTATTACTTGATTAATTAATTATTAACCATCAGTTAAAATCAAATCTTATTTAATTGATAATTCATAAATTACAAGTAAATTATTCTAAGAATGATAAATCTTAAACTTTTAAGATTAAACCCTTAATTACTTTAAGTAATTATTCATTTCATTAATTTATTAAATAAATTAATTATCCATTTAATTGCCCTAATAATTAAATGAAATACAAATCATTAAATTATAATTTAACTTCAACAAGTTTTAAAATTAATTTAAAACCTTTAAATTTTACATGATAAATAATACTTTTCTTATAAAAGAAATTTTACAAGAGTTTAAAATAAATTCCTTTTTAAATTCAAACCATTTAAATTTTACTTTATCATTCAAAATTGTTAAACACTTAAATTTATAAAACAAAGATTCAAATTCAGATTTGAATCGAATTTAAACTTTATTTAAAACATTTCTTTACATTTCAATTTCCAATTTAAATTCAAATTTCTTTAAAAACATTTTTAACAATAAACCCCTTTAAAGTATTTTAAACAAATTGAATTTAATAACTTATTCATTTCCAACTATGATTCAAATTAAAACTTGAATTCATAATTTAAAAAATTAGATTAAAAACTCATTTTAAATCTTTGCTTTACACTTTTAAAATTCAGTTTTAATTTGAAAGCAAAACACGTTTTCTAACCATGAACAAAACTAACTCGAGCTACAATTTATTCGAGTCTAACCTAATCTAGCTCGAATAACACTAAAATAACCTCGAGTAACTTGAGTAACACATTCATCTTGAAATCATTAAACTAAAACACCGACAGTACACAAAAACCTGAACATCAACACACCCGAGCCCGCTCAACCATGTCTTCGAGTCCACCACCCAAAACTTCGAGTAAATCACGATTCTACTCGACATCACTCGAGTAACTTCTTCCCCAAAAACACAGCATACACACCATGAATTTCGTCCACATGCACCACCACTTCATCCAACTCCGACCTTTCACGACCATTTGCGCAAGTCATCGATCATCACCCAACACGTTTCCGACCATCAAATCCATTGCAGAAACACAAAATCATAATCGAGCTTTCAAGCTCAAAAATTGGAACCATGTCGAATCTGAAATTCGCTTCAAACACCAAAATATGATCACCAGAGAAACTTCATCTCTGGCCATAACCACTTCCACATTCCCTCAACCACCTACTTGAAACTGGAAGAACTCGATCACTTCTAGAGTTCATGGAGATCAATTTTCAGATGAACAGAAAACTTTGGGTTTAAAATTTCAATCCCAAATTATTACTGCCTCAATGCTCAGATCCACCTCCCTCTATTTTTCCTTGCATCTACGATCATCACTCCACCACCAAAAACGATGCTGGCCACTCCGACCACTCAGATTGACGGAACCATACCAAAACACTATTTTTGATTAAATCAGTAATGCCCAAACAAATTCAAACTAAATATTCTGATTTTAGTTTTAAAATTCAAGTATTTGATTAAGTAATCGGTTTATACACTTGAATCGAAGAATCTGTATGATTAAATTCTTACTTTCACAAGTTTTCTCTGTTGTACTTTGTGTTTCAGAGACATTGCAGGTTTTTTCTTTTATTTTTATAAAATTTAAACTTTAAACTTATATTACTCAACTATATTTTGTTTGAAATATAAATCCTTAACAAAGATTTGAATCATGAGATCATAATTTTGATTTGGATTTAAATCTGAATTCTAGAACAGGCAAGACATATCACAATATAAGCATGCATTCAGACATTTATAAATGTACAGAGAATTACATCATATATATACACACAAAACATGATTATCACAGGAAAAATAACTTAAGCAACTATATTTACTTAAGTTTAAAAAAAATGTTACTCACCGAAATTTTATGAGCAGAGCATCCATGTTTATTGAAAAACTTGAACCTGAATGTACTTCAATTCCAAAACTTCAAGTTGCAACTTATTTTTGCTTATGAATTTAAACTTCAACTTGCTTTTAAAAACTTCCATCTTGATTTACTGCAAATGCTTGCTGCATGCATGATTCCAGAAAGAATGCAGGCTTGGTTGATTTAAAACAGAAATTGAGACAACAGGCTTGATGAAGTTTCGAAACAGAAATGAAGTGATCTTCAGATGCATGCAGGTTTGAATTGAGCTTTTTAGTTGCATGCAGGTTTTTTTTAGTGTTGCAAGTTGAATTTCAGGTTAATACTTGCATTTCAGTTTGAAGATGGTTCGAATGTTGATTTGGTGAGAAGAAACATTTGTGCAGATTGGTTTTTGAGGGGATTTTTTTACAGGAATTATGTTTGAATAGAATTCTGTTTTAGATTTGGTTTTGAGGGAAATATTGTTTTAGATTTATTTTTGAGGGGATTTTGCAGATTTTGATTGTCTTGGCTTTTGATTTGAAGAAGAAGATTTTCAAATTTCCTAGCTGAAGATTTTCTTAAGGTTTGAAAAAGAAGAATATGAAAGAAGATAAAATGAGGAGTGATAAGTTTATATAAGTAGGCTTTAATTTAATTACAATAAAAGAAAATGAAAAAAATTAATTAGGAGACTTGTTTTAATTTCTAACATTTGTCACAATGATAACTTTAAGATTCAACACATGTCATTTAAGATGTTAAAAGATTAACACATGTATTAAGAGTATTTTAATTTTAATTTTAATTGTTTATAAAAACTTTAAATCTTAATTTATTATTTCTTATGTATATATATAAATAAATTCCTCCTTTTTCTTTATAGAAAAATAAAACAAAACAATTTATAAGTAAAAGCTTATTCAAATATTTTTAAGTGTTTATTCTTTTAAATTCAAAACATTAAATTCAAATTTTAAATTAATTTATCAAACCCAATTTTAAAAATCAAGTTATATATAGATGCATATATAACTCTTATTAAAATTAAAAATAACAAATCCTATTTCTAACAAAATTTATTTATGTTCATAAGAACTAAGTATTATCATTTGAAAATAACAAATTAAACAATTTTAAATAATTTATAAAAGAGATTATAATTTACTTCTATTACTCAATATATTAAGATCATATGTAATTTGTAATTTAAATTCTTATATATAATTTCAAGCAATATTTTAAAAGAAAACAAAACAAAGCTTTTATTAATCTAATTTAGATTCATATTTAAGCTAATTAAATACAATTTTAAAACAAATCAGATTTATCATAAGTATAAACCATATAATTATTTATTAAATTGTTTTGAAAAGTTAAATGTAAAATTTAAATAAAATTTCAAATTTACCAAAAATTAGAATTAGAATTAGAAAATTGATTCATTTACTAAATTTCAAATCAAAGCTTATCAATTTAAATATTTATTAAAAGATGATTATTAGATCAATTCAAAATTTTATTATCAAAAATTATCAAATCAATTTAATTTTTAACACAGATTATTAAATTTATATTGCCAAATTTCCGGGATGTCACATTCCTCCCCCTTTAAAAGAATTTCGTCCCCGAAATTTAAAAGCAAAGGTAATTTAATAATCTACCTTAAGATTTTATTTTAAAACACAAGCATATATCAATCATATGCTAACAACCATAGCAACCAATTTACCCAATCAAACAAATCTAACTACCCAGACAAAATTCTGGATAGAATTTCCTAGAGTTTCCTAAATATATATATACTGGGATACTCGCTCTACAGAATTCAAACAATCAATACTATTAAGCTACAGAGCTCCTATTCAACAAGATCTACCAAACTAAACAAGATATCAGACAACAGACAAGTCTGACTCAACAATCACATCTCATGAATTGCTGGTTCCACAACCAGAGATAGATCATACACGTACTCCCTCAGAGATACGTGAAACACATCGAATTCCAGTTATCCAAACTGGCAATTCAACCTTGAAAATCAAACACCAATCCTCACAAGAATACAGAAAAGATCTAAAACACCTCGGAGTTGACTTACCCAGTCTCACCCAAGCTCTTTAGATCGGAGAAAACTTACCCAAAATCAATTCTTCGACTCCGGAATCCAAA
This sequence comes from Allium cepa, assembly GCA_030765085.1. Taxonomy (NCBI): domain Eukaryota; kingdom Viridiplantae; phylum Streptophyta; class Magnoliopsida; order Asparagales; family Amaryllidaceae; genus Allium; species Allium cepa. Next base: position 391,894,359 of record CM060939.1, on the reverse strand, counting down.
TTCCTTCGTCTCTTATCCACAAAACACTTCTGACGATCCTGGGTTGCCTTCACCTCTCCCGATCAGCTCAACCTTCGCTGATGCCTCTAGAAAAATTAGGGCCAAAACAACCCAACGGAGTGATCTCCTCAAGATCAATCCAAAACTAAGAACACCAACTCTACTCCACAGACATCAGAAGACTAACTTACTTCTCCTTATCCAGAAAAGATAAAACAAAAGCATTCCCAAACTGCTTCCGCTGCACAACTCTGATCTGGAATAGATGAAAAACTCGAGCACTAATTGGACAACATATCTCAGAAATACGGTTCAACAGATCCATAAAAGAAAACTCAGATGTCCCACCTGATCCTAAGCTGCTTCACCAAATTCTCGCTCTAGAAGTCATCCTTCTACTAAACTGAACCACCGGTAGCACTCCTAGAATCCAGTCGATAAGAAAACTCAGCCTCCAGATGCGGACAACCCTCTGATAACTCAAGAGAACACTCAAACTATCGCAAGTCACTTTTGCGATCCACCAGTCCAATATCCAAAGAAAAGTGTTAACCAGAAGACCTTCTTGCTGGCACACAGAATACTCCGAGCTGCACTGCTGATATCGATGCAAAAGTCTTCTTAATCCAAAGCTCTTCGAGAAACTCGGACCTCAAACCAGACAAAAACATCCTGCTGAACCCAGCCACATCATCGAAGCAGATATACTTCCTAAACTTGTTCCAAAGAAAAATCCTCGGAAATATCCATAGTCACTGCGTCTCATCACACAGCTACTAATTCCTGGGGTATCAAGATACCATTATTTTCTTCTACCCAACCGACAGATCCAAACTCTACTCATCCAACTCAAAAGATGAACTCTGAACCTTTACAGGTTACCTTCGGAGATCTATGAAATCTCTATACTCTACATAACACACTCGAGACGGTATTAGGTCTACAGTCTCGACAGATAAACTTCCAACCTCAAACATTCAAACTCCAACCATGGGTAGTAGTCGTGTTACACGCCCCACTACCTTATATACCTTTATAACTTATATTGGAAAAAACCCAAACAGGTAACCCAAAAAATAGGTAGAAGTAAGTGTGTGTGTGTGTGTGTGTGTGTGTGTGTATATATATATATATATATATTCAGAATTACAAATACGCTCTCTCAAAAAAGAAATCACTTCAAAGCCTAGGTATTACTCAACCTAGCGCTCTGATACCAACTGTGACGACCCGACTTTCTCACCATAGAAAATCACATCATCATGAAGAAAGAAAGGGATAGAAAAGAGAAAAGAAAGAGAAGAAAGAAGAAACAACAACATAATCTCAACAGCAGAACGAATAAATTACATTAATACATAATATTACATAGTATACAACACTAATCAGAGTTACACAGCATATACATCACATACTAGACATTTATAAACACCTGTCTAGTTATACAACTCAATACAACTCAAACAAGAGATACCAACACAGAGAACACACAGCGGATACTATATATCTAACGCTGAAGCCTCCTACTCCATTGCTCCTCCATAATTCGTCAAATCTAATCTGAATCCCTCGGCTACTCGTAAAAATTTGAGTACCCAAGAGCTTAAGAAAACAGAAGATAAACTCAGGGTCAGATATGGGTCTGGTGTGAGTAACAGATTAAAGTTGCTTAACTTTCAAAAACCTTTTGAAAAGAAAAGGTATCACGTAAGACTTCCCACACATAAACATGGAAAAGTTTTTACCTTACGCTAACCAAATCATATGATAGGAAATCCAATGATATTATAATAGGTCTAGAGTTTTCAAGTAAATATGAAATAGCCGAAATTGTTACATTATTAAATTCCAGCTACTAGCCACAAAAGTGGGTAATACAATCAAAACCGTTGGCACTTATTGGATTTTGGATTCCATCAATGGCAGGGCTACCGGGGTACCGCCTGTCACAGTACATGGCCTAGATCAACGTACCGAGGATCAAGACCGAAACCATCCCTTACTAGACAGTCCCGAATAGGACAACCCCGCAGTTGACTTACGTTCCAACCGCCCACTAAGCCGAATAAAAAGGGACCTCCACACAGGGGAAAATCTCGTCCTACTTGGGAATGACCCACTTAGCCTTGCTGCACCTCCCATGTTTTAGCCATTCCCGGTTGACGAGGCTTGAGGCTACGATTACCTTTAGAGAACACATCTATTAGAATGCTCATCGTCCACCTGACGATGTTCTGAAAGCATTCAATCCATACAAGTTCATTCCAGGTTCGAACGAAACCGAAGGCATTATCTCGTTACACTCATTTTGGAATCACCCTCAGAGTTAACGACGATAACCCTTGCACTCTGAATCTTTATCTCGAATCTGAAAGTACGACTCCGTCAAACTCATCTCGGAATCACTCTCAGAGTTATACTGACGAATAGTCCTTACACCTCGAGTCTTCACTCTTTACAAGAGATTCACGACCTATCGTTAATTTGGATCGATGTGGTTTTCGGATATCCAAATATGGAAACCCGATCTCGGTCTCATCGAAATCCAAAGCGTATCTTTTAAGGCCAACTTGTTTTAGAGGTTTAAAATAATTCAATTATCTATATACACAGATAGATAAATCACAGATTCACAATAGGTAAACAACACAACAGGTAATCCATATTATCATTTTCAAAAGGTAATCCAAATCATCATCACAATGCAACCAATGCATCCATATCACTCAACATTACTTATCTCACATCTGAGATTCAAACCATTCAAGGCAAACGATATCATCCATCCATATAAGCAATGATTAATAATCTCACCAAATATAATTAATTTAAAATTAATAAAATTAATTACATCATTTCTAATTTATTTAAAGTGAATTAAATTAATTACTTCACCATTACCAAACTTGCTTACCTTACTATTAATTAATTATCAATCAATTAATTAATCATCAATCAATCAATTATTCATTTTAATTAATCATCCCTGATTAATTAACCTTTAATTACATTCAAGTAATTATCCACTAATTAATTTCTCAAATTAATTATACTTAACCAAATACTATAATTAATCTTTAATTACTTTCTTAATTAATTAACTATAAGTTAATTACATTAGTCGTTAATTAATTACATTAATTAATCCCTTCATTTATTAATTATTTTCAAATAAATCTATTCTTAATTACATCATTAATTATAATAATTAATGATCTCTAATTACATTTTCTATTTAAATTAATTACATTAAGTAATTAATTTTTATTTAAACCATAATTGTTAATCACCCTTGATTACCTCCATTCAGTAATTAACTTCCCTTAATTATTTCACCAAATAAATTAATTACTCATTAATTAATTATCTCTAATTAATCCTTTGATTAATTCACAAAGTAATTATACTCAAATTACTTTCATCCTCAAATCACTTCAATTAATTACATACAGTAATTACCCATAAATTACTTTCCTAAGTAATTTCTCTTTATTTAATTACATTAAGTAATTATACTTCACAAATCATCAAATGATTATTCTAAATTAATTAAACTGAATTAATTAACTTATCTAATCAAATTAAACTCAATTAATTACAATAAGTAATTAATTCCTTAATCACTTCCATAAGTAATTATACTTAACAATTTACACAAATGATTATCTTTAAATTAATCAATCTAATTAATAATTAAAATTAATCTCATTAATTAATTATTAAATAATCCTTAGTTAATAACCTTTATTAACTATTAACAATTCATTAATTATTTTTCTAAAGTAATTAACTTATTTTAATCGTTATTAATTACAAATTAATTAACCATTAATAATCCATTAATTAACCCCTAATTAATTAATTAAGTGTTAACTGTAACTTAATTAATCCTTTATTACTTGATTAATTAATTATTAACCATTAATTAAAATCAAATCTTATTTAACTAATGATTCATAAATTACAAGTTAATTATTCTAAGAATAATAAATCTTAAACTTTTAAGATTAAACCCTTAATTACTTTGAGTAATTATTCATTTCTTTAATTTATTAAATAAATTAATTATCCATTTAATTACCCTAATAATTAAATTAAATACAAATCATCAAATTATAATTTAACTTCAACAAGTTTTAAAATTAATTTAAAACCTTTAAATTTTACATGATAAATAATACTTTTCTTATAAAAGAAATTTTACAAGAGTTTAAAACAAATTCCTTTTTAAATTCAAACCATTTTAATTTTACTTTATCATTCAAAATTGTTAAACACTTAAATTTATAAAACAAAGATTCAAATTCAGATTTGAATCGAATTTAAACTTTGTTTAAAACATTTCTTTACATTTCAATTTCCAATTTAAATTCAAATTTCTTTAAAAACATTTTTAACAATAAACCCCTTTAAAGTATTTTAAACAAATTTGATTTTAATAACTTATTCATTTCCAACTATGATTCAAATTAAAACTTGAATTCATAATTTAAAAAATTAGATTTAACTCATTTTAAATCTTTGCTTTACGCTTTTAAAATTCAATTTTAATTTGAAAACAAAACACATTTTTTAACCATGAACAAAACTAACTCGAGCTACAATTTATTCGAGTCTAACCTAATCTAGCTCGAACAACACTAAAATAAACTCGAGTAACTCGAGTAACACATTCATCTTGAAATCATTAAACTAAAACATTGACAGTACACAAAAACCTGAACATCAACACACCCGAGCCCGCTCAACCATGTCTTCGAGTCCACCGCCCAAAACATCGAGTAAATCACGATTCTACTCGACATCACTCGAGTACCTTCTTTCCCCAAAAACACAGCGTACACACCATGAATTTCGTGCACCTGCACCACCACTTCATCTAATTCCGACCTTTCGCGACCATTTGCGCAAGTCATCGATCATCACCCAACACGTTTCCGAACATCAAATCCATTGCAGAGACACAAAATCATAATCGAGCTTTCAAGCTCAAAAACTGGAACCATGTCGAATCTGAAATTCGCTTCAAACACCAAAATCTGATCACCAGAGAAACTTCATCTCTGGCTACAACCACTTCCACATTCCCTCAACCACCTACTTGAAACTGGAAGAACTCGATCACTTCTAGAGTTCACGGCGATCAATTTTCAGATGAACAGAAAACTTAGGGTTTAAAATTTCAATCCCAAATTATTACTGCCTCAATGCTCAGATCCACCTCCCTCTATTTTTCCTTGCATCTACGATCATCACTCCACCACCAAAAACGATGCTGGCCACTCCGACCACTCAGATTGACGGAACCATACCAAAACACTATTTTTGATTAAATCAGTAATGCCCATTCAAATTCAAACTAAATAGTCTGATTTTAGTTTTAAAATTCAAGTATTTGATTAAGTAATCGGTTTTTACACTTGAATCAAAGAATCTGTATGATTAAATTCTTACTTTCACAAGTTTGCTCTGTTGTACTTTGTGTTTCAGAGACATTGCAGGTTTTTTTCTTTTATTTTTATAAAATTTAAACTTTAAACTTGTATTACTCAACTATATTTTGTTTGAAATCTAAATCCTTAACAAAGATTTGAATCATGAGATCATAATTTTGATTTGGATTGAAATCTGAATTCTAGAACAGGCAAGACATATCACAATATATGCATGCGTTCAGACGTTCATAAATAGACAGAGAATTACATCATATATATACAAAACAAAACATGATTATCACAGGAAAAATAATTCAAGCAACTATATTTACTTAGGTTTTTTTTTAAAAAATGTTACTTACCGAATTTGTATGAGCAGAGCATCCATGTTAATTGAAAAGCTTGAACCTGAATGTACTTCAATTCGAAAACTTCAAGTTGCAACTTATTTTTGCTTATGAATTTAAACTTCAGTTTGCTTTTAAAAACTTCCATCTTGATTAACTACAAATGCTTGCTGCATGCATGATTCCAGAAAGAATGCAGGCTTGGTTGATTTAAAACAGAAATGGAGACTGCAGGCTTGATGAAGTTTCAAAATAGAAATGCTGTGATCTTCAGATGCATGCAGGTTTGGATTGAGCTTTGTAGTTGCATGCAGGTTTTTTTAGTGTTGCAAGTTGAATTTCAGGTTAATACTTGCATTTCAGTTTGAAGATGGTTTGAATGTTGATTTGGTGAGAAGAAACATTTGTACAGATTGGTTTCTGAGGGGGATTTTTTACAGGAATTATGTTTGAATAGAATTCTGTTTTAGATTTAGTTTTGAGGGAAATATTGTTTCAGATTTATTTTTGAGGGGATTTTGTAGATTTTGATTGTCTTGGCTTTTGATTTGAAGAAGAAGATTTTCAGATTTCCTAGCTGAAGATTTTCTTAAGGTTTGAAAAAGAAGAATAGGAAAGAAGATAAAATGAGGAGTGATAAGTTTATATAAGTAGGCTTTAATTTAATTAGAATAAAAGAAAATGAAAAAAAATTAATTAGGACACTTGTTTTAATTTCTAACATTTGTCACAATGATAACTTTAAGATTCAACACATGTCATTTGGGATGTTAAAAGATTAACACATGTATTAAGAGTATTTTAATTTTAATTTAAATTGCTTATAAAAACTTTAAATCTTAATTTATTATTTCTTATGTATATATATAAATAAATTCCTCCTTTTTTTTATAAAAAATAAAACAAAACAATTTATAATTAAAAGCTTATTCAAATATTTTTAAGTGTTTATTCTTTTAAATTCAAAACATAAAATTCAAATTTTAAATTAATTTATCAAATCCAATTTTAAAAATCAAGTTATATATAGATTCATATATAAATCTTATTAAAATTGAATATAACAAATCCTATTTCTAACAAAATTTATTTATGTTCATAAGAACTAAGTATTATCATTTGAAAATAACAAATTAAACAATTTTAAATAATTTATAAAAGAGATTATAATTTACTTCTATTACTTAATATATTAAGATCATATGTAATTTGTAATTTAAATTCTTATATATAATTTCAAGCAATATTTTAAAAGAAAATAAAATAAATCTTTTATGTTAATCTAATTTAGATTCATATTTATGCTAATTAAATAAAATTTTAAAACAAATCAGATTTATCATAAGTATAAACCATATAATTATTTATTAAATTGTTTTGAAAAGTTAAATGTTAAATTTAAATAAAATTTCAAATTTACCAAAAATAAATTAGAATTAGAAAATTGATTCATTTACTAAATTCCATATCATTGCTTATCAATTTAAATATTTATTAAAAGATGATTATTAGATCAATTCAAAATTTTATTATCAAAAATTATCAAATCATATTAATTTTTAACACAGATCATTAAATTTATATTGGCAAATTTTCGGGATATCACAGTCTGTTGCATATAGATAACTTGAGAACAAGCTAAAGTAGCAGAAATATATTCTGCTTCAGTTGTTGATAGTGATACGATATTTTACTTTTTACTAAATCAGGAAACCAGAGAATTTCCTAAAAAGTGACAAGTTCCACTTGTACTTTTTCGGGCTGATTTACAATCAGCATAGTCAGTATCATAATATGAGATCAAATAAAATGAATCATTTTTAGGGTAAAATAGGACATAGTCTAAAGTGTGTTTAACATATCTTAGGATACGTTTAACAGATTTTAAATGGATATCTTTGGGTTGATATCGGTATCTTGCATAGAGATAGACACTATGCATGATATCTGGCCTACTTGCAGTTATATAGAGTAGCGATCCAATCATTCCATTTTATAGTTTTTAATCAACATCATTTGACATGTCTTCTTTATTCAAGGCTTCATTGATTACCATAGGAGTGGGTTTTCCACTCGCACTGGTCATACCAAACTTACTAACTAGATCCCTAGCATACTTTTCTTGACTAATGAAAATGCCACTATCTAATTACTTTATTTGCAATCTTAAAAAGAAAGTAAGTTCACCCATATGACTCATCTCAAACTCTTTTGTCATTATTTCAGAAAACTCTTTGTTTATTTCGTTGTTTGTTGATCCAAAAATGATATCATCTATATAAATCTGTACTAATTTGATATCATTTTTGTTTCTTTTAATAAAAAGAGTATTATCTACTCTACCAATTTCAAAATTTGATTGTAATAGGCAAGATATTAGTCCGTCATACCAGGCTCTTGAAGCTTGTTTCAGACCATGTAAAGCTTTCTTCAATTTGTAAACATGATTTGGAAACTTTTCTTGTTCAAAAAGTGGATGCCGTTCAACATAAACATCCTCTTTAACAAAACCATTTAAAAAGGAACTTTTGCCATCCATCTGAAATAATTTGAAATTGTTGTGGTTTGCAAAAGCAAGTAGAATTCTAATGGCTTCTAATCTTGCTATGGGTTCAAAGGTTTCATCAAAGTCTATTCCTTCTTCTTGACAATAACCTTACGCGACTAATCGTACTTTATTTCTAACGACTCACCTTGTTCATTCATTTTATTTTAATAAACCCATTTAGTTCCTATTATAGTTTTGTTCTCAGGTCTAGGTACAAGCTCCCATACATCATTTTCGGTGAATTGATTCAGTTCTTCTTGCATAGCAAGATTCCATGAATCATCAGATGATGCTTCCTTTGGATTCTTGGGTTCAATAGTTGATATAAAAGCTACATCACTCATCTTGTTTAGTTGATTTCTAGTTCTAACAATAGATTCAATATTTCCTAATATATTTTCTATAGGACAATCTTTTAGAAGCCTGTTACTTTTATTAGGATAAACAGTTTCACAATTTGTTTCATTTGATTCATTATTTAAAGTAACAAAATCATCTTCATCATTTATTTGAACAAAATCTTTGAAATTTTCATCTAAAGATACATGCATTGTTTCTTCAATGGTGTTAGTTTTTAAACTTAAAACTCTGTATGCTTTACTTCTATTAGAATATTCAATAAAGATTACTTTGTTGGATTTAGGATTAAATTTATCAGAATTGTCCTTTTATTTAGAATAAAGCATTTACTTCCAAAAACTTTAAAATAAATAACTTTGGTGTCTTATTGAAAAGAAGTTCATATGGTGTTTTATTGTTTAGAAGTCTAATTAAAATTCTATTCAAAACGCAACAAGTTGTAGCGACTACTTCAGCCCAAAAATTTCTTGGTAATTTACTATCTGAAAGCATAGTTTTTGCACACTCTTGAATCGTCCTATTTTATGCCCTACCACTCCATTTTGTTGTGGATTTTTTGGAAAAGAAAATTTATGAGTTATTCCTTTTTTATTACAAAAATTCTTAAAATTTTCATTTTCGAATTCTCCACCATGAGCAGTATGAGTAGTTTTGATTTTTAAAAAAAGTTGATTTTGAATTCTTTTTGCAAAAGTTTTAAATATATCAAAAGCATCACTTTTATGTTTCAGACAAATTGTCCATGTAAATCTAGAATAATCATCTACAATTACAAAAATATATTTACTGTGATTTGTTGAACAAATTTGAGATGGACCAAACAGATCTATATGAAGTAACTCAAGAGGTTATGAAGTTGAAATCATGTCTTTCAATTTGAATGAACTCTTCCTAAGTTTTCCTAATTGACAAGCATCACATATACTATCTACCTTAAAATCCATTTTAGGAAGACCTCTAACTAGATCTAGTTTTGAAAGTCTAGATAAGAGTTTGAAATTCAAATGTACATATCTTTTATGCCAAATCCAAGGGTTACTTGTATTTGCCAAAATACATAGGTTATCATTTGAAAATTTCATACTGAGAATATAAATATTTTTCTTCCTAATTCCTTCAAAGATAATTTTGATATATTGTCTTCGATGTGACACTTATCCTTTTCACATTTAATTTTGTAGCCCTTGTCACATAGTTGGCTTATGCTAAGTAAGTTGTGTTTTAGATTCCTAACTAATAGAACATTAGAAATAATAGGAGTTTTAGAGCTACCGACATTGTCGATGCTAATCACATATCCTTTTGAATTGTCTCTGAAGTTGACCAGTCCTCTATCTTTATGAATTATGTCATTCAGTATATCCAAATTACCAGTCATGTGTCTTGAACATCCACTATCAAGTATCCAATTGTTTTTATTGATTTGCACCATTTATCCATTGAGTGTTGATTCTTCAAAAGCCATATAACATATCTGTTCCTGCACAACACACCAATTCGGTAGATAACTTGATTTTTTTTTATAATAACAATATCTAGACTTATGAGACAATGATGATTTGGACGGTTTTGAACTAGTGTTAACAGAATCTCCAAAAATTGCCATTTTATACTTTTTCAAAATTTAGATTATGATAACTTTGAAAACCAATGCTCTGATACCAAATGTAGAAAATGTGGATTACAGATCTTAAAGCAGAATTAACATTAGAGGGGGAATGATGAATAGTGTTTAATTAATTTTATGAATCCTTTTGAAATCTTTTCAAATTAAACCCAAACAGATGCAATTCACAAACACAGAGACAATCACAGAACTAGACACAGACGCAAATAGTAAGTAAAAGCAGTAAAGGAAAGAACGCATCAGAATTTTATACTGGTTCGGGGTTACCCTACATCTAGTCCCACATAATTCCTTATGTAGATTTCTTTTCAAATATAATGTCGATATTACAATATTGATTTCAAGGCCATGATATACACCCTCCTGTCTTCGAGTCCAGGGCAAACTCTCTTGATTTAACCAGGCTATAAGATCGCCTAATTGATTTATGGGCTACAATCATACCCAATTGATTTATGGGCCACAATCACAGCGTTTTCAATCACACTTTCATAGAGAGAGACTCGATACACTTCGATCTTTCGATCTTTGATTACAAATGATTCTATAACTCTGAATAGCATTGAGATCTTTGAGAGAGAGTGGCAAAGAATCAAACTAGAGAAGATCGAGTTTGATTCACTTAAGATTTTGGCAGAGTTTTGTTAAGAATGTTTGAAAATAAAAATGGAAGAGAAAGAGGAGAGAAAACAAAGAAATCTTAAGTGAAAATTCGTTGAAAGCTACTGGCATATATAGGAGAACAACGGTCATGTCCATTCGTAAAAGGTTATGACGACTTCTTTTGAGAATTTTAAATTTAAAATCTATGGCTACCATGTCAACATGGGGGGTATAGGGATATCGACATGCCTATGTTATTTTTGAAAATTTATTTTGCTTTAAAATGATTTCTATTCTAAAACTAGTTAAAACAATTTCTAAACTTTGTAAACCATTCTGAATATAGTTTAAACTTATAAAAGAGTTTTAGAAAGTAACCTTAAAATATATAATCTATAATATAAAAGTAATATTTAAAAACTAAGTATAGACTTCTTTAAAAAAAAATTGGATTTAAAGCTAAAATAATAAAATCAAGAGAGAATTTAAAAAAATAAGAGATAATTTTGAGATCAAAATTTTAAAAGATGACAAGAATAGTTTTCGAATTAAGGCTAAAATATTTAAATTGATAGAGACGACTTTTAAAAGATAGTTTTACGAAAAATAGTTAAGATAAATTATTTTAAAATTTTCATGGATTCCATTCCAGTAGAGAAGGTCGTGGGTTCCATCCCGCTAAAGAGGTCGTGGGTTCCTTCTCACTATTAAAGCGAGAAGGTGGATACCATTCTGCAATTAAAATCCGAATAAATATTTCAGTGCTATTATGATGGTTTAACATTAATCTAACATCTATTACTTATCTTGATATCTTGAACTCTTGAACTCTTGATAATCTTAATACTCATGAGTCTTCATTCTTGAATTTTACAATCTTGAATTCGTCAGTCTGAATCTCTATATTGTACATTCTTCATTCTCAGTACCTGCGTATATATATATATATATATATATATCCAACATATACATATATATCTAGACAAAGATGTTAGTACTTATATTTTATGACAAGTCCTAAGGTTATTGTCATCAAAATTATCATCTCAGGAACTAACAGTTGCTTCGTTTTGATGGCAGTTCACTAGAAGTTTGCGCTGAGCTGCAGATTGGACAAAAAGAGTGCTAATCTCTCGACTTCGTTGATCCCAATCATTGTCTTAGCCATATAGCCTGGCCCTTGTTGATCCCTTGTCTTAGTTTTGATGGTTAAGTTCTGAACCATCCTATGTACACAAGGTTGTGTTGTTTCCTATTGGTTACTACTGCGTCAAAAACCCGGATAACAGTTGCTCTTTCAAAACCAAGTAAAACCTCTTTCTTAAACTAGGCCGAAAGGCCAAGTCCTTTCCTTCGAAAGCATAAAAAAACCTTCCCATCGAAAGCATTAAAATACTAGATATCATTCTTTAAAACCTTTAAATATTGCCTTTCGAAAACATAGGAAAAACCTTTCATTTCAACCCTTTCAATACCCCTGGGGAACCACCCCTTCAAAACCATTCATTAAAACCATTCGAAAGCATTAAAAATCAACCCTTTCGAAAGCGCTTGGGTTCAATTTAAAACATGTGGAAATACCTTTTGAAACCATTAAAACTATCTCTTTTGAAACCATTTGGGTTATACTTCAATTCATAGAAAAAGGGTCATTAAATCATTTAATCAAAGCATCTGTTTTGAAACCTTTTGCTAAGTACAGAATGATGGTATCAAAACTATCCCTTCAAAAGCACTGGAGAAGTGGCCAAATTTTAGAAAATAAAGTAGCCCCTTCGTAAACATCTTGGTCGAAAGGAAGAAAGCGGTAGCCAAAAGGTTTCATCTTAGTCGAAAGAAATCATTTTAAAACAAAAGCGCAACCCATTCGAAACCATTACTTTAAATTCATTTGACCTAGCCGAAAGCTAACTAAGTCGAAAGCTACTTAGTCGAAAGCAAGCACGTGCATTTTCATTTAAAAGAAAAGTAACGCCTCAACCCCTTCAGAACCCCTAGTTTCATCTCTGTAACTTCCCTTACATCCAATTCACTACATACCAGTTCTCTGATACCATGTGCATTGGTTTCAACAGTGTCGGAGGCGAAGGTAAGGAGGCGGAATCTAGTGCCGAAAGCATAAAACAGTGAAAAACATGTTTATTTGTCATTTTAAACTATTTCTTTGTACCTAACCTGCCTTATTTGTCGAATTGTGACTGGTTGCAAGTTTCTCTTTTCTAAAATTACCGCCGTCTTTCCAGAATTAACAATTTAAATTTATTTACTAAAAGCCTCTTCTCCTTTCATAAATACATAAAATATTTAAGTCTCATACCTTAAATAATTTTATACATCCATCAAAACACTTAAGAAAATTCTAAAAAAATTCCTAAAATTCACATTTTATATGTTTTCTAACTTATATAAATTTCAGTCCCAAACAAATTATTATTTAACCATAAATGATTTATAACCAAAAATAATATTTTCTTCGCCAGAAAATTCAAATAAATTCCACAAAAATTCAAAAAATTCTGAAAATTGAAACCCATCTTTATTATTATTTCTAATCTTCATAAAAATTCGCAAGGTAATTGGATGTCATTTTATAGGGTTTTTATATCAAAACATATCATAAAATCTATATGAACAACCTAAATCATTAACAAGTATATATAATCATTCCATCATTCAAAAACATGGAAAATCAATGTAAAACTTTTCTGATTTCCTCTAAAACCTAAAACAAAAGAAAAATGAGATGTAAACATTATTCACCTTAGCTTTAGAGATTATAGAGATTGAGATGTGAATGGATTTGATTTAATTAAGCTCCTTCCTTAGCTTTTTTTAATCTTCTTCCCCTTTCTCTTGTTAATGGTGGCCGACATTAAGCTTTTAAAATTTTATCAACTGAAAATGGACGTTTATGGGGATACACGGCCATAGGTTATGGATATAGGAATGACCTCTTTCTTATTTTATCCCTCTTCTATTTCATTTTAACTCTTCTTTTACTTCATTGTTTAAATGGCACAACTACCCCTTTATTAAATCGAATTTCAATCCCCTAATCAACAATTATTTAATTTAATTTAGCTAACTAAATATTCTAAATAATGTTACCAAAAATATGGGATGTTACACAGCTCGTCCGCTACACAACCATCGCATATTACCTTAACCCGCTATGTAGTCTACTAATTTAAGAGTACCAAAGGTAATAAGGAGCAAAGCATAAAATCTCGAGTCAGACAACAGTTTGGTGTAAGCGATAAATGTATCTCAAATACTACACAAATTGATATAGTAAGGAATAAGGGTATATGAACCATACCTGACTTGTCCCTGCAATTAAAGAGTTAGCACATAACAAACATAGTATTCTACTCTACAACATAATAAGGGTGTACTAAAAACTAAGTACAATAACAGGTGTCCAAGTATACCAATCCAAAATGCATATCTCAAGTGGGGTCCGTAATGTGATAGTCTACTAGAAGAAACAATCAAGGCAAGTGTAGAATCCATCAAATAATCCTAATTACAATTCAGTATGCTCTGGATATATGATAACTTGTATGACCTTTCACTATTCGAGAATGAATGGAAATCTCAATTTTCATTATACTCATCTTTAACCCGAAGCTGATACTAGACCTATTCCATGGGTCAAGGGTATACAGATCCATTAAACTGATTCGAGGTAGCCAAACTACCCATGAGTGCGCTCACAATAATCCTACTTTCGAGTACATCTGAAAACACTCTGAGTATCAATGATCCCTTACCATGCATGTCCTAGCCCTTTCCTTGCTCTATCTAGTTTCCATTATCCTCAAGGAACCATTCCATGTTCTTTCTTTCCATTATTGAACCATTCAAAATTTTATCCTTGAGTCCGTAACACCATGTAAAATCAATCCAGATTAAATAAGTAAATTAAGAGAAGTTCAATTAATTAGGATAGAGATGAAAGTGAAAATTTTACAGAAGTAGGAAACTGATATTAAAAGTTATTCTATTTCATTTATGAAAAATTCCGATATGTTTCCATATATAATATGGTGAAAAAAACTTAAATGAAAAGGTTATGAGCATTTAAAGTTTTCAGATTTAAATAATTTAGTTCGAATTCAAACTAAAATGGTTATTTGAATTCAGAGTTTGAATTTTAAAAATTAGCTATGATTTGACTTGAGGGTTAAGTAAAAGTTAAATTTAACAATTTGTTAAAAGTTAATTAGGGAATAAAATAATCAGGCAACGGATACATTCAAACTTTCCCAAACAAATACACACCGGTGGACCCCGTCATTAGGACTGATCAACCAATAGCGATCGACGGGTTGAATGTAGCAGTCGACTAGTCACGAGTAGGTGCTGGCTATGGTTATGTTGATTAGGGAATTCCAAATTTACCCATGTTTAATCTAGTTTCCTTCTATGGTTCTGTGTTTAAACCACTATAAATAGACCCTAGACCCCTCACTCTTATTTACAAATATTTTAGGAACATGAGCGAAGCTATATTAGTTTATCTCCTCATAGATTCATAAAAATCCATTAGGGTTTCAGGTAAGAAATTCTAATCTATCTTTTATTTATTTAATTTCTAAACCCCTTCTCCTTCAAACTTTTTAAATCCAATATATATACAAATCCTTGTTGTATATATGAAGGAGTTTATTATGGGCGTTGCAAATCCAGAGAGAAGCAAAGATAAGGACCAACTATGAGTGAAAATCTTGGTTTTTCTATTTTAGTAGTTGAATATTATAGTATGGATTTGACATATGTCTTAGGGAGTTTGGGTTACAAAAACGTCATATTGAAAATCTATAAAATTCCCCCAAAGCGAATGTCAATTCTTAGGATTGGAATCTTAATTGCTTTGTGTTAAAATAATAGAGTTTTATAGATTTGGTAGTATATGTATTAAATCTTCTATTCCACTTCTTATGCTTCTTCTCCAGATCTGATTAAGGGATTTTGTTGAGAAATTGTGTGTAAAGGACAAATCTTTATTCATAGTTTACATCGCCTATTTCTATAAAATTTAACATAAAGTCCATTGTCTAAATTCATGTAAAAGAAGTTGAATGGAGCGTAGAATTGATTAAATTGTAAGTTTCCATTTTTAGTTTATTCCATTGCTTTAATATGAGGTAAATTGGATTTTGATTCTATATACAAGTTTTATTTATTGCAGTTTTGGATATGAGCATTTAATCATTATTATGGATATTGGAATTTGGACATTATTGGTAAAATGAAAAAAAGGAAAAACTTGATTATTATGGTTTTAAAGGAATTGGCATCTAACGTTAGTTAGGGCGTAATATCCACACATAGAATAATAAATGCGTATTTATTTATATATTAATTAGTGTAATAAACGTATAATTATAACGTATGGTTGTGTAGTTAAAGTAATGATTGTCACTAAATCCTCCTTAGCAAAGTAATTGATGTTTTAAGGTGTAATAAGGAAGATTCCTTATAAGGCCTTAATTATGAAATTGTGAGATGGGTATTATATATATATGGTATTTAATTTATGGCTAAAGTCATAGGGGTACAAGGTCAGTAGAGTTGCACGGTAGAAGTATGCCCTTCACTTTGAGGCTACAAATAGTTGTATACACTTCATATTAATGTGAGACATCTTCTATGATAAATATTTGTGATGATGCGAGATTAGTCCCAAGTTTTGTAGGGTAAATCTGTCTAGCTAACCTGGCTACCAGTTCTTACGAATAATCAGACTAATGCGAGATGTCATTATGAGTATGGGTAATAATACAAAGGGTCTGCTTTAAAGGCTTAAGGTATTAAGTGGTTGTTAGAGGGCCTGCCTATTTTCCCCAAACAAAGTATTAAATGGTTAGGATTGGGTTTAGGCACGGTTAAGGATATCTCAGGGAGGTCCGCTTCAATAGGAAGTGTTAAATGTCCAAAGATATTTTCATGTAATGTCAGCAAGATAGACACCTATGTAGATTTGCCTTAAAAATAGGTATTAAATGACCAGGTCTTCCTCAATTGATGTCTTAAATGGCTAGAGTTTGGCTATTTTCTAATAAAAGGTATTAAGTTTCTTAGGTTCTATTTCTCACATTATTAAATATTTATGACGTTGGTTATGGATTATGAGATTAGGAAACCTGCTTTAGGAATGGAAAGTATTAAGTGGTTGTTTGAGTACCCGACTCATTTCCTTTTATGATGTATAAAACGGTTTAGTTACGTAAGATATGCTCTTATTTAAATTGTACTGCCCAAGTACTGAAATAGTAAGGCTCAAAATTTCTATTTACTAGACGCTTGTTGTTTTGACTCCCTCCTTATTACAACATAGGTTAAAAAAGGAGTCGATGATGCTTAAAGATGGCGAGAGGGAAGTATGTGGCAGTTTCTATTTATCTTTTTGTATCATTTTATATTGTACCCATAAAATGTATTTTTGAACAAAATTTTGTAATAGTTGACATTATGTAATGTTTTATGACATTTAAAATGATTTGAAATAAAT
Source organism: Allium cepa (assembly GCA_030765085.1). NCBI lineage: Eukaryota > Viridiplantae > Streptophyta > Magnoliopsida > Asparagales > Amaryllidaceae > Allium > Allium cepa. The sequence continues at coordinate 391,876,922 of CM060939.1, read as the reverse complement.
GGGTACTGTTATTGTTATTATACTTTATTCCTTCTATCGTGGGTTTTGAAAAAATAGATAGCGCTTCATGGTTTTTCTTTTTATCAGCTTTGGAATGAGACTAAGTTTCAATAGGCCATTTTTGGATTGGAATTTAGCTTTGTTTCGGGGTGCGTTGTCACATTTGGTATCAGAGCTTAGGTTACCTGATCGATGAGGGAAAAGTATACACATGAGTGGGTTATTTGTTATTTTTGAAAATATTTTAAAAAACTTACTACACACACACACACACTTATTTTGAATTAACGCTTGACTATGTAAATCCTGACTATAGAAGTAGTTGCTACAATATTCCAAAAGGGTGGGCGAAGCAACTATAAGTTGGAAAAATAAATAGAGTTAAATTTATACTTCTTTGTTGGACCAAGACTTCCTTATTATTGTGGGCTCTAGAAGCATATTAAATAACAGGGATAGGAATCATAGAAGGAATGATAGTAACTCCAAAGTTTAATAGGTAATAAATGTGCAATAAGTGAGGAGTTACAAGAAATTAAATAGATTAAGGAGACCATCAAGGTAATTATGGGAAGATAAGAAAGAAGTTAAAAGGTAAAATTATATAGGCAAATAAATGTCTTTAGGAAACGTCCGTTAAGTAATAACCATTTTATACAGACAAAGTGACATTTATGGAAGCAGTAAATATAAATTTAGGTATTAGTTAGATATTATAAGGCATACGAAAGTAAGGGATATAATAGTGAAACAAGCTTTCGTAAGAAGGTGTACATTAATCATCATAAGGCGATAATTCAACTTTTAAGATGATTGAGTAGAGAGTTCAAAGGGAAGAGCAATTAAAGCCAATTTTTAAATCCTACCGCTTGAGAAAGAAAGTGATAAAGATATTATTTTTTAAAACTCCTTGAAAGTTTTAAATGAGTTTTTTTCAAAAGATTATCAAATGAAATCTTATGTTGTAAGTTGAAATTTTTTGATAGAAAGTGATTTTTGACAACATTGAAAATATACTACCATTTATAATAGCTTTAGAAAGAAGCGGTGAAATATTTTAAAAACAAGTGGTGGATGATTTTTAATTACTTGAAAAGTTGAAAAAAAGAGTCGGTTCTCATCTGTTAAATTTTCAATTTAAAAAATTTTAAATTAAAAGTTTCAACTTTTGAATTTTTTTTGGATTCTCCTAATTTTATAAATTCTTCTACTTTATGAATTTGGAAGCTGTTATTTAGAAAGAGCATCGAAATTTGGAGATTTATAATTTATAAATAGTTGAGTTAGAAAGTTCTAACTTGAAAGGATTTTGCATTCTTAAAATTCTTAGTTTAAATTATTGATCTTGGTCTAAATATTTTTAATAAGGGATTTTTCTTTTGAGAAATGCATGATTTTTCCTACCTTATAAATTAGAGGTTCTTTTCCTTAAATTTCTTTTGAAAGGGTGTACAAATTGAAAAGGCAGTTGATCAACATAGGATTGAAAGAATAGAAGGATAGGAATGTTTGACAAGGCAGATAGGAGGAACATTACCGTATAAGGAAAATGCGAAGAATGATAGCTGAGTTTAGGTAGTGATAGAGTTAGGAATTTTAATCTAGTAATTAATAAATTAGAAGAGAGTAATAGGAATAAGTAGGTGTTATCTTTGTCTACTCCATTTTTCCATCGTTGAATGATATAAATGTATATTTGACAATTGAAAGGATTGAATGATGACTACTAAGTGAGTTGGGTATTTGTGGAAACATAATTGTGTAAAGATGAGAATTTCGTACACACAATTTTCCTAATTCAAATTCAGAACTTGTTTGAATAAGAATATTATTGGAATTAATACGATTTTAAGAGTTTTGAAAAAAGTCACAAAAAGTATTTTGTCAAATAACTGTATATTTTGAGTAATAAAACAATATATGTTTATTTAAATTTTAGAATGATATACTATTATTTTGAAATGATAATTGAGGAAAAAATATTATTTTGGAAATGATAGTTTGTGTAAGTAGAAAACTCTTTAGAACAATGAAGATCCAATTTATTATTTTAGAATGATAATTGAATTTTGAATGTTTTGTGTTAAAGATCCTATTTAAAAAAGGAGTAAATCTTTATTTAGTAAGTCGTTGAAAAATGAAAATTTCCATAGTTCCTTTTTGAAAAACAAAGTAGTCTTTGAATGATATGAATTGAAAGTCATATTTTATAAAACGATGAATCTTTGAGAAGAAAGTTTTAAAAAGAGAAATTATTTTGCTTCTACTTAAGACTAATAAATTTTGAATTCTTAGTGAAGGTTTCTAAATTCATATTTTTAAAGATGGAGATTTTAAGTTTGGTATTTCATGTTTGTGAAATTTTAAGTTTTAAAAGCAATAAGGTAATAAATCCTTCCACTCTGCCAACATAGCTAACACCATATTCTAATGTCTTCTGCTAAGAGCATCCGCAACCTTATTTCCTTTTCCAGGAGTATACTCTGTACCAAAATCCTAAGCAGCCAAAAACTCCAGCCACCTCTGCTGTCTCATATTCAACTCCTTCTGAGAGAATAAATATTTTAAGGACTTATAATTTATGTATAGCTCAAATCTCTCCCCCAAAGAGATAATGCCTCCCAATCTTCAATGCGAAGATCACTACAGCCAACTCCTAATCATAAGTGGGACATCTTACTTCATGCTGTCTAAGCTATCATGAAGCGTAGGCAATAACTTTACCCTTCTGCATCAACACAGCTTCTAGTCTAGTTCCGCATGCATCAATATACACCACGAACTCATGGTTTTTGTTTGGAACTACTGCCACTAGTGCATTGGTCAACAAATGCTTTAACTTAAGGAATGCTTCCTCACATTTGTTGGACCAGAAAAAATTCACATCCTTCTTGGTTATCTTTGTCAAAGGTGCTGCTGTTCGCGAGAAATCCTTAATGAAAGAATACTTCTGATCTCAGTAACCGTCTCTGGCCTCTTCCAATTATTAACAGCTTCAATCTTATCAGGATTGACTAACAACTTTTATCTTAAACCACATGACCAATAAACTTTACCTCTTTCTTCCAAAAATGACACTTGAAAAACTTTGTCTTTAGTTGTTGCTGCCTTAGGGTCTCAAGTACTACTCTATGATGATCTTCATGCTCTCTTGCATCCTTAGAGTATACTAAAATGTCATCTATAAACACTAATACAAATCTATCCAAGTACTCTTGGAAAACTTAGTTCATCAAATCCACGATGGAAGCAGGTGCATCCCCTAACCCGAATGACATTACTAACCACTCATACGAACCGTTCCTAGTTTGAAATGCTGTCAGTGGATACTGTCCTCTGCCACTCTTAACTGATGGAAACCTGTCGCCAAATCCAACTGGAAAAACACTCTGGCTCCGCACAACTGATCGAACAAATCATCTATTCTTGGTAAAGGATACTTATTCTTGATCGTCCTCTCGTTCAACTTACGATAGTCGATACACATCCTAAACAATGCATCTGGTTTCTTCACAAACACCATGGCCGCTCCCTTGGTCGAATTGCTCGGTTTATAAAATTCCTTCCTTCTAGATCCACTATCTGCACCTTCATTTCCTTCATCTCGGTCGATGTCATTTTTCTAGGTGGTGTACTCACAGGTTCAGCTTTCGGCACAAGATCTATCCGAAACTCAACAGCTATTTCGAGGGTAGTCTTGTAACCGACTCAAAGACATCTGCAAACTCCCTTGCTACTCGAACCTGACTTATCTCCTCCCACTTCCATAGCATTTAACAAAGTATGTCTGCTCTGGTCAAACTTCTCCACTGAGAATTTGATTTGGTTATGACTATCAGGGTGTCTTAATGATATCTCCCAATACTGAAAAAACATCCTAGCCTCATACTTACTCAAACAATCCACACCCAAAATGATCCCAAATTCTACGAAATCAAAAATATACAAACTACATGTAAACTTATGACCTTACAAGTCTAGTTCTAACTGGTCAAATATCGTCCTTAGAGTTGCATAACCTCCTATTGGATTCACAAGCCTTAAGGAAGTAACAAGGTATGTGGTTCTAAGCATAACTAATCAACCAAACACTGTGATATAAATGAATGTGATGCACCGCTATCAAATAGTGTCCTAACCAGTATACTTTGAATCAAAAGCATACCTTCCATCATAGTCTTCCCTTTTTCAGCTGCAGTAGGCCTAGTTGATGATGGTTCAATAGCAAAAAGCTTTCCTCTGTCCGTCCTAACTGATTCTGGACACTAGTTCTTATAATGCCCAACTTGATCACAGTTGAAGCACTTCACATTCTTCTTATCTGCATCCTTGCTCCCCTTGCCTAACCGGCACACTTGAAGCAAACTAAATCAGCCTTTGTCTTCTGACAGCATCTCCCTTATGGGCTCCCTTCTTTTTAAAGAACTTTCTCTTCTTCCCTTGAGAACCCTGGATTTCAATTGGCTTCTCTCTAGCAAAAATAACAAGCATCTCCTCATGGTGGATTGCCATCTCCACCACTACATTACTAGGATCACAGAGATGTGGTAGGGTTGCCCTAGCAATCTCAGGCCTCGGTCCTCAAATGAACTTCTCATTTCTCCCGGTGACGGTCTCTGTGGTAAGATATCCATAACGGGAAAACTCATCAAACTTAGTGGCATACTCAATAACCTACATATCTCCCTGCACCAGATCAATAAACTTTCTCCGCAATGCCGACTTGGAAACCTCAGACAAAAAACTCTTTTCAAACCTCTTTCTAAAATCTGCCCAAGTCCATTCCTCCTTCGTAACTCCAGTAGTAATACTGTTCCACCAATGAAGTGTTGACCTTTGCAACTGCCTAGAGGCTAATCTCCTCTGCTGCTCATCCTTTAAACTAAATTAGTAAATATTCTCTCGCAATGCAACAGCCAATTCTCAATTTCTATAGCATCCTCTGTTTCCATAAATGGCATCCCACTAAGACTGGTGTAATCTCTACTTAGCTTAGCATAATTATTACCAGCTGGAGCCACATGATTAGCTCCTACAACATTTCCAACAATTCCAACAACAGCTCCCGCTTGCATCAGGTTGAGAAAAACTGATACATCATCCCCGCATCTATTGGTGGATTTCTAGCTTCCACATTGGCATCAGCATTTTGGTTAGCATTAGCCTGTCGACCCGGGTCCCTCCTGGTGGTCGAGCATTTCCATTGGTTGTAGTGCTTCCACCACCGAGATTTCCTCTTCTGTTTCCTACTTCCATGTCTTCTTTCTCGTAAATCTGCATATGATCTTTAGTAAGATACAAAAGAACAGTCTAAGAGAAAGGGGAATATGTACTTATGTATGTATGTATATCAACTACAAGTACGTCTCTATAGCATTATCCCAAAACCCGATCTTCTTCTCTGATTCATTGGATTATGTTTTGAAAAATCTTTTAGGTTTAAATTTCTTTTAAATTTCATAAACCTTTTCTCTGATACCAACTTGTAACATCTCCTACTTGAAGGCCCAAACTAACGGCTACGGTCATCCATAGTTAATAATCCTCGACGACCAAATACGGTAATGTTAGATACATTGATACATAGAAACACATGGATATGTAAAAAAAATTAAAATCAACAAACAACTTTTACATTCCATTTCAAAATATTTCAAGTTCGTTATATAATCCCAACACGCAAACAACATTCAGATAAACTATAATTATTACAACATACGCCAAGAGCGACATATGAAGATGCCCCATTTGATGATCAGAGTATATAACTAGGCAATAAAATAAATTTTCCTTTACAACCAGAAACACAACGGAAATAAAAGAACTTCTTGTTAACTAGCTTGCCTCCTGCATATCTCTGGAAGCTTATTCACCTAAGAAGAACCTAAACGCCTCAACTCTCAAACTACTCAAAATTAATTGAGCATCCGAGAGTTTAAGGGGAAAACATAAACTTCCAGTCAGACATAAAGCTTGGTATGAATAATAATCTACCATCTCAAACCATTTAGATATCTAGTGAGACCACACCGCTTAGCAAAATGGGTTTTCCCCTCACTAGTATCCTAAAAACTTTATAAAACCATATCCTGTGCTCCTGCATACACAATGGTTAAACCATAGCAGTTCAAAATAATATGAAGATATGTAAACAAGTAAATCAATTCTGTATTTCCCATCCCCCTCATTCTGACTATCTATCTCATTTATAGTTTCTAGATTCACTGTTAACTTATTAGTTTTCATGGGCTTATTAATAACATGTTTAGTTTTCATGGGCTCCCTGTCCAATTTCATAGTTCTCATGGGATCATTAAGAACCTATTGGCCCCTGTCGATAACTTTACTATTTCATGGGTTCTCCCTGAACCTATTGGTAACTCCAATAATTTCCCTCTTATCCTAGTTTCCATGGGTTGACTGGGAACCTATTGACTTCTGTCAATAACTTAATTTGGACATAGTTTTCATAGGTTCACTAAAAACTTATTGGCCCTTGCCAATAACTCAATCTAATCACAATTTTCATGGGTTTACTGTGAACCTATTGACCCCTGCCAATTACTTTTCCTAAACATAGTTTCTTGTGTTTACTGTGAACCTATCTATTTGACAACTTCTTTAATAAGTATTTAGGCATTCTATATTGGGGTCAATCTGACCTCTTGGATGCAATTCTATTCATTCAGGAGTTACTTAGTTTATATTCACCACTAGGTCAACCTACCTGGTTATTCTGCCCTTAATCCCCAAAATTTAGTTATCGGTCCGTTACATAGTGAAAATATTTATAAAAGAAGAATATACAAAAATAATACCAACCTCTTTGGTTTAATATCTTTGAAATCATTTCCCCCCGGAAATTTGGTTAATCCCTTTAACCCATTATTTATATCAAAGTTAGCTTCTTCAAAACTCTTAATTCAAAAGCATTTAAAAGCTCTTTTATAATGTCATGGTTTTCCTTTAAAACGAGATTGGGTTATTTTTTTGAAAATTAAGGCTTTCGAAACTGTTAATCTATACTTTCGAAACCATCGGAAAACTTCCTTTCGAAACATTCAAATCTTCTTTTCAAAACTTTAGGCCTCTTCCTTTCGAAACACTTTAAAATATTCCTTTCAAAACCTTTCGAATGTATTAAAGTATTACTTAAAACTCTTAGAAGCATAGCTTCGAAATCATTGAAAGTACCCCTTTGAAACCATTGAGTTTATATTTAAAAATATCTTTTGGGTCAAAGTGAATACATATGATCATCATATAAAAGTGTTTGGGGAAAAACTTGATTGCTTCAAAACAATCTTTTCGAAAGCTTAAATCACTTAAGTAAAACAACTGAATGATAGCTTCGAAACCCCTTTCGAAGCCATTGTCTTCAAAAACCTTGTATGCTTTCGAAAGTGTTAGGAAGTGACTTAGTATAAGTTTAAAAGAAAGGCCACTCTTCGAAAGCATTGATAACTTAAATATATTTGAATGGCCAAAAGAACAACAGTAGGGTCTCGACTAAGTCGAAACCACTCTTTTCGAAAACATTATTCTATAAATAGAGGAACTCATTCGAAAGCTTAAACTTTAAAATAACAAATGGCAAACCTCTTCGAATGTTATTTATAAAACCCTTACGAAAGCATATGTTTCAACTCCTTCGAAAGCTTTTAGTAACACAAGGAAGGCGCTTATCATTTGAAAGTAAACAAAGGCTCCGACCCTAGTGGAAGTAATATTTCGACACCATGCCTTCCTCCTTTCTCCAATCCATTATTTACCAACATTGTGATACCTTATGTATTGGTTTCGGCTTAGTTGGTTTTGACATTTTTGGTGTCGACTTGATTGAGGCAGAAGCATTAGGTCAAAAGGTGGCTTTCGAAAGTGGCGGAACACAACTTATGGGTAACGGTTGTTTTAATACTTTTCTAGGAAATTGCTTTATAACCAACCTACCTATTTGTAAACATTTGATTGGTTGGCATAACTTTTAAAATTATTTTCCAATTAAAACTGCCTCATAATTTCAAATCTAAACAAAGATTAATATAAAAAGTAATCCCTTCCATTAAGCAAAAAATTAAATCATTTACGTCCTCCTTCTAAAATAATTTAATTTCCATAATAAACCTCTAAAGAAAAATCCCCAAAAATCAAAGTAATTCACTTTTAATTTGTTATCTAACATATAAATTTTAGCCTTAAATTCTTTATTTAATTTCTAAAATTAATCTCTAAACTCAATTGTTCATATTTCCCTTTGGAAATTCATAATAAATTTTCCATAGCTTGAAAAATTACAAAAATTGGAACCCAACTCCAAAATCATATTTTATATGACATAAAATTTTCTAATGGCATTCAAAATTAACCTTAATCGGTTTTACCTTTAAAACCGCATAAAATGTTTAAACAATTTTTTTTAAATCAAACATGCTATAATCCAAGTATATCATCATCCAAATCATCATTAAGATGGATTTAATCTTAAAACCCAAAAAAATGATCATGAAAACAAAATAAAGATGATATAGATTATAATTCACCTTGATTTGGATACAGAATTTGAGATTTGATTGAGATTAATTTCCCATTGCTTAAATCCATACCTTTAATTTGATTTCTTCCCCTTTTCTCCTAGCAATAGCTAGCTCCTCCTTTAATTTGCGTTTGTTTTGTTCTGACAAAATGAACATGTATGGGAAAGAAATGAGAATATATGGTCGTGGTGTGGCAATTTCCTAATATGCCCTTTTGTTAATTAGTTAACATATAAACCATTTATAAGCCCATTTGTTAAGTTAAGCTCGGCCTCCACATTTTGAATTTCAAATCTCAATCCCCTTATCACTCGAATTCTTATTATTCTATTTAATTTATCTAATTAAATTTCCTGAATAATGTTATCAGAAATTAGGGGTGTTACTCTAAACCTCTATTTGACGAAGTTGATAAAGTGTAAAGATATTCTAGATCTATAGTTGTGTTGTGATTGATAGTGGAATATGAATTTCAGTATTTTAATTTTAGAGTATTATCCAATTTCAAAATATTTATAAAAGTGCATTTTTTTGAAGTAAGAAGGAATAACTAAAAAGGAAAGATATATGCAAGAGATGGATATTCTTTTTTGTAGTTTAAGCTATCTATTACAGTAAAAAGAAAAGAAATAATCTTGTGTAATTTCAAATAAAGCAAAAATCTCACTTATGGTTAATTTATAAGAAATTATAGTGGTAATCTTTTTAGAAGGATAGCTTCGATAAATTAAAATATGAAAATGAGTATTCTAGTTGTAGAAATTTATAGTTAAAAATATACATACGTATAGCCACGAGTAACGACCAAAATATATTTATACAAAATCGATTACAGCCATATGTGTATTAGTTAGTAATTAACATATTAAGATTTGTTGACATTGATTACAAATTTGACAGGTAATAAATTTGTAATTAATGTAGGGGAAAGGGAATTAAATAGGGACTAATGATATGGCATTTATGGAACAAATAAATTTGAGTAATGAATGGATTTTAGAAACCTGAAGAGGGTTAAAAGTGTTGAAGAAGGATAACTGGAAATGGTCTGGCTTTGACATTAATGATCAACTGCAATGGATATATCCACATTTATTAGAAACCGAAAATAAAAATTAAGGAAAATATGTAATAATGAAATGACATAACAGAAATACCCATCTTAATTTAGTGGGTAATAACGAAATGACATATTAGAAATACCCATCTTGGGTTGTAATTGCTAGTTGTCTCTTTTAGTTATTGGAAAAGCAAATAATGTGGTGTAAGATATATCCCTATTTTATCCCTGTGTTGACTTTATGAATGGGATTTAAACCACTTGATAAATATATACTTTGGAAGGAGAAGTAAATATGGAAATATTATGGGGACGCTTAACTAGAAAACGATCGGTAAGAGTGGAAGTTAATGAGGGAATTAGATTAGCAACCTAATGTAAATGAATATTTCAATCCCAAAACTTTAGAATTTTGGAAAAATTAAATTTAGCTCGTAGACTATCACCACTGGTGGAAAGGACGAGATATATTGGAATGTGAAGAGAATTTCCTACTGATCAAGGATAAAGAGGAGTGTAACGATCTACCTTTCTTACACCTAAAGATGACACTTAATACATTCTCAATATTTGTATGCCAATCATTTAAGTGTTCTAAAGATAGGTCATTTAGGGTAAAAGAAAGAAAAAGCTAAAATAAGAAGAAACTGAACAAGACAAAATCCCACAACACAACGGAACAATATACATTAATCAACATAAAATTTACAAAGTCATTTCAAATATGATGCATTAGAGTCATGTTAGTACCAATTCTACCCTGGGACAGTCATAATTTCCTATCCCAACTAAACTGACACAGAATATAACATGGCAAAAATAGGATAAATAACTAGCTATCGATGAAGCCGCCTACACCAAGCTCCTCTAAAATGCACCCGTGGGAAACCAAAACTACATAGCTACTCATACAAATTTGAGTATCCAAAGGTTTTAGGGGAATAAAATAGAACTCCGGGATAGACATGGGTCTAGTGTGAGTAAACTCAAAATAACTGAATTATTACTTTTAAAACTCATGTAAAATCAAAGGTATTTCGTAAGATCATGCTGCATATAAATACTGATGGGTTTTTAAGTTACAATAACCATAACATTTTCTTATGAAATCCAATAGTATTATAATAATGTCTAGGGTTTAAAAATAAATATGGAATCATTGCTGAAATTGTAACATTAATTAAATTCAAGCATAATAGGCATACAATCAAATCCGAAGTCTCGTATTTGAGAATGGATTCCAACAACGAAAAGGTAAGGGACTACTAGCAGAATAGTACATCTCTAGATAAAATGTACTGGAGGGATACGAATGCATTTGCCCCTCTACCAAAAAATGTCCGGCATACCCCTTACTGGATAATACCGAATATGCTCACCTCTTGGTTGTGGTCAACAACCATAATGGACCCCAAAGCATACATAAATATCGACTTTAGATAAAGGATGATCATACCTAATGGAAGTGTAACGATCCCGAATTTTTACTAAATTTAAATTGATAATTAAATTAATTTTTGAATTTAAATCTATAAAATTTATTAGTAAATTGATTCGAGTTTCCCTAAATTCAAATAAAAAATATTAAATCATATGAATTTAAATATTGTACATATGTGATTTGGATATGAATATATATGTATATATGTACATACATTGAGTTTGAGTTATTGTTTTAACTAAATGGTTTAAAGATAAATTATAATGATAAAAATAAAAGTAAACAATTAATTGCTAAAGTTTTAACAACAAATTTAATATGGAAATTCATCGATATTATAAAATAAATAAATATATAGTTTATACAAAATGAAGTAAAGATGTAATTTTAATATCATAATACAAATAAAACAAACAATAATAATAAAAGTAGAACTTCATTGTATTTCAAAGTAACAAAACAAAGATAGCAAAATATATATAAATAGTATGAAAATATAAAAACAAAGTAAGTATGGGCTTGAGAAAGAAGACACCTAGCATGTACAGCTGAAAAAAGAAGAAGAAATAAGCAAGGCAAGTGATATCAACTTACAATATATTCTCTGCCATCAAAACATTTATGCAGCCATACCTCTGTTGCACCTCAAAAATATAACACAACATCACTGCAGGCATGCTTTATAAAATAAAAAGTACAAAATAAATAAAACAAAGAAGTAAACATATGTACAAATGGGATAAAAATAGTTTAAGGTACAAGACATTAATGCAGCCCCCAAAATCCTATATATCTCAACCATGCATAGTATTATAAAACAAAGAGGAAAGGATAATAAATTTCATCTCAGCCCAAATATAAGATCACTTCAGCTACGTCCTTAGTACAAACCATATCACCTTATTGTACATTCTTTTATATATATCAACATGCACTGTTTTTTTTCCCTTTTATCAAATTCTGCATTCAGTTCATCTAAGTAAAATAAAACTGAGTGAAAGAAAAAAAAAACAATCTCGCTTAACATAAACAAACATCCACTTAAAACATTTATCAAGCAATCAAAGCCTGACAGTCTAGAAACAAAGTAAAGCTTCAGATAACCCAGACTTCAACTTGTAAACTCCTGGAGTCAACATGATCTGGAAGGTGAGTAACTCCACCTTTAAAATTTTAAAGTATAATACAGTTGAATATTATTGCTGTGATCAATATTGTATTGTGAAGTATGTTTGCAAAATTTTGAAGTATGATGTCTACAGGCATTTGAATAAGTGCAATTCCTCCGTTTCCAGTTTTTGTTCATGTTTGATTTAAAATTCAAAACCTTTTAAATTTAATCTTCGTTTAGACTTAAGTTTAAATAAAACTTGTTTGTTTCATTTCAAACTTTAGTTATGATTCAACTTAAGTTAAACAACTTATTTATTTTTCTGGAAATTAAGAAACATAAGCCAAACTTCAAATTTGAAAATTTTCAAACTTCTTAATCTTCGAATTCAGGATTATAAACTGAGTCCTTATGCTAAATTATGATTTTTAAAGCAAAATTTATAATTTTTAGACTTGGAAGTTAAGAGCAATTCGAGGCAAGTTTGGGTATTTTGATGACTGGAGAGGGTCGTAGGGGTGATAGTCAACGTGCCGGAAGGTTCGCCTGGGGTCGGAGTCACCTCCATTGCTGGTGCACGTGCACGCGGTATCATCAGTGCCTGATGATGTTGAGGTTTGGGGGAAGACGAAGGAGGAAACTCGAAGTATTTCTCGTGGAAATTGGGTGCAGACTCCAATGTGTGAGTGGGTTACCGGGTCTCAAAGTTTTGACTGTTGTAATTAAAGTTTTAAACTTAAGAAAAAAAAGTGAGAAGAAGAAGAAGTTGTGTACAGGAAGAATCGAGGTCGAGTGCGTGAGAACGAGTAATAGAATCGAAGCAGGTAGTCGTATTGCTCAGGTTTGATGTCATGTTTTGCCCGAAGTAAACGATACCAGCTCTGGTTTTGTTTTAAACAAAATTTCAAAATTATAACAAAGCTCAAATTTGGTTAACATCAGAAGTTTAAATATAAATTCGAGTTTAGTTTGTAAACTTAGATTTTAATAAAAAAAATTTGGTTTTTTATTTAAAACTTGTTTGATGATTTCAAAGTGTTAAATGAAGTCAAGGTGGAAGTTTGGAAAATGGAAGGAAAGTAAGTTAAATTTGTATAGCCTGGGTTTAAGTAAATTTAATTTCCAGTTTTTGAAAAGAAAGGAAGTTTATAAATTTAAATATTTTAAATAAGTTTAAATATTTTGAAATTTAAGGGAAATTTGATTTAAAATCCCTTCATAGCAAAGAAAATTTGAAAGAAATGTTTTTAAAACATATTGAAAGTGAAGATTTAATCAATAATAAAAATAAGTTTACTTTGAGAAATGAAGATTTAAGATTTATATTCATTAACCATTAAGACAAATTAGAATAGATAATTGATAATTTAGATTAATTAAATTAGTAATTATAAGTTTAAATGTATTAATCAAAATTTAAATAATGAATTAAGAAATTAATATGTAATTGAGAACCATAGATTAGACTTTAATTAATTAATGAATTTTAAGGGTTAATCAAACTTATAATTAATAACGGTTAATGTAAGTTAATTATTTAGAAAAGTAGTCAAATAAATGTTAATGAAGGTCATTAACTAGATCATTTTATAATAAATTAATGTGATTGATTTTTAATTAGATTAATCAATTTAATAACAATCATTGTAATAGTTTAAATGTAATTACTTATTGAGAAGTAATTAAGGAATTAATCACTTATTGTAATTAATTAAGAATAATTAATTAAATGGTAGTTAATTAAATTAAGGGTCGATTTAATTATCAATGAATTAATTAAGGGAAATTAATAAAAGGATAGTTGAATAATTTAAAGGTCAATTATTCAAAAAAATTAAAGGTTGGTTTATTTGGTAAATGATTAAAGGACCATAAATCAAATAATTTGAAATCGATTAAAGTTAATTAATTATGATTGATGACCATCCGATTTAAATTAATCAGATAATTAATTGAACTTACTTATGGATGTTTGAATTCTACCGATGTTGAATTGTTTGATACCCCTGATATTGATGCTTTGTGATATGTCTTGATTTGTGTTATGATCTGAAATGTAATTTATTTATCTGAGATAAATGTAATTATTATCTGTAATATATATCTGTGTTCTATGAATAAAAGATAAGCGTTATGGTTTATACCGTTTATCAAATATAAGCGTTATGGTTTACACCGCTTATCAACTATATTTCTGTGTTTTAATCTGTGATGATTGAATGATGTTGCACTATTGTGTTAAACCCCTTGACCACACTTATACACACACCAAGATGGATTTCACGAGGAAATCGATTAAGTCACAGATTTTTGAAAACGATTTTAAATAGACAATCTGAATTCAAATGTTTTGAAAATGGATTGGGTTTAAAGTGAAAAGCAATTGAAATGGAATTTCAAAGATGAAATTATTTTGAATAACTTGATTAAGATTTGGAATTTAAATATTTTGATTTAAGTTTGAATTCAATATTTGAAATTGAATTCTATGATCTGGAAACTAGGGACTAAAGATGTTATACCAGTTTAGATGGGTTAAACTATTTTAAAGGTATTTGGTTTGGGAATTTGAATTTAAATTCAAAGGCTTTAACTCGTGTAAATAAAATTGGATCTTTCTGAAATGAAACTATTGTTTTTAAAAAATAAAAGCTTTCATATAGGAAGTGAAATAATAAAAGCTTTCATTAGGAAGTGAACGTCCAAATTGTGTTAAAAAGGATTTCAAGTTAAAAATGAAAATGATTTCCCAAGTCATGGAAACTGTTTGAAAACTATAAGATAAATATTGATTTAAATGAATTGACCCAATTAAGATGAAATTGTTTTGAAGTCCGGAGATGAATATTTGTGAAAGTAGGTGAACTTTATGAGGTAAATCTTTTGTTTAAAAGATTTGAAATGGTAATTGGTTTAAACCATTTGAAAGAAAGTTTGAATTATTAAGTTGTGACTTAATTGAAATACCATATCCATATGTTTTAAATATTTTCGTTCACTATTCGGTTTAGCCGGGAAAAGACCTTTATGTCGTATAACTCATTCTGAATATGTGATTCGACATTTATGGATAGCATTTGAAGACCGGTGATGAAGACCGGGTATTTGCGAAAGCGATAGGATGACCTATCGATTGTCTCTGCACCGAGTCACGCCGGTATAGAGATTCCCTAAGTGATGGGAAGTCCGATCGGGATTGTGAATACCCGGATTTGCAAGGACTTCTTTGGAAGTGCCTTCGGTTCTGTTCGAACGCAGAACAGACTTGCATGGATTGTATGTCTGACATTACAAATTGAGATATAAAACAGATTTCTTTCAAATATATTTCCGTTGGTGGCGGAGAATTTTTTCTCTTAGCTTAACACCCTTAGTGGTTATATAGTTGAAGGGTATCAGCGATATATTCCCAATTTGGTAATGTGGCATGTTGAGTGATGCTGATCATTTGTTGATCAAAGCGTGACTTTGGTATAAAGCGTAGCTTTGTGGACGAGACTTCGTCGGACCTCACACCCCGGAATGGTCTAAACATGAAAGATGCAGCAAGGTTATTGGGGGTAGCACCTCTTAGGGTATGTGCATTTCCTTCTGGATAGAAGTGGTATCATGGTATGGAGCCCAGATACTTAACTTATATTGATATCACAGATATATATATGTATTACTTTGTGATTTGTTGCTGGGGCCCCGGTCAAAGGTTGGTTACAACCGGGAGATGGCATACTCGTGTCAGTAGTTACCCAGTTAGGGGTAACCCGGCCTTGTGTTGGCAGAGATCCGGTTTGGTTCTCGGGAACGTCCTTCCAGAGGCGTTCTCATGTCGCAATGGAAAGTTCCTTGGTCTGACCATTTGTTGGAAATCCAAAGAAACAATACGAGCCTTGTACGGTATTAGTTGTAGAACCTGCCATCTAATATGGTAGCTATAGTAGGCATAATATAATGGTACATATGCTGGCTAAGATTTATATTCTACTTTCATAATGTTTTTCTGCACTTTGCACTTATAGTAATAATATCAAGGAAATTGCGTATCAAGCATGTTTGACTATCATAAGAAGAAATCTCCTCCAATTCTGCGTTTGCATTGTGTGTGTGGCGGGAGGTCTTATGGTAGTTTATTTCTAAAAGCATTGCGAATTGACTTTAAAATCTTTTGTTGATTGTTTTAAAAGAAAAACTGTTTTGTTACTCATACCAGTCCCACGACTGATCCGGAGTTTATTGTTTTTTTCCTAAACTCTGGGTGCTCAAATTTTTTTTTTCTACGCGAGCAGTCTAGAGTTGGGTTTTTTCAGATAGTCAGATGTAGTGGATTATTTGGAGTTAGTTCAATCTTTGGATCAGACTGCATTTTCTTATCTTTGTGCATACTTATTGGGAGTGCGAGTTACTGTTGGATTGGATTTTGGAAATGGAGTTGCAGTTTTCGGAGTTCTCCCTTGAAGACTATCTTAGAGTTATTTGTTCCGCTGCTGGTGTTATCATTTTCTTTTCCGCTACTATTTTATTATATCATATCTCTGACGTATATTGATATCTTTTGGGATCATCTGTTGTATCAGATATTGTATCAAATCTGTATATCAATGTATTATTCTTTTATTTCGCTGTGTTGTTTACTTAATGTTATTATAAGCTCCGGCGAATCGGATTTAAACGGTCGAATCTATGGCATTCGAATACGATATGAAGTATGGATGTCGATTTTCGAGCGCGAAAAAATCCACGTTCGTTACAGGAAGCGACCCACATAGACCTACTGCATCTACCCTATTTTAGCCATTATTGGGGTGTAAGGCTTGAGGCAAAGATTTTATATTTTAGCAAATTCCACTTGGAATGCTAACACTGCCCTCTAAGCAGAAATGCAATGCCAGCATTCATCTAAACAAGTTCGTTCTGGGTCTGAACAAAATCTAAGGCACTGCCTCTACTACATCCATTTTGGAATCACCCTTGGTATTAGTAGAAAGTAACCCTTGAACTTTAAAAACTCCATCTTCAATCATCATCAAGATGTCTTCCATTCGAACACTCATGTTGATTCGAAGTGGTTTTCGAATAACATATCTGATCCCGGTCTCTCCAAACCAACAACTGATAATATCTGGTTGACTCATTCCTAGTTCTTTTAGAAGTAAGCGAACTATACTAAAGTCCTAAAGGGTCCTCGAATATATCCCATAAAGCTCGAGATGTTTCACTAGAATGAGTTCTCCCGAGGGATCTCAAACTGAATGATCATGCGAAGCTTTTATTTAATTCTTAAGTCAAAACTTTCCAAGATTTGATAGTTGGTTATTTAACTATCAAATAAACAAACAAGCAATAATTCAGAGATTTAATTTCACATAACAACTACTAAGCCTTATTTAAATAAATATTTCATTAATTAAATCTACTTTAGATTATTTATCAAAATGTTCATATACTTATCTCACTGGCGTAAGTATATTCACAAAACATTATAAAAGAGTTCTTATTTCAAAATCATATTAAAAGGATCAAAACAAAAGTTATTTTAATTAGGAATAAGGATGATCCCATACACTTATGTTGTTTAGCATGGAATCCACACCACCATAATTAAGAAGGTCGATTAAGGGAAATCCAATCTAATTTTTCTTTTATAAATTTTTTCCATAAGTCCTTTTAATAAATCTCTTTCATTTACGGAGATCTCCTTTACTAAAATTCCAAATCCATTCATAGAACTAACTCGTTATAAATCTCCAACTTTATTTATAAAACTCTTTCATAAAACTCTTTTATATATATCTAAAATCATTTGTAAAACTCTTTTATGAATATCCAAAATCATTTAAAAACTTCTTTTATAAATATCCAAAAATCATTTATAAAACTATTTCTAAATTTCAAGATCTCTTTCAACTCATAAAACTCCTTTTGTAAACTAAAACAAACTTCTTTAATAAAATTTAATCAGTAAAGTTCCTTTGATAAACAAATCAATTATTTAAAACACTTTTAGATAAGAAGTTATTATTTAAAATATCGTTCATTTAATTTATCTTTAAACCACAACAACAAAATAATGATTATAAGCAATCATTTATAAAATATTAAATTAACTTCAAACACCTTTAATAAAATCATTGCTTAATTATCCTTTAAATATCATATTTAAAATGGATTAAACTTCAAACCATTATCATAAGGGGTAAAAATGAAACATTGGACTTCACAAATTCGGAAAGAGGCTTAGCGGCCACAATGGTTCTTATTTAATTTAGTTTAGCCTTCCAAGTTAGGACATAGGTATTTACATAACAAGTAGATATGTAAAAGAGATTAAAAAATGACAATTAATCAACAGAAAGTTAAATGTCCAAGTTACTATAAAAACAGATGGGGATTTGTTCTACTAAACACATATCCAAGTTAATATAATAGCAGAATGAGTTTTTATTCTGCCTAAACACATGTCTATATAATATGTTTAGTAAATTATGGCAGAACTGTGATTTATTACATTAAACAATTGTCAAATATAACTTAGTTAGCAGAATAATAACTTATTCTACCAAACAGATGTCATTGGGTTTCATATTAACTTTAAGGTAATCGTCATCCCTTGGTTTTAAAACATTCTTTAAAAGAGAGTTTCTTTAAAACAATGCCAATCTTTAGAATAAAGTGGTTTAAAACTTTAAAACTTTTATTGAATAAATGAATAACATTTAGAATCCTTATTTAATAGTGACTAAACCTTTAATTAATAATTAAACGATTATTAATTTTTAAATAAATAATTAAATAATAACAAACCTTTAAATAAATAATTAAGTAACATTTAATTTTTAAATAAATAATTAAATAATAATTAATCTTTATTTGATACTAAATTAATAATTTAAACCATCATTAAATAATAATTTAAATCGTAATTAAGTTTAATTTAATTACTAATTAATTAATAATCAAACTCTTTTGTACCAAATAAAAAATTAATTAATAATTAACTTTAAATAAATAATTAATTAAAATTTAATACTTAACTAACTCGTTTCTTAATTAATCATCAAGTAAAACTCGCTTAAATAAATTCATTATAATTAACTTACTTAGTTAATACTTAATTACTAATTACTTAACTTAATTATTAATTATCCTTAACTAATAAATTATTTATTTATTTATTAACTCATACTTAATTAATTAATTAGGGATTATCTTTTATACTTAATTAATGATTTGAAAATGGTTTGCAAAAACATTTTAAAAAAAATACTCTAAGTTTATAAATGTTTAATTTTTCCAAACTACATCCATAGCGACTATCGTTATGGATGTCATAACTTAGAAATAGTTTTTAAGTTAACTATTCTAACTTTAACTTAAAGCTACACTTACTTTATAACCAAAAGTAAAATGTTTGAAAACTAAATAATGTTAGAAACTTTGAAATCTTTTTAGAAATTTAAAACTAGTAAACAAAATTTAGTTTACAAGGATCTCAAATCGCTTTAACATGTCAAGAGCTAACTTTTAGCATATCGAACACAATGTACATCACCATAATAAAATTTACATGTTATTAACTAAGCAAGGTCACAACTTTCCATCCATACATACATTTCAAACTTTGATTCCTAAGTCGAACTAAACCTCACATGCAAGCATATATGTATACATACAATTAACATCAATATCCAACCAATCAAGCAATGATCTTGATAATAAAACTATGCATCATAATTAAAGTTATAAACTTTAAATAAAATAGTGAGCTTTACTAACCAAAACTTAACCAAATCATGTCGAATTTCCCTTAAACTTTAGATCGACACTAGATCTTGAATTTACATTTGGAAATGAAGTTATCGAGGCCTTAAGTGGAAAAGGTGGTTCGTGTAACGACCCAGAATTTTGAAAAATTTAATTGAAAATATTTAATTAATTTTAAATATCTGAATGATGGTTTGACTTGAATTTCAAATTATCAGAATGAAATTGGCAATTAAATTTTAAAATTTAATCTATTGAAAGTTGAATAATAATTTGAATCTTCAGTTTTAAGCAGATTAAAAATATTTCAAAGGCTTGTAAAATATATATTGACAATGCTGGAGATAATGGAAGCTTCAGAATTGAATTTGAAAGTGATTTGATCAGTTTTAAAATTATATCGTTTGAGTCGATATTTAAAAAAATAGCCTCCCGAGGCATAGTCTCGGAATACGACGAAACCAGTTCCATTGGATCCGGAATATTATATTATTATCGGATTTCAAATTTCGTAGCGTTTGGAGTTGTTGTGTGAGCATACGACATATAAACGCGTTGAAATTAAATCGAATTCAATTAAAATTTAAATTTGAAATTGGTCAACATCAGCTACTTCCCTTCCTATCACGACACAGTAGCCTTGTTCCTTCCATACTGCTATCATCCTTAAATCATGCAACTCTCCTTTGTTTCAGCCTGGAATCACGCTCCCCCATTCCTCATAAAATACGAAGCCCCTCTTCTTTTCGTTTAAAATCAAACTCCTATGAAAAGAAAAAAAATGGCGGCCTCAAAATTTTCTTCGTTCGCTCTAAAAATTTGGGGCTTTCGATCTTCGTTCCTCTCTGAGGCTTAGGGCTTTTCGAAGCGTCGTTTTAATTCGATCAAATCGGTGATGGGGTGTTCGCCTGTAGCCTTGCTCGATTCCAATTCGTGCTCATCATCAAGGTGGGTGATGTAATTATTCACTCACATCTAATACAAAATTCTAGCTATTTTAATCTTGCGATTTAGTGACTTCCTCTGCTTGTTTTGATTTTTGCTGATGTTGATTTCGTTCGTTCTTGTTGTCTTCGACTTTGACTTCGGTCGCTTTGATTTAAAAAATAAATAAATTGTGCTGGGCGTTTAACTTGACTTGATGATGATCTTGTCTTCAGCAAAGTGATTTGAATTGGCTATTGTTTTATTCAATTACTTCTTGGGTTCTTACCCACAACTTCTTCTTCACGGCTTTGATGTTTCCAGTGACTTCTGTATGTATGTCCATCCCTGTGGCATGCTTGATTTGTGATTTTTACGTGATGTTCCTTTTTGACTTCGGCCATGGTGATTTGTGATGACATTTTGTGTCTTCTTCGACTTGGGTTTCTTTTTTTTGATATAACCTGACTTTGATTCAAACTGCAGTTGTCTTTGTCAAGACTGCTATTGCTTTTGGTAATTTTCTTGTACCAATTGAATTTTGACTTCACTATTTTCGAGTTGTTTATGATACAAGTTAGTCTATAGCTCCATGTTGTATTTATCTCGGCTGATGTGTACATTACACTTGAGTTTTGTTTACTTGATGGCATTTGGTCTAGTGTAGTTGTACACTTGAGGCTTCACTTCAGTTCACTGAACTGTACTGTTTGCATTAATCTGGCACACTTGATGCCTTGATTTTCATTTTTACTCTACTAGAATTTGTTGTTGTGCCTTGCTGTTTTGACTTATCTGGGTAGACATGCTTGTTCACCTGTAGCCTTTGTGATTTGTGGCTGAGTTGCCTTATCGTTAGTACACATGCTATTATCACTTGTTGCCTTATTGATAAAACACGGGTGCGACTTTGGTCACTCTGATGTCTCTGAACCAGTTTGCAACTGCTGGCACCATTGTTGTCTTCACTTGCATACTTGTTCTTCATGTGTTATGTTTTGAGTTGTAGCCTCAACTCTGTCCACTACTAGCTTGATTTTGTTTGTGACTGATTCCACTTTTATTGCTAGTTGGAGTACTTCGTTGTTGGCACTTGCATGTCTTGTACCACTTGTGTCTGCACTTTGCTACCCTGTCTTGTGCAGTTGCATCCTGGTCTTGCTTGCATTATTCATTGACACTGCTTTATACTTGGTTTTAAAGTTGTCATTGGTGTTGCATTGTTGTATCACTTGATGTACAGTGCATTGTTGCTTATGTACACTTGTGTTGTGTTGCTCTTGAGTTGAACTGGTACATTGCCTTTGTGGTCTTCATACCTGTAGTGTTTGAGTCTGTTCAAATCACCTGTTGGTCAGTTTGCATCTGCTTGTAGTTGTTTTTGGCCATTCTTTGTTTCAAATCTGGGCATATCTTCTTGTATGCTTGGAGTCTCTGTTTGGCCACATTGATAGTATTTGGTCTGGAAAGTGTGTATTGTGACTTGTACATTTGATTTGTACATTGAGTTGAATCCAGCTTAAACGCTCGGGGTTTGACCTTGTGCTATTGTTGTGATTTTATTTGTATTGCACAGAGTCAATTCTCATGTGCACCGATGCATTTATTTTCGTTGCACTGCGATTGATCACCTCGGCTGTGACTGGGTCTTTGATGATTTCATTGCATTGCTGAGTATGTCCTTTGTACCTTGTTGTTCCACTGTTGCATTTCAATTGCTTCTGCTGGTTCATGTATATGTATGTGTCATTGCCCTTGTGCACTGATGCTTACTGCCATGTTGAATTTGAAAACTTTTGTGTTGTTTTGAGCTTGCTGCTGCCGTTCCACCCGAGTTTCATTTTGATTTGAGTTGGTTCAGTTGCTTTTGATTCAGTGATCTTTTGGGTATTTCATTACTGTATTGGCGAGGCAGTGCACGCGTGCGTGTACTGCAGCCAATCAGTTTTGATGTTTTTAAGTAACATTTTAATTGTTTAAATTGATTTGGTTTGATTTGATTTGATTATTTTGTTGTTGTCTAATTGTCTATTTGATGATTAGATTCCGAGTTTCTAATTATTTATTTAAACAATTAGATTTTATTGTTAATTGCCAATTAGGAAATCCTGATATTTTTTAAATTATCTTCATTGGTGATCTTTTCATTTATCTTGTTGATGATTTGATTCCATTGATTTATTGTTTAACACTATTAAGTGTTATATTTACCGTTATCCGATTTCTTTATTAAAGGGTCGGATAGACGGGAATTATTGTGACTGTCGTCTATTTGATTATTTGATTATTATTGCCTCTATGCACTAATAACTGAGTTTGAATTAGATTGACCCGTGTATTATTTTCTTTTGAATGTGATATTCGGGTCAGACCGACTGTTTTACAGCTTGAAGGTTTTCCGGGAAGCGAAGTTAGAGAGAGGGGGAAAACGCTCACTTTAGTTTGGGGATTTTGTACTTAAAGAAATATTCCGTTGTATAAATTCAGTACATTGTATAAACTCTGATATTTGTAAGAAAATAGAAAGATTCATTTTTGCGAAATATTATTATTCTGTGTTTCTGTGGCTGATTCTGTTTAAACTCTATAAACTAAATAACAATCCGCCATTTTGAACGTTTCAAGTTGGTTTAATTACCGACTAGGGGCGGTCAAAAGGGCGGGATGTTACAGTTCGACCATGCAAGGGATACACCTAGGGTGCTTGAGGGTGGATATATTCTTGTCTTGGCAAGGAGGAGTGTAGAAATAGAAGAAAGGTGTTTAAACAAGGTTTTCATGAATTAAAAGTAATAAAGTTAGGATTTTTAAACTTTGGAAAATAAGAGAGAAGCCATTAAAGAGGTTCAAAGCTTGGAAAGAAGGAACACTTTTTGAAATGAGAAATAAGGATGAAATTGAGAAAGAGAAAATAAGGGAATTTGGTTTTATATCAAACAGACTTAGTAGATTACCAAATTGCCCATTAAGTATGCAACCCTCCTCAAACCCTTGCCACATCATCATCATGTCCCCTCCACCCTTAAAATTCACGAAAATCTTGTCCCTCCTTCACTACTGTAACGATCCCAGTTTAAAGACGAATTTGAATTTGTAATTAAATTTAATTTTTGGGTTAAATTGTGGATTTGCTTGAATTTTTCAAATTTAATAAGATATATATACTTATTTATTTTAAATTTTGGATTAGGAACTCAAAATAAATATTTTCAATTGAATTGGATATAAATAAAATTTTGATTTGGAAATTCAAAATGTATTCAAAATGAATTTTTTTTAAATGGTTATGCTTTGGAAAAATAATATGTATGACTATTTATTAAATGTATAAATTGTGCTTTTATTCATTTTCTTTATGAAGTTATAAAAAGGTATAAAACAAAATATAAGAATATAATTTAAATGTTTAGATTGTTAAACTTGAATAGAAACAAAAATAAAATACGTACAAATTTGCATGTGAATTATGTAAACAAGAAAATAAAACAAAAGGCAAGCAAGAAGATAAGAGAAAAAAATCTATGTACAAAGTAAATAAAACAAACAAACAAAAAGAATATTTACAACCCAAAAGCTTGCAAAAGAAGATAAAGAAACAATATATATATATATATATACAAACAAACCGTACATACATAATTTGAATAACATAAGGTATGTAGACTTAGAAAGAAAACAAATTTGTTTACCTGCAAGTGTTTATATACATATTAAGGTACAAACAAATGGATTACATGTAAACAAAAATACGGACACAAGCATTAAATGCTTTCTTCTCAAGCACAAAAAGAAATCATCTCAGCCGACAAATTTTTTTTAAGATCACTTCATTTCAGTTTATAAAAATATCTTTAGTCAAAGAAAACAAAAAAAATCTGACCAAAACAAAAGATAAAACTCATACCAATTAATACCTTCCCCTATACAAACTATTTCTTTCTATATATGTGTGTGTTCATTCTATTCTAGTTCGTTCAGTAAAGAGAAGGAAAAAATTAAGAAAACCAAAAAAAAGAAAATAAGCAACATCATTCAACAAAAGCAAAACAGATTTAAGGGCAGTTCAAGCTTATAGCATTTCCAAACATGAAGCTGCTCTCTGTTCTTCAATTTGATGTGAGTAGACAAACTGTTTTTTTTAATTTAAATTTGTATGGTTGATTTATGAATTACTTATGTTGCTGTACATTGTAAAGAAGAAGCTCTGGGTATTTTCTGTTGTACCGTAACTTTTTATATGGTCTACTCTTCCTCATTTCTAGTTCAAAGCAAAGCAGATTTGAAACAAAAATCTAATAAATTTCATACAAACATCCTTAATTTAGGATTTTTTTTTTAAAATAGGTTGTTTAATCTTAATCATGGTTTTGAACCTTGTTTTGAAGATTGACAGTATATCATGGACTATGTAAATTCAATTTTATAGTATAAAGGCAATCATATGAAAATTTCGAACATTTTAGAATATTAATTTGATTATGTAACTTAAATCAAAAGCCCAAGATAGGATTTTTAAAACTAAGTTGGTGATTTTTAGTGGTGTAAATTAGAAGCGGTTCATTGATGAACTGGAAATGCTTCTTGATCGATTTCTGATAATCGAAGAATCCTTGAACGTTGATATTTCGCTTGAAGCTTGCTTGGTCATAAATGGAGTTAGGAAAAATGTTGAACAATTTTTCTAATGCACGAATTGGCTGAACAAATCCAATTTAGGGTTTAAGCTTGTGTTTATCTGGTCGAAGTCGTGAGTTAATCACGTCGTCGTCACCGTGTTTCTGGCGATCTCACCAAAGGGAGCAGAAAGTGGAGGCTTTGGCGAGTGCAGGGACGGGTCGGCAAGGTTGCTGGTGATCGATAGTGGTCAGGCGATGGGTTCTTATGGTCGGAATTGGGTTCCAGTGTTGAGTTGAACGACTCGTTTTCGAATCGTACTAGGTTTTGGTGATTTGAGTGTTCGTAGCAACTCAGAGGTTGATGAGTGATCGGTCGACGATCGTAAGGCTGGCCGAAACTCCAGCGAGTGGTTGTGCACGTATACGTGCGTTCAAGTATAACAGGGTTCGAACATTTTTGGGAAGGAGGAAGAAACTCGGGTTGTAGCGTATGCAAATGAAGTATTTACTCGAAGTAGTTGAAGGCATGGCCTTGCCCAGGTCCAAACTCGAAGTAGATAGGGAGTTAGCTCGGGTTGGCTGTCTGTTGGCCAAAAACAGTTTTGAAATTCAAAGATGAATCAAGTTTTAAAATCGAAATCTTGTTAAATTTTGTTAAATCAATTTTCTCCTTATATTAAATAATATCCAAGATTTAAGAATTAGTTAAGAAAGGGTTTTTAAATGAATTGTTTTAAGTTTACCAAGTTTCAAAATGGTTTAAAATAAATAAAACCTTTATTTTGAAAAGTTATTTTAACTTGATAATATGAAGGATTAGATAATTAATGGTTAAATTTTAATTGTTAAAGAAAATTTATTACTTGAAGTAAATTACTTAATGAAAGTAATTAATATAGAATTAATTAATAATTCAAGTAATTAATGAAATTAATTAAAGATTAAATTACTTAATGAAAGTAATTACGGGTCAATTGATTTGTTAATTAAAGATTAATTAATAAATGATTTAAGGTTAATTAATGATTAAAATTTGTAGTTAATTAATGTTAATTAACCAGGATTAGTGACTAATCCGACTTAAATTAATCAGACAATTAATTAATCCTACTTATGGATGTTTGGATTCTATTGAATATTGAATTGATTGATATCTGTGCTATGTGATTGTGATGATATGAGATGTGAAATGCTTTGTGCTGTGCTGTTTTATCTGTGATGAATACAATGTTGTATGAATATGGAAAACCCCTTGACCCGTAAAACGGCATTTGAACTTCGATACGACAGGGAGCCGGATTCCAGTTGGTTATCTGAAACCCACATCGAATCATAATGATGAATATTTGTAATTGATAAATTTAATTTATCTATGAATCTGTGAATAAGGATAAGTGTTATGGGTTATACCGCTTATCGATATTGATATGATTGAATCAGTGATGATTGATGATGCTGCACTATTGTGTAAAACCCCTAGACTACACCACACACACACAAATATGGATTTCACATGGAAAACGGTTAAGTCACAGATTTTTGAAATAGTTCTAAATTTGAATTTTAAATTCAAATGGGTTGGAAATGGATTTGGTTTAAAGTGAAAGGCTTTTGAAAAGGTGTTTAAAAATGTAAGTTACTTTGAATAACTTAATAAAGATTTGAAATTTGAATAATTTGATCTATAATTGGAATTCAATATCTGAAATTGAATCCGATATTTGGTGTTTATGATTTAAAAACAATTATACAAGTTTATACAAGTTTTAAACCATTTTTAAAGTGTTGTTTTTGGGGAATTTGAATTAACCCAAATATTTTAACTTGTATAAATGAGATCGGATTTTCCAAAGCGAAAACTATTTGTTTTCAAATGATAAAAGCTTTCACATAAGTAATGAATTTCCAATTTGTATTAAAGGGGATTTCAAGTTTGAAATTGAAATGGGTTTCCAAGTCATGAATGAACCTTTGGAAACAGGTTTTGAAGGCTATAAGTTACATCTCTGATTTAAAGATTGAATGAGTTAATTCAATTGAAATGGAAATTGTTTTGAAATCCGTGAATGGATCTTTGTGAAACTGGATGAACTTCGTGAAGTGAATCTTTTTGTTTAAAAGATTTGGAAATGGTAATTTGTTTTAACCATTTGAATAAAAGGTTTTGGGCTTTAAGCTGTGATTTAACCGAGATCTCAATATCCATATGTTTTTAAATATTGCGCTCATTATTCGATTTAGCCGGGAGAGGACTTTGTGTCATATAACCCATTCTGAATAGTGATACGACGATATGGATAGCATTTGAAGACCGGTGGTGAAGACTGGGTATTTGCGAGAATGATAGGATGACCTATCAATTGTCTCCATTGAGTAGCTACGGTATAGAGATTCCCTAAGTGATGAGAAGTTCGATCGGGATTGTGAATACCCAGATTGCAAGGGCTTCTTCGGAAGTGCCTTCGGTTCTGTTCGAATCCGGAACAGACTTGTATGATTGTATGTCTGACATTACACTTTGAGATATGAAGCAGATTTCTTTCAAATACATATCTGTTGGTGGCGGAGAATTTATTCTCTTAGCTTAACACCCTTCTCTGAGACGTACGAGCTCAGAGGTTATGTAGTTGAAGGTTATCAACGATATACTCCCAATTTGGTAGTGTGGCATGCTAAGTGCTGCTGTGTGTTGATCATTGGTTAATCATTTTTTGATCAAAGCATGGCTTTGTGAAAAAGCGTAGCTTTGTGGATGAAACTTCGTCGAGCCTCACAACCCGAAAATGGTCGAAACGGGAATGTTGCGGCAAGGATTTTAGGGGTCGCGCCCCTAGGGTATGTCCATTTTCTTCTGGATAAAAAGGGGATATGATGGTATGGAGCCCAGCTATTTAACCTATGTGGTTACTGCAAATTATTACTTTGTGGTTGTTGGTGTCGAGCGCTCGGGTAAAGGTCGGTAACGACCAGGGATGGCATAACTCGTGTGTTAATTACCTAGTTACAGCTTTGTTAAAGCGTGAGATAGCATCGACCTTGTTTGGCAGAGATCCGGTTAGGTTCTCGGCGACGTCCTTCCAGAGGCGTTCCATTTTATGTGGGAAGTTCATTTGCCCGAACATTTGTTGGAAATCCAAACAAAACAATACGAGCCCTGTACAGTTTTAGTTGTATAACCTGCCATTTACTTATGGCGGTCACCACTGTTTAAATGGTAGTTATAGTAGGCATAGTACGAATTGTCTATGCTGGCTAATATTAATATTATATTTTCGAAATGTTTTCAGCACTATGCACTAATAATAATACCAAATGGTTTTCGAGTATCAAGCATTTTTGACTATCATAAGGAGAAATCTCCTCCAATTCTGCGTTTGCATGGTGTGTGTGGCGGAAGGACTTATGGTTGTTTCATTTTCTAAAAAGCATTACGGATTTCAAATCTAAATCCTTGTGTTTGGTTTTAAAGACAAACCGTTTTTGTTTTCTCATACCAGTCCCATGACTGACCGGAGTTTATTGTTCCTTTTCTAAACTCTGGGCGCCCACAATTTTCCACGCGGACAGTCTAGAGTTTAGTTTTCAGATAGTCAGGTAGTAGATATCATTTGGTAGCTTCAGCTTTCTATTTGATATATTTTGGAGCTTTTGGAGTGCACAGACGAGACTTGCTTGTCTAGGTGACACGTGATGGTGGATCGAGCTTGAAGTTTGGAGTTCTAGCTTTGGAGTTTTGGATTGGAGTTGCAGTATTGGATTTTGTAAAAGACTCATCTCATATTGTATCGTATTCCACTGTATTTTGTGTTGTATATTTGATGATTATCATTGTACCAAGCTGCTGTATTGGATATTGTATTCATGTTATATCAGTGATATCATCCATTATTTCTGCTGTGTTATTTATCATCTAATGGTGTTATAAGCTCCGGCGATACGAATATGATGTTGTTTGTCGGACATCGAGTTTAGGTCGTCACAACTACCATGAGCCAACATGTATTTATACACTTTATACCTAATGTTTCTTAAGTGTCATTTCATGTTTCTTAACATATTTTACAACATTTAATTATATTTTCAAATTTGAAATATTGTCACATCTCTTGTATATACACATAAGTGTATATATATAAGTGAAAAACATATCCTAGCTTATTTTGTAAATATATGTGTATATTTATAGTAAAGTGTACATAGCATTTCCGACAACTTTTAGTTGGCGAAAACCCGAAAATTCAGAAAATGAATTCCCATCACATTTTCGATTTTCTTCAAACTCGATATTTTTGTAACTAATTTGGAAAACTATTTCACCGTCATTATTTATTATTTAAAAGATTTTAATTTTTAATTATAAAATATATTGTTTGAATGTTTAAAATTAATAAATATTCATAAATTAAAGTGGTGAAATTTTAGGTTGTTACAAAGAGGGTGGCAGAATTTTATGTTAGAAGCAATGAAACTGCATCATCTCCAACACAGATTCACGGAGTTGTGGTGTACATCATTAGTGATAGGGATACTTCGTTAATTAGCAAATTTTAGAGGAGTTTACCAGTAGCTTTAGGAACTTTGTTAAATTCGAGCATCATTTATTGAACAAAGACCAATGGACAAACTGAAGGAGTGGATGGGAACTTCGAGGACTTATTGAGAGCTCACATCACGGATTTTGGAGGACATCAGAAGGGGCATCTACCTTTGGTAGAATTTGCGTATATTAGTAATTACTAATATATGATTTGTATGACATCTTTGAAGCAATTTTTGAGAGGCCATACAAATTGCCAAATTGTAGGTGGGAAACCACCGACAAATTTTACTCAGACCGGATTTAGAATGCGAGACTTTGGAAAGTCAGAATTGATTAGAAAGCATGTGAAGATCATAAGATTTAGATAGTTGAAAAAGTTGGCACCAGATTTATTCGAGCCTTTCCCAATACTGCGAAAAAACAAAAAAAAAACTATATGTTGGATGAAGTCCATGACGCTTTTCATGTTTCGCATTGGAAGAAACATTTTCATAGCATAACAATTGTGAGACAGTCTAAAAAATTAGAGATTTTGAGACGAAGTTAAAAGCGTCCCATGCCATTGTAGGCATTATTGAGCATGGACCTAGGAAGATCGGTAATAAAGAAATTAGATTGGTCCGAGTACAACTGAAAAAAAATCTAATGAAGGTGTAAGGACTTCTCGTCCTAAGCCTTTCTTTGGCAAAATTTTATCTTCAAAATTAGGATTTTGGTTACATCATGGTTGCTAGATTGGATGGTAGGAGATGGTTGCCATAGTTTTTCACCGACACCTTACACTCATATAGCAGCTTTAAGCATGTTTAGGGTATTTGTATAGCACGATCACACGATCTTGCTAGGATTAAGCTCGTTTATAGTATGTCTACACTACATAATCACATTGCACTTTGATCAAGTAGATGGTTGTGTGAAAAACTTTGTTGTATAACATGAATGTTATTGCACTTTACGTTGTTCACCCCGTGAAAGATTTCGGGATGAAATCCTTTTTAAAGGGGGAGAACGTAACACCCCGTAAAATCAATCCTAATTAAATAATAAAATTAAGAGATACTCAATTAATTAGGGTAGAGATAGAAATGGAAAATTTAAAAAAGTTTAAATTTGACCATGAATGTTGCATTCTGGTGAAATTCTGATCTGTCTCCATATATAATATGCTGAAAATGCAGCTCAATCGAAGAAGTTACGAGCTTATGAAATTTTTATATTTAAATTAATTTATTTCGAATTCAAATTCAAATGAGTATTTAAATTCAGAGTTTGAGTTTCAAAAATCATATATGATTAGACTTAGAGGTTAAGTAGAAGTTAACAATTAGCGTTAAAAGTTAATTAGGGAATAAAATAATCAAGCAATGGATACAGCCAAATGTTCCTAAATAAATACACCCTGATCAACCCCTTCATTGGGATCGGTTGACCTATATTGGTCGACTGTTTGAAGGTGGCAGTCGACTATTCTTCAATAGGTATGGGCGAGCATTCCAGATTTATTCGTATTTAACCTAGTTTTATCCTATGATTCTGGTGCGTTTCAACCACTATAAATAAGACCCCTCACTTTTATTCACAAATATTTTAGGAACATCAGCAAATCCTTATCAGTCTATCTCTTCGTAGATTTAGAACACTCCATTAGAATTTCAAGTAAGAAATCCTAATCTATCTTTGTTTATTATTTAATTTCTAAACCTCTTCTCCTCCAAACTTTTGAATCTAGTATATATACAAATCCCTCATTTTATATATTAAAAGGAAAAGATCTAAAAGAGATTATATGGCCGTTGCAAACCCAAAGAGAAGCAAATCTAAGGACCAATTGTGAGTGGAAATCTTATTTTTTTTTCTATTTTAGTAGTTGAATAATATAGTTTAGGTATGATATATGCCCCAGGGAGTTTCGAATTACGAAAACATCATATTAAAGGTCCCTAAAATTCCGCCAAAACGAAATGTAAATTTTTAGGATTGGAATCTTAATTGTTTTCTGTTAAAATAATGGATTTTTTTGGATTTTGAAGTTTATGTATTCAACCTTCTATTCCACTTCTTATTTTTATTTTCTAGATCTGATTAAGGAATTTAATTGAGAAATGGTGTGTAAAGGACGAATCTTTATTCATAGTTTACACCGCCTATTTCCATAAAATTTAATAGAAATTCCCTTCACTAATTCATGTAAAAGAAGTTGATTTGAGCATAGAATTAATTAAATTATAATTTTTCATTTTTGATTTATTCCATTGTTTTAATATGAGATAAATTGGATTTATATTCTTTATACAAGTCTATTTATTGCAATTTTGGATATGAGCATTTAATCCTTGTTATGGATATTTGAATCCATTATTATGGATACTGGAATTTGGACATTTTTGGTAAAATGGGAGAAAATGGAAAGACTTGTATTATTATGGTTAAAAGGAATAGACATTTAACGTTTGTTAGGGCGTAATCTTCGTACAGATGAATAATAAATGCGTATTTATTTATGCATTAATTAGTGTCACAAACTTATAATTATGACATATAATTATATAGTTAATTAGGTAATGATTATCATCAAATCTCCCTTAGGAAAGTAATTGATATTTTAAGGTGTAATAAGGAAGATTCCTTATAAGGCTTTAATTATGGAATGGTGAGATGAGTATTATATATATATAGTATTTAAATTATGGCCAAGTCATAGAGACGCGAGATTAGTAGAGCTACACAATTGAATTCTTCCCTTCATTTTAGGCTACCATCAATTGTGTACACTTCATATTAATGTGAGACATCTCTTTTGACAAATATTTGTCATGACGTAAGGTTAGTCCAAAATTTTATATGGTAAATGTAACAACCCTGGTTTTGGCGATAACTTGGAAATTTAATTATACCAGTGGTTACAATTTAATAATGGAGAACTAAAAAGAAATTGGAGATTTAAAATTGTTAATTTTGAATAAACATTGAATTTGGAAAGAATAAAATAGATTTAATATGATAATGTTGGTAATAAATGGTGAAAGATGGAAATATGTTAATTTGGCGATTTATTGAATTAAATAGAAGATAAAGAGAATTAACTCTATAATAATTTGTTGAAATAAATGTAAAATATTGGAAACAAAGTTATAAAAACTTTATTGTGCTATTTTGGAAGAAAATGAGCATTATAGGATTTTAATTTGATAAGGTGCAATAATTTTGCAAATTATTGCCAAATATTGATTTTTGTAAATTTTAGGGAAGTAATAAAATTTAATATGTGTATGTTATAAATAAAAA
Source organism: Allium cepa (assembly GCA_030765085.1). NCBI lineage: Eukaryota > Viridiplantae > Streptophyta > Magnoliopsida > Asparagales > Amaryllidaceae > Allium > Allium cepa. The sequence continues at coordinate 391,843,656 of CM060939.1, read as the reverse complement.
GATGGAATTTTGTTTAAAAATAATATTTGAAGGGTAAAAATGATGTTAATATTGTTATTGAATTAAATTATGCAAGAAAATAAATTTTGTGTAATTTTTGGTGTTAAAAATAGTATTTGTGTAAATTATAGTGTAAATTGTTTATTTAGTAAAAATAAGAGTTTTAATAATGAAAAATAATTTTTATAGATAAAATTATCTTGTATTGTTTGTAAAGTATTTTATTAGACGGGGAAATATGATTGTATAATTTTATTGTGTTGAAATCTTGTTAATATATGTTGTTTTGGTTCGTTGATACAAGTGTATATGTGTTTAAGTGATAATTAGAATTAACAAAGTCATTTTTGTTAATGGGTCTAAGCCCATTTAACTAAACTAGCCTGAAGAAGAAAGTCTTTCTTCTCAAAATAATGTACATACAGTACACTCCCATTCCCAGAAAACAAAAGAACAAAGAAAACAGGAAAACATTTTTTCCTCTTTCAAATCTAGGCTCAAATCCACCAAATTCTTCAATTATTTGCTGAAATTAATTAAACTAAGGCACTATATTCAGGTAATCACTACATAAACCCATCTCTAATTCATCAAATTTTAATTTAGCAAAATTTGATTTTCTGTAATTGTTTTTTTTCTTGGTTGCATGTCTATGTTCTATTATTATACGGGTTCCTAAAGCTTGTTCTAACTCAAAGCCTTCATCTTTCTTCAACTTTGCTCGAGTTTACTCTTCTATTTGCAAAGGTGAGTTTATTAAATCACATTTCTAGCTAAATCTTGACTGTAATTGCAAAGATAAGGAAGAAATCGTTTACTGTAATTATACCTAATGTTTACTTTGGATGATTGCTGAAATATAATACGGATGCGCTGAAGTAAAATAGCAATAACTTTCACGTTTCTTATCCATTTGAGGTCAATATTTAGAAACTAGATTCAATAAGGAACAGTTTTTGTTTTGATCATTTCTCAAAATTTCGCAATTTTATTGACTTGAAATAGAATTGAAAATAAGGGTATAATTCTGTCTTTAACTTAATTTCCTGAATTTGAATCTGAAATTGATTTAGCCATATCTTTTTCGTTTTTGATCAGAATATAATAATTTTTAATGTTTTGGAAAGCCTGATTTATATATAACAACTTTGATGTTGAACATATTTGCAAATTTTGGGCATAGGTTGACTGAAATTCTACCACAAAATCTCAGCTCTGTCTCTTTGATAATTACACCGTCTAAACTAAATACAGTTAGTAAATTAGATGTATCTTTCTCGTTTCCAATCGGATTTAGACAATTCTTGATTTCCTGGAAAGTAAAGAGTATTTTCTAAAACTTTCTTGTTTTTAGTTTTGCAAAATTTTGTGGATTAGATAGTCGAAACCTTATTTCTTTGCTGCTGCCCTGAGAATAAACAACAGCGATAGTGAATTTAAAATCTGAGAATTGTATTGGCCATATCAATCACGTTTCTTATCCAAATTCAATAATTTTAAATGTTCCGGAAAGATTAGACTTTGTGCTTAAAGTATCATGTTTTGAGTTTTTTGAAATTTCGAAGTTAGCTTGGTCAAAACAATGTTTGTTTGTCGTTGTCCCGAGAGCAAAACGACAGCAATAACAATCATTGACCTAAGAATTATAGTAGCATATTTTTGCTCCCATTTTGTTCGATTTTGATGTTGTTTTTGAGATGTTTTGAGAGCTATGATGCCTATCAATAGGCCAGCTATATTTGAAGAATTTGAAAAATCAAATTTAAATAGAATTTGAATTGATTTTGGGTTAAATTTGAATTGAATTCGTATTGAATTCAAGTTACCAGTCTTGAGTTATCTTTCTTGTTTTTCATTGTTTTCGAACACGGTTTTTACTAAACCATTTTGAAGTGATTTTTAAAATAAATGAACATTTCAAATTATTAATATATGGTATTTTAAAATTATTTTTCTAATATAAAATCTATTTATTTCCTATAATAAAGGAGGTTCAAATATTGGTTTTATTAATATTTTGGGGAAAAAGTTTTAAAAGCTTGTTTTCTCTAGAAAACTATTTTAAATATAAAACACATACTTTTGCACTATTCGAACGTATGAGAAAGAGAATTAAACGATTTAGTAAAACATGTGGTATGGAACATGTGCGTTTACTATTTCGGTCATTCCGGACTTGCACAATCGAAACTATCCAGGTTATGATTTTTGAGTTACTTAGCCAATTTATGGCAGGTTTTTGAGATTATAATTCCTATATTTAGGAATTATCTGGGAAGGCCAATATTTGGCGAGTTTTATGGTTTGAGATTTCTACTTTTAGATTTAAGGTTTATGAGGAGCCATCATGATGTTTTCACTTTTCGATGAGATGAGGCGAGATATGATTTTCTGAGTTTTATGTTGTTCCTAATGTGACATCGACTAGCGGTTAGTAAACCGCTAAATGCAAGCGTGTGGTATGGGACACACGTTAACACTTAACACTTTTCGGGTTCTTGTCCATGACTTTGTGACACATTCACAATGTTTACTGTAACATCCCATCTTTTCGCGCTCTTTAAATCGACACACGTGCCAATTCAACCCATACGGAAGGGCGGATTGTTATGGGGTAAATAAGAAAAACGAGAAAGAAATAAAAGGAATAGAATCTCAAAGCGGAAGGATAAAATATAATAATCAATATACAGTTCATAAAACTATTTACAAAACATTTGATTCTTCTTTATACAATAAATATCAGAGTTCACATACCAATAAATATCAATGCAGCGGAATACAGTGTGTAGTGGAACCATATAATATATAATAATAATAATAATAATGAAATCTTCGTCTTCGTCCTTCAGAATTAAGTCTTCGATCCTAAAATGATCGGACTGACCCGAGCGAATTGAGAAACAAAACACTCGAGTCAGAACTAAAATATCTTATGTGAGTTAAATCAACAGAAATAAATATGGATGCAGTAACTTAAAAGATGCTCGGGATTTACATCTCTTAAGGATCCGTTCAACTATTTACTATGTAGTATATTTCGCTATTATAATAGTGTCTATTAGTAAAATAAACTTACTTTCAATTAGCGTTAAGGTTTTACATTTTCCACCTTAACACGTAATAATGCCAATAGTCTATACAGTACCGTAATACCTCCTGATCGGGAGGCTACCAGAGGATACTCCATAGGTACGACACAAATAGAAACTCGTACAAGGCACGATAGGGTAGGTGACGCGGCACAACTAGGCAATGCCAGGGTTGGTATACCAATTACGATTCCGAGTCGGTGGTAACGCGTAGCCGCAGCTACCGCCCACCTCGAGCCACACCCCCAAATCAAAGAAATCAAAAGCGGCCACCGAATAAAACCAAAGTCATAGTAGAATATTGAAGGGATGTGTCCGATCAAAGGTGCTACCTCAATTAACCTGTCGATCGCTCCTATTTTAGCCACCTTATGGCAACTCACGGGAGTTGGGTCCACGTATTTACCTCAAAGGAAATGCCGCCACCATCCTACTTCATTCTAGAATCTTCACCGCGTACACGGTTTTTTGAAGTGGTTTTCGGGGTTGGCAGAGAGTATGACTACTTCCGATCCCGCTCTCTTCAACAACCAAACGTAATTACAACACCGCAGTCTTTTCAAAATAGTTTATACTTTAAAATCAGAATATAATATCCCTTTTCAAAACCATATAAATACGATATCATTTTCCTCTTTTAAAACCAATCAATATGATATCATTTCAAATATATCCCTTTTCTAAAACCATATCACTTTAAAATTTATAATATCTTGAAATCATACATTTGAATTATAACTCTTCAAAACATAATACTTCGAAATCCATAGCTTTAAACCATAACTTCCAACTTAAATGGTTTGGATATTCAACAGTATGTAAAATAAAAATGGTTTGAATTTAAAATTACTTCATAAAGTAAATAATTTCCATGACTTTAGAATTTTATTTTCTTTAAATTAAGTCTAAACCATAAATTTTAAATTCACTTTCAGTTTACATAAACCACTTAAGATTCAATATATTTCAAACTTTGAATATTAAACAATTAAAACTAAGGTTGGAAATTTCTGTTCAACAATTAAATATCCTATTATTTATTTGAAATATTTGCATAATAAATCCATAACCATTTAAATAAACTTAAATTACCTATAACTAAATATTTCATTCAGTTTATTTATACTAGAAATATTCATTTAATTCATCTTGAATAAAAATTCAGTTATAAATATCATACCTTTTTAAAATTTTAAGTTAATAAATTCTACATCAACCTATGGAGTTTAATTTTAAATAAGCTTAATTCCAAATAAATTTCCCATTTAACTTCCAGGCTTAATTGATTTAAATCATTAAAACTCTATATATATTCAATATCTTAACATGTACTTAACCATATAATATAAAATAATCAAACCCCATTATTCAACTTATCAATTTTATTTAACAAATTTATACATAGCTTAAATTCAATAATTTAACTATATATGTATATGTAAAATAATATTTATATAATATCAAAAATTAATATTTACTTGACCGTATTCTATCCAAACCATAGAAATCATTTTCAAAATATTTATATATATAGACCGACGGTGTCTGTATAAAATTTTCTATCCTACGGTCAATTGATACGGGTATTTATCATTTCAATCCGCAATTTAAAAATAAAAATTTACGGTTATATGTCATTTCAAACCGCAATCCCGAATGAAATGAAATGAATAACGACTTCCAGGTTTTAACCATAAAATAAAACAACCATTCATCCATTATCTATCATCAAACATTTATCAAATCATCATCCAATTCTAACAACCACATCAATAAATAACAATTAACTACCGACAGTTAAACTTTCAAAAATGAATTAAATAACCGTTTAACTGGCAATTTTAAATGCAATAAATAAATAAATAACAAATTTAACTGGCAGTTTTATATGCAATAAATAATTAAATAACAAGTAAATTAAATGAATGCAAATTAACTGAGATAATGATGAAATATATGCCAAACAGCTATAAATAAATTTCTAAACACATCATAAATCAATTTAACAAACATAAGAAATCTTAGAAGTTGTGAGTGGGTTAAAACACTCACCTTTTGAATTTAAATCGAATCTAAATCCGATTTAAACCCAAAAATTTCACAGTCTTAGAATCTGTCCATACTAGCGTCACAATGTCCGGAATTTTATTACGATCCTAACAAAAAAAAAATCGCGCGTGAAACTGAGTTCGTATGTAGAAGTTATTCGAGTTATAAACTTTGAAATAAATTTTAAACAAATAAAATAAAAATAAAACAATACCCAAAATCTCAGCCACGTCACCCATACGTTTCCTCTCCTCGCCTTGAAACCCATAGCCGAATGCACGAAATTTCGAAACCATCCAGTCAAACCCCACCTTTGACCGCCTGCCTTGCCTTGAATTCGCCGCCGCATCCCATGGCACCACCGCCTCTGCTCTTTCCCACCCCGGCCGCCTAAGCCTTGGCCACGCTATTGCCAATCGCCGCCGCCCCTGTCAGTGGTTTCATAACCCTAAACCATGATTTTACGACGATCTAACCGTTGAATCTCAAATTAACTTGCATAGATGAGCTCCGCTCGAGAATCTCTACAAAACCCAGAAGGGAATTTTCGATCCGACGAATTTCGTCATCGAGCGATGAACGGTCGAAACTTCCTCGACTTTTTGCTGATCAGATGATGAACCAAAATGGAAAATGAACAACACCAGTGAATTACGCTAGTCGAGAGCTTTAACATATATTTTTTCTATATTTTTCTGAGGACTTTGAATTTTATGTTTTGGATTTGATTTTGGGATTGGATCTAGGGTTTGCATCCATTGAGGAAGAGGAAGAGCTGATGCAAATTTTATGCACAGACAAATGAAAATAGGCGTAGGCCAGGTTTTAGCAGGGTATCTATAGAAAAAAGTTAGATTAGACAGATGGATCCGAATTATAACGTGCTTAACGATAATTGGCCCAAAAAGCCCGTTCTGCCCCCGAAACGAAATTGGGTAAACCCATATATCAAAATAGGTGTTTTAAAATATTTTAAACGCGATGGAAAAAGTTTCACGTCCAAATTCCATCGTATGAAGAAGTTATGCTGAAATCACTATTTTCAAATTGATTTCAATTGATTTCAATTAAATTGATTTCAAGGCGTTTCAAGCCCATACGATCGAACGACAAGTCCAATCGATACAAAACTTGAAATCCTACAAAAATTCACTTTTACGGATCCGATGAAACTTGTTTCGTGGAAATCCGAGCCGGTGGCCAAAATGGCTATTTTCTATTAATTAAATAATTTAAAAATTAAATAAATAAAAACCAATTTTTAAATTTCAATTCTAAAATTGACCGATTTTATTACCTTAATATTTCCCAAATATGTACAATGCTTTAAACAAATTTACATGTCACTTAAATGTCGATTCGATCATCAATTTTAGCGTTAAATTCCAATTTCGTTAAATTTAGAAATTATAAATTAAAATTTCAATAATTCCTTTGAATTAAATTTTCATTCATATTATTCAAATTCATTATTACATCCAGATGAAATAAATATTGGAATCAAAATCCATTATATTAACATTCTCTATTTTCATCTAAATCGTCATTTATGTAATATTTTAATATTATATTCCACTTAATTGTAATAAATCCACTTATTAGATTCAAATTATAAATAAATTAATAAATCTTGGTTTTCAATCCTTAAATCAACTAGTCCTCATATTATAAATAAAACTAACATTCATTACATCTTATAGAATTAACCATTTTTAATGACAAATCAAATCTACCATAACTGCACAAATTAGGGAAATTAATGGCAATTGATTCCACATTACTTCATTAATTATCAGTAGAAATCTCAATAAAACCGTTTATTTATTTAAAATCTTGCAATTCAATAAATTGACATTTTATGGGTATAATTCACATTGAATTATCAAATTACAGTTTATCCCTTATTATTCCATCAATTAATTGTAACTTTGAATTTATTCCCATTTTACAAATTTCAAATCAATTACAACTTTACAATTTGATTCCAGGTAATAGGTATTACATATTCAATGCTAATTTTATTTTATTAGATCAATATACGCCTATTTACATTTTAATTTGAATGAATATTACATTTTTAAATGTGTACTTCTATCCATCGAACACATTAATTAAGGTTTTTAAATACTTTACATTCTATAAAATTTTCAACATTAAAATTTTCATTCTATTAATTTCTTTACATACTTTACGTATTAATTAATTAACATAATTTGAACTTTATTTCGAATAAATTCATTGACCAATTAATTAGGAAATTTATAATAGTTGTACCCTTAAATTTATTTCCAAATATCATACTACCTAATTTCCTTTAATTGCAATTTGATTTCCAAATCTTATGCAACATACTAAAGAACTAAATACATAAATTAATTGACTCGTTTTTCTCATTCATTACTTTAATATACCCCTTTTAACAACTCCTAACCATTGTCTTTACATTTCACACAAATGTAACATTTAATTACATTTATTACAATTCAATGTTGGCATTTATTTCCATAACTACTGATTGCATTCACTTATATTCTATCCTTTTACTTTACATTTTTTCTTTTATTCATTGGTTTAATGTTTATTTTAATTATTCCTTTATTACTTACAAATCTTATTTCATTCATGAATGCCATCATTTATCAATTATTACATAATTTCATTTATTAATATTCATGTTATTCATGTTTAATTTAATTCCTTTGCACATTAATTCATTTACTAAAGTTTACAATCATTTATTTATATTACTTGCCTTCTTATTATATTAAATTAGTAGCATTTCAATTATACTTCTGATTATAACATTTCATTGGTTGATTCAATATTCCCGTTTGTTTCTTTTATTAAACTTATAACCAAGTATGACAAATTTCACAATTTCAATTGATTGCAATTACATTTTGAATTTGTAAATTTTAATTTCAATTGCTATATTTAAATTCTAGCATTTGCTTCATTATAACTTCTAAGATTTTTATTTCTTCCTAAATTTAATTACAAAATTTAAATTAAACTAACAAATTTATTAATCAAAATTTACGGGTCGTTACATTTACCTAACAGAACTGCTTCGAGAGGTGTCAGCGACCTTGTCATGAGGACGAACTGCTTTGAGAGGTGTTAGCAACCTTGTTAGGACCGACAAAACGGCTTGGAAAGGTGTCAGCGACCTTTTCATGAGGACAAACTGCTTAGAGAGGTGTTAGCGACTTTGTCTGAGGCTTCGGCCGTCTGAGTTTAGCACGTGCAGCATTGCTTCGGTGTTGCAATCGGGAATTTGGCCAATCCGGGTTTTCTGATTTTCTGTTTTATTGTGATTTCACCATTTTAAGATGTTTTATTACATCGATAGCCTAGTGCTATATGAGATGTTATGTATATGATGATTTAATTTATGATGATTTGAACTCTTATTGAGTTCCTTGAGTTATGAGTTTGGATGATTTCATGATTGTATAGGATATTCTTGATTTTTCCATTTTGGCGAGTTGAGATTTAGATTTATATACAATTATACCGAGGAGATGAGATATAATTGAATTTGGAGATTCTTATATATTTGAGTTTTAAATCATCCTATATGAGAATGTTTTATGTTTGCCATTTTGTAGAGAGTTTGTATTGATGTTTCTCCTTTTGAAGAGATTTGGTTCATGAAAACCATGTATACATTTTGGGATGTCGCCGATGATATGAGGCGAATGTTTATATTATTTGAGTATTATTGTTGAGTTTACCTCTTTTGAGGCCATTGTATACTTAAGTGGTATTGTTTCACTTATTTCATGAGTATGTGTTCTTTCTATTGCCTCTTCTCATTTGAGAAGAATTATCACCTTGTATCTTATGCTTCATATTATCGCCTATCCTTACTAACTGATTGTTTTAGCTAGACTGACCCGTGTATTTTATACTCGGGTCAGACCGAGTTGTTTCAAGTTAGATATCAGTTTCAAGACATAACTTTAACGCATCTGCTTGGATAACAGCCTAGCATTTTTGTGTTGTGTACATTTCTTTCCAATTGGCTCTGATGTGTATTTGATTCGACGTAGATAGTGTGGTCTCTGAACCACTTTTGTATATCGTTTTGTATTGTACGGGGATGTATTAGTGTATATGTATTTATATATATGACGATTACTGTTCTGTGATATGATATGCATTCTATTATTTATTTTGTTCTGACAGATCCATTAGTCGCCTATAGTTTTGTATTAAGTGTTTATTGGATATGTTTATCCACTTGAATAGAAAAAAATAGATAGCAATTGTCGACGTACTCAATAGTTATTTAAGACAATGCTATAGATGATCGCCCTTAACAAGCCCTATTCTCCGCATTAGCAGACAGGATTGCTATATAATTCTCTTTGTTAATGTGGGTCTTGGGGTAGGGCGTCACAGCTTGGTACAAGAGCTGAACGCGGAACAAAATATGATAAACACAGAACATAACATATATTATGGTACATCAAAGTACAATATAATTGTTACATTTTCCCTAATCACTGTGTCCTTAACTTTTTTTAGTCCTTTGGGGTAGATATAAGTTGGGAATATGTCTAGGAATATATTTGATTCCGTAGTATTCCATAATTGAATTAATAATATCTTACCCTAGGAGTAATCCTCGTTGTGATCGCTATATTCGAGTTTTCTTCAATATAGATGCTTTACCCTCATTCATATCGAAGGAGTTTGTCGAAGTTATATCATTTGATGTTTCTTGTCTTGTTACTTCCTTGAGGATTGCGAATCCTATTGAGGGGACGCACAGTACTTGGCATGTTGTGTGAGAATATTAAGGATGTTCCATGTAATTTTCTTTTCGTACGAATTTTCATGTTATTTTCTATCTTGGGTTTGATGTGAATTTGGGGATGGATTGGCTTGCATGTTATCAAGCCCGAATCCTATGTTTTGAAAGGATCATATACCTTAGTTATCATAATTCAGCTGAACTGTTATCACTTGTTCTTCGAAATTTAGATGGTTAGTCCAAAGTATCTTTGATTGCTCTTAAGTCTCGAGATGATGATGAAGTATCTCAAATTCCTATTGTTTGTGATTCTACTGATGTATTTGAGTCCATTTCGGGTTCGCCATCGAAAAGAGCAATGGAGTTCTGTATTGACCTCATTTCTGGTTCTTAGCCTGTTAGTCGTTTTCCCACGAGGATGTTCACTAAGGAAATGAATAAAGCAATAAAATTTAAATTGCAACTCTTCTCATTGAAGATAAATTTATAAGAATAATTGGATTATTTTATTGGGACAAGCTAAGAGTATTTTGTAAAAATTAAATAAGAGGCATGTATATCAATTAGAAATTGATTTTGTGTTAGATTGTCCATCGAGTGCTTTAAGAATTCTGGTCGATGCGCCTGATCAATGTTATCGATAGGAATTTCCTAAACGCTACGTTGAGACATTCAGACACGATAAAAGTGAGTGGTAATAAGTAAAAGTTTGAAAATAAATCAAAATGAATTTGTGAACAAATTTGTTTTAAACTTTGATGGTATTAATATTTGTTGAAATGAAATTTTAGAATTCTTTGAAAACAAGGTTGAGTTAGTTATCAACTTTAATTAATTTTATATTAACAAGAATATGGAAATTTATTTAAGACAAGAGAAAATAGGAATTTAAATAGTTTATTTATTTTAAAAGGCTTAAGTAAAGAAGGTAAGGTATAATAAATAAATAAATGTGAGATACAATCCTTTAAAATTGTGAGAACAATTTTAAAATTTATATTTAAATCTAAATTTTTTTTGGATGAATGATTCTCTCTTATTAATTGAAAATATTAGTTATCTCTTTCAAAATTAGTCTTTTAAATTAATTGTTTAAAAAGTTGATTTAGTGAGTTATGAGAATATTTCCAAGTAGTGAATAGTTTCTTTTAAAAAGATAATTACTTGAAGTTATTTATAAAATTTGAACGACTTAGCTTTCTGCAAGGAGGATCTTGAATAAATGATTTCACATAAAGGGCATGTTTTGAAAATGTAGTTTGAATTTGGAAAGGTTTGCAAATTCAAATTTTAAAACTGGAGTTAAAAGCTGAAATTTTATTTGAAAAAGTGCAATACTAAAACAGCGTTAACTTGAGATTCATCACTCCAAATGAGATAAATCTTTTTCAAATGAAATAGCTTTCAATAAGCTATAAAGTTTATTTTCACCACTTCAAATTTTTTTGCTATTTATTGAATCTAAAATGGGTTTGAAAATTGATAGACATTTCTGTCTTATTATGAAATTTTCCAGATTTAAGCTAAAAGTAAATTTAGCATAACTTTCAAACCGTAAACCAAATTTAGATGATCTTTATATTTTTGGAAAGCACAGACTTAGTGGAACAACTTTCATTTTATAAGTTTCTTCATATTTTAATGTTTGCTATGTCAAATCCTGTCTTCTTTACAACAGGTCTGAAATGAAAAAATGATCTATTTCCATTAATAGTGAATTGTAATACTTCTTATTTATGAATATGAACTAATATCATCTAATTGAGTTAATTATAGGTGAAAGATGACAGTTGGACTATATTTTGAGCAAAAATATTATATTTATAATTGCGCAAACTCGCTTTAAAATGCTAAAAAGAAAGGTATGGATTTAGATTAAGTTTTCAAGCATTAAATTGTTGATATATGTTATGTTCCAACCTAATGGTTGATGTATATTGTGTAAATTATTTTTGTAATATTGCAAACGACCCTCCGTGCAAAGGAGACTCTGCCGATTTTTTTAGAAATTTATAACACTTAGAAAATTTGAGAAAAGAATTTGAAAATTTTATGTGTTACAAACCAAACTATGTTTATGGAAGAACTAGAGAATAGACAACTCAAAATTTTTATTTATTCTAAATAAAGAGTGATTAACTTTAATTAAAATCTAAGTAAGAAGCTTTAAGAAATTTTCAAGTGTTGAAAATTGAGAATTTAATTTTCGAAGATAATGGGTTTAAAACTCTAAAAAAAAATATGATAAGTAAAAGAGAGTATAAAAATCCATTCCTTGTGTCAACTTGCCTTTGTGCAATTATTTTACCATCCTTTCTCTGCATTTTCTTATTCACCCTAATAACAATCCGCCCTTCGTATGGTTTGATTCTGATGTGTGTGTTTTATCGTCGATTTAAAGCGTACAAAAAGGCGGTCCGTTACAAAATCATTTAAAAGAAAACTCTCAAACTTAAGTTCTCAATTTTCAATTTATATTCATTTTACGTGTAAATCTTATTTCACAACTAATTATTCATGGTGTTTCACTTCCTAACAAATAATTATATCACATCCAATTATATTGCTTGTAAAATTATTCTTTTATATATAAAATATAATACGCAAAATTATTTCATTGCCTATATTTCAAAACAATATTGTGTCAGTTTGCCCCCATTAAGTGTTTAGAAACCCTTATCGATGCCATAACGTCCTATGTACCGACCGGAATTTATAAATATGAAACAAAACAAATTAACACAATACAAAAACCTTTTATAACACTAACAAATATGCTCACTCATATATATACACTCATCGACTCATTTTAGGGTATTACTACCCTATTTTATATACGAGTCAGACCCTAAAAAGCTAAGGTTATCGCTAAACCTGGCTCTGACACCAAATGTAATGACCCACCTTTTTGGATGGTTTAAATCGATAATAAACCCCACATGTCAGAATCAAACCATTCAAAAAGGAGGATTGTTTGGAGTAAATAAGGAAAGCAGAGAAAGAAAGAAAAAACCACCGAATCTTGCAGTGGAATGACAAAATATATAATCAAATAAACAGTTCATGAAGCTGTTTTACAAATAACATTTGATTATACTTTTACAATATCGATCCGAGTTACGTACAACAAGAATAATTAAATAAATGCAGCGAAACAACATGATGCAGTAGAATAAAGATAATAAATAATAATACTAAATCTTCATCCTCATCCTTTAGAAAAACAGTCTTCGATATACAGAAAATCTCAAATTGACATGAGCGAATTGAAAAGACAAAAACATTCGAGTTGGAACTAAAAGATCTTATGTTATTTAATTAAACAGTAAATAAATATGAATGTAACGGCGTCATAGATGTTTACGGGTTTTGACATCTTCTATCTAGTGTCTAACGAGAGCGCAATAACTTAAGAGATGTTCGGGATTTCCATCTCTTAAGGATCCATTAAACTATTTACATACATAGTACAATACTTTATTATAATAGTGTCTACAGTAAAGTAAAGTATAAAATAGCGTTAAGGCGTTACCCATATCCCCCTTAACACATTTTATATATTCCCATAGTCTATATAGTACCGTAAGCTCCTCCATGAGGTTTACCCAAGGGCACTCCATAGGTATGGTACAAACCAAACTTATAGAAGGCGGGATAAGGCATGTGAACACATCACTCCAGGCAATGCCAGCGTAAGATTCTACCATTTGCGGATTCAGATTGGTGGTAATGCATAGCAGCTACTAACACCCACCTCAGAACACACTCTCAAATCAAATCAAGGGGTGGCCACCAAATCAATCACAAAGTCATAATATGGTATAGAAGTAATGTGCCCGATAGAAGGAATAACCTCACTTAGCCCGGCATGGCTCCTGTTTTAGTCACATCTAGGCTTACTCACGGTAGTCAGGGCAACGTAAATACCTCATACAGAATCATACATCAAACCATCCTACTTCATTCTGGAGTCTCCACCATGTACAAAGTTGTTAAAGTAGTTTTCGGTATTGACAATGAGTATGACAATATTTGATCCCGGTCTTTTTAACAAATAAACGCTTATTTCACACCGGATGGTTCTTTTACATTTCCAAAATCGTTTCATAATTGATATCAAAATGTCATATTCAATTCAAACATATCACTTTCGAATTCATATTCACTTTCGAAATCAAACTTATTTCAAAATCATTATATTTACTCAAATACGACATTTCATTAGAAAATATCATTTAAATCCCAACATAGGTTATAACATCATTTAAGCATATTTTCTATAAAATTAAGGAAATATAAACAGTTCAACTTTCCACAATCTGAAATGTAGAAAATAGTCTAGGTTGTTATAAATAGTTTAGTATAGTTTAAAAATAAAATTTAAATAATTTGAAATACTCTAAAATTGTTTAAAATAGATTAAAATAGTTTAGATGGATTTAAGATAGTTTATATAGATTTAAAATAGTTTAAGTAGATTTAAAATAAATTAAATAGATTTAACTTAGATTAAAATAGGTTGATTAGTTTGAAATAGGTTAAACTAGATTAAATTGGATTAAATAGATAAAACAGATTAAGATAAGTTAAAATCGTTTAAATCGATTAAAATAGTTGAAAATAGATTAAACTAGTTTAACAGTTTGAAAATCTTAGTAATCATCATTGTTAGAATAATATCTCTTTACACAATTTATATTAAAATGAATTAATATCAAACTAGACTATTTCCTTCATTTCAACACATCTGGGCCACGTCCAGCTTTCAAATTTCAATTTAAGTCCTTTAAACAATTCATTTAAACCAATTCCAATTTCACATTTAAAACTCGGATTTTCAACAATATTTCAATTCATATAAATCAAATTTTATTTTAAAATATCATTTAACTGACTTCAAAAATTAAGGATTTAAAATCATTTAATTTAACCAATCCCGTGTCCGTATATAATTTTCTACCCTATGGTCAAGTGATACGGATATTAATCATTTCAATCTGCAATTGTTTTATATTTATGGATATATATCATTTCAACCCGCAATCTCGAATTTAATTACAAATCCATGAAATCGCTCGATTCTATTATTTCAACCCATAACGATTTCCCCTGATCTATCAGATCATTTGGGTATGTATCATTTCAACCCATAGGAAACTAGCAGTATTATAACAATATAAATATAACATCTAGTCATCTAATATCAACAACCAAATATATATCACATCACCATTCAATCAACTAATAAATAACATCAGTTAATTGATTTTCATCAATAGGTATTAAATTGATAATTAAATGCAATATTAAATTAAATGACGATTTAAATTCAATAAAGATCATATTTAACTGGAATGACAATTTAAATATACCAAACATCAACCAATCAATTTCTAATCACATCATAAATTTAATTTAAATAACGTAAGAAAATTTAGTAGTTGTGAGTGGGTTAGAACGCTCACGTTTGATTTCTAATCGATTTGAAATCCAAAATAAGGCCCAAATTTAAATAGTCTTAGAATTCGTCCAAACCAGTTTCAAAATGTCTGGAGTTTCGATATGATCACAGTGGAGAAAACCACGCGTAAATACGAGCTCGTAAGCAAAAGTTACGGATATTAGAACGACTAAAAATTAGAAAATTTTATAACTAAATAAGAAAAAGAATAAAAGAAAAAACGTCTCATCCTAACATCCACGTGCCTTCTTGTGACCCCTCTATCGTTTGAACTCACACAAGAAAGCCTTACAGCTGTCTTTCTTCATCAAATTGTTGCTTCTCAACTACGATGAACCACCCAAATCAGGATGTGTCGCTGCCTCCGGCAGCTCAGGGCGCACCCACGCCTAGGGTTGCATGAAGTCCGGGCACCCCAGAGAGCTCCATCGCTGTCCTCTTCCTTGGCCAATTATGGCGATCTTTGACCATCGTATATCCAGCGAACACCACCACGTGACCTACTCGACCTCCTCTTTCCAACGCCGCTTCCCAATCGTCGATCGGGCGACGATCCACCGTTGGATCGAAACCCTAGCAAACTCACGACCAAAACTAAATCAATGATTTCTGGTCAAAGGTGATTCAATTTCAAAAATGAACAGAAGATTTGAGTTGCGCTTGTAGAGAGATTCGAATTGATATATACTATGATAGAGTTTGTAGGAGTTTGATTTTGAAATTGAAATTGGAATAGAGTTTTGAAATTGGAATATGTTTCTGCCATTGAGAAGGAGAAGTCAGAGAGAATTGTATATACAATAATGAGGAATGTAAGGCTGCTAGGGTTAGAACAGAACTATTTATATTAACGAAGCCCAATAAGAAAATAAACACATATCGAAATGGTAGGAATGACAATAGCGACCCAAAAAACCCATTCTGCCTCCTAAACGAAAGTGGATTATCCCATATATCAAAATAGATGTTTTCGATATTTTTAAATTCAATGGAACAAGTTTCACGTCCTAATTCCATTTTATGAAGAAGTTAGCTTTTAAAATCAGCTTATTTCAAATTGATTTCAATAAATTGATTTCTACGCGTTTCGAGCCTGCAGGATCAAACGACAAGTCCGATCGTTATGAAACTTGAAATCCTACAATAATTCAGTGTTACGGATCCGATGAAACTGGTTTCTTCGAAATCTGAGTCAGTGGCCAAAATGGCCAATTTCAATTTAATTTAATTAATTATTATTAAATTAATTAAATCACTTTTTAATTCATCCTTCAAAATTAATAAATTTTACCATTTCTAATTACCCAGATATTAACAATCATTTTAAAAACCAATTTCCCATTAAAATTCAACAATACTTATTGTGCTAATTATAGCGTTCAATTTCAATTGCAAATAATTATAATTTAAATTTCAAAAATTTGGTTAAATTTAATTTCAGTCCTTTTTATTTAATCATTCATTACTCTATGTACATAGTTAACATTGGTTTACATCTACTGCATTGATATTCTCCAATTTCATCTTAATTTACATTAATGTAATATTTTAATTGCATTTAATTGCAATTGATTTCCAGTTTTAATTCAACATATTAAATAAATAGGTAACATATCACAATTGTCACCTTTACTTAATTTAATGGCATTTATAAGTTTTATTACCTTTAACAAATGTTCAAACTGTTTACACAACATTGATTTTATCCAGTTTTAATTATTTACATATTATTTCGTCAATCAATACAACGTTTAAAGTAGCAATTACTCTTTTAATCCAATTATCGATTAATACATACATTATTAAAATTAATTTACAATCTATAACCAATTATAACTTTTTAATCATTTCAATAAAAATGGGAATTACATTTAAAGTAGTTATCAATTACCTTAAATTAATACCATCACATTTCATTCTAGTTATTTTCTTAGTATTAAATCTTAAAATTTTAATTTCTTTAAATATTAAATTACAAAATCTTATTTAATTCAATAATTTAATTATCGAAAAAATACGGGTCGCTACACATTGCACCCAGCAAAGCACAAACATCAAAACTTGTATTCTCTACTACGTATGTAGTTCGATCGCGGCTATTGAGGCGTCTCAATGATTTCTCGCTATCCAGGCAAAATATCCTAACCTCATATCTTCTCAACCAATCCAAACCTAAAATGATTCCAAAACCTACAAAGTCAAGACCTAACAACTCAATTTCTAACTGGTCGCATTTCATCCCTAGAGTTTCATATCATCCTATTAGATTTGCAAGCCTTAAGGAAGTAACAATGTATGATGGTTCTAATTCTAACTTATCTACCAAACACAGGGTGATAAAGGAATGTGATGCACCTGTATCAAACAATATTCTAATTGGTATGCTGTGAATCAAAACCGTACCTTCCATCATAGACTTTCCTTTCTCAATACTAGTCGGTCTTGAAGATAATGGTTCCAAAGCAAAGACCTTTCCTTTTTCTTCCTTGGTCATTTCTAGACATTTATTCTTATAATGCCCCACTCAGTCACAGTTGAAGCACTTCACATTCTTCTTCCCCACAACCGTCTTGTCATCACCGGATCGACACTCATAGCATAATGCCATTTTTATTACACTTGTAACAAATAATATCGGATTTTCCTTTCTTGACAGCTCCACCCTTCTAAGCCCTTTTCCGTTGAAGAACTTCCTCTTCTTATCCTGAGAACTTTGGGTTTCCACTGACTTTTCCTTTCCAAAAGTCGAAAGAATTTCCTTATTCCTTATCGCCTCTCCACCACTATAATACTTGGATCTCGAAGATGTGGCATGGTCGCCCTAGCAATCTCTGGCCTCAAACCCATAATAAACTTCTCGTTCTCTTAATCGCGGTACTAATTGTGGCATATCTATACCTAGATAGCTCATCAAACATAGTAGCATACTCTAGTATAGACACCTCTCCTCCACCAAATCAAAAAATTTCCAATGCACGGTTGACTTAGCTAATTCAAATAAGAACCCCTCTTCAAACCTTCTCCTAAACTCAGCCTAAGTCAGTTCCTCTTCAGGTGCACCAACGGTTACCCGTTCCACCAGTACAGTGCTGCTCCTTGCAACTGCCTAGAAGCCAGTCTCCTTTTCTGTTCATCGTTCAACCTTAGGTCAAAAAATCCTCTCATAGCCAGTTCTTTACTTCAGTAGCATCCTCAGTTCCAAGAAAAAGCTTTCCTCTTAGACTAGTATAATCACGGGTTCAGCATGGCATAGTTATTTTCAACTAACACCATGGGATTAGCTCCTCCCGCATTCATAGCATTACCTCCAACAAAACCAACCGCTTCTCTAACTTGCATCATGTTAACAAAGAACTGATATATATTCCCCATGTCTACTGGTGGGGTTTCAACACATACAATAGAATTTTCATGTCGATCTTGGTTCCTTATGGTATTGGGTTGAACATTTCTATTGGTTGTAGTGCTTCCTCCATCTAGATTCACTCTTCCATTTCCAACTTCTGTATCTTGCTTTCTCATAATTTGCATACGAGCCTTAACAAGATATAGAAGAATGGTCAAAGAGAGAGGGGAGAATACATAATTAAATGTATAGCAAATACAAGTATGTTGCTATAGCGTTATCCTATACCCAATCTTATTCTCTGATTCATTTGGATTAAATTTTCAAAATCATTTAATCTTTTAAGTTTTACATAAATCTATGCTCTTGTACCAACTTGTAACATCCCCATTTTGAGCGTCGAAACTAAGCGCAACGGATGCTGCAGTAATCCATAGTATTATTTTTTGGTGACAAAACGCGGCTATGTTAATCATATCAATAATCGAAAGCACATGGATATAAAAAATTTCTAATGCAATTTAATAAAAGTTTTCATATTTCATTTCACAAATAAGATTTCATATTCATTACATAATCCTATTCAATTCCACGTTCAGAGAAAATATAGTTATTACAAAATACTCCAAGAGTGATATATGAAGATGCCCTCTTGGTTGATCAGAGTCTACTTTAACTTGACAGTAATAATTTCTATCATTGCATCCATTCAAATAAAATGAACTACACATCGAATTAAATAGATCTCCTAATATAGATAGCTTGCCTCTAACACGCCTCGGAAAGCTTATTCGTCTAACTGAAACCTAAAATCCCTTACTCCCGATCTATTCAAATGAGTACCCAAGAGTTTAAAGGGTAAAATAAAAACTTCGGTCAGACATACAATCTGATGTGAATAATAACCTACCATCTCGAACCAAAATAGATATCAAGTGAGACCACACCGCTAAGCAGAACGGGTTTTCACATCACTAGTAACTTAATCAAAACAAATCAACCATATACTATGTTCTTGCATCCATAGTGGTTAGAACATAATAAGTAAACATTTGCAAACATGCAATATACAGTGGACTACCCATCCCAATTTATTTGACTGGCCGTCTTAATTTCATCTGACTATCTACCTTCAATTTAAATGACTGTCTATCTTATATTTATGTAGACTAACCATCTCACATGTAAACATTATATGGATTATCTATCCCCTAGCATATGGACTACCCATCACATATGATTTTACTATTTAACTATATGGGCTATCCGTCACACATGTTCCATTTATCTAGAAATAATTATCCATCACGCATCTCATAGTTTTCCTAAGATGACTATGAACCCTTCATTACCCATATAATAACTATCCACCTCTAGCATCATGTGGACTATTCATCACACATTCCTTAGTTTTTTTAAGGTGACTATAAAACCATAAATTATAAAATTTTAATTAGGTTATAACTCAATTCTCCTAAGTTCTCAACCAATGTCTATTAGTATTCCTAATTATGTTGCAGAACCCTTAAACATATTCTCAAAACGATATGAATTGGTATCCCAATGTTCAACGTTGAAATTATAAAATAATACACATTGGCTTTTCCAACCAATAATGTCAAATTCATAATCTTATGGCATATAGAATTATAAAACATTAGTGTCCTCAAAGAATAATGTCAAAATCATATGCTATGGCTCCTCACCATTAACATAGTAATATAAAGGACTTACAACATTCATGCCGCAATAATAATATCGAACCTCTATCTAAGGTGAGAAATTTTTTTAAATTTTTTTATAATTCATAAAGCTAACTACCGAAAATCATAAGGTTATTGACCTTCTTAAAACATAGGCTATCTCACCTTTAAAACTTCCCTTTAGTTTACATAAAAAAGGCTTCGTCGGTATTAAAATAAAGAGATGTGGCATCAATGCTGCACGGCATAGATTACTTACGGCATTAACAATATAATGTCAAAAACAAGGTACTTCGGCTATTATGCTTCATACATATAAAAATTAACGGCATCATTTCCATAGAACTATTTATACCAAATTAATGACATGCGACATCAAAATCTTTAACACTTTAATACCGGCTTCATAAAACAAATCCGCAACTTAAGGGTTGTCAACATGTGGCATTACTATTTAAATATAGTTAACATTGAAAACAACTACTAATGAAAATAAATGCATGTAGCATTGGTGACATGCTGAATCATTTAAAACCTTGGTGAAGGCTTGCAACAAAATTTGCGAATGCTAAAAACTATCGACATTGATAACTCATAACATCAAAATACCATATACCCACAAGATGCAGTACTCCTATAACATCAATGGCATAAGCATGACTCAATGCATCGTTATGGCATAAGTATCACATGCATTGCATCATGTCAATGCCGCCTATTTTCGATATCGCCTATAACTGTAAAGTGATACCGTCTACTGTCAACGCCGAGCACCACGACAATGTTGCATATCGGTGGCTTTGTCTTAATTATCATAGAAAATTTTTTATTTTCATTAAAAGCAATTCATTTTTACCAACTCTTTTGCTTTGTAAATTTTTTATCAGATAATAATATTCTTTACTCAAATCTTTTTTGAAAAACTACTGCACCTGGTCTTCTTCCCAAAAATAGTTTCACAGCAAATAAATAATATTAATTATTTAATATTCATTTATAAGCTTTTCTAGCTTAATAAATTCATATAAAATCATAATCTCTTAGGAAAAAATCCCAGAAATCCACCAAAAATAAGAATCAACATATTCTTTAACATGTAAAAATTTTAGGACCAATAGCTTCTTTAATTATTTTTAATAATTAAAACCCAAAATAAATGCCCTCCCTTCCTTAGGAAATTAAAAAAAATATCCATTTTAATTTGGAAAATCATGAAAGTAAAAACACATCTCCAAATAATATTTTACATAAGATACCATAAAATCAAGTTGATTAGAGGTCAAAAACTTAGGTTTACCTTTAAAACTTATTTAAATAATTTCATAAGAATTTCGTAAACCATAATTCTATACAAACAATGATTAAACATACATAACTTGCCAAACCAATCAAGACAAATTTGGAAATTACCCGTAATCCAATTTAAACACAAAATAATAAAGATGGTTTATTATTATTCACCTTATATTAGATGATAAGATTGAGATTTGATGGAGTTTAGTTTCTCTAAGCTTTACCCTTTATATCCCTTTTTATTTCTTCTTCCTTCTACCTTAGTTAGTTGTTGGTCCTATTTTCTCTTTGTGATTGTTTATGAATATAAATGAGAAATGAATGAGAGGGTGACGATTTAAGGGATAAAAGAGAGAACTATTCCTATTTTGCCCTTCTCATTTATTCTTTCCTATTTTAAGTTTAAAACAATCTTATTATTTAATAAGTTAATGCCCAACTTATTAATTATCAAATCTCATCCCTATGTCCCGCTACATTATTCTATTTAATATATCTAATTAAATTTCTTGAATAATTTAAAACTAAAATTAGCAATGTTACACTAGTGGTGTGACACTTTAGCTGGCTTTATTGCTTACACATTTTTCAGTAAATATAATTTCACAATTTTAAAAGGTACATGGTAGAAATGATTATATACACTGATTCTCTTCATCAAAACTTTATCATATTAGAACTTATAGAATTTGGTTTTGGTTAAAGTTCCAATACCATTCACATTCAAATTGTATAATCCAAACACAAAGTCCTTGATTCAATAATAACATTTATTATTAACTGAATTACTCTAGGAAGAGAATTTGACTTTAAGTTGACTATAAATAACTGTGATAATAACCTTATATAAACAAGGAGATGAATTCTCCATCGAATAGTGTTCCGCTTCCAATGCTTCAACTCAAACCTAACTATAATCATTCAATAGACACAATTCCATGATTTAACTATAACCGAAGTTCAAATGTTCACATTGTACTTTAATAGTATTCTCAAGTCAGAAGAACTATGTAATATCCCACTTTGAGATTCTCCGCTTGATCTTAGTTATATTAATGAATAGAAAACTCTCGGGTGATTCATTTCATATTTATCTAATACTTTTTGAATGTTAGCTCTTGGTGCCACATTTGGAGAGCGTTACATACTCTAATCTCAATGGATGTATTGATATCTCGTCTTGAAACATTTTGATTAGGTATATTTAAAATAATATGTTATTTTTGTTGTTATAAATTTCTCATGATTACAACACATTATAATTATTATAACATATGATATCATTTAAGGATTATCTATTTGATATATTTAAGTTATAAAATTAATTAACATATCGCAATATACAAGTATATAATAGAAAGAAAAACACCTTTTATTTCGAATAAGATTTTATTATAAAGACAACAATTTAAAGAAAATTACATAATCGTTCTAGGGCAAACCCCTAACTCTATCTTTATATTATTTCCTTGCATGTTATGTTTCTATACTCCCATTTTATATCCAATGAATTTATTGTAAACGTACTAATTTTGTATCAAATATACATGTTCATGTCTACGATAGTTAATCGTTGGATTTAATGAAGTTGTTAATCTGATTTGGTACCATTTGTGCAGCTAAAACCTTGCTAAAGCCCGACAAAATCCCCACTATAGCGTAAAGTGCACTTTGACCACTACGTTGTTTCAATTTAGCGCCATTAAATAGTAGATTCATTTTGAGTCCCGCTATTTTCTGCTATACTCACTAAATTAAGGCTTTTTAGCACCCGCTTTTGCAACATTAATATATGAATATTGATTTCACTAGTACTCTTTTAAACTAAGTCAAAAGAGTTCGAGGTAAAGACCTAATTTTACGGCATAATTGTTCAGTATAAGTTAGAAATCTGTTGTAGTCACCAAATCTAGTTTGCATAAGTCATGAAATTCTTTGGTTTTGTTAGATAAAATTAAACAATATTTCTTTTCTTATACAAATGATGTGAGAGTGGGAATAAAATTGCTTGGAAAATTGGTCTTATATCTAATGAAGCTTTTGCACCTCCATAGTTTTCCGCTATATCCCTATTGTATCTCCACTATAAATTTTTGCACCTCCGTTACTATAGAACCACTAAGCGCTTTAACTGCATATGGTAACATTAGATCTTGAAATGAATACATCTATTTGTATTAAGCTGAAGTGTTCATCAACTCTTTTGTCTTTCCCACTTAATGGATGCTTTGCACTTAATCACTTACATAAAATTCACCGGTGTCATTTGATTGATAATCATATGACCAAAGAACTATTTCTCAAAGATATAAACTAGTCTATAATTCCAAAAAAATTGTTAAATTTTTAGACACTTCTGTATTTTTATCGCTAATGCATCAATAATGTTACGAAAACAAATACCATTATAGATTTATTTAATAATAAGTATTCATAATACTTATAACAAAATAAAACTGTGTTAATTATTAGGTAAAACCGAGAAACAATTATTATTTCATAAATAATAGATGATATTTATATAAAAACAATCTTTCGTATCTTGATGCATCCATTTATATGTGTCATATGGCATGCTCCCACTATTTATGCCATTACTATAACATCACATGAATACGAAGCTCCATTCAATTGCTCATTGTGGACTATTTATTTCTTTTACTGTACCTAGTTTATAATGGAGTGTTATCGAATAAAAATATGAAACTCATATAAATATCTTTTATAGAAATTAATTTTCTATAATATAATACATTTGGAATAGAAATCATATTTCTTATTCCATATTAAGTATTTTACTAAATTTTATACAATTCTTTTTTTCCAATGTCCTTTATGAAGAAGTGACCATTCACTCTCTTCATCTCAACTGTGCCTATTTTGTATACACTCTTGAACATTGGCTTTGTTTTCAAATGGTCGAATCATTTAAGAACTAACTACACTACAAATTACACCAAATTCTATATAAAAATACATTCATATATTCTTAACATTTTAAGAATATCAAGTAACTTAAGTAAACTGATTGAAACTGACTTTTTAGTGATCGAATTCCTAGGTCACTCTTTAACTCTTAGTCTTTTATTATTTTCTTGGCAGTAAAATTCTCATCGCGTTCAATCATATTGAACACATAATTTTGAAATATTTTTATTTTCTTATCTCGAGTGAATTAATTTCATTAAGATTTCATATATTACGAACATGACCGTTCACCATACAACTTTTGTCTGTGATCTGATGAATCAAATATTCATATCCTTGTATCACTTTAGAGTTAAAACTCATAAAAGATAATACATAGTTTTGGGTGAACAGATTATTAAATGATCAAGTTACAAATGCACTAAGTAGTTGTGTAGTTTTTGGCACTTGCACGGTTCTTAAAATGACAATATGCCAAATAGTTATTGGTATGTATATCATATGTTTCCTTGTTAATGTTAATTTAGTTCATTAGTATATTTCAACTAATAGATAATTTTATTAATTAGATTAGTTGCATAAATCTATTGAAGTAGATAATTTAATTTTGTATAGCATTTGTGCTACCAGCATTAAAAATGTAAAATGTAATAATTTTATTTTTCTAATAAGGCTCCTGCTATATTTTTATAATCCTTGCAACACTAAAGAAATATAGAAATCTTTATATTCCTCTACTTAGTGGTAGGACTGCCTTGCCCTGGGATTCTAGCCTTGAGTTTGCTCAACCAATCATAGACCGACAAGAGATGGATAACTCTTTATCAATTGCATCATATATAACCCTAATGTAAAAACCCACAAATTTATCACTTTGATAAATTTTATTTATTTTTAAAAATATTTAAATATAAGATAATTATAACACAAGTTATAATATTTTGAACACTAATAAATAATAAGAAAGTTGTTTAAACCTTTTTGCAACTTGAATAATAATATACACACCTTATCAACAATATAAATCATCATTATGAAAAAGCAAATATCTAATCACTATTATGAAACAAGCAAACATCTAATCACCATTATGAAAAAGATTTGAAAAGACATAAAGCAAGATTTGATGTAGCTTTGCATGTATTAATGTATGAAATGAAATGAGGCGACGTGGAGATGATATTTTATAAAAAGAATTTTTATTGATTTGATTTGTGTCATGGTTTAAAAACCAAAGATATTAAAATGGTTAAATGGTATAAGTATTATTCTGTAGCCTTAATGAACTTCATTTGATATTAAAATGATGATAGAAAATCTATTTTGGAACTTTGTTTAACCCACTAAATAGTTTAAACAGAAATTATAAACATGACTGGAAATCCAATTTCAGGTTTAAGGCAGATTCCTAACAAAATTTGTTTCCAACGTTTTGCAACATGGTTTCTTTTAAGCATATATACTTACTTATCAACACATTTTTGCAAAATTTAACATTTAGTACTAAAAGACATGAAGTTTACTTTTGTTAAAATATTAAAATAAGGAAAATATTTTGATTTTATATGTTAGTAAACATAATCATTCAAAAGGTACTTAAACATCCTTTCTCCATAAATGTTTTAGTACTTAGTAATCAAATCATTCATGGAAATGGAGCATTTTTTTATAAATAATAATAAAAAAAATCCAACAATATAAATTTCAGTGTTATAAATAAATTATATAATTTTTCACTCACCTTTCAAGCTTTCCAAATCTCCAAATCTGAATCCATTCCATTACTTAGCTCCTTTTCGTTTCTAATCTAAAATAATATGTATAACAAAGTGTATACATACTATTAGAATTATAGATCTTAGAAGAGATTTGGGATTAAGGGTGTGACGACCCAAAATTCTATACCCTTTGTGCCGATAATAAACCACACATGTCTGATCCAAATAGCATGGAATTATGGATTATCAAGGCTAATAAAGGAAAATAGATAGAACAGAATCCCACACGAATGGAATAATATATAATATTGAACAAAAATATTTACGCGAGAAATTTTTTAAAAACATATATCAGAGCCTAACCTAAATTCAGCTTAGACAGTTATAACATCTGTCCTTACAATTGCCGACAGACAAAAAAAAAACAGTAACAACGGATAATAGAATACATCCATACGTAGATGAATATCCCTAGCTCTCCTCTGGAAACTCCAACTGTCTTCAACTAAACCTGAAACTACTCGAATTAGACCCGAGTATTGAAAATACCCGGACCAAGCTTGATAAACCAGCATGAGAAAACTCAATAATAAATGATAGTGTCGTATATCAGCCTTTGAATAAAATCCTTTGGAAAGAAAGAGTATCTCATAAGACCACGCCCACACATAAACACGAACGGGTTTTACTTTATGTAACTAAAACACTTTTATATCACCACATTTGATATTATTTTTAATGACATATCTTTGAAAACATTTGCAAATAAACTTATTAATCTTAGCTGAAATTGTTACATTGGTTAAATTCTAGCATGATAGGTTTACAATCAAGTCCGTAGGTTCTTATCAGAGAACGGATTTACATACAAATGACGAGGTGAAGGGACTACCTTTCGATGGGCACACCTCTAGATGGATGTCCCAAGGCACAGAACATCTGCCCTCTACCAACACAAGACCGACCTACCTCTATAACTAGGTAGTACTAAATATGGCATCCCCCGGTCGTTACGACCTTTAAATGGGCGCCTGAGCATACAAACCACATTAATTTACATCCCAAACGTCATAGCAAGAAGAAATGTATCTAAAAGGGGATGATCATACCCTGATTGCGAATGACCCACTTAGCCTTTCTGTGTCATCCCTGTTTCGGTCATTTTCGGTTGAAGAGGCTTGAGGCAATGATTACCATTTCACATAACACATCTTCTTCACTTTGAATGCCCCATTGCCATTCCACATTCACGCGACTTATTTCTATAAACATATAACTTCCTTAGCTCGTATGTCTTGGAAAAGGGTGTTAAGCAAAGAAAAGGTGTCTTCTTCGCCACCAACTGATATACTTTTATAGAGATCACTCATTATGATTTAGAATGCAAGGTCATACACTCATCCATACAAGTTCGTTCTGGGACTGTACTTTCTTTGGTCATTACTAGGTAAGAAGTCCATGTGGTTTTGAGATTTTTCATAACAAAGAGACCACTGCTACAATAAGTAAATCTGGAGTTTATCCTCAATTAATCAACTAGTAGTCCCTCGTTATTATTTGTCTCAATATCTCCGTCTTTAACATCCTCATTTTTCAAACATGTAAATTGGTTCGAAGTGGTTTTCAATAGGAATCACCTTGATCCTACCCCGATTCCTTTGAAATCCAATTATTGATAAAAAGTGAATATGAGTATATAGGATTTATTAAGTCTCTTTTCACTTTAATTCTTTTCGGATGATTTCAAAACCTCTTTCTTTTGTCTTAAAGTAATCCTAAGTAATTCATTCTTTTTCTTTAGATAATATTTCAAATTTCCTCACTTGACTCTCGATCCAATTTCCTTAACTTTTAGGCGGGTCAAAAACAGTTATTTAAGACATCGCTTACGGTATACCCTAAAATAAATATTAGCAAACATTATTGAGTAAATAGGATAATAGAAATCATTCTAATTTTACTCAACATAAATTTCTGTATTCAACAAGTGTGATTGGTGGAATAACAGTGAGATCACCTTTTAAATTCCACGAATAGACAAGTTCCCTCTTTGGATTTTAATAAAAAAATATAAGAAGATTATCTCTATGCAATCCAAGTTGTAGTTTATTCATTTTGGAGATTGCTTAAATTTTTGATAATACTAATCTTCTTTTATTTTGGAAAAGTTTAATATAATCTTTTCAGAGCATCCGGGCTTTTCTTTCGACTGCTCCACCCCTCGTCTAAGAGAAGAAAATATAGACCCGGTAAGTTCATGACACTGGTTGCATCATCCCTAATCTTAGTTAAACACCTCGTTTTATCTTCCCAGATCTCACAGGCGGGATAAATGTACCAATCGTTTCCGTATACTCAGTTATCAACTTTATTTTGGAATTGGTTATAAATAATTCCAAATTATCGTTCAAAAACTTAATTTTCCTTTTAAAAGCATTCATAATAGATTCTAGGAAAAATCATTACATTTATACTCATATTCCAAAAGTTATAAAATTTGCAGCATAAAAGTGCTGCGGAAAATGCTATATAAGCTTATTTGACTTAAACAACTTTTTAATATTTGAAAATTTATATTTTCCACTTCAAATCTCTTCTAAACTATTTACATATATTTATTAAATTTATCTCATATTTTTTCATAATTAAAAACATTCATTTAAACGGATTTCCCGTTATGATCACTTAACTACACTAGCGCGATTTTCTAGAAAATTGATTTGGACATATTTCAAATCTACTTAATGAAAATTTGATTTTCTTTATTTGCTTAGAAGATATGGATAAAATAGTCCAGAATTTTCTTATCTCGAAAAATTCCGAGCTATATTCCACTCTATACACTCGTTTGAACTTTTCGGTGTGAAATCGCGAACTACTGTTGCGTGACCGTGCCTAGTTTTAACTTATTTTTCAATACTAGAAATGATTTATTCAAATTGAATTTTATTACTTATAAAATTATTACAAATCATTTTTAAATCATTATTTTCTATTTTTAAAGCTTTTAAAATGTAATTTCACTATTAACACATTATAATATTATTTTATTCCTATTATTTTACTATTAAATTTTAAAATTCAATTTCAATTCTAGCTTCAAATTAAACTAAATTAAAACTTTGATTTCAAATCAAGTTTCAATTCTAATTTAATTTCCAACCTTAATTTCACTTTAAATTTTCAAAATCGATTTCAATTTCAATTTCACTATTCATCTCAATTTTAATTTCAATTTAACTTCTCATTTCAAATCCAATTTTAGTTCTAATTTCACATTCTCTTTTATTTTAACTCTAATTTTACTTGAAAAGAGACATATTTTTCAAAATATATCATATCGCCAAAATTGGCCTTATTTAACAAAGGGTATTATCTAACATAACACAAACTAATATGACAAATAATCACATCCATAAACACTTGCAACTATTCAAACATAACACAAATATATCCAAGCGTCCATAACCTAAAACGGTGACTATCTAACATAACAATTTAACTTGATAATCAATTTAAATCATATAATGATGAAAATTTTCTCACCTTCATATCCACTCCGTCAATCTTTTTGTAAGCTATGTTCTTCTCGAACTACTGTGTAAATTCCGAATGTCTTGAAATTGTCGCTTTCCTTTCCTTCTTTTTTTCTTCTTTTTTTTCTTTTTTCTTTTTCTTCTTGTTTTATTTTAATTTTACAAGTGTGGTTGTGGGCTTAAGGGGAGGGTACGGCCTAGGGTGGCCTAGGGTAGAGGGGTGCGTGCGATTTGAGTTGGGTAAGTGGGTTTTAGGCTCGAGTTATGGTGTAGGGCTTGGGTATGTTGAAACAAGAGTGGGTGCGTGCGTTGTTTGAGATGGGTAGGGTGTGTAGGGCCCGAGTAGGTGGAAAAGGAGAGGGTGCATGGCTTACGGAGGCGGGTATGGGTGGTTGGAGGTGTTTGGCCATGGGTTTAGTGGTGTAAGGGTATGGTGTAGCTTGGTTTTGGTGATGTAGAGGTGTGGTGATGTTTGGTGATGGTGGTGGAAGGAAATGAAGAGAGTAGCTTTAGGAAATGAAGGGCATGGCTATTTATAGATGAAACTTGAGTCGCAAATGACGTAAATATCCATATTTACTTTTGGACTTTGATTATCCTTTATTTGAGTTGCATTAAATGTGTGGAATGATGGTGT
Organism: Allium cepa; assembly: GCA_030765085.1. Lineage (NCBI taxonomy): Eukaryota > Viridiplantae > Streptophyta > Magnoliopsida > Asparagales > Amaryllidaceae > Allium > Allium cepa. The sequence goes on along the minus strand of CM060939.1, from coordinate 391,813,131 downwards.
ATAAAGAGTGTGGTAAGATATAAGGAGCTGTCATCATTTTATGGTTTGTAAATATTTTAATACATAAGTGTACTCCTTTTCCATGCATATCCATCCCATTAATGAGAAATGTAGTAACAATGTTGTTTATAAAATATTAAAATAAAATTAAATTAGTCAAATCATGTCTTTATATATATATGTTTATATTTAAACTTTTCAAAAATATCTTCTTTTGTATTATATATTAAATGTTTAATTTTTAAAGTTTGAAAAGTTGTATATATGTGTTAGAAACATATCATGTTCCAACAATGTGGCTATAACTTGTTTTGGCTGCAAACGGTGTTTTTATTGACAAATATTACAGTCAAAATTTGAAGTGTTTGTTAAACTATATTTTAAAGTAAACCAAACTTAAGAGTGAATTTTTTTACTTCTTTAAATAAATTAAAACATGTCTATTCGTATTTAAAATTATTTTTAAATAATTTCAAAATTTCTATTTTTACATTTTATGTAAAACTGACAAAATGCGACAAAATTTAGATATTTTTGTAAAACGATTATTAACATATTTTTTTATCTTTTAATATACTCTTATTATCTTTATTAGGCATTTTTAATAAGATTTATCTTTTCAAATAAATATTTAAACCTATTTGTTTAAGCCTTTATTTATTTTTAACAAAACTTAACTTTTGATGATTTGTGATAAAATTCATATTAATACTTTTTAATTAGTAGTTATAAGAATAAATAATTCCTTTATTATTATTTGTTATATATAACTTATTTATTTAAATTTTAAACCTTTTTAAATTTAAAATAAACAAAATATCTCATTTTCAAAGTAGCGAAATTACGGGTCGTTACATTCTCCCCTACTTGAAAGCATTTCCTCGAAATAAAATCAAAGATACTGAGCTATAAAGGTCAAAACAACGTATGCAAAGAAATTCTACTAAATAATGATCATGAAATATATACACATATACATAGATCCCAAACCCCTAACCTGAGTGCGTACTACACACTTGAGGTAAATACATAGTGATAAGTCATCTATCCACATCAGTCAACCAAAATATCATACTGAAGACTAAACCCCATATCTTAGTGCATACTACGTGCTTAAGATGATAACAACTGCTATAACACAATCTCAAAATATCCCAAAATATCCTTAAGTGCATAACACTACTCATCGGATAAACCCTCTGATAGCGCCTCAAGGTCGATCTCTACTGGCTGCTCCACTTCTCCCCATCCTCCACTGGCTCCTCGTCATCTATCATCATCTTTGGAGCTAAATCCTAACCAAGTGGCTGCCACTGTGGACCTTTCGAAATCCACGGCAAATGTTTCTCCACAACAATATCCTCTAAACCGAGATCCTCGGTTGGCTTTGGAATGGGAGATCCTATCTCTTGAATAGATGTACCCATCTCCCAAATGATCTGCTCATCACTTTCCAAATCATCATCCTCATATAACCATGCATCATAAATCCCCGATTCCTCTGTCTCCACTGCCACGGGTTTCTCTATTAGCGGCTCGATCTCCTTCGGCTTTTCCATAGGCTACTCTTCCTCTGGCACCGCTATAGGCTCTTCTTCCTCAGGCTCATCATCCTTACTCAATGGATCCAACATCCAATCCGCCTCAGCATCGGCCTCTGCCCGTGCATCAATATCTGCGCCTACGTGCAACACATCCAAATCATCTTGAAATAACTATCAAATCCTCATCCTCTGAGACATATATCGTATCGTCGAGTGATCCTAGAACTACTCCCGAGGGCTCCGCTACTTGCACATCATCCTCATCACTGAAAATCGATGTATTCAAAACCTATATGTCTCCATAGTTAGACAAGGCTTACTTAAATCTCTCTCTAATCGCTAGTCTTTCTTCCTTGGTTATTTTCTACAATTTATAAGAGAACTTAAAATCAGTTATCATTTCTTATTATCAAATGTTCTATCTTAACTCTATTTATTTATTAAGTGCTTCTTACTTTATTATTATTGTTTTTCTATCCATTCTTTTTAATGGGATTACATCTTAACTTTTCTAAAAGGAGTAAGCTCTAATAAAATTTGGTATTGACAAAGGAACAAAATGATAGTCTATATATACTGATTCCCATTGATACATTCATATTAAGTGACTTTTAAGAAGTACACTCAAAAAGTTTACAAGAGTCATAAGGTTAAAATACTTAGATGGCGTTTCCTAATGCATGCTTAACTAACTTATGCTTCCATAATCCCTGTTCCTTTTTATGCATTAGAAGGTGGACGAGTAAGGATAACAAAGGGTCTAGGCTGTTCTGCCATCTTGAGCATTGGACAGTCTCTGGCAACATGTCCCTTCACATGGCAGAAATAACAAACTTTTGGGGTAGTTTTCTTAAAAGTACTGATCTTTACTCCTGATTTGCATTCCTTTGCAAAGTGACGTCTTTGTCTACATTTGAAACAATGATCTTTATTCTTCTTGTGCCTTTTCTCCTTGGCAGGTACTTCAATAGTTGGCTACGGAATGGCATCTTCAAATTTTAGGGCATTGCTTATCATTTCCCTAAATGACCCATGGATGAAGCTTACCATGCTATGCTGGAGCTTGTCACACTCTCTCAACCAATCCTTAACTTCATTGATTGTTTCTGATCCCAAAAACTTCCTTTGACTTAGGATCTCAAATTCCCGACATAGTGAAGCAAAGTTTGGTGGGTTTGGTCCTTCATGAAAAGAATGTTATTTTTCTATGCATTATTATTATCAAATACCTCATAGTCAAATCGTGAAACTTAATTCACAAGTTATTTGTTATTAGCCTTTTTAAAAATTAACTCATTCTGATATTTACCAAATCATTATTACTAACGCTAAATATCTAGGATATATGATTAAAATTCTAATTTTCAACTAATTGATTCTTATCTTATAGTTACATCATTCAATTCTAATTTTAAAATATCCTTTGTTAACTTGTTTTGATCAACTCAAGATGCTTTTTTATTAATCCATATTTCAAACAACCATTTATTTTCTAACTTAAACATATTTCTTTTTATATTCAAAATATAAACCCAGATAAAATTATTTCATTTACCAAGATTATCAAGTCAAAAATCATTTTATATATAACATTAACAAATATGCGCTTATATATAATACTCTCATAACTCATTCTAGGGTACTACTAACCCCATCTCTAATGAGTTACTCATCCTAGGATATTACTTATCTTATCTCTGATGAGTCTTTACCCTATCAAGCCAAGGTTCTCGCTTAACCTCCAGATCTAATACCAAATGTGATAAACCAAAATTCTATACCCTTTGTGCCAACAATAAAACACACATGTCTGACCCAAATTGCACGGAATTGTGGATTATCAGGGGTAATAAAGAAAAATAGACAGAACAAAATCTCACATGAATGGAATAATATATAATATTGAACAAATATCTTTACAACGAATTTTTTTTAAATACATGTATCAGAGTTTAACCTAAATGTATCATGGACAGTTATAACATCTGTCATTACAATTGCTAACAAACAACAAACAAAACAAACAACAACATCATATAATAGAATACATCCATACGTAGATGAATATCTCTAGCTCTCTTCTGGAAACTCCAACCGTCTTCAGTTAAACCTGAAACTACTTGAATCTGACCCGAGTATTGAAAATACCTGGATCGGGCTTTATAAACCAGCATGAGAAAATTCAATAATAAATGATAGTGTCATATATTAGACTTTGAATAAAATCCTTTAAAAAGAAAGAGTATCTCATAAGACCATGTCCACACATATAAACAGATGGGTTTTTACCTTATGATAACTAAAACACTTTTATATCACCACATTTGATATTATTTTTAATGACATATTTTTGAAAACATTTGCAAATAAACTTATTAATCTTAGCCAAAATTATCACATTCCAGCATATTAGGTTTACAATCAAGTCCGTAGGTTCTTATTGGAGAATGAATTTCCATACAAAAGACCAGGTAAAGGGACTACCTTCCGATGGGTACACCTTTAGATGGATGTTCCGAGGCATAGAACATCTGCCCTCTAGCAACACAAGACCGACCTACCTCTATAACTAGGTAGTACCGAATATGTAATCCCTCGGTCATTACCGACCTTTAGACCGAGCACCCGAGCATACAAACCAAATTAATTTACATCCCGAACGTCATAATCCGAAGAAATATATCTAGAAGGGGATGATCATACCCTAAATGGGAATGACCCACTTAGCCTTGCCGCATCTATCCTGTTTCGGTTATTTACGGTTGATGAGGCTTGAGACAACGAATTAACTTTTCACGTAACATATCTTCTTCACTTTGAATGCCACATTGTCATTCCACATTCACACGAATGATTTCTATAAATGTATAACTTCCTATGCTCATATGTCTTGGGAAAAGGTGTTAAGCCAAGAGAACGTGTCTTCTCTGCCACCGGTTGATATACTTTTACAGAGATCGCTCATTGTGATTTAGAATGCAAGGTCAGACACCCATCCATACAAGTTCGTTCTGGGACTGAACAAAATCGAAGGTACTTTCCTCGGCCATTACTAGGCGAGAAGTCGTTGTGATTTTGAGATTTTTCATAAAAAAGAGACCACAACTACAATAAGTACATTGGGAGTTTATCCTCTGTTAATTGTAATAATCTGAAATTAACCCATAATAATTAATTTGATTAAATAATTAAATAATAAAAAACTTCGTGAAATTATCAGAATCAAGCTATGGAAGTTCAAACATTGTCTCTGTGGTATTTTTGTGGTCAATTTCCATATATAGAACATCAGAAACAGAGCAAATATGACCAAGTTATAAAATGAACTAAATAAGCAGAAATAAAAAACCTATATATACATAGATCGACAGGCCGGTCGACCTAGGCATGGGGACAGTCGACCGCCTGGTCGACCCGCCTTGCCTATTGGCAAGCGAACGAACATTTGTTTGAACGAGTCGGTGACGAGTAAATACGTGTTTTGCATAGTTTAAACCGATCTGGTCCCTTCATTTCTGCATCTGATGGCCCTCATTCAGCCTATGACGTAGTTGCATCCTATTCAATCTTCAAATCCAACGGTCCAAGATCCACTTCCACGCCTATAAATAGACCCATAGACCTAACACTTCTTCTCATTCTAGGTTTTCTCCAATTGGGTTCACCTTTCTAGTAAGAACCCTAAACGGAATAATTTTTCCAAATGAGAAAATCATTATAAATTAAATTATTTTACAACTCCAAGTGGATCTAGGAAGACCAAAGGAAAAGCTTATGACCGGAGGTGAGTGATTGTAATTATTTTAAGATTTTTCAAGTAATTTTAAATAATAGGGTTTCCAATAGTTGTAGTTTTACTACGATTTTCGGAATAGCCTCAACAGTAGTTTATTTATAGTCTTTGGAATTATTTTCAGTCTATTTCCTTTCAGTTATTCTTTTTAGTAATTTTAGTTTATTTCTATTAAGCTTTTTTTACAATTTAGAGTATTTAAGTTTATTTATTGTTATTTACATCTTTTCCGACGTTTTGGATTTTTTGCAAGCGTCTATTCTCATCATCCGCCTTTTCTTCGCATATGGATTAGAATAAATTAAAACGTGAATATGCATTACATAAGTAAGAATATTGAATGAAGAAAATAAGATGTAAATTATAAAGACTGTAATAAGTAATGGAATTGGACTGAAATTACGCCTAATTATAATTAGAATTGGACTAATTAAAGATAATTGGCATAGTTATAACTTAGAGTTATAACTAAATAGAGTAAAAGATGAAAGAAGCTTATTTTCACACTTAGACCTTAGGTTAAGTAACAAGTATGATTATAACGTATGTTATAATAATAAATGGAATATAATGAGGCTTATTTTAAGGCTTAGGATAAATTAATAAGCAAAGATAGTAGGGAAAAATTGTAAAGGCTTATTTAAAATAATTTATCTAAGTTAATAAGAAAAGATGAAAATAGGACTTGTACCAAATAGCATTCCCTAGGGAACGCTTACGCTAAGAATGGTAGTAATTGGTCAAATCGAAGTCTAAATCATGGGGGATTTGGATAAGGGTCATGCTTATGCTGGATGTTGAGGTAATAAGAAGACCCTGTAAGTGGAGCAAAAGGTAGCATGGGAATGGTGGCAGTTACGCGTGCGACTTCCATTCGGGTGCTCAGTAATAGCTATGAGTTCCAAGCACTTGGTATGAGTGTCTTTCGAAGACATCATTACCTTCTGGATAAGGAGCTATATATGCCATCTGGATCCACAATAGTTGCTTTGTGCATCTTTCGTTGATATCATTGGCGCTATGTAAGGAGTTATATAGCGGCTAGTCCGCAGTAAGGTCTATGGAGTAGCATGCCGATCAAAAAGGGTAGAATTTGGGTCACATCCTAAATACAGGATTAGGAATTCAGCCTATTTAAAGCAAAAATCAAGGACAAGTGAAAGTATCAGAGTTAACCTATCTTATAGATTGAACAATATTTAATCGTACTTATCTCCAATTTATCTCTTTCCTATTTCCTTTATTATCCTTACTTATGGTAGAACTATTGTAGAGTCTATTACATTATCTTGTTTAAAGACTCTAGCATATACTATCATTCACCAGACTTTTAGTCTGACCTACTTCTCTACTTTCCCCTTTCCCCCCTTAGGCAATCAAGGGAGAAGTCAATAGATTGCTATAGCTTGGAGTTTTCTTGGAGGAGATTTCTTCTCTGTATTTCTTTTATTTCAGCTTTTGTTCTTTCTATATACTGGCTTATTTTGTGGGATAATATGTACTCTGATTTTGAGACTATGAGTTTTTGTTTCATGAGAAATATTGGATTTTTAGACTTGTATGTGATATTTGGTATTTGACTTATTTATGAAGAAATAATGAAGTTTTGTTTTAATTAGGTTATTAATTTAAGTTTCCGCTATTTTAATGTATATTTGTCTTGTGAATCTTAGTCTCTATTAGTTTCAGTTATACCTACAACGCACAACGCCTTTTAACGTGCCCTTTTGGGTATATTAAGGGGTGTGGAGTATTTCACTTGGTATCAGAGCCAAAGGTTACAGGATTTCCAAATTTTTTAAAAAAGTAAAGTATTTGTTCATTTAAAATAACTTGTTTTAAAGGTATTTTCAGAAAAGAACATTTAGGAATAATTTTTAAATATAAATGAATTTTTATACAAATCCCCTCGTAAGTCCAGTCCAATTTCCCTTTGACTCTTTCCAAAACTATCTTTTTCTGTTAGTAGAATGGCCAGTGCCCCGAACCTTCCCGAGGGAATTCCAGTTCCAACTTGGATTCGTAGATACTTATAAGCCACGACTCCAAAGGTGCACAGGCCTGCACCCAATCCTGCACCAACGGGTGGGAATCCCATCAACCCACCTGCAGCCAACAATCTCTAAGCTTTGTGAAGATTTTGTGAGTTTGGACGGGAAGACTTTTTACAGCAAAGAGACTTTTATGGAGGCGAGAGCATGGCTAAGGGACACAGAGAGGATTTTTGGTCTTTTGGGATTGGATGGACATCATCGAGTTTAGCTGGCCACTTGGCAACTGGAGGAGGAGGCATCTTATTAGTAGGAGGTGATCGAGTTGTAGGGAAGGAATATTGTAGGATGGATTTAGGGAGCAATTCGATAGGAAGTTTCTATCTCAGGCATAAGAGAGTGTTCAGTTGGAGAGCTTTATCAATTTGAAGCAAGGGATTTTGTCTGTTAATGAATACATCAATCAATTCAATGAGATGCCACAGTTTGGTATGGATTTGGTGAAAACACAATGTAAGAAAACTATGAAGTTTAAGAAGAGATTGAACCAACCCCTTCAGGGATTATTGCTGACTCATGTACCGATAGAAGCTACTTATGAGTCTTTGATTGAGATGGCGCTTATGTCGGATATGATCAAGAAGGGAGAGTCTAAAGAGGAGGTTAAGTCGAAAGGTCCAATGAAGAAGTGGTGGGAAAAGAATAAGAAGAAGAAGAAAGGTGATGGTCCTCAGAAGTAGTTTAATAAGGGAATAAAGTGCCATAGTTGTGGGAAGGTTGGACATATGGTCAAGGATTGGTGGAAGGAGAAGATGAAGGGCAAGTGTTATACTTGTGGGCAGCCCAGTCATATGAGTAGAAGTTGTCCCCACGGAGTGAGTGCACTAGCTACGCAGATTCAGGCATTAGACACAGCACCTTCCAGTAGCATTCCAGATAGAGGTAGGAAAGTTACAGTTGAAGGTTTGATTTCTATAACTAATTTTCCCATTCGGACTTTATTTGATTCTGGAGCATCACACTCTTATATCTCTTGCTCTCTTGTAGATTATTTGCACTTGGACTTATCATTAGTAGTAGACCCCATTATTGTTTCAAACCACATAGAAGGATCTTCACACTTATTTGTGATTTGTAGGAGTTTGAGAATCTTTATCCTAGGCATAGAGTTTGACTGTGACGCCTATGTTTTGAAATTCTTGGGTATGGGATGATCTTAGGGATGGATTAGCTATCCACATACGGAGCTATCTTAGACTGCGAGAGGAGAGTCATTAGACTTGAGACTTACAGTGGTAGGACACTAGATATATCTTGCGACCTTCATGGGTCAGTCATGTTGAGTTTTCTCTATTCCCTCGATTCATCATCATCTGAGTTGCATTTGGTTCCTATCGTCGGAGATTTTGCAGATGTCTTTGAGGAGGTTAGCGGATTACTCCCTAAGAGAGAGATTGACTTTGGGATTTATTCGACCGAGAATGCTAAGCCAGTAGCATTACCTATGAGGCACATGACACCTAGGGAGAGGAAAGCATTGAGAAAGCAAATTCGTGAGCTTTTGGAGAAGGGATTCATAAGAACGAGAATATCGGAGTGGGGAGCACCGGTCGTCTTTTCCACTAAGGCAGATGGTTCTGTCTGACTTTGCGTGGACTACAGGGAATTAAATAAGCTCACCAAGAAGAACCGATATCCACTCCCTAGGATTGATGATCTTTTTGACCAGTTGGTAGGATCTTTGGTTTTATCTAAGTTTGATTTAGCCACGGGATTCCATCATCTTAGAGTCACTATGATAGCATAGATAAGACTGCCTTTAGGACACCGAACAGATTCTTTGAGTGGTTAATTATGCCTTTTGGGCTAACCAATGCTCCAGCCTGTTTCAATGAGTTGATGAGCCACGTTTTTAGTGATGTCCTAAATAATTTTGTGGTGGTATTCGTGGATGATATCTTGGTATTTTCAAAGAATATGGAGGAGCATGCTGTTCATTTGGAAGAAGTTCTTCGCACACTTCATAGTCATCATTTGGTAGCTATGCTTTTGAAGTGTCATTTTTGGAGAGAGTAATTTCATTGCTTGGGCCACGTAGTCTCGAAGGAAGGTTAAGCTATTGACCCCGCCAAGGTTATTGTAGTGTAAGATTGGAAGGCCCTTAAGGACGTTATTGAGGTTAGGAGCTTCCTAGGATTGGCAAGCTGCTATAGGAAGTTCATTAGAGAATTTGCCAAGTTTTGGCTCCACTCACGCATCTTACTAAGAAGAATAAAGCTTTCGTATGGGACATGGATTGTGAGGATTCCTTCACGAAGCTTAAAAGGGCCCTTGCTAGTGCACTAGTGTTAGTTTTACCCAACAGAGCTAAGCCTTTCACTGTATACATTGATGCATGTGGAATGGGTCTAGGAGCATTGTCTATACAAGAAGGGAGGGTAGTGTGTTATGGTAGTAGGTTGTTGAAGACGCATGAGAAGAACTACCCTACCCACGATTTGGATTTGGATGCCATAGTTTTTGCACTTAAGGCTTAGAGGCACTATTTGCTTGTAGAGAGGTTTGAGCTTTTTACTGACCATAAGTCTTTGAAGTACCCATTCTCGCAGAAGGACCTGAACTTGAGGCAACAAAGATGGATGGAGTTTTTAGCCTCGTATGATTTTGAGATAGCTTACACCTCTGGCAAGGGTAATGTGGTTTCGAATGTATTGAGTAAAAAGAAAGCAATCCTTAGTCCTTTGTTCGTAGTGTGGAGGAGCTTGGAGTTTGTCTCTACTTTTGATTTTAAGCCCTCCACGGAAATTACTCCTGGATTTTTGGCAATGTTAGAGGTAAGGCCTACCCTTATGGATCAGATTGGCTCAAGGCAGCGGAAGGATTCGAAGTTCATGGACATTACGGATAGGATTAGTCGAGGAAAGGCCTCGAGACATCTAGAACTCTATTCCATTGATAGCAGAGGGTGGCTTAGGAGAGATGGGAGGCTTTGTGTTCCACACGCCAATGACTAGTTGAGAGTAGTTTTGGAGGAAGCGCATCATTATCATATGACTATTCATCCGGGTGGTGACAAAATGTATCGGAATATGAAGAGGATGCTCTATTGGGGTGGTATAAAGAAGGACGTGGTGGAATTTGTAGCTAAGTGTCTCATATGCCAAAGGGTAAAAGCAAAGCAGCAGAAGCCCAGTGGATTACTTCGGCCCTTAGATGTGCTAGAGTGCAAGAGGGATAATATTTCTATGAATTTCATAGGTGGTTTACCCTGTTCTAGGAAGGGGAACACTAGAATCTGGTGATTGTTGATAGATTGACCAAAAGCGCTCACTTCATCCTAGTTAAGAGTAAGTATACGGCTTCATATTTGGCGTCCTTGTACATTCGAGAGGTAGTCTGTCTACATGGAGTTCCTTCTAGCGTTGTTAGTAATAGAGATCCCATTTTCACTAGTGAGTTTTGGAGAAGCTTGGAGGAGGTGCTACGGATGCAACTTAGGTTGAGTACGGCCTATCACCCCCAGACAGATGGCCAAATAGAGAAGGTAAATAAGGTGCTTGAGGATTTGCTACGGATGTGTATTTTGGACATTGGAGGTACTTGGGAGGAGCATCTTCCATTGGTTGAGTTCGTGTACAATAATAGTTAACCAATAAGTATAGGAATGACACTATTTGAGGCTTTATATGGGAGACCTTGCAAGTCCCCATCATGTTGGGTAGAATCTATGGAGAAGTTATTACTTGATGTTTATCACTTGATTGTTGCATTTGGGTGATGTTTGTAGCACACATATAGAACTATCAATTATCATAAGGAAATTTTTGCATTCATTTGGATACATGGTACAGACATTATTGCATAAAAGGAGGTCGACCGAATTAGTGGACCACCTAATCTTTTGCATTAGTTAGGAACATTTATACTACACTAATTTCATAAGTATCATAAATTGCATTAGAAAAACTTAAGGACAATGGATGAATGATTGATGATTGAGTAGTTAGTTGTAGATTTGGATGAAAATATTTAGTACATTCTTTTATCCTTACAGATTTCTAGGGACGAAATCTCTTAAGGAGGGGAGAATGTAACAACCCAAAATTTAACCCATAATAATTAATTTGATTAATTAACTAAATAATAAAATAGCTTTATGAAATTATCAGACTCAAGCTATGAAAGTTGCACCATTGTATCCGTGGTAATTTTCTGGTCAATAGCGATACATAGAATGTCAGAAACCAAGCTAATATGACCAAGTTATAAAATAAACTAAATAAGTAGATATATATATACACACACAGGTCGACCGGCCGGTCGACCCGGGCAAGGGGGCAGTCGACCCGCCTTGCCTATTGGCAAGCGGACGAATGTTCGTTCGAATGATTCGGTGATGAGTAAACACATGTTTTGCATAGTTTAAACCAATCTGGTCCCTTCATTTCTGCATTTGATGGCCCTTATTCAGCCTATGACGTGGTTGCATCTTATTCAATCTCCAGATCCAATGGTCCGAGATCCACTTTCGCACCTATATATAGACCCCTAGACCTAACCCTATTCTTATTCTAGGTTTTCTCCAATTGGGTTCACCTTTCTAGAAAGGACCCTAAACGGAATAATTTTTCCAAAGGAGAAAATCATTATAAATTAAATTAGTTTACATCTCCAAGTGGATCCGGGAAGACCAAAGGAAAAGCTTAGGACCAAAGGTGAGTGATTGTAATTATTTTAAGATTTCTTTAAGTAATTTAAAATAATAGGCTCTCAATAGTTGTAGTTTTACTACGATTTTTGGAATAGCCTTTTCAGTAGTTTATTTACAGTTTTTAGAGTTATTCTCGGTCTATTTCCTTTCAGCTATTCTTTTCAGCAATTTTAGTTTATTTCTGTTAAGCATAGTTCTTTTTACAGTTTATAATATTTAAATTGTTTACTGTTATTTACATCTTTGTCGACATTTTGGATTTTTTGCAAATGTCTATTCTCTTCATCCCCCTTTTCTTCGTGTATGGATTAAAATAAATTGAAACGCGAATATGGATTATCTATGGAAGAATATTGAACGAAGAAAATAAGATGTAAATTATAAAGACTGTAATAAGTAATGGAATTGGACTGAAATTACGCCTAATTATAATTAGAATTGGACTAATTAAAGATATTGGTATAGTTATAACTTAGAGTTATAACTAAATAGGGTAAAAGATGAAAGAAGCTTATTTTCATACTTAAAACTTGGGTTAAGTAATAAGTATGATTATAATGTAGGTTATAATAAGAAATGGAACAACATGAGGCTTATTTAAAGACTTGGGATAAATCAATAAGCAAAGATAGTAGGGATAAATTGCAAAGGCTTGTTTAAAATAATTTATCTAAGTTAATAAGGAAATATGAAACTATGACCTGTATCAAATAGCATTCCCTGGGGCACGCTTATGCTAAGAATGGTACTAATTGGTTAAATTGAAGTCCAAATCATGGGGGATTTGGATAAGGGGCATAACTAGATATTGTTTGGATGAATTACCAGTGTGACGACCCATAATTGATAAAATTTTGGCAATTTAATATGAAGAAAAATAAACTTTGTAATAAAATAAGGAAGGGATGTTAAAGTGGAAATGCATATTTTATTCTAAGGTAATATAAAAGAATGAAACTTATCTGAATGAATTTATTTAAGGATTCAATCATAATAAATGTACACATTTAACAAATTCAATATAATTAAGAACAACTGTTAATACAAAGGAAAGAAATTAATTAAATCCATCAGGTCATTGCTTGATTTCTTGCCTTTTTCTACATGGCCTCTTTATTTCTTGCTTTAGCCATACAAACTCTTTTCCTAGCCATGTATTTCTCATTTGAAAATCATGTACAAGAAGATTTATTTCTCATTTCAAAACTCCTCATTTTCATTTGCATTTAAGAATAAAACATATATACGTTTCTTTCTCTATAACTTATGCATTTTCTATTTCTTAGCATTTACCCTCACTTTGCTTGCCATCCAAACCATCTATGTATCAACCCAAAATTTTTAATAAATGTTTTATTTATTTAATTTAGATAATTTTGTTATTTAAAATATAAATTTTGGTGTGGATTAGAATTCCACACATGAATTAATAGAATATTTTCCGGAAATGTGAATTTTTTCAATATGGTCAAACTTTGACTTTTAAATTTAAAAGTTTAAAATTTTGAATTTTATCTTTTATTTTTAAAGTAAATAAAATTTTAATAATACTGCTTTTTGTTTCGTTGAAATCTAATTTATAATGTGAAAGTTATGCCTTTTTAACTATTGTGTGTAATTTGCTGTATTTAACAAAATTGTTCACTTTAAATTATATAAATAATATTTTATTTTGTCATGTAATGTTCTAATTTATGTTTTTAGGGGTAAAATAACTTGTTTTGTATATATTTTGGTTTTAAAACATTTTTAAAAGTGTAATTGACATTTTCCAGTGTCAGTTGTATTTTGTTTACAATTTCTAATTTCCAACTTCAATTAATTTAAGAATTTTTTATTTATTTTTTTATTTTTCTTAAGAACTTATTTTAATCTCATTCTCACTTTATTTTGTTTCTCAAAGATTTATTTTAAACCATTTTTAAGAAGAGTTGTAATTTTTCAAAGTTAAGTGGATTATGTTTGCAATTTTCTTAAGCTAGTTTCAATAAATTAAGCTATTTTCTTTATTTATCTTTCTATTTTCCTAAAATATTATTATTTATTTTATTTTTCACTTTATTTTAGTTTGTTTTATTTTATTCACTGATTTTTATTTGTTTTAAAGTGTGGTATAAATTTTTCCAAAGCTAGTGGTATTGTGTACATTTTTAAGCCTTGTTTCAATTTAATAAACTATTTCTTTAATTCTTTTCCCTTTTTTCTTGAATTCATTTATTTATTTCCTACCTTAACTTATTCCTCAAAATCCATAGCCGTTCCTTACATGTAGCCTATCAATTCACGTAAAGATAGGAAGAGTTCTCATTTTTCACTTATTTTTTTATTAAATAGAAATCAAATCCCTTCATTTTCTCTTGCCGTTTTAAACATTGATTGCTTGACCGTTTCTTCCACTTGATTGCCATGAGTTTTCTCACTTTATTTCTCACGCAAAAACATTTCCTCTCATTTTTATTTCTCACGGCTAGGAATATTGTAATGGCCTCTTCTTTTTTTCTACTTTTTCTTCTTTCAAACTTTTATTTAAACTGTATGTACAACATCTGGTCCGCTTTTGTTTTTTTAAAATTGGTTATAAACTTTTTAAATTAAGTAATAAATATTGTGTAAAAAAGAAATAAAATTTTATGTTCTTTTATACGTATATACATCAGTTTCTTAGTTAAATGATAAATAAATCAAATGAATGTAAACAAATCAAATTTTGAATTAAGTAATAAATACTGTATAAATAAACTAATTAATTTCACGTTTTAATTGGTACGTTTATATCCATTTTGTTTAATTTAGTTGGCATTAAATGGTACGTTATTTGATGAAATATTCTTTAGCGTATATTTACTAAATAAATAAGAAACGTATAAATTTAAATACGTTACTTTTGTTATAAATTTGGGCGTACATTTCATTTAAATTATTGCATCGGTTATACGCATCCTAAAATTTCTTACCTTGGCTATATAAATAAATCAATCAGTAGCCATGCATTTCCAAGTAGGAAAGAAATGAATCCCCTAGTCGTTCAATTTCATTTAAAGCTTGCCTTGAATTCACGTGTAAATTTTCTACACTTTTCTTTTGCTCTTCTGTTTTAATAGGAACGAAATCCATTAATTTCTCTACCGTTCAAAATTTTATTATTTCTTACCGTTTTCTCTCTCTCACCAAAATCAACGCAATTATTTCCTTTTAATTATAAAACACGTTCACAAAATTCCATTCTTCCTTGCCTTAAAATTCGCATGCCATGATTTACGCCTTCCCACTTTATCAACCTGAGGTTTCCCAAATAAATACAAAACCCACGTACCAAATTTCCTTTACATCTCATCGTGGTTTCAGTCTTCTTCTTTCTTGCGTGAGCTCTCTGCTTCAGGTAATGGCTGCAAAAAATTTCTTCCTTCTTTTATTTATTTTCTTTCGTTTTCTTTTTCTTGTGTTTCTTTTGTCCATTATTTTGCTACACTAAGTACTCGGCCCTCCACCACCTTTGAATTTTAACCCGAGCCTAAAATTTCCAATCTCCTACTACTTGCGTGTTTCAGGCTATAAAAAATAATTTTATTAATGCATGCGCCACCTATGCACAATTAAATCTCAGCCTATATACCTCAGCATCCCTTTGCATACGTGTTTCTCTAACCTTGAATATGGTAAATAGCCGAGACTTGAGGTGTGGGTTAAATCGTGTGGTGAAGGGACCGAGTTATTGTTAATCATGTTATTTTATTCAATCTAGCTTTTCAGTTTTGCTTTATTAAATTTGATATGATCGTAGTTGAATTCGCGTAATTAGTTTTATTCGTTTTGTTACAAGATTTGAATCTGATCGTCGCCTCCGCCAAAATTTTGTCGTGCCTTCTGCACGTTTGTTCCGGTGTGGATATTGTTTTGAATCTAACCTTCAGTGTCGTAGAGGTGAGTATTCACGCCTGACAAACATACTTATAGATCTGTAAATTAATAACAAGTGAAATTGTAGAATGAATAATTTTATTTTACTTACCTATGATATAAAAATTTATGATGTTAGAACCCTATTATAAAATTGTCACATCACCCGTTATATTATCTGCTGTTATATTTTATGATGTTTTACTGTTTATTTATTACTGATTGTCACACTACAAGTTCCCTGTAGAGTAGTAATCGCTTGGGGCTGAAATGATAGGCCTGAGCGATTTTTATTTAGTTTATCTATTTTATTTATTTTAGTTATCTATTTAACTTGGGATTGCGGGATTGAAATGGTAAAACCCGGGTTTCTTTGTAAATTACGGATTGAAATGATATATTATTCGTATCACTTGACCTAGGTTAGAAAATATTATACAGACCCGTGGTTATTATATATATATTTTCTAGAAATATTAAATATTTTAAATTTGTATATTATAATATTTTGTTTAAAATTTGAATAAAAATGATTTTATAAGGTATAGTGATTTTGTACAAGTTAAATATATAAATAAATAAATGGTTAAGTTAGAATTTGAAGTATAAATTTGTTTTGGAGTTTGGATTTTGGTAAAGGAATGGAATTCAAGTTAAGTAAATAAATTATGATAAATATGATATAAATTTGAATTTAAATAAATTAAGAAGGCGTTATTTAAATTTTCTATGAATTAAATGGTTAAATAAGTGAATACTTAAAAATGGAAGTTGAAATATAACTTAATTTAGAAATTGAAGTTGGTTTTAGAATAAAGGTAAGTTAAGAAATAAATTGGAAATTAAGTTATTTTTGAAATGGTGATTAAACTAATTATTAAGTAAAATTTTATAAAAATTTGTGCACTTGATTTTTATAAGTAAAGCATAGAGAAGTTTAATATTTATTTGCAAAATTTACCTTATAAAAATCATAAATTATTGAGTAAATTAAATGAATATTTCAAAGTGAAAAATATGATTTTATAAGTTAAAATTGGTTTAAATTAAGGTTTAATTATTGCTGAAATTATATTGAAGTATGAAATTTAATTTACTTAAATTTGTTGTAAAGGATATTACCGCACATTGCAAGTACTGTAGTTGATGCAAATGAACTAAGGCTAAACTTTTGGGATTTATATTGGATTGTGTAAGAATAATAACTTCACCTTTAAATAGTTAAAATGAAGTATTTTGACTGAAATATAAACTATTTTGGAATTTATAACCACGGGTAATAATAACGTTGGTTGTTAAAGAGACCGGAATCAGATATGGGCATACTCTCTGTCGATACCGAAAACCACTTTGACAACCATGTACGCGGTGGAGATTACAGAATGAAGTAGGATGGTGGTGACATTCTATTGAGGTATGTACGTGGACCCGACTCCCGTGAGTTGGCATAAGGTGCTAAAACAGGAGCAATTGATGGGCTAAGGAGGTAGCACCTCTTATCGGATGCATTTCTTCGTATTCCATTCTATTACTTTTGTGATTGTTTGGTGCGCACCTTTGATTTGGGAGTGTTGTTCGAGGTGGGTGGTAGTAGCATCTACGTGCTACCACCGGTCTGGATGCGTAATTGGTATATCTACCCTGGCATTGCCTAGTTGTGCTGTGTCCCCTACCCTAGCGAGCCTTATACGATTTTGGTTTTGTACCATACCTATGGAGTGCCCTCTGACGACGCCTAGTACGGGGAAGATTATGGTACTGTATAGACTATGGGAATATATTATGTGTTAAGGGGAATATTGGGTCACTCCTTAACGCTATTTTAAAGTAAGTTTATTTTACTAATAGTCGCTATTATAATAGCAAAGTATTACTACATAGTAAATAGTTTAACGGATCCTTAGAGGATGAGCGGTCCCAAGCATCGTTTAAGTTACCTGCCTTTATATTACAGTTCACTTGAATTAGCTAACACTGTATAAGTATGTAGGTCCTGACTCGAGTGTTTGTGTTTATTTCTTACGCTCGGGTCAGCTTGAGTATCAGTTCGGACTTCATTTCTTGGAGTTAGGACTGATGGAGATCATCTTTATCAAGCTGCTGTCTATTTTTCTATTCAGTCTTTTATCTTAGCCTATGTAATTGAGACAAATGAATTTGGAATTTTCTGTGGTTATTTCAAACTGTATTAGTTTTAAGACTATGTAATTCGTACTTATTTTGAGACTATGTGATAGTGGTTTCATGAACTGCTATTTTCTCTACTTCCGCTGCATTTCTTACTCTGTGTCCGTGACCTGTGATTATTTATTTACTGTATATTATAAGATTTTCCAAATTTAATTTACAACGTGGTATTTTGAACAATTCAAGTCCGACATGTGCGGATACGAATGGTTGAAAATATTGGGTTGTTACAACCAGTACCAACAACATTTCATATATAGATTCTATGGACACACCGTGATCTCACTTTAGCCTGAAGTGGGATAAGGGGCACACTTATATTGGATTTTGAGGTAATAAGAAGACCCAATAGGTGAAGCAAAATGTAGCAGGGGCATGGTGGTAGTAACGTGTGCGACTTCCATTCGGGTGCTCAGTAATAGCTATGAGTTCCGAGCGTTTAGTATGAGTGTCTTTCGAAGACATCATTGCCTTATGTGTAGGGAGCTATTTATGTCATTCGGATCCATATTAGTTGCTCTGTGCATCTTTCTTAGATACCATTGGCTGCTGTGTAAAGAGAGATATAGTGGTTGGTTCGTAGTAGGGTCTACGGAGTAGAAGGCCGATGAAAAAGGGTAAAAGTAGGGTCACATCCTAATTACAGGATTAGGAATTCAGCCTAATTAAAGCAGAAATCAAGGACAAGTACAAGCAATCAGAGTTAACCTATCTTATAAATTGAGCAATATTTAATCGTACTTATCTCGAATTAATCCATTTTCTATTTTCTTTATTATCCTTATTTATGCTAGAACTATTGTAGAGTCCACTACTTTATTTTGCTTAAAGGCTCTAGTAATTACTATCATTGAACAGACTTTTAGTCTAACCCACTCCTCTATTTTCCCCTTTCCCCCTTAGGCAATCATGGTAGAAGTCAGTAGATGGTTGCAACTTAGAGTTTTCTTGGAGGAGATTTCTTTTATATATTTCTTTTATTTCATCTTTTGTTCTTTCTATGTACTGGCTTATTTTATGGGATATTATCTACTCTGATTTTAAGACTATGAGTTTTTGTTTCATGAGACATATTGTATTTTTAAACTTGTCTGTGGTATTTGGTATTTGACTTATTTATGATGCAATTATGAAGCTTTTTTTAATTAAGTTATTACTTTAATTTTTCGGTTTTTTTTGTCTATATTTGTCTTGTGAATCTTAGTCTCCTTTAGTTTCAGTTATACCTACAACGCACTACGCCTTTTAATGTATCATTTTGGGCATATTAAGGGGGGTGGGGCATGCCAACAAGTAGTCCTTTGTTATTATTCGTCTCAATATCCCCGTCTTCAACATCTTTATTTTTCGAATGCGTAAACTGGCGAAGTGATTTTCGGATAGGTATCACACGGATCCAACTCTGGTACTTTCAAAATCCAATTATTGGTAAAAAGTGAATATGTGTATACAGGATTTATTAAGTCTCTTTTCACTTTAATTCTTTCCAGATGATTTCTAAACCTCTTTCTTTTGTCTTAGAGTAATCCTAAGTAATTCATTCTTTTTTTGGATGATATTTCAAATTTCCTCACTTAACACTCGATCCAAATTCCTTAACTTTTAGGTGGATAAAAAACAATGTTATTTAAGACATCGCTTACAGTAAACCCTAAAATCGATCTTAGCAAACATTATCAAGTGAATAGGATCGTAGAAATCATTCTAATTTTATTCAACATCAATTTCCGTATTTAACAAGTGGTTCGGGCGGAATAACGATGAGTTCACCTTTTAAATTACATGACTAGGACATGTTCTCTCTTCAGATTTTAATACCAAATACTAGAAGATTACTCTATGTAATCCAAGTTGTAGTTTGTTCATTTTAGAGATTGCTTAAATTTTGAATAATACCAATCTTCTTCTATTTTGCAAAAGCTTAATATAATCTTTTCAGAGCATCCAGGCTTTTCTTTTGATCTGTTCCACTCCTCTCCTAGGAAAAGAAAACATAGGCTAGCTAAGTTTAGGGCACTGGTTGCTCCATCCCTAACCGTAGTTAAACACCTTGTTTTATCTTTCCAGATCTCATAGGTGGGACAATTATACTAGTCGTTTTCGCATAATCAATTATCAGCTTTATTTTGGAATTGATTATAAAAATCCAAATATCGTTTAAACACTTAAATTTTCTTTTAAAAACATTCATAATAGATTCTAAAAATCATTACATTTAACCTTATATTCCAAAAGTTATAGAATTTGCAGCATAAAAGTGCTACGAAAAGTGCTATATAAGATTATTTGATTTAAACAACTTTTTAATATTTTAAAATTCATATTTTCCACTTCAAATCTCTTCTAAACTATTTAAACGAATTTATTCTATATTTTTCCATAATAAAAAACGTTCATTTAAACGGATTTCCCGTTATGGTCACTTAGCTACACTAGCGCGATTTTTCTAGAAAATTGATTTGGACATATTTCAAAATCTACTTAATGAAAATTTGATTTTCTTTCTTCGTTTAGAGATATGGATATAATAGTCCGGAATTTTCTTATCTCGAAGAATTCTGAGCTATATTCCACTCTATGCACGCATTTGAACTTTTCGACGTGAAATCGTGAATTACCGTTGCGCGAAATGCCTAGTTTTAACTTATTTTTCTATACAAGAAATAATTTATTCAAATTGAATTTTATTACTTATAAAATTATTACATATCATTTTAAATCAATATTTTTCTCTTTCTAAAGCTTTTAAAATGTATTTTCACGATTATCACATAATATTATAATATTATTTTATTCCTATTATTTTGATATTAAATTTTAAAATCCAATTTCAATTCAATTTCAATTCTAACTTCAAATTAAACTAAATTAAAACTTAGATCTCAAATATCAAATTTCGATTCTAATTTAAATTTCAACTTTAATTTCACTTTAAATTTTCAAAATCAATTTCAATTTTACTATTCATCTCAATTTCAATTTAACATACCATTTCAAATTCAGTTTCACTTCTAATTTCACATTCTCTTTTATTTTAACTCTAATTTCAATTCTACTTGAAAAGATACTTATTTTCCAAGTATATCATATCACCATAATTGGTCTTATTTTAAAAAAAAGGATTATCTAACATTACACAGACTAATATGATAGATAATCACATCCATAAACACTTGCAACTATTCAAACATGACACAAACATATTCAAACATCCATAACGTAAAACAATGATTACTAACATAACAATTTAACTTGATAATCAATAATTTAACTTGATAATCAATTTAAATCGTATAGCGATAAGAATTTTCTCACCTTCATATCCACTCCGTCAATCTTTTTGTAAGCTATGCTTCTCGAACTAAACTGCTATTTCCGAATGTCTCGAATTTGCCGCTTTCCTTTCCTTCTCTTTTTTTTCATTTCTTTTTATTTTATTTTATAAGTGTGGCCATGGGCTTAAGCGGAGGGTACGGTGTAGGGTGGCTTTGGGTAGAGGGGTACATGTGCTTTAAGGTGGGTAGGTGGGTTTTAGGCTGGTTATGTGGTGTAAGGCTCGGGTGTATGAAAAGGAGAGTGGGTGCGTATGTTATTTGAGGTGGGTAGGAGGTGTAGGGCTTAGGTGGGAGAAAAAGGAGGAGGTGTGTGGCTTATAAAGGCAGGTATGGGTGGTTGGAGGTGTTTGGCCATGGCTTTAGTGGTGTAGGGTGGTAGTGTAGCTTAGTTTTGGTGATGTAGAGGTGCGGTGATGTTTGGTGATGGTGGTGGAAGGAAGTGGAGAGAGTAGCTTTAGGAAATTGAAGAGAATGTGTGACGCCCATGCTCCAGTGACAGAAATATCAGAAGGAGTTTATCATCCGATAACTCGGATCAATGTGCACTAAAGGAGCGATCTCTCATATACACTGCTTTTGATCAGCATGAATACGTTTGAAATACCTGAACATCTCTGAAACAATTTGTATCTCATCTCGACACAATGTAGTATACGCAAGTTCGGGGAAATTTATATCTAAATCACATATCAGAACACAATATATAATGGTTTCACAAAACAGCGGACCAAAAAGATAGATATATACACATATACATAGGTACGAACAGACGTTAGACTATCATCATATATCGTCAATAAAGTCATCGGGAATACTATACATAACTGGCCTAAAAATGATGTTCTAATACATACACAGAGAAATATATACAAAGGATATAAGGCATGACTACACAAAATTAACATAGCACTGTTCAACAGACTCTAAATGTATTTCCCTAACATCTCTCCTCCAAATGACCCTAACAGTTCCTTAGAGGCATGTAGCAAGTGTGCGTCCATGAAGCTCTAAATGTAAAACTATTTTAAATTTATATACTGTATGCCAGTTGTCGTCCATCTCAATGTCATATGAAATCACCTCAAAACGTGAAAAGGTAATCATACTTAAAATCCTCGGTCTGACCCGAGGAGTTGTCAAAAACAAAACCTCGAGCTAGGCTATAAATCTTGCTATGAGTATAATTGTGTAACAAAGATTCATATAAATTGTGGATTCAGGTTATATATGTGATATTAAAAGACATAAATATGTCACACACTCCATAATCGCAACCCGCCCACACCACGTTGAACTATTTCAGTTTAAATACATGTGTCATGGCACTATTTAAAGTGAATCATAGCTGCAACTCTAATCAACCAGGATATCACTTCCTATTCATTTATAAGTTGCAATCATTATTCAATAGACTTTTCACTGCTTAAGTTATTCATATACAAGGTCTGGAATTACTAGTGAATCATATTCATTATTCGCTCTTACTAGACTCTATAGCGAACCGATATCACGTCCTTTTTCATCAGTATATCTTTCGATCAAAATTGTGGTTGCCCCCACATGATCTAGTAGTTTCACTGTATTCTCCTGTTCACCATTGGTGCTCACCCCGTCATGCTATAATCTTCATCTTTGTTTCATCACATACCCATCAACGAGATTACTCTCGATTCTTTCTCGTTTCCTGTTTGCACTGCGCTTGTCACCGTGGTTATGTCCGTGCAGCAAATCATTTGGACAATAAGTGACGAGGGACCAGGTCATCACTTTTTAAGGAGCGACCCCGAATCTGTCTGCTAAGATGGATTCCAGCATCTAATAGTCTCACCTCGTCTGCTACATCGGTTAAATTCATTCAATTCTTTTGTATTTAACTTCCCAATATAATATTTATCCCAAAATGGTATCGTTTTCTATTTTATATCACATGTGAATGTTGTGTTTGTGCAACATAGCATTAACATGCAGTATGTAGCATCACATATATAATGAACATTCATAAACATAACATGTAAACATAACTTGGAAGAATTTCAACGGATTTAAATTTAAATTATAAAATGTATGTTTCAAATTTAGACTTGATTTTTGATGACATCATTTTAATTTAATTTATAGATTTTTTCCAGAATTTTTAATTTGGAAAATAAAATATTTTTAGTTGACGCGTTTTGCATCAAACGCCGATTCTTTTGAAATGTTACAGAATAAGTTAATGGTTTATTTTATTGTTGTTTTGTGATCGCATAACGTTGTGTGCGACCAATTTTTTTTCATTAGTGCATAAAAACATGTACATCTTTGAACATGCACAGGTGTTTTGCTTTCTTGGCTAGTTTATATAAATGTACATAAGATGGATTCATTTCCTTTTCACATGTCATCACTATTTCATATACAACTTTTACTTTTATTCTTGAATCCTGTGCATGCATGCATGAGTCAATATTTATTTCTCTAAACATGCATTTCAAAAATGGCACGTCATTTACTTTTCTTCTTTTCATATGTTATACATGCATGAAATATGCACCTTCTCTCTTCGTTGCCCTCTTTCACACATTTTCCTATTTCTATTTACTTCCTCCTCATTCGTAAATTTAAACTTTCCATGCGTGAATCTTTTTTTTCATTTATATGCATTACGTTGCTTTCTTTGTCCTTTTTTTACAAAATTTATTGCTATATATTAAGATACTAGCGGGATGTTACAGAATGGTTTATAAAAGATGTTGAGAATCACATGGCTATTTATAGATGAAATTTGAGTGGCAAATAACATAAATTTCCTTGTTTACTTTGGACTTTGATTAGCCTTGATTTGAGTTGCATTAAATGTGTGGAATGATGGATTAGGAAGAGTGTGTTAAGAGATAAGAAGGTGTCATCGTTTTATGGTTTGTAAATACTTTAATACATAAGTTTGCTCATTTTCCATGCATATCCATTCCATCCCATTAATGAGATGAGAAATGTAGTAATGATGTTGTTTATAAAAAATTTAAAATAAAATAAAATTAGTCAAATCTTGTCTTTTTATATTTATATATTTATATTTAAACTTCTCAAAAATATCTTCTTTGTCTTATGTGCTAAATGTTTAATGTTTAAAGTTTGTAAAGTTGTATATATGTGTTAGAAACATATCATGTTGTAACAATGTGGTTACAACTTGTTTTGGTTGAAAACAGTGTTTTTGTTGACAAATTTTACAGTCAAAATTTGATGTTTTTGTTAAACTATATTCTAAAGTAAACGAAACTTAAGAGTGAACTTTTTTATTTCTTTAAATAACTTAAAACATGTCTGTTACTATTCAAAATTATATTTAAATAATATCAAAATCTCTATTTTTACAGTGTATGTAAAGCTATCAAAATGCGACAAAATTTGGATATTTTTGTAAAACGATTATTAACATACTTTTAAATATTTTAATATAATTTTATTATCTTTATTCGGTGTTTTTAATAAGATTTATCGTTTCAAACAAATATTTAAACCTATTTGTTTAAGCCTTTATTTATTTTTAACAAAACTTAACTTTTGCTGATTTGTGATAAAATTCAAATTTATACTTTTAATTAGTAGTTATAAGAATAAATAATTCCTTTATTATTATTTAGTGTATATAACTTATTTATTTAAGTTTAAACCTTTTTAAATTTAAAATAAACAAAATCTCTTATTTTCGAAGTAGCGAAATTACGGGTCGTTACAAAGGGGAATGTTTGATTTATAAATATATAAATTACTTTTTTTCATAATCAATGCTCCTTCTCTTTTATTTTCTACCCTTCTTTGATTATACATTTATGTATAATTTTTTATAATTTTTAGAAGTAGTGAAGAAGAGAAAATGGTAGATTTTCGATGCTTGATAAGAAAATATTAGAATAAAAGTGAGGGGCTGGGCCATTATTTATAGCGCATGAATCAATCATAACCGTTAGATTAAGATAATTAAATCCAGGCTGTTGGCCAACGTTCAAATCCTAGCAACCTCGTTCGAACCAGTTGACCGGCCTTTTAGGGATTTGACCGTTGAGGTCCCATATTTAATATATTTTTTCCTTTTTCATTCATTTATTTATTTGTTTTTGCTCTCGAAACTTCAAACGCTAATAACTGTTACATTTGAGCTCCGATCGTGAAACTTCAAATATGAAAGTTGCTTGGAAAATCACCACAAACACAATGGTACAAGTTCAAAGTCAAATTCCAAAGTTTCCTCAAATTTCATTTTTGAAGCTTATTAACTATTTGTTAATTATCGTTAATTTTACGGGGTGTTTGATTTTTTTTTAAAACCACAAAAAAATACATCAACAATATATTTCTCTTAAATATGTATAAAGAATTGGTTTTGTGTTTTATAAATGACGGTACATAAACAATTTTTAATCAAATCTGATAACTCGCAATAGAATTTTTACATATACGTGAAATTTTGGTTAAGGTTAAACATTATGAATGAATAATATAAAATAGAGTTTGAACCTAAAATGATTTTGCTATTCGTGACATTTTGATTTGCAAATTGTATCCTAAAACACTTAATTCACTGCCAGATCTTGCTAGAACCAAATGAACCACTTTTATTTATATTGTTTGATGTCGTTTGGGGTGAAAATACATGTGAAAAAATGATGGAAAACTAGTAGCTATGAAAAATGAAAGATTGAATGAATTAATTAATAAGGAAGATTTGTTTTATGGAGAAAATGAAAATCTTTCTCATTCTCTCTTTTAAAACCTTCCTCTTTAATTCCTCAATTAAATTTAGATCAATATTTAGATCATTTCTTTCTTTCTTATGGCCAACCAAGATCGTGTCCTATGTAGACCAAAAAATCCTAAGGTCTATTTATGTAAATAAATTTATTTAAAGCCGGTTTAAATATATATTCATATCATCCATATACATATAATATAACTTTTATATACACATCAAGTAATTACTAACAACACCCAAAACATCAAACAAATTAATAATTGATATTCCTGAAATATAAATTAATTTATAATACCTTATGGACTAATTAAATCATGTGGTTTTTCATGGACTTTACAAATGTGATTGCGTGACTTAGAGGTGTGAGTTTAGTCAGCGGTTAATATTAAATAACTCAAATAATAATATTCACATATCACCTTAGCTAGTAGTGTGACATTTTGGTTGAATTCATCACTTATAGAACTTTTTAGTAAATTCATGTTTTATATTATCTTTAATGGTACCATTTAGTAACGATAATTTACAAATGTTCTCTTGTTAAAGCTATATCACATTAGAATATATGGAATTTTGTATTGGTCAAAATTTCAATATTATCCACATTCAACTTAGTTAGTCCAAATACAAAGTCATTGGTTCAATAATAACATTTATTATTAACCATACTACTATGACCAGAGATTTTGACTTTGAGTTGACTATAGTTGACCATGACACTAACCTCATATAACTGAGGAGATGAATTCTTGGTTAAATAGTGTTTCAAATGCTTCAACTTAGACCCAGCTATAGTCGCTCGATGGATCGATATGCCATAATTTCACTATAACCAAAGTGGAGTGTTCACATTGAAGTTCCATGGGTTTTCTCAAGTTGTGGGAACCATGTAACATTATTACACTAAGATTTTCTGTTCGACCTAATTATTTTAGACCTACAGGAAACTCTCAAGCGATTCATAACCCCTTGGTAGCTATGAGTAATACAATACCCAACGGTTGGAGAGCCTTTCACACTTTGGTCTCAACGAATGAATCAATATCCTTTTTCCAAAACACCTTGATAAAAATATGAAACAAAATTGCCATTTTATTTTGTGTTCGTTACTCACAATTGCAATTATTTACAACTATAATCCCATAACATATTATTCGTGGATTTCCTTATTATACAATTTAAATTAATTACTTAATTAATTATATCATAATTTAAAAAAGTATATAAAAGAAAAAACATTGTTACTGCTAATAAGATTGACTACAGAGTTAGATATATTTAAAAAAAATTACGTAATTGCCTTAGGGTATACCATTAACCCTTTCAATTAGATCAGTTGTTTTTAATAACATCATTTATAATTAATCTAATATTAAGCCCATCTTTTGCATATCCACTCAAATATCATTCGTGAGGGTCATATGAGTGGTTGTACTAAAGCATGACAAGTCAGTGTATTGAGATATGAAATATTACCGAATAAGTTTGAAGTCTCATTTCGAACTCCTTGGGGAATTAAAGTCATATTCAAATTTTTAGGCTAATTTTGTAGTATACTTATTCCTCCATATTTAAGCATGGATGTTAGTGAAATTCCTGAAAGGAGCTCTAGACTGAACAAACTAGTATAAAATCAACTTTATGATCTTTTATAGCTTCCATTGCGTTTACTTTTGGTTACTCTTTTCATACTTATTCACTACATACAATCTCGACTGTAACAAACAAGGCTTTTCGACCCTCGAAAATCGACATCAATACGTTCACTATATAACATGCCGAATATTCAAGTACCGAAAATACCGATTGCTAGGGGTGAAGAAGAATAGATAGGAGAAAAATAGAAACAACAATACAGGATCTCACAATCAAAGTGGTTAATACATCAGTATGGACAATTATAAGAACTTGTCCTCACATATATTGAATACTTAGTTTAACACATACAACAGAATATAATCAAGTACATGGAATATGCCTGAGTCCCCTTCAGCTCATCACCTGAGCTCCATAGCATTCTAACCTGAATTTGTAATATTCGGTCTGACTCGAGCATTATAATAAAATAACACCCGAGTCAGTTTAGAAAACCAACGTGAGAAAACACACTCAATTTGAATTATTACTGTTATCAAATCCTTTGAAAACAAAGGTATCTCGTAAGACCATGCCATACATAAATACGATGGGTTTTTACCTTGCGATAACCAAAACATTTTATATTAAAATCATCTAATATTATAGCAGTGTCTATAGAAAGTAAATTAGAAAATAGCTGACATGCTTACATCTCACGTTTCAGCATAGTTGAGCACAATCAAAAGTGCACAGGCTCGTAGTGGATATTAGATTCCATACAATGATTGGGCTACTATGGTACCGCCCACCATAGTACACCTCTAGAAAAATGTATCGAGATCATACCTAACGATCCTTACCAACACAGGACCGACCTACCCTTACTGGATTGTACCGAATATGTTATCACCCTGAGTGTTCCCACTCTAATCGAGCGCTCTCTTTTCCATGCACAACCAAATCCATAATCATTTTATAATATATACAAGAGTATCTAGAAAAGTGATAACATACCCTACTTAGGTGAAACCTACGTAGCCGTGCTGCTTCTCCCGTGTTTTGGTCATTCCCGATCGATGAGGCTTGAGGTTAAATTTTACCTTTTTGAATAGCATTCATACTTGGAATGCTAACACGACCTTCAAGGAAAGCAATGTAATGATAGCATTCATTCATACAAGTTGTCCTGGGTCTGGACAAACCGAATCTCCTAATCACCGCCTTCATCGACTTTTTGATTTCATAATTCCTAACGCACAAATCGAAGCGAAGTGGTTTTTGGATAATTAAATCCAATCTCGGTCTCTTCGAAACGATCAAAGAATTTGGCCAGATTTGATAGTTGGTTATTTGACTATCAAATAACACACATAAGCAGTCACTAGGCCCTAATTTATAAATTTTCCAAAATATTCATTCGAAATATCTTTACAAGATATATATTTTAAATCACTTCCAACATATTCAATAATTTAAACAATTAAATTCTTACATCCAGAACAGCATATTTAAATCCATATCAACACTTAGAATATTTCTTTCATTCTCATTTATAATTCAACCCTTTGAGAAATATTTCTAAAATAATAATCTCGTAGTAAAATATTTCAAATCCTCCACGTTTAGTACTTAGAAAATATTTAGAAGTATATTTTCCTAAAATCACTTTATTACAATACTTAGGAAATATTCCCTTTTATTTCAGACCACTCAAGTTCCTCATAATCCACTTGAAATTTCCTTATCCCATTTATAACAGATTCGATAAGTTTTCAGAATTCATTAATTAATACCCTTCGAAATTTTCAAAATCGATTGTACTCGTCTATAATCCCAACTACCCATTTGTAACTTCTTTTTCTGAATTTTAATTCATTTTTGAAATTTCTATATTTAAATACTTTGAAAATTTCCTTAAGTACCTAGAATTTCACTATAAGATTTCTCCTATAAAAATAATCTTCACTGAATAAACTCAGTTTAAAAATCTCGAGAGGATTTATAAATAAATCTCAATCATTTCAAAACTATACATATGTAATAAGTGTTTTTAAATAATAATTAATTTTTAAAACATATTTAAGTAATTATTTAAAATAATAAAACACTTTATATAACATCAATAAATAATTTCCAATTCATTTTTAAATAGACTAATTGATTTACAAGGCTGATAATAAAAATTAGAATTTATTTCAACAAATATTAAATACTTGAATAGCTAACTTAATCTAATAAGAAATTTTTAGGCTACATAGTACAATAAATAAAAATCTCAATGAAAACAATTTTAATTTCTCGACAAAAATTTATTTTAAAAATCCAATATTGTCAATTCCAATCTATAAATCCCTCTCGATTCATATCACATCGAGTACGTTTCCTATTCATAATCATTCCAATTTCAAAATAGAATCCACTATTACTTCAAACCCAATTCCCCTATCCCAATATAAATTCACACTGTAAAATTCATATTCCAGTTTGTCAACGGATATCATTTACCTTGTTTGTGAACATCATTCATAAATTAATAAACTCATTTGGGTTTGTATGCTTACAAATATAATCTCGTTTATAAATTCCTTTTTATAAATCTATTTCTTAACAAATTCCATTTATTTCTCAAATCTATTTTATATATCGATTTTAACTTCTTTTCCATATTTTTCAGAAATATCATTTACAAATTCCTCTATATAATTTATTTTAAAAATCTATATTTAAAATAATTTACGAATAGTAAGTGCAACCAAAATCAAATATATTTTTATCCCACTCAATTTCCTTTACAATAATCCAAATTCTATTATAAATATTTTTATATCCAAAAATCCCTTTAATACCTTCAAATTTAAAAATAATATTTATGGTGTTTGAAACACAAAAGTTAGGCTGGTGCTACTATAGCATGCAAACATTCTAATTCCAACACAATCCGTATCAGATTATTCACACAAATCATATATCACTATATATATGAAATACAAACAGTATATTTAAGGAATCCAGTTGGATCCCTCCAACATATTTCCCTGCATCCGCAGATGTTAATACAAAATAAAAATACCAATCCCACTTCGAGGCGGGATGTCGCGGTAATATAGGGTCATTCGCTATTATGCGGGACGCATAGGGTCTTATCTACTCCAATAGACGGGAAACACATCCAACTACTAATATATTTAATATAACATCCTAACGATAATAATATACCACAGCCGCCCTAACCTGTACTCGAGCCACCCTACCCCTAAAATTGCACCACCCTACTTCTGAATCGACCCTCATTTCTCTGTTTTTAAAATCGCGAAATCATCTTTCATCTCAGTTCAAAATTCACAAAATTGAATTCGTTCGAATTTCTAAAAAAGATCGCATGATCGAAAACGCGAGAAGGTGACAAAGTCGAGGCGACCTGGGGAGGAGTCGTGGCGCTCACGTGCAATAATGGTGAGATCGAGACAGCGCGATAGGTTTTAGGGTTGTGGGTGCACGTCTCAAGATGATGGCCGCAATGGATATCAGAGAAATCTAGGGAGGGGCTGGATTGCAGAGAAGAGTGGAGCCAAAGGGTCACGTTCGATGGGGGACTCACAATTGAGTGGTGCGGCGTGATAGGGGAGGGCCCAATGTCGAGGCTTAGTCGTGAATGGGGTGGAGCTCGTGCTCGAGCTATAGGCTAGAGTGATTACGTTTCTACAGGCAGATGGTGATGTCCTGATGAAGATGTCGACCTAACAGTGTACTGGACGTGAAGATGAAGGCTTGGGGAGGTCGCTGCTTCCCATTTGAGCGTGGTGTTAAACAATGGTAGTCTCAGACGAGGTTGGGGAAGCTCATTGATCGTTCAAGTTGGTAGCTGTTCGTTTTTCTTGCCTGGAAACGAACGATGGTGGCGGTAAAAATCTGTAATTAAATTTAAGCATATAATTTGTTATTTGATTAAGGATTTAAGTTGAAATAAATGATAAAATTTTAATAAAATTTGCATACGAGGTTCAAAAATCATGAAACAAGTCGAGTGTGGCTCGTAGCTGTGAAATATTTGCAATAGGATTGATTTGGAATTTTCCGGAGTAAGGTGGGATTTAGATAATTCATATCTAAATGTTTGGCAAATTTAAAAATCAAGGTGAGGAAATCTCACTCATTTTGGTTGACTAGTTTAATTTATAGTAATTAAAATTAATTATTGGATGCCTAGTTTGACATTTATTTTTAATATTCAAAAATATCTCATATTGGGTAAGTAAAATTCTACAATCCCTATCGAGGCATGCCACTTGGCATTTCTGATGTTTTACCCCTATTTCGAATGCAATGGAACAAGTTTCGAGACCCAATTCGATCGTATGTGGAAAATAGCTTTTTAAATCGACTATACAATTTAAATTCAATTAAATTATTTCTTGGCGGTTTTAGATCGTACGACCAAATGGTAACTCTAAACGCCACGAAATATGAAATCCGATAATAATACACTATTACGGATCCAATGGAACTAGTTTCATCGAATTCCGAGACTGCGCCCCGGATTGCTATTTTAACGCGTCGATAAAATTGACGATTTCAAAAATTTACGAAAGCACTAGAAATTTCATTTTTTAAGAACTTATTAACTCAATTCTAATTCTAATAGAATTTGTATCAACATTAGAAATCATTTCGATTCATTTTCAACTCCAATTCAATTACTTAAACGATTTTCAATTATAAATTTGATAATTAAATTTATCAAAATAAATCGCTATATTGGAACTTAAGTTTTATTCCACTTAATCGGTAAACTTCATATTAAAATTCCATTTACATTTCAAATACAACATTTAAAATAAATTAAATTTTCTAAATCAATGATTAAAAATCCGAATTGTTACATTCCTCCCTCTATAAAAGAATTTCGTCCCGGAAATTGCTAAGGTAGGACGAATGATCCAAACCTATTAACTTTTCAAAAACCCACTTAGTTAACTTGCTATTTCACTTTCCTAATTCCTTTAGTTCCATACAAAACAATTATTTTTTGTTGCTAAATCAAAATCCCTTATTCGAATTTCAAATTTGAAAACAAATTGTGGTTAACAAATTTTTTTCAAACACCCTAAATTTTCAAATTTTTTTTGGTAGAATCTCCCTTATACGAAGAGTCTTTTGCAATATGAAAAAAATGGTAAAAAGATATACATAGGCTTTCATGGCCGGAAAGCACAATATATATCTATATTTATCTCATTTTTTCTTTTAACGTGTAAGCGTACCTTACATTAGCGTTATTAATTGAGCAAGCTTACTTTGTATGCAATTTCGCAACCCAAATCTAGCCCAATACCTCCTTGTACATGTACTTACTTAATTTAAATACGTAAGCACCAAAACATGAAAATTTAATAACATTTCATTTATTTAATTAGCGCAAACAAATAGATTTCAAAAAAATGTGTTACACCGTGAATTTATCAAAAATCACAAGGTTCCAACATTTGATTATTTATTTCAATCAATTTATATATCATTTCATTCAATTCGAAGTGATTCACAAACAATTTATTTATATTCAATTCATATGTGCACTCAACATATTCATATCCACTCCTTTAATTCATTTCCAAGAAAATCTAATTCCATTCACAAATTCAATTTATTACACTACGCCATAGTTGACCTTCTGCAACATTTTTGCAAGGTGTTGCTAGCTAAAATGTTGCGACAGCTATAAAATTTTGGTCCTACTGCAACATTGTATTTTTTGTGTTACCTTAGCCATAAAAATGTGTTGCTCTAGCTAAGCAAGTGTAACACGATGCAACATTTTTATATAGTGTTGCCATAGATATATTCTAAATAAAAAATTTAAAAAAAAATTTACACCTTAGCGATCCACACCACCATTTAAAACGAAATCTCAACCGTCGATTCACAACATCGATCCACACCTTACCAATTTCCATTTCCCGCTTTACTTTTCACTTACCCGCTTTCGTTTCTCACCCCTAATTTTCCAATCCCTAATTTTTATTCCGCCGACTTTAAAACAAATGACGTCGCTCCTCCTTGTTTCTTCGATCTGGAGAATAACTGGCTTTGCTTTTATCCCCCATCGGCCATATCAATTTCTGTTATTTTCTTTCGCCTCGCGTCAGTTTTCCTCACTACTTCCGGGTTTACTTCCCATGTCAACAGTACACTATTAGTTATATTGAGATTTGGTTGTTCAGGCGCTCGATTTCACAATCCAATATCACAAACCCAAATTCTTTAGTTGGGCGATTAAGACAATTGGGTGGCAGTGGATTTGCGATTTTGTTCAGGTTTTTGGCGATTCTGGTGATTCGAGGTAAGGTTGTGGGATTGCGATGGTTCAGGGAGTTGCTAATTTGGTCGCAATTTCGTGATTGGGGCCTGATGTCAGAGTGGCGGGGGGTAGTCGAATTGGTTTCGGTGAAGTTCTGGTTATTGGTAGGCAGGTGGAAGTAGTCGAATTGGTTTGGATACAGTTCAAAATTAGAGTGATGATATTGTAGTGTCATTAGATTCTGATATCTCGAATGATAGTGGAATGGTTTTGGATGTTGTCTCATATTGTAGACATGAGGGATTGAATGATTTATTGGAGCATAATGGATTAGTTTCAGTTGTTTGTTTAAATGGTAAGGGTATGTCTTGTTTAGGTAATGGTGATCAGGTGTGTCTCTTTTATGTAAATGATAAGGAGAATGTGCAAGTTTTATCTTTAAACATGCATAGAGTTATCAGGAATTGCATAAAGCTTTGGGCTTGTGGCGTGAACAGTAATAATGGTCAGTTTGTTAATGCGCTCGTTGGAAGGGATATTTGCAGGCCTGTTTGTTTGAGTTTTGAGGCTAATTGTGTAGAAGTTGCATTGAATGGTAAGAAGGTAAGCGTTTCAGCTCTTGGTTTGAACTCGGTTAATGTTCCAGTTTTCTTGAAGGCCTGTAGTGAGTTGAATTTCAATATAAAATGCACAGTTGAAATGATACGGCTATAGGAAAATGGAAGTATGGCATTATTATTGATAGAATAGAGAAGGACACAAATTTAGACAATAAGCAAATTATTATTTTCATGGATGTGAAGGAATTGCTGAAGCATATTATTCACTGTGTTGTGATACTGTCAAGGTGTGCAGGGTCAGACATCATCGCTTATTCTTTTGTTGATCCAAACAAGGTCATTTATTTTTATATTGACTCTTTAAAATTTATTTTGTACTTCTGCCTTGTATCTTTAAGAAGATCTACACCTTCTCCTATTTATGCTTGTGATTCTACTCATGTTTCCAAACTGGTAAAAAAAAATGTAGGAGTTATTCAGTAGTTAATATAAGAAGAAATGCTAGATTGTTAAAATTTAAAGCTTCTAGTTACTAAACATGTGGGCTGATGGAATGCAATATATGCTTATAGTTTAGTAGTTTGTCTGTTCCAAATATTGATTCAATATATGCTGGCTACTATTGATTCAATATTTGTTTGTATGTTTGTGTGTGTTATAATTTCAAAATTGCTTAATATTCTACAGCATCAAGTGGATGATTCAGCTCAAGCTAATAATACTATTGCTTCTAATGGTTTTGCAAAACCACGTGTCCGTGCACGATGTGGCCAGGCAACTGATCCTCACAGCATTACTGAACGGGTTAGTGCATGTCTATATTCGTCAGTGTCGGTGTCTGTATAAATTGAAACTCCATATGTAATGAGTGAACTGAGTGATGTAGCGAGGAATATCTGTATATGTGAATATCAGTGTTATATATCATTGAATTGTAAAATAGTGGAGTCGGGAATTTCTACTATTTCAAATGTTGAAATAAAATATTTATTTAAATAAATTACTGTTTGAATATCAAATTTTGTGCAATAGCATTTTATTAAAGAAATATTTATTTCTATTAAAAAATCAAATATGCTCTACATTGTGGGCCTACAAATTCAGAAAGTTAATATCTATAGCAACATTTTGGAATGTTGCTACAGACACCTATGGATGTTGTTATATACCCAAATAGGGCTCTATTGCAACAATATTACTTATGTTGCCTTAGATAGTCAAAATGTTGCCTTTGAAGTCTAAGGCAACGGCAAAAATTACATCACCCGAAAAGTGTTGCCATAGACCTATGGCAACAATTTTTGGGCCTGACCCAACATTTTTTTTGTGTTGTAGAAGGCCATTTATGGCGTAGTGTTAGTTCATTCCATTACCTGGTTCCAAATCCCAATCCATATTCATTAATTAATTCATTTCAGTTCGAATTTAATTTATTCCCACTTACGTTGAACTTCATCAATTTATTTATAACTTAAGTCATCACTTTTTCAATCCATTTCTATTTATTCAACATGATTTTATATATATATATATATATATATAAGTCAAGCTCCATTTAGAACTTAAGTTCCATTTCCATTACAATCAAATTCCATTTCATTTTAAATTGATTGTTATTCAATTTATTCAGTTCCATTTAATTCAAGTCTCCTTCCAATATCTAGTTTACTAATTAATTCATCTAATTAGTTTACTACCATTATATACTTGGCAATTAGACATTTTATATCAAAATCGCTCCATTTAATTTACATGAGTTTCAAATTCATTTTATAATTCAAGTTTGGATTTTTATTCCTTCAAATATCAAACCATTTTTTATTTTCTATTTTCTATTCCACTTTTCCAATTTACAAGTTATATAAATTATATTTCACATTTCCATAGTTTATATACTCGAGTTAATACCTTGTTTTAATCAAATTCAATTTGATTCACTATTCTTTTGACTTCCATAATTCAAGTCTATATTCATTTCCTTTAGTCATCTCAATTATACATTCAACTCTATTAAATTCAAATTTCATTTCAATAATGATAAATTATAGTTATATAACTATTTCACAACTCAAATTTTATTTTAATTCAATTCGATGTAATTCCAATTCCAATTCGATTTTTTTTAACTTAACTTAAGTTAAATTTTAATCCATACAATTCTCTTACAAATCCAATCCATTTATCTTACTTAAGTTAAATTTATAATTTCATATTGAAATTCACAATTTCCTTTCTTATTTTATTATTCCCAACTATAAGTCCTAGCTAATTTCCTGATGTTTCTAAAATATTTAGATAAGAA
The DNA here is from genome assembly GCA_030765085.1 of Allium cepa. NCBI lineage: Eukaryota > Viridiplantae > Streptophyta > Magnoliopsida > Asparagales > Amaryllidaceae > Allium > Allium cepa. The sequence continues at coordinate 391,776,203 of CM060939.1, read as the reverse complement.
ATTCAGAATTTATACACCCAATTTTATTTCAAATCATTTTGAAATCACAAATATCTCAAATCACACTTTCTAGATTTAGACCAAACCTGATTTTTATTCGAAAAAAATTCCCTTCAGAATTTCTAAAACACCCCTTGTTTTGAACAAAATTTTCCAAATCAAATTACCCTGGTAGCAATCTATCACTTAGAAACTCGAAAATAACATCGATGATGATTGAAGTGAGTTCAGTGCTATAACACCTTCAAAATCAATTTTTAAATCAAATTTTAAGCATTTTCTACTTCAAAAATAATAGAACAATCATTCTTTCAAAACACTTGGAAAAATTTCTTGAAATTTCCAGGATTTAGTTTCCAATTCCGATATGAATTAAATTTTAGTTTTAACTCATTTCTATAATTCATACTTATACAATTTAATTTCGGTTTTTATAAACCATTCCAATTATATAATCTTGTGAGATTATAATATTATCAACCAAATGCTCCAATATACTATAATAATTTTAGAAAATTACTTCTTTTATATCAAAATATAACTTGGGTAAAATTTATTTCATTTATCCTCTTTTAAAACAATATCGTGTTGGTTTGTCTAGTTCAAGAGTTTAGAAATCCCCATCGATATGGTTGTCCAGACCGTTCTGACCAGAATTCATAAGTACTCAACCGATAAGCCAACACAATATAACAATTTATATTCACTAACAAATATATGCTGGTATCTATTAATACACTCAAACTCATTCCAGGGTACTACTGACCCTATCTCTAATGATTAATCCCAACTAAAACAAAGGTTCTCGCTTAATCTTCAGCTCAGATACCATGTGTAATGAAACAGGCTTTTCGACTCTCGAAAATCGACATCAATAAATTCACTGTTTAACATGTTGAATATTCAAGTGCTAGAAATACCGATTGCTAGGGGTGAAGAAGAAGAGATAAAAGAAAAATAGAAACAACAATACAGAATCTCAAAATCGTAGTGGAACAAAATATAATATAATATAATATAATATAACAGATTTTTATACAAAAAGGAACTGTAACTGTTAATATACATATAATCATCTAAGTACAACAATCAATACATTAATATAGACAGTTATAATAACTTGTCCCCACACATACTAAACACTCAGTTTAACACAGACATCTGAATATAATAAAGTACGTGGAATATGCCTGAGTCTCATCCAGCTCGTCTCCTGAGCTTCATAGCATTCTAACCTGAATCCATAATACTCGGTCTGACTCGAGCATTATAATAAAATAACACCTTAGTAAGTCTGGAAAACCAACGAGACAAAACACGCTCAATCTAAATTATTACTGTTATCAAAATCCTTTGAAAACAAATGTATCTCATAAGTCAATGCCACATATAATTATGACGGGTTTTTACCTTACGATAGCCAAAACATTTTATATTAAAATCATCTGATATTAAAATAATGTCTATAGAAAGTAAATTGGAAATAGCTGAAATACTTGCATCTTACATTTCACTATAGTCGGGCATAATCAAAACCGTACAGGCTTATAGTGGATATTAGATTCCATACAATGACTGGTGCACCGCCCACCACAGTACACCTCTAGAAAAATGTACCAAAATTGTAACCAACGATCTCTATCAACACGCGAACGTCCTACTACTTACTGCATAGTACCAAATATGTTATCACCCCGGGTGTTCCCACCCTAATCAAGCGCTCTCTTTTCCATGTACAACCATATCCCTAATTATTTTATAATATATCCAAGCGCATCTAAAAAAGTGATAACATACCCTACTAGAGTGCGACCCACTTAGCCCTAGTGCATCTCCCATGTTTTAGTCATTCTCGATTGATGAGGCTTAAGGCTATGTTTTACCTTTTTAAATAACGTTCATACTTGGAATGCAAACACTGCCTTCTAGGCAAGCAATGCAATGATAGCATTCATCCATACAAGTAGTCCTGGATCTGGATAAATCGAATCTCCAAATCACCGCCTCCATTAGATTTTTGATTTCATAAATCATAAAGTACAAATTGGATCGAAGTGGTTTGTGGATAATTAAATCCTATCCCTGTCTCTTCGAAACGATCAACGAATTTGGCCAAATTTGATAGTTGGTTATTTAACTATCAAATAACACACATAAGTAGTCACTAGGCCTTATTTTATAAATTTTTCAAAATATTCATTCAAAATATTTTCTCAAGATATATATTTTAAATCTCTTCCAGCACATTCAATAATTGAAACAATTCAATTCTTATATCCAGAACATGATATTTAAATCCATATCAACACTTAGAATATTTCTTTCAATCTTATTTATAATTCAACTCTTTGAGAAATAATTCTAAAATAATAATCTCGTTGTAAAATATTTCAAATCCTCACGTTTAATACTTAGAAAATATTTAGAAGTATATTTTCCTAAAATCACTTATTTCCAATACTTAGGAAATATTCCCTTTTATTTCATACCTCTCAAATCCTTATAATCCACTTGAAATTTCCTTAATCCATTTATAACGGATTCGATAAGTTTCCGAAATTCGTTAATTAATATGCTTTAAAAAATTTAAAATCGATTATACTCGTCTATAATCCCAACTACCCATTTCTAACTTCGTTTTAAGAATTTTGATTCATTTTTGAAATTTTGATATTTATATACTTAGGAAATTTCCTAAAGTTCCCAAAATTTCACTATAAAATTTCTCTTATAACAATCATCTTCGCTAAATAAACGCAGTTTACAAATCTCGAGAGGATTGATAAATAAATTTCAATCATTTCAAAACTATATATAATAATAAGTATTTTTAAAAAATAATTCATTTTTAAAACATATTTAAGTACTTATTTAAAATATTAACACATTATAACATCGATAAATAATTTCCAATTCATTTTTAAATAGACTAATTGATTTACAAGGTTGTTTATAAAAATTAGAATTTATTTCATTAAATATTAAATACTTGAATAACTAACTTAATCTAATAAATAATTTTTAAGCTACATAGTACATTAAATAAAAATCCTATTTAAAACAATTTTAATTTCTCAACAAAAATCTATTTTAAAAATCCAATATTGCCGATTCCAATTTATAAATCCCTCTTGATTCGTATGACATCGACCATGTTTCCAATTCATAGTCATTCCACATTTCAAAATAGAATCCACTATGTTTCAAACCCGATTCCCCTATCTCGATATAAATTCACAATGTAAATTTATATTCCAATTTATCAACGGAAAAATTTCCAATACAATCTATATCAGATTATTCACACAAATCATATATCATTATATATGAAAAACAATCAATATATTTGAGGAATCCAGTTGGATACCTCCAACCATTTTTCCTGCATCCACCGATGTTAATACAATATAAAAATATCAATCCTGCTTCGAGGCAGGATATCGCGGTAATATAAGGTCATCCGCTATTATGCAGGGCGCATAGGATCTCATCCTCTCCAATAGATGGGAAATATATCTAACTACTAATACACACACACACACATACAAACACACACTAATATATATAATATAACATCCTACCATTAATAATATATTAATTCGACCAAGCATCCAATAATTAATTTTAATTGCTATAAATTAAACTAGTCAACTAAATTGAGTGACATTTACTCACCTTGATTTTTTAAATTTGTTGAACATTTAGATTTTGAATTATCTAAAATCCAAGCTTACTCCAGAAAATTCCAAACCAATCCTATTACAAAGATTTCACAGCTACGAACTACACTCAACTTTTTTTGTGATTTTTGGACCTCGTATGCATATTATATTATAATTTTATTATCTATTTCGTTTTAAATCCTTAATCAAATAACTAATTATATGCTTAAATTTAATTATAGATTTATACCTCGACCATCGTTCGTTTCCAGCCAAGAAAAACGAATAACAACCCACTTAAACGGTCGACGAGCTTCCCTAACCACGCCTGAGACCACCACTACTTATCATCGCACTCAAACCGGAAGCCAAGACCTCCCCATTGCTTTCATCTTCACATCCAAAACACTACTAGGTCGACGTCTTTACCAGGACATCATCATCTGCCTGTCAAAACGTCATCACTCCAGTCGGTAGCTCGAGCATGAGCTTCACCCATTCATGACTAAGCCTCGGGCTCTACACTGCCGTGCCACGCCACTCGATCGCGAGTCCCCATCGAAAGTGACCCTCGGCCTCCACTCATCTCTGCAACCAGGCCCCCTCAAATTTAGCCGTTACCAATTGTGGCCATCATCTCGAGACACGCGCCCACAACCTTAAAACCCATTGCACTACCTCGACTTGCCATGTTATCGCATGCGAGCGCTGCGACTCCTCCTCAGGTCGCCTCGAGTTCGTCTCCTTCTCGCGATTCCGATCGCGCAATCTGTTTTTTTGTTTAAACTTCGAACATATTCGATTTCGTGAATTTTGAACTGAGATGAAAGAGGATTTCACAATTTTAAAAACAAAGAAGGACAGCTCGATTCAGAAGTGGGGTGGCATGTTTGTAGGGGTAGGGTGGCTGTGATTTAACATTTATTTTTTATATTCAAATATATCTCGTATCAGGTAACTAAAAATCTACATTCCCTATCGAGGTGTGCCTCTCGACGTTTCTTATGTTATACCCCTATCCAAACACATGGAACAAGTTTCGAGACCCAATTCGACCGTATGTGGAAAATAACATTTTAAATCAACTATTTATTTTAGATTCAATCAAATTATTTCTAGGCGTTTTCTGATCGTACAACCAAATGGTAACTCCAGATATTGCGAAATTTGAAATCTGATAATAATACACCATTACGGATCCAATGGAACTGGTTTTGTTGAGCCAAGACAGTTCCATGAATCGCTACTTTAACGCGTTGATAAAATCGACAGTTTCAAAAATTTATGAAAGCACTTGAAATTTTAGTTTTAAAAACTTATTAACTCAATTCTATTTTAAATAGAATTTATATAAATATTCGAAAACATTTCGATTCATTTTCAACTACAATTCAATTACTTAACGATTTTCAATTATTAATTCAATAATTAAATTTATCTAATAAATCACTATATTTGGAACTTAAGTTTTATTCCACTTATTTGATCGATAAACTTCAAATTAAAATTCCATTTACATTTCAAATTTAACATTTAGAATGAATTCAATGTTCAAAATCAACGACTAAAAAATCGCGTCATTAAATCGACAGCGCGAATTTACAACCTATTTACGTTATACTAAAAGAAAAAATCAAGAAGACATACCATGGAATATGATGTTTGAAAAATGAAATTTTGCTGTTTGATTCCTCGAAAAAAACTTAAGTGAAAATGATAAATTTGGAGTAATGTAGTAAAAGTGAAAACGTTGAAACCTAGAATGACTAAAAGAGGGTGTGTATATCATGCATATACAAGATCAAATAATTAATAAGGAAGAAGTCTGAAGTATCTAGGTTCAATGGTCCTAAAATATTAGGGGAGGGAGATAGAAAGAATAGATAAAAAGATTGAATTAATACGGGTTGGATAAAATAAAGACAAACTAGTACCACTTTATGTGGTAAATATATACTAGCCAAATTAGAAGAGGATTTATATTAAATAGTAATTAGACTATGGAGTGGAATGGTCGACTCTAAAAAATAAATAAGAAAATAAGACAAATGTTATAAAAATGAGGATGTTAAGAGGGTTAATTGGAATTACAAGAAAAATAAAATTAAAAATTAGAGTGAAAAATAAACTTAAGTGACGTAGATAAACTAGAAAATTAAATTAAATATACTTAAAAGGTATGAACACATATAAAGAAGATAAAAGTTATGCTGATGAGGGGAGGAGATACTATTCATATTGAAGGGAAAAGAAAAAATCAAATCAAAATTAACATGAAAAAAAGTACTAAAATAGTCATAAAGGAATAAATTGATTAAAGAGATAACTTTAAATTAAAAATCATGGAAATTGAATATTCATGTTGTTGAAGATATTTCTCGTTCTCATAACACCAAATTAGTTTCATTTTATTTTAAAGTAATTACAACACATAATGCTTTCGTAATCAGAAATTAACATATTTAAGTGGTATTAAAATTGCCTTGAAAAGAAATAATGGTGTAGCTAAAGCGTACACAATTATGTAGGTGTACTGTAACAATTTATTAAAATGTTAACTTTTACTTAACCATTAATTTGATATAAACCAGACAAAATCCGGCACATAATACAAGATAATAAATGCACTAAAGTAAAAGGACATGGATGTTTATATGGTTTGGATATTAAGGAATCCTACATCCATGGGTTGATTTTGTCTTCTTACCACTCTTTCATGGTACGATCTTTTATAACTCCATGGCGGAGAATGTTATTTTACAATATATTACTTAGAGAATAAAATGTGCGATCCTCTCATGCTATTGCAGTGCCTTCCCCTTTATAGTAGAAGTGATGTTACATGGATTGTTAATGCCATATCCTTGTATTCCTTCTCTGCCATTAGATGTTGTCACGTGTTTCTAATCCATTTGATTGTTTGAATGTGCATGGATTGTTGACGTGGCTACATGCAAAGTTAAAGGGTAAATTTCAAAGAAATTCCTTTAGGATCTATGAGGCCTTTGAAGTCTAAAGAAGATTCTAAATCCAATCTAAAATATTTTTAAATAGACTCCTTTATTTTAGGATTTACAAGAATTTAATATTTATATAAATTAGAGTATATCAAATATACTTTTATATATGCATTTATGTCTGATTTTACTTGTTAAACTGAAACTGGAAAAGGAAACCATTCGTTTTCTTATCTTAACTTATCCAGTTAATGAGTCGATATATGATTTTACTCGGAGAGAGATAACTTTTCATTTCTTTCCCTTTAATTAAATGATCGATGGATTGATTAAATGGCACAGATAACCAAATTTATACTTTGGATATATTATGAGTATATCCAAATATACTCTAATGTATACTGGGTAAGTGCAGTATATCATATTGTATACATAGTTAATGTGTACGTGTTTTAGTGCTGGGATTTATAACACAACAGACACATTATCCCTTTTTGTACACATTGGTTGTCCAACATATTATTTAAAACATATGAGTGAATATGTGTGTTTGTATGTTCAAATATACTTACTATAAATATATATGCATGCGTGCATGTGTTTTAACGAATCCTTTAATTAGTCTTAATTGATTCAACCAAGTCGACTAGTTCGAATCTAGATTTATTTCCAAAACATGAAATGATTTTATCTAGTAATTTTTTTAAAAACATATCTTAATATGTAAATCCAAATATAGCCTATGTTTATATGCTAATAATTTAAAGTAAGCTAAAATATAGTTAATTTACAAGTAATGATAAAGTATAATTTATTAAACAAAATTAGAATGTAGATACATGTAGGTTTCTACATTAAAAACAAATCTCCATTAATGCCAAGATGAGTATGTGTGGGTTTAAATGTTTTTTAAACACTCACTGTAAAATAGTTTTCAAATTAATTTTAATAATATATATATACATAAATACAGATCTATATGTTTTGAAATAGAGAACTATTTGCAACGACCCGGAATTTTAGGATATTTGAAATGGGAATTGTGACGCCCCACCTCTATACCCACTCTAGCCAAGGACACTACGGGGTAATGCAGTCAACTAGCGTGGAGAATAAGGCTGTTGAGGAGCGACCATCCGCGTAATTGCTTTGTGCGAGCACTAATATGCCAGATAGTACAACATGCATTTGGTTTCAAGAGGAAATCCAACATACCGATACAAACTCAAAGCTACTACATAGTGGCTATATATATTCTTCGGAAACAAATATAGAAATAAACATAAGACAAATCAGTCACAGACAGCCATATCACAAAGGCGGAAATAGATATGAATATAACACTTAAAAGTGTGTATCAGAGTAGTGGTCAAACAAGATCCACAATATCACAAAAGAATAGCTACAAGTGCTAGACAAAAGAATATGGATACATCAATGAGTCTATATCTCAAATGTATACAACAAAAACTACTAATCTAAGTAGTTAGCCAAAAGTTAGGGTGATAATCCCAGATGTGAAGTCAAGCAGAAGCACCTGTAACATCTCAGTCTGACCCGAGTATTATTTAATAAGAAAATAATAAACGGATTAGTCTAGCTATAAATATCGAATGTAATGACATAGAATAAGAGATATGACATAAACATATAAAAATCATAATACTATACTATGATAAGTATGTAATTGAAAATCAACAAGAGATTAATCAATATCATAAGAATATTCTCAAAGATAAAAAGGAATGTCATACTCTATATTTTTATTCACAAAAAGTTAATGGCACACAAATTCATCAATGCACAATAGTTGATACAACTTATCAATGAAAATCACGAAAATTGGTGAAGCACAAGTTCTAGAAATCATCAATAGAAATTCAGAAATCACAAAAAGGGGGAGGCCTATCACAAAACGGGAGCATGAAAACTCACCAACACGTGTATCACAAAACAGAACGCTATTCCATGGTTGCTAACCATTAATTTTGAGCCGTAGCTCCATAAAACGGTCCGAAGACCATGGGTCGCTACCCCACCAATTTGAGCCGAAGCTCCACAGAAACAGGGTTTAGTCTCCCTCGCAGACAAGAGACATCGCACATTGATAGTCTAAATCACAAAATGATCATCATCGATCATCAAGAAATGTCAATTACACTAAGCTAGTAAATATATGAGCTTAGCTTCATGTCCCATAACCACTAGCTTAACTTAAATATTTACGAACAAATTGTAGATCTCCACTCGAAAGTTGTCACAAGAGATTCAATCGAGCAAGTCCAAGAATTAACCGGCGAAGTAAACGCAAGCGTTTCATACCACTTGTTTTACTAAGCCATTTAATTAGATTTCTCGTACGAGTGAGGTAAATGTTTATATATACTAGTAGATTGGAAAACGGTTTAAGAAACAAGCTTTGTAATAAAATATGGTTGAAATCGTTTTGATGAAGGAGTTTTGATATTTACTACTAGTATTGAAACCTTTATATTTTTAAAATGACAAATCACAAAAATGATTGTAGAAACGATAAGTCACAAAAATTCACATTCGAAGACGTGAATAAAATCCAAAGAATTCGATTCCAAATCCATCAAAGTGGAAATACCCTTGCGACTTAACAGCCTTATGACTTAACATAATTCAACACAAGAAATCAGCGGCTCAACACATGCGACTCCACGGCATACGACCTAAGAGATCAGCGACTTAAGAAATAGCATGCGGCCTAACAGAGCAACTTAACATGGCGCGACCTATAGCATGGCGCGACCTAAGTTGGTGCGAGATATAGCAGCAGGCCGAGCGACCTAAATGATTGTGACTTAAACAATGACGCGACCCATAGCAGCAGGCCGAGCGACCTAAGTGGTGCGAGCAAGCCGAGCGACTTAAGGGGTGCAAGCAGGCCAAGCGACCTAACATGGCCGACTCATAGCAGGTGTGATTTAAAGCATGGAGCGACCTATAACAGGTGCGACTTAACAGGCCGACTCATTAGCGAGGCGAGCGACCTAAGGAGCGCGACTTAACAGGCCGACTCATTAGCGAGGCGAGCGACCTAAGGAGCGCGACTTAACAGGCCGAGCGATTTATGAACAGGCCGAGCGACCTAAGGCAGGCTGAGCGACTTAAGGAGGTGAGGCTGAGCGACCTAAGTGGTTGCGACCTAACATGGTGCGACCTAACTGCAGGCCGAGAGACATATATGCAGGCCGAACGACCAAAGAAACAGAAGTCCAAAAACTCTCTCAATTTGCAACCGGTCGAGCACGGACGCTAGGGGATTACACCCATCGGCTACCCGGTCCTATTGGCTCCTCGATGCATCACCAAAAACGTATTCAAACTTCAAAGTTAGGTTTTTAAGGATTTGAACCCAAAACACTAAAAATTGGGATATTCACCAATTCAATCCAAACCAAATGCATATGCACATGAATAAGTGTTAGGAATTCATACCCAACAATCAAAGATAGTTATAGACAAAGATGTGAGATAAAAATCTCACCTTTTCATAAAATCAATTAAGAAGAAGCTTAAAAGAAAAGGAAGAATCAACCACACTTCAATCTCAACACAAGAAGCTTGAATCAATGGCTTCTCTTTGGATTTGGAGTTAGATGTTGGTTTTGCAAATGAACTTGGGCTTGGAGTTTTAATTTCCCATTCCTCTCTCCATTTTTGATGAAGCTTGAGTGTTAGGAAATGAAAGTGAAGTAATGAAGGAAAGAGGGGGTTGAGCTAGAGTTAATAGTTTAGGCTAATGGGCTAAACCAAACCCAAAGCCCAAAGTGAAAAAGTGGCAAAATTCCACTAACTCCAAACATATCAAATTTATACTCAAATTGGGTCCAAAACGACGTTTTGGACCCGATGGAAGTGGTCCCAAGTCCTAATTCGACCGTATACAAAAAGTAACTTTTCGGACTAAAATCCGACTAACGATAAATATCTAAATAAAATATTTAAATATTCAATCGTAAAATATGCGGGTTGTTACAGGAATATTTAATTGATTTTAAATATTCAGGTGTAGATTTTTTAAATTGGATTTCAAATATAAATATTTATTGGATAATTAAACCATTGAATTAAACAACTGGAAATTGGGTAAAATATGAAATCGGTAGTTTCGAGCTTGTTAAAAATAAATTGAAGGCTTGTAAAATTTATATTGATTATAATGAAGATAATAAAAATGTTAAAAGTGAATTTTAAAGTGTTTTGTTCAGTTTTAAAAATATATCGTTTAAATGGACATTTAAAAATATCCTTCTGAGGCACAATCTTGGAATTCGATGAAACCAGTTCCATTGAATCTGTAATATTATATTATTATTGGATTTCAATTTTCAGTGTTTGAAGTTTTCGTTTGGTCGTACGGTACGTAAACGCGCCGAAGTCTATATCGAAAATTCAATATAATAACTGGGTCCAAAAACTATCTTCTCCATACGATCGAATCGGGACTCGAAACCTTTTCCATTGCATTATAAATAGGGGTATAACGTTATTAACGCCTAGAGGCACATCTCGATAGGGGTTAGTGATTTTGAACTATGTAATCAGGACAGTTCGAATTTAATTATATATATATATATATATGTTTTTGATTTGTCAAATATATTCCCATTAAAACTTTTACCTTTCACTTCAGAGCTTTTCCACTTCTCTTCACATCACTATTCACCCACTCCTACATGCAAGGCATCCCTTCCATCCATTTTAAATCACGCCCCTCCTTCTTCTTCTTATCAGTTGAAAACATTCAAAAATCATAACAGAAAAAAATTTAAACATTTAAAATCGTGAGCCTCCTTTATAGATCGCGATTCCTTTCTGTAACTTCAGAAAAGTAATATTAGCCTCTCGTCTTTAGTAGCTTAAAAAAAATCGAATCAAAATCAAATCCTCGAATCCCTTCAGTTTAGCAAAAATTGATCATCGAGAAAGGGGGATGACTCGCATGTAGATTATAGCGCAAGGGCGCGAGGGAAGATCGAATCGAAGTGGCTAGTGTGTGGATGTCGCGATCACGGAGGCGTTTAGCTGCCTCGAACTCATGAGCTTCGATCAAATTTAGTCATCACGACCTGGGAGAGAATCCCGAGCTGGTAGGGGCTATGGCCACGATGTCGTGTTCGATGGAAGGAGCTTGCGTGCGTGACGTGATGGGATTGGGACAGTGTAATCGATGGATGTTCAACGACTATGTACACATGCATTTGGGGATGTCGACAGGAACAAGGATGGTGAAGTTCATAGTGGTCGAAGCTTGGCAGTGACCGATGTGGGAGAACTCGGGTCATGAGCTCTAAGCAAGCGATCTGGAAGGGAAGATAGTGATCATATGGGTTATGAGGGTGTTGAGCAACCTAGAGTTCGATGGCTATGAGATATTCGAATTTTATTTTCCAATTAAAACTTGTTTTAATAAATATATACACAGACTGAAAAATATATGTAAGGTTTAAAAAGAAAACTCTTTTTCTAGTCTAAATCACAAAATGATCATCATCGATCATCAAGAAGTGTCAATTACACTAAGCTAGTAAATATATGAGCTTAGCTTCATGTCCCATAACCACTAGCTTAACTTAAATATTTACGAAAAAATTGTAGATCTCCACTCGAAAATTGTCACAAGAGATTCAATCGAACAAGTCCAAGAATTAACCGGCGAAGTAAATGCAAGCGTTTCATACCACTTGTTTTACTAAGCCGTTTAATTAGATTTCTCGTACGAATGAGGTAAAGGTTTATATATACTAGTAGATTGGAAAACGGTTTAAGAAACAAGTTTTGTAATAAAATAGGTTGAAATCGTTTTGATGAAGGAGTTTTGATATTTACTACTAGTATTGAAACCTTTATATTTTTAAAATGACAAATCACAAAAATGATTGTAGAAACAATAAGTCATAAAAATTCACATTCAAAGACGTGAATAAAATCCAAAGAATTCAATTCCAAATCGATCAAAGTGGAAATACCCTTGCGACTTAACAGCCACGACTTACGACTTAACATAATTCAACACAATAAATCAGCGGCTCAACACATGCGACTCCACGGCATACGACCTAAGAGATCAGTGACTTAAGAAATAGCATGCGGCCTAACAGAGCAACTTAATATCGCGCGACCTATAGCATGGCGCGACCTAAGTTGGTGCGAGATATAGCAGCAGGCCGAGCAACCTAAATGTTGCGACTTAAACCATGACGCGACCCATAGCAGCAGGTCGAGCGACCTAAGTGGTGCAAGCAAGCCGAGCGACTTAAGGGGTGCAAGCAGGCCGAGTGACCTAACATGGCTTACTCATAGCAGATGTGACTTAAAGCATGGCATGACCTATAACAGGTGCGACTTAACAGGCCGACTCTTTAACGAGGCGAGCGACCTAAGGAGCGCGACTTAACAGGCCGACTCATTAGCGAGGCAAGCGACCTAAGGAGCGCGACTTAACAGGTCGAGCGACTAATGAACAGGCCGAGCGACTTATGAACAGGCCGAGTGACCTAAATGGTCAGCGACCTAAGGCAGGCAGAGCGACTTAAGGAGGTGAGGTTGAGCGACCTAAGTGGTTGCGACCTAACTGCAGGCCGAGAGACATATATGCAGGCCGAACGACCTAAGAAACAGAAGTGCAAAAACTCTCTCAATTTGCAACCGGTCGAGCACAGAGGCTAGGGGATTACACCCATCGGCTACCTGGTCCTATTGGCTCCTCGATGCATCACCAAAAACGTGTTCAAACTTCAAAGTTAGGTTTTTAAAGATTTGAACCCAAAACACTAAAAATTGGGATATTCACCAATTCAATCCAAACCAAAAGCAAATGCACATGAATAAGTGTTAGGAATTCATACCCAACAATCAAAGATAGTTATAGACAAAGATGTGAGATAAAAATCTCACCTTTTCACAAAATCAATGAAGAAGAAGGTTAAATGAAAAGGAAGAATTAACCACACTTCAATCTCAACACAAGAAGCTTGAATCAATGGCTTCTCTTTGGATTTGGAGTTAGATGTTGGATTTGTAAATGAACTAGGGCTTGGAGTTTTATTTTCCCATTCCTCTCTCCATTTTTGATGAAGCTTCAATGTTAGGAAATGAAAGTGAAGTAATGAAAAAAAAGAGGGGGTTGAGCTAGAGTTAATAGTTTAGGCTAATGGGCTAAACCAAACCCAAAGCCCAAAGTGAAAAGGTGGCAAAATTCCACTAACTCCAAACATATCAAAGTTTATACTCAAAAAGATCGCAAACGGCGTTTTGGACCCAATGGAAGTGGTCTCGAGTCCTAATTCGACTGTATGCAAAAAGTAACTTTTTGGACTAAAATCCGACTAACGATAAATATTTAAATAAAATATTTAAATATTCAATCGTAAAATATGCGGGTTGTTACAGACTCCTCTCCATAAAAAAATTGCGTCCTTGCAATATTTAAGAAGAAAATATAAGGTAACAACCATGAAAGCATATCAACACAAAAGAAATTTGAAATAAGAAATTCACCTCAAAGAGCACGGGAAAGTAAGTCCGGATGTGCTCACTCGATGAACTCTCTAGATTCCCAAGCGCAATCCTTAGGATTTGAGGACCATTGAACTTTAAGAAGCGGAACATCTTTATTTCGAAGGCGTTTGACCTCCGAAGCAATAATACAAATAGGATGTTGCTCATAAGTTAAATTAGGCGAAACTTCAATTTCTTCCACAACACCGGGATCAAGAATAGAATTGGAATCTCGAAGGCACTTTCATAATTGAGAAACGTGAAACACATCATGAATAGCAGAAAATTGAGCCGGTAATAAAAGGCGATAAGCCCCGGAACCAAGGCGTTCAATGATGGGAAATGGATCAGTATATCTAGGTGCTAACTTTCTCGATCGACTGAAACGTACAACACCCTTTATAGGTGAAACACGAATAAACACAAGATCTCCCACAGAAAATTTTAATTTCCTTCTCCGGTTATCGGCATAGGATTTTTGTCTACTTTGGGCTCCTTTCATCCAATGACGAATAAGATCAATCTTTTCTATGGAATCACGAATAAAATCTGGACCTAAAACCAGCTTCTCACCGGCCTCAAGCCAACAAGAAGGAGAACGGCATGGCCTTCCATAGAGTGCCTTGAAAGGTGCCATACCAATACTAGATTGGAAGCTATTATTATAGGAAAACTCAACAAGAGAAATATGATCTTCCCAACTTCCACAAAATCAAGAACACATGCACGAAGAAGATCTTCAAGAGTTTGATTCACACGCTTGGTTTGTCCATCAGACTGAGGATGATAAGCGGTGCTAAAATTAAGGTTCGTCCCCAAAGCTTTTTGAAGACTCTTCCAAAATCCACTAGTAAACAATGGATCTCGATCACTAACAATAAAAGTAGGAACTCCATGCAATTTAACAATTTCTTTGATAAAAAGTTTGGCCAAAAGAGGTACGGTTCGATTAGACCGAACGGGAATGAAATGAGCGGATTTAGTAAGTCTATCAACTATCACCCATAAGCTATCATGACCCGAACGAGAACGGGGAAGGCCGTCTATAAAATCCATGGAAATTTGGTCCCACTTTCAAATTTGAATTTCTAAAGGTTGCAATAACCCACCGGGCCTTTAATGCTCGGCCTTAATGAGTTGGCAAGTCATGCAACACTTAACAAAGTTAGCAATATTAGATTTCATTCCCTCCCAATAATAAAGTCGCTTCATATCCGCGTACATTTTACTACTACCGGGATGAATGGTAAATTTAGAACGATGAGAATCTTCTAAAATATGTTTACGAAGATCACTAATATTTGGCACGATAAGTCTACCAAATTTTCAAATGGCCCCACGCGAATCAATATCAAAGTCTTTCAAACCTTCAATATCAATTTTATTCCTAAAATTCTGGACAAGAAGAGCTAATTCGGGATCTAGCTTTTGAGCTTCAAGAATGCGGTCTAAAAGAGAAGGATGAGCCTCAAGGCTACATAAAACAAGATATGAACATAAATCGGAAACACGACCTCGAATCTCACAAGTGGATAAAATTCCGAGGTCATTCCATTCGGGTATCATCATAGAAACAACCACTTGTTGCTTGCGACTAAGTGCATCGGTAACACGATTTCCCTTTCCGGGGGTATAAAGAATATCAAGATCATAAGATGCAAGGAACTCGAGCCAACGTTGTTGACGCAAATTAAGTTCCTTTTGGGAAAATAAATACTTCAAAGATTTATGATCGGTATAGAAAATAAACTTCTCTCCCAAAAGATAATGACGCCAAATTCGAAGGGCAAAAACAATGGCTGCGAGTTCTAAATCATGAGTAACATATCTAGACTCGGCGGGCTTCAATTGCCTAGAAGCATAAGCAATAACACGTTTTCTTTGCATAAGAATGACACCCAAACCAACGTGACTAGCATCGGTATAAACAATAAAATCTTGGTTTCCTTAGGGAATCACAAGAATAGGAGAATCGTAAAGGAGTTCTTTTAATTTTTGAAAAGAAGCTTCACATTTGTCCGACCAAAAGTATTTAACTCCCTTCTTTGTCAAACTAGTAAGAGGCACGAAATTTTTTGAAAAGTCTTTTATAAAACGACGGTAATAGCCCGCCAATCCAAGGAAGCTACGGATCTCCGTCACACTCTCTGGTCTCTTCCAATTTTGAATCGCTTCAATCTTTGAAGGATCCACGAAAATTCCGGATTCGGAAATAATATGACCAAGAAACTTCACACAAGATTGCCAGAAGTGGCATTTAGAAAATTTTGCTTTCAATTGATTGCTCCTAAGAGTTTCCAACACAATCCGAAGATGCTTTTCATGCTCCTCCTCGGTTTTTGAATACACAAAAATATCATCAATGAAGATGAGAACAAACCGATCGAGGAAGTCTTTGAAAACTCTATTCATAAGGTCAACGAAATAAGTCGGAGCATTTGTTAAACCAAATGGCATAACAAGCCATTCTAACAATCCATAACGAGTATGGAACGATGTCAAAGGAATGATATCCTCTGCGATACGAAGCTGATGAAAACCGGTAGCTAGGTCTAATTGTGAAAAGACTCTAGCACCACTAGTTGATCGTAGATCATCAATCCGAGGTAAAGGATATTTATTCTTGATAGTAAGATCATTAAGCTTGCGGTAGTCAATGCAAAGCCTAAGTGTACCATCATATTTCTTCACAAAAATAGCCGAAGCTCCCCAAGGCGAGGAACTAGAGCGAATAAATTGCTTCGTCTCCAATTCGGATAATTGTTTGCGCATCTCCTCATTTTCCTTATTGGACATGCGATAAGGAGGACGAGTGATAGGTTGAGCTCCAAGGATGAGATTAATTTTGAACTCAATTGCTCGCTTAGGTGGTAATCCTAAAACGGGCTCAAATATGTCGGAAAATTCACGAACAACGTGAATAAGAGAAATAATATCTTCCTCATCATCATTATCGTCATCATGAGAATTTAAAGAATATAAAGATGCAACCAAGCTGGAATCCGAATCTTTAAGATCAATAGAAATCTGCTTAACAGATTGAGGAGGTCGAAGATGAATAGTCCGCTCAGGGCATAGGATTTGAGCTTCGTAAAGGTTAAGCCAATCCATTCCCAAAATCATTCCAATGCCTAAGTAGCGCATAATATGCAAATCGGCTCGGAAAGAAAAATCACACAAAATAATCTCGACATCTTTACAAAGCAAACTAATTGTTGCGGATCCACCAACTGGATTCGCAATTCTCAAAGAAGTCATTAAAGCAACAACACTCAAAGAAAAAGTATCAACAAGTTCTTTTGATATAAAAGAATGGGACGCACCCGTATCAAAAAGAACTCGAATAGGGTGATCACGAAATAAAATAATGCCATCAAGGATAGAATGAGAAATACCTTGACCACGAGATGTGTTGCCAGGGGCTTGAGCAACATTAAGCTTTCCCTCCTTCTTGCCCTGAAGTTTGGGACAAGAAGATAAATAATGATCCGGGCTTTTGCAATAGCGACAAGCACGAGGCTTTGAACACTTGTTCGCATAATGGTCCTTAGAACCACAATTGTAGCATTGCCCACTACTAGAGTAGAAGTCTTTGCCACCGAAGTTGCTTGCTTCCCTTTCTTATTGGGATAAGGACCTTTGAACTTATTAGGCCTTTTCTTGTTGTTGAAGTTTGGTTTGGCACCCATAACTTCAACATCACTCTCCCTATCTGCCTCTTTAAGACGAAGAGCGATATCAATGAGTTGATCAAAAGAAACTTCTAACTTTAGAAGTAATGGATTCTTGAGATTTTTATTCAAGCCATAGAAAAATCTTTGTTTTTTCTTCAATGGGGTGTTTATGTATTCGAGCCCGTATTTAGAAAGTGACTCGAAGGATGCGACATAATCTGCCACAGAGGATTCACCTTGAACAAGGTCAATGAAACGACGAGCCAATGTCACTTTCTCAGTTTCTGGCACAAACTTTAATTCGAATCGTTCTCGGAATTTCTTCCAAGTAAGATCTGCTTCATTTATTTCAGAAATCAGAAGCTCGTACCAGTCTAATGCTCTTTCTTAGAGCATATTAGAGGCCACCTGAACACGGTGAAGATCAATAAGATTCATGCGAGAAAAGATTCGATCGCACGTTCTTAGCCAAGCCTGGACTTCAATAATAGTTTCAGAACCTTTGAATGGCTTCCCATCCAAATTGGTATAATCGTTGCACAAATGTGCAAATCCAGACTTAGGGTGAGTAGACTCCGAATTTGAACCGGCCGCCTGAGCATTCTTTACGAGATCAAGAAGCTGCTGGGCAGACATAAATACTCCATCTTGGGGAGTAGCTCTAGATTGACCGGCGCTGGGACGGCCTGGTCTAACCATTTCTCTTCCTTTAGAAAGAAAGAAAGAAAGAAAGAAGAAGGAAAAGGTTATTCACCAAATAAATATCAATCAATCTTGATATATAAACAAGGAATCATAAAGAAAATAGGATGAATCGATACGAAGACTCGAATTAAATCCTAAAGCACGACTCCTAAGATGGACTTAGGACGATGATCCTTGTTAGATTATTCTACATTGTTTCGAAGTTTGGCTCTGATACCAAGCTGTGACGCCCCACCTCTATACCCACTCTAGCCAAGGACACTACGGGGTAATGCCATCAACTAGCACGGAGAATAAGGCTGTTGAGGAGCGACCATCCGCGTAATTACTTTGTGCGAGCACCGATATGTCAGATAGTACAACATGCATTTGGTTTCAGGAGGAAATCCGACATACCGATACCAACTCAAAGCTACTCACAGTGGCTATATATATTCTTCGAAAATAAATATAGAAATAAACATAACACAAATCAGTCACAGACATCCATATCACAAAGGCGGAAATAGATATGAATATAACACTTAAAAGTGTGTATCAGAGTAGTGGTCAAACAAGATCCATAATATCACAAAAGAATAGCTACAAGTGTTAGACAAAAGAATATGGATACATCAGTGAGTCTATATCTCAAATGTATACAACAAAAACTACTAATCTAAGTAGTTAGCCAAAAGTCAGGGTGATAATCCCAGATGTGAAGTCAAGCAGAAGCACCTGTAATATCTCGGTCTGACCCGAGTATTATTTAATAAGAAAATAATAAACGGATCGGTCTAGCTATAAATATCGGATGTAATGACATAGAATAAGAGATATGACATAAACATATAAAAACCATAATACCATACTATGATAAGTATGTAATTGAAAATCAACAAGAGATTAATCAATATCACAAGAATCTTCTCAAAGATAAAAAGGAATGTCATACTCTATATTTTTATTCACAAAAAGTTAATGACACACAAATTCACCAATGCACAATAGTTGATACAACTTATCATTGAAAATCATGAAAATTAGTGAAGCGCAAATTCTAGAAATCATCGATAGAAATCCAGAAATCACAAAAAGGGGGAGACCTATCACAAAACGGGTGCATGAAAACTCACCAACACGTGTATCACAGAACAGAACGCTATTCCATGGTTGCTAACCATTAATTTTGAGCCGAAGCTCCACAAAACGGTCCGAAGACCATGGGTCGCTACCCCACCAATTTGAGCTGAAGTTCCACAGAAACAGGGTTTAGTCTCCCTTACAGACAAAGAGACATCGCACATTGCTAGTCTAAATCACAAAATGATCATCATCGATCATCAAGAAGTGTCAATTACACTAATCTAGTAAATATATGAGCTTAGCTTCATGTCCCATAACCACTAGCTTAACTTAAATATTTACGAAAAAATTGTAGATCTCCACTCGAAAATTGTCACAAGAGATTCAATCGAACAAGTCCAAGAATTAACCGGCGAAGTAAATGCAAGCATTTCATACCACTTGTTTTACTAAGCCGTTTAATTAGATTTCTCGTACGAATGAGGTAACGGTTTATATATACTAGTAGATTAGAAAACGGTTTAAGAAACAAGCTTTGTAATAAATAGGTTCAAATCGTTTTGATGAAGGAGTTTTGATATTTACTACTAGTATTGAAACCTTTATATTTTTAAAATGACAAACCACAAAAATGATTGTAGAAATAATAAGTCACAAAAATTCACATTCAAAGATGTGAATAAAATCCAAAGAATTCAATTCCAAATCCATCAAAGTGGAAATACCCTTGCGACTTAACAGCCACGACTTACGACTTAACATAATTCAACACAAGAAATTAGCGGCTCAACACATGCGACTCCACGGCATACGACCTAAGAGATCAGCGACTTAAGAAATAGCATGCGGCCTAACAGAGCAACTTAACATGGCGCGACCTATAGCATGGCGCGACCTAAGTTGGTTCGAGATATAGCAGCAGGCCGAGCGACCTAAATGGTTATGACTTAAACCATGACGCGACCCATAGCAGCAGGCCGAGCGACCTAAGTGATGCGACCTAAGTGGTGCAAGCAAGCCGAGCGACTTAAGGGGTGCAAACAGGCCTAGTGACCTAACATGGACGACTCATAGCAGGTGTGACTTAAAGCATGGCACGACCTATAACAGGTGCGACTTAACAGGCCGACTCTTTAGCGAGGCGAGCGACCTAAGGAGCGCGACTTAACAGGCTGACTCATTAGCGAGGCGAGCGACCTAAGGAGCGCGACTTAACAGGCCGAGCGACTTATGAACAGGCCGAGTGACCTAAATGGTCAGCGACCTAAGGCAGGCAGAGCGACTTAAGGAGGTGAGGCTGAGCAACCTAAGTGGTTGCGACCTAACTGCAGGCCGAGAGACATATATGCAGGCCGAACGACCTAAGAAACAGAAGTGCAAAAACTCTCTCAATTTGCAACCGGTCGAGCACAGACGCTAGAGGATTACACCCATCGGCTACCCGGTCCTATTGGCTCCTCGATGCATCACCAAAAATGTGTTCAAACTTCAAAGTTAGGTTTTTAAAGATTTGAACCCAGAACACTAAAAATTGGTATATTCACCAATTCAATCCAAACCAAAAGCATATGCACATGAATAAGTGTTAGGAATTCATACCCAACAATCAAAGATGGTTATAAACAAAGATGTGAGATAAAAATCTCACCTTTTCACAAAATCAATTAAGAAGAAGCTTAAAAGAAAAGGAAGAATCAACGACACTTCAATCTCAACACAAGAAGCTTGAATCAATGGCTTCTCTTTGGATTTGGAGATGTTGGATTTGCAAATGAACTAGGGCTTGGAGTTTTAATTTCCCATTCCCCTCTCCATTTTTGATGAAGCTTGAGTGTTAGGAAATGAAAGTGAAGTAATGAAGGAAAGAGGGGGTTGAGCTAGAGTTAATAGTTTAGGCTAATGGGCTAAACCAAACCCAAAGTGAAAAAGTGGCAAAATTCCACTAACTCCAAACATATCAAATTTATACTCAAAAAGATCGCAAGCGACGTTTTGGACCCAATGGAAGTGGTCCCAAGTCCTAATTCGACCGTATACAAAAAGTAACTTTTCGAACTAAAATCCGACTAACGATAAATATCTAAATAAAATATTTAAATATTCAATCGTAAAATATGCGGGTTGTTACAGGAATATTTAATTGATTTTAAATATTCAGGTGTAGATTTTTTAAATTGGATTTCAAATATAAATATTTATTGGATAATTAAACCATTGAATTAAACAACTGGAAATTGGGTAAAATATGAAATCGGTAGTTTCGAGCTTGTTAAAAATTAATTGAAGGCTTGTAAAATTTATATTGATTATAATGAAGATAATAAAAATGTTAAAAGTGAATTTTAATGTGTTTTGTTCAGTTTTAAAAATATATCGTTTAAATGGACATTTAAAAATATCCTTCCGAGGCACAATCTTGGAATTCGATGAAACCAGTTCCATTGAATCTGTAATATTATATTATTATTAGATTTCAATTTTCAGTGTTTGAAGTTTTCGTTTGGTCGTACGGTACGTAAACGCGCCGAAGTCTATATCGAAAATTCAATATAATAACTGGGTCAAAAAGCTATCTTCTCCATACGATCGAATCGGGACTCGAAACCTTTTCCATTGCATTATAAATAGGGGTATAACGTTATTAACGCCTAGAGGCACATCTCGATAGGGGTTAGTGATTTTGAGCTATGTAATCAGGACAGTTTGAATTTAATTATATATATATATATATATATATATATATATATATATATATGTTTTTGATTTGTCAAATATATTCCCATTAAAACTTTTACCTTTCACTTCAGAGCTTTTCCACTTCTCTTCACATCACTATTCACCCACTCCTACATGCAAGGCATCCCTTCCATCCATTTTAAATCACGCCCCTCCTTCTTCTTCTTATCAGTTGAAAACATTCAAAAATCATAACAGAAAAAAATTTAAACATTTAAAATCGCGAGCCTCCTTTATAGATCGCGATTCCTTTCTCTAACTTCAGAAAAGTAATATTAGCCTCTCGTCTTTAGTAGCTTAAAAAAAAAATCGAATCAAAATCAAATCCTCGAATCCCTTCAGTTTAGCAAAAATTGATCATCGAGAAAGGGGGATGACTCGCATGTAGATTATAGCGCAAGGGCGCGAGGGAAGATCGAATCGAAGTGGCTAGTGTGTGGATGTCGCGATCACGGAGGCGTTTAGCTGCCTCGAACTCATGAGCTTCGATCAAATTTAGTCATCACGACCTGGGAGAGAATCCCGAGCTGGTAGGGGCTATGGCCACGATGTCGTGTTCGATGGAAGGAGCTTGCGTGCGTGACGTGATGGGATTGGGACAGTGTAATCGATGGATGTTCAACGACTATGTACACATGCATTTGGGGATGTCGACAGGAACAGGGATGGTGAAGGCCATAGTGGTCGAAGCTTGGCAGTGACCGATGTGGGAGAACTCGGGTCATGAGCTCTAAGCAAGCGATCTGGAAGCGAAGATAGTGATCATATGGGTTATGAGGGTGTTGAGCAACCTAGAGTTCGATGGCTATGAGATATTCGAATTTTATTTTCCAATTAAAACTTGTTTTAATAAATATATACACAGACTGAAAAATATATGTAAGGTTTAAATAGAAAACTCTTTTTCTTTAGTCGGTGAAATATATATACAGAAAGTAGAAAGAAAAAATAATTACAGCAAGGTCTGGTCCTATTTAAGGCCAAACCATATACAATAGTTTAATATACTTTACCGTAAGATATAGAAAACATATCTGTTTTAGTTTAATATATGGGTTTGGGAGGAATTTTATTTTATTAGAATTTAATATATATATATATATATATATAATTTTGGGAAAAATTTGGGAATGTTAAAATGTTGTAGAGTTTATTTAAAAAAAATTAGATTTTTAAAATGTATATAGGTTATTTTTGGTATACGTAGATTCAAAGGAAAAAAAGAAAAATAAAATAAATAAATATATACATATTTTCACGTACTAGCAAATTTTAAAATAATGTATTATGGAGATTAACTTGTCTAACTAACCTATTTAATTATTTTAGCCACTAAAAACAATTTATTTAAAGAAAAAATAGTTTAAATTAAATTATTAGTTAATTAAATTAATTAAATTGTAATTGATTATTCGATTTATTTCAAATGTTAATAAACCATTCAATCTTTCTACAAGGTCTAAAATCGTGGAGAGACAAGCCGATTTGGGTCGGATTGCAAAATAAAAATCAAAGTTGAGTTAATCTCACTCAAATTGGATTACTAGTAAATTTAAGTAGTTAAGATTTAAATTATTGGTTGATTGCTTGAATTGATAATTTATTATCAGTCTGGATATGATATTATATATAATAATATATATATACATATTGGAGTGATTGATATTTCCTCATTATATAGCGGATGAGACCCTATGCGGCCCGTATAATAGTAGATGACCCTATATACCGCGATATTCCACCTTAACGTGGGATTGGTATATTTGTATTGTGTTAACATCTTTGGATGCAGGAAAACAGGTTGGAGGGATCCAAATGGATTCCTCAAAAATGTAAAATTTATTTTTCATATTCGGTATATGACATATTGAATAATCTATGATATATTATGTTGGAAAATTATTTTATTTGATGTTAATATATTGCTGGATATATTGTGGCATTTTAAAAATATAAATATTCAATTTTAAAAGGGAAAATTTAAAGTGAGAAATTTATAGTAAAGTTGGACAAATTTAAAAAGAAAAGAATTAGGAAAATAAATAGTTTGATTTTTAAATCCTACATAATAAATTTTGGGATATGGGAAAAATAAGGATTTTGAATAAATATGAAAAAAGGGATTTTTAAAATTAAGGACTTAAGCAATATTGTTTGTAAGTATGAAGGAATATATTTTTAAAAATTCAAGATTTAAATGGGTTGGGAAAAATAAAAGGGAAATTTTGAAATAAAGAATGAAATTGGTATTTCAGATTTAAATAAGATTTTAAATCAGAATAAAGGTGTGAATCTGGAATAAATGGGTTTTTCGGAATTAATTAGGGTAAGTAAAGGAATTTATTTTAAAGGGGATTTAATTCAGCAAATCGATTTGAAAATCGACTAAGTGTTCTGAAAATAGTGATAAAAAAGAATGAGATTATGGGATTTGTAAACTGGGTTTATAAGTAAAAGGAATTAAATATCAGTGGATATATGCGATTTTAAATTCATGGTGGGAATTTATAAAGGAATGAGTAAACTGTTTTAAAAATAAAAGTGAGTATTATTTTCAAAAAGTATGGAAAAGAAATTTACGGATTGGGGCGTAAATTAAACGGGAATAAATCGAGAAGGATTTATAATTGATTAGATGGGATATAATGGAGTGGGAAGTGTATTTTTATGAAAAGCTAAGTATGTTTTCAAAGAAAGATTTTTAAGTATAAACTAGAAGTTGTAAAGTTATTTTAAAAAGAATGTTTTTAGAGAAATTTATTATTTGAATTGTTTTAAAATCTCTAAAGTAAATATTTATTTAAGTTAATTATAGTAGTAATTATTTTTAAAGGTTAAATTAGTATTTTGATGTAAAGGATAACCATTAAATATTTATACCTTATATAACAGTTTTTATTTTAAAGGTGGTTTAGCTAAAGTTTTATTTGTGGAATTACTGTATAATTTCATCACTATTATTTGAATAAAGTAGTTTAAGTAGTTTTATTTTAAATGTTTTAAGTGTATATTTTTGGATAAAGTGATTTAATTTGTTTAAAAATCTAAATTTTAAAAAGACTTGGTGCTTTTCAAGGAAAATAGAATAATTGGTTGGACGATTATTTAGTTTGATAGTTAAATAATCGACTATCAATGTTGGCCAATGCGCTGATCGCTTCGAAGACACCAGGATCGGATTTGCTTCATTGCAGCATGATAGGGGTTTCTCGCTTCTTGTTAGGTAGCGAACAGATGACTCTTCCTCCTACATGTCCCGAAATGGTTGGTTGCAGTCGAGAGGCTAGCCGTAAAAGCAAATTCAAGGTACCAGTGTGATCTACGGCGGAAAGTGGCCGCTGTTCGAAGGTTGAAAAGCCTATGGATTGTTACACTTGGTATCAGAGCGGAAGGTTAAGCGAGAACCTTTGACTCTGGTGGGGATTACTCATTAGAGATAGGGTCAGTAGTGCCCTAGAATGAGTTTGAGTGTATTAATAGATATGAGCTCGTATTTGTTAGTGAATATAAAATTGTTTTATATTGTGTTGGTTGGTTTGTTGAGTGGTTTATGGATTCTGGTCAATACGAGTAACTAACGTTATTGATAGAGATCTCTAAACACTTGAATAGAACAACTCGATATAGTGTTGTTTTAAAATAGGATAAATGAAATAATTTTGCCCAAAGTTATTTTTGTATATAAAAGAAATAATTTTTGTAAATTATTATGAGTATATATGGTTGCTTGGTTGTTACGAAGTGATAATATTAAATTATTATCATTGTGTTGTGGAAATTAAATAAGGAAGTAATGTTATAACAAAAAGAGATAAGAAATTAATTCATAAACATAACGGAATTTGTAAATGTGAATTATAAATGGGACTTATAATTTGAAATAGAATAAAATTCCAGTGTAATATTTGAATATAGATTGAATGGTTTTGAAATTCAAAAATTTGGGAAATTTAGTTTCCGTAGAGTTTGGAAATGGTTTTCAAAGGCTTTAAAGGAATAATAATGATATTATTCGAAAATATTTTTGTATTGGAATCTGGTGAGATTTGAAATTAAAAATATTTGAAATGTTTTTGAAAAAAATAAAAGCAATGAACTCACTTTGTCACTTGAAAATAACTTCGGTGATGACTGCAGCATCATCGATATTCACTTTCGAGTTTCCAAGAGAGGGATTGCTTCCAGGATGTTTTGAATTGGTATTCATTTGCAAAATTAGGTTTGATTTTGGAATGCAAAGGAATAACTTGGTTTGGGTGTGTATGATTTCGAAGGGAAAAACAATGATTTTGAATGTTTAAGAAAGTTGTTTAAACTCTTGGAGTTTAATTAAAACTGTTTATGGAAATATAAATGGGTTTGATAACTTATAAAATTTGAATTTTGTTAGAATAGAAAATTTTAACCTAAAGAAGAGTTGAATTAAAATAGGTGTGGAACAAAATAAGTCAGAAAAGTAAACCAATTAAATGAAGTAAATTAAAGAGATTAGTGAATGGGATGTAAATAAATTGGAAAACTCATGGTAGTTTAAAATTTGAATGGAAATGGAATTTAACTGAATTATGTTAAGTAAAAAGTGAACTTTGAGAGATTTAGCCTAAGTAGGCCAACTGGAAATAATTATTGAATAAAAAATTATTAATTTGGAAATAAATTTGTGAATAAACAAATTAATTTAATTTGTAACTAAAATGGAAGTGAAATTGAATGCTGGAATGATATTTAATTTAAATTATGTAAGAAAAGTGTAATCGAAAAATTAGTTCGAATGGGCTAAATAAAATGAAAGGTTTGGAGATAGAAATTGATTGAGATATAAATAAATGAGTTAATGGAACTAATTTAAAATAATGATATGGATCAGAAATGAATGGAAGAGAGATGCTAAAATTCAATATTTAGAATTTGATGATAGATTGAATTCAAATGGAATAGGAAATTTAAGTTAAATGAAAATAGATATAAAAGCTTAAGCAGTGAAGTGTAAATAAATATAAGGAGTGTATAATATATTTATATTGAACTTAAGAAATGGATAGTGAAATTCACAAGTAAATTTGGAATTGAGAAATATACTAAGTAATATGAGAATGAAGGTTTTATAAGGGTGTGTGAAATGATAATTGTGAATAAGTGAATGGAAATCAAAATAAATGTGAATAGAAAGATATTTGATATAGCTAAAAATCAATTGAGATAAATACGTAGGATGTACATATATTATTTTATTCGCATAGCGATTTGATCCAGATTCGAACACAGAATTTCGAGATAGTTATATCGGTCCGAGTTGGGATTTTTCACTTGATTTTCGACGGCGAACCCAAGATATGGATTTTTGATTGACCCTGAAATTCTCTATCATGGTATATGGCTATGCAAGGAGAATGGCGGTTTCTGATCAAGGAACCAGATTTTAGTCCACACTAGAGAGTCAGGTAGACGTTACAAGTTCGAAAGTGGAATTGTGTGATCTAGTGAGCGATCGGATTTGATATTGCGTACGGACGATATATGTGCATCGTACGGGATTAAGTAAAGCAAATATTGAAAATTTTGTAAAGAAATGAATAAAATGATTTTGAATTCTGTGATTGGATATGACTGCTAAGTAGGGTATACGTAATTAAAAGCAAAAGATAGATTGGTGTTTTTGATTTCAAAAGATAAATTTGATTGCCCGAAAAAAGGTATGTATTTAAATTGTCGTATGAAATTTGATGATTTTCTGATCTAGCCACTTGGCTTTTTTTTTGAAATTTTGGGCCCGTAGAGGCGTTTTGTAGCTGTTTCGATCTAGTCGTGCAAAGGAGAAGTTGGCGAAATTTTTCGACAATTTAAGGAGTTAGAAAAATTTTGAAGAAATTTTGATAATTTAAATTTTGGTTTTAAATTATAATTTGAGTGGTTGAGTAAACAAAATAGTTTGAGAACAATGGATGGGTTTGGGAAGTTAGTAAGAGTGATAGGGTGTCTTTTATAAAAAGATTATTTTGGGAAGTTATTTGAAACCGTTTGGTTTTGGAAAAAATAGTTAACGGGCTGTGAGCCATTCTTCTTAACTAGCAATTTCGAGAACGAAATTCTTATTAGGGGGAGGAATGTAACAACCCAGAATTTTTGGATATTTAAAATGAGAATATTTAATTGATTTTAAATATTTAGGTGTAGATTTTTAAATTGGATTTCAAATATAACTATTTATTGGGTAATTAAACCATTGAATTAAACAATTGGAAATTGGGTAAAATATTAAATCGGGAGTTTCGAGCTTGTTAAAAATAAATTGAAGGCTTGTAAAATTTATATTGATTTTACTGAAGATAAAAAAAATGTCAAAAGTGAATTTAAAAGTGTATTGTTCAACTCTAAAAATATATCATTTAAATGGACATTTAAAAATAGCCTTGATGTTGAAAGTAGCATGAAACAACAACAGTTGCATAGCAAGTGGCTCCAGTTTGGGGACAGAAACACTGAGTTTTTTCATGCTTCAATCAAAATTAAGCAGGCTAGGGAAAATATCCATATGATTAGTGGGCAGGATGGTACTCTTTTCTCCATTCCTGATCAAATCGACTATGCTTTCCTTGATTATTACATGGATATTCTAGGTAACACATTTAATTTTGCTCCTGACCTTAACATGTTTGATGGCATATCTCTTCCTTCGCTCAGCACTGAGCATTCTTCTTTGCTTGTTGAAAAAATTACCAATGAATAAATAAAGCAAGCTCTATTTGCGATGAATAAGAAGTCCTGTGGAGGGCCTAATGGTTTTAGTGTTCTTTTCTTCACGTTTTGTTGGGATCTCATCCAGTCTGATTTTTGCAAAGCTGTGCATACTTTTTTTGATAAATATACTCTCCTCTCTGAAGTAAATGCAACCGATCTTGTCTTGATACCTAAGTCTCCCGAAGCAAGTGTGGTTTCTTCATTCAGACCCATATCTTGTTGTAATGTAGTATATAAGTCTTTATCCAAGATTCTTGCTAGCATGTTTGTTCATGTTCTTCCTGACATAATCTCTCATAACCAAGTTGCTTTTATCCTGAAAAGAAACATTATGGATAACATCCTTCTTGCATAGGAACTTCTCTGTGGTTATGGTGGGTCGAATGCTTCTCCTACTGCTATGATGAAGCTGGATATTTTGAAGGCTTATGATTCTGTGCAATGGTCTTCCATTGTTAGGATTATAGCATTAATGGGTTTCCCTAAACCTTTTATGGGGTGGATCTTTGAATGCATTTCAACTCCAAGCTTCTCACTTATTCTTAATGGTCATTCTGTAGGATATTTCAAAGCAAGGCAGGGGATTCGGCAAGGAGATCCTATCTGCTCTTATATTTTTATTCAGGTCATGGAGACATTAACTTCTCTTCTCAACGGTAAGTTTTCTGCTAATCTGATCTCCTTCCACCCGAAGTGCAAATTCCATAATGTCACATCTTTGATGTTTGCTGATGATATCATGATATTCACTAAACCTCACTTATCATCCATCCTCTGCGTCATGTCCACTTTGTCCTCCTTCCATCTGATGTCTGGTCTTAAGATCAACTTGTTTAAATCCAGCATCATCTTCTCTGGTATTGATTCTAGCCTTTCATCCTCTCTACTACAAGCGTCTGGTCTTCAACCAATGGATGCAAATATGTCTTATTTAGGTCTCCCTCTTCTAACTTCCAGACTAACCACTTCTGCTTGCATCCTTCTTTATTCCAGAATTACTTCTGTCATGGATAGGTGGTCTAATCGTTATTTATCTTAGGCTGGAAGACTCATTCTCATTAAATCAGTTTCCTTTTCAATGCTTGTTTACTGGGCCAAGCCTTCATTCTACCTTCAAAGCTTTTGAGAATGATTAGAAGTTTATGTTGCGCTTTTTGTGGTGTGGTTCTATCCACAGTAAGAAGCCTATCCCCTGCTCCTTTAATATCATTGAACTGCCCAGGGACAAAGGGGGTTTGGGAGTTATTAACATTCTGAAGTGGAATTTGGCTGCCTTTAGTTCCCACTTCAATGCAGTTCTGTCTAGGAATGGTAGTGTTTGGGTGAGATGGGTGTGGACTCATAGAATTGGTTCCAAAAACTTTTGGAGTGTTATGGTTCCACAATTATGTAGTTGGACTTGGAGGAAGCTTCTTGCTTTAAGGACAACTTTTATTCGATTCATTTGTATGATGTTGGCTTCCTCCTCTGATGTTAGGTTCTGGCATGAACCATGGGTGTCCCCTCGATTGATCCTTATCAATTTACTAACTCATCAGCATGTCCATGAAACCGGAATACCTGTCAATGCTAGGTCTACTGACTTTCTATTTCATGGCAACCTTCAGCTTCCTTACACTTCCAATCAGCAGCTCAGGGGTGTATGGAACCAAATTCAGGGTGTAGCTATTGAAACTATGGATGTTGACCATGTTCATTGGAATGGCAGCCTCCATTCTGTATCTCATGCTTATAGTATTCTTATTGGGTTGAGTAGTGTGCCAAAATGTAGGTGGCTGAGGATAATATGGAACGATGACTCCAACCCTAAGGAAAACTTTATGTTATGGAAGGTGGTTCATAATGCATTTCTTACGAGAACTGTCATGCTGAATATGGGCTTGAATCATGGAAGCATGTGTTTTTTCTGCTCTGACATGCCTGAAACTATTGTGCACATATTCTTTGAATGTGCTGCTAACCTTTCCATGCGGAGAAGAATGATGATGGTGGTGGGATGCAGGGCCTTGGCTACCTCTTCAACAATTGCTTTGAGTATTATCTACAAAGCTACTAGGTGGATAACCCAGAAATCCCGACTGTTATCTCTATGCATAAAGAAATTCTTCAATGTGCTTTGAAAAGAACGTAATGCAATTTGTTTTGATAGGAAGAGAAGAGCTGGTGAAAGTCAATGGGCTGATTTGAAAAGGGATATTCATGCTGCACTTTTGAGGCATCCCTATT
Organism: Allium cepa; assembly: GCA_030765085.1. Classification (NCBI taxonomy): domain Eukaryota; kingdom Viridiplantae; phylum Streptophyta; class Magnoliopsida; order Asparagales; family Amaryllidaceae; genus Allium; species Allium cepa. The sequence goes on along the minus strand of CM060939.1, from coordinate 391,744,910 downwards.
TTCCTCCATCATTGAGTCTGAATTGGAGATGGGTGTGCCTTTTTGGTTGCTTTTGTGTCTCCTCTTTTTTGTTTCTTCTTATTTTTTCATGTGTGTTTGTGTTGTAATCTTCTGTTCTTCATTGTGTGGTTTTCTTTTTGGGGCTTGGAGTACGTTCTAAGCTTCTTTTCCTTTTATTGTCCTTGCAATAAAATAGGTAGGGGTCCTGTCAACCCCGCTAGCCTTTGCTAAAAAAATAGCCTTCCGAGGCACAGTCTCGGAATTCGACAAAACTAGTACCATTGGATCCGTAATATTGTATTATTATCGGATTTAAATTTTCATAGTGTTTGGAGTTATCGTTTGGTCGTATGGTACGTAAACGCGCCGAAATCTTTATCGAAATTCAATATAATAACTGGGTCCAAAAAGCTATCTTCTCCATACTATCGAATTAGGAATCGAAACTTTTTCCATTGCGATCGAAATAGGGGTATAACATTATAAATACCTAGCGGCATGTCTTGATAGGGGTTCATGATTTTGAGCTATGTAATCAAGACAGTTTGAATTTAAATTGTATATATATGTTTTTGATTTGTCAAATATATTCCCATCAAAACTTTTACATTTCACTTCAGAGCTTTTCCACTTCTCTTCACATCACTGTTCACCCACTCCTACATGCAAGGCATCCCTTCCATCTATTTTAAATCTCGTTCCCCACCCTCTTCTTCTTATCAGCTAAAAACATTCAAAAATCATAACAGAAAAATAAAATTAAAACATATAAAATCACGAGCCTCCTTTATAGATTGCGATTCCTTTCTCTGACTTCAGAAAATTAACCAAAGCCTCTCCACTTTAGTAACTTAAAAATGAAATCGAATCAAAATCAAATCGTCGAATCCCTTCAGTTTAGCCGAAATTGATCATTGAGAAAGGAGGGTGGGCATGCGCGTAGATTATAGCGCAAGGGTGCGAGGGAAGATCGAATCGAAGTGGCTAGTGTATGGATGTCGTGATGCGGAGGCATTTAGCTGCCTCGAACTTGTGATCTTCGATCAAGTTTAGTCGTCGCGACCTGGGAAAGAATCCCAAGCTGGTAGGGGTATATGGCCACGTTCTCGTGTTCGGTGGGAGGAGCTTGCATGTGTGACGTGATGGGAACTGGACAATGTAATTGATGGAAGTTCGGCAAGTGTTTACATGCGAATTTGGGGATGCCAGCAGGTACAGGGATGTTGAAGGCCATAGGTGGTCGAAGCTTGGCAATGACCGATGTGGGAGAACTCGGGTAGTGGCTCTGATCGAGCGATCTGAAGGGAAGACAGTGATCATGTGGGTTCTGAGGGTGTCGAGCAACCTATTATTCGATATCCGTGAGGTATTCGAATTTTATTTTCCGATTAAAACTTGATTTAATAAATATATACACAGATTGGAAATATATGTAAGGTTTAAACAGAAAACTCTTTTTCTTTAGTCAGTGAAATACAAGTACAGAAAGCAGAAAGAAAAAAATAATTACAGTAAGGTCAGGTTCTATTTAAGGCCAAACCATATACAATAATTTAATATACTTTACCATAAGATATAGAAAAAATCTGTTTTAGTTTAGTATATGGGTTTGGAAGGAATTTTATTTTATTAGAATTTAATATATATATATATATGATTTTGGGAAAAATATGGGAATTTTAAAATGTTGTAGAGATTATATAAAAAAAATTAGATTTTTAAAATGTATATAAGTTATTTTTGGTACATGTAGATTCAAAGGATAAAAACAAAAATAAAAAATATATATATACATATATATACACATATTTTCACGTACTAGAAAATTTTAAAATAATGTATCATGGAGATTAACTTGTCTAACTAACCTATTTAATTTTTTGGCCACTAAAAATAATTTATTTAAATAAAAAAATAGTTTAAATTAAATTATTAGTTAATTAAATATATTAAATGGTAATTGATCATTCGATTTAGTTCAAATGTTAATAAATCATACAATGTTTATACAAGGTCTAAAATCGTGGAGAGACAAGCCAGTTTGGGTCACATTGCAAAACAAAAATCAAAGGTGAGTTAATCTCAATAAAATTGGATTACTAGTAAATTTAAATAGTTAAGATTTAAATTATTGGTTGATTTCTTGAATTGATAGTTTATTATCAGTCTGGATGTGATATTATATATAATAGTGTGTGTGTGTGTATTGGAGTGGTTGATATTCCCTGTAACAACCCGCATATTTATCGATTGTACATTTAAATATTTTATTTAAATATTTTATCGTTCGTCGGATTTTGGTCCGAAAAGCTACTTTTTGCATACGGTCGAATTGGGACTCGAGACCCCTCCCATTGAGTTCGAAATGACATTTGCGACCTTTTTGAGTATAAATTTCGATATGTTTGGAGATAGTAGAATTTTGCTACTTTTCACTTAGGGCTTTGGGTTTAGGTTGGGTTCAGCCCAATGTTCTAACTTAATACCCCAAACTGAAAACCCCCTCTTCATTCACTCCCTCTTCCTCTAATTTCAGTTCTAAAGAGATTAATGGTGGATGAGAATGGGAAATAGAAATCCAAAACTCTAGTTTCCATTTACAAATCAATTTCTAGCTCCAAACTCAAGAGAACCCATTGGTAAGCTTCTCTTCTTCTTCTCCAACTCTTTCTCTCTTTGATTTCAGAAAATTCCTAAACCTAATTTGGGAAATGTTTCTCTTTTTAACTTAGAATCAAGCTTCTTGAGTTGGATTTGAAGAGTGGTTGATTCCCCTTTTGCTTTCAAGCTTCTTTTTCAATTGCTTGGGTTCAAAGGTGAGATTTTTATCTCACATCTATGCTTATATTTATCTTCGATTGTTAGGTATGAATTCCTAACACTTATTCGTGTGCATTTGCTTTTGGTTTGGATTGATTTGGTGAATATTCCAATATTTAGTGTTTTGAGTTCAATTCGTTAAAAATCCTAACTTTGATGTTTGAACATGTTTTTGGTGATGCATCGAGGAGCATATAGGGTCGGGTAGTCGATTGGCATCAACCCTTAGCGCCGTTGCTCATGCGATTGCAAATTGATCGAGATTTGCACCTCATTTGAAATAGGGCATGGGTGTGCCAGCAAGAGGTTCGGCCGACCGAGCCCCTGGGCCGGCCGACCGACCTGTAGAATGGGCACTTCCTGCCTCTGTTTGGAAGTGCAGGCTACAGGGCTCAGTCGACCGAGCTCAGGGTCCGGTCGACCGACCTGCTACTCCGTGCACTTCTGTTTTTGGCTCGGTCAACCGACTCAGGGAGTCCGGTCGACCGACCTGCTGCTATTTGCCAACTATGCCTATTTTTCCTAGTTGTCTGAATTTCTAACTTTAATCGATTTGTGTTATTTCCCTATTTGTTGTTATCATTTGTCATTGACTTTGATGACTTATTTTCTTCGGGAATTCTTGGAATATCCATTTCGATGGATTCGGTATCGATTTCTTTGGATTCTATTCACGTCTTCAAATGTGAATTTTAGTGATTGATTGTTCCTACAATCTTCTTTGTGATTTGTCACTTTAAAAATATAAAGGTTTTTCTATACTAGTAGTAAATATCAAAACTCTTTCTTCAAATGATTTCAACACTATCTTAGTACAAAGCTCGTTTTCTTAAACCGTTTTCCAATCTATTAGTATATACAAGCCTTTACCTCACTCGCATGAGAAATCTAATTAAACGACTTTGTAAAACAAGTGGTATGAAACGCTTGCGTTTACTTCGTCGGTTAATTCTTGGACTTGTTCGATTGAATCTCTTCTGACAATTTTCTAGTGGAGATCTACAATTTGTTCGTAAATATTTAAGTTAAGCTAGTGGTTATGGGACATGAAGCTAAGCTCATATATTTACTAGCTTACTGTAATCGACACTTCTCTTTGATCATGACGATCATATTATGTTTTAGACTAGCATTGTGCGATGTCTTTGCTTTTGATACATTGGATGTACCGTTTGCACTACATCAATGTCTTTGCTTTTGATACATTGGATGTACCGTTTGCACTACATCAATGTCTTTTCTTTGTGATTCATTGGATGTACCGTTTGCACTACATCAATGATATGCTTTTGATACATTGGATGTACCGTTTGCACTACATCAATGTCTTTGCTTTTGATACATTGGATGTACCGTTTGCACTACATCAATGTCTTTGCTTTTGATTCATTGGATGTACCGTTTGCACTACATCAATGATATGCTTTTGATACATTGGATGTACCGTTTGCACTACATCAATGTCTGTGCTTTTGATACATTAGATGTACCATTTGCACTACATCAATGTTTTTGCTTTTGATTCATTGGATGTACCGTTTGCACTACATCAATGATATGCTTTTGATACATTGGATGTACCGTTTGCACTACATCATTGTCTTTGCTTTTGATACATTGGATGTACCGTTTGCACTACATCAATATTTTTTCTTTTGATTCATTGGATGTACCGTTTGCACTACATCAATGATATGCTTTTGATACATTGGATGTACCGTTTGCACTACATCAATGTCTTTGCTTTGTGATTCATTGGATGTACCATTTGCACTACATCAATGTCTTGGCCATCCTTTTTCTTGTGATTTCTGGATTTCGTGTGTTGAATTCTGGAATTTAAGTTTCATCAACTTTTACGATTGGCATTGATATATATGTCATTTATTGTGGCTTGGTGAATGAAATTAGGAGTATGACATTCCTTTTTATCTTTGAGAAGATCTTTGCGATATTGATTAATCTCTTATTGATTTTTCAATTATTTATTTATCACAGCTTGGCATTGTGATTATTATGCGTTTAGTCATATCTCTTATTCTATATCATTTCATCTGATATTTATAGCTAGACTGATCCGTTTATTATTTTCTTCTTAAATAATACTCGGGTCAGACTGAGATATTACAGGTGCTTCCTCATGGCTTCCTATCTGGAACCATCTTCTGACTTTTGGCTAACTACTTTAGTTTAGTAGTTTTTATTGTATACATTTGAGATACAGACTCTATGATGTATACTTATTCTTTTGTCTAGCACTTGTATCTATTCTTTTTTTGATATTGTGGATCTTGTTTGACCACTACTATGATGTACACTTTCATGTGTTATATTCATATCTATTTCCGCCTTTGTGATATGAATTATCTGTGACTGATTTGTGTTATGTTTATTTCTATATTTGTTTCCGAAGACCTTTATACCCACTGTGTAGTAGCTTTGAGTTTGTGTCGGTATGTCGGATTTCCTCTTGAGATGAAAAGTTATATTTTTATCCGGCGTATCGGTACTTGCACAAAGCAATTATATAGATGGTCGCTCCTCAACAGCCTTACTCTCCGTGCTAGTCGACAGCGTTACTCCGTAGTGTTCTTGGCTAGCGTGGGTATAGAGGTGGGGCGTCACAGCTTGGTATCAGAGCCAAACTTCGGAACAATATGGAATATTATAACAAGGATCATCATCCTAAGTCCATCTTAGGAGTCGTGCTTTAGGATTTAATTCGAGTCTTCGTACCGATTCATCCTATTTTCCTTATGATTCCTTGTTTATCTATCAAGATTGCTTGATATTCAATTTGGTGAATAACCTTTTTCTTCTTCTTTCTTTCTTTCTAAAGGATGATAAATGGTTAGACCAGGTCGTCCCAGCGCCGGTCAATCTAGTGCTACTCCCCAAGATGGAGTTTTTATGTCTGCCCAACAGCTTCTAGATCTTGTTAAGAACGCTCAAGCTGCCGGACCCAATCCAGAGCCTACTCATCCTAGATCCGGTTTTGCACGCTTGTGCAGAGACTACACCGATTTGGGTGGAAGGCTATTCATGGGATCCGAGAGTGTTATTGAAATTCAAGCTTGCTCAAATCATGCGATCGTATCTTTATTCGCATGAATCTTATTGACCTACATCGAGTCCAAGTGGCTTCTAGCATGCTCCAAGAAAGAGCATTAGATTGGTATGAGCTCTTGGTTTCCGAAATCATTGAAGCGGATCTTACTTGGGAGCAATTCCGGGGAAGATTCGAATTGAAATTTGTGTCGGAGGCTGAAAAAGTAACTTTGGCCCAGCGTTTTATCGATCTTGTTCAAGGTGAATCTTCTGTGACAGATTATGTCACATCTTTCGAATCTCTGTCCAAATACGGGGTTGAATACATCAACACCCCATTGAAGAAAAATCAGAGATTTGTCTATGGCTTGAATAAGAATCTTAAGAAGCCATTACTCCTGAAACTTGAGGTTTCATTTGATCAGCTTATTGATATCGCTCTTCGTCTTGAAGAGGCCGATAGAGAAGGTGATGTTGAAGTTGTGCGTGCCCAACAAAACTTCAACAACAACATGAAGAGGCCTATTAAATTCAAAGGCTCCATTCCCAACAAGAAAGGGAGGCAGGAAACCCCGGTAGCAAAAGCACCTACCTCTAGTCGTGGACGATGCTACAATTGTGGTTCCACGGACCATTATGCAAGGGAGTGTCCGAAACCCCTCTTTTGTCGTTATTGCAAAGGTTCGGGTCATCTTTTATCTTCGTGTCCTAAGCTTCCAAGCAAGAGAGAAGGAGAGCTGCAAGCCCCTAGCAACTCTTCTGTTGGTCAAGGTATTTTTCACTCAATCCTTGATGGCATTGTTTTATTTCGTGATCTTCTTATTCGAATTCTTTTTGATATGGGTTTCATCTCATTATTTTTATATCAAAAGAACTTGTCGATTCTTTTTCTTTGAATATTTTGGGCTTGATGACTTCTTTGAGGATTGTGAATCCGGATGGTAGATCCGCAACACTCAGTTTGCTTTTTATTGAGGTCGAAATTATTTTATGAGATTTTTCTTTCCGAGCCGATATTTTTACTTAGGCTTCGGAATTGATTTTTTGAAAGGATCGGCTTAATCATTGTGAAGCCCATATCCTATTTTTCGAGTGGACTATTCATCTTCGACATTTTCTATCTGTTAAGCAGCTTTCTATTTTTCTTTGTGATTCCGATTTCAAATTTTTGGTGGAATCATTTTATTCCTTAAGCCCCCTTATAAGGAAAGTGTTGTTTCTCTTATTCACGTAGTTTGAGAAATTTTTCGGTATTTTTGAATTTGTCTTAGGACTGTCACCTAAGCAATCCTTTGAGTAGTGTTAAGGTCTTTTCAGCTCGACCTTGCCACCGGTTTTCATTTGCTACGAGTTGCGAAAGTTAGCATTCCACTTACCGCATTCCGCACTCGTTATGATTCTTATGAATGACTTATTATGTCATTCGGTTTATCCAGCTTATTTCACCCATTTTATAAATCGAATATTCTATGAATATTTCGATGAAACCATTCTTGTATTTATTGATTTTGGATGAAAATAGTAATTTAAAATTTTGCAAATCTTTTCCATAAGATTTATTTATAAGTAAAATTGGATTTTTGTTCTTGAAACGAACGAAGAATGTTCTTAAAAGTTTTTAAGAAACATGTTTATTATCTAGAAGACGATTTTGTGATTTTATTGCCCGTTGAGTGCTTTAAGAATTTTGGACGATGCGCTTGATCAACGTTATCGATAGGAATTTCCTAAACGCTTTGATGAGACAATCAAACATAGTAAAATTCACTTCAAATAAGTAAAATTTTCTAAAAAGATGATTACATAAGTTAATTGTAATTTTGAAAGTTTTAGTTTTTGGGAAAGAAGATTATTTGAAAGAATTCTTTTCCGATACTCTTATTCTTGTGTTTTCCGAAGGGAACCAAGACTTTGCTATTTGTACCGATACTAGTCGTATTGGTTTGGTTGTCGCTCTCTTGCAAAAGAGAACGTGCTATCACTTGTGCTTCTAAATCATTATAGCTTATCGAGACTAGATATGCCACTCATGATCTAGTGCTCGCGGCTATTGTTTTTACTTTTGAAATTTGGCATCATCATATTTGGATGAGAAATTTGTTCTCTGCCTCGATCATAAATCTTTGGATATTTATTTTCTCATAGGGAACTTCATGTTGACTAGAGCTCCTAGCATCTTATGATCTGGATATTCTTTCTATTCCCGAAGGGGAAATCATGTTGCCAATACGTTTTGTCGTAGGCAACGAGGTGTTGATTCTTTGATGATGTCTGAATGGAATTATCTTTTTATCAAGTTCATCGAACGTTTTGATATACTTCGTTTTATTGAGCTTTATCTCATTTTTTTTATGGACTAGCGTCCGATGTTCTTTTATGGTGTTCGGTTCATCGGATGTACTGTTATTATACTACATCGTTGTTCCGGTTTATCGGTTCATTGGACGTACCGTTTTTGTACTACGTCGGTGTTCCGAAATTATTCAGGCTTTGGTTCATTTGGCGTACCGTTTTTGTACTACGCTGATGTCCCAAATTATTTGAGTTTCTAGTTTCTCGGGCGTACCGTTTCTGTACTACGCCATTGCACGGGCTCAATTTTCTGCTATTCTTGACGTTTTCTGCGTCTTTTAACTATGGAAATGCTTTTAGGTTTCCTATTTTTATTCTTGTGCCCGGTGATATTGTGGAAATTGAAGTTTCACCAGATTTGATTTATGAGCAACATTCCATTCGCATCATTGCTTCGGAGGTTGAGCGCCTTCGGAATAAAGATGTTCTTCTTGTGAGAGTTCAATGGTTCTCAAATCCTAAAGATTGCTCTTGAGAAATCTTGAGAATTCATCGAACGTAAACTTTCGGATTTGCTCCTTCGTGCACTTTATGGTGGACGTCTTGATTCAAATTTTCTTCTGTGTAGATCTGCTTCCATAGTTGTTACTTCTTATTTTTCCTCTTAAGTATTGCGAGGACGCAATTTCTTTAAGGAGGGGAGTCTGTAACAACCTGCATATTTATCGATTGTATATTTAAATATTTTATCGTTCGTCGGATTTTGGTCCAAAAAACTACTTTTTGCATACGGTCGAATTGGGACTCGAGACCCTCCCATTGAGTTCGAAATGACGTTTGCGACCTTTTTGAGTATAAACTTCGATATATTTGGAGATAGTAGAATTTTTCTACTTTTCACTTAGGGCTTTGGGTTTAGGTTGGGTTCAGCCCAATGTTCTAATTTAATACCCCAAACTGAAAACCCCCTCTTCATTCACTCCCTCTTCCTCTAATTTCAGTTCTAAAGAAATTAATGGTGGAAGAGAATGGGAAATAGAAATCCAAAACCTTAGTTTCCATTTACAAATCAATTTCTAGCTCCAAACTCAAGAGAACCCATTGGTAAGCTTCTCTTCTTCTTCTCCAACTCTTTCTCTCTTTGATTTCAGAAAATTCCTAAATCTAATTTGGCAAATGTTTCCCTTTTTAACTTAGAATCAAGCTTCTTGAGTTGGATTTGAAGAGTGGTTGATTCCCCTTTTGCTTTCAAGCTTCTTTTTCAATTGCTTGGGTTCAAAGGTGAGATTTTTATCTCACATCTATGCTTATATTTATCTTCGATTGTTACGTATGAATTCCTAACACTTATCTGTGTGCAATTGCTTTTGGTTTGGATTGATTTGGTGAATATTCCAATTTTTAGTGTTTTGAGTTCAATTCGTTAAAAATCCTAACTTTGATGTTTGAACATGTTTTGGTGATGCATCGAGGAGCATATAGGGCCGGGTAGTCGATTGGCATAAACCCTTAGCGCCGTTGCTCGTGCGATTGCAAATTGATCGAGATTTGCACCTCATTTGAAATAGGGCATGGGAGTGCCAGCAACAGGTTCGGCCGACCGAGCCCCTGGGCCGGCCGACCGACCTGTAGAACGGGCACTTCCTGCCTCTGTTTGGAAGTGCAGGCTACAGGGCTCGATCGACCGAGCTCAGGGTCCGGTCGACCGACCTGCTACCCCGTGCACTTCTGTTTTTGGCTCGGTCAACCGACTCAGGGAGTCCGGTCGACCGACCTGCTGCTATTTGCCAACTATGCCTATTTTGCCTAGTTGTCTGAATTTCCAACTTTAATCGATTTGTGTTATTTCCCTATTTGTTGTTATCATTTGTCATTGACTTTTATGACTTATTTTCTTCGGGAATTCTTGGAATATCCATTTCGATGGATTCGGTATCGATTTCTTTGGATTCTATTCATGTCTTCAAATGTGAATTTTAGTGATTGATTGTTCCTACAATCTTCTTTGTGATTTGTCACTTTAAAAATATAAAGGTTTTTCTATACTAGTAGTAAATATCAAAACTCTTTCTTCAAATGATTTCAACACTATCTTAGTACAAAGCTCGTTTTCTTAAACCGTTTTCCAATCTATTAGTATATACAAGCCTTTACCTCACTCGTATGAGAAATCTAATTAAACGACTTAGTAAAACAAGTGGTATGAAACGCTTGCGTTTACTTCATCGGTTAATTCTTGGACTTGTTCGATTGAATCTCTTGTGACAATTTTCTAGTGGAGATCTACAATTTGTTCGTAATTATTTAAGTTAGCTAGTGGTTATGGGACATGAAGCTAAGCTCGTATATTTACTAGCTTACTGTAATCGACACTTCTCTTTGATCATGACGATCATATTATGTTTTAGACTAGCATTGTGCGATGTCTTTGCTTTTGATACAATGGACGTACCGTTTGCACTACATCAATGTCTTTGCTTTTGATACATTGGATGTACCGTTTGCACTACATCAAAGTCTTTGCTTTGTGATTCATTGGATGTACCGTTTGCACTACATCAATGATATGCTTTTGATACATTGGATGTACCGTTTGCACTACATCAATGTCTTTGCTTTTGATACATTGGATGTACCGTTTGCACTACATCAATGTCTTTGCTTTTGATTCATTGGATGTACCGTTTGCACTACATCAATGATATGCTTTTGATACATTGGATGTACCGTTTGCACTACATCAATGTCTTTGCTTTTGATACATTGGATGTACCGTTTGCACTACATCAATGTTTTTGCTTTTGATTCATTAGATGTACCGTTTGCACTACATCAATGATATGCTTTTGATACATTGGATGTACCGTTTGCACTACATCAATGTCTTTGCTTTTGATACATTGGATGTACCGTTTGCACTACATCAATGTTTTTGCTTTTGATTCATTGGATGTACCGTTTGCACTACATCAATGATATGTTTTTGATACATTGGACGTACCGTTTGCACTACATCAATGTCTTTGCTTTGTGATTCATTGGATGTACCGTTTGCACTACATCAATGTCTTGGCCATCCTTTTTCTTGTGATTTCTGGATTTCGTGTGTTGAATTCTGGAATTTAAGTTTCATCAACTTTTACGATTGGCATTGATATATATGTCATTTATTGTGGCTTGGTGAATGAAATTAGGAGTATGACATTTCTTTTTATCTTTGAGAAGATCTTTGCGATATTGATTAATCTCTTATTGATTTTTCAATTATTTATTTATCACAGCTTGGCATTGTGATTATTATGCGTTTAGTCATATCTCTTATTCTATATCATTTCATCTGATATTTATAGCTAGACTGATCCGTTTATTATTTTCTTCTTAAATAATACTCGGGTCAGACTGAGATATTACAGGTGCTTCCTCATGGCTTCCTATCTGGAACCATCTTCTGACTTTTGGCTAACTACTTTAGTAGTTTTTGCTGTATACATTTGAGATACAGACTCTATGATGTATACTTATTCTTTTGTCTAGCACTTGTATCTATTCTTTTTTTGATATTGTGGATCTTGTTTGACCACTACTCTGATGTACACTTTCATGTGTTATATTCATATCTATTTCCGCCTTTGTGATATGAATTATCTGTGACTGATTTGTGTTATGTTTATTTCTATATTTGTTTCCGAAGACCTTTATACCCACTGTGTAGTAGCTTTGAGTTTGTGTCGGTATGTCGGATTTCCTCTTGAGATGAAAAGTTATATTTTTATCTGGCTATCGGTACTCGCACAAAGCAATTATACAGATAGTCGCTCCTCAACAGCCTTATTCTCCGTGCTAGTCGACAGCATTACTCCGTAGTGTTCTTGGCTAGTGTGGGTATAGAGGTGGGGCGTCACATTCCCGCATTATATAGCGGATGAGACCCTATGCTTCCCGCATAATAGCGGATGACCCTATATACCATGATATTCCACCTCGAAGTGGGATTGGTATTTTTATATTGTGCTAACATCTATGGATGCAGGGAAACAGGTTGGAGGGATCAAACTGGATTTCTCAAAAATGTTGAATTTATTTTTCATATTCAGTTATATGAAATGTTGAATAATCTGTGGTATATTATGTTGGAAAATTATTTTATTTGATGTTAATATATTGCTGGATATATTGTGGCATTCTAAAAATATAAATATTGAATTTTGAAAGGGAATAAAGATGGATAAATTTAAAAAGAATAGTATTGGGAAAATAAATAGTTTGATTTTTAAATCCTATATAATAAATTCTAGGATATGGGAAAAATAAGGATTTTGAATAAATGTGAAAAAGGGATTTTTAAAAATAAGGACTTATGCAATATTGTTTGTAAGTACGAAGGAATATATTTTTAAAAATTCAAGATTTAAATGAGTTGGGAAAAATAAAAGGGAAATTTCAAAATAAAGTTTGAAATTGGTATTTCAGATTTAAATAAGATTTTAAATCAGAATAAGGGAGTGAATCTGGAATAAATGGTTTTTCGGAATTAATTTGGGTAAGTAAAGGAATTTATTTTATAGGAAATTTAATTCAGCAAATCGACTAAGCGTTTTGAAAATAGTGATAAAAAAGAATGAGATTATGGGATTTATAAACTAGGTTTATAAATAAAGGGAAGTAAATATCAGTGGATATTTGTGGTTTTATTCACGGTGGGAATTTATAAAGGAATGAGTAAATCGTTTTAAAAATAAAAGCGAGTTTTATTGTTAAAAAGTTTGGAAAAGAAATTTACGGATTGGGACGTAAATTAAACTGGAATAAATTGAGAAGGATTTATAAATGATTAGATGGGATACATTGGAGTGGAAAGTGTATTTTTCTGAAAAGCTAAGTATGTTTTCACAGAAATATTTTTAACTATACACTAGAAGTTTTAAAGTTGTTTTAAAAAGAATGTTTTTAGAGAAATTTATCATTTGAATTGTTTTAAAATCTCTAAAGCAATTATTTATTTAAGCTAATTATAGTAGTAATTATTTTTAAAGGTTAAATTAGTATTTTGATGTAAAGGATAACCATGAATATTTATACCTTATATAACAGTTTTATTTTAAAAGTGGTTTGGCTATAGTTTTATTTGAGAAATTATTATAGAATTTCATCACTATTATTTTGAATAAAGTACTTTAAGTAGTTTTATTTTAAATGTTTTAACTGTATATTTTTGGATAAAGTGATTTAATTTGTTTAATAATCTAAATTTTAAAAAGACTTGGTGCTTTTGAGGGAAAATAAAATAATTGGTTGGATGATTATTTAGTTTGATAGTTAAATAACCAACTATCAATGTCGGCCAATGCGCTGATCATTCCGAAGAGACCGGGATCGGGTTTAATTATCTGAAAACCACTTCGATCCAGTTTGAACATTTGCGAATGAAGACCGTGAAGATGAGGAAGACGGTGATTCGATTTGCCCAGACCCAGGGTAACTTGTATGGATGAATGCTATCCAACCATCGTTTGGAGGACGATGAGCATTCTAAGTGAAATGTGTTCTAAAAAGGTAACGCATAGCATCAGGCCTCATCAGCCGGGAATGGCTAAAACAGGGGAGGTGCAACAAGGCTAAGTGGGTAGCACCCAAGTAGGGTATGGTCATCCCTGTCTAGAGTACCTTTTGATCTAGGCTTAGTGGGCGGTTGCTGATCCCAATCGCAGGGTTATCTTATTCGGACTATCCATAAGGGGTAGCTCCGGTCTTGTGTTGCAGGGGATTGAGAGTTGTCCTCGATACGCTGATCTATGCCAGGTACTGTGATGGGCGGTATCCTAGTAGCCCAGCCATTGTATGGAATCCAATCTCCAATAAGCGCCAGTACGTTTTGATCGTTCCCAGCTATTGCTGGAACGTGAGATACAAGCATTTCAGCTAGATTCTATTTTACTTTCTATAGACACTATTATAATATCAGACGGATTTTATAAAAATATTTTAGGTTATCGTAAGGTAAAAACCCAGCATGTTTATTTGTGGCGTGGTCTTATGAGATACCTTTGATTTCTAAGGATTTTGACAACTTTAATAATTCAGTTGAGTGTGTTTTCTCACGCTGGTCTTCCAGACGGACTCGAGTGTTATTTTATTATAATGCTCGGGTAAGACCAAGCATTACAAATACAGGATAGGATGCTTTGGAGCTCAGGATACGAGCTGGATGACGGAGATGTATATCATGTATCTGACTTTTTTTCCGCTGTGTACGGTATACTATATATTCAGCTGTGTGAGGACAATTATTATAACTGTCTGGCATTGTGCTATTGATTTGTGTGTACTCTAATGATTGTAAGTATTAAACGGTTAAAGATTCTTTTGTATAAAAATTTGTTGTTATATATTATATTTTGTTCCGCCGCGATTGTGAGATTCTGATGTTGTTTTCTATTTCTTCTTCTGCCATCTTTCTCCTCTAACCTTAATGGTTTGTATTTTCGTCCAATTTAAGTTGAACTGATGGAGAATATTGTCGACTCAAAGAGGTACGGATTTGCGGGTTGTTACATTATTCATGAAATAATGAAATCACCATTGACATTCAACTAAATATATATATATATATATATATATATATAAATTATTTATTATATTCAAATCTAAACTAACACCACCATCAACATAAAGAAAATTATAAGAATCAACAGTCAAAACCATTGTTATTATTTTCAGATCCAATTCAAATCAACAGATTCAAATTTTTAGATTTATACATATACAAATCAAGGATGAACAACACAAGGATATACAAATTTGTCAAAATAATCAAATAAATAGATCTATAACATCATGATGAAGATACACATAAAATATAATAGATCATACCAAATAGATGTAGCCTTTTAATGCACCTTGATTGATAGCGCTCCAAGATCCCAATCTGAATTAGTATCTAGTTTTGCAAGACACGGAGAACTACCTTTTATTTAATCAATTTAATTGAATGCCGTTAAAATAAATATTTTTTCCTTTTAATTTTTGACCCTGGCTGTTATAAAAGGAACATGGAGGCTATGGTTTTGAAAGAGAATCATTTAGAGAAGCAAGTGGGTGAAAGGCAAAATATTTATAGAGGTAACTTCTTTAACCTTTTCCCTTCAATTTATGGATCCGACCATTGGATTTCATGCCTCCTTTTCTTCATATGGATTGTAATGAAAGAGGTTTTATAGCCCTTTAATTTGTTCAATGATATTTGGCAAACAGTTGCATTTAAATCAAACTTAAATGCCTACTGATAACATATATCGATTTGTATACATACAACTTTTATATACGCACTCAATTAAAAGATAATGACATTAAAAATATTAATAATCGCATCCAATACATCAAACATATAATTAGTTAATATTTCCAAAAATATTAATTAATTTAATTAACTAATATTTCCAAAAATATTAATTAATTTAATTAATTTATAACAACTTATGCGGTTGTGCGACTTGCAAGTGTAAATTAAGTCATCGGTTAAAATTAAACTATTTGAATATTAATGTTCACTCGTCACCTTAATTAGCGGAGTGACATTTCGGCCAAATTTATTGCTTATACGTCTTTTTAGTAAAATCCAATTTTACTTATTTAAGCATTACTGGGTAATGCCAACAATTTACATTAATTTTTTTCGTCAAAATTATATCACTTTGGACTTATGGAATTTGGTTAAGGTCAAAATTCCAATATCCTCTACATTCAACTCTATTTTCCAAACACAAAGTTCTTGGTTCAATATTAACAATTATTAACTGAACTACTTTGGCTAGAGATTTGAACTTTGAGTTGGCTTCTGTTGACTATGTTACTAACCATATATAACTGAGGAGATGAATCCTCTTATGAATAATGTTTCACTTCCAATACTTCAACTAGACCCAACTATAGTCGATCGATGGACACCTTGCCATGTTTTAACTATAATCAAAGCGGAGCTTTCATATTGAAGATTAATAGTATTCTCAGGTCAAGAGAACTATGTGAATTAGTCACTTCAAGTTTTCTATTTGATCTAACTTATATCAACCAATAGAAAACTATCGAGTGAGTCATTTCATAATTATTCAATAACTATCAGTTGGTAACCCCTTGTTGCCATCAGAAGTCATGGGTAATACACCCTCCAACATTTGGAGAGCATTTCATACTCTAGTCTCAATGGATGCATCAATATCCTATCTCGATACATCTTAACTAGGAATATTTAAAAAGATATGTTTATTTTCATTATGATAAATTGCTCATGGTTACAACATTTTGCAACTACTATCTCAAAACATACCATTTATGGATTATCTATTGAATAAACTTTAATTTAAATTGTATAATTAATATAACACATTATATCAAGTATATAATAGAAATAAAACACCTTTTCTTTTGGACGGGATTAGTTAGTGAGATAAATTTATATAACAAATTACATAATTGCCTCTAGGGCATACCCTAACTATATCAGGTCTTACTTTTGGTGGAAATTAATTCGTATTTAAGTGGGATAATTTAGGATTTATGCAGAATAATTTGAATTTGAAGTGCTGTGTTTGAGGCTCATGCAGTGGATTTCTTTGCCTCAACTTTAGCATCATATGTAATGTACGATGATATGATCTGATGCTATGCTTTGTTGTTGAGTGACCGAACACATCATGAAATATGGTTAGGTAATGATGGCATAGTTTTTTCTAGCTAAGTTGACTTAATCTAACTGAGTTATAACGATGTTGTTCTAGTGTTGTTATGGTGGTGCAAACTGGTATGATTATGGCGGCGTGGTCTTTTATTCTATTATAGGGGAGCATATCAATATTTGCATAGTATTCCTTTCGTGGTTAGTGCAGTTATGGGCCGTTTATATCTGCACAGTTCTATATTCAATAGAGTTTTCTTTCATTATGTTGGATTAGCTCCATACTTCAGGTGTATTTGTGTGGGTGCGCAGTTGTTAAATTCGTTGTTTAGTGAAAACGTAACTACTTTGCTTGTGCTATATTATTTTCTTCTATAGAGTTAACCTGGTTGGGTCTTAGATGGGTGTGCTTTTTGTGCAGGTTTAAGATTGTGACGCTCTCTTATTATTGTGATGCGATTAGCATGGTGGCATTAGGCCTATTCAATTTGCTCTATTGACCCACGTAATGCCTTTAATTTGAGGTTGGTACTACGCCAATAATTTCACATGAATTGTGGATTGTTAATTTGTGTTGGGTATAGTTTGTTAGGCTTCTTATGTTGCACCTTGAGATATGCGCAATTACTTTTGTATGGAGGTATGGCCTGTTTTTATCTTTGGATTGATCCATGCTATCTATTGGCAGTATACATCCTAGTCAGCGCACTATATGTTATATGAGAAAATGGGTGTAATACTTACCCTCCAAGTCTACGCTAATGTATATTAGGGTGGACTTATTATTTTCATACCAAGTTTTTTTATTTGTCTAATCAATCGTTTTACATTTAATGTTTATTACACATGTCTTTATATGAGTGGTTATTTTTTCTAGTTGTTTTCATATAAACTATTTCGTATTCTAAGAAATTCACTTAGTTTTTTGTGCATATCAGTTGTCATCATCAAAATCTAATGGTCATCATGTCTTATGCCATTAGAATTTTAAGGTCAAAATTTCTTTAGCATGCGTGTGTGTGTGTGTGTGTGTGTGTATCCTCTTCTTATGTTTCTCTTTAACTTGTTGAGAAAATTCACATGAGATAATGTGATTTCCTTATATTATCTTCTTACTTTCGGGCTTAAGTCATCATTAAATGTCGTTTAAATTCCTCTCTTCCTTCCTCTTACTCTACCTTTTAGTTTACTCAACTTGATTTGGTTCATTTATTTTCCATTTAGTTATAAGTGTTTATAAATATATGTGCCTTTAAGTTGCTCGATAAAATGTTTATGTAAATTCGTTTCATTGGTTTATTAATACATTAATTGGCCTCTTGACTCTTTATTAAAATTTGAGAAATTTGACGTCGAATCATCCGTTTTTTTAGCTATTCATGATTTCCAATGATTTTGCTAGTACATTAGGTCATGATTCTTTTTTTGATTGAGCTAATTTCAACCATTTGTGAAGAAAGCCATGTAGAGAGTATATTAACTCACTTTGGAATTAAATGGCTATAAATTTAAAGTTTTTCTCCCCATCTGGACGCATTCATCTACTCCTTAGAGAGGTATATTTCTTTGACCTTGAAGCACATCTGATGTGGTCATTACCTTCCCATTCACCGTCTTATCAAAGAGTAGCTAACAATTGTTGGTTTATCAATCATCCAATTGGCTCCTATATCCTACTTTCTTTTGACACTCACCTATATTGTACATGCTAAAGATCCGATGAAAGAGTTTTTCTTCAGGCTACGGCAAATTTCACTTTGTTCAACCTATGAAATCCCTTTTTTCCACTTCTCCTTATAAGACTTATAGGTGGACCGATCAATTTTCCTTCATTTCTAACTATATCGGTTTCGTTTCATCATTTTAAAAACCAGGTACCGCCTATTTACCTATTTATCGGTTACTTTAAATTTTTTCCTATACCGATTTGCATCTTCGTCTCTTTTTAGATGGTCATCCTAATTTTACTAGCTCCAAGAGGGAGCTATTGTACCATGTAGAGAGACTCTACTTAAACTTGCCAGCGATGTCCGCAAGGATTCTAGACTTTTAACAGAAATTCTATTATGCAAATATGATTTTCTATACCAACATCACCACTTTTATAGATCTATTTTCGTTTATTCTTTTGATACCTTTGCATCACAGGGTATATTTTTTATTATATTATGAGTTAGGATCAATATCCCTTTAGCGTCATTTTTCGGCCCTCGGATATTAGTTAGAAGTTTCTATTAAATACTTATTCTTTCTCTCCTGTCAAATAGATCATTCTCTAACTGTCTGAACAACATTGCTAATAAATCTATTGTTAGGATGTGCCATCTCATTACCTCCTCAGAAGTACCCAGCATCTCCATATATTGGATGTACCACATCAAATGAACTGTTGGATCTGTCTTTTCATCGTACAATTTCCAGCGTCTGTAGCTTGAAATCAGGTATATTCCTTGTGTGTTAGATGTTAGGAGTGAATAGGTTGATGTTCACATCCTCCGAAATCCAGTCTAGTGGTCCGCCTCTCAATGCTCATCTAACTATTTCAGCAATTTTATCACTACCACCAAATGGAAGTCTTTGACCCACTTTTTCATTCTGCTCCCGCTCCTAGTGGGAAATTCTAGCAAATACTCTGCTGGTTGCACATTTGCATTTTGATTCACATTCTGTGGCCCTACATCATTATTCGGGATCGCTCCATCTTCGCCAAAATTCAAATCCACCATTCCTCCTTGACCTCGTGTATCGGCGTCGATCTGTGTGAGAAATGCGAATTAAGGATCTTAAGGCTAGGATAAACACTAGAGGGGGTGAATAGTGTTTTAGAGAATTATTAAATCTTTTTATGTTTTTTTTTAATTTAAACACAAACATATGTAATATTTAGACACAGATATGATCATAGAATCAAACACATGCAAATATAAAGTAAGAATGGTAAAGGAAAGAACACACCAGATTTTATACTAGTTCAGAGTTACCCTACATCCAGTCCCATACACAGGTACGGATTTCCTTTCAAAAACAATCTTTACAATTACACCCTCGATTTCAAGGCAACGAGGCACACCCTCTAGATTCACAATCTTCTGGGTAGGGATACTTGATTTCCTGGGCAACAAGTTTACCCAATTGATTTCCAAGGCTACAATCACACCTTATCTTGCTTGATTGATTTCCAAGGCCACAATCACATCTTTTCTCGCTAAGTTGATTACAAAAAGCCTATAACTCTGAATAGCACTGAGGATCTTGTTGAGATAGTGATAGAGAATCAAACCAGAGATAAGCTAGTTAGATTCAATTTTGATTTCAGCAGAGTAATGATAAGAATATGTATATAGAAATGTGGAAGAAGAAGAGGAGTGAAAAACCAGAAAAAATGTTTTTAAATTCGTTGAAAACATCCCCTATTTATAGAAGAACAACAGCCATGTCCATTCATCAGGAGATATGACGAATAGACACTTCTTTTGAAATTTAAATTTTGAATTCAACTGACACTATGTCAACATAGGGTACATGGGCATGTCGACATCCCAAAGGATATTTTGGTGATTTGATTTTCTTTAAAAATAACTTCTATCTTATATTAAAACAATTTTAAACTTTATAAATATACTTGACTAAAATACATAAGTTGATGTGTAGAGTAATATATACAAAATTTTACTATAATTTTATATTTAAATCTAAGTATAAATATTTAAAAATTAAATATATTATTATTAAAGATATTTAAAACCACGGATAATTTGATTTTGAAATTAAAGATTACTTTGAGGCTAAAAGGATTTGAAATCAGGATAGATGTTTTTGATGCTTTTAGAAGGAAGGTTTTGAAAACATTTTGAAAACAAGATATAATTTTGTAAAAATCATTTTGAATAAAAATTAGCGGAAACAAAACAATGTTCCACTAGATTTTTCGTAGGTTCCATCCTACTTAGGGTTCCATCCCTTTAACAGGCTCAAAGTGGATTACATTCCACGAATAAATTGGATTTTAAGATGCCAGTGCTTTTCTAGGTAACTAAAAGATAAATTACTTGAACTCTTGATAATCTTGATACTCATGAGTCTTCAATCTTGATATCTTATATGTCTATACTGTACAGTCTTCATTCTTGGTACCTGCATGGTTAATTCCTGCATATACCTATATTTCTAAACTATAATGTTAGTATTTATATTTTATAATCTATTCTAAGGTTGTTGTCATCAAAATCATCATCTCAAGGACTAACAATCTCCCCTTTTTTGATGATGACAACCTTTGTTTATAGAAAAATACTTATATCCTAATAACTCTCACTTAATCTATGCCTAACTATCCTATTTTATATTTCTCCTCCTTTGTCATCAACAAAAACTAACTCCAAATATATCAACAAAAACTATATCACTCCCCCTAAATCTAATACTCTATGAAATGTGATTATAATGATAGTGTTATCATAAATAATCAACACTTAACTAAGACCTAAGCTAACTTTCTTAACTACTAACTATATTAACTAAGTGTCCATATAATAGCACATATAAGAACGCAAATTATTCATTAATTATATTCTTGTATTTACATTTTCTTGGGAAATGTAAGAAAGAACATACACAAAAAGGAAAAAGAGAAAAGAAATTAACGAGTGTTTTTGAAAAAAAGGAGATCTATGAATCGAACAGTTTGGATAGTGGAAACAGAAATCTCCACGTTGTTCGACAAGATTTCCCTCTTTGTCAAAGCACACTTCTCCAATGAAAACGACTTTGTCGTCATCTTCCGTATGCACTTCTTCCATGTGGACTTCTTCTTCTTCTTCACTGGCCTCTTGTATTTGATCTCCTGAAGAGTCTTCGTCAATCAAGATTGGGTTAGCATGATTGTCCATTAGAAATTTTTGCAAATTCCTAAGGATTTTGCCTTGCCTCTCTAGTTCCTTGGCCATTCGAAGTTGCATTACTTGGATTTCAGTCATTAACTGAAGTGCATCCTTCAGAGAATCCTCCATTTTCATCACATGAGCGAGAGTAGTATGCTGAAATGGACCAGAAGTGGGAGAAGGAAACGAAATGGTAGAATTTTTGTTTGATTTGGAAGAGGAGGCCATTGATTATTTGATTTCAGGGGATAGAACAGAGAAATAACAGAAAGAATGAATAATTTTCGAAAATGGGAAGAATATATAACCAATTATTTTGAATTTTAGTGGAAAAAATTTTAAAAATAAAAAACGTTATATGTCGACTTGGGTGTGGGGGTATGTCGACATGGTCCTATAAAAAAAATTATTATTTGATTTATTTTGATTTAATTTTAATTATACTTGTTATTTAAATTTTATATTTCAGTTATTGAACAAATACCTAATTCTCTTCTTAATTTAGTAAATATAGATTCATTTAATGGTTTTGTTAATATATCAGCAACTTGATTCTCGGAATTAATATAATCTAGAGTAATTACTTCCTTATTTATATTATCTCTAAGAAAATGATGTCTTATATCAATATGTTTAGTTCGAGCATGTTGAGTAGTATTTTTGGATAAATTTATCGCACTAGTATTATCACAATAAATTGGTGATTTTGAAAATTTTAAACCATAATCTTTTAAAGTTTGTTGCATATATATTACTTGAGAACAAGCCAAAGCAGCAGAAATATATTTTTTGCTTCAGTTGTTGATAAAGAAACTGTGTTTTGCTTTTTACTAAACCAGGAAATCAGAGAATCCCCCAAAAAGTGACAAGTTCCACTTGTACTTTCTCGGTCTGATTTACAACCAGCATAATCAGCATCACAGTAAGATATTAAGTCAAAAGAATCATTTTTAGGGTAAAATAAGCCATAGTCAGAAGTGTGTTTAACATATCTTATGATACGTTTTACGGCTTTTAAGTGGGTCTCTTTAGGTTGGGATTGATACCTTGCACAAAGACAAACACTATGCATGATATCAGGTCTACAGCGGTAATATAGAGTAGTGATCCAATCATTCCTCTATATAACTTTTGATCTACATCTTTCGAGAGATCTTCTTTACTAAGGTACTCGTTGGTTGCCATGGGAGTGGATTTTCCACTCGCAGTAGTCAAACCAAATGTATTAATTAAATATTTAGCATATTTTTCTTGACTAATAAAGATACCATTATCTAATTGTTTTATTTGCAATCCTGAAAAGAAGTTTAATTCACCCATATGACTCATCTCAAACTCTTTCATCATTATTTCAAAAAATTCTTTATT
Source organism: Allium cepa (assembly GCA_030765085.1). NCBI lineage: Eukaryota > Viridiplantae > Streptophyta > Magnoliopsida > Asparagales > Amaryllidaceae > Allium > Allium cepa. The sequence goes on along the minus strand of CM060939.1, from coordinate 391,721,831 downwards.
CATTTCAAAGTTAATTGATCCAAAAATGATATCATCTACGTAAACTTGTACTAGTTGAATATCATTTTTATTTCTTTTAATAAAAAGAGTATTATCTACTTTACCAATTGCGAAATTTGATTGTAATGAGTAAGATCTTAGTCTATCATATCAGGCTCTAAGAGCTTGTTTTAGACCAAATAAAGCTTTCTTAAGTTTGTAAAAAAGATTTGGTAATTTTTCATTTTCAAAAAGTTGTGGTTGTTCAACATATATTCCTCTTTTACAAATCCTTTTAAAAAGGCACTTTTAACATCCATTTGATATAGTTTAAAATTATTATGATTTGCGAAAGCAAGTAGAATCCTAATGGCTTCTAATCTTGCTACGGAAGCAAATGTTTCATCAAAATCTATTCCTTCTTCTTGACAAAAACCTTGAGCGACTAATCGGGCTTTATTTCTAACTACCTCTCCTTGTTCATTCATTTGATTTTTATAAACTCATTTAGTTCCAATTATAGTTTTATCCTCAGGTCTAGGAACAAGTTCCCAAACATCATTTCTAGTGAATTGATTTAATTCTTCTTAGCCAAAATCCATGAATCATCAGTTGATGCTTCTTTTGGATTCTTGGGTTCAATAGTTGATATAAAAGCTACATTACTCATTTGACTTAGTTGATTTCTAGTTTTAACAACAGATTGCGTATCTCCTAGTATATTTTCAATAGGATGACCTTTTCAAAGTTTAGTCCTTTTATTAGGATGATTAATTTCATTATAAGTTTCAGTAGGCTCTTGATTTTGAGTGATTAAATCCTCTTCATCAGTTGTATCTTCTAAAAATTTGAGATTTTCATCGAACGAAACATGCATTGTTTCTTCGATGTTGTTAGTTCTTAAATTAAATACTCTGTACGCTTTACTTTTATTAGAATATCCGATAAAGATACATTTGTCTGATTTAGGATCAAATTTATCTTAGTTATCTTTGGTATTTAAAATAAAACATTTACTTCAAAAAATTCTAAAATAAGATACTTTAGGTTTCTTTCTATTAAGAAGTTCATAAGATGTCTTATCAATTAAAGGTCTAATTAAAATTCTATTTAAATTATAACAGGCGGTAGCAACTGCTTCTGCCCAAAAAACACTTTGGTAATTTACTATCTGAAAGCATGGTTCTCGCACACTCTTGAATCATCCTATTTTTACGTTCTACTACTCCGTTTTGTTGTGGAGTTCTTGGAAATGAAAATTTGTGAGTTATTCCCTTTTTATTGCAGAATTCCTCAAACTTTTCATTTTCAAATTCAACACCGTGATCACTTCGAATCGTTATAATTTTTAAAGAAAGTTGATTTTGAATCTTTTTGTAAAGTTCTTAAAACATTCAAAGGTATCACTTTTATGTTTCAAAAATATTGTCCATGTAAATCTGGAATAATCATCTACAATTACAAAAACATATTTACTTATTGACAAAATTTGAGATGGAAATAATAAATCAAGGTGAAGTAATTCAAGAGGTTTTGAAGTTGAAATCGTATCTTTTCATTTAGAAGAACTTTTTCTAAGTTTTCTTAATTGACATGCATCACACAGACTATCTACTTTAAAATTCATTTTAGAGAGACCTCTTACTAGTTCATGTTTTGACAGTCTAGATAAGAGTTTGAAATTCAAATGCCCAAATCTCTTATGCCAAATCCAAGGGTCACTTGTATTTGCCAAATGACACAAGTTATCATTTGAAACTTTCATACTAAGAATATAAATATTCTTTTTCCTAATTCCCTCAAATATTATGGTTGAATTATTATCTTCAATGTGACATTTATCTTTTTCAAATTTAATTTTATATCCTTTATCGCAAATTTGACTTATACTTTATGTTTCAGATTCTTAACTAACAAAACATTAGTAATAATAGGAGTTTCAGAGTTACCGACTTTTCTGATGCCAATCACATATCCTTTTGAATTATCTCCAAAGTTAACCAGTCCTCCGTCTTTGTATATTATATCATTCAACATTTCTGGATTGCCGGTCATGTGTCTAGAACATCCTCTATCGAGTATCCATTTGTTCTTTTTGATCTTTACAATTTGTCCATTGTGGATTTATTTCTCAACTACCATAAAGCATGTTTCCTGCACATCAAACAATTTTGGTAGACAACTTGAATTTGAACATTGATTATATGCAGACTCATGAGCCAATGATGATCTGAATATTTCTAAACTAGTATTAACAAACATAGCCATTTAAAAACTTTTTCAAAAATCAGAGTATGAAACTTCAAAAACCTTGCTCTGATACCAAATGTGAGAAATGCAGATTAAGGATCTTAAGGCTAGGATAAACACTAAGGGGGTGAATAGTGTTTTAGAGAATTATTAAATCTTTTTGAGTTTTGGTTAATTTAAACACAGACGTATGTAATATTTAGACACAGATATGATCATAGAATCAAACACAGATGCAAATATAAAGTAAGAACAGTAAAGGAAAGAACACACCGGATTTTATACTGGTTCGGAGTTACCCTACATCCAGTCACATACACAAGTACGGATTTCCTTTCAAAAACAATCTTTACAATTACACCCTCGATTTCAAGGCAACAAGGTACACCCTCCAGATTCACAATCCTCTGGGTAGAGATACTTGATTTCCTGGGCAACAAGTTTACCCAATTGATTTCCAAGGCTACAATCACACCTTATCTCGCTTGATTGATTTCCAAGGCCACAATCACACCTTTTCTCGCTAAGTTGATTACAAAAAGCCTATAACTCTGAATAGCACAGAGGATCTTGTAGAGATAGTGATAGAGAATTAAACCCGAGATAATCTAGTTAGATTCAATGTCGATTTCGGTAGAGTAATGATAAGAATATGTATATAGAAATGTGGAAGAAGAAGAGGAGTGAAAAACCAGAAAAAATGTTTTTAAATTAGTTGAAAACATCCCCTATTTATAGAAGAACAACAGTCATGTCCATTCGTGAAAAGATATGACGAATAGACACTTCTTTTGAAATTTAAATTTTGAATTCAACTGACACTATGTCGACATAGGGTACATGGGCATGTCGACTCCTAAAGGATATTTTGGTGATTTGATTTTCTTTGAAAATAACTTCTATCTTATATTAAAATAATTTTATACTTTATAAATATACTTGACTATGGTTAAAATACATAAGTAAACATATAGAATAATATACACAAAATTTTACTATAATTTATATTTAAATCTAAGTATAAATATTTAAAAATTAAATATATTATTATTAAAGATAGTTAAAACCACGGATAATTTGTTTTTGAAATTAAAGATTATTTTGAGGCTAAAAGTATTTGAAATCAGGATAGATGTGTTTGATGCTTTTAAAAGGAAGGTTTTGAAATTTTTTTTAAAACAAGATATAATTTTGTAAAAATCATATTGAATAAAAATTAGCGGATACAAAACATTGTTCAACTAGATTTTTCGCAGGTTCCATCCTACTTAGGGTTCCGTCGCTTTAACAGGCTCGAAGTGGATTCCATTCCACGAATAAACTGGATTTTAAGATGCCAGTGCTTTTCTAGGGGTTTTAACAAAATTTCTAATTAAAAGATAAATTACTTGAGCTCTTGAACTCTTGATAATCTTAATACTCATGAGTCTTCAATCTTGATATCTTGGATCTCTATACTGTACAGTCTTCATTCTTGGCACCTACATGGTTAATTCCTGCATATACATATATTTCTAAACTATAATTTTAGTATTTATATTTTATAATCTATTCAAAGGTTGATGTCATCAAAACCATCATCTCAAGGACTAACAATCTGTGCTTGTGAATCGATGCCAAGTTAAGGCTATTCCTCTAGGGCTTTTTCACTTTGTCTTACTCTATTTTTAGTTGCTTTTGTTCTATCTCCCGACCTTTATTTCTGGTCCGTGGCATGTCAAATCCCGCCCTAAAATGGACTTGAATTTCAATCTAGAAAAGGCCCATCGAAACTTAAACCTATCTCTAGGCTGGCTGTTGGTTAGTAAAAGAAACAGTATAGAGCTATTTATCTATGCATTCAAAAGAAGGATAAAATATAATAATAACATTAGTGCTAATTTTATTCAAACTTCAAAATGTCATCGAAAACCACAAAAATATCTATAGTCACCACTACATATACGTGGTATAATATTCTAAAACTACAACATCATTTTTATTTCTTGGTTACATCGGAAACTGTAAAAAATAACAAGTAAATAAATTGACTAATGCCACAAGTCTTATCAACATCTCCGCCTTCAGTATCGCCCTTCTTAACTTGTGTTGTTATGAGGAGGGAGTTAGAACAACATTTTTCCAGTGAATAAAAATCTTGTCACGACCCGACTTTCCACTCCCGGAAAATCGCATCATGAATAAAGAAAGAAAGGGATAGAAGAAGAAAAGAAAGAAGAGAAGAAGAAACAACACAAGAATCTCAACAGCGGAAACGAATAAATTATATTAATAACAAAGTATTACATAGTATACATCAAATATCAGAGTACACAGACATATACAATACACACTAGACAGTTATAAACACCTGTCTAGTCATTACAACTCAATACAAAACATAACACTCAGAGATACCAACACAGCGGAAATATATAACTATACGCAGAAGCCTCCTGCTCCATAAGCTCCTCCACAATTCATCAAAGCTAATCCTGAATCCTAACCTGAATTCCCTTGACTACTCATAAAAATTTGAGTACCCAAGAGTTAATGAAAAACAGAAATAACTCCGGGTCAGACATGGGTCTGGTGTGAGTAACAGGTTAAAGTTGCTTAACTTTTAAAAACCTTTGAAAGAAAGGTATCACGTAAGACTTCCCACACATAAACATGGAAAAGTTTTTACCTTACGCTAACCAAAACATTTGATAGGAAATCAGATGATATTATAATAGTGTCTAGGGTTTTCAAATAAAATACAGAAATAGCTGAAATGCTTACATCTCACATTCCAACATAGTTGGGCACAACTAATACGTACGGCACTTATTGGATTTTGGATTCCATCAATGGCAGGGCTACTGGGGTACCGCCCGTCACAGTACGTGGCCTAGATCACCGTACCGAGGAGCCACCCTAACTCCCCTGCAATACAAAGCCGGACCCGTTCCTTACTGAACAGTTCCAAATAAGACAACCCCGACGGTTGTCATGATCAACCGTCCCACACAGCCGAAATATAAAGGGACCTCTAGACAGGGGTAAATCTTACTCTCAAGTGGGGGCTACCCACGAAGCTTTGCTGCACCTCCCCTGTTTTAGCCATTCCCGGTTGATGAGGCTTGAGGTTACGATTACCTTTATAGGACATATCACTTAGAATGCTCATCGTCCACCTGACGATGTTCTGAAAGCATTCAATCCATACAAGTTCGTTCCGGGTTCGAACGAAACCGAAGGCATTATCTCGTTACACTCATTTTGGAATCACCCTCAGAGTTAACGACAATAACCCTTGCACTCTGATTCACCATCTCGAATCTATAAGATCTATTCCGTCAAACTCATTACGGAATCACCCACAGAGTTATACTGACGTATAGCCCTTACACCTCGAGTCTTCACTTGCTCCACTTGGATTAACGACCTAACGTTATTTGGAATCGATGTGGTTTTCGGATGTCCAAATATGGAAACCCGATCCCGGTCTCATCGAAAACCAAAGCGTGTCTTTTAGGGTCCAAGTTGTTTTAAGTTTGAAACAATTTCAATTCATTATCTAAATATACACAGGTAGATAATTCACAACACCACAGATAATCAACATTATCATTATCAACAGATAATCATATCATAATCAGATAATACATATTATCATCCAAAAGCAACCAATGCATCCATATCACATACACTACTCATCTCATAATTGAGATTACAAACCATACCAGGCAACTAATATCATTCATCAAACATAAGCAAATAACCTAATGATCACACCTTCAATAATTAATTTAAAGTGAATTAAATTAATTACTCAATCTCTAATTAATTTAAAATGAATTAAATTAATTACTTCATCATTAAATTTCTACTTAACTTAACCATCCATTGATTTCAAATCAATTTATAAATCATCATTCAATTAATCATTACTGATTAACTATCTCTAATTACAATAAGTAATTAGCATTTAATATTAATCACACAAGTTAATTATATTAAACCCTACACATATATTAATCACCCTTGATTAATAATCATTCAGTAATTAACCACATTAATTACTCAATACAATAATTAATTATTCTTAATTAATCATCTAAATTAATCCCCTTGATTAATTTCAAAGTAATTTAAATCCAAATTACTTCTATATCAAATATCTTTAATTACGTCCTGTAATTATTAATTAATTACTTCCTTAAGTAATTACAAATTCATTAATTACATAAGTAATTATCAAAAATCCACAATTGTTTAAATTAATTAAACTTAATTAATTAATCTAAACAAATCATATTAACCTTAATTAATTACATTAAGTAATTAATTCACTAATTACTTCCTTAAGTAATTTAATCTAACAATTGATTATTAATTAATTAATCTAATTAATTATCAAAAATTAATCACATTAATTAATTGTTAATTAATCTTGAGTTAATGACTTCATTAACATTCTTAATTACTTAATTAAGAGATTAACTTAAATTAGTCATCATTAGTTATTAAGTAATTAATATTTAATTACTATTTAACTAATCTCTAATTATTAATTAACTAAGTGTTAATTAAAATCTTAATTATCATTAATCACTTGATTAAATAAATCTTAATCATAAATTAAAATTTAATTAACTATCCTTAATTATAGATTAATTAAACTTAATTAATTAATCTCAAATCAAATTAAAAATCATTAATTATTTAATTAAACTTCCACGTTATTAATTAATTAAATAATTAATATTCATCTTAATTACCTTCATAATTAATGAATCCAATCATTAAACATTTATTTATCTTTTAGATAAATATTTCTTATTTAATTAAGCATTTAAAAACAAAATGTTTTTAAATTTACATTAAATTCCAATTTAACATTTCTTTTAAACTTAAAGACTCAAATTTATTTAAAATAAGATTTTAAAACATTACAACTTAATCTTATATGTTTACAAGAAACATATAATCAATTAATAAGTTGAAAAGGGTTTAAATTTTCAATTCAAATCAAATTCAAATCAATTTTAAAAATTACTTTAAAATTTCAAAATTGAAATATAACTTCTAAACTCATTTTAGTTTTAAATTCTTTAAACTCTTTCTACAATTTACTCTTTCAATTCAATGTAAATCATTTAAAATCAATTTAAATTTAAATCTTTATTTAAAAACTGAAGTCTAAATTTTAAATCCAGATTTAAAAACTCAGTTTAAATCTCACTTAAAATTTAACTTACCTTTTACATATAAAACAGAAAACAGTTTTTCTGTTTTATTTAAAAAAAAAAAAAAAAAAAAACAAACTTTAAAATTCCTGACTTTAAACTATTTCATAGAAAACAGAATTCAAACTTATTTGAATTCAATTTTAATTCAGTTTCAACTTCTAAATCACAAATGTAATATTGCACTTTATTTTCAAATTTTATAAACCTGAAACAGGTTTTCAATTTCCCCTTTCTCTTTATTCTAATTTCAAACCAAAATTTGAATTCTGCATTTACATAATTTCAAAATAAGAATTCAAACTCTTTGAATTCATTTTCAGATTCAGTTTTATTTCTAAGTTCCATATTTAAATTCAAACTTTACTTTATAAATTTCTAAATTAAACAGAACAGTTCTGTTTAATTCAAAAACTTAAACTTTGAAATCTTTTTAAAAATTTACATTGTTTCAAAAGATCAGAATTCAAACTATTTGAATTCATACTTATTTGAATTCATATTCAAATTCAGGTTCTTAAAGCCTAAGTCCAAATTAAGCTTACATTTAAAACTTTCACTTTCAAAACTGTAAACAGTTTTCCTGTTTCTTTATATTTTTTTTTTTAACCAACTTAAATCTTCTGCATTTAAATTATTACAAAAGAATTCAAATAATTTGAATTCATCCTTATATTCAAGCTAAATCCTAAGTTTAATTTCCAGACTTAAACTAAAACTTTATTTTTAAAATTCTAAAAACAGAACAGAACAGTTTCTGTTAAATTTTGAACCTCTTACATTCTTTAATTTAAAATGTTTTCAAATTTCAGATTTTCAATTATTTAAATCTATAACTAAATTCAGGTTCCAACTGATTTCAAATTTTAAGTTTATATTCCTATTATTACTTCAACTTAATTCTTTTAAAAAAACCTGGAAACAATTCTGTTTCCAATATTCAAACCTGTAACAAAAGTTTCTCGAGCAAGCCTAAAATTTACTTCGGGTCAAAACAAAAATGCTTCGGGTTATCTCCCACTTATCCCCGTGACCAACCCGAGTCAACAACACCTCTGCAACCAACAACAACCCAAACCTGCACAACTCCTCCCTGTGCACTTACTTCCCACTCCGGTCACCTCCGACCAACTTCAACGGCCTTATCACATCGACCAGAGACTACACTACACCTTGCAACCCTCAAATCCCAAACATCAATCTCGAGTTTAAATTCAGGTATAAAGTCAAAACCTGAAAAACACAGTGACTACAACCAAGTCTGACCTGTCAACATCAATCTCTCCCCTTCCCGACCACCATCCTTCTCCATACTCCGGCGATATTCTCATCAATCCCTCTATCTCCATAACCCAAATCCCTGAGTCACCCGGTCAAGTATGACTGCCGAAAAGATTCACTTCCACCAACCCAGTAGAACTAGGTTTTAGATATCCAAAACAAGATTCATTCTTAAAATTGTATTTTAATTTAAACCAAAAATTTACAATGCTTACTTTAATTTGAAATAAGCAAGTTTCAATCAAGATTGAAACATAACAGCATACAAATCAAAAGAAACAGGATTTTCCTATTATAGATCTTAAACTATAGCAACAGAACTTTGGAATCAAACATGCATTGTAGTTCTTATTTACACAGGCAGTAGCAAAACATGAACACAAATTTAACACAGCAAATAAACAACATGAAATCCTACTTAATTTATTTTAAATTAAGTGTTACTCACCTCATTTTCCAAATGCAGAGCACATTGCAGGTTCCAGATTCTTGAAAATGAATGCATGCAGTAGCTTTAATCCCTTTTTTAAAACTTGAATATTGCTTTTTAAAACATGCAGGTCCTTGTTTGAAAATTCATGCAGGCCTCCAGTTCAAATGCCCAGAATGCAGACCCCTATCTTGCTTCCAGATTTCATGAATGCATGTTTCAACATGATGCATGCAGGCCTCAACTTGATGAAGATTGAAATGCAGGTGAATTGCTCCCAGATTATGAAAATTGAGATGCAGGTCTTTGATTCATATTTGATGCAGGGATGCTAGAAATTGCATGCAGGTCTGAATGTATTTGGTTTCAGATCCAAATTGAAGATTCCATGAATGCAGAACTTATTCATGTTGGTGCAGGCAGTAATTTGGGTTTGAGGAGTTGAATGCATGAATGTATTTTTAGAAAATGAATTAAAAGAAAAATTGAATGAAACATTGACACTTGTCTTTTTAAAATGAAGATAAGTTTACACATGTTAGTTTAAATCTTTAATACACATACACTTGTCTTTGTGAATTAATAAGCATTTATAATTAGAGTTAAGTAAGTATTAAACATTGTTAATTAAATCTTATACATAATTATGAATTAAATAAATTCTAAAGAACAAAGAAAAACAATACACAATTAAATCATTTGAAAAAGAAACTTTTAAAACAAATTTATAAAAGAGTTTTTAATATACAACTTGAATTAAAAAGAATTTGAAACTAAATAAAACATTTATTTCATATATAAAATCATATAGTTATTTAATTAAATATTTTTGAAAAGCTCAAATTAAAAAATAAATCAAAATTTCTATTTACAAAACAACTTGTCTATTTAAAATATATACAAATACATATACATTATTAAATAGAAAACAATTTATTAACTCAATAAAAATAATTTCACAAATTAAATATTTAAACAAAGAAGATTATTGAATAAATAACAAATTTATTAACAAAAATATCAATTCAATATAAATTTAAGTCCAGATTATTAAATTTATATTGTCCAAAATTCCGGGTCGTTACAATCCTTCCCCCTTAAAAGAATTTCGTCCCCGAAATTTAAAACAAAGGCAATTTAATAATCTATTTACAGATTTTATTTTAAAACACAGCATATGTTAATCATATGCCAACAACCAAAGCAACCAATTCACACAATCAGAACAAATCTAATTATCCAAAAGAATTTTGGATAAAACTTCACGAGTTTCCCTGGTATATATATATCGGGATACTCGCTCTATAGAATACAATCAATCAATACTACTAAGCTATAGAGCTCCTAACAACAATTCTATATAGAATATCAGACTACAGACGAGTCTGACTCAACAAACAAACCAACCTAAACTGCTGGTCCCTCAACCAGAAATATCAAACACATACTTCCTCAGAGATACGTGAAACACCTTTGAATCCCAGTTATCCAAGCTGGCAATTCAACTCTAGAAAATCAAACACTGATCTTACCCAACACAGAAGAAACAAAAACACTTCGGAGTTAGCTTCCCAAACTTATAGCTCCTTGAATCAGAGAAAAACTTAACCAAAATCAGATCTCCAATTCCAGAATCCAAATTTCTCTGTCTCTTATCCATAAAAATTCTTCGGACGATCCTGGGCTACCAACATCCATCCTGATCAGCTCAACTCTTGCTGATTCCAAAAGAAACAGACTGAATCAAAAACCATCCAATGATCTCCTCAAGATCACCCAAAAACCAAGAACACAAACCCTGCTTCTCAACAACAGAAGAAAGAACAAACTTCTCCTTATCCGAAAAAGAAAACAGAAACACCCCCAAACTGCTTCCGCTGCCAACTCTGATCCGAAACAGAAGAAAATGCTGACGAAAAGCACAAGCACAGACCAGACAACCCAACACAGAAATATGATTCCACAGATCCATAAAGAAAACTCAGATGTCTCTTCCAAACCTGAGTTGCTCACCAACTTCTATCTCAAGGAACCATCCATCTACTAACTGAACCACCAGTTCCAATCCTGGTAAGAAAACTCGATCTCCAGATGCAGACAAACTTCTGACTTCCTGGAAGAAATCCGGACAATCTCCAACAAACACAAGAGAACATACTATCGCAAGTCACTTTTGCGATCAACTCAGCCTGAATCCAAAGAAAACTGCTCTCTCTCAACCAAACAGAAGAGCTTATGCTGACTTAGCCAACTTACCAGAGAAAAGATCCACTCTGCTGCTTCTGAACTCCACTTCAGAAAAACTATCTAGCCAGAAGACTCCTACCAACTCAAAACACTCTGCTAAACTCAGCCACATCACCGAGCAGACTCACTTCTTACTCTTATTCCAAAGAAATATCTTCGGAAATATCCATAGTCACTGCATCTCATCACGCAGCTACTAATTCCTGAGATATCAAGATACCATCACTTGCTTGCTTCTGCTCAACCGACAGATCAAAACTCAATACTGCACTTCAAAGATGAACTCCGAACCTTTACAGGTTACCTTCAGAGATCGATGAAGTCCTTCAACCAAACAAAACCCACTCGAGACGGTATTAGGTCTACAGTCTCGACAAATACACTTCCAACATCATCCATCAAACTCCAACCAATGGTAGTTGTGTTACACACACTTCTACCTCATCTACCTTTATAACTTACATCGGATAAACCCGAACAGGTAATCCAACAAATAGGTAGAACCAAATAAATATATATATTAAAAATACAAATACGCTCTCTCAAGATAGACACCACTAAAGAGCCTAGGTATTCACTCAACCTAACGCTCCCTATTCAGAGTCTAAGTATTCACTCAACCTAAAGCTCTGATACCAAGATGTCACGACCCGACTTTCCACTCCCGGAAAATCGCATCATGAATAAAGAAAGAAAGGGATAGAAGAAGAAAAGAAAGAAGAGAAGAAGAAACAACACAAGAATCTCAACAGCGGAAACGAATAAATTATATTAATAACAAAGTATTACATAGTATACATCAAATATCAGAGTACACAGACATATACAATACACACTAGACAGTTATAAACACCTGTCTAGTCATTACAACTCAATACAAAACATAACACTCAGAGATACCAACACAGCGGAAATATATAACTATACGCAGAAGCCTCCTGCTCCATAAGCTCCTCCACAATTCATCAAAGCTAATCCTGAATCCTAACCTGAATTCCCTTGACTACTCATAAAAATTTGAGTACCCAAGAGTTAATGAAAAACAGAAATAACTCCGGGTCAGACATGGGTCTGGTGTGAGTAACAGGTTAAAGTTGCTTAACTTTTAAAAACCTTTGAAAGAAAGGTATCACGTAAGACTTCCCACACATAAACATGGAAAAGTTTTTACCTTACGCTAACCAAAACATTTGATAGGAAATCAGATGATATTATAATAGTGTCTAGGGTTTTCAAATAAAATACAGAAATAGCTGAAATGCTTACATCTCACATTCCAACATAGTTGGGCACAACTAATACGTACGGCACTTATTGGATTTTGGATTCCATCAATGGCAGGGCTACTGGGGTACCGCCCGTCACAGTACGTGGCCTAGATCACCGTACCGAGGAGCCACCCTAACTCCCCTGCAATACAAAGCCGGACCCGTTCCTTACTGAACAGTTCCAAATAAGACAACCCCGACGGTTGTCATGATCAACCGTCCCACACAGCCGAAATATAAAGGGACCTCTAGACAGGGGTAAATCTTACTCTCAAGTGGGGGCTACCCACGAAGCTTTGCTGCACCTCCCCTGTTTTAGCCATTCCCGGTTGATGAGGCTTGAGGTTACGATTACCTTTATAGGACATATCACTTAGAATGCTCATCGTCCACCTGACGATGTTCTGAAAGCATTCAATCCATACAAGTTCGTTCCGGGTTCGAACGAAACCGAAGGCATTATCTCGTTACACTCATTTTGGAATCACCCTCAGAGTTAACGACAATAACCCTTGCACTCTGATTCACCATCTCGAATCTATAAGATCTATTCCGTCAAACTCATTACGGAATCACCCACAGAGTTATACTGACGTATAGCCCTTACACCTCGAGTCTTCACTTGCTCCACTTGGATTAACGACCTAACGTTATTTGGAATCGATGTGGTTTTCGGATGTCCAAATATGGAAACCCGATCCCGGTCTCATCGAAAACCAAAGCGTGTCTTTTAGGGTCCAAGTTGTTTTAAGTTTGAAACAATTTCAATTCATTATCTAAATATACACAGGTAGATAATTCACAACACCACAGATAATCAACATTATCATTATCAACAGATAATCATATCATAATCAGATAATACATATTATCATCCAAAAGCAACCAATGCATCCATATCACATACACTACTCATCTCATAATTGAGATTACAAACCATACCAGGCAACTAATATCATTCATCAAACATAAGCAAATAACCTAATGATCACACCTTCAATAATTAATTTAAAGTGAATTAAATTAATTACTCAATCTCTAATTAATTTAAAATGAATTAAATTAATTACTTCATCATTAAATTTCTACTTAACTTAACCATCCATTGATTTCAAATCAATTTATAAATCATCATTCAATTAATCATTACTGATTAACTATCTCTAATTACAATAAGTAATTAGCATTTAATATTAATCACACAAGTTAATTATATTAAACCCTACACATATATTAATCACCCTTGATTAATAATCATTCAGTAATTAACCACATTAATTACTCAATACAATAATTAATTATTCTTAATTAATCATCTAAATTAATCCCCTTGATTAATTTCAAAGTAATTTAAATCCAAATTACTTCTATATCAAATATCTTTAATTACGTCCTGTAATTATTAATTAATTACTTCCTTAAGTAATTACAAATTCATTAATTACATAAGTAATTATCAAAAATCCACAATTGTTTAAATTAATTAAACTTAATTAATTAATCTAAACAAATCATATTAACCTTAATTAATTACATTAAGTAATTAATTCACTAATTACTTCCTTAAGTAATTTAATCTAACAATTGATTATTAATTAATTAATCTAATTAATTATCAAAAATTAATCACATTAATTAATTGTTAATTAATCTTGAGTTAATGACTTCATTAACATTCTTAATTACTTAATTAAGAGATTAACTTAAATTAGTCATCATTAGTTATTAAGTAATTAATATTTAATTACTATTTAACTAATCTCTAATTATTAATTAACTAAGTGTTAATTAAAATCTTAATTATCATTAATCACTTGATTAAATAAATCTTAATCATAAATTAAAATTTAATTAACTATCCTTAATTATAGATTAATTAAACTTAATTAATTAATCTCAAATCAAATTAAAAATCATTAATTATTTAATTAAACTTCCACGTTATTAATTAATTAAATAATTAATATTCATCTTAATTACCTTCATAATTAATGAATCCAATCATTAAACATTTATTTATCTTTTAGATAAATATTTCTTATTTAATTAAGCATTTAAAAACAAAATGTTTTTAAATTTACATTAAATTCCAATTTAACATTTCTTTTAAACTTAAAGACTCAAATTTATTTAAAATAAGATTTTAAAACATTACAACTTAATCTTATATGTTTACAAGAAACATATAATCAATTAATAAGTTGAAAAGGGTTTAAATTTTCAATTCAAATCAAATTCAAATCAATTTTAAAAATTACTTTAAAATTTCAAAATTGAAATATAACTTCTAAACTCATTTTAGTTTTAAATTCTTTAAACTCTTTCTACAATTTACTCTTTCAATTCAATGTAAATCATTTAAAATCAATTTAAATTTAAATCTTTATTTAAAAACTGAAGTCTAAATTTTAAATCCAGATTTAAAAACTCAGTTTAAATCTCACTTAAAATTTAACTTACCTTTTACATATAAAACAGAAAACAGTTTTTCTGTTTTATTTAAAAAAAAAAAAAAAAAAAAACAAACTTTAAAATTCCTGACTTTAAACTATTTCATAGAAAACAGAATTCAAACTTATTTGAATTCAATTTTAATTCAGTTTCAACTTCTAAATCACAAATGTAATATTGCACTTTATTTTCAAATTTTATAAACCTGAAACAGGTTTTCAATTTCCCCTTTCTCTTTATTCTAATTTCAAACCAAAATTTGAATTCTGCATTTACATAATTTCAAAATAAGAATTCAAACTCTTTGAATTCATTTTCAGATTCAGTTTTATTTCTAAGTTCCATATTTAAATTCAAACTTTACTTTATAAATTTCTAAATTAAACAGAACAGTTCTGTTTAATTCAAAAACTTAAACTTTGAAATCTTTTTAAAAATTTACATTGTTTCAAAAGATCAGAATTCAAACTATTTGAATTCATACTTATTTGAATTCATATTCAAATTCAGGTTCTTAAAGCCTAAGTCCAAATTAAGCTTACATTTAAAACTTTCACTTTCAAAACTGTAAACAGTTTTCCTGTTTCTTTATATTTTTTTTTTTAACCAACTTAAATCTTCTGCATTTAAATTATTACAAAAGAATTCAAATAATTTGAATTCATCCTTATATTCAAGCTAAATCCTAAGTTTAATTTCCAGACTTAAACTAAAACTTTATTTTTAAAATTCTAAAAACAGAACAGAACAGTTTCTGTTAAATTTTGAACCTCTTACATTCTTTAATTTAAAATGTTTTCAAATTTCAGATTTTCAATTATTTAAATCTATAACTAAATTCAGGTTCCAACTGATTTCAAATTTTAAGTTTATATTCCTATTATTACTTCAACTTAATTCTTTTAAAAAAACCTGGAAACAATTCTGTTTCCAATATTCAAACCTGTAACAAAAGTTTCTCGAGCAAGCCTAAAATTTACTTCGGGTCAAAACAAAAATGCTTCGGGTTATCTCCCACTTATCCCCGTGACCAACCCGAGTCAACAACACCTCTGCAACCAACAACAACCCAAACCTGCACAACTCCTCCCTGTGCACTTACTTCCCACTCCGGTCACCTCCGACCAACTTCAACGGCCTTATCACATCGACCAGAGACTACACTACACCTTGCAACCCTCAAATCCCAAACATCAATCTCGAGTTTAAATTCAGGTATAAAGTCAAAACCTGAAAAACACAGTGACTACAACCAAGTCTGACCTGTCAACATCAATCTCTCCCCTTCCCGACCACCATCCTTCTCCATACTCCGGCGATATTCTCATCAATCCCTCTATCTCCATAACCCAAATCCCTGAGTCACCCGGTCAAGTATGACTGCCGAAAAGATTCACTTCCACCAACCCAGTAGAACTAGGTTTTAGATATCCAAAACAAGATTCATTCTTAAAATTGTATTTTAATTTAAACCAAAAATTTACAATGCTTACTTTAATTTGAAATAAGCAAGTTTCAATCAAGATTGAAACATAACAGCATACAAATCAAAAGAAACAGGATTTTCCTATTATAGATCTTAAACTATAGCAACAGAACTTTGGAATCAAACATGCATTGTAGTTCTTATTTACACAGGCAGTAGCAAAACATGAACACAAATTTAACACAGCAAATAAACAACATGAAATCCTACTTAATTTATTTTAAATTAAGTGTTACTCACCTCATTTTCCAAATGCAGAGCACATTGCAGGTTCCAGATTCTTGAAAATGAATGCATGCAGTAGCTTTAATCCCTTTTTTAAAACTTGAATATTGCTTTTTAAAACATGCAGGTCCTTGTTTGAAAATTCATGCAGGCCTCCAGTTCAAATGCCCAGAATGCAGACCCCTATCTTGCTTCCAGATTTCATGAATGCATGTTTCAACATGATGCATGCAGGCCTCAACTTGATGAAGATTGAAATGCAGGTGAATTGCTCCCAGATTATGAAAATTGAGATGCAGGTCTTTGATTCATATTTGATGCAGGGATGCTAGAAATTGCATGCAGGTCTGAATGTATTTGGTTTCAGATCCAAATTGAAGATTCCATGAATGCAGAACTTATTCATGTTGGTGCAGGCAGTAATTTGGGTTTGAGGAGTTGAATGCATGAATGTATTTTTAGAAAATGAATTAAAAGAAAAATTGAATGAAACATTGACACTTGTCTTTTTAAAATGAAGATAAGTTTACACATGTTAGTTTAAATCTTTAATACACATACACTTGTCTTTGTGAATTAATAAGCATTTATAATTAGAGTTAAGTAAGTATTAAACATTGTTAATTAAATCTTATACATAATTATGAATTAAATAAATTCTAAAGAACAAAGAAAAACAATACACAATTAAATCATTTGAAAAAGAAACTTTTAAAACAAATTTATAAAAGAGTTTTTAATATACAACTTGAATTAAAAAGAATTTGAAACTAAATAAAACATTTATTTCATATATAAAATCATATAGTTATTTAATTAAATATTTTTGAAAAGCTCAAATTAAAAAATAAATCAAAATTTCTATTTACAAAACAACTTGTCTATTTAAAATATATACAAATACATATACATTATTAAATAGAAAACAATTTATTAACTCAATAAAAATAATTTCACAAATTAAATATTTAAACAAAGAAGATTATTGAATAAATAACAAATTTATTAACAAAAATATCAATTCAATATAAATTTAAGTCCAGATTATTAAATTTATATTGTCCAAAATTCCGGGTCGTTACAATCCTTCCCCCTTAAAAGAATTTCGTCCCCGAAATTTAAAACAAAGGCAATTTAATAATCTATTTACAGATTTTATTTTAAAACACAGCATATGTTAATCATATGCCAACAACCAAAGCAACCAATTCACACAATCAGAACAAATCTAATTATCCAAAAGAATTTTGGATAAAACTTCACGAGTTTCCCTGGTATATATATATCGGGATACTCGCTCTATAGAATACAATCAATCAATACTACTAAGCTATAGAGCTCCTAACAACAATTCTATATAGAATATCAGACTACAGACGAGTCTGACTCAACAAACAAACCAACCTAAACTGCTGGTCCCTCAACCAGAAATATCAAACACATACTTCCTCAGAGATACGTGAAACACCTTTGAATCCCAGTTATCCAAGCTGGCAATTCAACTCTAGAAAATCAAACACTGATCTTACCCAACACAGAAGAAACAAAAACACTTCGGAGTTAGCTTCCCAAACTTATAGCTCCTTGAATCAGAGAAAAACTTAACCAAAATCAGATCTCCAATTCCAGAATCCAAATTTCTCTGTCTCTTATCCATAAAAATTCTTCGGACGATCCTGGGCTACCAACATCCATCCTGATCAGCTCAACTCTTGCTGATTCCAAAAGAAACAGACTGAATCAAAAACCATCCAATGATCTCCTCAAGATCACCCAAAAACCAAGAACACAAACCCTGCTTCTCAACAACAGAAGAAAGAACAAACTTCTCCTTATCCGAAAAAGAAAACAGAAACACCCCCAAACTGCTTCCGCTGCCAACTCTGATCCGAAACAGAAGAAAATGCTGACGAAAAGCACAAGCACAGACCAGACAACCCAACACAGAAATATGATTCCACAGATCCATAAAGAAAACTCAGATGTCTCTTCCAAACCTGAGTTGCTCACCAACTTCTATCTCAAGGAACCATCCATCTACTAACTGAACCACCAGTTCCAATCCTGGTAAGAAAACTCGATCTCCAGATGCAGACAAACTTCTGACTTCCTGGAAGAAATCCGGACAATCTCCAACAAACACAAGAGAACATACTATCGCAAGTCACTTTTGCGATCAACTCAGCCTGAATCCAAAGAAAACTGCTCTCTCTCAACCAAACAGAAGAGCTTATGCTGACTTAGCCAACTTACCAGAGAAAAGATCCACTCTGCTGCTTCTGAACTCCACTTCAGAAAAACTATCTAGCCAGAAGACTCCTACCAACTCAAAACACTCTGCTAAACTCAGCCACATCACCGAGCAGACTCACTTCTTACTCTTATTCCAAAGAAATATCTTCGGAAATATCCATAGTCACTGCATCTCATCACGCAGCTACTAATTCCTGAGATATCAAGATACCATCACTTGCTTGCTTCTGCTCAACCGACAGATCAAAACTCAATACTGCACTTCAAAGATGAACTCCGAACCTTTACAGGTTACCTTCAGAGATCGATGAAGTCCTTCAACCAAACAAAACCCACTCGAGACGGTATTAGGTCTACAGTCTCGACAAATACACTTCCAACATCATCCATCAAACTCCAACCAATGGTAGTTGTGTTACACACACTTCTACCTCATCTACCTTTATAACTTACATCGGATAAACCCGAACAGGTAATCCAACAAATAGGTAGAACCAAATAAATATATATATTAAAAATACAAATACGCTCTCTCAAGATAGACACCACTAAAGAGCCTAGGTATTCACTCAACCTAACGCTCCCTATTCAGAGTCTAAGTATTCACTCAACCTAAAGCTCTGATACCAAGATGTC
This sequence comes from Allium cepa, assembly GCA_030765085.1. Lineage (NCBI taxonomy): Eukaryota > Viridiplantae > Streptophyta > Magnoliopsida > Asparagales > Amaryllidaceae > Allium > Allium cepa. The sequence goes on along the minus strand of CM060939.1, from coordinate 391,702,112 downwards.
ACGACCCGACTTTCCACTCCCGGAAAATCGCATCATGAATAAAGAAAGAAAGGGATAGAAGAAGAAAAGAAAGAAGAGAAGAAGAAACAACACAAGAATCTCAACAGCGGAAACGAATAAATTATATTAATAACAAAGTATTACATAGTATACATCAAATATCAGAGTACACAGACATATACAATACACACTAGACAGTTATAAACACCTGTCTAGTCATTACAACTCAATACAAAACATAACACTCAGAGATACCAACACAGCGGAAATATATAACTATACGCAGAAGCCTCCTGCTCCATAAGCTCCTCCACAATTCATCAAAGCTAATCCTGAATCCTAACCTGAATTCCCTTGACTACTCATAAAAATTTGAGTACCCAAGAGTTAATGAAAAACAGAAATAACTCCGGGTCAGACATGGGTCTGGTGTGAGTAACAGGTTAAAGTTGCTTAACTTTTAAAAACCTTTGAAAGAAAGGTATCACGTAAGACTTCCCACACATAAACATGGAAAAGTTTTTACCTTACGCTAACCAAAACATTTGATAGGAAATCAGATGATATTATAATAGTGTCTAGGGTTTTCAAATAAAATACAGAAATAGCTGAAATGCTTACATCTCACATTCCAACATAGTTGGGCACAACTAATACGTACGGCACTTATTGGATTTTGGATTCCATCAATGGCAGGGCTACTGGGGTACCGCCCGTCACAGTACGTGGCCTAGATCACCGTACCGAGGAGCCACCCTAACTCCCCTGCAATACAAAGCCGGACCCGTTCCTTACTGAACAGTTCCAAATAAGACAACCCCGACGGTTGTCATGATCAACCGTCCCACACAGCCGAAATATAAAGGGACCTCTAGACAGGGGTAAATCTTACTCTCAAGTGGGGGCTACCCACGAAGCTTTGCTGCACCTCCCCTGTTTTAGCCATTCCCGGTTGATGAGGCTTGAGGTTACGATTACCTTTATAGGACATATCACTTAGAATGCTCATCGTCCACCTGACGATGTTCTGAAAGCATTCAATCCATACAAGTTCGTTCCGGGTTCGAACGAAACCGAAGGCATTATCTCGTTACACTCATTTTGGAATCACCCTCAGAGTTAACGACAATAACCCTTGCACTCTGATTCACCATCTCGAATCTATAAGATCTATTCCGTCAAACTCATTACGGAATCACCCACAGAGTTATACTGACGTATAGCCCTTACACCTCGAGTCTTCACTTGCTCCACTTGGATTAACGACCTAACGTTATTTGGAATCGATGTGGTTTTCGGATGTCCAAATATGGAAACCCGATCCCGGTCTCATCGAAAACCAAAGCGTGTCTTTTAGGGTCCAAGTTGTTTTAAGTTTGAAACAATTTCAATTCATTATCTAAATATACACAGGTAGATAATTCACAACACCACAGATAATCAACATTATCATTATCAACAGATAATCATATCATAATCAGATAATACATATTATCATCCAAAAGCAACCAATGCATCCATATCACATACACTACTCATCTCATAATTGAGATTACAAACCATACCAGGCAACTAATATCATTCATCAAACATAAGCAAATAACCTAATGATCACACCTTCAATAATTAATTTAAAGTGAATTAAATTAATTACTCAATCTCTAATTAATTTAAAATGAATTAAATTAATTACTTCATCATTAAATTTCTACTTAACTTAACCATCCATTGATTTCAAATCAATTTATAAATCATCATTCAATTAATCATTACTGATTAACTATCTCTAATTACAATAAGTAATTAGCATTTAATATTAATCACACAAGTTAATTATATTAAACCCTACACATATATTAATCACCCTTGATTAATAATCATTCAGTAATTAACCACATTAATTACTCAATACAATAATTAATTATTCTTAATTAATCATCTAAATTAATCCCCTTGATTAATTTCAAAGTAATTTAAATCCAAATTACTTCTATATCAAATATCTTTAATTACGTCCTGTAATTATTAATTAATTACTTCCTTAAGTAATTACAAATTCATTAATTACATAAGTAATTATCAAAAATCCACAATTGTTTAAATTAATTAAACTTAATTAATTAATCTAAACAAATCATATTAACCTTAATTAATTACATTAAGTAATTAATTCACTAATTACTTCCTTAAGTAATTTAATCTAACAATTGATTATTAATTAATTAATCTAATTAATTATCAAAAATTAATCACATTAATTAATTGTTAATTAATCTTGAGTTAATGACTTCATTAACATTCTTAATTACTTAATTAAGAGATTAACTTAAATTAGTCATCATTAGTTATTAAGTAATTAATATTTAATTACTATTTAACTAATCTCTAATTATTAATTAACTAAGTGTTAATTAAAATCTTAATTATCATTAATCACTTGATTAAATAAATCTTAATCATAAATTAAAATTTAATTAACTATCCTTAATTATAGATTAATTAAACTTAATTAATTAATCTCAAATCAAATTAAAAATCATTAATTATTTAATTAAACTTCCACGTTATTAATTAATTAAATAATTAATATTCATCTTAATTACCTTCATAATTAATGAATCCAATCATTAAACATTTATTTATCTTTTAGATAAATATTTCTTATTTAATTAAGCATTTAAAAACAAAATGTTTTTAAATTTACATTAAATTCCAATTTAACATTTCTTTTAAACTTAAAGACTCAAATTTATTTAAAATAAGATTTTAAAACATTACAACTTAATCTTATATGTTTACAAGAAACATATAATCAATTAATAAGTTGAAAAGGGTTTAAATTTTCAATTCAAATCAAATTCAAATCAATTTTAAAAATTACTTTAAAATTTCAAAATTGAAATATAACTTCTAAACTCATTTTAGTTTTAAATTCTTTAAACTCTTTCTACAATTTACTCTTTCAATTCAATGTAAATCATTTAAAATCAATTTAAATTTAAATCTTTATTTAAAAACTGAAGTCTAAATTTTAAATCCAGATTTAAAAACTCAGTTTAAATCTCACTTAAAATTTAACTTACCTTTTACATATAAAACAGAAAACAGTTTTTCTGTTTTATTTAAAAAAAAAAAAAAAAAAACAAACTTTAAAATTCCTGACTTTAAACTATTTCATAGAAAACAGAATTCAAACTTATTTGAATTCAATTTTAATTCAGTTTCAACTTCTAAATCACAAATGTAATATTGCACTTTATTTTCAAATTTTATAAACCTGAAACAGGTTTTCAATTTCCCCTTTCTCTTTATTCTAATTTCAAACCAAAATTTGAATTCTGCATTTACATAATTTCAAAATAAGAATTCAAACTCTTTGAATTCATTTTCAGATTCAGTTTTATTTCTAAGTTCCATATTTAAATTCAAACTTTACTTTATAAATTTCTAAATTAAACAGAACAGTTCTGTTTAATTCAAAAACTTAAACTTTGAAATCTTTTTAAAAATTTACATTGTTTCAAAAGATCAGAATTCAAACTATTTGAATTCATACTTATTTGAATTCATATTCAAATTCAGGTTCTTAAAGCCTAAGTCCAAATTAAGCTTACATTTAAAACTTTCACTTTCAAAACTGTAAACAGTTTTCCTGTTTCTTTATATTTTTTTTTTTAACCAACTTAAATCTTCTGCATTTAAATTATTACAAAAGAATTCAAATAATTTGAATTCATCCTTATATTCAAGCTAAATCCTAAGTTTAATTTCCAGACTTAAACTAAAACTTTATTTTTAAAATTCTAAAAACAGAACAGAACAGTTTCTGTTAAATTTTGAACCTCTTACATTCTTTAATTTAAAATGTTTTCAAATTTCAGATTTTCAATTATTTAAATCTATAACTAAATTCAGGTTCCAACTGATTTCAAATTTTAAGTTTATATTCCTATTATTACTTCAACTTAATTCTTTTAAAAAAACCTGGAAACAATTCTGTTTCCAATATTCAAACCTGTAACAAAAGTTTCTCGAGCAAGCCTAAAATTTACTTCGGGTCAAAACAAAAATGCTTCGGGTTATCTCCCACTTATCCCCGTGACCAACCCGAGTCAACAACACCTCTGCAACCAACAACAACCCAAACCTGCACAACTCCTCCCTGTGCACTTACTTCCCACTCCGGTCACCTCCGACCAACTTCAACGGCCTTATCACATCGACCAGAGACTACACTACACCTTGCAACCCTCAAATCCCAAACATCAATCTCGAGTTTAAATTCAGGTATAAAGTCAAAACCTGAAAAACACAGTGACTACAACCAAGTCTGACCTGTCAACATCAATCTCTCCCCTTCCCGACCACCATCCTTCTCCATACTCCGGCGATATTCTCATCAATCCCTCTATCTCCATAACCCAAATCCCTGAGTCACCCGGTCAAGTATGACTGCCGAAAAGATTCACTTCCACCAACCCAGTAGAACTAGGTTTTAGATATCCAAAACAAGATTCATTCTTAAAATTGTATTTTAATTTAAACCAAAAATTTACAATGCTTACTTTAATTTGAAATAAGCAAGTTTCAATCAAGATTGAAACATAACAGCATACAAATCAAAAGAAACAGGATTTTCCTATTATAGATCTTAAACTATAGCAACAGAACTTTGGAATCAAACATGCATTGTAGTTCTTATTTACACAGGCAGTAGCAAAACATGAACACAAATTTAACACAGCAAATAAACAACATGAAATCCTACTTAATTTATTTTAAATTAAGTGTTACTCACCTCATTTTCCAAATGCAGAGCACATTGCAGGTTCCAGATTCTTGAAAATGAATGCATGCAGTAGCTTTAATCCCTTTTTTAAAACTTGAATATTGCTTTTTAAAACATGCAGGTCCTTGTTTGAAAATTCATGCAGGCCTCCAGTTCAAATGCCCAGAATGCAGACCCCTATCTTGCTTCCAGATTTCATGAATGCATGTTTCAACATGATGCATGCAGGCCTCAACTTGATGAAGATTGAAATGCAGGTGAATTGCTCCCAGATTATGAAAATTGAGATGCAGGTCTTTGATTCATATTTGATGCAGGGATGCTAGAAATTGCATGCAGGTCTGAATGTATTTGGTTTCAGATCCAAATTGAAGATTCCATGAATGCAGAACTTATTCATGTTGGTGCAGGCAGTAATTTGGGTTTGAGGAGTTGAATGCATGAATGTATTTTTAGAAAATGAATTAAAAGAAAAATTGAATGAAACATTGACACTTGTCTTTTTAAAATGAAGATAAGTTTACACATGTTAGTTTAAATCTTTAATACACATACACTTGTCTTTGTGAATTAATAAGCATTTATAATTAGAGTTAAGTAAGTATTAAACATTGTTAATTAAATCTTATACATAATTATGAATTAAATAAATTCTAAAGAACAAAGAAAAACAATACACAATTAAATCATTTGAAAAAGAAACTTTTAAAACAAATTTATAAAAGAGTTTTTAATATACAACTTGAATTAAAAAGAATTTGAAACTAAATAAAACATTTATTTCATATATAAAATCATATAGTTATTTAATTAAATATTTTTGAAAAGCTCAAATTAAAAAATAAATCAAAATTTCTATTTACAAAACAACTTGTCTATTTAAAATATATACAAATACATATACATTATTAAATAGAAAACAATTTATTAACTCAATAAAAATAATTTCACAAATTAAATATTTAAACAAAGAAGATTATTGAATAAATAACAAATTTATTAACAAAAATATCAATTCAATATAAATTTAAGTCCAGATTATTAAATTTATATTGTCCAAAATTCCGGGTCGTTACAAATCTCGAGACTCGCTATATTAGTACTTGGGCAGTATAATTTAAATGGGAATATTTCTTACGTATTCTACTTACATCATAATTCTTTTCAAATATAAGCCCGAAGGCTTTTCTCAAAAAGAAAAGGCTTTCCAAATATAAACCCATAACCAATTTGTTATCAACCCAATAACTCATATATATCGTCCATAATGTCTTATCAATGTAAGTTATAGTACTCAAGTCACTTAATACCTTCTAATGGAAATTAGGTAGACTCCGATCATTTAGTTACCTATTTAATGCAAGTCCACATCATTTACTACCCATAATCCTAAGGCGGACTCCTCACTAGTAACTATCTAGCTGACATTGCACAGAATCTCTTCAGCCACTTACTACTTCCTATTGAGCCGAGCCTTTTCCTAAGATATCCTCTACTGTGCCTAACCCATAATCTAGACCATTTACTAATTCCTACACAGAGAAGAGGTAGGACCTCACACAACCACTTATTATCTTCAATCTCTGAAGCAGGTCCTTTGTATTAAGACCCGTACCCCTCGTTGACGTCACACGATAGCCCAACTATTCGTAGGTACTAGAACCTGATTAGTTGGGCATATTTACCCTATAGAATTTAGGACTAACCTCGCCTCATCAGAGTTACTTATTATAGGCGATGTTGTTAGAACCATATATATGGTGTTTTGATGATAACAACCACACAACAATGCTACTAATATGTTTATTAATTTATTTTAGGTCAAAAAGATGATGGAAAAGGTGAAAATAAATTGGCTAAAAAATATGCGAAGCTGGGATTCAAACTCGAGTGGCCTCAGAGATGAGCATATGCTTTTACCACTAAAGTAAGCAAGATTTTGGAAATTATGCTTGTTCAGTTGTCTGAAATAATTGCTAAGTCGATTGAATTAGCCTAAGTTAACTAACTTACAAAAAGCAGCCGATTGAATCAAGCCAGAAGTTCTGAACCAAAATTAGCCACTTTTAATCGACTGAATTTGATCCTCAGTCGACTGAGCTAATACAAAAACGACTTTTTTTTTTTGAATTGGTGTCTTCGCTGCAGAAGTTGCATCTCTTCGCTCCTGCAGCAGCCACTTCTCTTCATCAATGGAAAATTTAGAAGGTTGCACCCCTACATTGGCATCCCCATCACAACTATATAATCCGCTAACCATTCCCGAATCATTACAGTGAAACACAACTCTATGCTTCGAATTCTAGGCCTCAAACTCTCGATTCCTAAGCAATACTCCGAATTCCACAAAATTCATGTGATTCGGAGATTTCGGCTAGTGTACTTCATCTCCACATCCAATATTCTAGTCGAATAAACTCCTTAGCCTCTACACCTCTGTAACATCCCGTATTTTTAAGCCATTGAATTTGAACATTTAATTCGTTTTAAATGTTAATGTGGATTCTTAATTGATTTTGTAAATGGATGGATTCGGGTTCAATCAGTGAAATAAGCTATAATTTTTAATTATAGTACTTCCGGTTGAATTTGAATAATGGGAAAATAATAATTTAAATATTCGGAATTGAAATAAAAGTAAATCTGGATGTAAATAGTGATAAAAAGGGTTTTAAAAGTTTATTTTGAGTTATTTGAGGGTAAATAGCGTGGTGGGACTTTTAGAAGAATTTTAAAGTTGATAAGTTAATATTTGGGATTTTATATTAATTTAAAAATGAATTTAATATTATTAAAATGCAATTTAATCAGATTTTAGTCCGGAATGAGCCAGAATGATTTTTAATGTGATTATATATTTCATATGATTTATTATTAAGTTATTAAAAGTTTAAAAGTGAAATTGTAAGCGTTTTCGTCAATTTTGAAAATCGCTCGATTTAATAGATGAGTTAAAATAGCCTTCCGGGGCACAGTCTCGGAATTCGACGAAACAAGTTCCATTGTATCCGTAATAGTTAGTTATTATCGAATTTCAATTTTCGTAGCAATCGGAGTTGTCATTTGACCGTGGCGGCTCGAAACGCATAGAAATCGATTTAACCGATTTAATTTTAAATCAATCGTTTAATTTCGTAACTCGCACATACGATCAAATTAGCTTCCGGAACTTGTTCCATTGTGTCCAAAATGCGGAAAAACCCTAGGAATGCCTGTCGGCATGTGTGTTTTGGAGTTTGTTTGCAAATGTTCATTAAAATTGATTTTAATATTCAAATAATGTTAACAAATGAATATATATTTTCACTTTTTAGCCCTAACCCTAATCTATTTCTCAAGTCTCCATTTCTAATCGTTCAATGGCCGAAAACAATTCTTCTTCTTCCTCCACAATCTCCTTATCCATACTTTAATTCAAAGAATTATCTAAATGAAAGTTGTAGATCATAAAGGGATCTACACATCCAAAGGAGGGAATTGATTCTCGTGTGGCGTGGTGGTTGAAGTCGTGCGATGAAGGGCAGCCGTTCGTCCGCATTTTACTCGCCGTGGCGTTGACCGAGCCTGGCTGTGCTCTGGCCAGAGGTGGAGCTCGCGACGCGCGTCACCGTGGTGGGTGTTGATCGAGTCACTCATGCATCTGGTGGAGTGCGAGTTGATCAAGGCGGTCGTAGTTTGGGTTCGTGATGGCCTGTTGTTCGTGCGCGAGAAGAAGATGGGGTTACGGCCTGATTTTAGTCTCTGGGTTATGCGGCTGTGATTTGGTATTATATATATATATATATATATATATAAATTGTTTAACTTTAACAATTCGTATCTAACGCATACGTTGTCGAAATTCGATGAAACAGGAAGCGTGGGAATCGCAGCGACGGGAAGAACGTTGTGGCACAGATATGAATTCGATTCAAGCAAGTAGAAATTTGAGTTAAATCGAACGTCGTTCGGTTTAATTTAAATTTCGAACGCTCGCCGAAACAAGGTGAGTTAATCTCACTCACATCTGGAATGTTAGCTGATTCAAGTAGTTAATATTTAAATGATTGTGTGATTGGTTGGAATTTTTATTTATATCAGCCTGGATTGATATATATGTTGTTGTGCTAATATTTGTGGATGCAGGGAAAACAGGTTGGAGGGATCCAACTGGATTCCTCACACTATAGTAATCATTTTATAATTGATGTTGTAACCTGTTATATATTGTGATTGATAACTCTGAATTAAATTGTACTGTGATATTGCTGGATAAGAATATACACAGAATTTTAAAACATAAAATAAAATAAATTGGATTTTTAAAGAAATAAAAGGAATTGATAAATAAAGAATTTAAGGGAATTAAATTTGGAATCTGGGTTGAGTGAAGAATGGAAATTTGTAAAGTTGGAAATAAAAATAAGTGGGACATTTATTAGTTAATAAATGAGGAAGTAGGGATTTCTGGTGATAATTTCAATAAGAAATTATAAATTGTAAAAATATAACAATGGGGTTATTTTGATAATAATGTTCTCTGAAAATTAAATATGATTTCAAAAGAAACCCTTCAAATAAAATTAGCAATAAATTGAATGTTGCAGAAGTATTATTTAAAACCATTGAAAATTTAAGTAGGTATTTAGTTAAGCAATTTCCTTAAGTATGATTTCATTAAATAAATTTATAATAGTTTATCTAAAAAGGCCTTTAAACTTATACTTTGGAAGTGAATTTCCGGGAATGGAAATGTGGTTAAGCTTCGTAAGAAGTTATTTTAAACTTGGGAAGGAAATCTAGGTTATTAAACATAAATCTGAATTGAAATATAATCGACAGAGTTTATAAAATGGATTTTTTCTTGGTTGTTTGAGTGGGAATGGGTTTCCCTGGGAAAAACCAAGTTCGAGTTTTAATCAGATTGTATTAAAAGGAAGTTTAAAAATTCAAACTTGTTTAAAGAGTGTTTTGGAAATTATTATTTTTAAGTAATTATTGATAAATTAGCAATAGTAAATTTTTATGAATACCTTAGTAATTATTTTTACAAATAGATTTATTTAAAGGCTAGATTTGAACAAAGTTATTTGAAATTGTTATTAATCCTTTGAAAACTCTACTTTTAAATTTAGTTTAACTAAACATTTATGTAAAACCAAGTTTAGATCTAAATAAATAGTTTTACTTCACTTATTTTAAATTTATATTTTTAATTAAGTAACTAGAAGTAAATTTACGCATTTTAAAGTATATTTCGGTATAAAATGTTTTAATTGTTAAATTCTAAATTGTTTATGAACTTGGTTATTTCCAATGGAAATAAATGGTAAGGGATTTACCGGGTAAAGGAAGAACTTTGGGAAATTGTTTTCAAACGAGTTTTGAAAATTTGAAAATATATCTTGTAAAGATATTTGAGGCGAATAAATAATGTGGGAAATTATTTATTGTGTGATGGATGTTGTGAATATAAATTGATAGTTAAATCACCGACTATCAATATTGGACAAATGCGTTGATCGTTTCGAAGAGACCGGGATCGTGATTTATTTCTCGAAAACCACTTCGATCCGGTTTGTACGTTTCTTTAGAAAAACGTGTTCGGAGACGAAGATAGAGCTGTAAAGTGCAAGGGCTAGTCGCTACTAATCCTGAGGATATTTCCGAAATGGATGTAGTAGGGGTAGTGCCTTCGGTTCCGTTCGAACCCGGGACGGACTTGTATGGACGAATGCTTTCGGAACATCGTCAGGTGGGCGATGGGCATTCTAAGTGAAACGTTCTAAAGGTAACGCTTATCCTCAAGCCTCATCAAATGGGAATGACTGAAAATCAGGGGATATGCAGCAAGGCTTCGTGGGTAGCCCCCACTGGAGAGTAAGGTCATCCCTGTCTAGATGTCCCTTTTTATTTCGGCTTAGTGGGAGGTTGGTCGCGCCAACCGCGGGGTGATCTTATTCGGAACTGTCCAGTAAGGGATGGGTCCGGCCTTGTGTTGCAGGGGAACGAGAGTGGTCCCCGGTACGGTGATCTAGGCCCCGTACTGTGACAGGTGGTACCCCAGTGCCTAGTCATTGTTGGAAATCCATTCTCCCTACGAGCCTTTTACGAGTTTTGTTTGTATTACCCAATTTTGTGGCTAGTAGCTGGAATTTAATAGATGTAACAATTTCGGCTATTTTATAAGTATTTGTAAATAGACCCTTTATTATAATATCAGAGGATTTCTATAAAAAGTGTTTTAGCTATCGTAAGGTAAAAACCCGACATGTTTATTTGTGGCGTGGTCTTACGAGATGCTTTTGTTTTCAAAAGGATTTCTGAAACTTTAATAATCAATTTGGATGCATGATTATCACTGGTATTCCAGACTGACTCGGGTGTTATTTCATTGTAATGCTCGGGTCAGACCGAGTATTATTTGTACAGGACAGAATGCTATGGAGCAGGATAGGAGCTGGAGTACGAGACGTATTATCAGTACCTATATATATATATATATATATATATATATATATATATATATATTCCGCTGCTATGTTTGTATGGTATGTCTGATTGGTAATTGTTGATGTATGAGACACTCTTATGATATGATGTATAAAACTGGTGTAGTCTCATTTTGTGTAAAGTTCTATATTTACTATTATATTTGATTCCGCTGCGACTGTGAGATTCTGATATTGTTTTGTTTCTTCTTCTTCTATCTCTACTTCTTTAACCCTAATGGTTCGTAATTCTGTGCCACTTGAGTTAATAGAGGTAGAATAGTGTTGATTCAAGGGTTACGGATTTACGGGCTGTTACACTTGGTATCAGAGCTTAGGTTGGCGACAACCTAGGCTTTGGTGGGGAAATTACTCATTAAACAGAGTCAATAGTACTCTATAATGAGTTGAGTGTATTAATAGCTATGAGAGCGTACTTGTTAGTGGATATAAAATTGTTTTGTACTGTGTTGACTTATCGGTTGAGTGTTTATGAATTTTGGTCGGTACGGGAAGTACAACCGTATCGATAGGGGTTTCTAAACTCTTTAACAAGATAAACCGACATAGTATTGTTTTTAAAGTGGGTAAATGAAATAAATTTACCCGAAATTATATTTTGATATAAAAGAAATGGTTTCCTAGCTCATTATACATTGGGTGTTTGTTGGTTCTTAATACCATAATCAAGTAAGAATCTTGAATTTGATCAAAATTTGAAATGATATAAGCTAATAAGAATATAACATATTAAAATGGTTTATAACCAAATAGAATTATTTTAATATGTTGTAAATAAGAAGAAGTGAAATTAAAAATTGAGTTAAACCAGAATTTTGACCCCGGGAAAATTTGAAAGGTGTTTAAATGGATTAAAACAAAGGTTTGAGAAATTTAACATCTTGGGAATGTTTGGAAATGTTTTCCAAAGCATTAGAAGGCAATAATGAAATATTGTTTTGGGAAGTATTTTTGAATGGAAACTGTTTGAAATGAATGTAGGAAAGTAAAGAAGCACTGAACTCACTCCAGTCGTTGGAAAATAATCCTGATGATGCTGGCCACATCATTAGAATTCATTTTCGAGTTTCTAAAGTGATGGATTGCTTCCCTTGTACTTGATTATGGTATTGTTTGGATTTGTTGGGTATACCAGTTGTTTTGGAAATTTCAAATAAGGAAGTTTGTTTTGGTATAAACAAGTTGTTTTGGAAATCTGGGAATTTGATTTGATTGGGTATACCAAATAGGTATATATTTAACATTTCAAAATGGTTTTGAAATAAAACTGGGTAAATTGAATTCTGGGAAAATTCTATTTAAATAATGCGTAAAATTTAAAATGAATTAACTATTGAACTTATTAAGTGAAGTTAATATTAATAAGGAGGAAGAAATGAAAGAATTAAAATTTAACTTGAGTAATTGGAAGTGAATAAAATATATTAAAGTGAGTAGAAAATTTGAATTTAACTTGGATAAGTTAAATAAATTGAGTTTATAATTAAATGGATTTGGGCTAAAATAAAATGTGAGTTGGCTTTGAAATTGTAGGTCATTGTGTAATGAATGGTACCCATGAGCTATTAAGTATTATACTTATAATTTGAGGTTGATATTGATAAGGAAGGAAAATGAACTTTTATCCTGGGATTAGATAAAGTTTGAGCATATGAAGGTGAATGGAATATTTTTGAATTTAACTTAGGATAAGTTAAATAAAATTGAGAATTTGAAATTGAATTAAATCAAAATGAATTGGAATTAAATTAAATTAAATATAAAGGTGAAATGTAAATTGTGTATAATTGCATAAAGAAATTCATATTCTTAAGTTATTAAGTGTATGCTTATAATCTAAAATTTGTGGATTTAATTAAAAACAAGATTCAATTGTGTTGTGAATAAATATGAATGGAATTAAATCCTTATTTAAGGTGGTAAAGGAAATGGAATGAATTCAAGTTGGCTAAATAAAAACTTAGGTGGACTTGAAATTAATTTGGGAAAGAATTGAATTGAAAGAAATTTAATTATGTTGAAAGGATATTATGTGAATCAAAGTTTAACCCAACTAAATTCACAGGAATTGTTTGGGAAAGAATTTAGTATAAGCTGAATTAAATAAAAGAAGCTTGAAGATGAATTTAGTGTAAACTAAATTTAATGAAATTGGTCTTGGCCTAGGTGGAATTTTGGTGGTTTGATAAGTAAAGTTTGAAAAGAATAATGAAAAAAAAGCCAGTTCTAGTATGGGATTTAGTTTCGGCAATAAAAAGTTGAGAGTGTGAATGAAACTGGTCATATTATAAATAAATTCAGGGTGAATTGAGGAAGCAAATTAAAACCTAATATGGATTAGGTTATTGACTAAATTGAATTACAAGTTAATGAAATTTGTATTGAAATGAATAGAATTTTGATAGTGTGGTCAAAATTTGGAAAATAAATAAAATCCAATTGTGGCATGGGATTTAAATTTGTGGTAACAAATGTTGAAGTGTAGACGAAAGTAGAATTAGATTATAATGGTGATAGTTTGAATTGTAAATAAATTCAGCGGAAGGAAATAAATTTAAAGTGGTTTCTTTGCTAATAAAATAAATTTAAAAATGGATTGAATAAATAAGCTAAGTGCATTACAATTTGTAAATGGGTTGGAATTTGATTTGGATGAGAATCAAATGAAAATAAAATTTGATTTATAAGAAGAAAATGAAAATATGTGTGATTGAGCTTATAATGTTGTCTTGGGTAGATTTTGTTTAGATAATAAAATTAAATTGCAAATGGAATGGTTTTAATTAATTTTGTGATATGGATATAAGAGTTGTAAATAAATCCAGGATGGTATGATAAAAATAAAACTTAAGTTGAATAATGGATTTGAAATATGGAAATCAAGACTTGGTTTAAAAAGAATAATAAAATAATAAAAATAAACTTAAGATGGATAATAAATGTGAAAGATGAGAATAAGGATTTGATTTAAAAATTACAAGGAAATAAGAATATTTGGGTTGTGAATAATTCCAAACGGAATAAGAAAGCTTGAATTATGAACCATGCAAAATTGAATAAAATAAATATAAATCTAAACTAGAATTAATTTTAATGGTTATAAGCTAAAGTGATGGTCACTTTCTTGGATAACCTAAAATTTGCATAAGAATGGGTTGTTTTGTCGTATTCAAAATTTAGTTGTTTAAACAGCAACTGAATTAGTTTAAGAGTAATTGGAATGGATTGAAATGTTATTAAGTGGTTGTGCATATGAATGAAAATGGATTATCAAAGTAATGCAAATACTTCAAGTTTAAAATAAACTTTGTTTGTGAATCAAATTTGAGAATATGAATGGATCATAGCAAAACTTGTATATAAAATTCTTTGTGTGAACTAACTTGGAGTTTGTCATTAGAAAAGGAACTTTGTATATGCTTTAAAATATGGTTTACTTATGAAATCATGCAAACTATTGATTAGGTTATGAAATGGATATGTTTGGCTTGCATTTACATTGGAAATGTTGTTAAAATGCTCATATCTTGAAATTGATGAGTTTGTTTGAGTTTAGTACAGGTACGGAAGATATTCGAGAGAGTTGGAGCGCGTATATGCGTTATATTAGCCGCTCGCTATTAAAATTTGCTAAAAAGGTACGCCTACGCAAATATAATTGGGAAATGATATATTTGTTGTGATATATTTTGATTTCCGACCGTGTGGGTCGATGTATATATATTTATCTGTATCACGATATCGCGAAAGCTCCTCCGTGCAGGGGAGACTCTGCCAAAAAATTTCGGAAATTTTGAGAGTTAGAAAAGTTTTGGAAATTTAAAAATTTGTAATCAACATGGAAAGTTGTTTTAAGAACAAAATGTTGAAACAAAAGCTTTTGAGTATAAATAAAGTAAATGAGTTTGGATTTGAGCTAAATGGTTTTGGGAAGAGTGTATATAAGTTGTAACTAAAGAAGTTTGGGTTAAGTTAATGAGTGTAGGAACATTTGTTTCATTAGTGACAAGTTGATTTCAAATAAACAATTGAAAATATAGGATTATGGAATATGATTGAATTAGTAGTTTCGATTTGAAACTAAAGGAGTTTAGGCAAAGTGAATTTGGGATTTTCACTAAATGAGTTGGAGAGTATTTTCAACCCTAGCAAATTTCTGGGATGAAATTTTTATAAGGGGGGAGAAATGTAACATCCCGTATTTTTAAGCCATTGAATTTGAACATTTAATTCGTTTTAAATGTTAATGTGGATTCTTAATTGATTTTGTAAATGGATGGATTTGGGTTCAATCAGTTAAATAACCTATAATTTTTAATTATAGTACTTCCGGTTGAATTTGAATAATGGGAAAATAATAATTTAAATATTCGGAATTGAAATAAAAGTAAATCTGGACGTAAATAGTGATAAAAAGGGTTTTAAAAGTTTATTTTGAGTTATTTGAGGGTAAATAGCGTGGTGGGACTTTTAGAAGAATTTTAAAGTTGATAAGTTAATATTTGGGATTTTATATTAATTTAAAAATGAATTTAATATTATTAAAATGCAGTTTAATCAGATTTTAGTCCGGAATGAGCCATAATGATTTTTAATGTGATTATATATTTTATATGATTTATTATTAAGTTATTAAAAGTTTAAAAGTGAAATTGTAAGCGTTTTCGTAAATTTTGAAAATCGCTCGATTTAATAGACGAGTTAAAATAGCCTTCTGGGGCACAGTCTCGGAATTCGACGAAACCAGTTCCATTGGATCCGTAATAGTTAGTTATTATCGGATTTCAATTTTCGTAGCAATCGGAGTTGTCGTTTGACCGTGGCGGCTCGAAACGCATAGAAATCGATTTAACCGGTTTAATTTTAAATCGATCGTTTAATTTCGTAACTCGCACATACGATCAAATTAGCTTCCGGAACTTGTTCCATTGTGTCCGGAATGCGGAAAAACCCTAGGAATGCCTGTCGGCACGTGTGTTTGGAGTTTGTTTGCAAATGTTCATTAAAATTGATTTTAATATTCAAATAATGTTAACAAATGAATATATATTTTCACTTTTTAGCCCTAATCCTAATCTATTTCTCAAGCCGCCGTTTCTAATCGTTCAATGGCCAAAAACAATTCTTCTTCTTCCTCCATAATGTCCTTATCCATACTTTAATTCAAAGAATTATCTAAATGAAAGTTGTAGATCATAAAGGGATCTACACATCCAATGGAGGGAACTGATTCTCGTGTGGCGTGGTGATCGAAGTCGTGCGATGAAGGGCAGCCGTTCGTCCTCGTTTTATTCGCCATGGTGTTGACCGAGCCTGGCCGTGCTCTGGCCAGAGGTTGAGCTCGCGACGCGCGTCACCGTGGTGGGTGTTGATCGAGTCATTGATGCATCTGGTGGAGTGCGAGTTGATCAAGGCGGTCGTAGTTTGGGTTCATGATGGCCTGTTGTTCGTGCATGAGAAGAAGATGGGGTTACGGCCTGATTTTAGTCTCTGGGTTAGTCGGCTGTGATTTGGTATTATATATATAAAAAAAAATTTGTTTATAAATTATAATTCAAACTTTAACAATTCGTATCTAACGCATACGTTGTCGAAATTCGACGAAACAGGAAGCGTGGGAATCACAGCGACGAGAAGCACGCTGTGGCACAGATATGAATTCGATTCAAGCAAGTAGAAATTTGAGTTAAATCGAACGTCGTTCGGTTTAATTTAAATTTCGAACGCTCGCCGAAACAAGGTGAGTTAATCTCACTCACATCTGGAATATTAGCTGATTCAAGTAGTTAATATTTAAATGATTGTGTGATTGGTTGGAATTTTTATTTATATCAGCCTGGATTGATATATATGTTGTTGTGCTAATATTTGTGGATGCAGGGAAAACAGGTTGGAGGGATCCAACTGGATTCCTCACACTATAGTAATCATTTTATAATTGATGTTGTAACCTGTTATATATTGTGATTGATAACTCTGAATTAAATTGTACTGTGATATTGCTGGATAAGAATATACACAGAATTTTAAAACATAAAATAAAATAAATTGGATTTTTAAAGAAATAAAAGGAATTGATAAATAAAGAATTTAAGGGAATTAAATTTGGAATCTGGGTTGAGTGCAGAATGGAAATTTGTAAAGTTGGAAATAAAAATAAGTGGGACATTTATTAGTTAATAAATGAGGAAGTAGGGATTTCTGGTGCTAATTTCAATAAGAAATTATAAATTGTAAAAATATAACAATGGGGTTATTTTGATAATAATGTTCTCTGAAAATTAAATATGATTTCAAAAGAAACCCTTCAAATAAAATTAGCAATAAATTGAATGTTGCAGAAGTATTATTTAAAACCATTGAAAATTTAAGTAGGTATTTAGTTAAGCAATTTCCTTAAGTATGATTTCATTAAATAAATTTATAATAGTTTATCTAAAAAGGCCTTTAAACTTATACTTTGGAAGTGAATTTCCGGGAATGGAAATGTGGTTAAGCTTCGTAAGAAGTTATTTTAAACCTGGGAAGGAAATCTATGTTATTAAACATAAATCTGAATTGAAATATAATCGATAGAGTTTATAAAATGGATTTTTTCTTGGTTGTTTGAGTGGGAATTGGTTTCCCTGGGAAAAACCAAGTTTGAGTTTTAATCAGATTGTATTAAAAGGAAGTTTAAAAATTCAAACTTGTTTAAAAGAGTGTTTTGGAAATTATTATTTTTGAGTAATTATTGATAAATTAGCAATAGTAAATTTTTATGAATACCTTAGTAATTATTTTTACAAATAAATTTATTTAAAGGCTAGATTTGAACAAAGTTATTTGAAATTGTTATTGATCCTTTGAAAACTCTACTTTTAAATTTAGTTTAACTAAACATTATGTAAAACCAAGTTTAGATCTAAATAAATAGTTTTACTTCACTTATTTTAAATTTATATTTTTAATTAAGTAACTAGAAGTAAATTTACGCATTTTAAAGTATATTTCGGTATAAAATGTTTTAAATTCTAAATTGTTTATGAACTTGGTTATTTCCAATGGAAATAAATGGTAAGGGATTTACCGGGTAAAGGAAGAACTTTGGGAAATTTTTTTCAAACGAGTTTTGAAAATTTGAAAATATATCTTGTAAAGATATTTGAGGCGAATAAATAATGTGGGAAATTATTTATTGTGTGATGGATGTTGTGAATATAAATTGATAGTTAAATCACCGACTATCAATATTGGACAAATGCGTTGATCGTTTCGAAGAGACCGGGATCGAGATTTATTTCTCGAAAACCACTTCGATCCGGTTTGTACGTTTCGTTAGAAAAACATGTTCGGAGATGAAGATGGAGCTGTAAAGTGTAAGGGCTAATCGCTACTAATCCTGAGGATATTTCCAAAATGGATGTAGTAGGGGTAGTGCCTTCGGTTCCGTTCGAACCCGGGACGGACTTGTATGGACGAATGCTTTCGGAACATCGTCAGGTGGGCGATGGGCATTCTAAGTGAAACGTTCTAAAGGTAACGCTTAGCCTCGAGCCTCATCAAATGGGAATGACTGAAAATCAGGGGATATGCAGCAAGGTTTCGTGGGTAGCCCTCACTGGAGAGTAAGGTCATCCCTGTCTAGATGTCCCTTTTTATTTCGGCTTAGTGGGCGGTTAGTCACGCCAATCGCGGGGTGATCTTATTCGGAACTGTCCAGTAAGGGATGGGTCCGGCCTTGTGTTGCAGGGGATCGGGAGTGGTCCCCGGTACGGTGATCTAGACCCCGTACTATGACAGGTGGTACCCCAATGCCTAGTCATTGTTGGAAATCCATTCTCCCTACGAGCCTTTACGAGTTTTGTTTGTATTACCCACTTTTGTGGCTAGTAGCTGGAATTTAATAGATGTAACAATTTCGGCTATTTTATAAGTATTTGTAAATAGACCCTATTATAATATCAGAGGATTTCTATAAAAAGTATTTAGCTATCGTAAGGTAAAAACCCGACATGTTTATTTGTGGCGTGGTCTTACGAGATGCTTTTGTTTTCAAAAGGATTTCTGAAACTTTAATAATCAATTTGGATGCATGATTATCAACTGGTATTCCAGATTGACTCGGGTGTTATTTGATTATAATGCTCGGGTCAGACCGAGTATTATTTGTACAGGACAGGATGCTATGGAGCAGGATAGGAGCTGGAGTCCGAGACGTATTATCTGTACCTATATATATATATATATATATATATATATATATATATATATTCCGCTGCTATGTTTGTATGGTATGTCTGATTGGTAATTGTTGATGTATGAGACACTCTGATGATATGATGTATAAAACTGGTATAGTTTCATTTTGTGTAAAGTTCTATATTTACTATTATATTTGATTCCGCTGCGACTGTGAGATTCTGATATTGTTTAGTTTCTTCTTCTATCTCTACTTCTGTAACCCTAATGGCTCGTAATTCTGTACCACTTGAGTTAATAGAGGTAGAATAGTGTTGATTCAAGGGTTACGGATTTGCGGGCTGTTACAACCTCTACTCAATGTACTTGGGTCTGGATAGGAGTTATTGTACATCAAAGTGACATTCTGTATATCAAGATATGTTGTGTCAGAAAGTAACATTTGTTACACTACTTATAACTGTTATTGAAGTCGTATTTGGTGTTCGGGTGGAGTCTGTAAACCTGTTCCTCCGAGTGAAGTGAGAGTGTTGATAGTGAAATTCCTAAGAGGTGCTTAGGGACTGGACGTAGGAGAGGTGCTCCAAACCAGTATAAAATTGACTATGTGATCAACTTTACTATTTCTGTTGCATATACATTGTTTATAACTTTTGGGCATCTTTGATCCTGTGCATAGTGACTAACAGATGTCTCATATCAGCCCCAGTCAAACTATTGGTAGCTAGAATAACTAGGTAGACTTCCTTATGCTTTTGACTGACCTCACTTCCTTACAGTTTAGTCGTAATCTATATAACTCTCTAGATATATTATCACATATCTTATAAGCGATCTTTCTTATTTCTCCTTTAAAATTAATTACCTTCCTAAGGAGGATTTTAATAAAATTAGTAACATATTTAACTATGAAATTATATGCTAGTTATGCTAATACATACATACATATACACACGCCTAGTAATTTCTAAGCATGTAGAATATACGCCCTAAAAGCATTTAAATGTCAACATCTTAAATAATTATGCAAGTCTCATTCCATATTACAAACAATACCTAAAATTCCAATATTCATACCAAAAGTTCCAATCAACAAAATTTATACAATTAAAATTTAATCCCAACTTATTACATCAAAAAAAGGGAATATATTGACACTAGAAATTTGCAATTCTAATTTTTACGCTCTATACAACTTCTTTTTCACATAAAAATAAACAAAAGAATTCTGTTTGATTCATGGGAATAAGCAATGAAAACTACGAATAAAATTCGTACCTTACACGTTATGCCTTAATTAAAATATTTTAACCAAATTCAAAGAAAAAGAATCAGAAGTGGAATAGAAGGTAAAATTATCAAAACTACAAATCTACATTATTTCCATTATTTTAATGTTAACCCAAAAAATGGATCAACACCCCGGATCAAGTGTGAAAGCACTAGTGCAGATAATCAGTAGCATAAATCTTAGATAAACAACAAATAAAAAGCGAAAGTAAGAAAAGAGAAACATAATTTTTATAATGGTTCGGCTGACTCTGGCCTACATCCACTTTAATCAATCTTTATTATGATTGTACTAATTAAATCTCTTTGGACATCAACTAGTTAATCCTTATATCTAAGTTATAATATGTAAGAATAAGTCATAATTACAAGGATTGACTTGTGAATCAAAGTAACTCCCTTGATTATTGTTGTGAGGGAGAAGAAAGTTGAAGAAGTGAAGGAATACTAGTAGAATAATGGCAGCCTCTCTTCGAAAAAAGATCCATCTCTAGTTGTAAGTAGGCGAGTATTTATAGGGGAATTCAGTGAGTGTTGGGCTAGAAGCCCAAGTGCAGTATAGTTCAGTTGTTATGCCAAGTCATTACCTAAATTCTTAAATCAATCTGAGTCATTTTTATGAATCGCTGACTATCTATAGGCGATGGATCACTGGCTATCCATAGGGGATGGATGGCTGGCTATCCATCAACTTAGTATATTTTTCTACCAGAAGTTTTTACTCAGTGCTACGAAGGAGTTTGGAAAGTTTGGGAGGCGATCCGACCTATCTTGATGGATCGCTAGTTACCCATAGAGGATGGATCGCTAGCTATCCATCCACTTAGCATATTTTTGAGTGATCTTTGTTTGGTTATCTTTCTATCTCCTATTTAAGTGCCCTGTCCAAATATCAAGTTGTTTGGAGTTAGTTTAATCATCCATCTTCATGTGTCATATGGTCTAGAAGAATCATCCATAACTCACTCAAATCTCAACAAAATCAAAAGAAATTTGGCAGGAACATTCTAGCAGGTTTCAAGGGCCTAGCGTAAAAATTTGAGGTGGTGGGGCCCAATCTAGATGGGTCGCTAGCGATCCATCTAGTAAGATCGCTAGCGATCCATCAAATCAACTCCAAATGATCTCATTTTTTGTATGAGCTTTCTTCTATGTCGTCTAAATGTTCTTCTAAAATTTCAGGCCAATCTGAATTCGTATTAGTTCTATAGGTCCATTTTAAGTTAGCTGCTTTCGGTCAAACAGCTTGAATTAGGTGAGTCTTCACTTCTCGAACTAGATTGTTTGGCATGATATGAAACTTGGCAAGCATCTCTAGGGAACATATTAGATCATGATGAAAGAGGACTGGACGATCCACGAGCAAGATTTATGGGTCGCCAGCGATCCATAGGCAACGGATCGCTCGCAATACATTGCCATAGCTTATTTTGGCATTTTTCTTTTTTGGCCTTTCTCTTCTTTTCCTTCTGGTCTTCTTGGTCGATCCTTAAGATATTTTGAATTATTATAGATTTTCTAGTACTCTTTGAATTTTATTGGGTTAAAACCCTAGTTTACACTTGACGTAAACAATTGAGATTCCAAAATAAAATTGACATTCGTGTTGAATGAGTTTTGAAGGTTTATAATATGATGTTTTCGCAAACCAAAACTCCCTAAATCTTATTCAAATCCAAACTATACAAAACCACTACTAAAATAGAAAAGCTAAGATTTCCACTCACAGCATAATCTTAGCTTTGCCTCATTTGGATTTGACACACCTTAAACAATATCTACGAAACCTCTTCTTTTGATATATATAGCAAGGAATTTGTATATATATTTAGTTCAGCAAAGTAGAGGTTTGGAGGAGAATAGGTTGAGAAAATGAATAGAAAAAAGAATGGATGTATAAGATTTCTTACTTGAAACTCTAATGGAGTTTTTTTGGATCTTTGAAAAGATGATCTGGCAGAGCTTCGGTAGGTTTCCAAAATAAGTTATGAATAAAAGTGAAGGGGTTGTGCTTTTATTTTTAGTGGTTAGAATGCACAAAAACAGTCGAATTTAGGTTAGTTAAATAATAAAATCCGAACAGTTCACGTTCATAAAACCCTAGCCGATACCCTTATTAACCGGTCGATCGGTCCACACTATGCAGTCGATCGCTAACGATCGACCGATCCTAGCGAGCGGTCAACCGGTCCATTTATTTGGGAACCATTTATTTTCTTCCGTTATTTTATTTATTTCCTTCCTTAACTACGTTTTCACGTTAACGTTAATTTTAACAATTACTTAACCGATAAGTCAAATTACTATTAACTTTCAAATTTCAAATTTAAGAACTATTTAACTATTAGAATTCGAATTCCATTAAATTTATTTTGAGTTTGAAAACTTCAACGCTCATAGTCTCTTTGTCTGAGCTCCGTTTTTAGCATATTATATATGAAAATTAACCGGAATTTCACCACAAATGTGACAACATAGCTTGTGTGGTCAAATTCTAACTTTTGCACCATTTCCATTTCCGTGTCTACCTTATTTAATTTACCCAATTTATGGTTGATTTCATGCGATGTTACATTCCTCCATCTTAAAAAAGATTTTGTTTTCGAAATCTTTTCTAGGGGGCGAACAGCGTAACGCGCACTAAACATACATGTTATACAACCAAGTTATCTACATATCCATTTACTCAACCAAAAGTGAAAAGTGATTATGTATTGTAGGCATACAGTAAGTGAGCTCAATCTTAGCATGAATGTGTGACTGTGACGTATAAGTATGTATACAAAACACCTTAAACATGCATAAAATTTCTATATGAGTGCAAATTGATGGTGAAAAATGTAGCAACCATCTCCTACCATCCAATCTTGCAACCTTTCTTACAACTAAAGATGACACTTAATACATGCTTGGTATTCGTGTGCAATAGTTTAGATATTTGAAAGACAGGTCATTTGGGGTTAAAGAAGGAAAAGACAAAGCGGAATCTCACATCATGACAAAAATATATAATATACACTAGCCTTTACAAAAAGAAAAGAACTTTATTATATACACATTGTTAGAGTAAACTAACCTATATCAACTTGGACAGTCATAATAGCATGTCCTTAAAATGTTGTTTGACAAAAATAGAAAAGAAAGTAGAGGAAAAGTAAAAGATATGTTACTACATGTTAGAGGCATCCAGCTCATCTCTTGAAAGCTCCAAAGTATCCAGCTAAATCTAGAAATATGTTCGGGCTAACTTGAGAATTGTAAGAAAATAAAAGAAAATAATGCCAGAATCAGTCCAGTAAACCAATGTAAGAAAGCTAAAACAAATCAATCATATTGATGTCAACATTTGAAAACCCTTTTAATAAAAGGTGTCTCGAAGACCACATTACACATAAAACACGGAGGGGTCTTTACCTTATGATAACCAAAAACGTTTTATATTATAAAATCCAATGATATTATAATATTGTCTATGGGTTTAGAGTACCAATAATCATGTAGATGTGATGTGTGTACATCAAAACAATAATCGGCATACAATTAAAAATCAAAGGTGCTTATTGGAGAATGGATTCAATGAATGGCAAGGTAAGGGACTACCTTTCGAAAATGGTACACCACTAGATAAAATGTACCTGAGGACAAAAACCTTTCGCCTTCTGCCATCACAGAACTAGCCTAACCCTTACTGGATAGTACCGAATATGTCATCATCCCAGTTGTTACCAACCTTTATAGAGAGCTCTCATGCACATCCAAATCGATAATATGGTAATCTATAAAGGTGATGACACACCCTTAGAGAGCGACCCACATATCCCTGCTGCATCTACTTGTTTTAGTCATTTTCGGGGTATAAGGTTTGTGAGGCAATGATTTACCTTCCATTAGCAATTCCCACTTGGAATGCCAACACTGCCCTCTTAACATAAATGCAATGCCAGCATTCATCCATATAAGTTTGTTCTAGGTCTGAATGAAACCGAATGCAACACTTCTACTACATTCATTTTGAAATCACCCTCAAGATTAGCAAGTAGCCCTTGCACCTCAAAGAGCACTATCTTCAATCATCTTCAAGATGTCTTCCATTCGGACGCATATGTGGGTTTGAAGTGGTGTTTGGATAATATATGTGATCCCGGTCTCTCCGAACCAACAACCGATAATTTCCAATTGACTCATTCCCGGTTATTTTGAAAGTAAGTAAAATATACAAGAGTCCCAAAGTGATCTCTGATATATCCCTTAAAGCTAAAGATGTTCCACCAAAATGAGTTCTCTCGAGAGATCTCAAACTATACAAACATGCAAAGCTCTTATTTATTTCCGAAGCCAAAACTGGCCAAGATTTGATAGTTGGTTATTCAACTATCAAATAGACAATTTAGAGATTTAACTTCATAAAGAAACCACTAAGCCTCATTAAAATAAATCTTTCATTAGTTAAATCTTTTCAAAATATTTATCGAAATATTCATATACTTATATCAATTGCATAAGTATATTCACAAAACATTTCTTATCTAAAAAACTTATTAAAATAATCAAAAAAAGTAATTTTAATTATAGATAAGGATAACATCAAACACTGTTCCTTTGGTGTTAAGCATGGAACGAAAGTTACACACCACCGTAATTAAGAAGGTCAATTAAGGAAAATCCAATCTAATTTTCTTTTAAAAATTTCTTCCACAAATCCTTTTTATAAATCTCTTTCTTTTATGAAGATCTCCTTTACTAAAATTCCAAATCCTTTTATAAAGCTCTTTATAAATCTCTAAGTTTATTTCTAGAACTCCTTTGTAAATATCCAAACCCATTTATAGAACTTCTTTCCAAATTTCAAGATCTCATTTCAATTTATAAAACTCCTTTTATAAACTTCCACATTTAAAGTAATACTTCTTTAATAAACTTTAGTTAATAAATTTACCATATAGGTAAATGTCCAAGTTACCATAATAGTAGAATTAGTTTTTTATTTTGCTTAAATAGATGTCATCATAATCTACATGGTGAATTATTGCTGAGTTATGGTTTATTCTGCCAAACATATTGTAACACCTCCAATTTTGATAACATTATTCAGAAGATTTAATTAGATAAATTAAATAGAATATGATGATAAGGGGATTGAGATTTGAATAAAAATATAAAAAGTTCGTCCTCAAGTAATTGATTAAATAGGCTTAAATTGGCTTTTATGTATTTAATTAAACATAGACATATTAGTAAATAGCTGCACTATTATTACTCACGGCTATACATTTCATGTTCTTGCCCATTTACGTACACTTTTCATTTTTCACAAAGACAAATCAAAAACCTAAAATAGAGCCAACCATTAATAAGGGAAAAGAGGAAGAAAGTTAAATCAAAGCTAAGGAACAAAGCTAAAGGAATCAATCTTCTGCAAATCTCAAACTCCTTACCATATCTAGGATGAATAATAATTCATTCCATCTCTATTTTGTTTGTATAATCATATGTTTTCAATTTTAAGATTAAATTCGCTTTTATGATGTTTTGGATGATAATTGCTTGAACTATCATAAATTTGATTTAAACCATGTTATTTTCATATGAATTTGCACGGTTTAAGTTTAAAACCGATTCTTATTGATTTTAGAATGCCATGGAAAAATTATATGTTAAGTAAAAATGATTCTGGAGATGGGTTTCAATTTTTATTATTTTCCAATCTATGGAAAATCTACTATGAATTTCTAAAGGAAAATATGATATAATTGAGTTTAAAATTAATTTCGATTATTTCAAGAAGAAATTTGGTCTGAAATTTTAATATGTCTGATAACATGATGAAAGTGAACTTCTGTGATTTTTGGGGATTTTTCCTAATTAATTTTCTATGGAAAATAAATTATTCTAAAAGAAGGATTAATTTGCAATATTGCTTTCGCTTAATGCATGAGCTTAAACGTTGATTTTTCCTTTGATTTAATTATGATAAATGCGGCAGTTATATTGTAAGTATTTGAAAAGATTTAAGGCAACCAATCAAAGGATTACAAATAGGTAGGTAGTTATAAAGCAATTACCAAAACTAGCACAATTTCAGCCTTTAATTCATAAAAGTAGGTTCTGCCTCCTTTAGTTGCCTTTCGACTCCAATGCTTCCACTCCAACATAGTCGAAACCAATCTAGCTGATACCCACCTAGTCGAAACCAATACATAATGTACACTTAGATGTATGTAGTGGATTGGAAGAAATGCGGGGGCCGTGATGTCGAAAGCAATGCTTTTGATGGGGTCGAAACCTTAGTTTTGTTTTCAAATGTTAAGTTCCTAGTTCGTTTTACTTAAAGCATTCGACATAGTCGAAGCATGTGTTTCGGAAGAGGTTTTTCTAAATAGCTTTCATAGGAGGTTGCCATTTTATGTTTTAAAGATATAGGCTTTTGAAGGGTTACTTTATTTATATAAGAATGCTTTCAAAAGTAGTGGTTCCGACCCAATCGATACTCGGCCATTTTTCGTTTCCTTTCGAGTGTATGAAAGCCATTAATGCTTTCAAAGGGTGCCTTTGTTTTAAAATTATGCTTAGCCACTTCCAAATTGCTTTCAAAAGGGTTTGGGGATTTCGAAGATAATGGTGTTGAAAGAGGGTTTTGATGCCACCCATCAAAGTTTTACTCAATGGTTTTGAGCTTTCGAATAGATGGTTTCAAGACCATCAAACTTTCCCTAAAACAATTTTATTAAAGTTTTCGAATGAGATACTTTCGTATGTAACCACTTCGACCCAAAAGTTGATTTAAAGAGTAAAACCCAATACTTTAGAAAGGAGTACATTCACTTGTTTTGAAACTATGCTTCTAAAGATTTTGAGTAATGTTTTGATACCATCGAAAGGTGTATTTGGTTTCGAAAGAGATTATTGAACAAGGGTTTCGAAAGGTATAATTATAGTGTTTGGAAAAGGAGTTTTCTTTTTTTCGAAGGAGGTTATACAGGAGTTTCGAAAGAGATATTTTAGGGTTTTCAAAACAAATAACCCCATCTCATTTTAAAGGAATAACCATGGCATAAATAAAGATTTTTGAAATGAAGTTTTGGAAGAAGATTTCCTTGAATAACAGGTTAAAGGGATTAAGCAAGTTTTATATGAAATGATTTCAGGAATATTTAACCATAAGTGTCGGTATTATTATATTTTTATGATTGCTTCTTCATATATTTATTCACATTGTTATGAAGATATAATGGCAGTTTGGGGAATGGTAGAATAACCAACTAGGTTGACCAAGTAGTGAATATAACTCTTAATTAAAGATAATGGCAGGGGATAATAGGTTCACAATAAGCCCATGAAAACTGTGTATAACAGAAGATATTGGCAGGGGCCAATAGGTTCATAGTCAGCCCATGAAAAGTATGATTTGATATTGGCAGAGGCCTATATACTTATAGTTAGCCCATGAAGACTATATCCGAATTAAGATATTGACAGTCAGTCAATAGGTTTCTAGTTAGCCCATGAAAACTAGGATAAGAAATAAAGATATTAGAGTTACCAATAGGTTTCTAGTTAGCCTATGAAAACTAGGATAAGAAATAAAGATATTGGAGTTACCAATAGATTCTTAGTTATTCCATGAAAACTATGAAATCAGAGAGGTAGTCCATAAACATTTAACAGGTTATTAGTAAGCTCATGAAAACTAATTGGTTCATAGTAACACAAGAAAATATAATTGAGATAGATTGTCAGAAAGAATGGGGATGGGTAATCCAAATTTAATATACTTGTTTGCATATCATTATATTATTTTGAATTGTTTTAACCATTGTGAATGTGGGAGCACAATATATGGTTTTATAAAGTTTTTAAGATACTAGTGAGGGAAAACCCGTTCCGCTAAGCGACGTTGTCTCACTAGATATCTAAATGGTTTCAGATGGTAGAATATTATTCATGCCAAGCTTTATGTCTAAATCGAAGTTTTTATTTTCCCTTTAAACTCTTAGGTGCTCAATTGATTTTGAGTAGTTTGAGGTTTAGGGTTTTCAAGTTTTCTTTTAGACGAACAAAGCTTCTAGTGAGGTGCAGGAAGCATGCTAGCTACTTAGAGTTTTTTTATTTCCGCTATGTTTGGTTATAAAGGCAAACTTGTTTTGTTGCCTTATTATATACTCTGATCATCTAAGGGGATATTTTCATATGTCGCTCTTGGTGTATTTTGTAATAAGTATATTTTGACTAAATGTGGTCTGGTGCTGGGATTATGTAATGAATTTGCAATATTTTGAAATGGAATGTGGAATTTGTTTGCTGTTTAATTTTTTCCATATACTTGTGTTTTTGTGTATTAATGTATCTAACATTGTCGTATTTGGTCATCAAGGATTATTAACTATGGATGACTGCAGCATCCACAACCGTTAGTTTTGGCCCTCCATGTAGAGGGATGTTACAAGTTGGTATCAGTGCATAAGTTTATGAAACTTTAAAAGAAATTTAAACCTAAAAGATTTTTCAAACATAATCCAATGAACCGGATAATAAGATTTGGGTTTGGGTTAAGGCTATAGTAACGTACTTGTAACTAATATAAATAGTTATATATAAATAAGTATGTATTCCTTGCTCTCTTAGACTATTCTTCTGTATCTTACTAAGACTCGTATGCAGAATTACAAGAAAAGAGACATGGAAGCGGGAAATAGAAGAGGACATCAAGGTGGAGGAAGCACCCCTAACTATTGGAAATGCTCGACCCATTACTAAGAGGAATTTGGGTTGACTGTCTAACGCTAATAATCAAAATGCTGATGCTAATATTGGTGCTTCCACCTGTAAATATGGGGGCGATGTATCAGTTCTTCGTCAATATGATGCAAGCAGGAGCTGCTGCTAGTGTTGTTGGAAATGTAAGAGGAGCTAATCCTGTAGCTCTAGTTGGGAATAATTAAGCTAAGCTAAGTAGAGATTACACCAGTCTTGGTGGGAAGCCATTTGTGGGGACAGAGAATGCTATTGAGGTAGAAAATTGGTTGTTGCATTATGAGTGTATATTTGCTGATTTGGGTTTAGATGAGGGACAAAAGAGAAGTTTGGCCTCTAAGTAGTTACAAGGATCGGCGCTTCATTGGTGGAGTAGTGTTACTACTGGAGTTCTAGAAGAGCAGTTGACTTGGGCAGATTTTAGAAGGAGATTTGAGCAGAAGTTTGTGTATGAGTTTGCTAAGTCAGAGCTGATGAGGAAGTTTATGGATCTGGAGCAGGGAGAGATGTATGTTGTTGAATATGCCACTAAGTTTGAGGAGTTATCCCGTTATAAACATTATACTATAGACACTGACATCAGAAGGAATGAGAGGTTGATTAGGGGACTGAGAACCGAGATTGCTAGGGCGATCCTGCCACATTTTTGTGATCCTACTAATTTAGTTGTAGAGATGGCCATTCGCCATAAGGAGATACTTGCTAATTGTTCTATTAAGAAGCCAGTGGATGTTCAGGGTTCTCAAGGAAAGAAGATAAGTTCTTTAAGAAGAATGGAGACCGGAAGGGAGATACTGCCAAGAAGGCAAAGGTTAAGTTAGTTTGCTTTAAGTGTGACAAGAAGGGTCATTATGCAAATGATTGCCAGTTACGTAATGGAAATAAGGCTGCAAATAAGAAGAATGTGAAGTGCTTCAACTATGATCAAGTTGGGCATTATAAGAATTAGTGTCCAGAGCCAGTCAAGGCTGACAAGGCAAAGGTTTTTGCTATTGGACCAGCTAGGCCTACTGTAGCTGATAAAGGGAAGACTGTGATGGAAGGTATGGTTTTGATTCTGAGTATACCAGTTAGGGTACTTTTTGATACCAGTGCATCGCATTCATTTATAACTCAATGTTTGGTTGACAGATTATGCTTAGAACCCATCTACCTTGTAACTTCCTTAAGGGTCGTGAATCCAATAGGAGGGTATGCAACTCTAGGGTTGAGATGTGACCAGTTAAATCTTGATTTGTTAGGTCATAAGTTTGCATGAAGCTTGTATGTTATCGACTTCGTAGATTTCAGAATCATTTTGGGCATGGATTGGTAGGGTAGGTATGAGGCTAGAATATTTTGCCAGGATAGGGAGATATCACTGAGACACCCTGATAGTCATAACTAAGTAATATTTCCAGTGGAAAATTCTGACCGGAGTGCTAGTACTTTTCTTAGTGCTACAGGGATATGAGATGAGTTAAGTCAGGTTCGAGTATTAAGAGAGTTTGCGGATGTCTTTGAGCCAATCATAGCACTATCACCGAAATGAGCAGTTGAGTTTCGTGCAGATCTTGTGCCTGGAGATGAACCTGTGAGTAGACCACCAAACAGGATGACACCAATTGAGATGAAGGTATTGTATGTGAGGCTAGTGGATCTAGAAGAAATGAATTTTATTAGACCAAGCAGTTTTCCATAGTTAGCGGCCACTGTGTTCGTGTAGAAACCAGATGGGTCGTTGAGAATATGTATCGACTATCGTAAGTTGAATGAAAGGATCATTAATAATAAGTATCTTTTGCCAAGAATAGATGATCTGTTCGATTAGTTGAGTGGAGCCAGAGTGTTTTCACGGTTGGATTTGGCGATAGGTTTCCATCAGTTAAGAGTGGCGAAGGACATATTCCTTTGATAACATTTTGGACTAGGTATGGTTCGTATGAGTGGTTAGTGATGCCATTTGGATTGATAAATGCACCTGCTTTCTTTGTGGATTTGATGAACTGAGTTTTCCAAGAGTACTTGGATAGGTTTATACTGGTGTTTATATATGACATTTTAGTATAATCTAAGGATGAGAGAGAGAGTAGGAGGACCATCTTAGAGTGGTACTTGAGACGCTGAGGTAGAATCAGTTGAATGCAAAGTTTACTCAGTATCATTTCTGGAAGAAAGAGGTTAAGTTTCTTGGTTATGTGGTTTCAAAGAAGGACTTGTTAGTTGATCCAGATAATCGAAGCTGTGAATAATTGAAAGAGACCAGAGACAGTGACTGAGGTTAGAAGTTTTCTTTAACTTGTTGGCTACTACCGGAGATTCATTAAGGATTTTTCATGGATAGCAGCATCTTTGACTAAGTTAACTAGGAAGGAGGTGGAGTTTGTCTAGTCCGACAAATGTGAGGGAGCATTCCTTAAGTTAAAGCATTTGTTGACCAATGCACCAGTGTTAGTAGTTCCGAACGGAAACAAAGGATTGTGGTGTATACTGATGCATGCGGAACTAGATTAGGATCCATATTGATGTAGAAGGGTAAATTTATTGCCTACGCATCTAGACAACTTAGACCGCATGAAGTGAGATATCCTAGTCATGATTTGGAGTTGGTTACTGTGCTTTGCATTAAAGATTTGAAGACATTATCACTTAGGGGAGAGGTTTAAGCTTTATTCTGAACATAAGTCTTTACGGCATTTATTTTCTTAAAAGGAGTTGAATATGAGACATCAGAGGTGGCTGGAGTTTTCGGCTACTTATGATTTTGTTATAGAGTACACAACAGGGAAAGGTAATAAGGCAGCGGATGCTCATAGCAGAAGACGTTAGAATGTGGTTTTAGCTATGTTGGCAGAGTGGAAGGATTTAGAAGCTTTGGCCAGTTGTGTTGTGCAGTTAAGATCGACTGCTACTTCTAATCAGAGTACTGTCATATTGGCTGTTTTAGAAATTCAACCAGTGCTGATCAAGAGGATTGCTTCTCAGCAGAAAGAGAATCCAGTATTAGCCAAGAGGATTAGGAGACTTGAAGTTGGAACAGAGATTGATGATCCAAAGGAATTTAGTCTTGACCAAAGAGGATGGTTGAGAAAGAAGGGACGGTTGTGTGTTCCGAATGTGGAGGACTTGAGGAAAGAAGTTCTTGCAGAATGTCATCGGTCCAAGTTTACGATTCATCTAAGAGGAACTAAGACGTATCAGGATATGAAGAGGAGCTTCTATTGGAAGATATGAAGAGGGACGTTGGCTTATGGGTTAGGCAGTGTGCAAACTGTCAACAAGTGAAAGCTGAATATCAGAAGCCGAGTGGGTTACTTCAACCCCTAGAGATTATAGTTTGGAAATGGGATTCGATATTCATGGATTTTATAGACGAGTTGCCAAGGTCGAATAGGAGAAATGAAAGCATATGGGTTATAGTGGATAGGTTGACCAAGAGCGCCCATTTCATTCCAGTCAAGTCAACCAGAATGGCACTTGTATTAACTAAGATGTTCTTGAAGATAATAGCTAGACTGCATGGAGTTCCTAATAGTATAGTCAGTGACAGAGCTGCCTTGTTCATTAGTGAATTCTGGAAGAGTACAGGAAGTATTAGGTACGAATCTTAATATGAGTACTGCATATGAGCCTCAGATGGATAGGAAGACGGAGAAATTCAATAAGGTACTCAAGGATTTATTGATAGCTTTTGTATTAAACTTTGGAGGATCTTGGGAAGACCACCCACATTTGGTTGAGTTTTCCCATAATAATAGTTACCAGACTAGTATAAGAATGACGCCTTTTGAAGCTTTGTATGGAAGGATGTGCAAATCGCCAGCATGTTGGTTGGAGACTGGAGACAGATTAATCATAGGTATAGATTTGGTTAGATTGGCGTCAGAGAAGATTGAGTTGATCCGAGAAAGGATGAAAGAAGCTCAGTCTAGACAAAAGAGTTATGCAGACAAAAGGCATAAAGACCTAAAGTTCTCAATTCGAGATAAGGTTTTCATTAAGGTGTCACCAATGAAAGGTGTAGTGCGATTTGGAAAGTCGGGGAAGTTAGCCCCCAGATATGTTGGTCCATTCTAGATTATAGAGAGGATCGGGAAGCTCGCATACAGAGTAGAGTTACCGATCAGTATGGCAGGTGTCCATAATGTATTTCATGTGTCTCGCCTTCACAAGTATGTGCATGATCCAAAGACTACAATTCCACTGACAGGGTTGGAAGACTTGATGATAGAGCGCAATTTGACTTTTGTTAGGCAACCAGTTAGGGTTGTAGCGATATGAGAAAAGATTGAGGAACAAGACAGTCAAGTTGGTGAAAGTTCAGTGGAGCGACAATAAGAAGGATTGTTCTTAGAAGACAGAAGACGGGATTAGAGATACTTAACATGATCTGCTTTAAGGGTATGTCTATATTAGATTTATATAGATAGTTGTTATTCAGGTAAGCTAATATGGTTGTTAGGAGTTATTACAGATGATTGCTATATTTAGTATGTAGTCCTTACTGAATTTCGAGGACGAAATTCATTAAGGGGGGAGCCTGTAACAACCCAAATTTTTAATAACATTATTCAGGAGATTTAACTAGATAAATTAAATAGAATAATGATGATAAGGGGATTGAGGTTTGAATAATAAAATAAGAAGGCCGTGATTAAGTAATTAATTAAATGGGCTTAAATTGGCTTTTATATATTTAATTAAACATGGGCATATTAGTAAATAGCTTCACTATTATTACTCATGGCTATACATTTCATGTTCTTATCCATTCACGTATACTTCTCATTTTTCACAAACGCAAATCAAAAACCTAAAATAAAGCCATCCATTAACAAGGGAAAAGAGGAAGAGAATTAAATCAAAGCTAAGGAACAAAGCTAGGGGAATCAATCTTCTACAAATCTCGAATTCCTTATCATATCTAAGGTAAATAATAATTCGTTCCATCTCTATTTTGTTTTTATACCCATATGTTTTTAGATTTAAGATTAAATTTTCTTTTATGATGTTTTGGATGATGACATGCTTGAGCTATTATATGTTTGATTTAAACCATTCATTTACATATGAATTTGCACAGTTTTAGGGTAAAACCGATTGTTCTTGATTTTAGAATGCCATGGAAAAATTATATGTTAAGTAAAACATGATTTTAGAGATGGGTTTCAATTTTTATAGTTTTCCAGGCTATGGAAAATTTACTATGAATTTCTAAAGGAAAATATGATATAATAGGGTTTAAAATTAATTTCGATTATTTCAGGAAGAAATTGGGTCTGAAATTTTAATACGTTTTATAACATGATTAAAGTGAATTTCTGTGATTTTTGGGGATTTTTCCTAATTGATTTGATATGGAAAATAAATTAATTTAAAAGAAGGACTTATTTGCAATACTGGGTTTTGCTTAATGGAAGGGCTTAAACGTTCACTTTTCCTTTGATTTAATTATGATAAATGCAGCGGTTATTTTGTAAAGTATTTGAAAAGTTTTAAGGCAACCAATCAAAAGATTACGAATAGGCAAGTAGTTATAAAGCA
Organism: Allium cepa; assembly: GCA_030765085.1. Taxonomy (NCBI): domain Eukaryota; kingdom Viridiplantae; phylum Streptophyta; class Magnoliopsida; order Asparagales; family Amaryllidaceae; genus Allium; species Allium cepa. Next base: position 391,667,087 of record CM060939.1, on the reverse strand, counting down.
ATTACCAAAAGTAGCATAATTTCAGCCTTTAATTCAGAAAAGTAGGTTCCACCTCCTTTAGTAGTGCCTTTCGACTCCAATGCTTCCGCTCCAACTCAGTCGAAACCAATGCAACCAAAACCCACCTAATCGAAACCAATACACAAGGTATCACTTAGATGGTACGTAGTTGATTTGAAGAAAGGCGGGAGCCATGGTGTCGAAAGCAATGCTTCCGATGGGGTCGAAAGCAATGCTTCCGATGGGGTCGAAAGCAATGCTTCCGATGGGGTCGAAAGCAATGCTTCCGATGGGGTCGAAACCTTAGTTTTGTTTTCAAATACAAAGTGCCTGCTTCATTTTGCTTAAAGCATTCAATATAGTCGAAGCATATGTTTTGAAAGGGGTTTTTATAAATAGCTTTCAAAGGAGGATGCTATTTTATGTTTTAAAGGCATAGGCTTCCGAAGGGGTTACTTTATTTATGAAAGAATGCTTTCGAAATTAATGGTTCCAACCCAGTCGAAACCCAACAGTTTTTCTTTTGCTTTCGAGTGTATTGAAGTCATCAATGCTTTCGAATGGTGCCTTTGTTTTAAACTTATGCTTAGCCAATTCCAAATTATTTTTGAAAGTGTTCAAGGGTTTCGAAAGCAATGATTTCGAAAGGGGGTTTCGATGCTACCCTTCAAAGTTTTACTCAATGGTTTCAAGCTTTCAAATAGATGGTTCGAACACCATCGAACTTTCCCAAAAACAATTTTATTAAAGGTTTCGAAAGAGATACTTTCGTACATAACCACTTTGACCCAAAAGATGATTTTAAGAGTAAAAATCTATACTTTTGAAAAGGGTACTTTCACTTGTTTTTAAGCTATGTTTCTAAAGATTTTGAATAACATTTTGATACCATCGAAAGGTATATTTGGTTTCAAGAGAGATTATTGAACAAGGGCTTCGAAAGGTATATTCATAGTATTAGGAAAACGAGTTTTCTTTGCTTTCGAAGGAGGTTATCTAGGAGTTTCAAAAGAGATGTTTTAGGGTTTTCAAAACAAATAACCCCATCTAATTTTAAAGGAAAAACCATGGCATAAATAAATATTTTCGAAATGAAGTTTTGGAAGAAGCTTTCCTTAATTAACTGGTTAAAGGGATTAACCAAGTTTAATATGAAATAATTTCAAGGATATTTAACCCAAGGTGTCGGTATTATTATATTGCTTTGATTTATTCTTCATTTATTTATTCACATTGTCATGAACCCATAACGGTACTTTGGGGGAGGATAGAATGACCAGTTAGGTTTACCTAGTAGTGAATATAACTCTTAATTAAAGATATTGGCAGGGACCAATAGGTTCACAGTAAGCCCATAAAAACTATGTATAGCAAAAAATATTGGCAGGGGCCAACAGGTTCATAGTCAGTCCATAAAAATTAGGATTTGATATTAGCATGGGTCAATAGGTTTATAGTTATTCCATGAAAACTATATCTGGACTAGGATATTGGCAGTCAGTCCATAGGTTCCTAGTTAGCCCATGAATTCGAGGATAAGAAATAAAGATATTGGAGTTACCAATAGATTCCTAGTTAGCCCATGAAAACTAGGATAAGAAATAAAGATATTGGAGTTACCAATATGTTTTTAGTAATCCCATGAAAACAATGAAATCAGACAAGTAGTCCATAAACATTTAACGGGTTATTAGTAAGCCCATGAAAACTAATTGGTTAATAGTAACCTAACAAACTATAATTGAAATAAATAGTCAGAAAGAATAGGGATGGGTAATCCAGATTTAATATACTTGTTTGCATATCATCTTATTATTTTAATTGTTTTAACCATTGTAGATGCAGGAGCACGGTATATGGTTTTATAAAGTTTTTAAGATACTAGTAAGGGGAAAACACGTTCCGCTATGCGGCATAATCTCACTAAATATCTATGGTTTAAGATGGTATATTATTACTCATACCAGGCTTTATGTCGGACTAGAAATTTTTGTTTTCTTCTTAAAGTCTTGGGTACTCGGTTGGTTTTGAGTAGTTTGAGGTTTAGGGTTTTCAGGTGTTCTTTTAGACGAATAAAGCTTCTGGTGACGTGCAGGAGGCATGCTTGCTAATTAGAGTTCTTTTAATTCCACTGAGTTTGGTTGTAAAGGAAAATTTGTTTTGTTGCCTCATTATATACTCTGATCATACAAGGGGCATCTTATATGTTGCTCTTGGCGTATTTTATAATAAGTATTTTTTGTCTAAACGTGGTCTACGTACTGGTGATTATGTATTGAATTTGGAATGTTTTGAAATGGAATATGGAATTTGTTTGCTGTTTAATTTTTTTCCATATTCTTGTGTTTCTATGTATCAATGCATCTTACTTTGCCATATTTGGTCACCTAGGATTAATAACTATGGTTGATTGTAGCATTCATAGTCGTTTGTTTTGAGCCTCCAAGTAGGGGGATGTTACACATATGTCAAATGCAATTTAATTAGTAGAACAATGTTTTATTCTTCTAAACAGATGTCATTGTGTTTCATATTCATTTGAGGTTACTTAAAGGTAATCAATAAAGAAATCCTTTAGTTTTTTATAATATTCTTTAAAAAGAAAGTTGCTTTTAAAACAAAACCTATCTTTAGAAACAAAGTGGTTTAAAACCTTAAAACTTTTATTTAAAAATTTAATAACATTTAAACTCTTTGTTTAATAATAATTCAATCTTTAATTAATAAGTAAACAATAATAACTTTTTAATATATAATTAATTAATAATTGTATTAAAATAATTAATTAAATAACAGATAATCTTTTAAATAATTAATTAATCTTTAATAAATAATATAATTAATTAATAATTAATTTTTAATAACTGAATAATAATTAACCCTTGATTAATGATTCAATAATAATTAACCTTAAATTAATTAACTAATTATAATTAACTTACTTGATTAATACTTAAGTACTAATTACCTTAATTAAATAAATAATCATTAAGTAAATAAATAAATAATTAAATAATAGTAATAATTACTTGTCCATACTTAAAATAAGTTTGGAAAACATTTTCAAAAGATAATTAAGCGAAAACATTTTTAATTTGCAAAAAGAGTTCGTTTTTACGAACTACATCCATAGCGATTATCGCTACATGACCCAAAATTTTCAAAACTTGTTTGCTATATCAAATGACTTTACAATCCCAAGCTTTCATGTACTAACTAATTTTGTAACTTAGTATAAGGTCTTGAAACAAAAGTAAGGTCTTTGAACTAGATCAATGTTTAAACTTGTAAATTTTTCAATTGATAATACTTAAGTAAACTAGTTTTCGAAATTAGAGGATTTTCTATATCGCAACATAACAAAATCAAATTCTAACTTGCTTTAGTATACAAAATCATAAGCAAGAGTATCAACACATAAACATGCCAAACAAGAAAGATTCTAATTTGCAATTCCTACTTCACTTTCAACTTCATTTTCTAAGTTATACAACTAGTTCACACAAGTAAATATACATACATACAACCAACATAATTTATAACCAAACAACCAATGGATTATCAACCAAGTAAACCACATAAATAAGTTTTAAAACTTTAGTTAAAAAGTGGTAAGCTTTAATCACCAAAAATCTAACCCAAAGCTTACTAACTCAACCTGAATTTCACTAGAATTTGAATCGGACCTAGGCCTTTGATTTTTCCTAGCAAAAATTGATTTCGAAGGCCTTAAAGGCCATGGTAGGTTCGACCATGAAGGTGGCTAGGCTTGGCCATGCTTGGGTGAGTGAATATGGGGTTTCTTTTGGAGAGGTGGAGTTGTAGAATGGAAAGGGGAGTATTTAAGTAAGGTTTTGTAAGGATTTAAAAGTGGAAAACTAAGTAATTTTAAAACTTTTGTAACATGGAAACCGTTAAAAATTTTGGAGCTTAGGAAATGAGAAATAATTTTTTGGAAATGGAAATAAAAATTGAAATAAGAAGGAGGGAGAAGTAGGAAATTCTTTTTACACAAAATGAAATAACTAAATTACTAAAATACCCCAAAGTACCTACTTTCCATTCAATGTTTGCCACCTCACCTACCTTGTCCCCTTCCCTATAACTCAAGAAAATCATGTCCCTCTTAGCCACCTTAAGCCAACTTGCATTAATACCACATTGTTCTTATGTTCCCTAATGTGTCACTTCACTTTAAACATCTTGTCCTTTTTAAATTTTATTTCAAACTTTTGCATACCAAGTCTCTTCTCCTTCATATATACACTTAAGTGTGTGAGTGTGCATATAGTTTTCCATATAATCCTAAATTATTTGCAAATTTATGTGTATATTTACTCTAAAGAGTTCATAACGTTTCCGACCAATTTTTGTCGACGAACAGTCGAAAATGCAAAAAATGATTTTCGATCACATTTTCGATTTTTGTTCGAACTTATTATTTTTGTAAACTAGTTTGGAAAACTATTTCACCATCACTAGTTATTATTTAAAAGAGTTTTATTTTAATTATAAAATTTATTAGTCATTTGCAAAACAAAGTAGTGGAATTCTGAGTCGTTACACTCTCCCGCCTTAAAAGAATTTCGACCTTAAAATTTTACCATAATCCTAATCTAGCAATAATTAACACTACTCATCGGTCTGTATGATGCACATAGATCATTCCTATGAAAAATCTGATCTGATCACTCGCTCGAATACATAGTTTTATGTTGAACTAGTATCGCTCATTCGATTCCCTAATGCGGACTCCGATCAGGCTTATTAATTAGAAACCTCTGTTTTCCTTACATAGCCATATACTATCATAGAAAATATTGGTTCCATATTAAGAACCCTTACCAAGTGTTTGTTGTCAAAAATCGAGTGATAAATCCTCACTCGGAACGGTTTGGGACACCTCAAGTCATGCACCCAAATCTTGGATCAAGAATGAAAAAAGAGGAAGAATCTATGTGCAACTTACATACTCATCTAAAGGTTCTTATCTACCCAATTTCTTTTAACCTCCAAAAAATATTTATGAGAACATATAACACCTCGTAGTCATAAATAAATGGAGTAAATTAGACTAAATGTGATAAGGTAGAAAATGGAAATTATATTAAAGTTGGAATTTGATCATGAAAGTTATAACGTTGTGTTCCAAGTGAAATTCTGATTAATTTCCATATATAATATGCTAAAAACGGAGCTCGAATAAAGAAGTTAGGAGCATTTGAAGTTTTCAGGTTTAAAATAATTTGAATAGGATTCAAATAAATAATTAATTCCCTAATTTTAAATTAATTGTGATTAGAATAGGGATTAAGTAACGCTAAAAATTAGCAATTAATGTTAAAAGTTAATTTGGGTATGAAATCAATAAATAATCAAGCAACGGTAGAATAAAATAAATACCTTCCTAAAATAAGCGATGAACATAACCCAGCAACTCAAGTGTTCGATCGTAGAGGTCGAACGTAGGGATCGTCTGTTTGGAGCATGAGGGTCGACCGCTTTATTATTGTGTAGCCTATTTTGATGAGCTGTACATTCCACATTTATTCGTTTTTAATCTATTCTCATTCAACGATTCTAGTATGTTTCCAACCACTATAAGTTAAACCCTAGACATTCACCTTTATCAACAAATATTTTAGGAACAATAACAAAACTCTGCCATTGTTTTCTCTTCAAATTATATTTAAAAACTCCATAGAAAATTCAGGAAAAATTCAATCCATTTTCTAATTATTTCTTCTTCTTCCTCCAACCTTTTCTTATTTATTTTTTCTCCAACTATTCTGAATCAAATGAAAATATATACATCTTTCCTATTATGTATATATCATAAGAGAGAGGTTCTAGAGGTGATTAAAACGCGTGCAAATCCAATAAAAGAGAAGCTAAGGCTATTTGGAAAGTGGAAATCTTAGTATTTCTTTTTCATGATTGTTTAGTTTATCTCTTTTTGAATATGCCTTAGGGATTTTGAGATTACGAAAATAAGATAAATAAAATCCCTAAAATTCCTTTTTCTTTTGAAAGGTTGGTTCTATGTGAAGACACTTAATTATTTCATTAGTTTGATGAGATTTGTTGTGTTTATGAAATTTTTGATAATTTAATAGTCTATTCCACTTCTCCTTCCTCTTTGACTCAAATTTGTGATTCTTCAATAAAATAAGAGTCTACATTACAAATTTTGTTCATAGTTTACACCACTTATTCCACACAAATTTCTGCCATACCTATTTCCTTGCAAAAGAGGAGTTGAATAGAATATGAGATAGAGATTGAAATTCCTATTGTTCACGATATTCCATTGACTTAGTGTAATAAATTAAGTTTCTATTTTATTTACAAGTTTATTATTGTAGTTTTTGTTATAATTATTTATTCTCTATTTTGAATATTAGAATCCCTTGTTTTGGTATGTTGAAATCATGGGAATTTGGAAGAAAAGGACTTATAGTATTATTTTGGTTAAGGAATTGACATTTAACGCTAGTTTAGGGTGTAAAATCTATGCGCTTAGAATTTATTAGGTGCGAGTACTTATTTATTTTTGTTAGCGTAGTTAATGTATAATTATGGCGTATATTCTATAGTTAATTAGGCATTTATTTTCACTTATTTCCCCTATTATATAGGCAATTGATTGTTAGGAAAATAGGAAGAAATTCGTATGTAGCCTAATTATTGTTTTAAGGTGTAATAAGGAAGATTCCTTATAAGGCCTTATTTATGAAATGGTTAGATGAGCATTATATATATACATATGGAGAGTATTCTACTTTTTGGCTAAGTCTTAGAGATGTAAGGTCAATAGAGTTGTATGACGGAAGTCTTCCCTTCACTATGAGGCTACCAGCAGTTGTGTACAATTCCTATTGATGTGAGATGTACTTATGATAAATATTTGTAATGACATGAGATTAGTCCCAAATTCTATAAGTGTACCCAACTAATCTGGCTGCTAGTTCCTTAGAATAGTCAGACTAATGTAAGACGTCATTATGAGTATAAGCCATATTACGAAAGGCCTGCTTTGGGGTCATGAGGTGTTAAGTGGTTGTTTGAGATCCCACCTCTTTTCCCCAAATAAAGTATTAAATGGCCGAGGGGTTACGTTAGGTGGTATTTTGATAGGGTTTCGCTTTTGGATAAGGTATTTAGTAGCTGATTAAGGGTCTGCCTTTCCAAATAAGGAGGTATTAAGTGGCTTAAGAGAATCCATATCATGCCAGTTAGATAGTTACCAATAAGAAGCATGCCTTGGAATAGGTATTAAATGATGGAGTCTGCCCTAATTAACGTATTAAATAATCAAAGTCTACCTATTTTCCAATAAAATTTATTTAAGTGGCTTGGGTTCTATCTCTTACATTCCTAACTATTTATGACGTGGGATTTGGGTTATGCGATTTTAGGAACCTACTGCTAGAATGGAAGGTATTAAATGATTGGTTGAGGACCCGCCTCCTTTCCTTATAAAAAGTATTGAATGGTTTTAATGGTTTTTGTATGTAGACAAATTCTTATTTTAAAATATACTTCCCAAGTACTGAAAAGATAAGACCCGAGGTTTTTATTCACCAGACACTGGTTGCTCTGAGTCCCTTCTCATTATAGCATAGGTTAAGGATGAGTGATGGCACTGACGACGCTTAGAGATGGAGAAGCCTAGTTTGTGGCAGTATTGTATATTATTATTTGCTTTTATGTGTAACCATGTATTTAGAAAATTGTTGTAATGATTTAGACCATGTATTGGGAAATAATTTGAAAAAAAAGGTTTCCTTGAAAACCCTTTAAAAATTTTAAAAGTGTCTTTCAAAGGATTTTAAAATGAAAATCTTATAAGTTAGAAAATTTTGATAAAAAGTGATTTTGGTGACTTTTAATCATACCACCGTTTGTTTGGTAAAAGTTTGAAAGAGGTTGTAAATTTAAAAAGGATGATGATATATTTTGGTAGGTGATTTTAATTTACAAATTTGGTGACTTGAAAGGTTAAGAATTTTTTTTTCCATTTATTAACTTCTTAATTTAAAATTTGATTGAATTAGAAAAGCTTTCAAATTCCTTGTTTTTGTATTCTTCTATTTTTCTATGTTATATTTTCTATGCAATAATTTTGAAAGTTCTTTCCTCTATAACTTCTTAGAGGCTGTATAAGATGGAAATTTTTAGGAATACAAATATAGTTTTAGACAACTTTCGAAATATACCGCCATTAGTTTTGAAAAGTTTGTAAAGGTAATGCAATTTCTAAAAGCAGTGAATTTCTTTAAAGACGAATGGTGGATGGTTTTAATGGTAAATTAATGACTTGAAAAGTTTTCATTTGTGAACTTTTTAATTTGATTGAAAATAATTTAACTATTGGTTCTTTGATTCTTCTTTTTTGTTTCATGCGATTTTTTTAATAAACCTAAAAGTTCTTTCTTTAGAACTCTTTTTAGGGGTTTCTAAAAAGAAATAACACCTATTTTGGAATAGAAAAATTGAAAATAGAATGGAAGGAATGTCTGATAAGATATGTAAGAGGGACATTCCCATATAAGGTAATGTAGAAAATAATGGTTGGAAGTTAGGTGATAATAAAATTGTGAATACTGGTAGATGAGATATTGAAAGGAGTAATAGAATAAGATAGAAGTTATCTTTGTCTACTCTATCTATTTTTCTATCACATAAATCATAAAAGTATCTTTGCCATTGATTCGATTTTTAAATAAATTGGATGTTTTGTAGGAAGAAAAGAATTTGGGTAAAGATAAAAGGTTTTATATGTTTTTTAGAATCTGAATTTCAAAACTTATTTGAACAAGAATATTATTAGATTTGACAGAGAAATGGTCTAAAAAGATTTTGAAAGCTTCGAGAAAATTTACAAAAAGTATTTTCCAAGTGATAGTATAATTTGAGCAGTAAATGTTATTGTACTCTTTAAAATGGCATAACTGTTATTTTGGGATGCTTAAGTTTTGAATCTTTTGTGTTAGAAAAATCCTATTTTCAAGAAGGAATAAAACCTTATTTTAGTAAACTATTGAAATGAAAAATTTTCATAACTTCCTTTTTTTCAAAAAAGCAAGAAAATTTTGAATGCCATAAGTTAGAAAATCTAACTTTTTAGGGAAAAGGTTTTGATAAGGAATGTTTTAAAAGAGAGATTATTTTATCCCTATTTGGAAACAAAGAAATTTTGAATCTTTGATAAAGGATTCTAAAGAAGTCTACATTTTTAAAGATGGGGATATTGAATTTGATACTTCATGTTTTAGGTATTGTAAGAAATGAAGTAATAAATGCTTATTTTTAAATAAGTTTATTTATATGAAAATATTTTATTTTGTGTGCGAAAGTTATTATTGTATAAAAAAAATTATGCAGTAGGTACAGATCATGAACTAGGTGGCAAGATAGACAAGTCTTTTAGGATATGAATAAAATAGAAATATAGCGTACAATCTGATCTGGAAATTAAAAGTCAGTCTTAAACCTTTATTTGAAGAAGTTGGTAAAGTGTGAAGATATTTCAAATCTGTAATTGGGTTGTGCATTAGGTTGTCTATAGAATATGAATTTCTATATTTTAATTTTAGAGCAGTTTCCATGTAATTTCCATAAACTATCCAATTCCCAAAAGTTTGTATAAAAGTGCATTGTTTGTAGTAACAAGGAATGCACTAAAAAGGAAAGATATGTGTAAGAGATGTATATTCTCTTCCACAGTTGACAAGGTCTATTTCAATAATAAGAAAAGAAATAGTTCCTTGTAATTCAAACAAAGCAAAAATCTCAATTGTGGTTAATTTATGACGCTAATCTTTTTAGATGGATAACTTTGATAAATTTAAATACGGAAATGAGTATTCTAGTTGTAGAATTAGTAGTTAGATATAGATATCATATAGCTACGCTAAACGACTAGAACATATATAGATAACATAGACTATGACCATATACGTATTTGATAGTGATTGGCGGATTAGGATTTATGGACGTTAATTACAAATTTAACAGGCAATAAATCTATAATTAACGAGTGGAAAATAAATCTAATGGGGATTGATTAAGGAAACTTGATATTGCATTTGTGGAAGAAAAAAATTTAAGTAATAAATGGATTTTAGAAACCTGAAGAAGGTAAAAAAGATTGAAGAAGGATTAATTGAAAATGGTCCAGTTTTGACAGTAATGGTAGTACTATGGATATTAATTGAAGCAATAAATGGACAACATTTATTAAATACCAAAAAAGGGAAATTAAGAAAATAGGTAGCAGTGGAATTAAATATTAAAAATAGCCTATCCTAATTTAAAAAGGAGTGTTAGGACCTCAACGCCATTTATATTAACTTATAATATATGGCAACTTCTAGTAAAAATTTCTTTCGAAGTTCTTGGATTATAGTCGCTGGTTGTCTTCCTTAGTTACTGGAAAAGTGAATGACATGGTATAAAATATATCCCTATTTTATTCCTATGTAGACTTTATGAACGGGATTTAAACCACATGATATATGTTGGGAAGCAAAGTAAATAAGGAAATTTTATAAGGACACTTAACAAGCAATAAAGCATAGATAAAACTACACGTTAATGAGGAAATTAGGTTAGCATCCAAAAGTGAGTAAATGTTTCGATCCCAAAACTTTAGATTTTAGGAAACACAGGGGATTTTGCTCACAAAATGCCACTGTGCAAGGAAAAGAAAAAATGTATAGGAATGACAATGGAATTTCCTATTGATCAAGGATTAAGAAGAATGAGGCAAAAAAATTCGTTAGAAGCAGTGGAACCGCAGCACTCGAACGCAGCTTCATGGAGTTGCGCTTTGCATCATTAATGATATGCACTTTGCTCTAGGAACGTTAGTAGCTTTGGGAACTTGCGCTAGGAATTTCGTTGAATCGGAGCATCGCTTACCGACTAAAGACCGCGGACAGATTGAATGAATGGATGGGAACTTGGAGGATTTGTTAAGAGATTGCATCTTGGATTTTGGAGGACCTTAAGAGTAGCATCTACCCTTGGTAGAATTCATGTAGGATTCTAGTCATCAATAGACGATGGATATGGCACTCTTGAAGCCCTTTTAGGAGGCCATGCAAAATGCCAAATTGTGGGTGGGAAACCACCGATAAATTCTACTTGTACCATATTTGGATTGCTAGACCTTGAAAAGTTATAATTGATTAGGCAGCATGTGGAGGTCATACGATTTGTATAGTTGGAAAAGTTGGCACTAGATTTACTAGGTCTTTCCTAATATTGGGGAAAGATTAGAAAACTTTTACATTGGCTAGAGTCCATGAAGTTTTGCGTGTTTTGCATTTGAGGAAATACCTTCATAGCATAATAATTGTGGTAGAGCCTAATAAATTGGGGGATTTTTAACAAGGATCCAATAGCTTCCCATGCCACTACATGCATTGTGGAGCATGGAACTAAGAAGCTCCGCAATAAAGAATCGGATTGGTCTGAGTACAACGGGGGGAAAGTCCGGTGGAAAGCATGAGGACTTCTCGTCCTAAGCCTTTCTCTGGTAAATTTTCTCTCCAAAATTAGGATTTTGGTTGCATCGTGGTTGCTAGACTGGATGGTAGGAGATGGTTGCTACACTTTTTCACCACTACTTTGCACTCATGTAGAAAATTATAATCATTATTAGGATATTTTCACACAAACTTGCATGACACGTTTACACGTGCACTCTAGGATTGAGCTCAATTTAGCATGTTTGCAGTACATAATCACATCACACTATTGGTTGAGTAAATGGTTGTGTAGATAATTTGGTTGTATAACATGGATATTATTGTGTGTTACATTGTTTGCCCCTTGAAAGATTTTGGGATGAAATCCTTTTCAAGGGTAAGATAATGTAACAACCCCGTAAAATAAACCATAAATAAATAAAGTAAATTAAATTAAATCTGATAAGGTAGAAAATGGAAATTTTATAAAAGTTGTAATTTGACCATGAAATTTATACCATTGTGTTCGTGGCAAAATGCAGATTAATTTCCATACATAATATGCTAAAAACGAAGCTCGAACTAAGAAGTTAGAGCGTTTGAAGCTTTCAGATTTAAACTAATTTGAATAGGATTTAAATAAACAATTAATCCCCTAATGAAATTTGTAATTAATTGTGATTAGACTTAGGGGTTAAGTAACGTTAAAAATTAGAAATTAATGTTAAAAGTTAATTAGGGTATGAAATCAATAAATAATCAAGCAACGATAAAATTAAATAATTACCTTCCCAAAATAAGAGAAGTCAACCCATCACCTCAAGGGGTTGACCTAGATGTCGACCATAGAGGTCGACCGAAAGGGTCGACGGCTTGGAGCATGGGGGTCGACCACTTCCTTTTTGTGGAACCTATTTTGATGAGTTGTATGTTCTAGATTTATCCGTTTTTATCCTATTCTCATTCAACGGTTCTAATGCGTTTCTAACCACTACAAATTAGACACTAGACCTTTAACTTTTATCCATAAATATTTTGGAAATAGCTTGAAACTCTACCATTATTATCCTCCAAATTAGATTCAGGAACTTCATAGAAAATTCAGATAAGAGTTCAATCCATTTTCTAATTTTTTCTTCTTCTTCCTCCAGCCTGTTCTAATTTTGTTTTTTCTCCAACTATTCTGAATCTAATAAAAATATATACATCTTCCCTATTATGTATATATCAAAAGAGAGAGATTCTGGAAGTGATTAAAAGAGGAAAGTAAAGCTAAGACTATTCAGTGAGTGGAAAATTTAGTACTTCTTTTCCAGTAATTGTTAGTACCTCCCTTTTTGGATTTGAATATGCCTTTAGGGATTTGGGATTGCGAAAATATAGTAGATAAAATCCCCAAATTCCTTTTTCTTTCAAAATGTTAATTTATATGGAGATTCTCAATTATTTACATTTTGATGGATTTGTTTTATTTATGCATTTTTTGATAATTTCATAGTCTATTCCACTTCTCCTTCCACTCTGATTCAAATTTATGATTCTTTAAAAAATAAAGGTTTAGATCATTAATATTTTTTTCATACTTTACAACACTTATTCCACACAAATTTTCTCCATATCTATTTCCTTGCAAAAGAGGAGTTGAATAGAATATGAGGTTGAGATTGCAATTCTCATTGTTTAGGATATTCTATTGAATTGGTGTAATAAATTGAGTTTCTATTTTACTTATAAGTCTATTATTGCATTTTTAGTTATGAATATTTATTCCTTTTTTTGGATATTAGAATCTCCCATTTTGGTATGTTGAAATCATAGCAATTTGGAAGAATGTCTTGTAATATTATTTTGGTTAGGGAATCGATATTTAATGTTAGTTTAAGGCATAAAATCCATGCGCGTAGAGTTCATTAGGCACGAGTATTTATTTATTTCTATTAATTTAATCAACATATAATTATGGCATATGTCGCATAGTTAATTAGGCGTTTACTTTCATTTATTTCCCCCATTAGGAAGGTAATTGATTGTTAGGCAAATAGAAAGAAATTGTTATGTAGCCTAATTATTATTTTCAAGCATAATAAGGAAGATTCCTTATAAGGCCATATTTATGAAACGAGTGGATGAGTATTATATATATATATAGACACACATGGAGAGTATTTTAATTTGTGGTTAAGTCATAGAGATGCGATGTCGACAGAGTTACATGATGGAAGTCTTCCTTTCACTTTGAGAATATCAGCAGTTGTGTACACTTTCTATTGATGTGAGATGTCCTTATAATAAATACTTGTAATGATGTGAGGTTAGTCCTAAATTCTATAGGGGAAATCTGCCTAACTAATTTGCCTACCAATTTCTATAAATAGTTGGACTAATGTGAAACGTCGTTTTGCGTATCGGCCATAATACGAAGGGCCTGCTTCAGGGCCTTGAGGTATTAAGTGTTTGTTTGAGGGCCTAACTCTTTTCCCTAAATAAAGTATTAAATGGCCAAGGGGTTATGTTAGGTGGTATCTCGACAGGGGTCCACTACTGGATAAGTTATTAGGTGGCTAGTTGAGGGTCTGCCTTTCCAAATAAAGAAGTATTAGGTGACTTAAGAGATTCCATATGATGCTAGCTAGATAGTTATCGTGAGGAGCACGCCTTGGAAATAGGTATTAAATGATGAGGTCTGCCTTAGTTATGATATTAAATGACTAGAGTCTGTCTATTTTCCAATAAAAGGTATTAAGTGGCTTAGGTACTATATCTTGCATTGCTAGCTATTTATGACGTAGGATTTGAGTTATGGGATTTTAGAAACCTACTTCTAAAATGTAAGGTATTAAATGGTTGGTTGAGGACTTTCCTCCTTTCTTTGTGAGAAGTATTAAATGGTTTTAAAGGTTTTATTGTATTAGACATATTCTTATTTTGAAATATGCTGCCTAAGTACTAAAAAGGTAAGACCCGAGATTTTATTCACTAAACATTTGTTGTTCTAACTCCCTTCTCATTGCAACACGGGTTAAGGAAGAAGTGATGATGGTGACGATGCTTAGAGATCGAGAAGCTTGGCTTGTTGGTGTATTTATTATTATTACTTGCTTTTATGTTTATCCATGTATTTAAACAATTGTCGGAATGGATTTATGCTATGATCGGATGGTATTTTGTATTATGACATTTTTACGGTTTTGAAATAAATAGGTACACTTTGCTATTATATTTTATTCCATCCGCTATGAGTTCTGAAATATTAGTTATGACACTGTACTGGTATTTCTTTTTTCAATCAACTGCCTTTCTTAGAATGGATATACGATTCGATGGGCATTTTCTGGGTCGAAATTTAGGCATGTTCCGAGGGGGATTATTACAGAACATTTCACAAAATTCCAACTTAGGTTCAAACATTTTAAAACGACACAACTTTATTTACGAAACCCTTTCATAAAATAATTTTTCCATATTATTTGCATAATACTCTCCAACGCCCTAAGAGTATATACAAAACATCATATTTTAGTTCTATTCAACTCATTCTATTTAAATGTAGGCCCCAAAATTATGGGGGTCTTAAAACTAAGTCGACTAATTCCACATCTTTACCCAATTGGTCTGGTAAGAAGCTAAGAGGAGTAGGATGCTCGTATCCAAACTCTGTCCTAAAGTCTACTTTTTCTTAGACACCTCTAAGGCAAAGACATTTATTAGCTGGCCTAATAACATTAAATAATTTTTCACTTCCAAGATGTTAAAGTCAAAGATACAGTTTAATAAAGCAACGTTTATTAAACCTTATCATTAAATTTAACCCAATTAAAAACTTCATTTGTTAATCCACTCTTTTATCAAAATACACTTTTATTTTGAAAAATTAGGAGCCAAATACCTGGGGTTTTATTTCAAAAATCTTTTGAAATGATACTATATATTTATCTCAAAGGAAATATACATATAGCACGAATAACTCCAAAATGATATCAAGGAATTGGATACTACCAAATAGTATCATATATTACTTTACCAAGAAGGGTAATACTCAAGGGAAGTGTTTACCATCCAAACATATCTCCTACCCATTTTTAGTCATTTTCGAGTCATTCAAACTAGTTAATTATAAAATATTTCTTCTTTTAGAATCCCTTTTTGAAATAATACTATATATATTTCCACCTAAATAGTTTTCAAAAAAAATACTTATCATCTACTTACCTTAGATTCATTCGGATTCAAACTCATTTTGATCGTATAATGACAAAGAGAATAATTTACTAAGTGCATAATCACATTCGCCTAATGTAACGACTCGGAATTTCACTGCTTTGATTTGCGAATATTTAATTAATTTTAAATATTCAAATAATAAATATTATAATGAAAATAAAAATCTTTCTGATAATAAATAATTATGGTGAAATAGTTTTTAAATTTTGTTTACAAAAATATATTGTTCGATGAAAAACAGAAAATGCGACCGAAAATTATTTTCTGAATTTTTAACGTTTCATCAAATAGAAGTTATTTGAAATGTTGTTGACACTTTCTTATATATATGTACACATAAAATAATCATATAATATAGCTTAAGATAGTATAATTATGTTTAATTAAGTTAATTATCTTAAGATAATGATGATGTGACACTTTGGCAATTAAATTAAAAAATAAAAGGAGAATGTCACACACTATAAGAAAACCTACATTTAGTTGCATTTATTAGTAGCGTTTGTGGTGTGAATGCAACCAATATTGCCTTTACTTCTTTTTGGGGGGCTTGGTTACGTTTTATTCTAATTTTTGTGAAACATTGCCACTCGTTACATTTATTTTTCAAACCTTCCCTCCACTGACCTAATTTTTCCGCCTTCATCAAAATTTCCCGCCCTTGCTTCAACTTCCTTCGCCTTCGCTCCTCCATAAAATTTCCGCTTCATCAAAATTTCCACCTTCATCAAAATTTCCATTAACGCTCCTTTTTCAGATCTCAGCTCCGCATCTTGTCGATACCCTTAACAAATCATATCAATCAAATCCTTTGACAAAATTTTAGCCTTCACTCCTTAACAAATCAGATTTACAACTCCACATATCCCCATCATTGATACCGTTTTCTCTGAGGATTTCTTTTGTATAGTTGATTCAAGGTACGTAAAAAAAATTCAATTTGAAATGGTACGGTAGAGGGTTGTGACATTGTCAAGGTATAACAGTGTAATTAGTTAGCATACTTGAAATATCAAAATATTGTCATTACGCTCAATGAAGTGACATTATGTTTTTAGTTAGAGCTGGCGTTGTAAGAGAAGAAAAAAATGTTAATGTTCAACACCAGTTGCAAGTTGTAAGTAGTAGAGCACAAGAGTAGCATGAATAATGGCAACTTTATGTTTTTTGGTATTGGTAACCAAGGACTCGATCTAGGGTTTGGTCAACATTCAAGTGGTGTAGGGACTGCTAGGCCTTATCAAGCACTGTTGCAAGGGGGAAGTAATGTAGATAATGGAAGAGGAAGGATGGTTGCGGTTGGAGATCAGGGTATGAATAATGGGTTGATGAATGGAGTACAGGGTTTGGGTGGAGTAACAGTTGAGACAGTTAGGTCCCCTAATGTGATTGGGAAGCCTAATGGAGATCTATCATCATTATGGCATGATCTGTATAATGTACTCATTTCGGGTACGAGGGGTAGGAAATGTAGTGGATCAGTGGAGAAGGTTGTAGAGAGGAGGCAGAAGTGGATGATTAAGAATCGTGAGTCTGCTGCTAGATCACGAGAAAGGAAACAGGTAACCTTTAATGTATACCTTTTGCACCAGTTTCAAGAGATTAAAATATGTTAATAAATGAATTTTTCAAAACAAACCAGATGTTCTATTTGAATATTCGAATATTTAAACAGAACATTTGTAACCCCACGGGATTCATCAGTGGGAAAGTTGCATAATTAGCTAACCAAGGTTACAGGTTCGAATCTCGCATCCGACAACCATTGTCACCAGCCCTTTGATTTGGAACATGTTTTAGGGGTCCATTGCATACTCCTTCGGGTTTTATAAGCGGAAGCTTGGTTATCTAAGATATCAGAAGGAAATAAATAATTGAACGGATGAATAAATCTGTTGCAATTTAGCAACATCTATAAGTTGGTAGTAAGAAGCAAATAGAAATCAAATTCACTAGAATATGTGTCATATGAAGCATCCTAGTCACAAAAATTTTCTTTATGCTATCAATATTCTACAAGTGCCTGCATTTTTAATTTTACTCCTCTTATCTTATTAGGCTTATACCATGGAGTTGGAAGCTGAAGTAGCCAAATTGAAAGAACAAAGCTGGGAATTGGAGAAGAAACAGGTAGCTTGTTCCTGAACTGGCAAATATTTAGTGGCATCTGCAAGGAAGTTAGTAGTTTATATATGAAACTTTGAACTTTGTTGTGCAAAAGCTCAATGAACTTTTATAGCTTCTATGAGCCGCTGTATATGCATTTTATGTTGGAATATGCTCTAATTTCGATATGTTACTTCAATTTTGCAGGCTGAGATCATGAAAACACAGAAAAATTAGGTACTTATTTTACCTGTTCGCAACATTAGTTTTGGTAGTAATTTCTGGTAGTAACTCTTGAATAAATATATGTTTAGCCTCGTCTTTTTCCTATTTATCTCACATTTTTGATTTTTGGAACTTTATTTGCTTAGAATATGTGATGCTAGATGGATTCATATCCAACCCTGTTGCACAATATAACTCCATGTTTAAATAGAACATACATGTTCATACTTAGTGCCTAAATTCGAGCTTAGATATAAATGTAAAACAAAAATGTACAAAGTTTAGATGAATTAATAACTCGGTCTCTGTCATCTCCCATGAGGAAACAGTTGGCAATGGAATGCTGAGATTGAAAAAGTTCTTAATTTGATCCATGAAAGGATTAGTAAGTCTCAAATCTTGCTTTTTTGCAAGAGCCACAAAAAGACCATAGAATAGTGCCTCAAAGTCTGAACTGAAAATACCAATTCCTTCATGATGAAGGAATAAATACCATGTTTCTACGAAGGGTTTACATTTCTGTTTCAGTTTATGGGATCATTTAAAGTTTCAAAATTTCAATTCCTTCTCGAAAATTGCGGATTCGGATTTCTTTATTTTGCGATACATTTTTATGTCTTAACGAATAAGAATATTTAATAAGCATAATTAACAACTATAATATTTTGCAATTTAGAAGATTGGGTTGAATAGTTGTAAATCTAACAAATATATTTCCATAGAATCCAATATCTCAAGTTGTAATCTACAGACCTACTGTCTGCTAAATTTGGTCTGTAATCACTTGATGTATAATTTAATTAACAAAAAAAATCAACCTAAAACCCAAGTACAAAACGAAACAAACTATTTTCTTTTGAAATCATAATATCTCTTATTCCATCATTTTCATCTCATTTCAAATCCTAAATCATGCTAAATGTGATAGGATTACCTACTTGATATCAACTTCAAAAAATAAAAAACGATAAAATGATTACATGCTCAATGCTGCATGATCCAACTCGAATCCAATCGAATTCTTGTTTTACTATTGGTGGGAATCGATTATTTAAGAATAACCGGGGATTTCGGCATGTTGGTAGAAATCTTGAGCTTTGGTTTCTGCTATTGCATTAGTCAACTTCATTAAAAAAAAATCGAACATTACGAGCTATATATCCAGCTTCCTCCATCTCCATTTAGATTTAAAAAAATAAACAGAAGTAACATGGGTATAAATGGAGGACCACAAACACAGTGGTAAGAGTCTAAGTTATTAATCTGGATGTTCCGTGATTGAATCCCCTTGGCATCAACTATGAATTTTTATTATAAGAAATGGTTTGGGACAAAGTTCCAAACTTTTTCTTAACATATATGCACGTAGGGAGAAATAATAGTAAGAACCTCCACCCCCTCCCCACCAAATACCCCCAATCCCCTAACCACCTCCCCTCTCCTTTCTTTTCTATGACTCCCATCTTCTCGTAACCACTTCCTCATCTTCTAAGCAAGATAAAAGAGTATATTTGAGTGCAAATATGATCCTGTACCAGCTACCATTATCCTAGTCAGACACCAAAGAAGTCATGATTTTCAATATATACCAATATAGGGGGGAAAACATGGTAGCGAAGAGCGTAATCAACTGATACAACCAACGTAATCAACGTTTATGTGAACAATCTCCTATAATTGATACAACTGACATAATCAATTCAAAAAAAGCATAGCAAATGCCATGTTTTTTTTCCTTTCTTAAATACACTTATGTATGTGCTTTTTTTTGCAAAACTGTAAATATTATTACGTCTGTTTGTGCAAAATTGTAAATCATTTAAACTTTTTCCATCGAAATTAATTAAAAAAATACGATTCTCTTTCTTGAATCTCGACAGTATATATTCCAAATTGTCTTCCAATTAAATCATTCTTCAAAATATACAGACACAATACTGTGGTTATATTACTTGTGCATCAATTAGTTTCCAATGTTTGGATAATGCTTGGATTATCTATCGGCCTGTGTTTGTTTTGTTATTACTTCACAATTTTTGGTAGGTTAACTCATTGGCATTTAAGATCTGTTATTTCTTTCTTGTTTGTGCAGGATGAACCCATTTCAAGTATGTACCTTAATTTGTTACATGATATTTGGAAATTTGCCCTCACAAATATCTCAAAGATTTCTACATAGTAATGGTATGGCAGAGGGTTGTGAAGTTGTCAAGATATTTCGAAGTTGTCAAGGTATAACACTGTAATTTGAAATGGTACGGCAGAGGGAGTAGGAAGTGGCAGCACAGTTACTGGTGTTGGAAAATATCTCAAAGAAATAAACCCCAATGACAAGGTATAAACGCTATAATTAGTTAGCATAATTCAATTATTATAGAGTGATATCATAGTTTGAATCATGATTCATTATCAAATATTGGTCTTAGATATATGGAGTTGAACCAGCAGAAAGCAATACACTAAATGGAGGAAAACCAGGTAATCAAGCAATACATACATGATGCATAGTTGAAATTTTTTAAAGCCAGTCTTCTTTTTTACACTGGAACTAAAGATTCTATAACTCTTGTTCATCGACTAACATTGATTCTGCTAGGTCCTCATCACATTACTGGTAATGGCGTGGGATTTAAGCCTAGTATCCTGGACATGGATGTGATGGAAAAAAATGCTTGAGGTATTATTACCTTTCTAAAATTTCATTTTGATATACTAGAAATGGTGCCTTTATGTCTCAGGAAACTTTCTATGTCATGCTCTCTAAGAGTATCCCAACTTTGATCCTCTACCAGAGTAGATGATATCAGTCCAATAATATGAATCATAGCCAGTGTTGTTTTTGCAAGCTTATACAACTACATATAAATCACTGCCGGTGTTTTTATTATAATAAACTATCAGGTTTCCAGTGATGATGCAGTGAAGATGGAAAGAGAGCTGGCACTGAAGGAAGGACTTTTGGTAAGTAATCACTACCAGTGTTTTTAATTTATATTAATTTTTGAATTCTATTTATTTAGCTATTAGTTTTGATATGCATGGTTTTGGTCACAAATGTATTTTTGTAGACGGGTCTGGAAGTCGATTCTAATGCAGTTGCTAAAGTCATTATGGAAGAGTCGCTGATCATTTTGAAGGTGTCAAGTCTTTGGTCGAAGTGGTTGGGGTTAATGGAAAATTTTCCAAAGAGATCTGTAAAGCTTTTCTCATTATATTTGGTGTACAAATATTTCACCTTATATTACAAATGTAACCAAAAATATTTCAGTATCCCACCTCAACAATTTGGTACCAACCTGGGTGATATTTCTGTGGTCGATAAACAATTTGGTACCAATCTGGGTGCTACTACTAGGTCGATAATTGAAATTGGTTAGATGATATGCACTTGAAATGGAGATGGGTCAGATCATTGCGGTAGTCTTCAACCCATTGCTACAGTAGCCAATGCAGATTGTGGTCCATAATACTAGTAGTGGGACTAGTATCGATCAATGGAAGAACATGGTCTCATCATTGTCGACTTGGTTGCACTCTCAGGTACTGCATTTTTATAAATATAATTAAACTGTTTCTAGAACGATGCATAGTCGGTATAAGTTATAATTGATTGATTATGAGAGTAGAGTTGATTGATTTAGGATTGTCTTTATTAGCTTATTGTAGACATACGGTGCAGTTTATGTTAGTTTTTAATGGTTTTATTGTAGAAGGAGATAAATTTGGTTGCGGAAGAGGCAAAAAGCTTGGTTTACAGGTAATATGCTAAAACATCCATTGACACATATTGGGTATAGGGAGATGGGTTGTTATCCACTTATCTTATATCTTTAGTTTTTAGCTATAATGTTTCCTTTTAAGTCATACAATCAACGAAGTATTCATAATTTCTTAGTCTGCTTGCATTAGCTTCGGATCCTTGGATATGCTTAAGATAATTTCACATTCTTATTTAATAATATCACATGCTCAGCAACTGGTGCAAAAGTTGTTCACAATATAAGTTTGTAGCTTGAACATGATAGTTCCAATTTTTATCATTTGTAAGTGAGAAATAATAGTAAATTAATAATAATAATAAATTAACCAAACTAATAAAAATTAACTAAGTTTTGTTAAAATTAAATAACTTTTATAAAATTAACTAAGTTTAAGTTAGCTAAAATTTAAAAATAACAATAATATAACTTATTTAACATTGTTCTATAAATGATGATGATGATGATTAATTAACTAAGTTTACAAAATTAACTAAGTTTATAATAATAATAATAATATAACTAAGTTTATGTCAACTAAATTTTATAAATAATAATACTATGACTAATTTAACAAAGTTTTATAAATAATAATGATGACAACGATGATGAATTAACTAAGTTTATAAAATTAACCAAGTTTATATTAATAATAATAATAATACAATTAATTTAACCTTGTTTTTATTAATAATAATAAATTAATTAAGTTAACCAAGTTAATAAAATTTAACTAAGTTTTGTTAAAATTAAACAATTTTTATAAAATTAGTTAAGTTTAAGCTAACTAAATTTCATAAATAATAATATAACTAATTTAACAAAGATTTATAAATAATAACAATGATTATGATAATGGTGATGAATTAACTATGTTTATAATAATTAACTAAGTTTATAATAATAATAATAATAATAATATAATTAAATTAACCAAGTTTTAGTAGTAATAATAATAATAATAATAATAATAATAAATTTACTTTGCTAACCAATTTAATAAAATTAACTAAGTTTTGTTAAAATTAACTAAGTTTAAGTTAACTAAATTTTAGAAATAATAATAATATAACTAATTTAACAAACATTTATAAATAACAATGGTGATGATAAATTAACTTAGTATATAAAATTTAACTAAGTTTATAATAATAATAATAATAATAATAAATTAAGTTAACCAAGTTAATAAAAATTAACTAGGCTTTGTTAAAATTAAACAAGTTTTATAAAATTAACTAAGTTTAAGTTAACTAAATTTTATAAATAATAATAATATAACTAATTTAACAACATTTTATATATAACTATAAGATTGGACTTTATTTATTTCATTTCGTTTATAACTTTGATTATTTATATGACATTATTTATAATATGATATATCATATAATGTTGTAGATGTTTGATATTAGATTTGAAGTCATACAAATTAACATAATTGTTTGACTATATGTTGTGCTTTCACTTATGCAGGCATTGGATTTCCGAAGAGAGCAAAGTTGAACTTATATGGTGCTAGCTTTCACTTGTGCATGCGATAAAGAATTATGGGTAATCAAGCGTTTTGTTAGCACCAGTTTGGTATAACATTTTATTAGTACTAGGTGTGTAAATTTGTATATGAATGGTTATTGTATGTGAGTTTGGTCATTTTATCAAAAAACAATTGTATTAAAATGGTTATGGATATCCTATTTGATTATATGATTAATATGTTTTTTTAATTGTTTGAATATGATGATTATGTGAGTGATTGTTGATTGATATAAAAAAATAGACCATGAACATGAAATAATAGCATGAAAAAATGGTGCAAAATGATAAACAACTTTTAATAGCGTTTCAAAAACACTATTGAAATACGTATAGTGGCGTTGAGTAAACGCAACCGTAAAGTAGCGGTAAAGTTGGAAACTCTATTGGTAGCACCAAAAAACCTTTTGGTGGCGTTTTTAAAATGTTACAAAAAGATCTTTGGTGATGTTAAAGAAACGCTACAATAAAAGGATTTATAGTGGCGTTGAAATAAATGCAACTAAAAACCATGGATTTCTAGTTGCGGGCTTTATCACGGCGTTTATCAAAACGCTACAATAAGTTTTGGTAGCGTTTTTTGTGCGCCATCAAAAATAAAATTTATTGTAGTGACATCATAGGAGACATAAGTACATTAGAGTATTTATGCATGTTGGCTTTGATTTGATGGGAGGGTGGTTAGGTGTGGGCTGAAATGGGTGAGGTAGAGGAGAGGGTGTGACATGGCATGCATGCGTGGAGGGTAGAGTACATGAGGGTAAAAAGGTAATTTGCTATTTCTATTTCATATCAAATTAACTTTTCACCTTTTTGAAAAGTATGTGTACGAGTGCACGTACTAATATAGTACACACGGATCGTGTACTATGGAATATATATAAATGCGGAAATAGATGACAGTAGCAAAGTAAATAAAAATAGAAAAATCACACCAGAGATTTTTATACTGGTTCGGAGCACCGTCCTACGTCCAGTCCCAGACTTCTATCTGGATTTTCACTATTAACTACCTCGCTTCACCCGGAGGAACAGGTTTACAACACCCGAGCAAACGAACGGGATTTCACGCCTCTAATACACTGAGGACTTCAACACTTGCCTCTTACAACACCGAGGACTTCAACACTTGCCTCTTACAACACCGAGGACTTCAACAAAGATGAATATAATTGTTTGTTGACGGTATGTGTTCTTGCTAACACAGTTTTGTCACTTGTAGTACAAACTTCCTATAATCTTATCCTCAAAATATGTGAATGATGTTTTGTGAAGATTAAGGGAAGTATATTACTTATTGAATCAAAAGATATGAAATAATTTCAATGATTCAATAAGCAATTAAAATAATTGAGAGCTTTTAGAATGCAGAAGTATTTAGAAAGTAAGATCAGAAATTAGAGTAAAAAAAAAATATTCATATATCTTGAATCAATGATTTAGATGAGTTTATATAGAGAAAAATGGTTGTAACTCTTTGTGAACAGTAGCCATTAATAAATATGATCATTGATGAAAGGTAAGAGATGCAACCATTGGAGAAAGAAGTGTCTTTTGGAAAAGGTTGCTCTCTGTTTAAAAACGGTCGACGGGTCAAAAAATGGCCAGTGGACAGGATTTCAAATATATAGTCGTTATGTGCATGTGTGCACATTCATTGTGCATTTTACACAGAAACGGCCGACCGCCTGATTTAATACCGGTCGACCGGTCCCTGTCAAATTGCTCAATGAATGTGCAATGCTATTCAAATGTATATATATCGATTATATTGAGGTGCATGATTATTTGAGGATAGATTTTAACAAGTTTATCACTATTACAATATCAAATAATCAACCTATAATCTAGAGTACCATATGTAGCTCTTTTGTGCCTCTTTATAGCCATGATGTCTTTGTTTTGTCGATCGCCTTTATTTCTTTGTCAGAAATCAAAAACTTCATAGAACCTGTGACTCAACATTCTCCCCTTTTTTGATTGATGACAACATATATCTGAAGTTCTGAATCTCCCCCTGAATATGTGATCTCCCCCTGAGATTTTGTTTGTATTCTTTATATATATATTCCTGCAAATAATTGTTAGCACTTTCTCCCCTTTGTCATCGACAAAAAGGAATAATAGATAATGGAATAATATAGGAGTATATCAACCAGAATATCCATGCATAGCAAAAAAATATAACATATCCAAACATACCAGAGTATCATACACACCATAATATCATACGAATAAAAGTAACGACACTGTTTAGTACAAGTGTCGAATGATGTTTTAAAGTACTAAACCAAAATATAGAGATAGAAAACAGAATCTAGGATGAGTCAGATGTTGTCTCCTCTTGATCATCTTCTTCCTCATCATCATCATCTTTCTCATCATCGTCCTCTCTAGATGATTCTCCACGACCATGTCCACTAGTACCAGCAGACTCCTCAGTTGATGACCAGTTGAAAACAGGAGGAGCAGGACGTTTGCCTGGGTCCTGATCTTGAGCAGAGATAGATGTGCTACATGACATAGCATCCCATAAAATACCAAAGAATGACTTGACTTTTTTAAAGCGTTTATCAATTTTTGTGTCCATGCGCTTGAGTCTTGATTCAAGCAAGAATTGATTACGCGCAATAGTTTCAAGTGATTCTTTTGTGGAGGATTTTGATTTCAACGGTTTAACTTCTTCGGAACGAGGTCGAGAGGAAGTAGCTTTTTGTTTTCTTGGACCTCTTTGTTGCCATTGTTCAAAAGGCATAATCTGAAGGTAAGGAGGAGGAAGCTTCATGCGTTTGATGGTTACGGAATCAATACATTTTGGTTTCGAGGTGGCAGAGTCAGGAGGTCTTACGCCACAAGCTAGCAAAATACGCATGATATATTCATTGAAGAAAAAGTGAGGTCGCGTAGAGTTTTTCACCTTGAGAATCTCGTCAAATAGCATATGAACCCAATTGATTTGGATATCCCCATAAATAGCATAAAGGGCCTTGAAGTTTTCTTTGTATACAGCATCGTAGTTTCCTAGTCTAGGAAACAAAGAAAACATCAAGACGCGATGTAGTAGTCTGGCGGTGGGTCGAAGTCCAATTGATTTTGTGCCATCACTGTTGTCCTCCATGAATTGATGGCTGATGCTATTGCGAGTGAAGACTTCACAGAAATGTGATAAAAACTCATCGCCTTGATTTGGAATACCCAGTATAGAAGCTATCCTATCATGAGTGATAAAAATTTGTTTGCCACATACGACAGACCAAATGACTCCGTTCGGATCATCAGGTTTATACTCGTCCAGGTTCATGTTGGCATAGAACAATTTTATCATTAAGTGATTTATTTCCACATTGTTATCTGAAAAATCGATCAATGGAGAAAGATTGGAGTTATTTGCTAACCTACGGATTCCATAAGATGTGAAATCATCAAACTTGATGTAAGAACCCGGATGAAATTTGTAGTTAGTCATTTGATTCCATCTTGTGATAGCTACCGGGTTTTCGAGCCATTTCTTAGCGCAGATATTGAGTGATGAAGTTTCGGAGGATGACCCTCTCTTGGGTTTCTTTTGCGGAGGAGCCATTTTTAGAAAATTTGGAGAATTGGAATTTGAAATTGAGAGAATAGGGTTTTTGGGATTTGGGGATAAATGACCGGTTGAAACAAATGAGGAAGAGGAAGGACAAAAAAAGATGCAATGTATATATAAAAACAGAATTTACGTATACCGGTCGACCGCTATAATATGCCCGGTCGACCGTTTTCATCCAGAGCCTAAACGGTCGACCGTTTCTATTATAGGTGGTCGACCAGATTTGTTGCCTGATGAAAAACAGTCTGTTTTGCAATTTTTGAGAATACATCGAGCTATATAATTCATATTTCACTCTTATTATAAAATACAAACGTTATTACATGAGTGATAGAGAGAAAACGATACAACATGTATATATAAATCTAATGAGGAGTGGAAAATTCGTCATTAGAATTTTCTTTATTATCTTCAATACGTTGTGTCCATGGACTCTAGTTTTTCTGAGCACCTTCATTCCTGTTATAATTCCGATCCCAAGAGTTAGGACTCCTAGATGTTGACGGCCTAGACTGCATTGGTTCATGCACATCATGCTTGTTTGAACCACAAAAGAATGATGCCACTTTTTCTAGAAGAGGTAGACGTTCCAAAGTCAGTTGTTGCTCATAATGCAGCTGTCTTTGAAGATCGATTTGATGTTTTTGATAATGATGAATCTCATTGATCTTTTCTCTGGTATGGGGTGAACAAAACAACACTTTCTTTGCTCGTTTCGAAGTAGGCGTATTTCCAGGAGAATGAATGCAATGATGATGATACTTTGAATTGTGTTTTGGAGTTTCAGGAGAGTAATATTCTTCTGGCTCAGAACTTGTGATCGAAATGTGAGACCTTTGAGCACACTCATCACAAATATGTGCCATAATGAACTAGAAACTTATTAGGTTCAGATAGAAGTGATGAAAACAATATTTTTGTTAAGCTTATATAACAATTCCTATATATAAGCTTGTGGATGAAAGAAGTCATGCAAATTTGGCCATAAAAAATTTTGAAGCTCATATTCAATTTCCTAATATAGTAATAGGAGAAATAATCTGAAAGGAACTTAGAATATTACATTAAAGATTTACTTATCAAGTTCTTTTTTGGAAATTAAACCAAGTTCTCTACGAAATTTAATGAAATTAGACTCAAGTAGAAGCTTAGTGAAAATATCCGCTAGTTG
The DNA here is from genome assembly GCA_030765085.1 of Allium cepa. Taxonomy (NCBI): domain Eukaryota; kingdom Viridiplantae; phylum Streptophyta; class Magnoliopsida; order Asparagales; family Amaryllidaceae; genus Allium; species Allium cepa. Next base: position 391,639,004 of record CM060939.1, on the reverse strand, counting down.
ATTATCAGTTTGGACATATTCGAGACATATATTTCCTTTTTCGATATTGTCTCTGAGGAAATGATGACGGATATCAATGTGTTTGGTTCTGGAGTGATTCACTGGATTCTTAGAAAGATTTATAGCACTTGTGTTATCACAGTATATAATAGAGTTTGATAAATGAATATCAAAATCTTGAAGTGTTTGTTGCATGTATAGTACTTGAGTACAAGCGAGAGCTGCTGATATATATTCAGCTTCACATGTTGATAGTGAAACACAATTTTGTTTCTTACTAAACCAAGAGACAATTGATTTTCCAATAAAATGGCACGTACCACTTGTACTTTTTCTATCCGTTCGCGAGCCGCCAAAATCAGCATCACTATATGATACTAATTCAAATGGACATTCTTTTGGATAAAAAAGACCGAAATCTTTGGTATTATTAAGATAACGAATTATATGTTTCACTGCTCGTAGATGTGATTCCTTTGGATCTGCTTGAAAGCGTGCACATAGACAAACACTCATCATTATATCTGGACGACTTGCTGTAAGATAAAGAAGAGAACCAATCATGCTTCGATAAAGTTTTTGGTCAACACTCTTACCTTTTTCATCTTTTTCAAGATGTGTAATTGTACTCATAAGAGTAGGTTTACCAGATGTGTTATTTAACCCGAAGCGATTGATAAGATTTCCGCAGTATTTTTCTTGATTAATAAAGATCCCATTTGGAAGTTGTTTGATTTGAAGTCCAAGAAAATATGACAGTTCTCCTATATGAGACATTTCGAACTCTTTGGTCATAATAATTGCAAATTCCTTGCAGAGTTTATCGTTTGTTGAACCAAAGATGATATCGTCTACATATATCTGGATAACTAGAATATCCTTTTGAGAATGTTTGATAAACAAAGTTTGATCGACTTTGCCTATTTGAAATCCTGAGTTAATAAGATAGCTACGTAGTCGTTCATACCAAGCACGAGGTGCTTGTTTTAAACCATACAGAGCTTTCTTAAGTTTGAACACATGGTCAGGATATTTTTCATGTACGAACAAAGGAGGTTGTTCGACATAGACATTCTCTTTGATTAATCCATTCAGAAAAGCACTTTTGACATCCATCTGATAAAGTTTGAAATTATGGTGACAAGCAAAAGATAATAGGATTCTAATAGCTTCTAGTCGAGCAACTGGTGCAAAAGTTTCTTCATAATCGATACCTTCTTCCTGATTATACCCTTGTGCCACTAATCTTGCTTTATTTTTGGTGATATTTCCTTGTTCGTCAGCCTTATTTTTATAAACCCACTTAGTACCAATAACTGACTGATCAGATGGTCTTGGAACAAGTTCCCAAACATCATTGCACTCGAACTGATTTAGTTCTTCCTGCATGGCAATGATCCAGTAATCGTCTGTAGCAGCTTCTTTTGGATTCTTAGGTTCGATATTTTAGAGAAAAGCAACATGACCCATTTGGTTGAGTTGACTCCTTGTTCTGACATGTGATGTTATTTCACCGATTATATTTTGGGCCGGATGGTCTCTTAATATCCTTGGTGGTGATTGTAACTCACATATTTGAGGAATATTCTCAATAATTATTTCCGAGTCAGAATCAATATTCATGATGATTGGATTGTCAGTGACTATTGATTCGTCATCATCTGATATAGTGTGAGGATGCTGATAGAATTCATCAAAAGAGACATGAAGTGATTCTTCAATAGTTTTGGTTTGTTTATTAAATATACGATAGGCCTTACTTCGTTCCGAATAACCGACAAATATTCCTTCATCGGCTTTTGGATCGAATTTGCCAAGCTGGTCTTTCGTATTTAAAATAAAACACTTGGAACCAAAGACTTTGAAGTATGAGATTTTAGGCTTTCTTTTGTTAAATAATTCATAAGGAGTATTCTTGGTAAGAGGTCTTATGGACACACGATTTAAAACATAACAAGCAGTTGCGACGGCTTCTTCCCAGAAATGTTTTGGTAAGGTGGTTCCACTCAATAATGTTCTTGCACATTCTTGTAAAGTTCGGTTCTTTCGTTCTACAACTCCGTTCTGTTGTGGAGTTCTGGGAAACGAAAAATTATGACATATACCTTTCTTTGTACAAAAATGTTCAAATTCATTATTTTCAAACTCTCCGCCATGATCACTTCTTATATTTTTAACTTTAATCCCTTTTGATTTTTGAATTCTTTTGACGAAAGATTTGAAATGATCGAAAGTGTCACTTTTATTTTTTAAGAAAATTGTCCATGTGTAACGAGAGAAATCATCAACAATTACAAGCACATATCAACTGTGATTTATTGAATGAACCCTAGTAGGTCCAATAAATCCATGTGTAGTAAGTCAAGTGGTTGTAATGGTGATATGACTTTCTTGGATTTAAAAGATGATTTGGTCAATTTTCCTAATTGACATGCATCACAAATGTTGTTAACCTTAAAACTCATTTTGGGTAGTCCTCTAACTAGATTGTTTTTGGCTAGCTTGTCAATAGTTCTGAAGTTTATATGACATAAGCGTTTGTGCCATAGCCATGGATCATTATCATTAGCCACAAGACACATATCTGAATTATGATTAATATTCGTATTCAGAATATATATATTTCTGTCTCTATAACCTTCGAAAACTAAATTATGGTCTTTATCTAAAATACTACACTTATTATTTGAAAAGGAAATTGTAAAACCCTTGTCACATAACTGACTAATACTAAGTAAATTGTGTTTTAAATTTCTAACTAGCATGACATTAGTAATAAGAGGTATGTTAGATGTACCGCAATTGCTCACATCGCCTTTGCCGATGATATTGCCTTTTGAATTATCTCCAAAAGTGACGGAGCCACCATCTGAGTATGTAATATTTGTTAATAAGCTCTTGTCTCCAGTCATATGCTTCGAGCAACCACTGTCCAATATCCACTTTCCTCTTTTCTTAAGTGGGACCTGCAAAAAATAAAATTAAGTCCATGGTACCCACTTTTTATGGGGTCAGAAGAGTTAGGTCTTAGGAGTCCAAACCCATACGGGTCTGGTATCCCCTTTATATACATAATTAATATTAAGATGTACAGTATTCATGAAATTCTGAATATATTTGTTCCTAATCAAATTGTTATTTGTTTTAGGAACCCATATTTTGATAGTCTTGACATTTTTCTTTTGAAATTTCACAACTGTTTTTGGTTTGGAATATAATAAACTAAGATTTTTCTTAGCTTCAGTTTTTTGTACTTTCTTTTTCCTTTTATTTCCAAGATGTTTCTTGGTTTCTTATTTCTTATATCCCAAACCTTGTTCATCCAAAATAGATTGTGAACTTTTAATGATTTTTGTCAAATTTTCTCGACCTTTGTTAAATTTAGAAACATTTTGAGTAATGTTATCTAACTTAGTTTGTAAACTAGCCTTTTCTAGGTCCAAAATTTTGACTTTTGCCTCAAGCTCATGATTTTTAGTAGTGAGAGCATCATTTTTCTCTTTTTGAGTTTCAATTTCTTGACTCAAAAGAACTAGTTGAGAGTCAACATTAGATGATGATTCTTGAAATTTTTCAAGTTCTTCTTCTAATATTTTCTTCTCGTCTTTGAACATATCTCGTTCAATTTCTGCTCTACTCAAATCTGCTTTGGTTTCTTTTAGCTGTCGTTTTATGTCTTTATATTTGACTATCAATTCAGCATTAATATCAAGCATTTCATCGAATGTAGGAATTTGTACCTCATCTTCTGTTGCCATGAAACATACATTCGCGTGTTCATCTTCCGTATCACTATCACTTTCTGATGAGTCTGTATCATCCCATGTTACCGAGAATGCTCGTTTCTTTGATTTGTCCTTCTTATATCTTAGTTTGTCATTTTCTGACTTCTTCTTTTGCTCCGGACAATCCTTGTGCATGTGCCCCTTTTTGTGACAGTTGAAGCATTCTATAGAGGATGATGTTGGTTTATTTGGTCCAGATTTCTTTCTGTTATAACGACTGGCTTTTCGCTGTTTTAGGAATTTTTTGAAACCTTTTGCTATGAATGCCAGATCTTCGTCTTCAGACTCTGATTCATTTTCGTCTTTTTCAGCATGGAATGCCATGTTTTTCTTTTCTTCTTTTTGTTCCTTTCTAGTCTGCAAGTTAGCTTCGTAGGACATTAGATTTCCTATCAATTCATCTGGCTTCATGACAGAAAGGTCATTAGCTTCTTCAATTGCTAATACTTTTCCTTCCCATTCACTAGTCAGAGAATGTAGGACTGTTGAAACAACATCAAAATCAGAATACTTTTGTCCTAAGCCAATAAGTGCATGGTGGATAGTTTGAAACCGTGAATACATATAATTGATTGTCTCATTTGGTTTCATTTTGAAATTTTGAAATTGACTTTTCAGCATGGCTATTTTGGCTTGTTTAACCTTGTTAGTACCTTCATGAGTGATTTTTAGCGTTTGCCAAATTTGATATGCAGTAGTGCAGATACTAACACGGTTATATTCATTTTGGTCTAATGCACAAAACAACATATTTATTGCTCTTGCATTTACGGCTGCTGCCGTTTTCTCAGCCGCAGTCCATTCTGAATAATCAGTTGTAGGATTCACTATTTCTTTTTGAGTTGCATTCCAAGCATCATAACTATTTGATTGCATAAAGAATGACATACGTGTTGCCCAATAACTATAGTTAAGACCATTGAAAAATGGAGGTCTTTGTGTCGATTGACCTTCCATGTAAGTGGTGTTTTGAGTGCTAGTACTTGCGTTATTTGCCATATTACAAGAATATATCAAATAACTATGTTACGGTTATATGATGGCCGTGCTCTGATACCAAATGAAAAGTATGTGTACGAGTGCATGTACTAATATAGTACACACGGATCGTGTAATATGGAATATATATAAATGCGGAAATAGATGATAGTAGCAAAGTAAATAAAAATAGAAAAATCACACCAGAGATTTTTATACTGATTCGGAGCACCGTCCTACGTCCAGTCCCAGACTTCTATCTGGATTTTCACTATTAACTACCTCGCTTCACCCGGAGGAACAGGTTTACAACACCCGAGCAAACGAATGGGATTTCACGCCTCTAATACACTGAGGACTTCAACACTTGCCTCTTACAACACCGAGGACTTCAACACTTGCCTCTTACAACACCGAGGACTTCAACAAAGATGAATATAATTGTTTGTTGACGGTATGTGTTCTTGCTAACACAGTTTTGTCACTTGTAGTACAAACTTCCTATAATCTTATCCTCAAAATATGTGAATGATGTTTTGTGAAGATTAAGGGAAGTATATTACTTATTGAATCAAAAGATATGAAATGATTTCAATGATTCAATAAGCAATTAAAATAATTAAGAGCTTTTAGAATGCAGGAGTATTTAGAAAGTAAGATCAGAAATTAGAGTAAAAAAAATATATTCATATATCTTGAATCAATGATTTAGATGAGTTTATATAGAGAAAAATGGTTGTAACTCTTTGTGAACAGTAGCCATTAATAGATATGATCATTGATGAAAGGTAAGAGATGCAACCATTGGAGAAAGAAGTGTCTTTTGGAAAAGGTTACTCTCTGTTTAAAAACGGTCGACAGGTCAAAAAATGGCCAGTAGACAGGATTTCAAATATATAGTCGTTATGTGCACGTGTGCACGTTCATTGTGCATTTTACACAGAAACGGCCGACCGCCTGATTTAATACCGGTCGACCGGTCCCTGTCAAATTGCTCAATGAATGTGCAATGCTATTCAAATGTATATATATCGATTATATTGAGGTGCATGATTATTTGAGGATAGATTTTAACAAGTTTATCACTATTACAATATCAAATAATCAACCTATAATCTAGAGTACCATATGTAGCTCTTTTGTGCCTCTTTATAGCCATGATGTCTTTGTTTTGTCGATCGCCTTTATTTCTTTGTCAGAAATCAAAAACTTCATAGAACCTGTGACTCAACATTCTCCCCTTTTTTGATTGATGACAACATATATCTGAAGTTCTGAATCTCCCCCTGAATATGTGATCTCCCCCTGAGATTTTGTTTGTATTCTTTATATATATATTCCTGCAAATAATTGTTAGCACTTTCTCCCCTTTGTCATCGACAAAAAGGAATAATAGATAATGGAATAATATAGGAGTATATCAACCAGAATATCCATGCATAGCAAAAAAATATAACATATCCAAACATACCAGAGTATCATACACACCATAATATCATACGAATAAAAGTAACGACACTGTTTAGTACAAGTGTCGAATGATGTTTTAAAGTACTAAACCAAAATATAGAGATAGAAAACAGAATCTAGGATGAGTCAGATGTTGTCTCCTCTTGATCATCTTCTTCCTCATCATCATCATCTTTCTCATCATCGTCCTCTCTAGATGATTCTCCACGACCATGTCCACTAGTACCAGCAGACTCCTCAGTTGATGACCAGTTGAAAACAGGAGGAGCAGGACGTTTGCCTGGGTCCTGATCTTGAGCAGAGATAGATGTGCTACATGACATAGCATCCCATAAAATACCAAAGAATGACTTGACTTTTTTAAAGCGTTTATCAATTTTTGTGTCCATGCGCTTGAGTCTTGATTCAAGCAAGAATTGATTACGCGCAATAGTTTCAAGTGATTCTTTTATGGAGGATTTTGATTTCAACGGTTTAACTTCTTCGGAACGAGGTCGAGAGGAAGTAGCTTTTTGTTTTCTTGGACCTCTTTGTTGCCATTGTTCAAAAGGCATAATCTGAAGGTAAGGAGGAGGAAGCTTCATGCGTTTGATGGTTACGGAATCAATACATTTTGGTTTCGAGGTGGCAGAGTCAGGAGGTCTTACGCCACAAGCTAGCAAAATACGCATGATATATTCATTGAAGAAAAAGTGAGGTCGCGTAGAGTTTTTCACCTTGAGAATCTCGTCAAATAGCATATGAACCCAATTGATTTGGATATCCCCATAAATAGCATAAAGGGCCTTGAAGTTTTCTTTGTATACAGCATCGTAGTTTCCTAGTCTAGGAAACAAAGAAAACATCAAGACGCGATGTAGTAGTCTGGCGGTGGGTCGAAGTCCAATTGATTTTGTGCCATCACTGTTGTCCTCCATGAATTGATGGCTGATGCTATTGCGAGTGAAGACTTCACAGAAATGTGATAAAAACTCATCGCCTTGATTTGGAATACCCAGTATAGAAGCTATCCTATCATGAGTGATAAAAATTTGTTTGCCACATACGACAGACCAAATGACTCCGTTCGGATCATCAGGTTTATACTCGTCCAGGTTCATGTTGGCATAGAACAATTTTATCATTAAGTGATTTATTTCCACATTGTTATCTGAAAAATCGATCAATGGAGAAAGATTGGAGTTATTTGCTAACCTACGGATTCCATAAGATGTGAAATCATCAAACTTGATGTAAGAACCCGGATGAAATTTGTAGTTAGTCATTTGATTCCATCTTGTGATAGCTACCGGGTTTTCGAGCCATTTCTTAGCGCAGATATTGAGTGATGAAGTTTCGGAGGATGACCCTCTCTTGGGTTTCTTTTGCGGAGGAGCCATTTTTAGAAAATTTGGAGAATTGGAATTTGAAATTGAGAGAATAGGGTTTTTGGGATTTGGGGATAAATGACCGGTTGAAACAAATGAGGAAGAGGAAGGACAAAAAAAGATGCAATGTATATATAAAAACAGAATTTACGTATACCGGTCGACCGCTATAATATGCCCGGTCGACCGTTTTCATCCAGAGCCTAAACGGTCGACCGTTTCTATTATAGGTGGTCGACCAGATTTGTTGCCTGATGAAAAATAGTCTGTTTTGCAATTTTTGAGAATACATCGAGCTATATAATTCATATTTCACTCTTATTATAAAATACAAACGTTATTACATGAGTGATAGAGAGAAAACGATACAACATGTATATATAAATCTAATGAGGAGTGGAAAATTCGTCATTAGAATTTTCTTTATTATCTTCAATACGTTGTGTCCATGGACTCTAGTTTTTCTGAGCACCTTCATTCCTGTTATAATTCCGATCCCAAGAGTTAGGACTCCTAGATGTTGACGGCCTAGACTGCATTGGTTCATGCACATCATGCTTGTTTGAACCACAAAAGAATGATGCCACTTTTTCTAGAAGAGGTAGACGTTCCGAAGTCAGTTGTTGCTCATAATGCAGCTGTCTTTGAAGATCGATTTGATGTTTTTGATAATGATGAATCTCATTGATCTTTTCTCTGGTATGGGGTGAACAAAACAACACTTTCTTTGCTCGTTTCGAAGTAGGCGTATTTCCAGGAGAATGAATGCAATGATGATGATACTTTGAATTGTGTTTTGGAGTTTCAGGAGAGTAATATTCTTCTGGCTCAGAACTTGTGATCGAAATGTGAGACCTTTGAGCACACTCATCACAAATATGTGCCATAATGAACTAGAAACTTATTAGGTTCAGATAGAAGTGATGAAAACAATATTTTTGTTAAGCTTATATAACAATTCCTATATATAAGCTTGTGGATGAAAGAAGTCATGCAAATTTGGCCATAAAAAATTTTGAAGCTCATATTCAATTTCCTAATATAGTAATAGGAGAAATAATCTGAAAGGAACTTAGAATATTACATTAAAGATTTACTTATCAAGTTCTTTTTTGGAAATTAAACCAAGTTCTCTACGAAATTTAATGAAATTAGACTCAAGTAGAAGCTTAGTGAAAATATCCGCTAGTTGATTATCAGTTTGGACATATTCGAGACATATATTTCCTTTTTCGATATTGTCTCTGAGGAAATGATGACGGATATCAATGTGTTTGGTTCTGGAGTGATTCACTGGATTCTTAGAAAGATTTATAGCACTTGTGTTATCACAGTATATAATAGAGTTTGATAAATGAATATCAAAATCTTGAAGTGTTTGTTGCATGTATAGTACTTGAGTACAAGCGAGAGCTGCTGATATATATTCAGCTTCACATGTTGATAGTGAAACACAATTTTGTTTCTTACTAAACCAAGAGACAAGTGATTTTCCAATAAAATGGCACGTACCACTTGTACTTTTTCTATCCGTTCGCGAGCCGCCAAAATCAGCATCACTATATGATACTAATTCAAATGGACATTCTTTTGGATAAAAAAGACCGAAATCTTTGGTATTATTAAGATAACGAATTATATGTTTCACTGCTCGTAGATGTGATTCCTTTGGATCTGCTTGAAAGCGTGCACATAGACAAACACTCATCATTATATCTGGACGACTTGCTGTAAGATAAAGAAGAGAACCAATCATGCTTCGATAAAGTTTTTGGTCAACACTCTTACCTTTTTCATCTTTTTCAAGATGTGTAATTGTACTCATAAGAGTAGGTTTACCAGATGTGTTATTTAACCCGAAGCGATTGATAAGATTTCCGCAGTATTTTTCTTGATTAATAAAGATCCCATTTGGAAGTTGTTTGATTTGAAGTCCAAGAAAATATGACAGTTCTCCTATATGAGACATTTCGAACTCTTTGGTCATAATAATTGCAAATTCCTTGCAGAGTTTATCGTTTGTTGAACCAAAGATGATATCGTCTACATATATCTGGATAACTAGAATATCCTTTTGAGAATGTTTGATAAACAAAGTTTGATCGACTTTGCCTATTTGAAATCCTGAGTTAATAAGATAGCTACGTAGTCGTTCATACCAAGCACGAGGTGCTTGTTTTAAACCATACAGAGCTTTCTTAAGTTTGAACACATGGTCAGGATATTTTTCATGTACGAACAAAGGAGGTTGTTCGACATAGACATTCTCTTTGATTAATCCATTCAGAAAAGCACTTTTGACATCCATCTGATAAAGTTTGAAATTATGGTGACAAGCAAAAGATAATAGGATTCTAATAGCTTCTAGTCGAGCAACTGGTGCAAAAGTTTCTTCATAATCGATACCTTCTTCCTGATTATACCCTTGTGCCACTAATCTTGCTTTATTTTTGGTGATATTTCCTTGTTCGTCAGCCTTATTTTTATAAACCCACTTAGTACCAATAACTGACTGATCAGATGGTCTTGGAACAAGTTCCCAAACATCATTGCACTCGAACTGATTTAGTTCTTCCTGCATGGCAATGATCCAGTAATCGTCTGTAGCAGCTTCTTTTGGATTCTTAGGTTCGATATTTTAGAGAAAAGCAACATAACCCATTTGGTTGAGTTGACTCCTTGTTCTGACATGTGATGTTATTTCACCGATTATATTTTGGGCCGGATGGTCTCTTAATATCCTTGGTGGTGATTGTAACTCACATATTTGAGGAATATTCTCAATAATTATTTCCGAGTCAGAATCAATATTCATGATGATTGGATTGTCAGTGACTATTGATTCGTCATCATCTGATATAGTGTGAGGATGCTGATAGAATTCATCAAAAGAGACATGAAGTGATTCTTCAATAGTTTTGGTTTGTTTATTAAATATACGATAGGCCTTACTTCGTTCCGAATAACCGACAAATATTCCTTCATCGGCTTTTGGATCGAATTTGCCAAGCTGGTCTTTCGTATTTAAAATAAAACACTTGGAACCAAAGACTTTGAAGTATGAGATTTTAGGCTTTCTTTTGTTAAATAATTCATAAGGAGTATTCTTGGTAAGAGGTCTTATGGACACACGATTTAAAACATAACAAGCAGTTGCGACGGCTTCTTCCCAGAAATGTTTTGGTAAGGTGGTTCCACTCAATAATGTTCTTGCACATTCTTGTAAAGTTCGGTTCTTTCGTTCTACAACTCCGTTCTGTTGTGGAGTTCTGGGAAACGAAAAATTATGACATATACCTTTCTTTGTACAAAAATGTTCAAATTCATTATTTTCAAACTCTCCGCCATGATCACTTCTTATATTTTTAACTTTAATCCCTTTTGATTTTTGAATTCTTTTGACGAAAGATTTGAAATGATCGAAAGTGTCACTTTTATTTTTTAAGAAAATTGTCCATGTGTAACGAGAGAAATCATCAACAATTACAAGCACATATCAACTGTGATTTATTGAATGAACCCTAGTAGGTCCAATAAATCCATGTGTAGTAAGTCAAGTGGTTGTAATGGTGATATGACTTTCTTGGATTTAAAAGATGATTTGGTCAATTTTCCTAATTGACATGCATCACAAATGTTGTTAACCTTAAAACTCATTTTGGGTAGTCCTCTAACTAGATTGTTTTTGGCTAGCTTGTCAATAGTTCTGAAGTTTATATGACATAAGCGTTTGTGCCATAGCCATGGATCATTATCATTAGCCACAAGACACATATCTGAATTATGATTAATATTCGTATTCAGAATATATATATTTCTGTCTCTATAACCTTCGAAAACTAAATTATGGTCTTTATCTAAAATACTACACTTATTATTTGAAAAGGAAATTGTAAAACCCTTGTCACATAACTGACTAATACTAAGTAAATTGTGTTTTAAATTTCTAACTAGCATGACATTAGTAATAAGAGGTATGTTAGATGTACCGCAATTGCTCACATCGCCTTTGCCGATGATATTGCCTTTTGAATTATCTCCAAAAGTGACGGAGCCACCATCTGAGTATGTAATATTTGTTAATAAGCTCTTGTCTCCAGTCATATGCTTCGAGCAACCACTGTCCAATATCCACTTTCCTCTTTTCTTAAGTGGGACCTGCAAAAAATAAAATTAAGTCCATGGTACCCACTTTTTATGGGGTCAGAAGAGTTAGGTCTTAGGAGTCCAAACCCATACGGGTCTGGTATCCCCTTTATATACATAATTAATATTAAGATGTACAGTATTCATGAAATTCTGAATATATTTGTTCCTAATCAAATTGTTATTTGTTTTAGGAACCCATATTTTGATAGTCTTGACATTTTTCTTTTGAAATTTCACAACTGTTTTTGGTTTGGAATATAATAAACTAAGATTTTTCTTAGCTTCAGTTTTTTGTACTTTCTTTTTCCTTTTATTTCCAAGATGTTTCTTGGTTTCTTATTTCTTATATCCCAAACCTTGTTCATCCAAAATAGATTGTGAACTTTTAATGATTTTTGTCAAATTTTCTCGACCTTTGTTAAATTTAGAAACATTTTGAGTAATGTTATCTAACTTAGTTTGTAAACTAGCCTTTTCTAGGTCCAAAATTTTGACTTTTGCCTCAAGCTCATGATTTTTAGTAGTGAGAGCATCATTTTTCTCTTTTTGAGTTTCAATTTCTTGACTCAAAAGAACTAGTTGAGAGTCAACATTAGATGATGATTCTTGAAATTTTTCAAGTTCTTCTTCTAATATTTTCTTCTCGTCTTTGAACATATCTCGTTCAATTTCTGCTCTACTCAAATCTGCTTTGGTTTCTTTTAGCTGTCGTTTTATGTCTTTATATTTGACTATCAATTCAGCATTAATATCAAGCATTTCATCGAATGTAGGAATTTGTACCTCATCTTCTGTTGCCATGAAACATACATTCGCGTGTTCATCTTCCGTATCACTATCACTTTCTGATGAGTCTGTATCATCCCATGTTACCGAGAATGCTCGTTTCTTTGATTTGTCCTTCTTATATCTTAGTTTGTCATTTTCTGACTTCTTCTTTTGCTCCGGACAATCCTTGTGCATGTGCCCCTTTTTGTGACAGTTGAAGCATTCTATAGAGGATGATGTTGGTTTATTTGGTCCAGATTTCTTTCTGTTATAACGACTGGCTTTTCGCTGTTTTAGGAATTTTTTGAAACCTTTTGCTATGAATGCCAGATCTTCGTCTTCAGACTCTGATTCATTTTCGTCTTTTTCAGCATGGAATGCCATGTTTTTCTTTTCTTCTTTTTGTTCCTTTCTAGTCTGCAAGTTAGCTTCGTAGGACATTAGATTTCCTATCAATTCATCTGGCTTCATGACAGAAAGGTCATTAGCTTCTTCAATTGCTAATACTTTTCCTTCCCATTCACTAGTCAGAGAATGTAGGACTGTTGAAACAACATCAAAATCAGAATACTTTTGTCCTAAGCCAATAAGTGCATGGTGGATAGTTTGAAACCGTGAATACATATAATTGATTGTCTCATTTGGTTTCATTTTGAAATTTTGAAATTGACTTTTCAGCATGGCTATTTTGGCTTGTTTAACCTTGTTAGTACCTTCATGAGTGATTTTTAGCGTTTGCCAAATTTGATATGCAGTAGTGCAGATACTAACACGGTTATATTCATTTTGGTCTAATGCACAAAACAACATATTTATTGCTCTTGCATTTACGGCTGCTGCCGTTTTCTCAGCCGCAGTCCATTCTGAATAATCAGTTGTTGGATTCACTATTTCTTTTTGAGTTGCATTCCAAGCATCATAACTATTTGATTGCATAAAGAATGACATACGTGTTGCCCAATAACTATAGTTAAGACCATTGAAAAATGGAGGTCTTTGTGTCGATTGACCTTCCATGTAAGTGGTGTTTTGAGTGCTAGTACTTGCGTTATTTGCCATATTACAAGAATATATCAAATAACTATGTTACGGTTATATGATGGCCGTGCTCTGATACCAAATGAAAAGTATGTGTACGAGTGCATGTACTAATATAGTACACACGGATCGTGTAATATGGAATATATATAAATGCGGAAATAGATGATAGTAGCAAAGTAAATAAAAATAGAAAAATCACACCAGAGATTTTTATACTGATTCGGAGCACCGTCCTACGTCCAGTCCCAGACTTCTATCTGGATTTTCACTATTAACTACCTCGCTTCACCCGGAGGAACAGGTTTACAACACCCGAGCAAACGAATGGGATTTCACGCCTCTAATACACTGAGGACTTCAACACTTGCCTCTTACAACACCGAGGACTTCAACACTTGCCTCTTACAACACCGAGGACTTCAACAAAGATGAATATAATTGTTTGTTGACGGTATGTGTTCTTGCTAACACAGTTTTGTCACTTGTAGTACAAACTTCCTATAATCTTATCCTCAAAATATGTGAATGATGTTTTGTGAAGATTAAGGGAAGTATATTACTTATTGAATCAAAAGATATGAAATGATTTCAATGATTCAATAAGCAATTAAAATAATTGAGAGCTTTTAGAATGCAGGAGTATTTAGAAAGTAAGATCAGAAATTAGAGTAAAAAAAATATATTCATATATCTTGAATCAATGATTTAGATGAGTTTATATAGAGAAAAATGGTTGTAACTCTTTGTGAACAGTAGCCATTAATAGATATGATCATTGATGAAAGGTAAGAGATGCAACCATTGGAGAAAGAAGTGTCTTTTGGAAAAGGTTACTCTCTGTTTAAAAACGGTCGACAGGTCAAAAAATGGCCAGTAGTCAGGATTTCAAATATATAGTCGTTATGTGCACGTGTGCACGTGTGCACGTTCATTGTGCATTTTACACAGAAACGGCCGACCGCCTGATTTAATACCGGTCGACCGGTCCCTGTCAAATTGCTCAATGAATGTGCAATGCTATTCAAATGTATATATATCGATTATATTGAGGTGCATGATTATTTGAGGATAGATTTTAACAAGTTTATCACTATTACAATATCAAATAATCAACCTATAATCTAGAGTACCATATGTAGCTCTTTTGTGCCTCTTTATAGCCATGATGTCTTTGTTTTGTCGATCGCCTTTATTTCTTTGTCAGAAATCAAAAACTTCATAGAACCTGTGACTCAACACTTTTTTTCTCATTTTATTTTCATTTTCTCTTCTCTTATCTTCCTTAAAGTATCATGAAACCTTTTTATGGCTTCCATTCATGATTTTGAGTTTTAAAAAATCCAAGTTTAAAATTTTAAAATGATTTCAAACTTGTTTAATCTCCTCCTTTTCATTTAAAAACTTCTTAATTTTTTTCCCACTTCATTCGAGCATTACTTTCTCCATACTACATGAAATTAAGATTTGATTTTTTTCAAACCATTTATATTTCCAGTGGCCACAACTTTGTAGTTTACCATCTTTTCTTATTTGGAACTTAAATGCTCCAAAAATTCATTTTTTTTGCAAGAGGGTTTTTGAACCTAGGTTTTGATGTCAGAAAATACCCCTCACTGTTTTGGCCGTAATTTCATCAAATTTAACTTTTGGAGTAATTTTGACTTTTATATGATAGAGGAAAGAATAATCTAAAACTTTACTTTTGACAAATTCCCAGAATCCTAGAGGAAAGGGTCCAAAAGCCGAGTGGAAAATGACTCATTTTCGAGAAGAATTTGTGGTTTTCCAAGATTTCCGAGCGCTAAAATATTTCAAGTTTTCAAAACATTTGGTGCGTGAACTTCTTACCTTTTGGGAAGAATTTATATATATGTATATATCTATGTGCGTGTGTGTAATTGTTTAGTTTGAATTGTGGTATTGTTTAGATATGTTGATTATAAAAAGGTTGTGATTGTTGGTTTTGTTTGGTGATGGTATGATTTGGTATATTTGCACTTGGATATATTGTATGTGTTAATCTTGTCTTGAAGCTAAAGCAAGTTAGCATGTAAACTAGTTAGTAATGTGGAATTACGGGTATCCCTAGCGAAAGTTGCTATCGATGCAGTTCGCTTAAAATTTCGATTTTTGCAAAGTTTGGTTTTTGTACTTTAAATTGTATTGTGAATATTTTATAAACTAAATAATAATGTTTTTAAAAGTTGACTAAGGATTTAAAAATTAATTAGGTTTTTGTAACGACCCAGAATTTTTATTAATTCAAATTTGTACATTTAATTAATTTTAAATATTAATAAGTGAAATTTATAAGTCGAATAATTTTATTTCGAATAATTGGATTTAATTGAATAATTAAATCGATAATTTAATATGTTAAATTTCAGAGATAATTGAAAATTGGGTTAAATATGATTGAAAATGATTTGTAAAATTTTATTTTATCATATTGGAGTTATAGCAATGTTATAGAACTTTTAAAATCGAATTAAAAGTTAATTTGTGAAAATTGAATATTTTAATATTTAAATCGACTAGTGAAATTAGTGAATTTTCGAACAGTCTCAGAATTGGACGAAACTAGTTCCATTGGATCCGTAATAGTTTGTTATTATTGGCCAATTTTCGTGTCAATCGGAGTTTTCATTTGATCGTGGCAGCTCGAAACGCATCGAAATTGTTTTAATATTAATTTGGCGAGTTAAAATAGCCATTTTTCAAACAGTCTTGGATTTCGACGAAACTAGTTTCATCGGATCCGTAATGTGATATTATTGTATGGTTTCAAATTTCGTGTCAATCGGATTTACCGTTTGTCCGGTGCAAGCTAAAACGCCTAGAAATTTGATTTACCGATTTAATTTTAAATCGAACGTTTATTGCCATAACTCGCACAGATGATCGAATTAGCTCCCGAAACACGTTCCATTGTGTTCGAACGTGGGGTAAACCTTAGGAGCGCCAACCGGCACGATTCGTTTGGAGTTCGAAAAATCCAGGATGAATAGTGTTTGAGAAATTTTCTATATAAGCCCTTAAAAATTTCATTTTGCAAAATTCCTAACACCCTAGCCTTCTTCTTTCAGGCCGCCACCTTCTTATAAATCTATGGCCGAAAACTTCCATTCTTCTTCCTCAAATTTCTTCCAATCCGTGAAGTATTTCGACAAACCTCCAACTGAAAACTTGTAAAGTTTCGCGAGCTCTACAATATGAACGGCTATGATCGCCTATCGTCGCCGCGATCGTTCAAAAATTGGCTCGAGGTGCCGGCCGTTCGCACACAGTTTGAGGGCGATAGTGTTGACCGAGTTGGGCCGTGCTCATGCCGAAGGTAGAGGAGGTGATGGACTTCAATATGGCAGTAGCTGATCGAGTTCTAGATCGTCGTGGTGGTCGCAAAAATTCAAACCCTAACGGCGGCCGATGGGTGATATCGTGCGCGTTCAACCTGGAAGGGAAGAAGATGGATTCCACGGCCGTGATTTTGCAAGCTATGGATGGCGGCCGAGATCTAATTAGGGTTAGAAAACAAAAAAAAATGTTGTAAATTTTATATTATAAATTCGTGTAATGTTTAAAAATTCATATCTTTTTCATACGAGGTCGAAAACGCGCGAAACAAGTTGCGTTGGAATCGTATGGACGAGCACTACGCTATGAAACTAGATTGGAGTCGTTTGGAGCTAGCGAAAATTTCGGGTAAAATTAAACGCGCGTTTAATTTTATTCGAAATAAAAGCTGAAAACGAAACTGAAATCAAGGTGAGAACTTCTCACTCAATCGAATCGGTTTCGATTTTAATTTTAAATAGTTAGATTTAAAATCGCTTGATTGTATGCCTGAATGATGATTGTTATCTATTGATTGTTAAAATAGACATTATACGCCGTTAGTAAGCGGAGGTTATTTATTAAAAACATATACCGCGAATATTTCACAGTACAGTGAAATTGGTATTATTTATGTATTTGGAGTTGATTTCCCGCATTATATAGCGGATGAGACCCTATTGCGCCGTCTATTAAGCGGATAATATTTTAAATCCTATATACCGCAATAATTCCGTACTGGAACGGAATTGGTATTGTGCTAACATCTTTAGATGCAGGAAAACAGGTTGGAGGGATCCAACTGGATTCCTCAACAGTATTTATTTGATTTCAGATATTTTGATATTTGATTGATTATCATATCGATATATGATGTCGTTGTTGTCGTGATTGACTATTTGATGCGTAGCATCATTGGACCAATTTTGGAATTTTAAAATGATTTTAAAATTGATTTTTGAAAGTAGACATTTATAAAATATTTTTGGAATTGATTCATTTTAAATAAATAAACGTTATAATTTTAAAGTTATAAAAATTATGATTTTTGAGAAATATAGTTAAAAGTTGATTTTTGAAAATATGGGGTTAATAATTTTATAAAATAGTTTAAATTGGCATCTTTGAATTTATTATAAAAAGTTATAGGATTTATGAAATTTGATTATTTTATAAATCAAAGAAAGTGATGAAATTACAAAGGAGTTTAAAGATGTTTTAAAAATAATAGTATAAATTGATTTATATAAAGGATTTATAAATTGATATTTATAAATTAAAATATTTGAATTATAAAACGAGTTTTTATAAGTGTTAGAATGAATTGTAAATGAAATTCATAAGTGAATGAAAATTTATAGAATTATAAACGGTGAAGTTATAAATGAAATTTTATAAGCAGTAGGTTTATAAAATTTGTGAAGTTATTAAAAGAATAGTTTTGGGGTAAATAAATGAATCTTATAAGTTATAAGATTTATAAATTGGGAAGTTTAAAAGAACAATTTTGTAAACAAATAAATTATAAGTATTTAACTTATAATATGAACTTTTGATATATAATTGAGTTATAAATTGAAAATAGGTTAATAAAGGAGATTTATAAAAAGGAAGTTTTATAAAATAAATAGAAATGTAATTTATAAACATTGTTTTATAAATCCGCAAACGGCTTATTTTGATAAGTAAATTGTTATAACTTATTAATGGAGTTATATTCACGTTTTAGACAGTGAATAATCCTTTAAAATAAAACGTATAGAAATGATGAAATTGGTTAACAAAGTATGTTCACGTTTTTGAATAGTGAATAATATGTTAAAGAAATTATTTGGATATGATGTTTTAAATAGAATTAAAACAATCTAACGATGTTTTTAAAATGTGTTAAGATTTGAAACCATAGATTTCAACATTCATTGTTGAAATAGACGTTTTCGAGAAATAGAAGGAAATGGTGGACTATAACACTGTTGTTATAGTAAATGATTTCCGAAAGGAAATGTTTTATTTAGTATTGGGATTTATATATCTATTTTAATTTCGAATCCCTATACTAGTGATTTTGGGTTGTCGTAACGATGTTTTGCGCAACATTCGTTTTGGCCCAAATAAATATGTTTAAGAGAATGATTTCTTTGAAGAATGAAATATATACTTAATTTCGATTTAAGTATATTGAATATTTTCCAATGGTTGAAAATTAATAGATTTGTGAATTACTTATTAAATAAGTATGGAAATGTTTTTCCAATGTGAAATGATACGTTTTGAGAATTTATCTTTTTGAAGATAAATTGAAAATGAATAATTGAAATCATATATTCATAGATATTTTGAAATATAAATTCAATATGGAATTTATAAATAAAAAGAGGAATTTGTTTAAAAATAAACGTTGATTTATTTTTGAAGTGTGGGAATAAATTTACGGATTTGGAACGTAAATATAAAGTAAATCGTTAAGGATTTATTTAATTGGTTTAAATGAACCATGTTGAAATGAAAGTATTTCCGCGTAAGGAAAATGTTTGAAATTTGTTTTTCAAAAGTGGTAAAGGTGAAAAGTGATTTGAAAATTGTTTTCAAATGGTTGAAGTGTGAAAATTATATATCTTGTAAAGATATTTTTGGAAAATAAATTATTTGGAAAATTATTTGGAATCTGGTGATGTTGTGCATATCCATTGATAGTTCAATAACCGACTATCAATATTTACCTTTGAATGGGTATTTGTTGTGATTGCTTGAATTTGAATGACACACTTATTTTTAAATAAGCGCTCACTATTCGGGTTAACCGAGAAAGGACCTTGGGGTCGTATAACCCATTCCGAATATGTGATACGTCGTTATGAATTGCATTCGAAGACCGGTGTAGAAGATCGGATATTTTTGAAAACGGAAGGATTACCGTCGAATGTTTCTGCACCGAATGGCCCCGGTATAGAAATTCCATATGTAATGGGAAGTCCGGACGTGATTAGTGAATATTCGGATTGCAAGGACTTCTTTGTAAGTGCCTTCGGTTCTGTTTGAGCCCAGAACAGACTTGTATTGATTGTATGTCTAACATTACAAATTGAGATATAAAGCTGATTTCTTTCAAATATATTTCTGTTGGTGGTGGAGAATTTATTCTCTTAGCTTAACGCCCTTCTCTGAGACGTACAAGCTCAAAGGTTATGTAGTTGATGGTTATCAGCGATATATTCCCAATTTGGTAATGTGACATGCTGAGTGTTGCTGTGAAATGATCATTGTTTGATCATTTGTGATATGATCATTTGTTTGATCATTTATCTTTGTGATCATTACTTTGATCATTTGTTGACCCAAAGCATGGCTTTGTACCAAAGCGTGGCTTTATGGACGAGACTTCATTGGACCTCACACCCCGAAAATGGTCAAAACAGGAAGGATGCAGCAAGGTTATTAGGGGTAGCGCCCTTTAGTGTATGTCATTCCTTCTGGATAGAGGTGGTATCATGGTATGGAGCCCAGATACTTAACCTATGTTGTTGCTGCAAACTTATTACTTTGTGGTTGTTGGAAATCAAGGATCCTCGGATGTAGATCGGTTACGATCGGGGGATGACATATTTGTGTCAGTAGTTACCCAGTTAGTGGTAACCCGGCCTTGTGTTGGCAGAGATCCGGTTTGGTTCTCGGGACGTCATTCTAGAAGCGTTTCCATGTGGCAATGGGAAGTTCCTTGGCCTGACCATTTGTTGGAAATCCAAAGAAACAATACGATCTTGTACGGTTTTAGTTGTAGAACCTATCATTCACTTATGGTGGTCACCACTGTTTGGATGGTAGCTATAGTAGGCATAAGTGCGAAATGCCTATGCTGGCTAAGATTTATATCTTTACTTTCGAAATGATCTTTCCTACACTATGCACTAGTAATAATATCAAATGTTTCTTTTTAATGCTTATCAAGCATCTTTGACTATCATAAGGAGAAATCTCCTTCGATTCTGCGTTTGCATTGTGTGTGTGTGCGGGAGGCCTTATGGTAGTCTCATTTCTAAAAAGCATTGCAAATCTATTTTAAAAATTATCCCGTTGTTTGTTTTTAAAGATGAACTGTTTTAGTTCTCACACCAGTCACATGACTGACTCAGAGTTTATTGTTTTCCTTCCTAAACTCTGGGTGCCTACCAATTTCCACACGGGCAGTCAAGAGTTAAGGTTTATCAGGATATTCTGGAATTCAGGAGTTGCTGGAGGCGAGATGGATGGCATGGTGTATTCACTAGTATATAGTATTTCTTTTCCGCTGTTTGCTGTTGTTTGTTGTTGTTGTTGTAAACTCTGATAATAATAATGTAATGTGATGTAATGTAATAACTGGTATAGTTCTTTGTTTAAAGATTATTCATTTATCTATTATATGTTGTTCCGCTGCGATTGTGAGATTCTGATATTGTTCTGTTGTTTTCTTTCTGTTCTGTTCTATCTTTTCTCTCTTCTTCTATCTTTTTTTTTAAACCCTAAGAATTCGTATTTCCGTTCATCTTGAGTAAATTAATGGAGATTAGTGTCTATTCAAGAGGTACGGATCTACGGGTCCTCACAGTTTTAGTAATTGATAATTAATTAAATGTTAACAAGGTTTATTAACTTTAATTAAATAAAGATTAGTTCTTAATTAATTTTCCTATAAAGTTAAGATTTATTTAATTTAATTATTAATTAAGTTAATTAATTACGGGTTAAGTAAATTATTTATATTTATTTTATCATTAATTATATATAGGATTAATTATTAACCAAGGGTTTAATTATTTGATTAAAGATTTAATTTATAATAAATTATTTATTAAAGGTAAAATTTATTGTTTAAGTTTAATTAAATATTATTTAATTAATTAATTGAGATTAATTAACTTTTAATTATTAATAAAGGTTTAACTAATTATTTAATAATTAATAAATGATTAATTTTGGGTTTAAATAATAGTTAATTATTGTTTAACTATTTAATTAAATTAAGTTAAGATTTAATTAAAATTAATTATGATTTAAAAGTGGATTTAACTTATAATTAATTATTTTAAAAAGGGTTTTAAAGTTTTAAATTCTGTCGTTTACAAAAGTAAAATTGTTTAAAGGTATTTCTTTTCCAAAGATGGTTTTGAATATAAGTAATTCAAGTGTTGATACCATTAAGAAACCATATAACTGTGAATGAGTGATAATGTAGATTGTTGGGTTGTTTGGACATGTGTGAGCAGAATAAATCCTCGTTCTACTGTAAATTGATTGTTTGTTTGTTGGGTTGTTTGGACATGTGTTAGCAGAATAAATCCTTGTTCTGCTCTAAATTGATTGTTTTGGGTTGTTTGGGCATGTGTTAGCATAACAAATCCTCATTCTGCTATAAATTGTTTGTTTGTTTGTGTAGATAGATTTAACAGAATAAATCACCATTCTGCTATGAATTGGACATCTGTTTAGTAGGACAAATCACCACCCTACTATTATGTTTTTTGGATATGTATATGATTATTAGTTCATGTCGACATGTTATTCCTTTATTTGGATATGGGTGTATTTACATATACGTTGATCTATGTAAATAGCTGTTAAGTGAATTAAAATGGAAATTGAATGGTAACTTAAAACAGTGCCATTGGAATTGCGAAGACTCTTTTCGAATTACTAAAGTGAATTTTTGAATTAACTTAATTCTTTAATCAATTTGGGTTTAAAAGTTATAAATGATTTTTAAATGTTATTATTATTTTATAAAGTTATTTTTAAATGATATCTTCTTGTTTTATAAAGGGGTTTATTTTTACTTAAAGTGATTTACAATGATATTTTGAAAATGATATTTTATGAAGGAGATTCTATAAAGGAATTATGAAGGAATATTTTTAAATAGTTTTAAAAATAGAAAGAGATTTTATGGATCAATTTAGATATTTTTGAAAGAAGTTTTAAATCTAGTTTGAAAACTTTTAAGTGGCTTGAATTGTGAAGGGAACTTATAAAAAGAATTTTTATAAGGGATACGTAAATGTGTCTTATAGGAGCTGATGTTTTTGAAAGGGAATTGTCTGGCCATTTAATATGGAATTTTGAGGAAAGGGAATTTCCAAAATGTTTTGGTAAATACTTATATTGTTTTTTCAAGTACAAAGGAATATTAAGGGTTTGGGAAAGTGTTTTAAAAGATCCTTTGATAAAGCTTTAAAGTGATTTTATTAATTAATGATTAATCAATAAAGGCTTAGAGGATTCCATATGGGATTGAATCAATGTTTGATTGTTTGTTTATTTGATAGTTAAATACAATGTATCAAAGTTGGACCAAAACGTAACTTTAAAAATATCTAGGAGAAACAAGGAACTTATATAGTACAGTTACCATCGGTGGTGCTATACTGTACGTACAATTTTGTTTCGTTCTTTGAGGATATTTGATAAGGAAATCCTTACACTAATGGTTAGGAGGTGAACTCCGCTCTTATCTTTTTTCTGCTTATTTCCTAAAGAACCGGGGTTGAGTTTAGCTGAAATTATCGAAAGTTGTTTCGAAGAGACCGACACTACAAGAAAATTTATTTTCGATAACACCGATTGATAATGCTTTATTCTGTAGTGTTATTGCTTATGTTGATTTGTATTATTCAAAGAAGGGAATTAACATGTAACGCTTTAAGAAAACTAAATCCTTCAATTATTTTGCTGACCGCCAATTATTTCAATTATTTCCCTCTTTTTTTGGTTCCCTTCCTCCCTCTCTCAAGTCAGAAGAAACTGTTCTCTCTGTCTTACAATTCCTAAATCAATCATTCGTAAACCCTTATTATCAGATCTATTTCAAAGAGGAGCTGGAGCACCTGGATCGATCGATTAAATAAATTGTAAAGCTAGGGGTGTACGGGAGCAGTACATGCAAAATTCATAAAGCGAGGACATCGGTGAGGGTACAGGAGCGAAGCGTGGAGGATTTTGAGCGTACAGGAGCGAAGTGTGGAGGATTTTCTTCTAATAAAGGGACAAAGTAAGTAACGTAAACATAGTTTTCAATCTGAATCGAAAATGATTGATGAATCCATTCAATTTGTTGCTCGAGCTCTCCTTGTCATTGTGATCCCAGCAAGCCTTATGATAATTAGCGAATTTGTTTAGAAGGGGTATCGCTCTGAAGGTTCTTTTTCTTCCATTACTTTTTTTCCATTACTTTTGTGAAGGAAAAGTTTTGGCTTGTAATTTACATCAGTTTGGAGTTATCTCTATGCGTTCTAAGGTTTATTTTGTGTGTGTGACCCTGTGAATTGTTTTCTCTTCTATATGAGGCATGCATTTTTTTTTCTATTTCAACATCGTGTTTGGATTGCTCTTATTCTTTAACTTTTTATTGAGAGGATGTAGTTATGTGTGCAAGCAAATCGAAATTCTGATATATTTCATGAATTTATCTTATTTTCGGTACTTTCCCACTGAAATTAGATTAACTTTATGAAAATTGATTTGCCTTAGCAAATCCTTACCAAATAGTAACTCATGTAGTACACCCAGTAAGTAATTGTCTCTGGTTCGTTCTGTCTTTGTGTTTGCACATTATGTTAGCTCTAGTATGCAATAAAATGCTTTTCTTATCACATTATGTTAGCTATAGCCTATAGGATGCCGTGAAATGCTTTTATACTCCCTATTTATTGTTTAAGCATTCTAAAGTTAGTGGAACCGCATTTTTTATAAAAAATTTTAAAAAAAATTCGATTACTGTACATGCTAAAAGTATAATATTTTCTTTGGTTTCTTAAGTTACTGGTAAATAATCTATTAATTTCGTCGGTTCAGGTTGCACGGTGAATAATTATGCGCAATGTATTGCCTTATATTTGTTTGACAATGAAGGTCCTCAAAAATGAATCGAAATCACTAAATGTATACTTGGGTTTGTTAGCCACTACACTTGCTTATTTATTTCATTTTTAGGTTGCACAAATAACCTTTTGATTGATGTAACAAATTTCAGTTTCAAGTTCAGCTGGATTTATTGACAATTAAACCCGAGCAAAATGTGGATTAGGTTTGGCGGTTATTTTTATTGTGGTGTTATAAACATGCATGTGCATATGATGATTTGTGATTTAGTGTTTTTTTGTGTGGATGAAAGCTTCATTTGATATTTAACTACTAGGATTTGTGATTGAACTCTATATTGCAGTTATAGTCTTTAACGACCCATAATTTTTGATACTAGTTAAATTAACAAGACTATGTAATTTAATGTTGAAAGAAATAAAGTTTATGATATAGGAATGATAAAACTATCTAGAATTAAGTTTAACAACGTAAATTTAATGTAATAAATGACTAGAATGAAATGTAATAGTATTAATTCAAGGTAATTTATAACTACTTTAAATGTAATTCCAGTAATGAAATGATTAGAACTATAATTGGTTATAAAGTGTAAATAAGAATAAACCAAGTATTTTATAAATTGGTGGAGTTTACACAATAAATTGAAATTGATTGAAATAGAATAATTAATCCATATGTGAATTTATTAGTTTTGTTTGCTAGCAATAAACATAGAAATGTGTTTGAATTGGTAAGTTATAACAATGGTAATTATAAATTCATTATTTAATTCATTGATAATAGATTGGAAGTCAATTGCAATTAATTCACTTAGTTTGTGCAGTTAATGCAGATTAAATTCATAATTGTAGAATATTAATTTAATAAGATACAACCCAATGTAAATTTTATTCGTAATCTGACAATTGATTGAATAAAAAGAATTGAAATCAAGTTTGATCAATTTATTGGAATTTAAATTATAATAAACGGATTTATTGTAATTAAATGTAATTAAATACTACGTTAATGAAAACTAATATGATAATGGTAAAATATTAGTGTAACAAGATATAAACAAATATTAATTACAGCCATGAGATGCCAATTGATTGAATGATAAGATGGAAAGGCGAATAAATGGATTTATTGGAATTTAAAGTAATAATCACTATATTTATTTCAATTGGAATTAAACACTGTAACTAGTAGAATAATTGACAATGAATTGACATGAGGATTTCTTTTAAATTATTTTAAATGTCCAAGTAATCAAAAATGATAAAATTAATTAATTATAAAATTGGAATTAAAAAGGTGATTTAATTAATTTAATATTAATTTATTAAATTAATGTGAAAACAGCCATTTTGTCCACTATCTTGGATTTCGACGAAACTAGTTTTATTAGATCCGTAACAGTGAATTATTGTAGGATTTTAAGTTTCGTAGCGATCAGACTTGTCTTTTGATCGTACAGACTCGAAACGCATAGAAATTAATTTAATTGAAATCAATTTGAAATAAGCTGATTTTTAAGCTAACTTCTGCATACGATGGAATTAGGACTTGGAACCTATTTCATTGAGTTTAAAATTATTGAAAACATCTATTTTGATATATGGGTCGACCCACTTTCGTTCGGAGGCAGAAGAGGCTTTTTGGTCGCAATTGTCATTCCTACCTATTCGATTGGGTTTATTTTCTTATCGGGCCTTGTTCATATAAATTATTCTGTTCTAACTCTAGCAAACTTTCTATTTCTTATTCCTGTATGTACATCAACTTTTGTCTGCTCCTCTCTTCAATGGCAGAAAATAGATTCCAATTCCAAACCATATTCCAATTTCAAATTCAATTTCAAAATCAAACTCCTCCAAATCATATCATATTATATTCTATTTCGAAGCTCTCGAAGAGCGTAACCCAGATCTATAAAAATTTTTACCATAGAATCACTGTTTTTCCAAAAACCGAGGATGAACCTCAGCCATCCATTCTAGGTTTTGGACGATCGAACGGTGGATCTGCATCCTGGGAGCGATAGGAAGGCACTACATTGGAGAGGGCATCGAGGGGATTATATCTGTATGGTTCTTTTGGGTCCTAGAGGGTCGGCGTTTCCTTGAATGGAGTGTAAGAGGCGATGGCGGCGCATCATTTTCTGGCCACCTGGGCCTTGCGCGCGGCCGGGGATTGCACGGCGTGATGAGAGCTTCTTGATGGAGGTCTCCAATCTGGTCTCAGATCAATGTGGCGGTGGCGCAATTTAGATGGAGGCGGCAGCAACAATAGGATTTTGTGAGAAGGTCGTGCGTGTTTTTGCTAGGGTTACAGTGAACGATGGGTAACGTGGCCGGTGAGGTTGTCTTCTTTTTTTTAAATTTTAATCGTATAGCTTCTAATCAACATAACTTTTGCGTATGAGGTCGAATTTACGCACGGTTTGTTCCATTGTGATCGTATCGAAATTCCGGACATTTTGACTTTGGTATGGATGAATTCTGAGACAGTTGAATTTTGGGTCTTATTTTGGATTTCGAATTGATTTGATCAAAGGTGGGTGTTTTGAGCCACTCACAACTACTAGATATCTTATGTTAGTTAAATTTATGATGTGAACAGAAATTTATTGATTGATATTTGGTAGGTTTAAATTGACATTTTAGTTAAATTTGATTTTTTTGCACTTAATCATCATTTAATTTAATATTGAATTTAATTGTTAATTTAATACCTGTTAATGACAATCAGTTATCTATTTATGTTTATTGGTTGATTTTGATGATGATTGTGATAGATGTTTGATTGTTGATATTGGATGACTAGATGTTGTATTTTTATATTGTTATAACACTGCAAGTTTCCTATATGTTGAAATGATACATACTCGAACGATCTATAGATAGGGAAAAAATCGTTATGAGTTGAAATGATAGACTCGAGGGATTTTATGAATTTTTAATTAATTCGAGATTGTGGTTTGGAAAGATATATAACGATAAAATTTTAAACTGCGAATTGAAATGGTAAATATCTATATCGCTTGACCATAGGGTAGAAAATTATATACGGACACCGGATTGGTAAAATCAAATGATTTTAATTCTTTAAATTTTGAATTCAGTTAATTGGCATTTTAAAATAAAAATTTATTTATATAAACTGAATTATTTTCGATAATCCAAGCGATAATGCTGAAATTGGAATTGATTTAATGAATTGTTCAAAGGATTTAAATTGGAATTTCAAAGTTGAAGTGTCAAATATAAATGAATTTATCGAAATTGAGTTATTGGAAATGTTTGGATATAACTTTGAAATCTATTTTAAACTAATTTAAACTATTTTAATTTATTTTAATCTATTATAACCTATTTAATCCAATTTAATCCATCTTACCTATTTTAAACTAATTAAATTTATTAAATATATTTTAAACCTATTTAATATAATTTAAATATATTTAATCTATTTTAAATTTATTTAATCTATTTTAAAATATATTTAAGATAATTTAAATCCATTTAATCAATTTTAAATGTATATAAATCATTTTAAATCTAATTAAATCTAATTTAAATTTGTTTAAACTATTTTTACTATTTAAACTATTTCAATTTATTTTAAACTATTTTAAAACTATTAAAACAATTTATGACTATCTAAACTATTTTCTAAAATTTCAGACTGTGTAAAGTTGAAGTAATTATACTTAAATCCTTGATGATGATAAAACCTAAGTTGGAATTTGGAATTGGTACCTTTTTGTGAAATGACATATTTGACTAAATATGATTTTGACAGTGAATATGATTTTGAAAGTGAATGTAATTTTGAAAGTGAATATGATTTGAAAATGATATGGTTTGAATTGAATATGATATTTTGATATCAATATGAAATGGTTTTAAAAATGTAAAAGAATCATCCGGTATGAAATAAGCATTTGGTTGTTAAAGAGACCAGGATCAGATATTGTCATACTCTCCACCAATACCAGCTACAACTTTAACAACTATATACGTGGCGGAGATTCTAGAAATGAAGCAGGATGGTATGGCGAACGTTTCTGTATGAGGTATTTACGTGACCCTGACTCCCGTGAATCAGCTTAGATGTGACTAAAACAGGAGCCACGCCGGCCTAAGTGAGGTCGCATGTAACGACCCAGAATTTAAGTCATTTGAAATTCATATATTTAATTGATTTTAAATATGCACAAGTAAATTTTATAAGATGAATAACTTATATTTTGAATATAAGGATTTAATTGGATAATCAAATTGATAATTTAATATTTGAAATTGTTAAAATAAATTGGAAATTGGATTTAATATGAATAAAAATGATTTATAAAGTTGAATTAAATTCTATTTAATTAGAATGATGTTACAGAACTTTTAAAATCGAATTAAAAGTTAAATCGTAGAAATTTAATATTTTAATATTTAATTGACGAGCAAAAATAGTCATTTTTCAAACAGTCTCGGATTTCGGTGAAACCAGTTTCATTGGATCCGTAATGTTAAATTATTTAAGATTTCAAATTTCGTATCAATCGGATTTACGGTTTGTCCCGGGGAAGCTAAAACGCGTAGAAATCTGTTTAATTGAATTTTAAATTTAAATAGTCGATTCGAAAACCCGTCTTCCAAATACGATCGAATTGGCTCCCGATATATATATTCCATTGCGTTCGGGATAGGGGTAAATCATTATAAATGTCAGGCGGCACGCTTCGTTTCGAGTTCGGAAAATTTTTGGATGAATAGTGCACGTAAATTTTCTATAAAAGGACCTCACTTTTTCCTTTTTGCACAAACCCTACGGTTAGAAACCCTAGCCGCCGCATCCCTTTTCAACGGCCAGAAATTTCGAATTTTCTTCCTCCATTATCTTTCAATCCACAAACAATTAGCAAAAACGTTCAACTACAATATTGTAGAGCACGTCATGATCTTCACATCCAACGGTGATGATCGATATGGCGCAACGAGGAGGAGGCTAGAGGGTTGCATTTTGGGGGCTGTTGGAGCGTGATTTGGTGGCTGTAGCACATCGTGGGGAGGCCGGTCTTCGGCCAATGGTAGTGGTCGGCCATGGCTTCTAGGCGGTGGTCATTGATCGTTGTAGAGATGAACGTCGGTGGAGTATAATTTGATGATGTTTCGGTGGCTATGGGTTATCATACTCGAATTTGAACGATGGGGAAGAAAAGGAAGGTGTGGCCAGATCTGATGGGAAGAGAATCAACAACCATGATGCAATCTAGGGTTTGAAATTAAAAATTTAGTTGTAAATTATATATATATATATATATATATATATATATATATATATATATATACACACACATATATATTCGTTTAAACTTCTAAAATGTATAACTTCTTCATACGAGATCCGTTTCGCACGAAACGAATTGCATTGGGTCCGTATTGACGATCGGTACATTGTGGAGATGGATTGGGATTCATTTGAGCTAGTGAAAATTTTGGTTAAAATTAAAATTAAACGGTTGTTTAATTTTAATCGTAATAAATCGCTAACACGACAACTACAAGCAATGTGAGTACAACTCACTCTTTCTGCCTCACTGATATTTTTATATAAGTGAGAAATAATTTATTATATGATGATTGATGATTGTTTGGATGATATATGATATATTGATTGGTATTGGGATATATTCCTGCCTAGTGGAGCAGATGACCCTATGTGTTCCCATGTATGAGCGGATGACCCTTTGTACGCACGTCTGCCTTGAAGCGGACATTGTACATATATTCTAATATGTATATTTGTTGCAGGTGACAGGTTGGGGGATCCAACTGGATTCCTCAACAGTATTGATTTATTTACAGATATTGATATATATTCTGTTATCATATTGATATATGATGTTTGGATGCTGTGATTGATGTATTTGATGTTGTTGCAGCATTGGGCCTATTTTTATATTTTAAAATTTATAAAGTGATGAATTCGAATATAAAAGGATTTTAAAAGTGATTTTGAAAATATATGTTTTATTGAATTTGTACTTGTTAAGGAAATTGATTTATTTTAAATAAATGAAAGTTATAATTTTTATTGTTATAAAAATTATGATTTCTGTGAAATATAGTAAATTATAATTTCTGAAATATGAAGTTAACTGTTTTGTGAAATAGTATAAATGGTGATTTTTGAATTATTATAAATGGTCATATATACGAGATTTATAAAAATTGAATTTTTATAAATCGTAATAATGGAATTATAAAGGAGTTTTTGTAAGTGTTAAAATGAATCTTGTAAGTGTTTAAGATTTGTGAATTTGTGAAGTTATAAAAGAATGAAAATCGTAAATAATGATTTATAAGTAATTAACTTATAAATTGGATTTGTCATATAAATGAGATAAATGGAATTGGTTAATAAAGGAGATTTATAAATTGAAGTTTTTATGAAATAAAAATGTGAATTTATAGATGTTGTTTATAAATCCGAAATCAATTGAATTTGATAAGTAAATATGAAAGCTTATTAAAGGAGATATATTGACGATTTTGGACAGTGGATAATCCTTTAATTAAATATGTAGAAGTGTTGAATTTGGTTAGAGATTTATATTACAATTTTGGACAGTGAATAATATATTAAATAAAATGGATATTTTTGGAAAGTGAATATTATTAAATTGAATAAAATGATTAAAAGATGTTTTAAAATGTGTTAAGGATCGAAACCATAGATTTCAACATTCATCGTTGAAATAGACGTTTTCAAGAAGTAAGGAAATGATGGACTATAACACTATTTTTATAGTAAATGATTTTCGAAAGGAAATGTTTTTTTTGGTATAGTATTGGGATTTATATATCTATCTTATTTTCGAATCCCTATACTATTGATTTTGGGTTGTCGTAACGGTGTTTTACGCAACATTCGTTTTGACCCAAATAAATGTGTTTAAAGTGAATGTTTTCCTTATAGAATAAAATATATACTTAATCATGATTTAAGTATATATAATATTTCTAAGTGTTGAAAATAAATTGATTGTGAATTACTTATTATTAAATAAGTATTTGGAAATGTTTTCCAATATTGAAAGGTTGAGAATATATCTTTTCAAAGATAAATTGCAGTGAATATTTGGCAAGTAATTTAATTAATAAAAGATTAATTAAAAGGGCCAAGTGATTGTTATGGTGTTGAATATTTGTTTGTTTGCTTTGGTAGTTAAATAACCGACTATCAAACATTAGCCAAATTTTAGTTCCTCGACTTGATGTGGGAACTATTTAGTCGTACACTTAGTATGTAGCTTTCTGTGTAGGCTTGATTGTCCTTTGTGTTGAGGATGTTGATTCGTATAGTGTGGAGTATTACTCCAATCTAGCTAGCTTCCTTCTAGGCCCGAAGGATAGCAAGTTGAAAGTTGGAGACGTGATTAGTCTATGAGATTTAGTTTCTGTGTGAGGTTGAGATACGCTTTTGCGTTGTTGGTGCGAAGAGACCGGGATTAGTTTTATCTAAAAATCACTTCGGACTGGCGTATATGCGACGATTGTGCAGGTTGCTTCTGATGATATTGATATTCTGGATTTTCACAGTGGATGACTGCTTGTTGATCGTTTGGGGTTAAAATCCCAATATACATCCAGTAGCAGTGGTCTCTTTATTATGAAATATCTAATGCGAGGACTATTTACTACTAATCCTAGGGATTTCCCGACAGGATGTGGTAGGATAGTACATTCGGTTTGTCCTGTTCCTGGACAACTTGTATGGATGTTTGTCTTACATTGCATTTCTGTAGATTACGTACATTGGCTTTTACAAACGTACATCAGTGGTGGCAGAGAAGGCAACTTCTCTTAGCTTAACACCCTCTTTGAGACATATAAGCTTAAGGTTTGTATTTTTGTGGAAGGCAATTAGTAGTCAACGGAAATGGCCGTGTGGCATTCTAAGTGATGTGATTGTGCTTTGTGAAAGGTAATCGTTACCTCTAGCCCCATCAACCGAAAATGACCAAAACAGAGTTAGATGCGGCAAGGCTAAGTGGGTTGCTCCCAAGTAGGATATGATCATCCTCTTCTAGATATATCTTTGCATGCTATGACGTCGTGTATTTGATTATTGTGGTTTGTATGCTAGAGGGCCCTTGGTAAAGGTTGGTAACGGCCAGAGGATGACATATTCGGTACCATCTAGTTATAGAGGTAGGCCGGTCTTGTGTTGGTAGAGAAACTTTGTGATGGTTTCTCGGTACATTATTTTAGAGATGTACTGTCGGAAGGTAGTCCCTTCACTTGGTCATTTGTATGGAAATTCAGACTCCACTACATCCCTGCCATTTTAATTGTATTACCCAATTGGGCTATATGCTGGAATTTAATCAATGTAACAATTTCAGCTATGATTAATATTATTTGTATATAGTAGACACTACTATAATATAAGAGGATTTGATATGATATGTTTTAGTTATCGTAAGGTAAAAACATGTATGTGTTTATGTGTGGACTTATCTTACGAGATACTTTTGTTTTGATAAAGGAAAAGTTTTGGTAATTTAATAAATTCAGTTGAGTGTGTTTGTCATGCTGGTTTACCAGACTGATCTGAGCGTTCTTCCCTTTCAATGCTCATGTCAAACCGAGTATATTTACAGGATTAGATTGGTGCTTTTGGAGCTTCAGCAGGAGAGCTTAAGATCTTCATTTACGTATACGCGTATCTATGTTGATTATTGATTATCTGTTGTGCTTAGTGGTTTAAATTATCGACATTTGTGAGGACAGATTATTATAATTGTTTCTAGCTGATAACTATTGATTGATTGTTGAACTCTAATTGATGTGTATATATACAATTTCTATTTTGTAAAGATCATTGTTATGATATTATATATTTTCCGCTGTGATGTGAGATTCTGTATTGTTCTGTTTGGTTCTATCTTCTCTCTTTCTTCTCTGCTCTTCTTCTCACTTCTTTCCTTTCTCTTGACTTTCCGTCAGTCTGTGCTTTTTGGGTCGGACTTGTGTGGATTATTGTCGATTCAAAGGGTACGGATTTATGGGTCGTCACATCGCAACTCCAATCGGACACATTTCTTCGATACCATATTATGACTTTGTGATGATTTGGTGGCCACACCTCGATTTTGATATGGGAGTGTGTTCCGAGGTAGGTGGTAGTAGCTTCTATGCGTTACCACCAGTCCGGATCCGCAATTGGTATATCTACCGTGCCATTGGCTTAAGTGTCGTGTTCACATGCCCTATCGCGCCTTCTATGAGTTTGGTTGGTACCATACCTTTGGAGTGCCCTTCTGATAGCCCCCCAGTTTATAGAGGAATTACGGTACTGCATAGGCTATGAGAATGTATAAAAATGTGTTAATGGGGATATGGGTAACGCCTTAACGCTATTTTAATACTTTACTTTACTGTAGACACTATTATAATAGCGTATTGTACTACATTGTCAATAGTTTAACGGATCCTTAGGAGATGGTAATCCCGAACATCTCTTAAGTTGTTGCACTCACGTTAGACACTGGATAGGAGATGTAAAACTCGTAAACATCTCTGAAGCCGTTGTAATCATATTTATTTACTGTTGATTTAGCTTACATATGATTTTTTAGTTCTGACTCGAGTATTTTGTCTTTTCAATTCGCTCGGGTCAGTCTGAGCTTTTCAATTTATCGAAGACTGCTTTGTGGAGAATAAAGACGAAGATTTAATACTATTATTGTGTATTATATTTGTTCCACTACATCATGTTGTTCCGCTGCATTTATTTATTATTTATTCTTATTGTATGTAACTCTGATCTGTATTATAAAAGTTTAATCAATGTTATTTGTAAACAGCTTTATGAACTATTTATTTGATTATTATATTTTGTCATTCCACTGCGAGATTCTGTATTTGCTTTCTTTCTTTCTCTGCTTATTCTTATTTACCCCATAACAATCTGCCCTTTTGAATGGTTTGAGTCTGACTTGTGTGGTTTCTCATCGATTTAAACCGTCCAAAAAGGTTGGTCGTTACATTGTCTGAATGAAATTGAATTCAAGACTACAAACAGAGTTAAAGCCAGTTCAATCCGACTTTATCCTTCGAGATTGATTTCAATTTGTAATTATGTGTATTGATTAGTAAATGGTACAGCTATGAGAATTGCTTAGAAATATATTTCAATTGTATTACACATATATATACACATATGCATATACATATGGATATACATATGCATATATATATATATATACACACGTGTATGCGCATGCGCACATGTATGTATGTGTGTCTGTTTGTGTGTATAGACACACATGTATGTGTATACACACATGCAAGTATACACTCATATATGTATACGCACAAGTACATACATAGTTATATGCATGTGCACATACATACATATGTCTGTGCCGTGTAAAAATATTTTCTAAACTTTCTCTATATTTAAGGGAATTCTACTTTTGACCATGATATATTGCAACATAAGTTTTTCTATATGAGAGATTCTTTTCTAAATTGTCTGTAGATGAAAAAAAAATCCAAATCTAACGTTGCCTATCTATCTCTTGTCAAAATTGTCAACTAGCTTTTGGAACAATTCAAGCAGCATTTTGATCCAATATGTGAATCATAGTCATGGTTTATACAAAATGTGAATAGTAACTAACATTGTTATCGAAGTTTGTGATAAATCTTGCTAATCCTTACTAAATGACATTTGGGATAAAACAAATTTACTTCTAATTGATTTCCTTTAGATTATATTGCTAGTAACAACATTTTCTAAGTTATAATCACCGTCATTTTCTTTACCAGTGTTAGTTTTTCTCCATTTTCCATTATTTTTTGTGCTTTAGTATATTCATTTTACATATATAAAACAACAACAGGGACGCAGATGTTAGTGTAGATAACTTTTCCCTTATTAATCTGCCCTTTTTTTGTAGTTACTGAAATGCAATTTGTACTACTATTTTTCTTGACATTTCCTTATTCATTTTGTCTAGTAAAATCAAGATTTTATAACTTCATTTTCATATTTTGTAAACATACATGTTGCTAATAAGTTTGTAAGCTTCCCATTTCTAGTCAAACAATAACAGTAATCAAAACTGGCCCATGGTGAGTTAGATTTTAAAATCTTAAATTATATCCATGTTTAATGAAAACATGTAAAAAAAGAAAAAAAGAAAGAAAAAAAACATATGAATATAAACAACAAACTGCAGCAATATCCTCTGTATTCTATCCCTTGAATTTCACGGGCTATTCACAAACATAAATAAAAGGTAATTTTACTGAGGTTATCGAAGCCATGGAGAATGAGTGTGCGCCATTTTTAGTGAAGAGAGTTTATTATGAGAATTACCTAGTTTGCAAGAAGGATGAAAAGAAAGTTCTAATTTGGGTTTGGCTTACAAAGAACTCTTTTATGTTTGGATTTGTGTTCTCACTACACGTAAATTTTTGGTTTATCTTTTCCAATTGTTGTATTACTGGGTTTACTTTTTAAACACTGGTTTTGCATAACCCACACATATATAGACCAAAAAATTGTGATTGTGTCATAATTTCGTTGATTAAAGAAATGTATAGAGTGGGATTGTGTGCATGTACATGAGTGTGTAACTGTGTATCTATTCTTTAATACTGTATTTTGAGCCGATAGTCTAATGTGTTTTTTCTGGTTGCATCTTGCAGCTTTGACAGTATCTTCGTTGCTTCCGTACTTATATTTTATGGTATACATCTGTAATTTCTTTGCAATATGACTACGTAGCATGCGCATATCTATCTAATTCTGGTATTGTAACAACCCAGAATTTAACCGGTAATAATTAATTTGTTAATTAAATAAATAATAAAACAACTTTGTGAGATTATTAGAATTAAGCCACGAAAGTTGCACCATTGTGTCCACGGTAATTTTCTGGTCAATTTCCATATATAGAATGTTAAAATCTAAGTTAATTTGAGCAAAGAACGAAATAATCAAAGAAACAAAAAATATAGGCAGGTCGACCGGTCGATCGACCTGGGCACCAAAGCGGTCGACCGTCGACCCACCTCTACTAATTTCAAATGAATTAACTTTCATTCATTTGAACG
Organism: Allium cepa; assembly: GCA_030765085.1. Taxonomy (NCBI): domain Eukaryota; kingdom Viridiplantae; phylum Streptophyta; class Magnoliopsida; order Asparagales; family Amaryllidaceae; genus Allium; species Allium cepa. Next base: position 391,602,146 of record CM060939.1, on the reverse strand, counting down.
TTTCAGAGCCCTTAGCCAACGTGTTTTGCATCATTTAAACCGATTCGGTCCTTCCGTTTCTACATCTGATGGCCCCTATTTAGCCTATGACGTAGTTGCATCCTATTCAATCTCCAAATCTAATCGTCCGAGATCCACTTCTACACCTATAAATAGACCCCAAGAACTAACACATATTTTATCATTCTAGATTTTCTCCAATTGGGTTCACCTTTCTATGAAGGACCCTAAACGAACTAATTTTTCCAAAGCAGAAAACCGTTATAAATTGAGTTATTTTTCAACTTCAAGCGGATCCGGTAAGACCAAAGGAAAAGCTTAGGTTCGGAGGTGAGTGATTGCAATCATTGTAAGATTTCTTTAAGTAATTTAAAATAATAGGGTTTCCAATAGTTATAGTTTTACTACGATTTTTGAAATAACATTTTCAGTAGTTTATTTACAGTTTTTAGAATTATTTTCAGTCAATTTCCTTTTAGCTATTCTTTTTAGTGATTTTGGTTTATTTCTATTAAGCATAGCTTTTTATTGATTTATAGTTTATTTATAGTATTTAAGTTTATTTATTGTTATTTACATCTTTTTCGATGTTTTGGATTTTATGCAAGCGTATATTCTCTTCACCCCTTTTTTCTTCACGTATGGATTAGAATAAATTAAACACGGATATGGATTATATGAGTAAGAATATTGAATGAAGAAAATAAGATGTAAATTATAAAGACTGTAATAAATAATGAAATTGAACTGAAATTATGCCTGATTATAATTAAAATTGGACTAATTGAAGATAATTGGCATAGTTATAACTTAGAATTATAACTAAATAGAGTAAAAGATGAAAGAAGCTTATTTTCATACTTAGACCTTAGGTTTAGTAATAAGCATTATTATAACGTAGGTTATAATAAGGAATGGAACAGAATAAGGCTTATTTTAAGACTTAGGATAAATTAATAAGCAATGATAGTAAGGATAAATTGTAAAGGCTTATTTAAAATAATTTATCTAAGTTAATAAGCAGAGATGAAAGTAGGACCTGTATCAAATACCATTCCCTAGGGCACGCTTATGCTAAGAATGGTAGAAATTGGTTAAATAGCAATCCAAATCACTGGGGATTCGGATAAGGGGCGCAACTAGATATCGTTTGGATGAAGGGCCGGTACCAACAACATTTCCCCTATAGATTCTATGGACACACGGTGATCTCACATTAGCCTAAAGTGGGATGAGGGGCATGCTTATGCTGGATGTTGAGGTAATAAGAAGGCCCAATAGGTGGAGCAAAAGGTAGCATGGACATGGTGGCAGTTACGCGTGCGACTTCCATTCGGGTGCTTAATAATAGCTATGAGTTCTAAGCGTTTAGTATGAGTGCCTTTCGTAGACATCATTGCCTTCTGCGTAGGGAGCTATATATGTCGTCTGGATCCACAGTAGTTGCTCTGTGCATCTTTCGTAGATATCATTGGCTGCTGTGTAAGGAGTGATATAGTGGCTGGTCCGCAGTAAGATCTATGGAGTAGCAGGCCAATCAAAAAGGGTAGAATAAGGGTCACATCCTAATTACAGGATTAGGAATTCAGCCTAATTAAAATCAAGGACAAGTGCACACAATCATAGTTAACCTATCTTATAAATTGACCAATATTTAGTCGTACTTATTTCCAATTTATCTCTTTCCTATTTTCTTTATTATTCTTATCTATGCTAGAACTGCTACAGAGTCTATTACTTTATCTTGCTTAAAGATTCTGGTAATTACCATCATTCACCAGACTTTTAGTTTGACCCACTCCTCTATTTTCCCCTTGCCCCCTTAGGTAATCAAGGAAGAAGTCAGTAGGTTGTCGCAGCTTGGAGTTCTCTTGAAGGAGATTTCTTCTATGTATTTCTTTTATTTTAGCTTTTGTTCTTTCTATGTACTGCCTTATTTTATGGGATATTATGTACTCTAGTTTTGAGACTATAATTTTCTGTTTCGTTAGACATATTGGATTTTTTAGACATGTATGTGGTATTTGGTATTTGACTTATTTATGCAGCAATTATGAAGCTTTATTTTAGTTAAGTTATTGCTTTAAGTTTCCACTGTTTTTACCTATATTTGTATTGAGAATCTTAGTCTCTATTAGTTTCAGTTATACCTACAATGCACCACGCCTTTAATGTATCCTTTTGGGTATATTTAGGAGTGTGGGGGTGTTTCCCTTGGTATCAGAGCCTAAGATTATAGGATTCCAATTTTTTTTAAATGTAAGGTATTTTTTTCAAATAACTTGTTTTAAAGGTATTTTTTCAGAAAAGAACTTTTAGGAATGATTTTTAAGTATTAAAGAATTTTCCCCTCGTAAGTCCATCCCTTTGACTCTTTCATAAACTACCTTTTCCTATTTGTAGAATGGTTGATGCCCTGAACCTTCCCGAGAGCATTCTAGTCCCAGCCTAGTTTCGTAAGTACTTGCAAGCCATGACTTTAGATGTGCACTGGCCTGCGCCCAATCCTACATCAGCGGGTGGGAATTCCATTAACCCACCTACTGCCATTAATTTCTCTAAGCTTTTTGTGAGTTTAGGCAGGAAGCCTTTTTTGGCAAGGAGACTTTTATGGAGGCGAGAGCATGGCTTTGGGACACGGAAAGGACTTTTAGACTTTTGGGGATGGAGAATAGCGAGTTCAGCTGGCCGCTTGGCAGTTGAAGGAGGAGGCATCTTATTGGTGGGAGATGATCGAGTTGGAGGAAAGGAATATTACTTAGGATGGATTCAGAGAGCGATCGATAGGAAGTTTCTATCTCGGGCAGAAGAGAGTGTTCAGTTGGAGAGGTTTATCAATTTGAAGTAAGGGAGTTTGTCTGTTAAGGAATACATCAGTCAATTCAATGAGCTGTCATTGTTTGGTATGAATTTGGTGAACACACAACATAAGAAAGTTATGAACTTTATGAAGGGATTAAATCAACCCTTTAGGGACTACTGCTGACTCATGTAACGATGGGAGATACTTATGAGTCTTTATTCGAGATGGCGCTTATGTCGGATGCGGTCAAGGAAGGAGAGTCTAAAGAGGAAGTTAAGTCAAAAGGTCCAAAGAAGAAGTGGTAGGAAAAGAATAAGAAGAAGAAGAAAGGAGATGGTCCTCAAAAGTAGACTAAGAAGGGAATAAAGTGCCATGGTTGTGGGAAGGTTGGACATATGGTCAAGGATTTTTGGAGGGAGAAGATGAAGGCAAGTGTTATACTTGCGGGCAGCACGGTTATATGAGTAGGAGTTATCCCAAGGAGCGAGTGCACTAGCTGAGCAGATTCAGGCATTAAACATAGCACCTTCCGATAGCATTCTAGATAGAGGTAGGAAATTCAAAGTTGAAGGTTTAATTTCTATATCTAATTTTCCCATTAGGACTTTATTTGATTCTGGAGCATCACGCTCTTTTATCTCTAGCTCTCTAGTAGATTGTTTGCACTTGGACATATCATTTGTAGTAGAACCCATTATTGTTTCAAATTCAATAGGAGGATTGTAACGCTTATCTATGATTTGTAGGGGTTCGAAAATCTTTATCCTATGCATAGAGTTTGACTGTGATGCCTATGTTTGGGATTCTTAGGGTATGGGATGATCTTAGGGATGGATTGGCTATCCACATACAGAGCTATCTTAGACTGCGAGAGGAGAGTCGTTAGACTTGAGACTTGTAGTGTAGGACTCTAGAGGTATCTGCGACCCTCAAGGGTTGGTTATGTTGAGTTTTCTCTATTCCCTCGATTTATCGTCATCAAAGTTGCATTCGGTCCCTGTCGTTAGAGATTTTGCAGATGTCTTTGAGGAGGTTAAGGGACTACCTCCTAAGAGAGAGATTAAATTCAGGATTTATTTGACCGAGAGTTCAAAGCCAGTAGCATTACCTATGCGGCACATGGCACCTAGGGAGAGGAAAGAATTGAGCAAACAGATTTGTGAGCTTTGGAGAACGGATTCATAAGAAAGAGCATATCGGGGAGGGGAGCACCAGTCGTCTTCGCCACTAAGGCAGATGGTACTCTCCGGCTTTGCATGGACTATATGGAATTAAATAAGCCCACCAAGAAGAATCGATATCCACTCCCTAGGATTGATGATTTTTTGGACCAGTTGGTATGTTATTCGGTTTTCTCTCGGTTTGATTTATCCACGGGATACCATCAGCTTAGCGTCGCTGATGACGGTATAGATAAGACTTCCTTTAGGACACCGAATGGATTTTTTGAGCGGTTGGTTATTCCATTTGGGCTAACCATTTCCCCAGCATGTTTTATTGATTTGATGAGCGGCGTCTTTAAGGATATCCTAAATAAGTTTGTGGTGGTATTCATGGATGATATCTTGGTATTTTCCAAGAATATGGAGGAGCATGTTGTTCATTTGGAAGAAGTTCTTTGCATATTTCGTAGTCATCGTTTAAGAGCTAAGTTTTCAAAGTGTCATTTTTGGAGAGAGAAAGTTCATTTCTTGGGGCATGTAGTCTAGAAGGAAGGTTTGGCTATTGATCCCGCCAAGGTAATTGTAGTGCATGATTGGAAGGCCCCCAGAACGTTACCGGGTTTAGGAGCTTCCTAGAATTGGCAGGCCACTATAGCAAGTTCAGTAGAGACTTTTTCAAGATTTCGGCACCACTCATGGGCTTTACTAAAAAGAATAAAGCTTTCATGTAGGATATGGATTGTGTGGATTCCTTAACGAAGCTTAAGAGAGCCCTTGCTAGTGCACCAGTATTAGTTTTACTGGACGGATCTAAGCCTTTCATTGTATACATTAATGCATGCAGAATGGATCTAGAAGCGGTGTTGATGCAAAAAGAGAGGGTAGTGTGTTATGACAGTAGGCAGTTGAGGACGCATGAGAAGATCTACCATACCCATGATTCGGAGTTGGCTGCCATAGTTTTTGCACTTAAGGCTTGGAGGAACTATTTGCTTGGAGAGAGGTTTGAGCTTTTTACCGACTAAATTCTTTGAAGTGCCTATTCTCGCAGATGGACTTGAATTTGAGGTAATAGAGGTGGATGGATTTTTAGCCTCATATGATTTTGAGATAGCTTATATCCCTGGCAAGGGTAATGTGGTTGCGGATGCATTGAGTAGAAAGAAAGCAACCCTTAATCCTTTGTTCGTAGAGTGGAGGAACTTGGAGTTTATTTCTACCTTTGATTTTAAACCCTCTATGGACATTACTCTAGGATTGTTAGCAACGTTAAAGGTGAGGCCTACCTTTATGGATCAGATTGGCTCAAGGCAGCAGGAGGATTCGGAGCTCATGGACATTATGGATAGGATTAGCTGAGGAGAGGTCTCGAGACATCTCCAATGCTATTCCATTGATAGTAGAGGGTGGCTTAGGAGAGATGGGAGGCTTTGTGTTCCACATGCCAGTGACTTGGTGATGCAGAGCGATCTACGAAAGCAATAAGGTTAAAGAGTTCAAGATCTTTCGGTCATTTGGAGAAGGCCACAATTTTAAGTCGTTCATCTACTTTAAGTCGTTTCCAACTTAACGAAGCATGGTCACGACTTAACAGAGGAGTATTGGGTCGTCACCGACCTAACAGAAGAGTATTGGGTCGTCTCCGACCTAAGAAAGCACAGGAGGGAGAATTCCGACCTAACAAGCTCCGACCTAACGAGCTCCGACTTAATGAGTTACGACCTAGTGATGTTGAACGAGCTAACTGTGCCGAGTTACGAACTAGTGATGTTGAACGAGATAACTATGCCGAATTCCGACCTAAGCAAACTAAACTGCATTCTATTTTAGGTCGTGAAGGAAACTTTGGGTCGCGAATGACCTAACTCATAAACCGGTGATGTGTTAGGTCGCAGACGAGGTGAAGCGTTGATATTGTTGTGAACTGTTTGTAATGGGTAGTCTGTTAGGTCGGCAACGACCTTGTATAAGTCGTAGGTCGTCAACGACCTAAGTTTGAGTCGCGTTTGTTTTGAGTCAGTGTGTATATATGTTAGGTCGCATAAGGCCTGTATTGTGATGTAGAGTTAACCCGGGATGTTGTGATAGGTCGTTAACGACCTATGGTAGGTCGGTGGTGTTATAATGAGTTGTGTCTTGTGAAGTGTTTGATTTTAAGGCGCAAGTGTTAGGTCGCTGCCGACCTAAGGGTGTTTGATGGCGTGAGTTGTAAATGCTATAAATAGCCGTGTGTGTCATTTTGTAAGGTTGTTGATTTTGAAATAAAAATTTCTTGTTGATTGCTTTGTGCTTTCTTCTCTAATTGGTAGTTGAGTGTAATCTCCTATCTCCACTCACGTCATTCGAGTGCGCTCGAATCCACGTTTGTTGAAGCCGATTCACGGAATCTAGTGCGCTAGATCAACGTGCGAAGAATCGTAGATCTTTGAACACGGTATAGTGCGCTATCAACGTGTTTGAGATAGCTAGAATTCGGTATCTTTGGATCAACGGATTTGGGCCTTGCAGTATTCTCAACTCACCGATTGCTACATTCCATCGATTGAAGTTTGTTTCGATTAATCCGCTGCGTCAGTTTTGGTATCAGAGCCATACTTAGCCAATCATAGCTAAGTTGATTCTTGGAGCCAAGTGTTGAAGTTTGAAGTTGGAGTTCTTTGTGTTCATATTGGAGTTGCAACAAGAGGGAGAACTTTCGATCCATTCCATTTTGAATCAAAGTGTTGAAAGTGTTTGAAATTGAAGTAGGCCGTGTATACTTGTGAAGTAGCCGAGCCTAGGAAGGATCATTGGAAGCTTGTTTCGAGCTAAGGGATTAAGGCCGAGCCTTGTGAAGTTGTTTTGAAGATTGAACCGTGACTTATTGTTGTTTTGTTGAAGTGTTTGTGAAGTTTTTCAATCATGCCACCAAGGAGAGCCAATCGTCATCAAAACGTTGAAGCTTTGTATCGAAGAGAAGAAGCCGAGCTTATGGAACAACGTATTAATGAAAAGTTTGATGAAGGCATTGGAAAGTTGGAGAAATTGATGAATGATTTGAATCAAAGGAGGAGATCACCAAACTCGAACCATGGAGGAAACCGAGTTTCGCCATCGGTTACGGAAGCGAGGAGGGTATCACCACATTCTTGTAGAGATAGAAGAGAAACATCAATTTCATCACGAAGAGATCATCATGACTATGCACATGACGAGAGAAGAAGTCGACGTGAATTTGACAATGAAGCATATAGAGATGAAGAGAGACATAGTCAAAGAAGCATACATGAACAAAGGGATGATAATGGTCGAGATCGATGTAGGCGTACTTTTGAATTTGTTGAAGAGGGTGATAGAGCTAGTATTCATTATCGAGATCGAGACCAAGTTCGAAATTCTTATCGGGATGTTGAAGATGATCGTCGATGGGAATCGGGTATGAAGATGGAAATTCCAGAATTTAAAGGAGGAATGGTAGCAGAAGAATTTCTCGATTGGATTTCTAATGTTGAAGAGATCTTTGATTTCAAAGAGGTTCCTAAACATAGAAGGGTGAAGTTGGTTGCTACTAGGTTGAGGGGGAGAGCTTTGGCGTGGTGGCAGCAAACTAAACTTACCAGGGAGAGAATGGGGAAGTCAAAGATAGAATCGTGGGATAAGATGAAGAAGTTGATGAGATCTACTTTCTTACCTTACAATTATCAGTCACTTATGTACCAAAGGTTGCAGAATCTGAGGCAAGGGACGAAGTCTGTTAGTGATTATGCTGATGAATTTTACCAACTCATTGCCAGAAATGATATTATGGAAACGGAAGAACAGCTAACTGCTAGATTCATTGGGGGATTGAGAATGCAGATCCAGGATATGGTTAATATGTTCGATCCTAGATCAGTTGCAGAGGCACATCAGAAAGCGTTAGCTTGGGAGAAGCAAGGAAGGCGTGGAGGTGGTGTGTTTACTAATTCCAATAATCAAGCGAAGGGTGTTAGTGGAAGTTCTAGTGTTCCTAAACCTGTTACAAAATCAGTGGTGAAGGAGGCTGAGAAGGCGAAGGTTAGCAGTGGGTTCGAATGTTATAACTGTCAGGAGTTGGGTCACAAAAGTAACGAATGTCCGAAGCCGAAGAAGAGAACCATGGTTGCAGAAGTTGAGGAGGATGATGGTGAGGAGGCAGAATGTTCAAATGCACCTTATGTTGAGGAGGAAGAAGAATTGTTTGGAGATGAAGGTTGTAATCTTATGATGAGAAGGTCATGTCTTACACCAAAGCGAGAGGAGGACTGTAGTTGGTTGAGGAGTAACATATTTCAGTCAACATGCACTATTCTAGGGAAAGTTTGCAAGTTCGTTATTGATGCTGGAAGTTGCGATAATATTATTTCTACAGAGGCTGTGAGGAAATTGAACTTGAAAACTGAGAAGCATCCTAAACCGTACAAGCTAGCATGGTTAAGGAAGGGTGGTGAAGTGAAAGTGTGTCGAAGGGCTTGTGTTAATTTTTCTATTGGGAAGAAGTATAAAGATGAAATTTGGTGTGACGTTGTAGACATGGACGTGTGTCATCTGTTGTTGGGCAGACCGTGGCAGTTTGATAGAGCAGTTCAACATGATGGTCGTGCCAATAGCTACAGTTTCATGTTCGAGGGTACTAAAATCACTTTGGTTCCCAAGAAACAGCAACAGCAGGAGAGAAAGTTAGAGGAGATCGAGGAATTGAAAACTCTGTTGACTTTGAAGGAGTTTGTTAAGGAATTGGAGGAAGAACCTGAGGTGTTTTTGTTGATTGGGAGAGAGAGTAGTGAAGAAGTTCAGATTCCAGAAGAAGCAAAGCCAATTTTGAAAGAATTTGAAGATGTCTTTCCAGAAGAGTTGCCTAAGGAGTTACCACCACTGAGAGACATTCAACATCAAATTGATCTTGTTCCAGGAGCAGTGTTACCACATCGACCACATTATCGAATGAGTCCGAAGGAACATGAGGAGTTACGAAGGCAGGTGGAAGAGTTGTTGGAATAGGGACGTGTTCAGGAAAGCTTGAGTCCTTGTGCCGTGCCAGCATTGTTAGTACCAAAGAAGGATGGAACATGGAGAATGTGCACAGATAGTAGAGCTTTGAACAAGATTACTGTTCGTTATAGATTTCCTATGCCGAGGTTGGATGATTTGCTGGATCAGTTGAGTGGGGCAACTATATTTTCAAAGATTGACTTGAAGAGTGGTTATCATCAAATTCGGATTAGACCTGGAGATGAATGGAAGACAACTTTCAAGACAAGAGAGGGGTTATACGAATGGTTGGTTATGCCATTTGGTTTGTCAAATGCACCTAGTACATTCATGCGGGTGATGAATCAAATCTTTAGACCATTCATTGGGAAGTTCGTCGTGGTTTATTTCGATGACATTCTGATTTACAGCAGGAGTACGGAGGAGCATATTCGACATTTGAGGGAAGTATTGATTATTCTTCGTGAGGAACAATTTTATGCTGCTACGAAGAAATGTGTGTTTATGACGCACAGTGTTTTATTTCTGGGTTATGTTGTTTCAGGAGAAGGTATTCAAGTTGATCAGAGTAAAGTTGAAGCAGTCAGGAATTGGCCACAACCAAAGACAATTACGGAAGTGAGAAGTTTTCATGGGCTAGCGTCATTCTACCGAAGATTCATTCCACACTTCAGTAGTGTGATGGCTCCAGTTACTGATTGCATGAAGGGTAAACAGTTTTCGTGGACAGAAGAAGCCGGGATTGCTTTTGAACGAATCAAAGAACTGTTGATGACAGCACCAATTCTTGTTTTACCTAATTTCCAGTTGTTGTTTGAGCTACACACTGATGCATCAAAGGTTGGAATTGGAGGAGTGTTGAGTCAGCTGGGGAGACCTATTGCATATTTCAGTGAAAAGTTGTCAGGGGCAAAGATGAGATACAATACATATGACGTTGAATTTTATGCTGTTGTGCAAGTTGTTAAGCATTGGAGACACTATCTATTTCAGAAAGAATTTGTTCTCTACACTGATCATGAAGCTTTGAAGCATTTACAGGGGCAGGATAAAATATCAGCGAGACATGCATCATGGATTGCTTATTTGCAGCAATTTACTTTTGTTGTTAAGCACAAATCTGGGGTGACGAATCGGGTAGCTGATGCTTTAAGTAGGAGGAGTCATTTGTTGACAACATTGAAGGTTGAAGTGACGGGGTTTGAATTACTGCCAGAGATGATTGAAGAAGATCCTTACTTTGTGAAATATGTTGAGAAAGTGAAGGATGGGAGTACCGATGAATTTATTTTGATTGATGGTTTTCTGTTTAAGGGGAATCGTTTATGTATACCAGATTGTAGTTTGAGATTGAAAATTATCAAGGAGTTACACGAGGAAGGGCATGTGGGCCGTGATCGTACCTTGCAATTGATTACACAATCTTACTTTTGGCCGTCGATGAGAAAAGAGGTTGAAAGATTCGTGGAGAGATGTCATATTTGTCAGGTGTCAAAGGGAACAGCGACGAATGCAGGGTTGTATATGCCGTTGCCTGTACCGTCTAAGCCATGGGTTGATATTAGCATGGATTTCGTTTTAGGTTTGCCTAGAACTCAAAGGGGAAATGATTCGATATTTGTTGTAGTGGACAGATTTTCGAAGATGGCACATTTTATTGCCTGCAAGAAGACAGCGGATGCAGTTCGAGTGGCACAATTATTCTTTAAGGAGGTATATCGATTGCATGGTTTACCAGAATCTATTGTTTCTGATCGAGATACTCGTTTTCTGAGTCACTTTTGGTTGAGTTTGTGGAAGATGGTGGGAACGAAGTTGAATTTTAGTAGTGCGTATCATCCGCAGACAGATGGTCAAACCGAGGTTGTGAACAGATCATTGGGAAATTTGTTACGATGTTTGGTGAAAGATAATCTGAAGAGTTGGGACATGAAGTTATGCCAGGCAGAATTTGCACATAATCATGCAGTGAATCGTAGCACGGGATTCAGTCCATTTCAGATTGTATATTCAAATTTACCCAGGGGACCGTTGGATTTAGCAGTGGTACCACAACCGAAGGGGACGGTTAAACGAGCTGCTGATTTTGTTGAAGGATTGACAAAATGTCATAGAATCGTTCAAGAACGATTAGAAAAGTCAAATGAGAAGTATAAGCGGGCTGCTGATTTGAAACGACGGAATGTTGAATTTAACGAAGGTGATTTAGTTTACGCTGTGTTAACGAAGGATCGTTTTCCAGTAGGTGCTTATAACAAATTGAAAGCCAGAAAAATTGGTCCAGTAAAAGTTGTGAAACGGATTAATGAAAATGTTTATAAGTTGAAGCTACCGGAGGATGTTTACACTTCTGACGTGTTCAATGTTAAGCATCCCATACCATATTATGGAGATGAACAATCTGAGGTAGAAGAATTTACTAATTCGAGGACCAATTTTTCTCAACCGGGAGAGGATGATGCAGAGCGATCTACGAAAGCAATAAGGTTAAAGAGTTCAAGATCTTTCGGTCATTTGGAGAAGGCCACAATTTTAAGTCGTTCATCTACTTTAAGTCATTTCCAACTTAACGAAGCATGGTCACGACCTAACAGAGGAGTATTGGGTCGTCACCGACCTAACAGAAGAGTATTGGGTCGTCTCCGACCTAAGAAAGCACAGGAGGGAGAATTCCGACCTAACAAACTCCGACCTAACGAGCTCCGACTTAATGAGTTACGACCTAGTGATGTTGAACGAGCTAACTGTGCCGAGTTACGAACTAGTGATGTTGAACGAGATAACTATGCCGAATTCCGACCTAAGCAAACTAAACTGCATTCTATTTTAGGTCGTGAAGGAAACTTTGGGTCGCGAACGACCTAACTCATAAACCGGTGATGTGTTAGGTCGCAGACGAGGTGAAGCGTTGATATTGTTGTGAACTGTTTGTAATGGGTAGTCTGTTAGGTCGGCAACGACCTTGTATAAGTCGTAGGTCGTCAACGACCTAAGTTTGAGTCGCGTTTGTTTTGAGTCAGTGTGTATATATGTTAGGTCGCATAAGGCCTGTATTGTGATGTAGAGTTAACCCGGGATGTTGTGATAGGTCGTTAACGACCTATGGTAGGTCGGTGGTGTTATAATGAGTTGTGTCTTGTGAAGTGTTTGATTTTAAGGCGCAAGTGTTAGGTCGCTGCCGACCTAAGGGTGTTTGATGGCGTGAGTTGTAAATGCTATAAATAGCCGTGTGTGTCATTTTGTAAGGTTGTTGATTTTGAAATAAAAATTTCTTGTTGATTGCTTTGTGCTTTCTTCTCTAATTGGTAGTTGAGTGTAATCTCCTATCTCCACTCACGTCATTCGAGTGCGCTCGAATCCACGTTTGTTGAAGCCGATTCACGGAATCTAGTGCGCTAGATCAACGTGCGAAGAATCGTAGATCTTTGAACACGGTATAGTGCGCTATCAACGTGTTTGAGATAGCTAGAATTCGGTATCTTTGGATCAACGGATTTGGGCCTTGCAGTATTCTCAACTCACCGATTGCTACATTCCATCGATTGAAGTTTGTTTCGATTAATCCGCTGCGTCACTTGGTGAAAGCAGTTTTAGAGGAGGCGCACCATTCCCGTATGACTATTCATCCAGGTAGTGACAAAATGTATCGGGATATGAAGAGGATATTCTATTGGGGTGGTATGAAGAAGAACGTGGCGGAATTCATAGCTAAGTATCTCATATGCCAAAGGGTAAAAGCAGAGCGAAGTGGGACAGTATTTCTATGGATTTCGTTGATGGCTTACCCCATTCTAGGAAGGGGAACACTAGCATTTGGGTGATTTCTGATCGATTGACCAATAGTTCTCACTTCATCCCAGTTAAGCGTAGGCGTATGGCTTCATATTTAGCATCCTTGTATATTCGAAAGATAGTCCATCGGCATATAGTTCCTTCTAGCATTATTATGGATAGAGATCCCATTTTCACTAGTGAGTTTTGGAGAAGCTTACAGGAGGCGCTAGGGATGCAACTTAGGTTGAGTATGGCCTATCACCCCCAGACTGATGGCCAAACAAAGAGGGTAAAAGGATGCTTAAGGATTTGCTGTGGATGTGCATTTTGGACTTTGAAGGAATTGGGGAAGAGTGTCTTCCATTGGTTGAGTTTGCATACAATAATAGTTACCAACAAGTATAGGAATAACATCATTTAAGGCTTTATATGGGTGACCTTGCAAGTCCCCAACATGTTAGGTAGAGTCTACAGAGAAGTTATTACTTGGACCCGATATGGTTAGGGAGGCCTCTGAGAAGGTGGATTTGATTTGGCAAAGGATGAAGATGGCTCAAGATAGACAGAAGTCGTATACGGATAAACGAAGGAGATACTTAGAGTTTGAGGTTGGAGACTTAGTTTTATCAAAGTATCCCCGCTTAAAAAGGTGGTAAGATTTGGATCAAATGGGAAATTAGCCCCTAGATTTGTTGGACCATTTCCTATCATAGAGAGAGTTGGGAAGATGGCTTACCGAGTAAGGCTACCTGATAGGCTCGTAGGAGTGCATAATGTTTTTCATCTTCCACACTTGCTAAAGTGCTTACATGACTCGGCAGAGGTTATGGAGCCCGGTCAGTTGGAGGAGGTGAAGGTAGAAAGGGAAGCTTCTGTTCGGCATATCCCTAAGAAGATTGTTGGGAGAGACATCAAGCGATTAAGGAATAAGGAGATTCCACTGGTGAAGGTGCAATGGGGAGATGATGTTGTAGACGCCACTTAGGAAGCAGAAGAGAAGATTCATACTTCCTATCCTCGTCTTTTTGATGGTAAGTTTTAGAATTCTCTTTTTTACCATCTTTAGATTTAAACAGGTTCTTTCCTTTATTATCCTTTGGGAGGGTAGAACTTAAGATTTAACCTATGGATTGTAGGATTTGATGTAAACATGTTAATAGAACATGTTATGAATGATGTATGCTAGTGGTTGCATGTGGTTGCTAGTGGATGCTATGGACGCATATAGGTACACTCGGCACTATTATTCCTTAGGGATCACCCTAACTATGACACTAGTGCATATGCATACGAATGTGTGCACATTTTTATTTTAATTCCATGGTTGCTATAAATGGATGTTTATCACTTAATTGTTGCATTTGGTTGATGTTTGTAGCATGCATATAGAACTATCAGTTATTATTAGGAAGTTTTTGCACTCATTTGGATACATGGCACGGACATGATTGCATAAAAGGAGGCTAACTGAATCAGTGGATCGCTAAATATTTTGCATCGGGTAGGAACATTTACACTACAGTAATTTCATAAATATCATAAATTGAATTAGAAAAACTTAAGGACAATGGATGAATGGTTGATGGTTGAGAAGTTGGTTGTTGAATTGGATGAAAACATTTAGTACATTCTTATATCCTTAGAGATTTTGGGGACTAAATCTCTTAAGGATGGGAGAATGTAACAACCCAGAATTTAACCTGCAATAATTAATTTTTTAATTAATTAAATAATAAAATAACTTTGTGATATTATCAGAATCAAGCCATGGAAGTTGCACCATTGTGTCCGTGGTGATTTTCTAGTCAATTTCAATTTATAGAATGTCAGAATCTGAGTTAATTTGAGCAAAGAACGAAATAATCAAAGAAACAAAATAATAATAATAATATATATGCAGGTCGACCGACCGGTCGACCTGGGCACCAAGGTAGTTGATTGCCCGATCGACCCGCCTCTACTAATTTCGAAGAAACAAAATTTCGTTTGTTCGAACGTTCCAGAGCCCTTAGCTGACGTGTTTTGCATCGTTTAAACCGATCTGGTCCCTCCGTTTCTACATCCGATGACCCTTATTTAGCCTATGACATGGTTGCATCCTATTCAATCTTCAAATCCAATCGTCTGAGATCTACTTCTACACCTATAAATAGACCCCAAGACCTAACACGTATTTTCTCATTCTAGATTTTCTCCAATTGGGTTCACCTTTCTAGGAAGGACCCTAAACGGATTAATTTTTTCAAAGGAGAAAATCGTTATAAATTAAATTATTTCACAACTCCAAGTGAATTCGGGAAGACCAAAGGAAAAGCTTAGGACCGGAGATGAGTGATTGTAATTATTTTAAGATTTCTTTAAGTAATTTAAAATAATAGGGTTTTCAATAGTTGTAGTTTTACTATGAATTTTAGAATGGCATTTTCAGTAGTTTATTTACAATTTTTAGAATTATTTCAGTCTATTTCCTTTCAGCTATATTTTTCAGCAATTTTGATTTATTTCTGTTAAGCATAGCCTTTTATTGATTTACAGTTTGTTTATAGTATTTAAGATTATTTACTGTTATTTACACCTTTTTCGACGTTTTGGATTTTATGCAAGCGTCTATTCTCTTCATCCCCATTTTTTCTTTGCGTATGGATTAGAATAAATTAAATGTGAATATGCATTATATAAGTAAGAATATTGAATGAAGAAAATAAGATATAAATTACAAAGAATGTAATAAATAATGGAATTGAACTGAAATTACACCTAATTATAATTAGAATTGGACTAATTAAAGATAATTGGCATAGTTATAACTTAGAATTACAATTAAATAGAGTAAAAGATGAAAGAAGGTTATTTTCACACTTAGACCTTGGGTTAAGTAACAAGCATGATTATAACGTAGGTTATAATAAGGAATGAAACAAAATGAGGTTTATTTTTAGACTTAGGATAAATTAATAAGCAAAGATAGTAGGGATAAATTCTAAAGGCTTATTTAAAATAATTTATCTAAATTAATAAGCAAAGATGAAAGTAGGACCTCTACCAAATAGCATTCCCTAGGGCATAGTTACGCTATGAATTGTAGTAATTGGTCAAATAGAAGTTCAAATCACGGGGGATTTGGATAAGGGGCACAACTTAGATATTGTTTGGATGAAGGGCCAGTACCAAAAGCATTTTCCTTATAGATTCTATTAACACACGGTGATCCCAAGTTAGCCCGAAGTGGGATGAGGGGCACGCTTATGCTGGATGTTGATGTAATAAGAAGACCCAATAGGTTGAGCAAAAGATAGCATGGACATGGTAGCAGTTACGCGTGTGACTTCCATTCGTGTGCTCAGTAATAGCTATGAGTTCCAAGCGCTTAGTATGAGTGTCTTTCGTAGACATCATTGCGTTCTGTGTAGGGAGCTATATATGTCATCCGAATCCACAGTAGTTGCTATGTGCATCTTTCATAGATATCATTGGCTGCTGTGTAGGGAGTTATATAGCAGCTGGTTCACAGTAAGGTTTATGGAGTAGCAAGTCGATCAAAATGGATAGAATTAGAGTCACGTCTTAATTACAGGATTAGGAATCAGCCTAATTAAAGCAGAAATCAAGGACAGGTGCAAACAATAAAAGTTATTGTAAATTGAGCAATATTTAATCTTACTTATTTCCAATTTATCTCTTTCTTATTTCCTTTATTATCCTTATTTATGCTAGAACTGATGTGGAGCCTATTACTTTATCTTGCTTAAAGACTCTAGTAATTACTATCATTCATTAGAATTTTAGTTTGACCCACTCCTCTATTTTCCCCTTTCCCCTTCGGCAATCAAGGAAGAAGTCAGTAGGTTGCTGCGGCTTGGAGTTCTCTTGTAGGAGATTTCTTCTATGTATTTCTTTTGTTTCAGCTTTTGTTCTTTCTATGTACTGGCATATTTTGTGGGATACTATGTACTCTGATTTTGAGACTATGAGTTTTTGTTTCATGAGACATATTGGATTTGTTAGACATGTATGTGGTATTTGGTATTTGACTTATTTATGAAGCAATTATGAAGCTTTGTTTTAGTTAAGTTATAAGTATCCGCTATTTTTATCCATATTTGTCTTGTGAATCTTAGTCTCTATTAGTTTTAGTTATACCTAAAACGCACCACGCCTTTTAATGTATCCTTTTAGGTATAAAGGATGTGGGGCGTTTTAGGTATGAACAGATATGAGATTTGCACAATGCCGAAAGAGTAGAGGGTATCGGTTTTTATGCTGGATTTTTTTGGTATGTCATTTAGTGTTAATCCTCAAAATAGAGAAACTATTATGATTGTCAAAAGCCTGAAAATATATTGGCTGTAATCGCAGGTGCTGCATATATGTATGGTAGATCTTTCACATCTTTCTATTAGGGAATAGTGGCTGATAAATAGGGAAGAAAACCGATCATTATTATAGGCCTCCTTTTAATGTAAGTTATTGGTTTTTTTAACACTATTGGAAAACTCAATGCCAGCATACCATAAACATTAAATTTGTTGATCTTTTTATTTTATTTCTTTAGAAATGAATATTGTACTTTTATTTTTATTGTTGATCTTTATGTTTTTATTTTATTAACTAGATAATGCATTAAAGTAAGTGGTAAAAGCTTTGATCCTGCAATGAACTAATTTACAATGAACATGCATAAATATGTGTAACACTTACATTGTAATCTACGTTTTTCTATCTCTAACTTTGAGTGAATATATAGTTACCATTATGTGTGCATTTCTACTCATAAGCATCTTAAAATTCCATGTATTCTTAACTTGATATCATATGTAATAATACAATGTTGTTTTTAACATGCTGTTTGGATTAAGCACGAACAATTAGATGGCAATTTCCACCAAATTTATTTTTGGTGCTTTGAATAGTCCCATTGGTCCTATCAAGGTATAATTCATTTTTTATTACTTGTGAGTTTGATATAAGCTACTAATTTTTTTTCTTTCTTTAGGCTTATGCAGCAGAGGTTACTCGACCAGAGCATTATCTGTAGGTCTATCTATGGTAAGAAATATAGGGTTTAAAAACGTCTACAAATAAAAATTAGAATGTAGCTTAAATAAATTATTACTTTTTGGATTTTCATTTCAGGTCAGAACAGAACAAGGCGTAAGTTTAATCATTAGCCCAGCTATTGGAGGCTTTCTTGCACAAGTAAGAAATATTTGAATTCAACTTTAAAACGCAAGGTTGTTTTATATGCTTTGTATGCAGAATCAACATACGGCAGGCAGGAGACGTGCTTGCTATTTCTCATGTATTTTGTGATAAACTCTTGATGCGATATGTTGTTGTTGAGCCTGAAAGTAAGGTATCTTCCTCATCATTTTATTTTCTAGTTGTGCACATTTTTGTAATTAAAGTGCATATACTACTTATTACCGATTAATTTCTGTGAGTGAAGGACATTTATCCTGCTAATGCGAGAGGATGTGGTTGATGGATCACTTGAATTTATCATTCTTGCAAGTGATGATTTATAGGATGTGGTACCAAATGAGGTATTGTTATTTAATTTTTTACTTTCTACTATTATGAGCTGCCTAGTATAATCAATTGCTACTATTAAAATGAATTTGATTCAGGAAGTTGTTACTATCCTTGTTTGTTAAGTAAGATTTACAAAAAATAAATAAGTTTATAATAATAATAATAAAATATTAACAAAGTTCATGAAAATTAATTAAGTTTATAATAATAATAATAGATTATATATTACTAAACAAGTTAGCTAATTTAATAAAATTTAACTAAGTTAATATAAAAACAACAACAATATTAAAATAATTATAAGTTTACCAACAACAACAAAATTTCCTCCTCCAACAATTCGTAGTTAACCACCAATTACACATACAACTAAAGAAGTAGTATCATGGACCCGCTTTGCAGCTGATTTTCTCTAAAATATTTTGGAAATTCCTGTTAGGTGCATTCTGGAAATTCCAAAAAGACTCAAAATGGAAAATTTTAAAGCGAACATGAAAACTGAAAAAGCAAACTAGACACTACCTTAGAGTTTTCCTTTTTTGCTTTATTATTATTTTTATTTTAATATAATGATGATCAAAATATTTTGCAATTAATGTTGGATTTTTCAATGTAATAAAAAAAGTGAGATGATATCGTTGAGCTAAAAGATTAATTTATGATTTTACTTTACTTTTGTGATGTAGTACATATTGAGTAAGAGAGTAATGTAGTTTCTATAAGAAGTAAAACAAGCCATCCTATCAAATTGTTTGCAACTTAGAACAAATACTGGTGCCATCCTATCAAAGTAACTAATGTACTAAGATAAATCATAGTAAGTATACACTAAGGCATTACCTCTCTATAACTATTATAAGATCAATCATAAAGTAATTTACTGTATCGTTATGTCAAAAAGGAAAAAACAAACATGCACTTGCAAAACTTTGATTGTCCCTGGTATATTATTTCACAACCTTATTTCAATAGGATTCTCGGTTATTATTGCAAATTATAAGCTTGAAGTTGCAAGCAAGTTGCAAGTTGCAACTTGAAAGTTGCATGTTACAAGCAAGCTTACAACTTTAAGTTTCTTGTTTTTAATGGCAAGTAAGCTTGCAACTACAGGTCATCAATTATCACTTCTAAACTATGTTTGAGTAGAATGTAGGAACTTGAGTTTATAATATACAAGGCTTAAAAAGTATGTACGAACTTGATATAGGCTACCACTCTTTGGCTGGCAAGGTTTGTAATAAACCATATAGCACCTTAAAGCCAGGAAGATTTTAAGGTATCAAAACCGGTCCCTTAAACTAAGATCAATCATAATACATTATAAAATATTAACCAAATTAACTAAATTTTATGAAAATTAACTAAATATATATAATAATAGACAAAATAAAAATAAATTAACTAAGATTATAAAAAATTAACCTCATTAATTAATTTTTATAAAAATTAAGTTAGTTTATAAAAATTAACTAAATTTATAGTAATAACAATAATATAACCAATGTTTATGAAACACAATTATTTGTAATAATAATACTAACAACAATAAAAATCATAATAGCAATAATAATAATAAATAAATAAAGTTTATAAAAATTAACTAAGTTTCATAACAATTAACTAAGTTTAGGATACTAATAATAATAATAAATTGTAAAATATAACAAGTTAACTAAGTTTTATAAAAATTAATTAAATTTATGCAAAATAATAATAGCAATAATAATAATTAACTAAGTTTATAATAATAAAATATTAACCAAATTGACCAAGTTTTATAAAAGTAACAGGTTTGTGTAATAATAAAAATAAATTAACTACGTTTATAAAAATTAATTAAGTTTATAATAATAATACTAATAGCAACAACAACTATAATCATAATAGTTAAAATAAAATTTTATAATCTTCGTTAAATAATCATAATAATAAAATTAACCAAGATTAATTAAATTAACTAACTGTAAGAATAAAATTTAAATAATAATCACAATAAAATTAACCAAGATTATAAAAATTAACTTCGTTAATTAGGTTTAATAAAAACTAAATCAGCTTATAAAAATTAACTAAGTTGATAATAAAAATTATAATTCCATTTTAAACTTACACAAATGTGCACCGACATGAACAACACAAGCACATTGCCTTCTACTATCACAACTTCCTGCTCTTTATTTCTTTGGAAACAAACTTCTTTCCTCTCTTCAAAAATCAAAATATCACGATCTATACACATTTTACCAAAGTGTCCATCACAAAAGTCATGTGTTTAGTCCCCTAGTATTTTTAGAAATTGTTCGCGGGGGTTTTCATCGAGCGAGGTTCATCTTTGCAGTATTTTCTGTAAGAAACATCGTTTGCAAATTCGTGATGATCGACTTCATGTTCTTGAACTCACATTTCAACTTTGTAGAACTAGTTCATCTTTGTATTTTCGTTCGAGAAGAACATAGATGATGATTTTGTTGAGCCAGTCGCAAATATGCGACCGCCTGTGCATTTTTTCAAGGTGGGTAGCATATTGAAATTGGATAGCTTCTTGGATTGTTTCAAGTTTCTTGATTTGAGAGTGGTGAGTGTGGAAATAGAGAATGTTAAAGCAGTAGCATTCATGTTTGATATAGCGGAGAAGCATATGAATGAAAGAGAATGGTTCGGATGCCATATACAAAGTATAATGGTGTTATATATATAATACTATACAATGTTTATTACTCCTCATTTATCATATTTTACACGGTATTAAAAATTGGTAAACGAAAATAGTTGGAATAGTCTGTTATAGACAACTATATCTTTTTTCCACAGACAGAGCTTTCTGGGTAGACTGAAGAGTAATCTAAGTGTTTTAATAATATAGTAGGTGATATTTATATGTCAACATGTTTTGCCAAGTTGCATTTGAGTACATGTTTCTCATTTTGTTATGTCAGGAAGAAAGATCTAAAGAGGCATGGTATTGTATTTTCAAATCATCATGATTATTCTTTGAGATTTATTGTTTAGTTTAGTTATATTATAGTTCACTTTTAACAAATTTTATTATTTTTATTTTGACGTTTGAAAATACTTTCATTGAATGTTGGATTTTGTTTTGATAACTTTTGTTATTGAATTTGAGACTTAATTTAACATGTAACGAAATAAACATTGTCAAATGAAATTGTTTTGAATTTTCAGGAAGCATTACTAATGACCGTAGACATGCATAACGAAAGGCTTTGAGTAGTTCAAGTTCTTAGTGATGCATTTGGTACTTGAAGATGTTAACTTTGAACTATGTTGTCTTTTTTTAATCATGAATATGTATTGAATTTGGTAACTCATGTACTAAACTTATTTTTTGTTAGTTTATACTTTATTTTGTTATCATGAATATGCGTTATATTCACTGATTATTGTATTTTTCCGTCCATATATTATTCAAATTGTTATCTATTTAAAGAAGATTCATTTTGATTGTTATTATTAAAATGTAATAGCGATGTGAATCAAATAAATAGTAAAATAAAGCATAGTTCCTAAAAAGTGTTATAACTATATGACATAAGTGCTATAAAAAGATAATGCAAGGTATAAGGTTGTTGTCAAAGGATAGCGGCAAAGAGGCGTTATACACATTTTATAGCGGTATATATATGCTGTAAATGGATGTAGAAAATACTATAAACATGTTGATATATAGCGCGAAATAGGCGCTATAGAATAACTATTTTATAGCGGAAACTTTATGCTATGAAATCATGCTCTTTTATAGCGGTTTTTTATGTTATAAATGTGCAATTCGTTTTTATAACGTGTCGATATATAGCGTTTATAAACTGCTCTAGTTGTCTTTAATAGCGGCTATATGCCGCTATAAAAGACTATTTTTCTTGTAGTGCGTGATCGAATATGTTATCCGAAAATCACTTTGCTCCAACTTAATCATTTCGAACTGTAGACATCTTGAAGACTAGGAATTGAAGATGGAGCATTGAAGTGCAAGGGCTGCTTGCTACTAATCCTAAAGGTGATTCCAAAATGGATGTAGTAGAAGTAGTGTTTTCACTTTGTCCTTATCCTGGACAACTTGTATGGACGAATGCTAGTATGCATTGATGCTTAGAGGGCAGTGTTAGCAATCAGAGTGGGATTGTTATTCATAAAGGTAAAACGTAACCTCAAGCCTCATCAACAAGAATGACTAAAACCAGGGGAGATGTAGCAAGGCTAAGTGGGTAGCACCCATTAGTGTATGTTGTCACCCTTCTAGATACAGCTATATATTTATGGATTGGTTGTGCACGAGATCTCGATAAAAAGGGTTGCAAAGCAACCAGAATAATGACATATTTGGTACTATCCATTCAGGGATAGGCTAGTCTTTTGTTGGTAGAGGATCCAAGCGAGGTCCTCGGTACATTTTCTAGACGTGTACTGTGATAGGTAATACCCCGGTACCTAGTCATTGTATGGAATCCATTCTCCAAATACGTGCCTTTATGGTTTTGATTGTAGATCCTAGCATGTTAGAATTTAATTAATGTAATAATTTCAGCTATTTTAATAAGTATCTGTACTTAGACACTATTATAATATCATAGGATTTTTATATAAAGTGGTTTTGGTTATCGTAAGGTAAAAACCTGTCTGTGTTTATGTGCGGCATGGTCTTACGAGATAACTTTGATTTTAGAAAGGTTTTGAAAAGTAATAATTTAGTTGCCTTGGTATTACTCATACTAGACCCATTTCTGACCCGAAGTTTTATTTCTTTTCCTAAAACTCTTGGGTGCTCAATTTTTATAAGCAGCCAAGCAGTCCAGGTTTTCTATGGATGCACTTGGAGGAGCTTGGAGCAAGAAGCTTCATCGATAGATAGTTATTACTTATTTCCACTATATATTGTGTTCTCTATATCTGATTTATATGGACAGACTTTTATAACTGTCCTAGATTAGAATTGTATATTGTAACTCTGATGTATCAATTTTGAGATGACTTTGTAAAACATTATGTGATTAGTATATGTTATTCCGTTGCATTGTAAGATTCTGTGTTTTCTTTTAGTTTCTTCTATCTTTAATCTCTTTTTCCCCAAACAATTTGTCTTTTCGGCACTTAGTTGTTCGGCATGTGAATATCATGGATGTATTAGTGTCGACTTCTAGGGTTCTAAAAGGCGGGTCGTTATATTTAATATCAGAGCGCAAGGTTAAGCGAGAACCTTGGCTTTGGTAGGGCAACTCATTAAGAGATAAGGTAATGGAATGTCTTATTATGAGTTTGAGCGTATTACATAAGAGCATGTATTTTTTAGTGATATAAAACATTTTGTATTATGTTGGCTTATGAATTCTGGTCGATCAGAAGGTACACCAGTATCGATAAGGGTTTCTAAACACTTGAACTAGGAAAATTGACATAGTATTGTTTTCGAAATTGGGTAAGTGAAGTAATTTTTCCCAAAAATAAATTTCATATATAAAGGAATGATTTTCAAAAATAGTATAGTATTTTTGAGGTGTTGTTGTTAGGAGATAATAATAATTTTTTTATCAATTTGGGTTTATTTAGTCATGCTCGTCCAATTTGAGCATCGATTATTGTTAGTGTGCATACATAGCTTCCTTTTTTAAGATATGGGTTGGTAGATAGAAATTAAAGAAAACATTGAAGCAATCACCTTGTGAATTAAGTTTCATGATTTGACTATAAGGCGTTCGATGTAAATGTTGGGGTAAAAATTGATTTAATGGAAGATGTTTATTTAAAAGCTAGAATATTTAAAATAAATATTTGGAAAATGTTTAATAAAGGTTGATATTATAAAATTAATTTATTAGAAGGTATCTTTTAATAAAAAGGGACTTTAAGTTAAAACTTGAGGAATAAAATTCTAGGACTTTTGAAAACTGTATTTCAAGGATTGGAAAAATAATAATAGTATTATCTGAAAATATCTTTGGTTCAAGTATAAGATTTTGGGAATGAAAAGGTAAAGTAAAAAGTGTTTTCCTTAGATTAGTTTGGAAGAATGAGTCTTGATTATTTTATGATGATCTGAATAATCTTCTAAGCGACGATTGGATGTTTGCCTAGGCAAACGTTGTGGTGCATTGAGTAAATTATTCTCTTTATTATTGTACAATCGAAACAAGTTCAACCTGAACGAACCCAAAGCAAGTTGGTGGTAAATGTTTCTTTGGAAATATGCGAAGTATTATTTAAAAAATGGGATTTTGAAATAAAAGTAATATTCTTAAGTTATCTAGTTTGAGTGGTTTGAAAAAAAATTAAAATTGGAGAAGAGATGTGTTCGAATGGTAAGCACTTCTTTTGAGTATTACCGTTCTAGGTAAGGGAGATATATATGATACCATTTGGTAGTACCCAGTTCCTTAGTATCACTTTGGAGTTACTCGAGCTATATATATTTTCTATGATTAATATATATAAAATTTTCATTTCAAAAAGTTATTGAAATAAAACCAAGTATTTGGCTCTTGAGTTTTCTTTGGGAAATAAATGCAAAATGGAATAGTTGAATCAAATAGTGGTATATACTCTTAGGATATAGTGGAGTATTATACAAGTTGAGTCTAAGTTTACTTTTTATGAAATGTTTTCATAAATAATTTAGTGGAAAAAAATTGGTATTAGGGAGAAATTAAGTAAGTGCGTAGGTTGGACGTAGATCATTTCTTATTCTATACCGTTATGATCTAAGATTCTAGTATATGACTTTGAGGTGATCCACACCATTCCGAATAAGGGTATATTACTCGATTTTTGATGACGAACACTTGATGAGGGTTTTTAATATAGGACAAATGTTTTCTATCATAGTTACAACTATGTAAGGAGAACAGTCAAGGAGCCTAAGCGGAGTCCGCACTAGAGAATCGGATGAGCAATACTGGTTCGGAGGAAAAGTTATGTGTTCGACTAGTGATCGAATCCTAATTTGTATACGAATGATCTATGTACAACATATGAACTGATGTATCATGTTAATTGTTTTCTATGATAGGTTGAGGTGTAGTTTCAAGGATGAAATTCTTTCGAGGGGGAAAGAATGTAACGATCCGGAATTTCACTGCTTTGATTTGCGAATATTTAATTAATTATAAATATTCAAATAATAGGTATTATAATTAAAATAAAACTCTTTTTAATAATAAATAATTATGGTTAAATAGTTTTTTTAAATTTTTTCGCAAAAATATATAGTTCGATGAAAAACAAAAAATGTGACTGGAAACTATTTTCTGATTTTTTGACGTTCCATCGTATAAAAGTTATTTGAAATGTTATGCACACTTTATTATATATATGCACACATAGACTAATCATATAATATAGGTTAAGATAGTATAATTAGGTTTAATTAAGTTATTAACTTGAGATAATGATGATGTGACACTTTGGTAACTAAATAAAAAGAGAATGTCACATCATTACGAGACATAAGTACATTAAAGTACTTATGCATATTGGCTTTGATTTACTAGAAGGGTGTCTGGGTGAGGGCTGAAATGGGTGAGGTAGAGGAGAGGGTATGACATGGCATGCGTGTGTGGAGGGTAGAGTACATGAGAGTAAAAAGGTAATTTGCTATTTCTATTTCATATAAAACTAATTTTTCATATTTCTTTCTCATTTTTTTTTCATTTTCTCTTATCTTCCTTAAAGCTTCATGAAACTTTTTAATGGCTTCCATTCATAATTTTGAGTTTTTAAAAAATGCAAGTTTAAACTTTTAAAATGATTTCAAACTTGTTTAATCTCCTCCTTTTCATTTTAAAAACTTCTCAATTTTTCTCCTACATCATTTGGGCATAACTTTCTCCATACTACATGAAATTAAAATTTTATTTTTTTCAAACCATGTATATTTCATGTGGCTACAACTTTGTAGTTTACTACTTTTTCTTATTTTAAGCTTAGATGCTCCAAATATTCATTTTTTTGCAAGAATGTTTTTGAACCTAGATTTTGATGTTCGAAAATACGCCTCACTGTTTTGGCCATAACTTCCTCAAAATTTAACCTTGATGAGTCAATATTTATTTTAAATGGTAGAGGAAAGAATAATCTAAAACTTTCCTTTGGACCACTTTTTCAAAATCCGAGAGGAAAGGGTCCAAAAGTCGAGTACAAAATGACCCATTTTCTGGAAGAATTTGTGGTTTACCAAGCTTTCCAAATGCTAAAGTATTTCAAGTTTTCAAAACATTTGGTGATTAAACTTCTTACCTTTTGGTAAAATGTACTTATATGTGTGTGTGTGCTAGTTATGTGGTTATATATATATATATGTAGGATCTAGATTAACCCTAGAGGGGGGGTGAATAGGGTTATAGCAAATTTTCTCGATTTAAACACAGAAACAAACTGCAGAAATAAATATGCTAAAAAGTAAATCACACACAAAATTTACCCAGCTTCGGCAACCCCTGCCTACTGCTGCATTCCCAGATTTCTATTAGAATTAAACAATCTCCCGCTTACAAACACTCTAACAGACTCGCAAACCCTGCTTCCGCTTACAAACACTCTAATAGACTCGCAACCCCTGCTCCCGCCTATAGAGTTTTGCAAACTCGCAAACCCTTACTCCCGCCCATAGAGTTTTGCAAACTCGCACACCTTGCTCACTGAACTAATTCTAACTAGACAATCTGACACTACCTACAACCTAGGTGGTGATTTACCAATACTTTGACTCGAAAAGTAAAAACAACAAATAAAAAACAATTAAACCCAAAACCATAATAGCCAAAACCCTTTAAAATATAACCGGCCCAAAGTATTATCACTAAAAAAAACGCGGCCCTGTTATTTTCTTTTATCAATGTCGGCTCTCTATTCTTGTTCGTTCCTCTTCAACAATTAGGGTTTTGTGCTATCGATCCAAATTGGGGATTTCTTCAAATTCGATTTTCTGGTGTTGCACTTGCTCGCGGCTTCTCTGATGATCGATTCTCTGGTTTGTGTTGCTTGCGCTCGTTCGCAGCTGCTCCTTTGATCGAGTTCACTGTTGCTTCGGTATGTAGTTTCCTATTTGTGCTTTTATGATTTCTCGTATTCGAACTCGATGATTATTGCCAATAATGACTGTGGGTTTATATATGGATTTCGAGACTCTTGAAATTGTTCGTATCAATTCGATACTTTCCAAATTTTTGCTTTCCTGATGCGCACGGCTTTGATTATGGAACGTTCGATTTTTCTTGAGTTATACGGCAGAGACTTTCCTGTTTTGATTTGTTTGACTTTCCTATTTTCGGCAATTTCCATTTTTATACATACTTGATTTCGTGTATACCACTTCACGACTCTGCATTATTTTCGGTCATCACCATTTCTTTGTGTTCATCCACTGTAGCATTGATTTACACGGCATTTACAACTTTGGCACATCTGCATCCATATATGTGTTCATCTTTGCATACAGCCGATGATGATATTGTACACTGTGACTTTGGTTCTTTATAATGCTCAAACTTGTTCATGTGATTCATGCTTCATTTTGACCTGATCATTTATTGTTTCTCGGCATTGACTTTGGGCTTCACTGAATTTGTTATTGCACTTTGTCTTGATAGTCAAGTTGCACTTTGTTGCACTTGCTCATTTGATAGCTTGATAATCATGTCTGCACTCTCTGACTTTTGTCTGGGTTCACTACTGACACTGCTTCATCATGTTGCATACTCTCCGTTTTGCATACTGCTGTTGAGTTGTTTTGGAATTGAACTTAATATTGAGTCTGATACTTCATACTGGATATTGTTGCAGTATTCATATTTTGTACTCGAGCTTGCATGCTTCATGTTCGTTGTGTCACTTGTGCATTTTTTCATTTGAGTTGGGCATTGTTTTGTCTTTGATCTTTCTGAAGCTCGAGTTGCACACTGCTTTCATTTGTTCAACATGTAGTTGTTCAATTGTCTTCTGTTTACCCATTACTGCACTGCTTGTTGTAGCTGGACTTGTTGTTGTACATGTCTGCTTTGTATCACTGATGCATTTGGACTTGATCATTCTTGATGCACTTTACTTGAGTCTGGTCATTGTTGTAATGTTCATTTGAGTTGTATCTGCATTGTCATGTTGTATACTCTCTGTATACATACTTGAGTCTTGTTCCATGCATCACTGTATATTCATACTGTTGGCATTCTTCATGTTGTTCAACACATGATGCTTTGTTATTTGTTATTGATACATGTTTGAACTGACTTGTTTGGTTTGAGCTTTGCCTCCATGTGTTTTGCATTTGTTAATTCTGCATTTGTTTCACTGGTATCTTCACTGTGTTGATTTAACCTGTACTTTCTGGTCTTTGTTTGCTTGGTGGCATTTCTTTGTGGTCTGCACTGTGCATATGAACTTGGTCTCTGTAGTTGTAACTGGACATGTTGCTTGAGTCACTTGCATTGGTGCATTGCCTTGCTGAACTTGATTTTCGGGTTGGTGCATTGCCATATAGTACATATGAACTTGGTCTCTGATCCTTTGGTGTTTCTGTGTTCATGCTTGTGACATTCATGTTGCAGCTGGTCTTTGCATCCATTCATGTTGATTTTTGAAATTTCACTTGAGTTGAATCCAGTTTCAAAACTCGAGTTTGACCTTGTGCTCGTGCCATGATTTTAAATATATTGCACGTGAGTTGAACCCGGCTTTTCATTTGGGTTTGACCTGTGCTCACCTGTCCCTGTAGCATTATCAAGTGTATATTGATGTGCACGGCCTTGTGGCATGTACAGTGATACACTGTGCATGTCACATTGTTCGTGTATGATGAATTCAAATGTAAGTGATGACGAACAACCCAAATAACTGAGGCAAATCATATTTTCATTTTATATTGCAAAAATATTTCTTTTTCAATTTTACTGCGTTAGTGAATATTTTTGCAGATTGCTCAGATGCTGGATTCTAACTGGAATGAAGTTGAAGATACACTACGAGTGTGAGTGATATGTAGTGAGAAATTTATGTAAATTGAAGTTGTGATGTATTGTAAACAAAATTGTATATGTATAGTGAGAGCTTGAATTTGTACTATTCATAAATGTAATAAATATTTGTTTGAATAAAATTTCTGTTTGAATTCAAATGCTGTGTAATTTATTTTATTCAACAAATATTTATTTAATCTATGAAAAATAAAATAGTAAATTAACAAATACATTTAAACGAATATATATATGTTTATTATCATCAAACAAAAACATATAAGCGCATATTCATACAATATATATATATATATATGGATGTATGTATGCATGTATGTATGCATGCATGCATGCATGTATGTATATAATTGTTAGATTTGAATTGTGGTATTGTTTCGATATGTTAGTTATAAAAAGGTTGTGTTTGTTGGTTATGTTTGGTGATGATATGATTTAGTATAGTTGAACTTGGATATGTCATATATGTGAATCTTGTCTTGAAGCTAAAGCAAGTTAGAATGTAAACTAGTTAGTAAAGTGAAATTACGGGTATCCATAGCGATTTGCTATGCATGCAGTACGCTTAAAATTTTGATTTTTGCAAAGTATGGTTTTTATACTTCAGACTGTTTTGTGAATATTTTATAAACTAAATAGAAATGTTTTTAAAATTAGTTAAGGATTTAAAAATTAATTGTTAATTAATTAGGTTTTAGTAATCGATAATTAATTAAATGTTAACAAGGTTTATTAACTTTAATTAAATAAAGATAGTTCGTAATTAATTTTCTTTTAAAGTTAAGATTTATTTTAATTAACTATTAATTAAGTTAATTAAGTATGGGTTAAGTAAATTATTTATATTTAACTTATCATTAATTAAATATAGGATTAAGTATTAATCAGGAGTTTAATTATTTGATTAAAGATTTAATTTACAATAAATTATTTATTAAAGGTTTAATTTATAGTTTAAGTTGAATTAAATATTATTTAATTAATTAATTGTGATTAATTAACATTTAATTATTAATAAAGGTTTAATTAATTATTTAATGATTAATTTTGGATTTAACTATTAGTTAATTATTGATTAACTATTAAATTAAGTTAAGTTAAGATTCAATTAAAGTTAATTATGATTTAAATATGGATTTAACTTATAATAATTATTTTAAAAAAGGTTTTAAAGTTTTAAATTCTTAGGTTTTCAAAAGTAAAATTGTCTAAAGGTACTTCTTTTTCAAAGATGGTTTTGAATACAAGTGATTCAAGTGTTGATACCATTAAGAAACCATATAACTATGAATGTGTGATAATGTCGATTGTTGGGTTGTATGGACATGTGTTAGCAGAATAAATCCCCATTCTGCTATAAATTGATTGTTTTTTTATTGGGTTGTTTGGACATGTGTTAGCAGTAGAATAAATCCTCGTTCTGTTATAAATTGATTGTTTGTTTGTTGGGTTGTTTGAATATGTGTTAGCGGAATAAATCCTCATTCTGCTATAAATTGATTGTTTGTTTGTTGAGTTATTTGAGCATATGTTAGCATAATAAATCCTCATTCTGCAATAAATTATTGTTTGTTTGTTTGTGTGGGCATGTGTTAGTAGAATAAATCACCATTGTGCTACGAATTGGTTGAATTGTTTGGACATCAGTTTAGCAGGACAAATCACCACCCTGCTATAAATGTTATTTGGATATGTATATGCTTATTAGTTCATATTGACAAGTTATTTATTGATTTGGATATGAGTGTACTTACATATATGTTGATCTATGTAAATAATTGTTAAGTGAATTGAAATGGAAATTGGATGGTAACTTCAATAATACCATTGGGATTGCTATGCCTCTTTTCGAATTACTAAAGTATGTTTTTGAATTAACTTTAATTCTTTAATTAATTTGGCTTTAAAGTTTATAAATGATTTTTAAATTTTATTATTATTTTATAATTAAATCATATCTTCTTGTTTTAAAAAGGGATTTATTAAATAAAACCCTTTTACTTAAAGTGATTTGCAAATGATATTTTGAAAACGATATTTTATAAAGTAGATTCTATAAAGGAACTGTAAAGGAAGATTTTTAAATAGTATTAAAAATAGAAGAGATTTTATGAATCAATTTAGATATTTTTGAAAGAAGCTTTAAATCTAGTTTGAAAAATTTTAAGTGGCTTGAAATCTTAAGGGAACTTATAATAAGAATTTTTATAAGGGATACGTAAATGTGTTTTATAGGAGGTGATGTTTTTGAAAGGGAATTGTTTGACCATTTAATATGGAATTTTAAGGAAGGGAATTTCCAGAATGTTTTGGTAAATACTTATATTGTTTTTTCCAAGTATAAAGGAATGTTAAGAGTTTAGGGAAGTGTTTTGAAAAGATCATTTGATAAAGTTTAATAAAGTGATTTTACTAATTAAAGATTAATTAATAAGGGCTTAGAGGATCCCATATGGAATTGAATCAATGTTTGATTGTTTGTTTATTTGATAGTTAAATAACCAACTATCAAATCTGGACCAAAACGTAACTTTGAAAATATCTAGGAGAAACACGGAAATTATATGTACGATTACCATCGGTAGTGCTATATTGTACGTATAAATTCGTTTCGTTCTTCTAGGATAAATGATAAGGAAATCCGCCCACTAATGATTAGGAGGTGAACTCCACTCTTATCTTTTATCTCCTTATTTTCTAAAGAACCAGGGTTGAGTTTACTGAAAATTATCGAAAGTTGTTCAAAGAGACCGGGATCGGATCTATTATCCGAAAACCACTTTGATCCAACTCAAGCATTTCGAACTGAAGACATCTTGAAGAATATTGAATCAATGATGGAGCATTGAAGTGCAAGGGCTGCTTGCTACTAATCCTGTAGGTGATTCCAAAATGGTTATAGTAGAAGTAGTGCCTTCAGTTTGTCCTTATCCTCGAAAACTTATATGGATGAATGCTTCATTCCAAGTGGGATTGCTATTCAAAAAGGTAAAACATAGCCTCAAGCCTCATTAACTAGAAATGACTAAAATATAGGGAGATGTAGCAAGGCTAAGGGTCGCACCCATTAGGGTATGTTGTCACCCTTCTAGATACATCTACATATTTATGGATTGGTTGTGCATGAGATCTTGATAAAAAGGGTTGCAAAGTAATCGAGGTGATGACATATTTGGTACTATCCAGTCAGGGGTAGGGCGGTCTTATGTTGGGAAGGGATCCAGGCAAGGTCCTCGGTACATTTTCTAGACATGTACTGTGATAGGTGGTACCCCCAGTGCCTAGTCATTGTATAGAATCCATTATCCAATACGTGCCTTGATGGTTTTGATTGCAGAGCGTATGCTAGAATTTAATTAATGTAATAACTTTGGCTATATTAATAAGTATTTTTACTTAGAAACTATTATAATACCATAGGATTCTTATATAAAAGTGGTTTTGGTTATCGTAAGGCAAAAACCGGTCCATATTTATGTGCGGTGTGGTCTTATGTGATACCTTTGATTTTAAAAGGGTTTTGAAAAGTAATAATTCAGTTTCTTTGTGTTAACTCATACCAAATCCATATCTGGCCTGGAGTTTTATTTCTTTCCCTAAAGCTCTTGGGTGCTCAAATTTTTATGAGCATCCAAGCAGTCGGGTTTTCTATGGATGCACTTGGAGGAGCTTGGAGTAGGAGGCTTCATTGATAGATAGTTATTACTTGTTTCTGCTGTATATTATGTACTCTATATCAGATGTATAAGGATAGGCTTTTATAACTGTCCTAGGTTAGAAGTGTTTAGTGTAACTCTGATGTATCAGTTTTAAGATGACTTTGTAAAACATTATGTGATTAGTATATGTTATTCCGTTGCGTTGGTAGATTCTATTTTTGCTTTTAGTTTCCTCTATCTTTTATCTCTTTTTCCCCTAACAATCTGTCTTTTCTGCACTTAGTTATTCGGCATGTGAATACAGTGGATGTATTAGTGTTGACTTTTAGGGTTCGAAAAGGCGGGTCGTTACACCAAAGTAAACATCCGATTGTCACTTAGAAGATTATTCAGATCATCACAAAACAGACCGAGACTCATTCCCCAAACTGTCTGAAGAAACATCTTATTCTCAAATTCCCTTTTAAAATATTATCAAATAATACTATTATTACCTTTTCTCCAAAAACATTTGAAATCCTTTTTAAAGACAAAGGGATTTTAAAGTCCTTACAACTCCTTTTAATTAAAACATATTTTATAACTCTGATTTATAAAATAAAATCTTTATAAAACATCTGAAATATTTCTTTTTAATTAACACATTATATTAAAATTCAATTTTAACCCAACATATCTTCGAATACCTTATAGTCAAACTGTGAAACTTAATTCACAAGGTGTTCACTATAGTGTTTTCCAAAATTTCTACCTACCCAATCCATGTTTTAAAAAGAAAAATTACAGACAAATCTATAAATCATAGCAAATGCTCAAGACTGGGTGAGCATGACTAATCAAACCTTATATGATAATAATTAAATATTATCAACTCTCAACAATAATATTATAAAACAAACTATATTGATTTTGAAAACTATTCTTTTATATGTAAAATATATTCTTAGGTAA
This sequence comes from Allium cepa, assembly GCA_030765085.1. Taxonomy (NCBI): domain Eukaryota; kingdom Viridiplantae; phylum Streptophyta; class Magnoliopsida; order Asparagales; family Amaryllidaceae; genus Allium; species Allium cepa. Next base: position 391,568,302 of record CM060939.1, on the reverse strand, counting down.
AATTATTTCATTTACCACTTTTTAAAACAACATTGTGTCGGTTAGTCTTGTTTAAGTGTTTAGAAAGCTCTATCAATATTATGGCATCCCACATCTTGACCAAAATTTATAAACCACTCAATAGATAAATCAACACAATATCAAAACATTTTTATACACTAACAAATATGCGCTCTTATAAATAATATACTCAACTCATTTTAAGGTGCTATTGACCCTATCTCTAATTAGTTGCTCATTATAGGTATTATTAACCATATCTATAATGAGTTTTACCCACCAAGGCCAGGTGTTCGCTCAACCTAAGGTCTGATATCAAATATAACTATCTTCCTTTCTTACACCTAAAAATGACACTTAAATCATCGGTATTCGTATGGAAATTGTTTAAGTGTCCAAAAGACAGATTATTTAGGGTTAAAGAAAGAAAATACAAAACAGAATCTCACATCGTGATGAAAAATACAAAATATACGCAAGCCTTTACAAAAAGGAAAAAACTTTATTGTATACACAACATTAGAATACACTAAACTATATTAGCGTCGATGGTTATAACAGTATGCCCTTATAAATGCTGATTAACACAAACAGAAAGCAAAGCAGAGAAAAAGAAAACGATAGGAGACTATGTCTTAGAGGCATCTATCCCGTCACCTAAAAGCTCCAAAGTATCTAGCTATATCTAGAAAATATAATCGGGTTGACCCAAGCATTATAGGAAAATAATGCTCGGATCAGTTTGGTAAACCAGCGTGAGAAAGCTCAGTCGAATCAATCATATTGATTTCCACATTTGAAGACGCTTTTAAAAGCAAAAGGTATCTGGTAAGACCATGCTGCACATAAAACGGGTACAGGTTTTTAACCTAAAAACATTTTCTATTATAAAATCTAGTGATATAATAATAATTTCTATGGGTCTAAAATATCAAGTAGTTGTGATGTGTGTACTTCACAACAATAACAGGTATACATTCAAAAACCAAAGGCACTTATTGGAGAATGTATTCCAACAAATGGCAAGGAAAGGGACTAACTTCATAAGATGGTACACCTCTAGATAATAAGTACTTGAGGACAAAAACCTTTCGCCTTCTGCCAACATACAACCGGCCTAACCCTAACTAGATAATACTGAATATGTCATATTCTCGGCTATTCCCAACCATTATAGAGAGCTCTCATGCACATCCAAATCCATAATATGATAATCTAGAAAGGTGATGACACACCCTTATGGGAGTGACCCAGATATCCTTGCTCCATCTACTTGTATTAGTCATTTCCGAGGTGTGAGGCTCATAAGGTAACAGTTTACCTTCCTTTAACAATTCCCACTTGGAACGATAACACTGCCCTCTAGACAGAAATGCAATGCCAGCATTCATCCATATAAGTTCGTTCTAGGTCTGAATGAAACCGAAGGCGCTACTTCTACGACATCCACTTTGGAATCACCCTCAAGATTAGTAGTAAGTAGCCCTTGCACTTCAAAGAGCACCGCCTTCAATCATCTTCAAGATGTCTTCTATTCGAACGCATATGTGGGTTCAAAGTGATTTTGGATAATATATTGCGGTCCCTCCAAACCAATAACCAATAATTTCTAATTGACAAATTCATGGTTCTTTTGGAAGTAAGCGGATTATACTACTCCCAAAGGAATCTCTAACCTATCCCTTAAAGCTAGAGACGATTCACCAAAATGAGTTCCCTCGAGGGATCTCAAACTATATGAACACATGAAGCTCTTATTTACTTCCTAAGTCAAAATTGGTCTAGGTTTGATAGTCGGTTATTTAACTATCAAATAAACAAACAAGCAACAATTCAAAGATTTAAATAAATCTTTCATTAATTAAATATTTTCTAGAATATTTTGATAAATATTCATATGCTTATCTCACTGACATAAGTATATTTACAAAACATTATGAAAGATTTCCTATTTCAAAATCATATTAAAAGGTTCAAAACAGAAGCTATTTTAATTAGGGATAAGGGTAACCCCAAACACTATTCCTTCGGTGTTAAGCATGGAACGAAAGTTCCAGACCGCTATAATTAAGAAGGACGGTTAAGGGAATTCAAATCTAAGTTTTCTTTTATAAATTTCTTCAACAAATCCTTTTAATAAATCTCTTTCATTCATGAAGATCTCCTTAACTAAAATTCCAAATCCATTTATAAAACTCTTTATAAATCCCCAATTTTATTTATAAAAATCTTTTATAAATATCCAAACCCATTTATAGAACTTCTTTCCAACTATCACGACCTCATTTCAATTCATAAAACTTCGTTTATAAACTTTCCTTATTTAAAACAAGACCTCTCTAATAAACATTAATTAATAAATTTCCTTTGATAAACAATTAATTATTTAAAGCACCTTTACATAGACAAATTATTATTTAAACATTATTCATTTAATTATATTTAAACCTACATTAACAAAGTAATGATTTTAAAAATTCGTTTAAAAAGTGTTAAATTAACTTCAAATGCCTTAGATAAAATAATAAATAAATTTTCCTTTAAATATCATACTTAGAATGGTAATTAAACTTTAACAATTTGATAATAACTCCACTTTAAAAAAAATTAAATGATAAAATAATTAATCTTTAGACCAATAAAATTAAAGGATTGACTTTACAAGTACAAATGGAAGCTTAGTGACCACAATGGTTCTTATTTGATTAAGTTTAAATTTTCAAATTATTGCATGGGTATCTACATAACAAGCAGAAATGTAAACGGGAATCAACCAATAACAATCAACTACATACAGGTAAATATCCAAGTTACCATAGTAGCAGAACGGGGTTTTATTTTACTTTAATAGATGTTATAGTAATCTACTTGGTAAATTATGGCAAAATTGTGATTTATTCTGTTAAATACATATCAAATGCAATTTAATTAGCAGAACGGTGTTTTATTCTACTAAACAAATGTCATTGGGTTTCATATTCATTTAAGGTTACTTAAATGCAATCGTCAAATAAATCCCTTGGTTTTTTACAACATTCTTTGAAAAGAGAGTTGCTTTTAAAACAATACGGATCTATAGAAATAAAGTGGTTTAAAACCTTAAAACATTTATTTAAAAATCAAACAATCTTTAAACTCTTTATTTAGTAATAATTAAACCTTTAATTAATAATTAAACCTTTAATTAATAATTAAACCTTTAATTAATAATTAAACAATAATTAATTTTTTAATAAATAATTAAATAATAATTATATTAAAATAAATAATTAAATAATAGTTAATATTTTAAATAATTAATTAACCTTTTAATAAATAATTAAATCACAATTAATTAATAATTAACCTTTAACAACTAAATAATAATTAACCCTTGATTAATGATTAAATAATAATTTAACTTTTAATTAATTAACTAATTATAATTAATTTACTTGATTAACACTTAGGTACTAATTACCTTACTTGCTTAATTAAATAATCATTAAATAAATAATTAATTAATTAAACAATAGTAATAATTACTTATCCATACTTAAAATAAGTTTTGAAGACATTTTCAAAATATAATTAAGTGAAAATATTTTAATTTGCAAAAAGAGTTCGTTTTTACGAGCTACATCCACGGCGATTATCGCTACATGACCCAAAATTTTCAAAACATGTTTACTTTATCAAATGACTTTAAAATCCCTAGCTTTCATATACCAACTAATTTTGTAACTTAGTATAAGCTTTTTAAAAACAAAAGTAAGGTTTTTGAACTAGATCAAAGTTTAAAACTTGTAAATTTTTCCAATACAATACTTAAGTAAACTAGTTTTAAAAATAAAGGATTTTATATGTCGCAACATAACAAAATCAAGTGCCAACTTGCTTTAATATACAAAACCATAAGCAAGAGTATCAACACATTAACATGCCATAATAAGAAAGATTCTAATTTGCGATTCCTACTTCACTTCAACTTCATTTTCTAAGTCATACAACCAGTTCACGTAAGTACATATACATATATACAACCAACGTAATTTATAACCAAACAACTAATGGATTATCAACCAAGTGAACCACATAAATAAATTTTATAACTTTAGTAAAAAAGTGGTAAGCTTTACTCACCAAAAAGCTAACCCAAAGCTTACAACTCAACCAGAATTTCACTAGAATTTGAATCGGACCTAGGCCTTTGAATTTTCCTAACAAAAATCATTTCTACTTTTTCTTTTTGGCATGTCAACACCTATTGGAAAATTTTGCCGCCTTCTTCTTCATCTCTATCCAATAGAAAATTCTCTTCATATTCCTACTCATCATATTCCCCTGGCTAAAGGGTCACCCTTGAATGGTGTCCTTTCGCAAGCTAAAATTTATTTTTCCCTAAATCCTAAAAATTTTAGGATTAAAGCACCCTTTATTTCTAGTTACTAACCTAATTTCCTTATTAGCTTCCGGTCTTACCTATAGTTTAATACTAGTCAAGTATCCTTTTGAAATTTCCTTATTTACGTTGTTTTTTAATATGTATATGTTTATCTGGTGGTCTAGTCTCATTCATAAAATCAACACAGCGATAAAACATGAACATATGTTATACCATATCATACGCTTTTCCGATAACCTAAGGGAGGTAGCTAGTGGTAACAACTCTAAAAGAAAATTTTGTGGAAGTTGTTATTTATCATTTACTAGTGTAAATGATGTTGGGGCCCTATTACTCCTTACTAAATTTAGTTGAACATTCCTAGTATGTCATTCAACTATCACCTATCTTCCTTAATTTTCCTTCCTAATTTCTAATAAAGTGGTACATTCATTGCTTAAATTAATATACCCTTAATAATTGATTATTGTCAAAACCGGACCATCTCTAATAAATCCCCTTTTAATTGCATTTTTTACAAGTTTCAAAATCCATTTATTGTGCCAATTTAATTCCTCCATTTAATTCTTTTTAACTCTCATCAATTACAAATTTATTGCCCGTTAAATTTGTAATTAATGTCTATAAATCCTAATCTGTTAATTACTAACTAAATATATATAGTCATAAGTTACACTATTTGTCTAATTCTATTTTTTTACTTTAAGCATGGTTATACGTGTGCATATACATTAATTTCTAAATTAGAACATTACTTTTTGTATTTTAATTTATCAAAGATGATCTTCTAAAAAGGATTACCATTATAATATTTCCATAAATTAAACAAAGTGATATTTTTGCTTCGAACTATAAGAAATTATTTCTTTTCTTTTTAACACAATAGACAGCGTATGCTATGCAAAAGATTACACATATCATACACATCTCTTTCCTTCTTGGTATATCCCTTATTAATTCAAACGATATGCTTTTATATATTTTTTGGAGTTGGATAATTTATGGAATTTACATGGAACTCGCTCCAAATAAACCAAAACATAGAATTCACATTCCAAGTCAACTAGGGCAAACTAACTTACAACCCGATTATAAATCTGGAATATCTTCACAACTTTACCAATATTATATAATTAAATATTGGGACTAATTTCAAATTTACAGATCAGGTTGTACATGCTATTCCTATTTTATCCATATCTTAAAAACTTTGCACTGCCTTACCTAGGTAGTGATCCCTATTTACTCCATATAAAAGTTCGATTTAGTTCTCATCGTTCTTTGAAACTAAAACTTCACAATTTTAAAGCACCTTATCAGGAACCTTTGTCTTTAAAAATATAAAATTAGAAAACTTTTTTTCAATTTCAAAAATTGCTTAGTTCTCAAAAGGAGACATGAAAATTTTCTCTTTTTCTAACCAACTCTTCCTTTTTAAGGTCTGTCTACAATAGAGATTTATTTCATTAGAAGTTGGACTTTTAAGTCAAAACATTTAAAACTCAATTGTTAAACCAAACTATTATTAAATCAAAAATTCAAAAATTACTTAATTCCATAAAGAAGCAAAATAATTTACCTTTTTAAAAAAACATACAAATAATTTTCAATAATTTTTTTATACAAATAAAAAAAATTCATTGAATTCAAAATCAGCACTTACTATTCCATGCAATTATGGCCTATACTTATGAAAAGTTCATTATTTCAAATATATTTCTACTTACAAGACCATCATAATAGTTGATTTCAAACCGCAATCTATTCACATGCATGCCAAATTTTTAATTTCAAGTTGTCATATTATCCTAAAGATATAAATCAACATATATTGCTTTTAACTCAAAATATATTGTCACTTAACTAATTATTTTTTATAACTTTGTCTACGTCTTATTTAAACCCCTATAATCTTTTGCAATCCTTTTCTTAACAATCCTAATTTATTTCTCTTTCATTGCCATTCTAAATTCAATAATATTTTATTCTTACTCAAACAAGTTCTAAATAGAAGAATGTATATAAAATTCTCGCCCTCACATACATGCATTCACAAATTTATCCCAACTCATTTATATTTAATTCTATCCAACTATAAGAAAAAACTTTTTTCAAAACATCTTATATAACCTTAAACAATGAAAAGTGGAGCTGACAAGTATAACTTCTATCATATTAATTTCTAACTAGATTGCTGATCCATTTTTATATAAATTCTTAATGTTATTTCTATCCACATCTCCCAATATTACCTCTATTTAATTTCTCCTAACCAATTGGCTCCTACTTCGGTTGTTATTCTCCATATTTTGCATATATGAAAATGTTCCTACTATCCTAGTTATTCTTATCCTTCTATACTCTATTCCTTAATTTAATTATGCTTCATTTCCATTTATTCCCCTTTTTTAAAAAGAATTTTTATTAAAAAATGAACTTTCGAATTTATGAAATAGAAGAAAAATCATCAAGTTCAACCCACACTCTATTTTACATTTATTTTTAAAAACGAAGAATCTCTTTCTCTAAAAATCTAAAAATTTCTGACTCAACCAATTTTAAACTAGAATTTCAAAAATGAAAAATTCTTTTTATAAGAAAAACTTCTAATAAGAGACTTTTGACTCGAAATTTTTTTATTACTAGTTTACAAATTTCTTACTTTTTCAAAACAACATCCCAATAAATCCTTTGAAAAACTTATTCAAAACATTTCAAGGAATTTTCTAAAAACCCTTTTATCAAATGCTTTCACATGAGATTAGATTTAGAAATTGACTTTAACTATCCTTTCTTTTGAACATCTTTCTTCCCTGCTTAATCTTCATAAAACTTAGATTATCTCATTGTGGTGATTAATGTACACCTTCTTGTGGGAACTTGCTCCGCGCTTTCTTTACATCTTGCTTCATTCCTTACTTCCATTTGTTTACAACACATAGATTCTTAACTCCTATCTATTTTTATACATTGGGCTAGGCACACTAACCTTCGTCTGTATAATTAAGGCTATCTTATTTACACTAATGGCAGTTATACTTCTTTATAATATTAATTACTATCTGGCATGTTTATTTTATATTTCTATAATTGTTAGTTACCTTGAATAAATGATTATTTTTCTAACGGATAATCTTTAAGGACATTAATTTATTCATTCAAATTTTTTCCTATTATGCCTTCCTTATCTCTCCATAATTATCCTAAAAATCTCTTTAGTTGGTTCATTTATATCCTTACTAAATTCTTATAACTCCTTGTTTATTGCCTTATTAACTCTAAAATCTTTTCCTTCTACATCTCTTAAGATACTATAATATATATTGAAGTAAAGATTTTCCTAATGTATTAGCACACTTTTAAAATAAGTATATATATAGTATAATTTTTGAAAAACATTTTAAAAAATAACAAATACCCCTCTCATAAGTTTACCTACCCCCATTAATCGGGTAGCCTAAGCTCTAATACCAAATTTAACAATCCACCCTAAAATAGACCTAAATTTCTACCCAGAAAATGCCCATTAAAAATTAAACCCATCTCAAGAGCGGCTATTGGTTGGTAAAAAGAACAATATAGAGTTATTTATCTACGCAATAAGAATCATACAGTGGAAGGATAAAATGTAATAATAATAACAGTATCTATTAGCATCAAAATTGACCACCAACACTCAATTACACGTGAAAGCACCAATATGCAATCACAAGTCACAGGTAGTATATGATGTAGAGAACATAATATGATGAATGATCAAATTAAAATAAAAGCAAGTAAAAGAGACAAATTTATAGTGGTTCGGCTTACTCCGACCTATGTCCACTCTAAAACAATCTTTTTTATTATACTGAAATTTGATTACAATTACAATCCAAAATTCCAGAATAAAAACGGCAGAGTATCCCTTAAGAAGAAAATGAATAGGAATAGAATGAAAAGTCCCTTTTCTGGAGCTGTGTCTGGTGTATTTATAGGCGAAACTTCGACTACAAGGCCTCCTCATCTACAAGGGCCTGCCACAATAACCGGCAAGCCTAATTCGTCAATATATAACGATCGGCATAGTCATATCGATTGTTATTCCTCCATCCAAATCAATGTCGACTACTTCCAGTGAATCCTTTATGTCGATCCCTTCCTTTCCATGTCGCTACATCGATCCAACTCCCCTTAATGTTCCATACCGACCCATCTTCCATGAAGTATGCCGATCCATTTCCCCCCATGATGGTATGTTGAACCCACCGGATCCATGAAACTATGCCGATCCCTCTAAGTCTTGCCGATACTTGGCACTTAGGTTACTTTGTCGATCCTTAAAGTTTCAAGGTATTATCCCGATGCAACTTTTTCCAGTGCATGCCATACCAATCCCTATCATAAAAATCTAATGTTCGACACCTTAGAGTACTATCAGGGCCGATCCATCCATCGTGTACAATGCCGATCCAAGCTTTACCGACCCCTCATGCTTAGATTTCTATGCCGATCCGTAGAGTAACGAACCATATTTAGCCGATACTTCCCCCTATGTTGATCCATCCTATGTTGAACCTTCCTGTACTAATCCTCCTTATGCCAATCCCTCACTATGCTGAACCCTCCTATGCTGATCCATGTTATGCTAATCCAACCTATGCCGACCCATACCACGTCGAAACCTCCTATGCCGACCCTTCCATTTCCAAGCAAAAATTCACAATTCAAGAACCCTACATCGTTTATCTACCGACTACTTTTAATCTTGGCTTCCTGCTATTATCTGTAGTTGGCCTTCGGACCTCACAATCATCATTTTGCGCTCGATAATTGTGAAGTCAATTGGGTTAAGTCCACATATATATTGCCTTGACAAAAGGCGGGTTAACACTTTGCCCCCCAAAATATGCCTTGCGATAGGAAAGCGTGTTTTAAATTGCCATAAATCCAAAATCCAATGTCCATAATCCATTGATTTCTATATTATCCAATCCAGAATCCAATTCATTGCCAATCAATTCCTTGATCTCTCCGGATCGTTAGCAAAATCCATGACTATTCTAAGTCGATATCCAATTCCGAATCCATTATCCAAATTCACGATCTCTCCAAATCGTTTTATCCAAATCCGAGACCGCCACGGGTCGATATCCAAATCCATAGACCTCTCCGGGTTATTTTATCCAAGTCCAGAACCACTTCAAGTCCATTTCCATATCCATAAACATCTACAGGTCATTGACCTAATCCAAATCCGTAATCTTGTCGGATCCTTACCGAGCATAATCCATATTCGACGAATTTGATCTCTTCGGATTCTTACCGAGCATAATCCATACTCGATGACCTATTGGGATTTATTCTCTGGCCTTGACTCTTCGGTCGAGGGCTTAATCCATGGGGTATCCTTCTCCAGCCTCGGTTCCTAATCGAGGACTTGATTCGTTGGGGTATCCTTCTCCGACCTCAATCCCCAGTCGATGACTTGATCCATAGGGTATCCTTCTTTGGCCTCGATCCTTAGTCAAAGACTTAATCTGTGGGGGTATCCTTCTACGACGTCAATCCCTGGTCGAGGACTTGATCCATGTAAGAGTCAACCCTGTGGCTCTCCGACGAAGGGATTCGCACCTTGCGACTATTGCCCCATCTCTCCGGTTGAGGCCACAACCATGACCTATATTATTTATTACATTGATATAGACTTAAGAATCTCTAAGCCCATGAAATAAAATTCCTTACAAGTAATAAGACAAAGTTCAAAGAAAATAAGAAAAAAAATATTCACAAACCCGAGCACTACAGTTCATCATCATTTGGGAGCAAGCCTAGGAACCGTCCTCAATTCCGTACATCTGTAAGTGACTTAGCCATATTACTATGGAGTTTATTACTTATTCCTTGCCATCCTGATCAATTGATGACAAGTCGGTGATGACGCCTTGTTCCAGTGCCATTTTCGTTCGAGGTGGACAGTGGCTCCTCTTGTTCCACCGTCGTAGCCCGAGTCCTTATATATTACTGTAACTGACCATCCGTCAAGTGTTCCTCAATGATATCCTTTCAATTCTTGCATTCGTTTGTATTGTGCCCATCCAGTTCATGAAATAGGCAATGCTTCCTTGATGCCTGCTCACGTTTGAAGGGTTGCCTCTTTGTCGGCCTTCGATATTGAAGGTGTCCTGAGTATCCAAGTAAATCCTTTCCAAAGATTCGGTCAAATCCATATAAGAAGAGAATTTCGGTTCTCTCCATCGCCTCTTTGACTCGCCAATGCCATCGTTCATTTTCCGTTTCCCTTTTCCATTCATGTTTACATCTTTCGATGATCCTCCACTTTACACAGCATTCACCTCCAGTTCGTTTTCTCATGCGTCTTCCTGTCATAGAAACATTTCTACTTCATGATAAAATTCCCTGAGATCCATAGGTGGGTCCCATGCCAATGAATCCTTGAACTCCATATCATCAGCAATTCCAAATATAGCTGCCATCAAAACCATAGATGGATTTGGATAGTCCACTGATGCCGCCGCTTCATTAAACCATGTCATAAAACTTCTAAGGGACTCTTCGGTCCTCTGTTTCAATGTTGCCACACACATCACATTTTTGGGTCTCGAGATGTGAACTCTAAACTGCCTCATAAACCCTTCGATCAATTCTATCCATGTGCTAATAGAGTCGCTTTCTAATTGTATGAACCATAATGCTGCTATATCCGTCAAATACAATGGGAAGCATTGTGCCATGACCTCCTCTAATGCCCCAGTACTTCCATGTGCCTCATGTACCTCGTTAGATAAACAGCGGGATCCGTTTTTCCATCATATGCCTCAAGATTAGTAGTTTGAACTCCGGCGGATTTCTAGCTTACCTGATATTTGGAGTGAATGGACTTATATTTACATCTTCGAGATCTATATTCACCAATTCTCCATGCATAACTTGCCTTATCATCTCTGCAAACCTACCATTGTCTTCCAAGGTAGTCTCCTATCGTCATGCCCAATCTGCCGCTTGAGTCTACGAGGGAATTCTGGGACGTAATCCTTCGGTTGATCGTCCAAATTCTGATTGACTCCAAGCTCTACAGGATTTATAGTAGGTCCTCCGGCATCGCGACTCACCAAACCCGAGGGCATGCCCCCTGGCCTTTGGAGATTGGTACGGACCCCTCTGGAGGGATCGGTGTCGACCCTCTAGGTTGGCAGGGGTTGCCCCCGGCTGTTCTGCTCCGTTCCTTTACCAATTAGTTCCATCCCCGTGTTCCTGGTTCTGGTTTCCAGCAATTCCTACAACCTCAACTCCTTGGCCCACAACTCCAGTATTTCCTATTGCTCCAACTCCTTGGTTTTGCATTCCTGCTACTCCTATTGCACTATCTTGTCCAATTTGTCGGAGTAGATTCTGCATCATCTCCTCCTGCCTTTTTGGCATCCTCTCCTGCATAACATCCATCATTGTTTTCTTTTCATCCCTGGGGATGTAGATAGATGCTTGATCAGTTCTAGCTCCTGAGGAAGCCTTCTGACTCCCTCTATGATGGCCAATTTCTAGTAGCACTCTACTTGTTGATTATCTCACCATTGCTTCCTATATCCAAGTATCCAAGCTTCAAAATCCAAAATCCTAGTTTCCAAATTTGCTATGCAAGCCCACTTAGTGAAAGCACCAAAATGTTGGCGTCAAAATTGACCACCAACACCCAATTACACGTGAAAGTACCAATATCCAATCACAGATCATAGGTAGTATATGATGTAGGGAATATAATATGAAGAATAATCAAATTAAAATGAAAGCAAGTAAAAGAGACAAGATTTATAGTGGTTCGACTAACTCCAGCCTACGTCCACTCTAAAACAATCCTTTTTATTATATTAAAATTTGATTACAGTTACAATCCAAAATTTCAAAATGAAAATGGCAGAGTATCCCTTAGGAAGAAGATGAAGAGGAACAGAATGAAAAGTCCACTTTCTGGAGTCGTGCCTGGTGTATTTATAGGTGAAACTTCGGCTACAGAGCCTCCTCGCCTACATGGACCTGCCAAAACGACTGGCAAACCCAATTCATCAATAAATAACGATCGGCATAGTCATACCGATTGCTATTCTTCCACCCAAATCAATGTCGATTGCTTCCGGTGAGTCCTTCATGCCGATCACTTCCCTTCCATGTCGCTACGTCGATCCAACTCCCCATAATGTCCCATATCGACCCATTCTCCACGAAGTACGCCGATCCATTTCCCCTCATGAAGGTATGTCGAACCCTCCTGATCCATGAAAGTATGTCGATCCCTCTAAGTCACGTCGATCCTAGGCACTTTGGATACTTCACCAATACCTAAAGCTTCAAGGTATTATCTCGATCCAACTCTCTTCAGTGCCTTCCATACTGATCCCTGTCACCAAACTCCAATATTCCGACCCCTTAGAGCACTATCAGGGCCAATCTATCCATCATGTACAATGCCAACCCCGCATGCCTAGAATGTTATGCCGATCCATAGAGTACCGACCCATATCAAGCCAAACCATATTTAGCCGATCCTTCCTCCTATGCCGATCCATGCTCTGTTGAACCTTTCTATACTAATCCTCCTTATGCTGATCCCTTATAATGCCAAACTCTCCTATGTCGATACATGTTATGCTATTCCAACCAATGCCGACCCATACCATGCCGAACCCTCCTATGTTGACCCTTTCATTTTCAAGCCAAAATTCACATTTCAAGCACCTTGCATCATTTATCTACCGACTATGTTTAATCCTGACTTCATGTTCTTATCTGCAGTTGACTTTTGGACACTACAATCATCACTTTACACTTAATAATTGTGAAATCTGTTTGGTTAAATCCGTCTGTATACTACCTTGACAAAAGGCGGTTTAACAGTACTCATTTTATCCAAACTTCAAAATGTCATTTAAAACCATAATAAAATACCTACTGTCACCATTACATATAGATAATACAATTCCTAAATTATAGTATCATTTTTATTTCATGGGTACGTTAGAAATGACAGAAAATAACAAGTAAATAAATAGACTATTTCCATAAGTCTCATCAATATCTCTGTCTTCAGCATCGCCCTTCTTAACTTGTGTTGTAATGAAGAGGGAGTCAGAATAATATATGTCTGGTGAACAAAAATCTCAAACCTTACTACATTAATACTTGGGCAGTATAATTTAAATAGGAATATGTCTTACTTATTCTACCTACATCATAGGTCTTTCTAAATATAAGCCAGAGGGCATTTATCAAGAAGAAAAGGCTTCCTAAATATAAGCCCCTAACCAGCTTGCTATCAACTCAATAACCCATATCTATCATCCATAATGTCCTATCTATGTAAGAGATATTACTCAAGTCGCTCAATGCCTTTTAATGGAAATTAGGCAGACTCCGACCATTTAATAACTTATTTTAGGTAGGTCCACGTTATTTACTACCTATAATCCCAATGCGAACACCTCACTAGTAACTATCTAGTTGACATTACATGTGATCTCCTCAGCCACTTAATACTTCCTATTGAAGTTAGCACTTTCTTAAGATATCCTCTACTATGCCTAACCCATGATCTTGGCCAATTACTACTTCTTACATAGAGAAGAGGTGGACCCTCACATAATCACTTATTACCTTCAATCTCTAAAGCAAGTCCTTTTTATTATGACACGTACCTCATGCTGACGTCTCACATTAGCCTGACTATTCATAGGTACGGTAGCTAGGTTAGCTGGGCACATTTGCTCTATAAAATTTAGGACAACCGCACATCATCGCAGTTACTTATTATAGGAGATATCTCACATCAGCCCTTAAGTCACACAGTTGGTAGCCAGATTAGCTGGGCAGATTTCCATGTGCTTTTGACTAACCTCGCATCCCTATAACTTAGTCATGATCTATATAACTCTCTACATATATTATCACACATCTTACTGTTTCCATAATCAAGATCTTATAAGAGATCTTTCTTATTTCGCCTTTAACATTAGTTGCCTTCCTAAGGGGGATTTAATAAAATTAGTAACATATTTAACTATGTAATTATACGTTATAATTATATGTTAATTACGCTAATATATATACAGTGCCTAGTAATTTCTAAGCATGTGGAATATTCACCCTAAACCAGCGTTTAACTGTCAACTCCTTAAACAATTATCCAAGTCTCATTCCATATTACCAACAATATCCAAAATTCCAATATTCATATCAAAACTTCCGATCAACGAGCTGTTATATAATTAAAATTTAAACCTAACTTACTACATCAAAATAATAGAATATATTTATTTGCAGAAAAATTGGTCACAAACCCCAGAAGTAGTGAAAGCACTAGTGTTTATGCATAGATCCACAATATCCAAGCACAGATCTCAGATCCAAATAAAGTAGAGAATAAAAATGAAGAAAGAGTAAAATTAAAATGAGCAAGAAAGCAAAGAACACAAGGTTTATAGTGGTTCAGATATCTTCGACCTACGTCCACTTTTAATTGATCCTTTATATTTCCTTTTGCATTGAGATTACAGTTACAAGCCTTTGAAATCAATAAACAAAATGACAGAGTTTTGCCTAGCCCCGAAGAAGAAGATCCCCCTTTTAGTTGTCATAGAGCTGCTATTTATAGGTGTAGATCCAAAAATATCCGCCTCAAAACCTAGAAAACCTTTTCTCATGTGTAGGTGGGCCCACCAGATCGATCCAGAGTGATTTGGGATCGATCCAAGCATAATTCGTATCGATGCAGATTAATTCCAATCGATTTAAGATCGATCATGGACGTTCTCGAGTGAATAAGAAAGTTTCTATGAAAATTTGGTGGTATTTGGACTTGTAGGTTTTAATTTATGATCGATCCAAGTTTGACATTGTATATTGCTGGAGTGTATGTGTCGATCAATTCGTATCGATAGTTGTTCGTACCGATGCTATGCGTGTCGATCAGGGTGACGTGGAGCGATAGTCCAGGAGCGATCCACTTTTCATGTCGAGCGACTATTTCCTTTTCTTGACTATGCTTCTTTGTATCATTCCAATGTAACTTCATTCGTATCGTTCACTTGAAGCTGCTTCGTATCGATAACTTCCATCCCAGTTCGTGTCGATGTGAACCTACGCTCTTCGTATCGATCGGCCGTTGCCCTCTTCATATCAATCCCCTACTCTTCCTGCTACCTTGTTCGTATCGATCCCTGAGCATCATGAAAGCACATGCTTTCATATCCATTAGACCTGCTTCCATGCATGCCCTTCATATCGATCAATATTGATTGATATGAAATGCTTTTCTAAGTCTATGCCACCAACATACCGATTGGTTGTTCTACTCCTTGTATTGATCCAGCCTGGATCGGTTCGAGGCACGCCTACGTATCCATCCAATTGCTATGCATTGCACCAAACTTATCGATCTGAACTATGTTGCCATGTCCATCTTGATTGATACGAAAGTATCAATACGAACCTGCCTTTCATGAATATTAATCCATCCATATCTTGAGCATACGAACTCTGATTGACCTGAAATTTGAAATGTAGCTTCTCCAAGCCTTGTTTATCATCCCCAATCGATCCCACCTTGATTGGAGCTTGGTCAATTTTTGATGGTATCGATCATAGCCTTGTTTCTGATCGATTTCCAATCCTGACGTCCATCCTTTTTTAGCCAACTTGTTGATATCTCGGCCTTGTCCAAAAGACGGGGTAATATTTGCCCCCCCCCCCAAACATGCTTTTGAGGTAGGAAGGCGTGCTTTGGATAGCTTCAAATCCGTCATCCAAAGTCCATAAGTCCATATTCCATCCATAGTCATACCATCTGATCCATAATTCAATCCATTACCAAGCCATTCTATCCAAATGTCATAGCCATATCCAAATACATGACCGCTCCGAGTTGATATTCGATCCCGAATACAGTAATCAAATCTTTGCCAATTCCATATCCATCCAAACCCGTCAACTGAGTTTTAATCTATTCATATCCAGAATCCAATAACCAAATCCATAATCTCTTCGGGTCGATATCCAAACCCGGGATCGCTCCAGGCCCTTATTTAAGTCCGAAACCACTCGGGGTTCACAGCCAATCCTTGGCCATTCAAAGCCGTTGTCCGAATCCATGACCACTTCGGGTCTAAATTCAAATCCATAGACCTCGTCGGGTCGTTTTATCCAAGTTCTCCCCGGGTCCAAATCCAAAGCCATGACCTCTCGGGGTCATTTTATCCTACCCCGGCCTTGACTCTTCGGTCAAGGACTTATATTCTCCAGCCTTGACTCTTCGGTCGATGACTTTTATATTCTCCGGCCTCGACACTCCGGTCGAGGACTTTTATATTCTCCAGCCTCGACTCTCCGTTTGAGGACTTTTACATTCTCCGGCCTCGACTCTTCGATCAAGGACTTTTATATTCTCCAGCCTCGACTCTTCGGTCGAGGACTTTTATATTATGTTTGAGTCCATTCAATCGCTCTCCGATGAAGGGACTCGTAACTTGCGATTATTGCCCCATCTCTCAAGTCAGGAGCGTAACCGCATGACCTGCATTAATTATTACATTAATCCAAATCCAATCAACACAAAGTCCAATTGAAAAAATAAAAGTCCGTACAACCAAGAAAATCAAATTTCCATAGTACCAGGAAAGAAACTAGAGTCCACAAAAAACAGGAAGAAAATAATATTTCATGAACTCGAGCATCATGGTTTATCATCATCCCAAAGCATGCCTAGGTACCGTCATCGATCCCGTACATGTGCAAGTGACTTAGCCACATCATTTTGGGGTTTATTACATATTCAAAGCAATAAATCCATTCAGTTGATAACAAGCCGATGACGTTGCCTAGATCCAATGTCATCTTCGTTTGAGGTGGGCGGTGGCCACTTTTGTTCCACTACCACAGCTCGATTCCTTATGTATTGCTGCAAATGTCCATTCCTCACATGTTTCTCAATGATATCCTTCAGATGCCTACAGTCATTCGTGTTGTATCCATTCAACTCATGGAATAGGCAATGCTTTTCCGATGCCTGCTTGTATTCGGTGGGTTCCCTTTTTGCCAGCCTTCGATACTGGAGGTGCCCTCGAGTATCCAAGTAAATTCTTTCCAGAGTTTCAGTCAAGTCTATGTAAGAAGAGAATTTGGATTCCCTTCTTTGCCTTTTCGATGTGCCACCATTGTCATTCACCTTCCTTTTGCCTCTATCGTCCTTGTTTGAATCTTCCCTTGGTAGGCCTCCACCCTTTGTCGTATAGGCTTCTGTCTCTCTACCCTCTCTTAGCTTTCGCATCTTCCTATCTAAGAAACATTTCTGCTTCGTGGTAAAACTCTCCGAGATCTATCGGCAAATCCTATTCCAATGATATCTTGAAATCTAAGTTGTCTATAGTTCCTGAGACTGCTGCCATCAAAACCATCGACGGATCGGGTCGATCCACCAAAGCCACTGCCGCATTGAATCTGGTCTAGAAATCCCTAAGTGGTTCTCCCTTCCACTGCTTCATCGATGTTAAGATCATCACATTCTTGGGCCTCACGGTGTGGACTCTGAACTGCCTCATAAATCTCTCAATCAACTCTGTCCATGTGCCAATAGAACCGCTTTCCAGTTGTCTAAACCATAATTTCGCTATAACCGCCAAATACAAAGGGAAGCACCGAGCCATGACTTCCTCCGATGCCCCTAATACCTCCATATGCCTCATATATCTCGTCAAGCGAACAACGGGATCTATTCTCCCATCATACATCTCTAGCATCGATAATTTGAAATCCGATGGATTCCTAGCCTGCTTGATAACAGGAGTGAAGGGACTCCTGTTCACGTCCTCCAAATCTCTATTCACCGATCCTTCCCTCATAGCTTGTTTGACCATGTCCGCTAACCTATCGTTGTCATCAAATGGTGGCCTCTGTCTACGATCTCCAACCTGCCCCCTAGTCCATGAGGGAATCCTAGAATATGTCCTTCTGGATGAGCATCCATATCCCGATCAACACCAAACTACGCAGCACTGTTTGGTATCCTTCCTGGAATTGAGCTGACATGATCTATGGGTATGCCCCCGAGTGTAGGAGCTGGTCCTGATGGTCCTGCTTTATCCTGCATCCTGTTCGCTCCATTTTCCTTATCTTGATTTGAACTGTCTCCGCTCCTGCTACTCTAGCTTCGCGATCCCTATTTCTATCATTTTCTGCAGTTACGTTCTCTTGACTTTGCACTCCAACTTGTCGAAGTAGGCTCTGCATCATCTCCTCCTACCTTTTCAGCATCCCTTCCTGCATAGCAACCATCATAATCTCCATCTCATCTCTGGTGATGAAAACTGAGGTCTGATTGGCTCCTAAAGAGGCCTCCAGACTTCCTTCATGTGGACTCCTTTCTGTTCTTTGTCTACTTGTTGATTGCTTAGTCATAGCTTCAGATCCAATCCTTTAGCTTTTCAAGTTTGAATTCCAAATCCGACGTAGCGGGTGTCAGCCCTTCTCAGTGAAAGCACCAAAGTGTTTGTGCCAAAATTAGTCACAAACCCCAGAAGTAGTGAAAGCATCAGTGATTACGCGCAGATCTAATATACCTAAGCACCGATCTCAGATCCAGATAAAGTAGAGAATAAAAATGAAGAAATAATAAAATTAAAATGAGCAAGAAAGCAAAGAATACAAGGTTTATAGTGGTTCAGCTATCTCCAACCTACATCCACTTTGAATCGATCCTTTTTATTTCCTTTTGTATTGAGATTACAGTTACAAGCCTTTGAATCAATAAATAAAATGATAGAGTTTCGCCTATCCCCGAAGAAGAGGATCCCCCTTTTAGTTACCATAGAGCTACTATTTATAGGTGTAGATCCGAAAATATCCGCCTCAAAACCTGGAACACCTTTTCTCACATGTTGGTGGCCCTCTAGATCAATTCAAAGTGATTTGGGATCGATCCAAGTACAATTCATATCGATCCAGATTGTCTCCAATCGAGTTTAGATCGATCATGGACGTTCTCGAGTGAATAAGAAAGCTCTTGTGAAAATTTAGTGGTATTTGGACTTGTAGGTTTTAAGTTATAATAAATCCAAGTTTGACATTATATGTTGATAGAGTGTACGTATCGATCAATTTGTATCGATAGTTGTTCGTATCGATGCTATGCATGTCGATCAGAGTGACGTGGAGTGATAGTCCAGGAGCGATCCATTTTTCATGCCGGGCGACTATTTCCATTTCTTAACTATGCTTCTTCATATCATTCCAATGTAACTTCATTCGTATCGTTTACTTGAAGCCGCTTCGTATCGATAACTTCCATCCCGATTCGTATCGATGCGAACCTACGCTCTTCGTATCGATCAGTCGTTGCCCTCTTCGTATCGATCCCCTACACATCCTACTCCTTATTCATATCGATCCCTAAACATCCTGAAAGCACATGCTTTTGTATCCATCCGACTCGCTTCCATGCATGCCCTTCGTATCAATCAATATTGATCGATATGAAATTCTTTTCTAAGTCCATGCAGCCATCGTACCCATCGGTTGTTCTACTCCCTATATCGATACAGCCTCGATCAATATGAGGAGCACCTACGTATCCATCCAATTGGTATGCATTGCACCGATACGAAGCCTATCGATCTGAAGTATGTTGCTATGTCCATCTTGATCGATATGAAAGTGTCAATACGAACCTGCCTTCTGTGAATATAGATCCATCCATATCTTGAGCATACGAACTCCAATTGACCTGAAATTTGAAACGTAACTTCATCGAGCCTTCTTTATCATTCCCAATCGATCCCACCTTGATTAGAGTTTGGTCAAATTTTGACGATATCGATCATAGCCTTGTTTTCGATCGATTTCTAATCCTGACATCCATCCTTTTTTAGCCAACTTGACCTTGTCCAAAAGGTGGGGTAAAAATATTGACAATAGTAACTTACAATTCCAATTATTATGCTATATTCAACTCTTTTTCATATAAAAGTAAAAAAAAGAAATTTCTATTTAGCTCATGGGAATAAGCAATGCAAACTATGAATAAAATTTGTACCTTACACACTATTCCTTAATCAAAAACCTTTAACCAAATTCAAAGAAAAAATAAGGAGTGGAGTAGAAGGTAAAATTATCAAAACTGCAAATCTACATTATTTCTATTATTTTAGCATAAACAATTAAGATTTCAACACAGAAGTGATATTTCGCATTGAAGAAGTTTTGGAAGTTTATAATATGATGTTTCACAGACCAAAACTCCTTAAGGCATATTCAAACTCAAACTATACTAATCAACTATTAAAATAGAAAAGCTATGATTTCCTCTCAGAGTATATCCTTAGCTTTGCGTTGTTTGGATTTGACACACCATTAACAATCTCTACGAGACCTCTTCTTTTGATATCTATAGTAAGAGATTCGTATATACACTAGATGTAGAAAATTAGAGGTTTGGAAGAGAATAGGGTAAGAAAATAAATAGAAAACAAAATAGATACAGAGAATTTCTTACCTGAACCCAAATGGAGTTTTTTTGAATCTTAGAAGAGATGGACTGTCATAACTTCACTAGGTTTTCAAATTAATTTGCGAATAAAAGTGAAGGGGCTAGGCTGTTATTTATAAAGGTTAGAATGCAACATAACTTTCAGATTTAAGTTACTTAAAATAATAAAATCTACACCGTTCACACACACAAAACCCAAGCCGCCACCCTTATTAACAGTCAACACTAGGTGGTCGACCGTTAGTGGTCGACTGATCCATCTATTTTGGGACCATTTATTTTCTATCGTTGTTTAATTTATTTCCTTCCTAAATTACTTTTCACATTAACGTTAATTTTAATGATTACTTAACCCCAAAATCTAATCACCGTTAACTTTCAAAATTTAAATTTATGATCATTTAATTATTTGAATTCGAATTCCATTTAGATTATTTTGAATTCGAAAAGTTCAAAAGCCAATAACTTCTTCGTCTAAGCTACATTTCAGCATATTATATATGAAAATTGATCAAAATTTTACCATGAACGCAATTGCATAAATTTCATGGCCAAACTCCAACTTTTGGAGAAAATTTTTTTTATCACTATCTTATTTAATTTAATTTATGCAATCTATTTATGGTTGATTTTACAGGGTTTTTTCATGGCAACATCGGCTGTTCTCAGTTATCCCGTTCTTTTAAAGAATCCTTCCATCATCTCTTCCTAACGGGCTATCATTCTCTCCTGTATTTCTATCATTATCGTTTCTATTTTATCTTTGTTTGTGTAGATGAATAAGGGGTTAGGTCATTAGGACACTTCCTGGTTACCCCATATCCTTGTTGGCTTTTTCCAACAACAGTTCTCCTGGTTGATGGTCTCGTCATCTTCTTAAAAGCAAGTTTCAAATTGTCAAATCCTAGCTCCTTCTCAGTAAAAGCACCAAAATGTTTGCATCAAAAATGGTACAAACACCAAATGAAGTAGTAAATATTAAAATTATTAAGAAAAAGCAAGAATAATAAAGAACACACAATTTTTATAGTGCTTCAATGAATTCTCCTATTTATATCCACTTAAACTTTGTTAATCAATTTCTATGACTTTTACAAACTGTGATTTTATGGATCGGTATTCATGGATCGATGGAGATTCAACAGAGTTTTGTGGCAAAGTGAATAAATTTTAAAAAGAAGAAAAAACCCTTTTTTGTTGCATTTCCACTCCTATTTATAGACGAATATCCCTGAAATTATCTATAAAACATGCTCTACCACGTTCCCCATATTCAACACGTCGCTTCACAAAAGTATCGCAATCAAATCTACCTAAGAAATCTCAAGTCTGTATCAATCCATGAGCTTCAGATTGATACAGATCTGACTCGGGCTCAACTCAAGGCTGATCCATGCCTTGCTCCAGGCTTGACTTGGGCTGATCTAGAGTTATTGTGCCTGAGTTTTTATTTTGCTACTCCAAGCCAATTCTTGCCTTGCTTTCGACCTAACTTGGGGGATAGCACGGTCCCAACCTAAGACCCTGGACCCAAGAAAGTGAATTTCCAAATTTTTCACTATTTTAGCTATTTTTGTATTATCTTTATCTTGACTTTTTATGAGGTTTCCCAACTCCTTAAGTAATTCTTCGTCGTTAGTTCATCAAATTTGATCATTTAATTTCCTTTAAAGACTGTAGAAAATTCGATTATAACAGATAGAGTTATAAATTAGAGTGAAAGATGAACTACAAGTGACATGTAAACTAGAAAATTAAATAAAATGAATTTAAATGGTATGAACTCATACAAAGAAGAAAAAAGTGATACCAATGAGGGGAGGAGATAATATTCGCACTAAAGGATAAAGAAAAAATCAAAGTCAGGATTAACATGGGGAAAAAGTATTAAAATAATCATAAAAAATAAATTAATTTAAATATATAAATCGAGATTGGAAATCTTGGAAATTGAGTATTCATATTGCTGATAAAATTTTCGTTCCCATAACACCAACTTAGTTTCGTTTTACATGAAGTAATTATGACGCAGAGTGCTTTCGTAATTAGGAGTTAGCAGATTTAAGTGGCGTTAAAATTGCTTTAAAAAGAAGTAACTATGTTGCTAAAGCTTACACAATTATGTAGGTTCACAATAATAGTTTGTTAAAATGCCAACTATAAATTAACCATCAATTTGATATATCCTAGACAAAATCAGGCACATATTATAAGATAATAAATGTAATAAAGTAAAGAGACACGGAGATTTACGTTGTTTGATATTAAGGAATCCTACATCCATGGGTAATGTAACATCCCCCACATGAAGGTCCAAAACTAATGGTCACGAATGCTACAGTCATCCATAGTTATTAATCCTCGGATACCAAATACGGTAATGTTATATACATTGATATAACAGAAACACATGGATATGGAAAAAAATTAAAATCATTAAACATCTTTCACATTTCATTTCAAATCATTTCAAATTTATTACATAATCCAATATTCAAGAACCATGTTCAGAGAAATTATAATTATTACAACATACGCCAAGAGAGACATACGAAGATGCCATCTTGGATGATCAGAGTCTAAACATAGGCAATTAAATAACTTTACCTTTACAACAAAACATAGCGGAATCAAAATAGAAAAGATCTCCTACTAGCCAGTTTGCCTCCTGCATATCTCCATAAGCTTATTGGTCTAATGGAGAACTTGAAAAACTTAACTCTTCAACTACTCAAAATTAATTGAGCACCCAAGAGTTTGAGGGGAAAACATAAACTTCGAGTCAAACATAAAGCTTGGTATGAATAATAACCTACTATCACAAACCAATCAGATATCTAGTGAGACATTAGCCTTTAAGTAAAAGTGATTGGGGAAAACTGATAGCTTCGAAACCATCCTTTCAAAAGCATCTATCCATTAAGTAAAACATTTGGAAGGATGGCTTCGAAACCCCTTTTGAAGTCACTGCCTTTGAAAGGTTTCGACTCCATACCTGCCGTCATTCTCCAATCCACTACGTATCAAAGCATTGATACCATGTGTATTGGTTTCGACTTAGATGAGGATGGAAGTATGTGGTCGAAAGGTAGCTACTGGAAGCGGTGAAACATAGAATCTATGCAATGCTGTTTTATTACCTTTTTAAGTAAAAGTTTTTCAACTAACTTGCATATTTGTAAAAATATTATTGGTTATCATAAACATTACCAAAATATTTTCTAAAACAATGCCGAATATATTCAGAAATTAATTAAAAATAACCAGCAAAGAAGCCCTTCCCTTAAGCAAAACAATTTAGACATTTAAATCTTCCAACTAAATTAGTTTAATTTTCATAGTAAATTACTTAGGAAAAATCCTCAAAAATTCTCAAAAATTCACTTTTAATTTGTTATCTAACATATAAAGAATTTCGGACCCAAAATCTTTCATATAACAGCCGGAAAAAAAAATTAACCTACTTATCCATTTCTTCCTTCAAAAATTCCTAATAAATTTTTCATAGCTTGGAAAATTAAGAAAAATTAAATCTTTCTCCAAAATAATGTTTTACATAACAAATTAAATCCTCATGGCATTCGAAACACAATAGATATGATTTTAGCCCTTAAAATCGAAATAAACAATTATAATTCGTGCTTGTTTAAATCAAACATATTATAAAATCTAAGTATGTCATCATCAAAATCATCATAAAAGTTTTAAACATAAAACCCAAAATCAAATGCTCTTTAAAATGAAAATAGAGATGGTTTTAATTATTATTCACCTTCCTTAGCATAAGGAACTTGAGATTTGATCTTTGGTTAATTCCCCTTGATTGCTTAGCTTTAATTAATTTTTCTCCTTTTTTTCCTCTAGGTTATGGCCAGCTTGAGCTTATTTATTTATTTATTTATTTTGGAATTATGAACGTGTAGAGAATGGGAACAAGGGTTTAGTGGTTATGGGGTTAAAGTGGACGACTATTCCTCATATTACCCTCGCCTTATTCTCTTATTAGTTAACTTAGAAAACCATTTCCATAAACTCATTCTTTAAGTTTTTATTGGGTTAAGCTCGACCTCCAATATATTTTCAAATCTAAATCCCCTTATCACTCTAATCTTTACGTTATTCTATTTAATTTATTAATTAAATCTCCTGAACAATGTTATAAAAACTAGGAGTGTTACAGGTTAATTCTCTCTTCTTATCATTCTTTCATAGTGCAAACTTTTATGACTCTATGGTAGAGAATGTTATTTTACAATATATTAATTAGAGAATAAAGTGTGATCCCCTCATGTGCCTTCTCCTTTATAGCAGATGTGATGTTACGTGGATTGCTAACATCATACACTTGTATTATTTCTTCGCTATTAGATGTTGTCACGTGTTCCTCATCTGTTTGATAGTTTGAATCCTTATTATCGTCAAATGGAAATTTTTGTCCTACATTTTCATTCTGCCTTCGTTTCCACTAGGTAATTTTGGCACATACTCCTCTAGTTACATATTTGCATTTTGATTCACATTCTGCGACTCTACATCATTTCTCGAACTTGCTCCACCTTCGCCAAAATTCAAATCCACCATTCCTCCTTGACCTCGTGGATAGCTGTTGATTTATGCTTGTGGATCAACGCCGAATTAAAGCACTTCCTTGGGGGCTATTTCACTTCATCCTGCTTTATTTTTAAGGGCATTTGTTCTGTCTTCTAGCCTCGGGTTCTGGTCTACAGCTACTCCGGCTGTTCTCAGTTATTCCACTCTTCTGAAGAATCCTTCTATCATCTCTTCCTGGCGGGTTGTCATTATCTTATGTAGTTCTGTCATCATCATCTCAATTTCTTTTCTGGTTATGTAGATGGATGAGTGTTAGATCCTGAGGACACCTCCCGACTGCCCCCGTCCTTATTAGCTTTCTCCAACAGTTGTTCTCTTGGTTAATGGTATCGTCATTTTCTTAAATTCAAGTTTCAAATCATCAAATCCTAGCTCCTTCTCAGTGAAAAAACAAAAATGTTTGTATCAAAAATGACATCAAACGCCCAATGAAGTCCTAAATATGAAAATTACAAAGAAAAGGCAAGAAATGACAAAGAAGAACACATTATTTTTTATAGTGGTTCAACGAATTATCTAGACTATGTTCATTTAAACTTTTTTATTTGCTTTCTATGAATTAGACATCCCACGATGTGAGACTAAACAAAATATAAAAAACATTGTATAGCATATTCACTATTTATAATTTACATATATTATAACACAGTATCTTTTAATTCAAGAGGATCATTGGATTGTTTTTGGCAAATTCTGCAAGAAAAAACTGAGATTTTCTAGCCTTAACCCATCCACCGTTGATTTGTGGAGATGTTTGCATGTAGTTTAAGGACCAATGGGAGCTCTGAAGTTTTTGTCAAATGATTTCACTGTTGCAGGCTTACATCCACCAATTAATACGCCTAATTCCACGATTATTATATAAAAAATTGCAGCACAAATTCTCCAAACTGAAATGACATCTACATGGAAACACTTGAATTCTACGATACTACGAACTTCAAAAATACAACACCCCAACAAGAGCATTGGGGATTTGAAAATTCAAATACATTGGATTTATTACAGCTGCAAAACAGTTCTGCTACAGGCTACAACAAGCCCCATCCACAAAAATAAAAATACACTTGAGACAAATCATCAGCTTCCAAAAAATCAAAAGAAAAGATTAACCACATACAGAGGATATTTTGAATAGAAGGTCCAACCTTTGTTTTTACCTCTTTAACAAAGAAAGTAAAATTTTCCAAAGAAAAAAAAAGCAACACTTGTTTGAGATTAATTGACAACATCAACAATCAACTTTCTTGATTTGTAGACAGACCACTTCATGCGACGGTAGTATGCAGCAGAGAGAAAAGCAAGTGAAAGTATAAATATCCATTTAAATCCCATCTGAAATATAACTTGCACATTAGTTTTATTTATTTATTTATGAAGGCAAAGAAGACGAATAAAAATGCTCTACGCTAGGATTAAAGATGAAGGCAAAAATGTCTGGTTACCAATTTGCGCTCTTCCATTTCAGGTTCTGCTGCCCACGATAAAAACGACACAATGTCTTTCCCCATCTACATACATAATGGAAATAGCCTTGAGCACACACATTATTATATAGCAACATGAAATGATATTTGATTCTGATATATGCTTGCTTGGCTTATTACCTTCGCTATACAAGTTATGGGAGGACATTTGTTATGAACTAAATTCAACTATCGGCAATGGTGAACTTACAAGAACTGCCAGGTTAAGCACATACAATTTACGGGAGGAGTTTTTTTGCTATATCTAATAATCAGTAATAAAGACAGTTTAAAGCAAAGCTCTATGCACTGACTTTAAAGTTTGACTCTTGTATTGGGAGTAAAGACGCGCCCCACCACCCCCCCCCCCCCCCCCCCCAAAACTTGGTAGCAAATATGTACAACTTAAGCCATATAAATTATCGTGAATCTGAATGAATTGTTGGTAGATATATGAATAGATTAGATAAAATTGAATAATCCAATTTGCAACCGCTGATCTTTATCAACTAAATCAAAATTTTCAGCTTAGGTCTCTCACAGGCACGAATTTTGATGAAAGCATATTACTGTAGTACAAGAATTTGACACCAATGGTTAGTGTATGCTTTTTTATTCATTTTCACAACATGTCCCATATGATTTACTAAATCCCATTTGATGATTTCTTTCACCCTAGATCTTAATTGCAAACGTTATTGAAGCTAAAATAATGTTTAATTGTTGTTTATGCCTCAATCATCAATCCCCTGGAAACGTCAAAGAGCTCTTAAGTAACATTTAAAATGAATCTGAACGATATAAGGTATTAAAAATGATGTTTTGGGTAACCTACATAGGTACACCAGAGCACAGATATGAAAAGGATCAGGTTAAAATCATGATAAGTGATTGTAAGATAGGTTTACAGACTAAAACAAGCAGGTAGCATGCAAAACTGATTTCAAAAACAAATTATGAAATTTTATATATATTTTTTTAAAGGGACTTTATTAGTAGTACCTGAGCTTCTGTAGCAGGGGTGCCATCTTCATACTCAACAGCACCATCAATAAGCATTTTGGGCATAGCTATTGCACCACCAGGGAAATATGGATTGTAGTGCAACCCATCTCTGATCTATAAAATTTCACAATGCCAGAAAGTCCAGCAATAAAGTTAGCAGAACACAGTATGTCTTGCCATAATAGAACACAGTGACAAAAGTAGAAAGGGCTCCTTTTGTTTTGGCTTTTGGATACTGATATAGCAACTCGGCATACATTATTTGTATCGCTTGCCAAGGGACATGTGACATGTCTCATGTATTGTATGATATGGACTCTTTTTGTCTATCTTTATTAGAGATAAAATGCGGCAATGCATGTTTAATGGTTCGAAGATACATCTCTTGCACTGATCTAGTGACCTTAACAGCCCAATCGAACAGTTTGCTATGACTCTAGCCTGTGATTACTTTTTAAGTCATAGGAATACACACAGGACTGCCAATCATTGTTTAAATAATGTTCAACAAATAGTCTACGAAAAGCCAACCCTTATTATTTGATGTCAGGGTGAAAATTTTAGTTGCACCAAGTCATTGTTTACAACATAATTTATAATTTCAAGATAATACGGTTTCAAAATTACGAGTTCTAAGTTTTTCAAAACTTTCATAAAGCATTAGAGAGAGAGAGCTACACAAAAAACTGAAACAGAAAAAATGTTCCAAGATGTTAAAAAAAACATTAACTTTGAAAATTGGATATTCGCAAAATAATGAGAACGATAATAATAATACTTTGAATGCATAATAATCGACAATCTACTACTGAAGTCCAGTTGTGATTTAAATTTGAATGTTGCGGATTCAAGCATTGATTTCCGCATTGAAAACCTTGCACCACACCACATGTCTATATAATGCTATTAACTATTATTATTGCATTCAAATGGCAATCAAATTTAATACATAAAAAACAAAGGCAAAAACATTACCGAGATACCAGCAGGTGGATCACGGTAGCCAGTGAGAAGGGCAAACACATAATTCTGCCCATTATGCCGTGCCTGCAAAAAAGAAATAAGAACGATGGTACATAAATATGCAAATGCATTGTAATAGTGTGTAACAGATGGCAATTTACCTTGGTAATCAAACTTAGATCCGGAGGATAGGCCCCACCATTTGCAAACCTCGCAGCTTGTTCATTTGGATATGGCTGAGGAAATCGGTCGCTTAATTTACCAGGTCTTGTAAACATCTCACCTTCGTCATTAGGGCCGTCTACCACCTCGATTTCAGCAGCCATAGCTTTAACCTCTTCTTCAGTGTATGCTACACCAACAAGATCTCTATATGATATTAGAGACATTGAGTGGCAGGAAGCACAAACTTGTTGGTATACTTGATGTCCACGTCGGATCCTGTTCATATATAGTTAAATGTTTTAATGTTTAATTGCAACAAAATTGAGCTGCATAAAATTTCCAAAGCAAATTGTGTATATATCATAATATTGACCCTTAAGATTGTATACTTGTTCTTGCAAACAATTTAATGTTAATTTCTTTCAGCTATCATCAGCCATATGCTTAATTAAACTGGAGTAAACTATTATGAACTTTGTATTTCTTCTATAATCTGAACCATGAACTGCAAGTGTTATATTCCTCTATACATAAAATATTATATTATGAATTATTGCATAGAGCCTTGGACATTTATGTATCTCATTGGTTTTTCAGTGGTGCAAAATGTTGAGCTCATACAACCAGAAGTATAAAGCTTAAGAATTCTATTGTTTATTCCACACAGTATATGGTATCAGTAAAGATCAATAGTTTTACTATGACCTCATGTAAGACAAAAGGATCATTTTTTAAACAATTACCACTATTAGAACGAACATCATCAATTCAACAAACAAAAGATTGCGTGACATTAGTAAAATAATTGTTTGAAATCATCATGGAAAATAGCAATAATACGATACTTACGAAGCATGATCATACGAACTAAGAATGCCTTTATGAGGCCAAGGATAGCTTGGGCATGCTAGACCATGCTCTGCTTCATCGGCAGATGCAACGCTACCAAAGCTCAAAATTCCAGACACACCAACTCCAATAAGTGCCAAGGCTCTTATGGACCTCATACCAGCAGATGCAGATGCCTCTTGTTCTTGCTTTGAGGCAAATGATGCCTGTAACTGAAGAAATAATCGACACAACAATGAAACAGAATGAACTAATAAATCATATTACTTGAATTAGAGGTATTGACAAAAGCTCCATATAACTTTATTTGAAAGAAGATACTAATCAACCATATGTTCCACACGGTAAATAGAGAGTTTAATATGAATGACTACGTTTTAATTTATAAACAATCAAATTTAAAGTCCATGGACAATGGTTCTTGTTCCACCTAACCCAAGGAACTTTTCTGGGAATTTTTCAATTATAATATGCATAATCATTATCAAGATGATTAAATTGTTGCTCCTGTGTATTTACTTGCAACATCACTAGTACCCACCACTCTACACTCCTGTCCCAGCTACAAACAAAGAAGAAGAAGAAAGATCAAACCCTTCTTTTAGTAACACATTATACCAATCTTATGCAGCTGCAGGCATTTATATGTGTTTTTCCTACATTTAGGTACATAAATGATTTAACTTAGAAGCTCAACGACCTTTAGAAATTGAATAAATTAACACCTTTATCTTATATAGAAAAAATTAGTAAGCGAGCAATTGTACTGTATACCATCATACACTTGGAAAAGCAATTTAGAATCTTTATATTATATATACATTAAAAATTATAATTCATATTCAACTACAGATGGGAAAGCATGTAAAAGGTCCAACTGATTACAAAACTAATGGGAAAGCATGTAAGAGGTCCAAACATCAATTTATGTTTAGAATTTCTACATATCAAACCCATCAAGAAGAATGTATGCGCCAGATATTTTGATTATGCTTATATATCCTCTTTCAAATTTGTAATGACGTCAACAAAAGAATAAGCATCATCATTTCCGTGCAAGATATATAATACAGACTTCACATTGCATGAATAAATGATACCATCAGCTTTACAGTTTTTTATGCATATCAGAGTGAGAGAACTGAAAATGGAATTCCAAATTACGAATAGGTATGCCAAGCTTGTCAAATAACTTCCATGAGCCCAATTTTTGACATTCCTAATTTGTTAACAAATAAAAATTTAAAAGTTTCTAGTATGCCCATTGCATTTATTACCTTTTTTATATGCTCAAAAACAAAAGGATATTTTACACATTATCCTAATCAAAAGATCACAATACTTCTCGTATAAAACTAATATTTACACAATATAAAAGATGGATGAATGAGCAAAAACCACTCATATCATATAGGACTAGCATTTATTCTATAAATGGATCAATAATTAAATACAAATTATATAGAAAGCGTTTATAGCAATATGGATGATTCAACGATTACCAAGATGATGAAATCTTTGTATTACTAATTCCAAATTCCTATTACAATCTACTTGAGCTATCCAGAAGAAATTTCAAATAACTAATGGCTACACAGCTTGAACGCTGAAATTTTCATGTCTGTCACATTAACGATCTAAAGATTGTGTCACTATTCTTGCACCGAGTACATATTGACTTATATTTCCAAGTTACTTGTTATAAGCTCACAACTACAAGTCCGTTTGGGAACTTTCTTTTACAATTACTAAGTAGTTTTGAATTGTAGTTTTTAAACACGTTTAAGCAAGTAGTAAAAGTAGAAGTGTTTGGATAGATGAATAAATATTAAAAAATTGATAACATTCGGATGTTAAAATTGATATAATTCATTAGTAGGTTTTTCTTACACCATGACTTGTTAACTTATTTGCAACTTGTAATTGGAAATTTAAAGTTGTCAAACATATGTTACAAAATTAACTTATAGACTAACGTCAAACAACCACTAAATCTGTTTCCTAGCTACAGCACATCAAATTAGATTTCACTCTTGCAATGGTACATTCAAAGCCATCTCACTAAGCATGCACTATGATATATTTTTAGAACATCACACCTAGAAATGCAAATATACAGATCAAAGCATTTGTTGATGTACAGCACAACTCTCCATGCTTATAAGATCATTAACAATTGACTTCGCAAAAGAAATTACATGTGGATATCTAAAGCCTAGTTGTTATTTTCTTCCTTTCACGCATACATTTTTCCTAATAAATTGAAGAAAGAAAAACAAATTAATTTATGTCACTAAAATAAAGGAAACGGCATGTCGCAAACATAAGGGCTAAAAGTATAAGATTAGCTTCATACTTTGACGTAAGAATCTTATAACAGAACTTTTGGACCGATTTTGCATCAAATAGACCGCTTCAATGATGGAAACAGAATGTGTTTTTTGCACACAAAAAATTCCAACATGTCGCATCAGTGATTGCAAAAATCGCCATATCGTACGTTCCAAAGCGCGATTTGTAAGGAATCGCAGCCTTCCCAATCCAAGAGTTAAATTGGACCGCGACCCGTGTAAAATGTACGAAAGAACGAAAATATTGGAGTTGAATACTGAATCGCGATTTTCAATTTAAACATCGAATTGAAACAAAATCAAAAGAGACTTAGTTCGGCATCGCGATCTTGATTCAGCAAAAAAAGAAAAAGAATAAAGGAGGAATAGGAAGAAGCAGCAGCAGCAAACCTGAATTGAAAAATCTAGGAGCAAATTGATTTATTTTTCTCTTCTATTTTCAGATTTTGTAGAAACCTTAGACTTCAGGGAGGAATATGATTGACAGAAAGTACTAAAAGACTGGGTCGGTATTGCTATGTCCACACATCAGATTATGAGCCTCATCCCGTTCGTACTCCCATCCTTTCGACTACTCTTCACATCCATGGACATCCTCGTAATTTAGTTTACGGAAAATTTTGACATAAACTAGTAAGTATAAAACATTAGCATTAGGTTACTTTTAATTTTCTTTATAAATTAAATCCATATTTTTAATAACAATAATAATAATAAATAAGAAGGTGAAATTCAAGAAAATATTGGAGTAATTTTTAACAAACTTAACACGCTCTTAGAGTATACGTTCATTATTTATCACCGTCATAATACATGTCGAAATGGTCGTTTTTTGTTTTAATTTCGTAAATGAACGTACACCATAAGAGCGTGTCATACTAATATTACCAATAACTCAAAACACAAGATAGCATTTTGTTTTAAATATTTCTGGTCAAGGGTTTCGGGAAAGGAAATCGATACATCCACTGAGACCAGTGTTCGTAACGTTCTCCAAATATTGAGCAGCATTAATCATGACTTCTAGGGCACCAAACGATTACATACTCATAGTTATTGAATAACCGTGGAATGAAATGATTGTTCAAGAGCTTCCTGTTAGTCAATAACAATTAGGTCAAATAGGAAATCTCAGAGTGACGATATTACAAAGTTCTCTTGATTTGAGAATACTATTTAACTTCGATGTGGATACTCCACTTTGATTATACTTAAATCATGGGGCGGTGACCATTAGACGGCTATAATTCGATCTGAATTAAAGCATTAGAATTGAAACAATATTCAATACTCAATAAGGAATTCGATTTCTCGGTTGTGTCAGGTTGGTATCACAATCAACTATAATCAACTCAAGGTCTAATCTCTAGCTAGAGTGGCATGGTTAATAGTAAATATTATTATTGAACCAATGACTTTTAATGGACTAATCGAGTTAAATATGGATAATTTTGAATTTGACCAATACTAAATTCCATACATTGTAGAGTGATATATTTTGACGATGAAAATGTATGTACATAATAGTTATTACAAGGTAACGCTTGAGAAATTGTAAAATTTGATTTTATCGATGAAATCAATAAGCGACGAATTAAGCCAAACTGTCACACCATTAGCAAAGGTAATGCGTGAATGTTAAAATTTGACTTGTTCTGTTATTAATTGATGTATAAATTCATGCTTATGAGTTGCATGGCTGAATTCGTTCAGTCTTCGAAACACCACATGATATAATTAGTTTATAATATTTATAAATTAATTAATATTTAATAAATAATATTTATTTTTCTATTTTATGTTTGGGGTGTAT
Source organism: Allium cepa (assembly GCA_030765085.1). NCBI lineage: Eukaryota > Viridiplantae > Streptophyta > Magnoliopsida > Asparagales > Amaryllidaceae > Allium > Allium cepa. Next base: position 391,534,170 of record CM060939.1, on the reverse strand, counting down.
TTAGTAAATGGAGTAGTCCTTAGAAATATTCTAGGTGCTAATACTAACTAATATGTTTATAAAAGTTATATATGTATATGTTAATATATGATTTCGATATACATTTAATTTGGATTTAAATTGAACTGTTGCAATGGATTTTTGTAGTTTATTAGTCCATTAAGGGGCAAATAAGGGCTTGGCCATAAGGGAATAAATAAGAGGTCTTAGGAGTTGGACTTACCAATAGAGAACAATGGAAGATATTTTCAACTTGTTCCTCTATATAAGCAACTCAAACCTAAATTGCTTTGTTCTTGCTTTCTTCCATCCTTGGCCTCCATTTATATCTATCCTCCCTTATCATAGTCAATCTCCATTTAGCCCTCTATTTAGTCTTAAAACATCAAATAACTCAACTCAAGTGGTGGTACGTCAAAACCAACAACTTTAAGTAGGGATCTAGAGATCTATGAGACTTTCAAAATCGACTGCATCACAATTAGGTAGACTCTAACTTACATATGTATTGTTATTATATGCTATTTGGAATCAATTTTATATACATCAATTTCCATGCTTTAGTTATAATTCAATATATTAATCTAACAGTAAGTTAAATGCATTTATTAGTTTTAACATAATAATATAATAAAATGTACATGTATATTTTTTCGGACATATAACCGTTCTAAAGTATGTAAAATAATTTTTTCGAATTTGAAATATTTTTTGCTACTTTTAAATTATTAATTATCAACTAAAGTCCTTTAAATTATAATATATATTTATATCAAATTCGAATTAAAATAATATATATGACAACTAAAATTAAACTGCTCTCTGTAATTAGAAAAAGATTTGGCCAAAAGATATTTATATATTTTTATTATTATATAGTAATCAAAAAGGGTACTTTTAAATTATATGTTAGTGTGTGTGCATATGTGTGTATATGTGTAATTACTTTTAGCATTTTATAAAAACATTATTGCTGGAAGTATATATAAACACATATTTTTTATAATTTGTATTTATGCTCAATTTAAACACACACACACACATTAAATTTAATTAAAAAACTTAGTTTCAGTCGCATTATATTTAAATCAACATATTTATTTCATAATAATATAACTTAGTCAAATATAAGATATTTACAACTTTGGATTAAAATCTTAGGTCTAAATTTTAATTTTAATTTTTGTTACCAATCGAAAATTAGATATATTATTTAAAATTCAAATTTGAAAATCTTAACTCGGTAAACTTATATATGATACTTTATAAAATTATATTTATTATTTTATTAAATAAATAATCATATATATATGTGTGTGTGTGTGTGTAACATGCCGCCATTTTGTACGCTTTAAATCGAAGGTAAACCACACACGTCGGACTTAAACCGTACAGAAGGGCGGATTGTTATGTGGTAAATAAGAAAAAGCAGAGAAGAAAAATATAGAATATTATAGCGGAACGATAAAATATAATCATCAAATAAACAGTTCATGAAGCTGTTTACAAAACATTTGATTTTACTTATACAATACATATCAGAGTTTCACATACCAGAGAATAATAAAATGCAGCGGAGTACATGATGCAGTGAATAATAAAATAGATAATAGTAATAATATCTTCGTCTTCGTCCTCCAAAATAAAGTCTTCAAATCTTGAAATGCTCAGACTGACCCGAGCAAATTGAAAAGACAAAACACTCGAGTCAGAACTAAAAGATCTTATGTAAGTTAAATCAACTGAAATAAATATGAGTGTAACGGCGTCAGAGATGTTTATGGGATTTTATATCTCCTATCCAGTGTCAAACGTGAGTGCAGTAACTTAAGGGATGCTCGGGATTCACATCTCCTAAGGATTCGTTAAACTATTTACTATGTAGTAATATTTCGCTATTATAATAAAGTCTATTAGTAAAATAAACTTACTTTAAAATAGCGTTAAGGGGTTACCCATATAGCCCTTACCACGTAATAGTCCCAGTAGTCCATCCAGCATCATGGTTCCTCCTAATCGGGAAGCCACCAGAGGATACCACACGGGCTGCGGGAGAAAACCAAACTCGTACAAGGCGTGCTAGGGTAGGTGACATGGCACAACTAGGCAATGTCATGGTAGATATACCAATTACGCTTCCGGACCGGTGGTAACGAGTAGCAGCTACTACCGCCCATCTCAAGCCACACCACCAAAATCAAAAGGGCCCCAAACAATCACAAAGTAATAGAATGGTATCGAAGGAGTGTGTCCGATAAAAGGTGTTACCTTCTTAGCCCGTCAATCGCTCATGTTTTAGCCACCTTATGCCAACTCACGGGAGTCAGTCCACGTATATACCTCAAAGGAAACGCCGCCACCATCATACTTCATTCTGGAATCTCCACCGCGTACACGGTTGTTAAAGTGGTTTTCAGAGTTGGCAAAGAGTATGACAATTTCCGATCCCGGTCTCTTCAACAACCAAACGTTATTATAACACAATGGTCATTTCAAAGTACTTATACTTCAAAACCAGAATATACTATCCATTTCAAAACCATATAAATACGATATCATTTCCCTTTCAAAAACCAAATCAACATGATATCATTCTTATAAAAAACCCAAACCAATATAATATTATTTTTATTCCAAATATATCCCTTTTCCAAAATCATAGCACTTTCAACGTTATAGCACTTTGAAATCAAAACACTTGAAATATAACACTTGCAAATTATAATACTTTGAAACTCAAACTTTGAAACATAACTTCCACCACTTAAATGGTTTATATATTTAATTACTATATAAAATAAAATAGTTTGAATTTAAAATTACTTTATAAAGTAAAATAATTTCCTCGACTTCACAATTTTATTCACTTTAAATTAAATCCCAATTCATAACTTTCAACTCACTTTCAGCTTCAATAAACCATTTCAATTTCAATATGTTTCAAACTTTGAGTATTAAACAATTTCAAAACTAAGGTTGGTAATTACGATTAAACAATTTAATGTACTATTATTTAGTTTTGAAATATTTGCATAATAAATCCATTATCATTTAAATAAAACTCAAATTACAAATAACTAAATATTTCCTTCAATTTATTTATACTTGAAATATTCGTTTAATTCATCTTAAACCAAATTCAGTTATAAAAATCATACCTTTAAAATCTCGATTTTATTAAATTTCAAATAAATTTCATATTTATCTTCCCACCTTATTCCCATTTAAGTTATTATAAACTCCAGAAATATACTTTAAATAAATACTTAACCATATTATATCTTAATAAAATCAAACTTTATTATTAAACTTCTTTTATACTTTAAACCAATTTTATACATAGCTTAAAACCAAGAATTTAACTATATATAAAATGACATTTATAAAATATCCAAATCAATATCTCATAAAACCATATATTTCTTTACAAAACCACAAAAAAAATCATTTCAAAATATTTATATATATAGACCGTGATGTCTGTGTATAATTTTCTACCCCATGGTCAAGTGATACGTATATTTATCATTTCAATCCGTAATTTAAAATAAAAATACGGTTATATATCATTTCAAACCGCAATCCCGAATGAAATAAAAATGCATAACAACTTGTAATTTATAACAATACAAAATGTAACATCCATTCATCCAATATCAACCATCAACCATTTATCACAATCATCATCCAATTCAAAAATACATCAATATAGAATAGATAATAAATAACAGGTATTTACTGGCAGTTTATATTCAATAATAAATTAAATAACAATTTAACTGGCAGTTTATATGCAATAATCGATTAAATAACAATTTAATTCAAATAAATTCAATTTAATTGAGATGATAATTAAAAATATGCCAACCAGTCACAAATAAATTTCTAATCACATCATAAATCCATTTAACAAACATAAGAAATTTTAGAAGTTATGAGTAGGTTAAAACACTCACCTTTGGATTTAAATTGAATTTAAATCCAATTTAAAATCAAAATTCACACAGTCTCCAAATCCATCCAAACCTATGTCTAAATCTCCGAAATTTCAATACGATCCCAATGCAAGAAACCGAGCCTAAATCGGACCTCGTATGTCAAAGATATACACATTAGAACGAATTGAAATAAAATTTAAATAAAATAATGCAAACTTATACCACGTCAGCATCGCCTCCATCACGTATCACTATCAGGTTTCAAGCAGAAACCCTAGCCGCCGCCTCAATCAACTCCTAACGCGATGAACCACGCGACCAGACAACGATCAGACCTCCCCGTTCGCTTCACCTCGGCCAGGCGCACGCAACCATGGGTGCGCTGCCACCTGCGAGGTCCCCCTCAACAAGCGCCAACGCCACATCAACCCGTCCACCATGGCAAACTCACGCACCTCCAGATCCGAGTAACCGTGCCGATGAGTAAGTCTCGACGCCCTCCTCCTCCCTACACAACCCGATCGAGCTAAAGTTAAAGATCTGCCGTTAATTGAGTGTGTGGCCTATGAACAGCCGAGGATTCTTCGACGATTATTGGTCAAATGAAAATCCAAATCGAAAACGAATTGTAGATTTTGGTTGCACTCGTCGAGAGCTTCAAATCCATATATAATTTTCTATGGTTTGAGGAGATTGAATTTTCAATTTGATTTTTGAATTACAATTGGATTTGGAATTGTCTGTCATTGACATGAGGAGGTGAGAAGGAATTATACGTACAGACAAATCACAATGAGAAACAATTAGGGTTTATAAAAGGGTTTTTATAGATAAAGCTGAAAATAAAATAGATGGACAGGATTGATTTGGGTTTTGAACGAAATTGACCCGAAAAGCCCGTTTCGATTTCGGAACGGAAATAGCTCAACCCATATATTAAAATATATGTTTTCAAATTTCACAATCAATGGAACAGGTTTTAAGTCCAAATGCCATTGTAAGAATAAGTTATGCAAAAATCAAGTTATTTCAAATTGATTTCAATTAATTTCAATTTAATTTATTTCAAGGCGTTTCAAGCGCGTACGATCAAACGACGAGTCTGATTGTTATGAAACTTGAAATCCTACAATAATTCACCGTTACCGATCCGATGAAACTGGTTTCGTTGAAATCCGAGTCAGTGGCTAACATGGCTATTTTCCCGTAAATTAAATAAATTAATATTAAATTAATTAAATCACTATTTCAATCAAATTCTATAATTTATAAAAAAATTCACTTTTGATTTCTTAGACAATTATAATAACTTAAAACAAATTTCTATGGTAATTCAACATTAATTATTTCGCTAATTATCATATTTAATTTCAATTTCAATAATTGTAGAAATTACAAATTTAATTTTTCCATAATTCATTTAATTGACCTTTCACTCTATTGTTCAATCATCATTATCAAAAGGATGAAGTTAATATTGGTTCATGATTGTTTACACTAATACTCTCAGATTTCCTCTAAATTTCCATTTACGTAACATTTAAATATTTAATTTCATTTAATTGCAATTAATCCTATTATCATAAATTAAATTCCAATATATTGATAGAACTTTATTTCCATTCCCTTTATTCAACCAATTGTCATATTATAAATAGAATTGACATTATTTCCAATTATTTCCTTAGTTTACACCAACATAACTTTTAATTTAGATTTATTGCAATTGATTTAGATCTAATTCAATAAATTAAATGAATGGGTAAATAATTAATAATTATCACTATTTGCCTAATTTAATCACGTTCATACTTAATTATCAACCAACAATTATTATAATTGCTTTTCTAGCATTGATTCTATCAAATTAGAACTTATTAAGTATTATTCCATCAATTAACATAACTTTGAATTAATTTCCCAATTTACTAATTTCAATCAATTACAACCTTACAATTGTTTCAATTAATTGGTACTGCACTAAATTAGTTATTTATCAACTTGCATTAACCTTATTACCTTAATTTACATTCAGTTACTATTAATCCATATTCTATTTCATTGGTTAATTCAATACTTCCTCTTATTTACTTATTTCAATTTTATGACCAAGTGCAACAATTTACACTATTTCATTATTGGGATTTCACTTCAATTGTCAATAATTAATTTTAGTTGCCAATGCTACATTCATTTCTAACATTCGCTTCATTATAAGTTATAAAGTTTTTATTTCTTTCTAAATTTAATTAAAAAAATCTTATTAAATTACCCAATTTAATTATCGAATTTCTACGGGTCGTTGCACTCTCCCTCACTCAAAACTTTTCGTCCCCGAAAAGGAAAAGAAAGAAAAAGAAAGAATTAAATAAACAATATATCTTATTTAAAATATTAGCTTTATAAACAAACAAATTTACAAAATTGATAAATTCAAATAAAATATACAAATTTACAACCATAAAACCTTTTTATACTCAAATTAATAAAGTTTGGAAAATACTTTTCAAAAAATTTCTAAGTCCGAAAATTACGGAAAATTTCGGCAGAGTTTCATTTGTACGGAGAGGCTCGGGAGAAAATATAATATCAAATATAACAATATTTAACATATATTTTCCACGATACTATATCCCAACATAGGAAAAATAATATAATAACGCTATAAAACTATAATCCGAGAACGTACCTATTTGTCGGGCAAACAACGTTTAATTATGAAACCAAAAGCAGTAGCAGTTGCTTCCATCACTTGTATTTCACTTATATAATCCAAAAATGTTAATAATTACATAAAATGAAATATTTAAGTTGTTTCAACCGTTAACCAATGAATCAAATAAATAACAATCATTGGCAACCAACAGCATACACATTATATACAAATCAACCATTCAAGCAAGACAAACAACTGGTTTGTTCGGGTTAAGGTACTTTAAATAACATAGAATGACAAATAACTATGAAGTATTCCATTTACTCAACAGTCTTAGATAAACTCAATAGATTATTCATACATCTAAGCAATTAAAAGTATCTTTTCCCCAAACAACTCATAAACCAAAACAAACAACAATTTCAAATAATAAATTTAGTTCATTCTTATTAATTTCATTTCACAACATTTATTGTTTCATTCCATTTTCATTCATATAATGATTTATCTTTTGATTTACATTTTATTCCTTACATTTTTCATTTATTTACCTTTAGTTATGCATAGCTTCAAACATTAACTTAAGTTTATAGTCTTTCACTTACCGTATTCATCTCCCTACTTATTTTTAAAATAATTGACTTCAACATTTACTTAAGTCTATAATTACTTACTTACAACATTTACCTTCTATCATATTTTATTATAGTAAGATTTCCATTATAACTTAAGTTTATAACAATTACAACATCAAATTTTTATTTATTAAAGAATTTCATTGAATACTTTCATTACTTCAAGTTTACTAGTATAATATCTTATTACATTTCTTATAAGCATTAGAACTTCTAATATTTGGTAAGTTATATATATGCTTTTAAGGATGTAATTGAAAGTTACACAAGTTTATTTTATTTCTTTTAATTAACTTAATGTTCAATACTAATAGCCTTTGTTTCTTAGGTTAAAATTTCAAATTTCCCTTAATCTCATTTATAACTTAGCATTAAATCTCTTATTTCATTAGAGGTTTCAATTATTGGAAAATTTCCATTTCGCTATACTAATTAAAACTATTAATTAACGGAAATTTAAGAACTAAATACTGGGTTAAAATTTCTCGTTTAAAATAATAGATAAATGTGTATACTTACAATTTATATATCCAATTATATTTAAAACAATTAAAATTTATATTTATTTATTTATCAAAATGAATCTGTAGTAAAAATACTACAGTGGTCTTCCCACTTCGAAACTCGAAAATAAATATCGATGATGTGTGCACTCATCATCGAAATTATTTTCCAGCGACAAAGAAGGGAGTACATAACTTAGTTCTTCCAAAAAAATTTTAAAAAAAATTCTTTCAAATCATATTGTAATATATATATATATATCAGAAAATACTCATAACAATGTTATTATATTCCAAAATCCTTTGAAAGCAAATTTCAAAATCTTGGAACTTAAGCTCTAAAATTTCAAATTTTCATTTATTTTATTTACACATCTATATTTTAAACACTACTTTTAATTTCCAATACTAACAAACAAATATATATAACAGCCAAGTATAACCTTTATAAAATTTATTACTTTATATACAGAAAATATAATAGGAAAAATTATTTCATTCACCTATATTCAAAATAAATATTGTGTCGGTCTGTCCTATTAAGTGTTTAGAAATCCCTATTGATGTCATAGCATCTTATGCACCAACCAGAATTTATAGATACAAAACGGAATAAATTAACACAATATCAAAACCTTTTATAACACTAACAAATACGCTCTCGTATATATATATACACACACACACACACACACATACACACACACACACACACACACACACACACGCTCAGCGACTCATCATAGGGTATTACTACCCTATTAATAAAGAGTCAGACCCCACAAAGCTAAGGTTTTTGGCTAAACCAAAGCTTTGATACTAGATGTAACATCCCATCATTTTGTACGCTTTAAATCGACGATAAACCACACATGTCAGAATTAAACCGTACAGAAGGGCAGATTGTTATGGGGTAAATAAGAAAAAGCAGAGAAGAAAATATAGAATCTTGCAGCGGAACGATAAAATATAATAATCAAATAAACAGTTCATAAAGCTGTTTACAAAACATTTGATTTTACTTATACAATACATATCAGAGTTTCACATACCAGAGAATAATAAAATGCGCGGAGTACATGATGTAGTGAATAATAAATAGATAACAATAATAATATCTTCTTCTTCGTCCTCCAAAATAAAGTCTTCAAATCCTGAAATGCTCAGACTGACCCGAGTGAATTGAAAAGACAAAACACTCGAGTTAGAACTAAAAGATCTTATGTAAGTTAAATCAACTGAAATAAATATGAGTGTAACGGCGTCAGAGATGTTTACGGGATTTGACATCTCCTATCCAGTGTTAAACGTGAGTGCAGTAACTTAAAAGATGCTCGGGATTCACATCTCCTAAGAATCCGTTAAACTATTTACTATGTAGTAATATTTCGCTATTATAATAATGTCTATTAATAAAATAAACTTACTTTAAAACAGCGCTAAGAGGTTACCCATATAGCCCTTACCACATAATATTCCCAATAGTCCATCCAGTATCATGGTTCCTTCTGATCGGGAAGCCAACAGAGGATACCACACGGGCTATGGGAGAAAACCAAACTCATACAAGGCGTGCTAGGGTAGGTGACACAGCACAACTAGGCAATGTCAGGGTAGATATACCAATTATGCTTCCGGATCTGTGGTAACGCGTAGAAGCCGCCCATCTCGAGCTACACCCTCAAAATAAAAAAGGCCCCAAACAATCACAAAGTAATATAATGGTATCGAAGGAGTGTGTCCGATAAAAGATGCTGCCTTCTTAGCCCGTCAATCGCTCATGTTTTAGCCACCTTATGGCAACTCACGGAAGTCGGGTCCACATATATACCTCAAAGGAAACGCTACCACCATCCTACTTCATCCTGGAATCTACACCCCATACAGGGTTGTTAAAGTGGTTTTTGGAGTTCACAGAGAGTATGACAACTTCCGATCCCGGTCTCTTCAACAACCAAATGTTATTATAACACTGTGGTCGTTTCAAAATAATTGTACTTCAAAACTAGAATATACTATCGATTTCAAAACCATATAAATACGATATCATTTCCCTTTCATAAACCAAATCAACATGATATCATTCTTATAGAAAACCCAAACCAATATAGTATTATTTTTATTCCAAATATATCCCTATACGAAAATCATAGCACTTTCAACGTTATAACACTTTGAAATCAAAACACTTGAAGATGAGTAAGTCTCGATGCCCTCTTCCTTCCTACACAACCCGATCGAGCTAAAGTTGAAGATCTGCCATTGATTAAGTGTGTGGCCTATGAATGTCCAGGATTCTTTGACGATTAATGTTCAAATTACAATCCAAATCGAAAAACGAATTGTAGATTTAGGTTGCGCTCGTCGAGAGCTTCAAATCCATATATAATTTGCTATGGTTTGAGGGATTGAATTTTCAATTTGATTTTTGAATTGCAATTGGATTTGGAATTGTCTGTCATTGACGTGAGGAGGTGAGAAGGAATTGTACGTACAGACAAATCACAATGAGGAACAATTAGGGTTTATAACAGGGTATTTATAGATAAGGCTGAAAATAAAGATGGACAGGATTGATTTGCGTTTTGAATGAAATTGACCCGAAAAGTCCGTTTCGATTACGGAACGGAAATAGGTCAACCCATATATCAAAATATATGTTTTAAAATATTTTACAATCAATGGAATAGGTTTCAAGTCCTAATTCCATCGTAAGAAGAAGTTATGCAGAAATCAAGTTATTTCAAATTGATTTCAATTAATTTCAATTTAATTTATTTCAAGGCGTTTCAAGCCCGTACGATCAAACGACAAGTCCGATCGTTATGAAACTTGAAATCCTATAATAATTCACCATTGCGGATCCGATGAAATATTTTCGTTGAAATCTGAGTCAGTGGCAAAATGGCTATTTTCCCGTAAATTAAATAAATTAATATTAAATTAATTAAATCGCCATTTCAATCCTAATTCTATAATTTATAAAAAAAATCACTTTTGATTCCGTAGACAATTATAATAACTTAAAACAAATTTCTATGTTAATTCAACGTTAATTATTTCGCTAATTACCATATTTAATTCTAATTTCAATAATTGTAGAAATTACAAATTTAATTTTTCCATAATTTCATTTAATTGACCTTTCACTCTATTGTTCAATCCATCATTATTAAAAGGATGAAGTTAATATTGGTTCATGATTGTTTACATTAATATTCTCAGATTTCCTCAAAATTTCCATTTATGTAACATTTAAATATTTAATTTCATTTAATTGCAATTAATCCTATTATCATAAATTAAATTCCAATATATTGGTAAAACTTTATTTTCATTCTATTTATTCAACCAGTTGTCATATTATAAATAGAATTGACATTATTTTCAATTATTTCCTTAGTTTACACTAAAATAACTTTTAATTTAGATTTATTGCAATTGATTTAGATCTAATTTAATAAATTAAATGAATGGGTTAACAATTAATAATTATCATTATTTGCCTAATTTAATCACATTCATACTTAATTATCAACCAACAATTATTATAATTACTTATCTAGCATTGATTCTATCAAATTACAACTTATTACATATTATTCCATCAATTAACATAACTTTGAATTTATTTCCCAATTTACTCGTTTCAATCAATTATAACCTTACAATTATTTCAATTAATTAGTATTGCACTAAATTAGTTATTTATCAACTTGCATTAACGTTATTACCTTAATTTACATTCAGTTACCATTAATCCATATTTTATTTCATTGGTTAATTCAATACTTGCTCTTATTTACTTATTTCAATTTTATGACCAAGTGCAACAATTTACACTATTTCATTATTGGGATTTCACTTCAATTGTCAATAATTAATTTTAATTACCAATGCTACATTCATTTCTAACATTCGCTTCATTATAAATTATAAAGTTTTTATTTCTTTCTAAATTTAATTTCAAAAATCATATTAAATTACCCAATTTAATTATCGAATTTCTACGGGTCATTACAATATATATTATAAACATATTTTTATATCAAACAATATAATCATGGCAATTTACACACATATGCAGTTGATATAAATCTCATTATCTACACACACATGTCATCACACATATATGTCATCTCATATATGCATGAATACACACACACATTCATATTGATGTACATATTATATTTATTTATTACATATTAATTAAACAAAATGAAACAATAAATAAAATACGATTTTATTAGAAACAACCATGTTAAATCTAATGTTAAATATTAGATTTCATAGGGCCATTAAAATCCAATTAGGAAAAACTCATTTCAACCATTGCCAAATGGGCCAGATCTAGCACTTTTCATGTTTTTTTATGACTACCGAAGTCATACTTTCAATAGCATTGCCCTTCGTATGGTTAGGCCTACAAAATCATTAAGATTAGTTGCCCTAGGAGGGCTAAGTTATGGACAGACCATTCAGAAGAGGAGTACCTAACAAAAGTTAGATTATTAGTATATTTTGTCTGGTAGGTCCGAGTCAGCTAAAGGTTAGTAGTTAGCCAAACAAAACTATATTGTTTGGATAGATAGTCCATTTGTTACCTAATTTGTATGAATACATGATATTGCTTTATTGTTTTAACCAGTTTGGTTCCAGGATTAAGATTTGCAAAAGATATGTTTTGAAAGGATATTAGTGCGGGAAAACCCGTTCCGCTAAGCAGCGTAGTCTCACTAAATATCAAATAACCGAGATGTATAGTATTATTCACACCAGGCTTTGTGTCTAACCCAAAGTTTATGTTTTTCCCCTTAAACTTGCTCAAAAGTGATTTGAGTAAGCTAAAGGTTAAGGATTTTCAGGTTTTAGTAGATGGACGAATAAAGCTTCCGGAGACAAGCAGGAGGATGATTGTAACGACCTGTATTTTCAACTATTTAGAAATATTAAATTTAACATAATTATTGAATAAAAATGGTTATAAATAAAGATTTTTCGATTTATTAATCAAAATGTTATTAGATGTATGTTATAATATGAGATAAAATCCTTAAATAACAAATTTCATTAAGTTAAAAAATGACAACCCAAATCAATTGAACGCGAGACAATGTTGGGTCGCATATTAACAACAAGATTTGAAATAACAAATGTTGATGTTGTAAAGAATAAAATGAATGTTTATTTCTAATTGGAAAATTATTGTAAAGTTAAATTCGACATAATTGTGGAGTTTAATAAGGAATAAAATAAACGATGTACTAAAGGAGAAATCATACGTCATTTAATTGAAATTGGTTTTAGCATTGATAAGTAAATTTATAATCCTTGTTTGTAAACAACAAATTTATAGATATTTGAGTTACTAAGCTGTAACAATTGTTTTATTGCTCATCTCATTAGTTAATCGGTTTTGAAATTAATTTGGTAATTAATGAGAAATTAACGTAATTAAATATTGCAGTTATTATAGGCAAAGACGTTAACTGTTGAGCGATGAGTGCAATAAAATGGAAACTTATGTTCAGTAAATTACATAAGGGAATTGTTAATTTAATTTAAAGAACAATCAAATCAAAATAAAAGAATTTGTTTGAAATTTAAAATATAGCGAACTATGATTTTATTGCTGTTGTAATTAAATGTTGAAATTAATTTAATTTTTAAATCTTGGTTTTAATATGAATTTTTTCGATTTCAAAAGATTATTAAAAATTCTGTTTAATCAAGAATGAAGGTAGAAAACTTTAATTTAGAATTTAAAAGTGATTAAATCAGTTTAATGATAAAAAATTTTAATTAACGTGTAAGAATAAGTGATACCAAACGAATTAGTTGTTTTAAATTGAAAATTTATTTTGTTTTCAGATTTAATTAACAATCGATTTATGTTCAAGCGTAAAATATTATTTTTGCAATGTAATTATTCAAATTTGATTCAAATGTGTAATAATAATAAAGTCGATTTATTAATGAACGTTGTGGTTTGTAATAACATATTTGTATAGTAGAAATGTTGTATTTGTCCATAACTGTGAATTGGTAAATTATTTGAATATAATTTATTTAAATTTTATTGAACGATAAAACGTTAGCATTCGTATACAATGAAATTAAGCTTCGAAACTAGCTCCATTGTGTTCAGAAGGCCATTTTACATATTGATTACCTGTCAGCATGCCTCGATTGGAGTTCAGGCTATTTTGGACCTTACGCTATAAATAGGCAAGCCCATCGAGACTAAAAAATTATTAAACAAATATATATAACCCTACTTTTCATGCCTTCCGTCTATCCTTTTTCTATGGCTGAAAATCTTCCATCTTCTTCCCCCATGATCTCTCTCGTCTCTCAATAAATCTAGACGACCCCAAAATGATAGTTGTAGAGCTTGACCTCCTCTACAATCTGTACATTTGGATCAAGCTAGTTACGCTGGATTCGCTAGAATCGGGGATCAAAGGTGGTAGCGTTTATGGTTGTCTACGAGCGGAATAGGGCGTCGAAGGTTGTGAAACTCTGGGCGAGGGTGGAGCTTATCGAGGCGAGTTCGGTGGTGGTCTTGGATGTTGTATCAGAGGCCTGCAGTGGCATCGATTGGTGGTCAAAGTGGACATGGTCATGGGTTCACGCATGCAAGCTCGGGCTTGGAGAAGATGTAGCGTGATTTATTTTTAATTTTTTATTAAACATGGACAAATTGTTATTTTATTAATAAAACTTCTAACTCGAATAACTTTTGCATGCAAGCTCTGATTGACGCCTAGTTTTTTCGTTTGATTTGATCGAAATTCCGAACAACATGAAACTAGTTTGGTCAAATTTGGAGACTGTTAAAATTTTGGGCTTTGTTGTATTTTTAATCGGCTTAAATCAAAAGTGAGTGATTAAACCCACTCACACAATACTAAATTTTCCGATGTTAGTTAAATTGAAATCATGATGTGATAAAAATTTATTGGTTGTTATTTGGTAGTTTAAATTGACATTTAAATTAATTTGATTTTTTATATTGAATTAAATTGACATTTAAATTAATATTAAATTTAATTGCTAGTTAAACACCGACAATTGATAACTAGTACCTGTTGTGATATATTGGTTGATTTGGATGTTGGTTGCAATTGGATGTCTATTAATTGATATGTTGGATGTATGGTTGTTTGTTTATTCAGACATATCCATATTATTATCCTATTTATTATTGAACATCATATATATTACAACTTGTAATATTTGAAATGAATTAAAAGAAGTTGAGATGATATATACCTATGTCATTTAAATATGGGTTGAAATGATATATATCCATCAATGTAATTAAAATTGAAATAAATGATCACTTGATCATAGAGTAGAAAATTATATATGGACACCAGATTTGGTTAAATTAAATGGTTTCTAAAATCTTAATTTGAATTGATTTGAATGAGATTGTTTTAAAGAAATTGAAATTTTGATTTATATGAATTAAATTATTTTCTAACTCGAGATTTGAAATGTTGAAATTAATACTGTTTAAATGAAATTGTTTAAGGATTTAATCTGAAATCTTAAAGTGGCTATTGGAATATGATTTGAATTTATTGAAAGTGAATAATTGTAAAGATTTATATTTTAAAGTAAAACTTTGAATTTAGTTTAATAAAAATGGTTTAAATTGGTATTTCAAATATTGGAATATGAAAATGGTTTTAAACTAAATTGTGTATGATGAGAATTTGAACTAAGACCTTCAGTCATTTAAATAGGATCTTTTAAATTGAATCTGAAGTAAAGTTTGAAATTGTTTGAATTGAGGCTGATTTAGATCGAAATTTGAATATGAAGTTGACTGAAATTAGAAGTCGAAATTGGAATTCATTATGATTTGGATTTTGAACCTTATTGTGAAAGATAGAAACAGTTTTAATACAGACTATTTTAATATATAAACTATTTTGTTTACCAAATTATTTTATACATTAACTATTTTAATTATCTAAACTCTTTTCAATATTAAAAGTATTTGTTTTATTCCAAAATATTTTTCAATATAAGAATTATTTTAGCTATCCAAATTACTTTCAATATTCAAACCATTTTAATTATTCAAAACCATCTTTCAATATTCAAACTGTTTTAAAGGGGACCTATTTAGATTTAAATCGTTGATTTAAATATGAATGTTTTGATATGAAGGTATAACCTATTTTGAATTAAAAATGATTTTGAAGTGAATTTGATATTTTGAGATGAAATATGACTTGTTCTTGAAATTTAAAAGAACCAACCAGTGTGAAAAATTACGTTTGATTGTTAAAGTGATCAGGGCCGAATATTGGCATACTCTTTGTCAATACTGGAACCACTTTAACAACTGTGTATGCGGTGGATGTTCTCCAGAATATAGAGGTTGAATGGGAGGCGTTTGCTAGATTTGATTAAAGAGAACGATAATGGATAGACCCCGACACCTGTGTCAATTTGAAATGACTAAAACAAGAGCCATACCTGACCAGTGAGGTTAGCTACCTCTAGCAACATCTTTTCTTCATATTACTATATTAATTTTGACTCTATTGGTGCACCTTGATTTGATTATGGGATGGATGTTCGAGATGGGCCGTTAGGGATTACCACCAGTCAGGAAATACCAAACGATGGTATCCTACCTTGGGCATCACCTCACATGCTTTGTTATACCCTTTATCCTTATTCGCAATCACTACGATTTTGTTTTAATGTTGTCCTATAACGGCGGCTCCCTGGCTACCGATGTTACCGGTTGTGTTACTAAGGCAAACTATAGGACAATGCTTAAAAAAGTGTTAAGGGGGATTAATGTAAAGCCTTAATGCTAGGAAAAATATTTATTTTATTAATAAACATAACATATATAGCGTATCTTACTACATATAGATAGTTTGATGGATCTTTAGGAGATGGAAAATCCCGTCAATCTCTGTAGTTATTGCACTCATGTTTTACACTTGATAGAAGATGGAAAATCCCGTAACATCTCTGAAGCTATTATACTCATATTTACTTGTTATTGATTTAACATACATAGAAACTTTTAGTTCTGATTCGAGTGTTTTGTTTTTCATTACGCTCGAGTTAGCCTGAGTGTTTCAGTGTTGAAGACATTATTCCTTGAAGATAAAGATGGAGTTTGTTAGATCGTATTTACTATTATTATTCCGCTGCATTATTTTGGTACATTTATTGATTATACTCTGATTATGTTGCAAAAATTGTGCAATCAAATGTATATTGTAAAACAGCTTCATGAACTGTTTATTTGATTATTATGTTTTATCATTCCGTTGCGAGATCTATGTTTTGTTTTCCTTCTTTTCTCTTAATTTCTTATTGAACCCTATTGATAATTTAACATTTTGAATGGTTTTAGTTAGACATGTGTGGTTTATTGTTGATTTAAACCGTCCAAAATGGTGGGTCGTCACACTGATGCTAGTTATATTTAGGAGTTGTTTTGTTTCATTTCTGCTATGTTGTATTAAGTCAGTTATGACTATTTAGTACTCTGGTCATCCAAGGAGGCATCTTCATATGTCTCTCTTGGTGTATTTTGTAATAATTATATTGATCTGAACCCGGGAAGCGTTTGGGATTGTGTAACTTGGATATGAAATGTTGTTTTAAATGTATTCAGAAAAGTGTTTTAATCTGTATTGATTTTATTTCATATTCAAATACTTCTGATATTATGGATATCATTTACATTATTGTATTTGGTCATCGAAAGTTGATACTATGGATGACTGCAGCATTTGTAGCTCTTAGCTTTGGGCCATCATATAAGGGATTGTGACGACCCGTAATTTTACCACTTTGAAAGTGGAATATTTAATTTGTTTAAATATTCAAATGTACAAGTTTCAAACTTAAACAATCAAGTTTTATATGATAAATAAGAATGGTAAACTTATTTTTGATGTTGAATAAAGATTTTGGATTTCAATTGTAAAATTGACAAAAGTCGAATTCCAATAAAGTAAGATAAATATTCGTGAAATTTATTTAAAGGATAATAATTCCTTTTAAATATATATATGAACAATGTCAAACTCATTTGATAATAATAGTAATTTAATTTATAATGGTTCGATAAATATATAAAACTTGTTTCAAATTTCGTCGCATACCGATAAATCGATATTGTATTTTTATAAATAGATTTGGGTATTGTTTTATATTACTTTATAAGTCAAGTATACTTGTTTTAATTATTTAAATGTAATAACAAATCAATTTTGAAGTTTGGTTTACATGAATAAATAGTTTAACAAAAACGATAAAATGGGACCGTAAAACATTTTGTCGAAAATCAACGTTTTGTTCAACATAAGTTGTCGCAACGTTATCGTACCTTTGTTAACATATTTTAACGTATATATTACAAATTTTAATTCGTAAACATGTTTACTTTTACTAAATAGGATTAGAGAACTTTTAGAAGTCATTAGTAAAAGTAAGTAAGAATTAACAAAAGTAAGAAAAAGTAAACATCAAATCAAAGCCAACATAATTATGACGTTCTTTACTTCATCTTTAAGTGACTAAGACATAAATTAAGGATATGAAAGAAGATGTTAAGTATTAAAAAAGTGGAGATTGCTTTAGATTGAAGTAAGGTTAGTTTAGTAATTTGGCAAGGGATTATTTTGGTAAATTTACCACTTCTTTCTTTATCTATAAATACCCACCTCCTTCTTCACTTTCATTCTTCTTCTTTTATCAAGCTTCTTCATCGTATTCCTCTTATCTTTAATGACTTCCAAGACATAGAAAAAAAGTAGAAAGAGATAATGTCAAAATATTTATTAAATATTCAGAAGAAATCGAGGTACATTCTTTTCAAATCAAACTCCTCTTTTTTCCACATTTTATCTCTTCTTCTCTTGGCTATAACTTCTTCAAAAATGAACCAAAATACAAAATACTTATTTTCTTCAAATAAGATACTTCTCCAATGGCTACAACTTTCATGTTGACCACTTTGTCTCTTTCTAAAACTAACCATGTCAAAAATTCACTTCTTTCCAGTGCATTTTCTAGCCTAGTTTTTAACCAGAGAATATGCCATTTTGTTTTGATCCTAACTTGATCATAAATGATCCAAGTTAAAAAAAATTAATTTTTTTCAAACCATATAAAATTCTAGTTGCTACAACTTTTACGTTGATCACTTTTTCCCATTTTGAGGTTTGTTATACCAGAAACTCAATTCTTTGAAGTGCATTTTATGACTTCATTTTTGTCAATCCGACGATACCTCTTCTTTATTCTATCATATCTTCCTCAAAACTAATCAAAATCATTGTGATTATTTTTTTTAATTCAAGAGAAAAGAATTTTCAACAACTTTTCAGGGAACAAATTTTACAAATTTTGAGAGTAAGAGAGTCAAAAACATGAGAGAAGATGGCCTATTTTTCGGATCTAATTTTGAGAATTCAAGGTCAAAGCTCTACCACTTCTTCTCTATAATTTTGTCCCACCTCCATCTCAAGCCTTGGCCGAGTACTTTGAAGGGAGGAAAAGTTGTTTGCTAGTGTTTAGATGGAGTATGTATTAATTAGTGAAGTGTTGATTGATTAGAATGTTGGTGGAAGTTAATCGCTTTGGTTTATGGTGAGAAACTCTATTTAGCATCTCTTTATATATATATATATATATATATATACGCACACATGTTTGATATTGTGTTATAATTGCTATGGATTCTTATATATGCGTTGATTATCAAGTATTGATTGTTTGATACGATTGTTAAATTGTTTTACCAAGTCACGTTAATACACGTCGATAAGCACAAAGGAAATCACTTTCCTTATGAAAATGAAATGGTGTATATGAAATGCTTAAACCTTTTGGAAATAGTTTTAAAATGAGCTACGAATTTTTTATAAAAATTTAATATGTTTAAAGGAATAAATAAATAAAATCAAGTTTTCATCTTGTATATTTTAATATATGTCCAAATCAATTTCCTAGAAAAATCACGCTTTTTGTAGTAAAGTGATCAAAGTTTAAAATTGATATTTTAAATGTTTTAAAAATATGAAATAAATTCTAAAAATCTTTTAAAATATTTTAAAATTAATTTAAGTTGAAAATATGGATACCCAAATAATATAAAATTCGTTTAAAGAATATAGCTTTTAAAACACTATTTGCAACACTTTTCGCAACACTTTTCACAGCAGTTTTTAATAACTTTTGAAACGTAGTTTTAAACTTAACAATTCTTTTCTACATATTTTCTGAATGATTTTAAAAGAATAGTTAAGCCATTTAAAGACGATCTGGAAGTTTTAATGAGAGTTTGAATAAATGGGTAAGAGGAATTATTTATACCACTTAAAAAAGTGAAGAAGATTGAATAAAATAAAAAGCTGAGTAATGTAGAAATGACTAGTACATTTGCCCCGCTTGTGAAATCTGGATAGATAAAACAAGCTATTTAAATAAGGTTAAGGATGGAGCCACTAGTGCCCTGAACTTACCTGGCCTGTGTTTTCTTTTCTTAAGCGAGGGGGGATTAGATCGAAAGGAAAGCCCAAATGCTCTAAAATAAAAATATTGTATTAAGTTTTCGAAATAAAAGAAGATTGGTATTTTCCAAAAATTTGAGCAATCTCCAATGAATAGATTACGACTTGGATTGCATTGAGATAATATTCTTACACTTGATATTAAAATTCGAAGAGGGAACTCGTCCTATTCATGGAATTTAAAAGGTGATTTCATCATTATTCCGCGCGTAGCACTTGTTGAATACGGAAATTGATGTTGAGTAAAATTAGAATGATTACTATGATCCTATTTACTCAAAAATATTTTGTAAAAGAATTGATTTAGGGTATATCGTAAACGAAGTCTTAAACCACATTGTTTTTAACCCGCCTAAAAGTTATGGAATTTGGATTGAGAGTTAAGTGGGGAAAATTGAAATATTATCCAAAGAAAAAAGAATGAATTGCTTAGAATTACTCTAAGACAAAATAAAGAAATTTTAAAATCATTTGAAAACGCCTTCAAACTAATTTTTGAAATAAAACGTGTTGAAGTCAAAGAACGTTGAAGACAAAGATATTCATGATGTAGGATTATTTACCATTAGTCCTTGGAGGTGAAATTTACCATATTTAAGGTGGCAGTGGTACTCTGTTATGAATTTTTTCTAATTGCAAGAATATGATTTGAAGTTAAGAAAGAAATCTTTGATTAAGATATAATGAGTGATTTTAAAAAGTTTTCCTAAGTAAAAGAGAAAATGATTTGGAACAATTATAGGATTTAAGAAAGGTTTAAATAAACCAAATGATTTGATAAATGAGGCTTAATGATTCCATATACTCTTGAAAAAAAATGGAATAAATTGAAAAGAATATATCTTAGAAAGAAATTTTATAAAGATGAAGTAATTGATTGATGATTGATATCTACATATGAACTTAACATATGTTTTAATTGATAATTGGATTTCGAAAGAACCGAGGTCGGATTTGGGTGATCCTTGTCCGAAAACCACTTCGAACCAATGTATACGTTCGAAAGTGAAGACATGTTGAAGATGATGATTATGGAAGACCGTGGATCTCCATAGCGTGAGGACTGCTTGTTGACGTGCTCTGGGTAACTCCTATTATAGAGTTATTTATAGTAGTCGTCTCCTTGTTGTGGAGATTTTTCGGATTGCAAGAAGTACTCGTTACTAGTGGTAGTAGGAGAGTGCCTTCGGTTTGTCCTATTCCAGATAACTTGTATGGATGTTTGTTTGACATTGCATTTCTAAAGATTATGTACATTGGTTTTTACAAACGTACATCAGTGGTGGCAGTGAAAGAAACTTTTCTTAGCTTAACACCCTCCATGAGACGTACGAGCTTAAGGGTTGTATTTTTGTGGAAGGAAATTAGTAGTCAACGGAAATAACCGTATGGCACTCAAAGTGATGTGATATGTGAAAAGGTAATTGTTGCCTCAAGCCCCGTAAATTGGAAATGACCGAAACAGGGTTAGATGCGGCAAAGTTAAGTGGGTCATTCTCAATTAGGGTATGATCATCCCCTTCTAGATATATTTCTTCTCTCTATGATGTTCGGAATGTAAATTAATATGTTTGCATGCTTGGGCTCCCGGTTTAAAGGTCGGTAATGACCGGGGAATGACATATTCCGTGCTATCTAGTTATAAAGATAGGACGGTCTTGTGTTAGTAGAGGAGCTTTGTGATGGTTCCTCGGGACATCCATCTAGAGATGTACCTATCGAAAGGTAGTCCCTTCACCTGGTCATTTATGTGGAAATCCATTCTCTAATAAGAACCTACGGTTTTGTTTGTAGAGCTTAATATGCTGGAATTTAATAATGGTAACAATTTCGGCTAAGATAAATGAGTTTAGTTGCAAATGTTTTCAAAGAGACGTCATTAAAAATAATATTAAATGTTTTGATATATAAAAGTGTTTTAGTTATCGTAAGGTAAAAACCCATCCGTGTTTTTGTGTAGGCGTGGTCTTATGAGATACTCGTTCTTTCAAAGGATTTTATTCAAAGGATGATATATGACACTTTCATTTATATTTGAGTTTCTTATGCTGGTTTATCAAGCCTGATTTGGGTATTTTCAATACTCTGGTCAGATCTGAGTAGTTTCAGGTTTAGTTGAAGACGGTTGGAGTTTCCAAAGGTGAGCTGGAGATATTCATCTACGTATGAAATATTCTGTTATCCACTTTGGTTTGTTAGCTTTAGTTTGATGTTTGTCAGCAATTTGTAAGGGTAGATGTTTATAACTGTCCAAGCTGAATTTAGGTTAGACTCTGATATATGTGTTTAGAACTTTTCCGCTGTAAAGATATTTGTTCAATATTATATATTATTCCTTTTGAATGAGATTCTATTTTGTCTATTTTTCTTTATTACCCTTCATGTTCCATCTTTTCGTGCAATTTGAGTGGGACATGTGTGATTTAATGTCGGCTCAAAGGGTATGGAATTGTGGATCGTCACATTTGGTATCAGAGCTGAAAGTTAAGCGAGAACCTTGGCTTTGGTGGGTAAAGACTCATCAGAGATAGGATTAGTAATATCCTAGGATGAGTAACTCATTACAAATAGGGTTAGTAACACCCTAGAATGAGTTGAGAGTATTATATATGAGCGCGTATTTATAAAGGTTTTGTTTTGAAAAATTGGTAAATGAAATAATTTTACCTAGGATTATATTTTCATTACAAAATGTATATTTTGAAAAGTTATATAGTTAGAAATCAAGATTAGTCAAATTTAAATACGAACATCTTGTGATTAGAATTTCACAATTTGACTATAAGATGTTTCACAAAGATAATCGATAAGGAAGAAATCTGATAAGGTAATTAAAATCTTTGATGCTTATTCTAAAATAATAAATTAAGAAATGATAATGTTAAGTTACTATAATAAATTAATCAATTGTTTAATTTAAAGTACAGATATCTTATGAATTAAGTTTCACGATTTGACTATGTGGTGTTTGATAATAAGATTGGTTTAAGGGATGGACATATAAGATGAAAACATAATATAAAATGATTATGTAAAAGGAAAAAATAAGAGGAATAAAAGTTTAAATTCGAATAATTTAAAAGAAATGCAGTGATTTAAATAAAGTTAATTAATATATAATAAAAAGAATTTATAAAATAGGTTTTATAAACAAAAGTAATCTATAAAGGATTTTGAAAAGGGTATTATTTCAAATAAAAATAGATATTTTCTGATAACTTGTTCAAATGGCCCAAAAATAAACTAAAAATGGGCAGGAAATGTGTTCGGATGGTAAACACTTCTCTTAAGTATCACTCTACTTGTTAAGAGGATATATGATACTATTGGTGGTACCCAGTTTCTTGGAATTATTTTGGAGTTACTCGATCTATATAATTTTCTTAAGTTAAAGAGATAATGTGAATCACTAATTGATAAATTGATTAGTAATATTTATAAAAGTGTTTCAAGCAAAGATAAATTTGGAATCACTAATTGATAAGATAAAGCGGGATTCTAGATGATTTTGGAGGTCAAAAATTCTTGAATCACACCAAACTCAAAGCTAAGGAATTTATGGAATATTCTGATAAAAGATAAACCATTGTGAAATGTTTAATGTAAATGAAATTGGAAAAGTATAATTTATAAATGTGATTATAAATAAAAAAGGATTTAAAAGTGGAGAAATCTATAATAGCATTAAATCAAAAATAAATTTTGTAATTATGAATTTGAAATGATAGCAACCTACAAATTCCCCTGGATATAAAGCCGATCGGGAATTCGGGATGTGTGTATATATAGTATTAGGATGTAAAAAGGTATTGTACAACAATAGATTTAAGTCATGAACTATTTATACACTTAAGTAAAATCATGACTCTTTAAAATGTAATTGTAACCTAAAAAAAGTTTTATCAATGAATTCTACCCTTAATTAATGATTTAGACTTAGGTTTTTAAAAGTGATGGATTTGCATAGTTATATTCATAAGATATAATAAAATTAAGTAATAATTTTACGAAATGATTCATTAACAATATTAATATTAAAGGAAATATACTAAAAAATGAATGAAAAATTAATAATATGAATAAAGAGAATTTGTTATAATTGAGAAAAACCAATAGGAATAAATAAGTAATTTATATGTAAATCATTTCGTCACACAAATTTTGATCTAATATATAAGTACGATACTTTGAGGTGTTTACACTGATCCAGAAAAGAATTTATTACTCGATTTCTTGACGGCGAGCATTGATGATGTTTTGTGGTTAGTTATTCGAGTTTTCTATCATAGTTGAGAGCTATGCAAGAAAAACAAGTGTATCTGATCTAGAAGCTTGATCAGAGTCCACACTAGAGGATCGGGAGATTGATACTAGTTCGGAAATAAAGTTATGGATTCAAATAGAAGATCAAATCAGATATTATACAAGGATGATTTGGGTACATCTTAAGGTTTTAAGTTTTTGAAATAATGATTTAGGAAAAACATTATGGGTTTAGGTTCAGGGTAATTTCGAGGACGAAATTCTTTTAAGTAGGAGAAAATGAAACGACCCATAATTTTACCACTTTGAAAATGGAATATTTAGTTTATTTAAATATTCAAAAGTAGAATTTTCAAAATTAAACAATCAAGTTTTATATGATAAATAAGAATGATAAACTTATTTTTGATATTTAATAAAGATTTTGGATTTCCATTGTAAAATTGACAAAAGTCGGATTCCAATAAAGTATGATAAATATTTGTCAAATTTGTTTAAAGGATAAACAATTCCTTTTATATATATATATATATATATATATAAACGATATCAAACTCATTTGATAATAATAGTAATTTAATTTATAATGGTTCGATAAATATATAAAACTTGTTTCATAAAGTTGACAAATTTCGTCGCATACCGATAAATCGATGTCTTATTTTTATAAATAGATTTGGTTATTGTTTTATATTATTTTATAATTCAAATATACTTGTTTTAATTATTTAAATATAATAACAAATCAATTTTAAAGTTTGGTTTACATGAATAAATAGTTTAACAAAAAAAGTCAAAATGTGACCGTAAAACGTTTTGTCGAAAATCAATGTTTTGTTTAAAATAAATTGGTGCAACGTTATCGCACCTTCGTTAACATGTTTTAACATATATATTACACATTTTAATAACTTAACATTTTTACTTTTACTAAATAAGATTAGAAAACTTCTAGAAGTCATTAGTAAAAGTAAATTAGAATTAACAAAAGTAAGAAAAAGTAAACATCAAATCACATCATATCAAAGCAACCATAATTATGATATTCTTTACTTAATCTTTAAGTGACTAAGACATAAAGTAAGAATGTGAAAGATGATGTTAAGTATTGAAAAAGTGGAGATTGATTTAGTTTGAAGTAAGGTTAGTTTGGTAATTTGGTAAGATGTTATTTTGGTAAATTTACCGCTTCTTTCTTTTTCCATAGATACCCACCTCTTTCTTCACTTTCATTCACATTTTTCTTCTTCTTTTCTCAAGCTTCTTCATATTCTTCTCTTAACTCTCTTTAATGGATTTCAATCCATAGAAAAAATTAGAAAGAGATAATGTCAAAATATTCAAAAGAAATCAATGTTCATTCTCTTCAAATCAAACTCCTCTTTTCTCCACATTTTACCTCTTATTCTCTTGGCTATAACTTCTTAAAACAGAACCAAAATACAAAAAAAAATTCGAATCATGTAATTTTCTAATGGATACAGCTTTCATGTTGACCACTTTGTCTCATTCTAAAAATATCCATGTGAAAAATCCACTTCTTTCCAGTGCATTCTATGGCCCGGTTTTTAAGCCAAAGAATAGGCCATTTTGTTTTGATCATAACTTGATCATAATAGATCCAAAGTATGTAATTACTTTTTTCGAAACCATATAAAATTCCAGTGGATACAACTTTTATGTTGATCATTTTTTTTTCTAGTTTTGAGCTTTGCTATGCCTGAAACTCAATTGTTTGAAGTGCATTTTCAGGCTTCATTTTTGTTAAGCCGATAACACCTCTTCTTCATTCTATCATATCTTTCTCAAAACTAGTCAAAATCAAGTGATTCTTTTTTCTTAATTCAAGAGAACATAATTTGAAACAACTTTTCAGTTAACAAAATTTTCAAACTTTGAGAGTGAGAGAGTCAAAAACAAGAGTGAAAATGACCTATTTTTCGGGACTAATTTTGAGAATTCATGGTCAAAGCTCTACAACTTCTTCTCTATACTTTCGGCCCACCTCCGTCTCAAGCCTTGGTCGAGCACTTTGAAGGAAGGAAAATTTATTTACACTGTGTAAATGGAGTATGGATTAATTAGTGAAGTGTTGGTTGTTTAGAATGTTGGTAGGAAGTTAATCGCTTTGGTTTATGGTGAGAAACTCTATTTAGCATCCCTATTTATATCTATACATGTTTTATGTTGTGTTATAATTGCCACGGATGCTTATATATGCTTTGATTATCAAGTATTGATTGTTTGATATGATTGTTAAATTGTTTTACCAAGTCACGTTAATACATGTCCTTTTGAAAATGAAATTACTTTCCTTTTGAAAATGAAAGTGTGTATATGGAATGCTTAAACCTTTTGGAAATAGTTTTAAAAAGAGTTAGAAATGTTTTATAAACATTATTATGTTTAAAGGAATAAAGAAATAAAATCAAGATTTCATCTTGTATATTTTAAAATATGTCCAAATCAATTTTCCTAAAAAATCGCGCCTTTTGTAGTAAAGTGACCAAAGTTTAAAATTGATATTTTAAATGTTTTAAAAATATGAAATAAATTCTAAAAATCATTTAAAATGTTTTAAAAGTAATTTATGTTGAAAATATTGATATCTAAACGATATAGAAGTCGTTTTGAAGAATATAGCTTTTAAACACTATTTGCAGCACTTTTCGCAACGCTTTACGCGGTGGTTTTTAATAACTTTTGAAATGCAGTTTCAAACTTAACAATTCTTTCCTATATATTTTGCGAATGATTTTAAAAGAATAATTAATTCATTTAAAGATGATTTGAAAGTTTTAACGAGAGTTTAAATAAATGGGTAATAGGAATTGTTTATACCATTTAAACAAAAAGTGAAGAAGATTAAATATAATAACAAAATGAGTAATGCGGAAACGACTAGTACATTTGTCCTGCTTGTGAGATATGAGAAGATAAACAAGATGTTTATCTAAGGTTAGGGATGGAGCAACCGATGCTTTGAACTTACCTGACCTATGTTTTCCTTTCTTAGGCCAGAGGTGGAACATATCGAAAGGAAAGCCCGGATGCTCTAAAATAAAAAGATTGTATTAAGTTTTTAAAATAAAAGAAGATCAGTATTATCCAAAAATTTAAACAATCTCCAAAATGAATAATTTACGACTTGGATTGCATAGAGATAATCTTTTTATACTTGGTATTAAAATTCAAAGAGGGAACTCGTCCTATTCGTGAAATTTAAAAGGTGATTTCACCATTATTTCGTCCGTAGCACTTGTTGAATACGTAAATTGAAGTTGAGTAAAATTAGAATAATTTCTATGATCCTATTTACTCAATAATGTTTTGTAAAAAAATTGATTTAGGGTATATCGCAAACTATGTCTTAAATAACATTGTTTTTAACCTGTCTAAAAGTTAAGGAATTTGAATCGAGAGTTTTGTGAGGGAAATTGAAATATTATCCAGAGAAAAAAGAATGAATTGCTTAGAATTACTCTAAGACAAAATAAAGATATTTTGAAATCATCCGAAAAACCCTTCAAAGTAATTTTCGAAATAAAGCACGTTGAAGACAAAGATCGTTGAAAACAAAGATATTGATTATGTAGGATTACTTGACATTAGTCCTTGGAGGTGAAATTTACCACATTTAAAGTGGCAGTAGTACTCTGTTATGAAAATCTTCGATTTGCAAGAATATGATTTGAAGTTAAGAAAGAAATCTTCGATTAAGATGTAATGATTGATTTGGAAAAGTTTTCCGAAGTAAAAGAGAAAATGATTTGGAATTATACAGGATTAAAGAAAGGTTTAAATAAACCAAATGATTTGGTAAATGAAGCCTAATGATTCCATATACTCTTGAAAAGAAAATGGAATAAATTGAAAAGAATATATCTAAGGAAGATACTTTATAAAAGATGAAGTAATTTATTGATGATTGATATCCACATAAACTTAACATCTTTTTTAATTGATAATTAGATTTCGAAGGAAGCAGGGTCGGTTTGCGTGATCCCTATCCAAAACCCACTTCGAACCAATAAATACGTTCGAAAGTGAAGGCATGTTGGAGATGATGATTATTGAAGACGTGGATCTTCATAGCATGAGGAGTGCTTGTTGACATGCTCTAGGTAGCTCCCATTATAGAGTTATTTATAGCAGTGGTCTCCTCGTTGTGAAGATTTTTGGATTGCAAGGACTAATCGCTACTAGTGGTAGTAGGAGAGTACCTTCGGTTTGTCCTGTTCCTAGACAACTTGTATGAATGTTTGTCTGACATTTCATTTCTAAAGATTACGTACATTGGTTTTTACAAACGTACATCAGTGTGGCGGAGAAGGCAACTTCTCTTAGCTTAACACCCTTCTTGAGACGTACGAGTTTAAGAGTCATATTATTGTGGAGGGCAATTAGTAGTCAACGGAAATGGCCGTGTGGCATTCAAATTGATGTGATATGTGATATGTGAAAAAGTAATTGTTGCCTCAAGCCTCATCGATCGAAAATGACCGAAACAGGGTTAGATGCGGCACGGTTAAGAGGGTGATTCTCAATTAGGGTATGATCTTCTCCTTCTAGATATATTTCTTCCCGCTATGACTTTCGGGATGTAAATTAATGTTGTTTGTATGCTCGGGCGCCCGGTTTAAAGGTCGGTAACGACCGAGGATGACATATTCGGTACTATCTAGTTATAGAGATAGGTCGGTCTTGTGTTAGTAGAGGAGCTTTGTGATTGTTCCTCAGGACATCCATCTAGAGGTGTACCCATCGGAAGGCAGCCCTTCACCTGGTCATTTGTATGGATATCCATCCTCCAATAAGAACCTACAGTTTTGTTTGTAGAGCCTACTATGCTGGAATTTAATAATGGTAACAATTTCGACTAAGATTAATAAGTTTATTTGCAATTGTTTTCAAAGTAATGTCATTAAAAATAATATCAAATGTTCTGATATATAAAGTGTTTTAGTTATCATGAGGTAAAGACTAGTCTGTGTTTATGTGTGGGCGTGGTCTTATGAGATACTATTTCTTTCAAAGGATTTTATTCAAAGGCTGATATATGACACTGTCATTTATATTTGATTTTCTCATGCTGGTTTATCAAGCCTGATCCGGGTATTTTCAATACTCGGGTCAGATCCGAGTAGTTTCAGGTTTAGTTGAAGACGGTTGGAGTTTCCAAAGGAGAGCTGAAGATATTCATCTACGTGTTGACATATTCTATTATCCGCTATGGCTTGTTAGATTTAGTTTGATGTTTGTTAGCAATTTGTAAGGGCAGATGTTTATAACTATCCAAGATGAATTTCGGTTAGACTATAATGTATGTATTTAAAAGTTTTCCGCCGTAAAAATATTTGTTCAATATTATATATTAGTCCATTCGAGTGAGATTTTGTTTTGTCTATTTTTCTTTATTACCCTTCATGTTCCGTCTTTTCGTGCAATTTGGGTTTGACATGTGTGGCTTATTGTCGACTCAAAGGGTATGGAATTGCAGGCCGTCACAGGGATATTACATGAATACAACAAGTGCACCCCATTCAGATATTCTTCTTCGAATGAATCCTTTCTTCAGCAGATCATCCACTTGCACCTCTAACTCTTTCTGCTCTTTAGGTGTCATACACCTCAAAAGCATAACTATGGGTCTAACTCCATCCATAAAATCGATCCGAAACTTGATCTCCCTATGTGGCAGCAATACTATCATTTCCCTAAAACATTAGGATACTCTCTAGCGATAGGCACGAATGACAATCCTTCTTGTGGAATCTCAAGCGAATAAAAAAAGCCGACTAATAACCCATCCTCTGGTAAGCAGCATATCATTGCCGTTTTTCCTTCCACATTCCCAATTATCACGTCTAGCTTCATGCAATCCACTACAACCTCATAACTCTTAAGCCAGTCCACTCCAAAAATAATTCTGAACCCAACAAAATTAAGAACAAAGCATTCACAAACAAAAGAACATCCATGACTCGATAACACTAAACCACGACAAATCATATAAAGACTAGTAGATCATCCAATAAGGTTCATCATGATCAAAGGTCGGTTTACTATCTCGAGGTCTAAACCTTTTTGCATACTGAGTCACTACAGATGAACAAATGCGATGCTCCAATATTAAAAAGAACTCTAATAGAAACATCTCAGATGGAATGCATACCATGCACCATGACTCCCTTCCCTTTATCCCTAGTAATAGGAGCACAAGACGAAGTCGGGACATCATCCAGAGCATATGCCTTCACAATCTACTTATACGTAGGTTGTTTTGGACAATTCCACTTCATATGCCTTGACTTATCACAATTGAAGCACTTTTTAGCCGCCTTATATTCATTAGCATAGTGACTTTCTCACTACAATTGCGACAAACAACCTCACCCTTACTCTTGTTCTAGTTCTTTTTTTCTTGCTGTTGTTGTTGCTTCCTCTTTCCATTCAATTTCTTTTTACCCCCACTGCCTTGTTGTTGCATTTTTGGTTCCTCCTTTTTAGCAACAACCACAATAGCAGTCTTATTCTTCGGGTACAAATTTTCATGTTTAAGGACTTTCTTTACGAGTTCTCAAAAGACAATTTGATATGGTGTTTAGCTTTTCTCTTATGTGGTCATCCAATCCAGCGATAAACTTCTCATTCTTCTTCAAAGGTGTATCAATAAAAGACATTCCATACCTCGATAAAGCATCAAACATCGCCACACTCAGAAAATGACATCTCTCCTTGCTTCAACTCAGCAAACTTCTTGAAGAGCACCAATTTCTAAGCTGCTAAGCTAGAATAAACTTCTTGTAACGACCTACCTTTTTGGACGGTTTAAATCGACAATAAACTACACATGTCTAATTCAAACCATTCAAAAGGGAGGATTGTTAATGGGCTAAATAAGAAAATAAAAGAAAAGGAGGAAAAATAAAACACAGGATCTCGCAGCGGAATGGCAAAATATAATAATAAAATAAACAGTTCATGAAGTTGTTTTACAAATAACAGTTGCTTACACTTTTACAATTCAAATCAGAGTTATACATACATCAGAAATAAAAAATAACGCAGCGGAACACGGAATGTAGTGGAATAATAAATAACAATAATATATTGAATCTTCGTCTTTGTCCTCAAGAAAATAGTTTTCAATACACTGAAAAGCTCAAACTGACCCGAGCGTAATGAAAAGACAAAACACTCGAGTCAAAACTAAAAGATCTTATGTAAGTCAAATCAAAATAAATAAAATAGAAATATTAGTGCAATGGTTTCATAGATGTTATGAGATTTTCACCTCCTATCAAGTGTACAACGTGAATATAATTATTTAAAAGGTTTCAAATAATTCAAAATATCAATCTTAATCATCTAACTAAAACAAATCCACAGTTTAACTTAAACCTTTTAACTATTTCAATTGCAATGCATAATCCAAATTCAAGAATTTATATGGATATATATATATATATATATATATATATATATATCATTTCAACCAGTATCTAAAATTAAAAATTTCAAATCAATGAAATCCGCTCGGGTTTGTCAATTCAACCCAAAACGATTAATCTATAAGATCATTCGGGTTTGTATCATTTCAACCCATAAAGATAACAAAGATATAGGCATAAATAAATATCCAATCATCCAAAATTTCAACCAATAACACCAATCACAATCAACATCCAAATCAAGAAATAAATCACAACAATTAATTGGTTATCATTATTAGGTATTTAACTAAAAATTATATTCATTATTAATTAGATGGCTATAAAATTCAATATCAATTCAAATTTAATCTAAATGACAAATTAAAACACCAAATAGAAATTAATAAACTTCCGATCACATCATAAATCTAATTTTACCAATATAAGATAATTTAGTAGTTGTGAGTGGGTTAAAACACTCACATTTGATTTGTCGACGATTAAAATCCAATTAAACGCCCAAATTTGAATAGCGGACAAACGATTAACATCCAATCCAATTCAATTACATTAATTTCAATTGTTTACAAAGACGAATTTCAAAATGGACAAAATAAATGTAATGAAAAATAGAAAAATTATTTCCTATCTAATAGTAATTTAAACATATTATACACTATTGGATACAAATAGGAATTATACATTTCTTACCAAATAATAGTTTCTCGTCTCTATAGTCAATCTTTAAGCTACCAAACATTTCAAATAAATAAACATATGATTTCTTCTTTAATAAAGAAACATTTATTTTTTCTTTATTAACATTTATTATTCCAATCAATTAAAAATTTACAATTGTTCACTCAAACCAATGTTATTAAAATACACACTAGCATTTGTTATCGTCCTTACATTATTTCAAACATGTTTCATTAGTAGAAATTTTACTTAAGCTCATTACTTGTATTATAATTTAATTTGTATCAGTAAAATCTTAATTTTTTTGTTTTTTAGCAATTTTATTAAAAAATCTTATTTAATTTAATACTTTTAAATGTTTAAAAGTACAGGTCGTTACACTCTCCCCCACCCAAACTTTTCGTCCCCGAAAAGATCCAAGAAGTAATCCAAAATTTGTTATATTTTATTTAAAATAGTCGATTTATAAAAAATTAAACCTACATATTAAAGTTTAATAAAATTTGAAAATAACTCAAATTCTACAAAGATTTTCTTAGTCTTAAGTTTTTGAAAAAAAATTCGGTAGAGTCTCCTTTGCGCGGATACGTCCGAAAATAATGATACCAATAATTTCAATATATGTATCATAATTCAAAAATAAAACATATACAAACAATATAATCATTTATGCCACCAAAGAATCCATCATACATCCATAGTAACCAAAACCAATGGTTTGTTTAGTTCAAAAACCTTAAATAATGCAAGGTGATGAATAAACTGTCAAATGTACCCTATGTTGA
Source organism: Allium cepa (assembly GCA_030765085.1). Lineage (NCBI taxonomy): Eukaryota > Viridiplantae > Streptophyta > Magnoliopsida > Asparagales > Amaryllidaceae > Allium > Allium cepa. The sequence goes on along the minus strand of CM060939.1, from coordinate 391,500,689 downwards.
ACAACCCTAGATAATTACTTAATATATTGGTCAAAAAACCTCAACAACTTGAAGTATTCTTTCCCAAACTTACCATCAGCCAAAAAACAAGAATTTTAAATTTATTTAAGTTTATTCGATTGGTTTTTTTCATCATTTACCATTCATTTATTTATATAAAGATCAATCACTTACATAATTTGGTTTCCATTAAATATTTAAGTCATTAATGAATCATTTCAAAAAAATATTACTTAAGCGTCTACCGTCCTACTTATTTTTATAACTCCATTCGGTTATTGAATAAAAGTTTAAGTTTTTGGTATTTGCCCTTAAAGAGAAAAGAAATATTTCAACATATCTAAAAATTCAATTAAAACATTTAACCTCATTCACTTAGTAAAAATATAAGATATATTTAAAACATCCTCATAACATTATGCAAAGATTTTTCAAAAGTCTAAAACAATGTCAGAAATTTATATCAAAACATTATAATAAACTTTAAAATAAAGTTCCTTAAATCCGATAATTTATTAGACTCATTATTTTTAAAATAAGTATAAATTTAAGATTATTAAACTGAAACTAATAGAATACTCAAATCTTACATTAAATTTCTAAATCAAAGTTTAAAATTTCATATCTTCATAATTAATTTTACACACTTGTTTTAAAATGAATATTCAAATCATGGAAAAACATTTATTATGGTTTAATACAAAAATTCAAATAGTAAATGAACCAATAAATTTACTATTAGTACTTCGAAATCAATTAAATATTCCAAACTATACTTGCAAAATAGAGATTCAAATTTATTTGCCAAGTATATTACTATAAATAAACTTCTCAAATTAATTTTTTTCCATTTATATAATATCTTTAAATTCTACATTTAAAGAAATTTATATAAATTTTACGTGCAATATTCATTTGAAAGCTTCATTTGCAAATAAATCATCTTTAATACTTTAATACTTTTCAAAAATTCATTTGTAAAATTTCTTCCTTCATTTTTAAATACCATTTAAATATTTTAAATAACATCTTTATAAATATATGTAAACTATTTGAAAATAATTATTTACATCATTACTTATATTTACAAAGAAGCTATTGAAACCCGTAAATCCATTATTTATAAATTTATTAGTTTCATCTCAAGATACTTTTCAAACATTGTTAATAAATCAATAATCATTTACTTTAAATATGTTTTATTGAATTAATAATTTCTCATGATATTTACAACCCTAATAAACCATGTTGTACATAAATAGATAATATTTTAAACATTTTAAAGTATTTAGAAAAGAAAAAAAATGACCAAAATATCTTTTATATAATACTTTATCAAAATACTTTTATAACTCGATGTCTTATCAGATTTATCCTCGTTCTTGCAGACTCTAGCCATGCGTTGATCAGGCGCAAGGCTAGAATTCTCCAAGTACTTAGTAGACCTGTTTCAACACCCAGTGAAAATACTTGAAAAACTTTCAAAACCGATATGGAAAGTACAATCCAAACAAATCATCTGGATCGTAGATACACAATGGTTACGCTTGGGTCCCACAAGAAACATCCGTACCTTTAAGTAATCACTGCCTTGCGAATTACGCCATGATAACCAAAACCTGTGGACTGCAGGATACATAACAATGGTTATGCCTAGATCCCCCAGGAAACATCCATACCCTTTAAGCAATCTCTGCCTTGCGGATTACGCCACGACAACAAAACCGGTAGACCGCAGGACACATAATAATGGTTACGCCTGGATCCCCCTGGAAATATCCGTACCCTTTAAGCAATCTCTGTCTTGCGGATTACACTATCCCAAAAAAGCGACCATGGGTTACGCCATGGTAGGACACTCGAGTATCACATTCGGAAAACCAAAATCAAAGAGAATAATATCGATAGAATGAATCCACAATGTGACCACAAAGAGGATATCAAGCATAAGGCACTTTCCATATCTTTACTTTGAAAATATGTATCGTATAGTACCTTTTCAAATCAATTTCAAATATCATATTTATATAAAGTCCATTATATATAAGATTCCATTTTCAAATCGAATACTTTCCAAAATCAATAGTATCAAATCACACTTATATAGACTTCGATTATATAAGATTTCGCTTTCAAATTGAGTACCTTTCCAAATTAATAGTTTTCAAATCAACTTCATACTTAATATTTGTTTCACAGAATTTCTCCTTTTGATATAAACATTAATATATCCATTCTCATAATATTTCTTATATTTCTCTTCAATTTAAATTACATTCATTTCACATGTAATATTTCTCATTTAATACTACATTTATTTGCAAATCATTTCATAAGACATTGTTTGAGTTTAAAGTTATCACAACTTTATTTATAACCATTTATTTCATAACAATTTACAAGTCAAGCCTTTATTTGAAATCATTTCACTTTTAATTCATATTTGCTTATTCCATTTAGTTTCACCTTTACCTTTCAATTTATTTATGACACGTTTCATAAATGTTAATTAAGTTTATAAACGTATTTTTCTAATTTAATCTCATTTACAATATTTCCTTAATCACAATTTCAATTTAAAGATCCCAAGGCTTAAAGTTCACACTTGTATATTATTACATTACATGATAAGAATGTATACCCCAATTCTATTCATTTACTAAACATAGATATAACAAATTAAACCTTATTTTACTTGCTTTAAAATTAAGGTTATCAATTCAACTATATAATTCAACCCAATTATCTAGTTTCACTAATGTATTAATTCAAAAGTTTTCAGTATCCAAAATAACCAAATATTCTATTTTTTTCAATAGTCGAAACTACATGTCAACAAACAAAAAAATTCACAACAGCATTTCAATTTCATAAACAAATATCCTAATTATTCATTTTATTCTCTTTAATACACCATTATTAAACTAGTCTTTAGTCCATTAATTCAATCAACAATAATTAACCAATGTTTATAATTTGATTAAATATAACAAGTCAACAAAAATGATAATAATTAAATATTACCATTTTATAAGTCAAACACATTACAAAAAACTATATTAGTCATAAAATATTATTCCTTTATATATATATATATCATACAATATTAGGAAAAATAATTTCATTTCAAAATTTATACAAAACATTTTTATAACACTAACAAATACGTGCTCTCGTATATACACTCAAACAACCCATTCTAGGGTATTACTACCCTATCCCTAATGAGTTAACCCCAACAGGCTAAGGCATGTCTAAACCAAAGCTCTGATACCAACTATAATGACCCACCTTTTTGGATGGTTTAAATCGATAATAAACTACACATGTCCAATTCAAACCATTCAAAAGGGAGGATTGTTAATGAAGTAAATAAGAAAATAAAAGAAAAGGAGGAAAAATAAAACACAGAATCTCACAGCGGAATAACAAAATATAATAATAAAATAAACAGTTCATGAAGCTGTTTACGAATAACATTTGCTTACACTTTTACAATTCAAATCAGAGTTATACATACATCAGAAATAAAAAAATAATACAACGGAACACAGAATGTAGTGGAATAATAAATAACAATAATATATTGAATCTTCGTCTTTGTCCTCCAGAAAATAGTCTTCAATACACTGAAAAGCTCAGACTGACTCGAGCATAGTGAAAAGACAAAACACTCGAGTCAGAACTAAAAGATATTGCGTAAGTCAAATCAAAATAAATAGAATAGAAATACTAGTGCACTGGTTTCATAGATGTTACGGGATTTTCATCTCCTATCAAGTGCAAAACGTGAATATAATTATTTAAAAGGTTTCAAATAATTCAAAATATCAATCTTAATCATCTAACTAAAACAAATCCGAAGTTTAACTTAAACCTTTTAAATAATTCAATTGCAATGCATAATCCAAATTCAAGAATTTATATGGATATATATATATACATATATATATATATTCAATTAGTATCTAAAATTAAAATTTTCAAATCAATGAAAACCGCTGGGGTTTATCATGTCAACCCAAAACGATTAATTTATAAGATCATTCGGGTATCTATCATTTCAACGGATAGTGATAACAGAGATATAGGCATAAATAAATATCTAATCACCCAAAATTTCAACCAATAACATCAATCACAATCAACAAAAAAATTAGGAAATAAATCACCACAATTAATTGGTTATCATTATTAGGTATTTAACTAAAAATTATATTCAATATTAATTAGATGGCTATAAATTCAATATTAATTCAAATTTAATCTAAATGACAAATTAAATCACCAAACAGAAATTAATAAACTTCTAATCACATCATAAATCTAATTTAACCAATATACGATAATTTAGTAGTTGTGAGTGGGTTAAGACACTTACCTTTGATTTTTCGATGATTAAAATCCAATTAAATGCCCAAATTTGAACAGCAGACAAACCAGAAACTAGGTCACATTTAAGAAAATATACGGACCAGCATAATACTTAATCTACAAAAGTGACTAAATAGAATGTTGTTACAAATTCTTTTCTCTCCACTTTAAAAAAAAGAACCACTTAGAAAGCTTCTGTCAAGAGGAAGTTATGGTCAAAACAAACAGAGGTGTTTTCTGAGTTGAAAATCTGTGTTCAAACATACTACGAAAAAATTTGAGTTTTTTGCATAGAATATTAAGGAATTTGAAGAACTGATCTAAATGTAAATTTAAGCCACTAGGAAAATAAATGGTTTGAAAAAATCGAACACATAAATTGGTTAATTTATGAAGGAGATATGATTTGTACAATATGGGGTATTTTCGTTCAAAATTGGACTCGAAAAAGGACTTGAAAAATGGATTTTTAATATAGAAATATTCGAAATAGAAAGAAAAGTTCAACAACAAAGTAGTTGCCATTGAAATTATACACGGTTTCAAAAATAAAAATATATATTTGATTTGGAGTAGTTTAGTGGAATATAGAAGCCATGGAAATAAACGGAAGGAAGAGGGAAAATGGAAGGGAAAAAGAGAAAGAAAAGAAGAGGAAAGGTGAGGCTTTGGCTATGGGTTGTGGGTGGTGATGGAGGTGGGTGGCGGTAAGAGGAGCGGAGTAAGCTACGATTTTGAAGGAGGAAGTATGGAATTTGATTTGGAGATTTATGAGTTTTGAAGTTTGGAGTTTTCTGTAGATTTGAGGAAGAAGAAGAGTAAGCAGAAAGTTTCTCAAATGAGGAATTTTTTTTGTACGTACTGGGTTTTAGTTAGATAGGAAAATAGACGGTCAAAATGTGAGAAAAGGAATGAACCAATGTCTCTTAGGTTTTCTAAGGTCTCTTGGTTTACTAGGAGCCCATTAGTCTAAAACAAACCCAATAAAACTTAAAAAAAACGAACACAAATATATACTGTAAATGAAAGAAATAAGCTGCAGGTTATTTAATAATTAGGAAATTAAGGTGGAGAGACAAAAATAAATGTCACATTTTATTTTGAAAGCTTCAGGCATTAATAATGCGTAAAGAAATGTATGTAGAAATGGAAAAGTTTGCAAACCAAAGGAAAGTGAAATTTTGTATACGCGAAAACGAGGTGGCAAGAATTAAATACAAACTAAAAGTCTAGGCTCAGGTATTAAACAGAAGGAGAAATGAACAGATCAAGTATTAATAATGAAATAACTATTTTAAAACGTACATGCAACAATTAATAACAAAAGAAATGAAGGGACCATGTACATTGCACAACCCTTTTGAAATTCAATTGGTGAAACGTAACCAAATTAACTTCACTAACTCAAATAATATTCAAATTTGTACGCATTTAGTATTTTTATCTATGCATAATAAATAAAAGTACTTACCCTAAAATGAAAATGTTCAATTTGGTTTTCCCAAAATGATCTTTTATTTCCAATAAAACATCCTTTCTGTTTGACACAAAAGGTGCGTTATTTTTATTAAATCTATTAATTGCAATCGACGTTTTCTTTCCTTCTAACTGAAATATTTCAATTACATTAATTGCAATTACTTAAAGCTAAATTTCAAAACAGACAACTAAAATGGATGAAAAATATAATAATTGTTTCCTTTATTCATTTAAACGCGTTTACAAATTTGTTGTTTATACAGCAGAGTAATAAATAACTTACTTAGATAAATTATTTTTCTACTCTTGTAATCCATCTATATGCTAAAACACAATTCAAATATGCATATGTTTCTTCCTTTAAATCAATCATTCTATTCTTTATTTTAATGAAATTAAACCTGCATTCACAAATGAAACATTCATTTTATTTGATATAAATGTACTTTTCATTAAATCAACTTTCCTTATATTTTCACAAAACATAAGCTATGATTAATTACACCTATTAATTTACAATTTGGTGTACTCTCTACCATTAACTGTAATTATTCAATTACATTAATTTTAATTGTTTACAAAGATGAATTTCAAAATGGACAAAATAAATGTAATGAAAAATAGAATAATTATTTCCTATCTAATAGCAATTTAAACATATTATACACTACTGGATACAAATAGAATTATACATTTCTTACCAATTAATAGTTTCTTGTCTCTACAGTTAATCTTTAAGCTACCAAACATTTCAAATAAATAAACATATGATTTCTTCTTTAATAAAGAAACATTTATTTTTCATTATTAACATTTATTATTCCAATCGATTAAAAATTTACAATTGTTCACTCAAACCAATGTTATTAAAATGCACACTAGCATTTGTTATCATCCTTACATTATTTCAAACATGTTTCATTAGTAGAAATTTTACTTAAGCTCGTATCTTGTATTATAATTTAATTTGTATCAGTAAAATCTTAATTTTTTGTTTTTAACAATTTTATTAAAAAATCTTATCTAATTTAATACTTTTAAATGTTTAAAAGTACGGGCCATTACACTTCTTTTCAAATCTAGCTTTGAATTGATCCCAAGAAATCTGATCTTCTGGAGTAGTAATGGTAATAGCATTCCATCAATTCATTGCTCGACATGTAGTTGTCTTGAAGAAAGCTTCCTTTTCATAGCATCTTCCGCCTCCATATCCTTGAAAATTCGCTCATAACTATACATCCAATGTTGCACTTCAATAACTGATTCTATCCTTAAGAATGGCTTTCCTCATAGAGTAGAATAATCCTCAAAAGCTTAGCGAAGTCGACTATAAGTACTTGCGCAGGAGCACCACCATCTAAAACCACACTAGGAATAGTTTGCGTTCTTCTCATCAGTGAAGCCATTATTGCATCGAACATGGCTTGAAAATCGAGTGTAGCAGCTCCCGATCTTGCTTCCTCTTTCACTCCTGAAGCAGAGTTATTTTATTCCTAACATTGTTCTTGTGTTCCGATTCATCCTTACCTGTAATAAGAATGATTAGCCTCTTTCTAAGAAAAGCCATAATGGTACCCAAGTGCCTATCATACTATATAAAAATATTATATAGCCTAATATCTTCATTAACAAGTACGCTCCCTCCTTTAGAGTATAATGTCAAATTGCTTTGGTTAACTCGTATCCAAAGCTCTAATACCAAATGTGACAACTGCCCTATACCACCCATCCCAAATGACCTAAAAAAGCATTGTAAACATGCCAGGCTGATATGGGACGATCATTTAGGTTGAAATTTAAAGTAAAAAACCTGTTGCATATCTCACAGTGCTTGGATAAAATATAATATAAAAATATACAACAAAAATATAGTGAACTATAGCAAATGAAAGATAACATCTCTACTAGAACATCATGAGTTATGGTACAAATGTCATAATATTTTAGCACAACATTTCCTCACTAAATCCCTCGGAGTATATAACAACAAACAACAGAAACTAGAAATATAGAGTAATACACCACAGCTCCTCTAAATTCATCTTCATATAGGAACTGTGACTCCAAACCTGTCATCTAGTCTACTTATTTAAGAGTACCCAAGATGATAAGAGGAAACATAAAACCTTGTGTTAGACAATAGTCTGGTGTGAGCGGTAAATGACTATCAAAAGCTATACTAGAAAATATGATAATAGATAGGTACACAAAACCATACTTGACCTGTCCCTGTAACCAAAGAGTTAGCACATAATAATAAGATATAGCATGCCACTCAAAATAAATGACAATAGGATACTGCAATAGAATATGATGGTAGAATCTAAGCAGCCTCCCCCATTGGCCCTATTCCCAATCCCTTCTCCAGCATTCCTATAGATGATAGTCTACCCAAAAGCAGACATAGCAATCATAACAACCATAAAATCCAAAACCTATTTATCATCTTCTAAAGCCTTGAACATATGATAAGTCATATGTCCTAGTTCTCACCTTGCCAAAGATTAATGGAAATCCCCGTTCTCGATTATGTTCAACATTTGTATTTTGGTGGTTGATCGCACTTATTGCAAATCTTAAGCACATGTCCACATTCTGGGGACTTAGGATAATTTGAGATCGATAATCTAGTTCGCACTCGGGAATTTGAGAGTTATCGATGTTTGTAACATGGTTCATGCTCCGGGAACCTGGAATTGATGTTTATACTCCGCTTCACACTCTGGGAACTTGGAGTTATTATTGTCTCTTGCAGTACCTCTGTACCATCTAATGCTAGACCCTCTCGGAGTAGTCTAGGATACATGACTGGCGCTACCTGTCCTTGGGTGCCCCTACATACAGTACCCTTACTTAACACAACAAGAACACTCCAAGTTATCAACGATTCCTTGGCACTCCCAAATCTTCCGAGCTTTCACAATTCCAACCCATTTCCTGGCACAAGTCCTATCACTTAACCCAGTCCATTATACCATAGTCGCATTCCATACCGAGCTGTCTATCAACTCCTTCGTTCCTACTCCTTATCTGAGCCCTCGACCGAAGAGCGGAAACTTCATCATGCTATAATATCTAAACCGTAAAAGCAATCGGCGAGCCACAATTTCTAGCATGATCCATAACCATTCTGGAGTCTTCCCTCTAGATCTTATCAACTTTGGAACCCATAATTTGGATCGGTACTGATCCCATTGGATTGGATTGGTACCGATCCAAATACTTGGCCAATTTTGACTCCCTCTCACTTCCAGCCTCGAGTGCGTTTCTTCTAGATACCATGGACCCCTTGATTTCCCTCTTAGCTTCTTGGTCATTCCATTTATGCTTAATAGTCGTTCCAACATAGATGATCCATAAAATCTTTAATACTTGGCCTATCCTTCGATCAAATTTCATAGAGCATCATTAGAACCCATGCTCTACCATCCCCTTGGATCCCACATTGATTGGTGCACAAAATTCGAATCGATATCGATCTAATTGGATCGGATCGTTATCTATCCAAATACTTTGCTCCATTCATCATGAAATTTCAAGGCATCTTCCTTGTGTGCTCCAGAGTCTGTCCTCAAGTTTCGTATGATTCTGACAAACTTTGCACCCAATTACTCCAATCACCATTCTAAGTCCTTAACATGCACAACACTAGCAAACGAATCAAGCAGGGTAAGCAATTCAATCACAATAGTGAATCAAACATAGCAAGTCATCCATTTTACATTCAATCATAAATATTCACGTCATCCAATTCAATCAACGATCATAAACAAGCACATATCCCATCTAAATCATTGAATTGCATAGCCATATATGCATAAATGACACTAGCCAATGATTTGATCCATATTGCATGTTTTAATTAGGTTGATATAGGGTTTATAAATCTGAAATTACCATTATCTAATCAATTTATAGTTTAATTCGATAATCCTAACTTATAATCACCAATTACAACATATTATCCATCATAGACTAGTGAGAGATCATAACCGCTCACCAAACCAATCAAACATATGAAAATGAGAGGAGATCCAATCAGGACAGTACAAATTGGATGTAGATGTGATCCAGTCGACGAGATCAAGCCACTCAGTAAAGATCAAGCCTCTAATTTGAGAATAGAGATGATTTCGGATGAAATCTATGCAAAGAATGGAGAATTAGACAGGAAGCAAGTTTTGAGGCTGGTATGAAATGAGAGACATGGTTTCAAATGGTTTTTCTTATCTTATATTTATAGCCACACTATATTAAACTAATGGGCTTGCTAATTGACCCATTAATCCCCTTTCTAATTCGTACAAAACTTAAAACTGCTATATCTTCTTAACTACTTATCTGATTTTCCTATATGTCCACTCCACGTAATGGAAAACCACCATCCAAAGCAATAAACTAGTTTAAAACATCTAATTTGGCTTCTATCAAAAGTTATGGCCAAAATAAGATCTCCAAGGGAAAAATGGTCACATAGAAATTCGAAAAAATTTATGGACGTGTAAAATATCCCTAAGAATCATATTTCAAATATTAGAATAATATGACCTATGGATGTTAGAGAGCCTATAGATGTTGCAACTGGTGGGGTCCTTTCCTATCCACCTGCTGCTCTTGACTTTTCAAAGCTTTGAAAGGACTGCTAATCTTAGAGGTAAGCCATTCCTTAGCACAAAGCCTTATGTTGATGCTAGAGCTTGGATTCCCAATTGCAAGCGGATATTTAGACTTATGCGTTTAATAAAGGGAGAAATGAAGCAGCTTACTACCTAGCAGTTGTAGGGAGAGGCTTTTTGTTGGTAGGAGGTAATTGAGATTATGGGCGGTGAGATGACTTGAGAAGATTTCCATAGGAGGTTTAGATGAAGTTTCTATCTCAAGCTGAAGAGGGTGCGTAGATAGAGAAGTTTAGCTATCTTAAGCAGAGGAGTATTTCGATTAAGGAATACATAAATCAATTCAATTAGCTTGCAAGTTTTGGTATGGATTTGATCAACATCCCACATAAGAAGGCGCTTAAGTTTGCAAAAGGTTTGAATCAACCAGTTCAGAATTTAGTTGTGAGTCATATTCCAATGGGAGCTACGTTTGAGAAACTTGTTCAGATGACTTTGGTTGCTTCGGTTGGGAAGGAAGATGCGAAGGAAGAGGCTTTGAAGGTTAATAAAAAGAAGTTTTGGAAGTGTAAGAAGAAAGGAGGAGGATTTTGGGCAAAAGGTAAGATTCAGAAATAGGAAATATAATGTAATAGGTGTGGAAGACCCGGTCATTTTGCAAAGGATTGTAGAGCTGAATACCCCTACACTGAAGTGTTTCAATTGTGATCAGATTGGGCATCTAAAAATTAATTTTCCAATACCACTTGGAGCTCCTTCTCTGACTTCTACTCAGGTGGCTTAGGCTTTTGCTCTTGGTAATGTCACTGCTTCAGTGCGCAGTCAGCACCAGCTAAGGGGAAGAACGTGGTTACAAAAGTGTGCTATCCCTTTTCGATCTTTCTATTCGTACTCTGTTTGATTCAGGGGCTTCCCATTCTTTTATTTCTAGTATACTTGTTGATGATTTGCACCTAAAAACTAGCATTCCATCAGACCCTATATTTGTGTCAAACCCCATAAGAGGATCGACCTATTTATCCATGGTGTGTTGGGGTTTGAAATTGATGATATTAGGGGTCGAGTTTTGTTGTGATGCCTATGTAATGGGATTTTTTGAATTTAGGTTGGTCTTAGGCAGGGACTAGATATCCATGTATAGGGTATATTGGAAGTGATATAAGGGTTGTTAGATTGGTCTTTTGTAGTACGCGTAGCGTAGAAGTTTCTTGTGATCCGTAAGGGTCAGTTATGTTGAGCTACCTTTATTCTTTAGACCTATCACTAGACGATCTTGATTCTATACTGGTAGTTAGAGATTTTCGGATGTATTTGTTGAGATTACTAGTCTTCCGCCTCAGAGAGAGAAAGAGTTTAAGATCTATCTTGTTAAGAATGCTTGACCCTTTGCTTTGCCCTTGAGGAATATGGCTCCAAAGGAACGACGCCAGTTGAATTAGTAAGTAAAGGAGTTGTTGGAGAAGGGTTTTACTAGAGGAAGCATTTCTGAGTGGGGGGTGCCAGTCGTCTTTGCCATCAAGGTGGATGGTTCCTTTATACTCTATGTCGATTATAGAGAGATGAATAAATTGATGAAAAAAATCACTATCCTTTTCCCCGCATAGACGATCTCTTTGATCAGTTAGTTGGAGCAAGAGTATTTTCCCAGCTTGACTTGGCTACGGGTTTTCATCAGTTGAGAGTAGCTGTGGATAGTATCTCAATGACTACATTCAGGAGTTTCGATGGTTTTTATGGGTGGCTAGTCATGCCCTTTGGACTAACTAATGCCCTTTCTTATTTTATGGACTTGATAAGTTGGGTGTTTAAGGGGTTACTGAATAAGTTTGTAATAGCATTTGTGGACGATATCTTGGTATACTCTGGGAGTAGAGAGGGGCATTCTTTACATTTATAGGAGGTGCTTTAGACCCTCCGAGCACATTAGCTAAGAGCTAAGTTTCCTAAGTGCCACTTTTGGAAGGACGAGGTTCGCTTTTTGGGTAGATTATCTTGGAGAGAGGTCTGGCTATGGATCCGAGTAAAGTCAGTTCATGATTAGCATGTTTCAAAGAATGCTATGGATGTAAGGAGTTTTCTTGGTCCCATGGGATATTATAGGAAGTTCATTAAAGGTTTTGCCAAGTTATATGTCCCCTTGACCCACCTTACCATGAGGAATTTAACTTTTGCATGGAATGCTAAGTGTGAGGATGCTTTTATTAAGTTGAAAGAGGCTTTGCTGGGTGCACCAATTTTAGTATTGCCTAATGGGAGTAAGGCTTTCATGGTTTACATGGATGCCTGTGGTACGGGACTATGGGCGGTACTGATGCAAGTGGGTAGAGCATTATGCTATGCCAGTAGGCAATTAAAGACCCTTGAGAGAAACTGCCTGATGCATGATCTTGAGTTAGCAGCCATAATTTTGCACTCAAGTCTTGGAGGCACTATCTTCTGTGGGAGATGTCTGAGCTTTTCACTGATCATAAGTCCTTGTTCTCCAAAAAGGACTTAAACTTAAGACAATAGAGGTGGATAGATTTTTTGGCATCTTATGACTTCAGGATTTCTTATACCCTAGGCAAGGGGAATGTCGTAGCGGATGCCTTGAATAGAGAAGAGTAGTATTGAGTTCTCTATTTTTAAAGTGGAGACATTTGGAGTATATTTCTACTTTTGACTTCAGATCATCATCGGTTATTACCCTTGAATTATTAGCAGCTTTGAATGTGTAGCCATCTTTGGCGGAGCATATTGAACCTAGAGAGAGGGAGGATGTTGAGTTAGCTGACATGTTGGATAGGTTGGGCAAAGGAGAGTCCTCGAGTCACATGAGGTATTATGTCATATACTAGAATGGATGGTTGTGGAGGAATGGTAGGATCTGTGTATCCCGTAGGTGAACGTGGTACTAGCCAAATCTCACCGCTCTATGATGACCATTCAACCCGGAGGGGATCAGATGTATCGCGATATGAGGAGAGTTTTCTTATGGTCTAGAATGAATGAGAAAGTGGTAGAGTATGTAGCAAAGTGTATGACTTGCCAGAAAGTGAAAGCGGAGCAGAAAAAACCTAGTGGGTTGTTGCATCCATTAGATATTCCTCGGTAGAAGTGGGAGAGTATAGCTATGGATTTTGTTAATGGATTACCCAGATCTAGGAGTGGAAATGAGGGCATCTGGGCCTTCGTGGATAGATTGATAAAGTGTGCTCATTTCATACCAGTGAGGAGTACTAGAGTAGCAACATCATTAGCAGCCTTATATTTAAGGGGGGTTGTTAGACTTCATGGAGTTCCTACCAGTATAGCTAGTGACAGAGACCTACTTTTCACTAGTGAGTTTTGGAGAAGTCTACATGAGGCTTTTGGAACCGAGTTAAGTCTGAGCACAGCATGTCATCCGCAAACCGATGGACATACAGAGAGAATAAATTGGGTTCTGGAGGATTTATTTAGGATGTGTATTTTTGAATTTGGAGGTTCAGGGAGGAGCATTTGCCACTAGTTGACTTTTCCAACAATAATAGCTACCAGGCTAGCATAGGGATGGCACCATTTAAGGCTTTATATGGTGAAACTTTGTAGACCACCATCATTTTAGTGGGACATGACGGATAGGATTATTCTTGGACTCAATATAGTTAGGGAAACGTTGGAGAAGGTGGATTTGATTCGGAATAGGATGAAGATGGTTCAGGATAGGCGGAAGTCTTATACCACTAGGAGGCGCTCGCATTTGGAATTTGAAGTGGGAGACATGGTGTTTGTGAAAGTTTCACCCTTAAGGCATGTGATGAGATTTAGTACGACAGGGAAGTTAGTACCGAGGTTTGCTGGACCCTTCTCGATTTTGGTTAAGATTGGTAAGTTGGAATATAGAGTGGAGCTTTGGGAGAAGTTGCTGGAGTGAATGATGTTTTCCATGATTCACAGTTGAGGAAGTGTTTGCATTATTATGCTATTATGGTTGAGCCTAATCAGTTAGAGGAGGTTGACGTTGAGCATGAATCGCTCTTTCACCATGCACCTACCCGCATTCTAGAGCATGGAATAAAGCAGCTCTACAATAAGGAGATTAGACTAGCAAAGGTTTGATGGAGAGATGATCCAGTGGAGAGTATATAGGAGCCTGAGGATTAGATTAGAGCTTCCCATCCACAACTCTTTTCTGGTGCATCTTAAATTTCAATCTTTCTCTAGTTAAGATTCTTAGATAGAACTTTTAGTGAAGGGTAGCCCACCTTAGGCGAATACCTTTGGATGATAGGCATAGACGCAAACATGTTGATAGGACATGTTATGAGTGAAGGATGCTAATGGATGCTTATGATGTAAATGGTTGCATTATTTTGCACTAGAATATTGAGTCCTTTAGGCACATATATTAGGATGAGCGTCTATATAGGACACACTTATATCATGTGCATATTTGTGAGTATTGTTATTATTATTGATTGTTGCCTGTGATGTCATGCATACAGATGTTGCATATGGATTGTATGGTTAATCCTACATGTAGAATTGTTAGTTAATTTTAGAGTCTCGCATACATTTAGATGCATAACATGAGCATATTTGCATAAATAACAGGTCGAATGAATCAGTAGACCGACTAATCTTCTTCATTAGTTTATTATCATTTCATATTGCATAAATACATATTTGCATTAGAATATTTAAAAACCATGATTGCAAAGGATGATGATTGAGTATATGGGTGTAGATTTTGGATGCTGGTTGTTGATTTTCCGTCCTTGAAGATTTCGGAGATAAATTCCTTAAAAAAGGGAAGAATGTAACACTCCAAAAAATTTTGAGAATAAATAAGAATTTATAATTAACAATGAATATAAGAACAAAATTTTTGTAGATGTCTGTACTGGGCCATGGAACTTGCACCATTGAGGCTGTAGCAATTTTTTGGACAATTTTCATATATAAACTTGTCGTAATCAAGATTAGTTTAGAATCATTACGAATATAAATTATATATATATATATGTATAAAAATAATTAAATAGATAAATAGTGGTCGGGTTAATCATTGGACCCGATGGTCGATTATGGCTAACAGCAGTTGACTCGCCATGGAAAAATTTCATGAAGGAACATGTTCATGTGACGTGTCCGAATGGTAAGATTTGATGCATGTGACGTGTACGCATGGTAAGATCTAACGCTTGCTAGCTAAGTAAATGATTGAGGGATACGATCTAATCTAAGGTTAAATCTAATGGCTAGAGATGTTTGCCTACGTTTATAAATTAAAACTTAATCTAAACCCTAATCCAAAACATAAGCATACAGTAAAAGAAATGCTGCTGCAACCTCCACTCAAACCTTAAATCTTTTCTTCAACTCTAAATCAAATAATTCTTTTCTTCAATTAAATCAAACATATACCAAATTAGAGAGAAAGATTGAGGAGAAAGGTGAGGATTTTGGAGATCTATTTGGTTGAAGACTATTTTTCTAATTTAAGCTAAAGCTACAAGGTGAGCGGGGACATATTTGATGAAAGTAATTAAATCGATAAGTTTTAAATTTTCTTTCAAGTTGATTAGATTATTCAGTGCTTTATTTTGAAAAGTTAATTACAAGTTTAATTCTATTAAATTCTAGATCTGTGATTTTTATCAAATCTAATTCTAAATTTGACTATTTTGATAAATCCATTTCAAGTCCCATTCTTTTGAAAATTTGAAAATTTTATTTATTCAATTACAAGGATTAGAAATATTGATACTTGGGATAATCTAATTTGATGTAGTTTACTTATTTGTTATTTGTTATGTGCATCGATCATAAAGATTGGCACGTCGAATAATTTAATTTGATGTAAAAGTATTTCAAATGTTAACATAAGTTATCACCAAGTTATAAACCCTAATCTAAACCCAAATTTGAATTGTAAGTAACATGTTAAAGATGGATTAGGTTAAAATTGGAAATTTAGCCAAACATTGTTATTAGTTTTTAATGGTAGAAAAAAAATTATGATAATAGTGCGGATCTCGAAGCATTCATGAATATTGCCTTAGATCTTGGATGATCATACCCTACTTAGGTGCGACCCCTTTACCTCTGCCATATTTCCCTGCTTTATTACTTTTCTGGGTGATGAGGCCTGAAGCTATGGTTTACCTTTATATAGCACTTTCTAATTGGAATGCTAACACTTCCCTCCCGGCAACAATGCAGTGCGAGAATTCATCCATACAAATTAAATTTAGGACTGAACGAAATGCTTGAGTGCTCTGTCTTCAATTCCATCATCTTCAAAATGTCTTCACTTCGAATGCTTGAGTAGGATCGAAGTGGTTTTCGGATAACAGATCCGATCCTGGTCTCTTTGAAACAACATTTGATAGTTTCCAGTAAACTCAACCCCAGTTCTTTAGAAAATAAACAGTCAAAGATAAGAGCGAAGATGACCCCCTAAACGTTAGTAGACGGATTTCCTAATCATTTGTCCTAGGAGAACAAAATGAGATCTGTACGCACAATACAACATCGTTAGAGATGAATGTGTCATATTATTCACGTGTCTCTCTTAGATATTTCCAAAGTTACATTTTCGGTCCAAATTTGATAGTCGGTTATTTAACTGTCAAATAAACAAACATTCAAATCAGGGATTTTTTCCATAGAGAAAA
Organism: Allium cepa; assembly: GCA_030765085.1. Lineage (NCBI taxonomy): Eukaryota > Viridiplantae > Streptophyta > Magnoliopsida > Asparagales > Amaryllidaceae > Allium > Allium cepa. The sequence goes on along the minus strand of CM060939.1, from coordinate 391,483,579 downwards.
AAATATTGGCTAAGCACATAAGTAATTACTAGCCTCTTTTGATAAATCTTTTCATTAACTAAAATCACTTATAAGTGTTTGTACCAAAATACTTTTACAGAGATTCATTCACAACCCTTAGTATTTTCAATACTTGGAAAATATCCATATACATATCTCAATGATGTAAGTATATTCATCACCACCGAGGAAGATTCACTTTTTATATAACTCTAAATCATTTATAAGCTCATTATAAATTTATAAAACCATTTACAAACTATTTTATAAGTCTCAAAAACCATTTATAAAACTCGTTTATACATTCCAAAAATCATTTACGACCCCTTGTTAACTCCATAAACCTTTTAAAAACTCCTTTTATAAGTCTATAAACCCATTTATAAAATTCTTTTATAAATATCTAACCATTTTTTAAAACTTTCCTTATAAAACCCAAGTTCGTTATAAACTCTATTTATAAATGTATTCTAATCATTTAATTCAAAACACTATTATATAATAATAACAGTATAAATAAATAGTAGTTAAGTTCAAAGCATATTAATGATAAAAATTTATAATTTCAAAACATTTCTAATGAAACAATAATAAATTATCTTAAAAATTATTATAAATATTAATAATTAATTTCCAAAACCATATTGATAAATAATTATAATTAATTTCAAACCATATTAATAATTTAAATAATTAACTTTTCAAAATATTAAAATATTGATAAACAACTTTAAAGCAATATTAGTGTAAATTAACAACTTTTAAAACATAAATATATTTCCTTTATACAATTCCATACTTATATTTCAATATATTCATTTCCATATTTTTAAAACTATATTTTATAAATCTCCTCCTATTTTATAAAATTTCCTTTTTGTAAAATCTCTTTATTTATAAAAACCCATTTATAACTCAATCTCTCTATAGTCCTGCTTATTTATGAAGATTCTATTTAACAATTACAGTCCATTTTTAACATTGCTTCCATATGTATAAGTTTCTTTTATAAATTCCTTTCAATTTAAATTCGTGCCTGATATCGTACTTTAGCGAAGTTTGTACATGCATTAATACTTAATTTATTTAAATTACGAAGTACTGAGTTCATAATAGGGAGTCACACAATACTGTCGTTAGAGGTTTTTTGAATTCAATTTATTTAAATTAATTTATGAATTTTAAAAATTAATAGTAAAAATTAGTACAAATGATGTATTGATTTTTTATAGCATTAGCAATTTCTTTTGAGCCTTAAAATATTGAAATAGTATATAATTATTATATATCAATTTAATTAAACATATATGATGAAATCAAAATTGAATTAATTAATATGTGATGTTAATCGGGATCAAATACATGAGATTAATTCCCCAAGGCGGGTCAACCTTATACTTGAGGAAATAGGTGTTTGAGTGGGTCTCTTTGACCCATATCGGATCCAAATTTAAAAAGAAAAAAATGTTGAGATATTTGTTATATCCGGTGGCTATAATTAGCCCTACCTTCTTCCACTCGATATAGTAAAGAACAAACCTGACCCCATTAAACTTTTTTAATTCATAAAGCTAAGATTTTCAAACCAAGCTTGAAGGAGAAAGGAACTATAGTCCACAAAGAAATAACTAATATCACAACACGTCAACAACCGATAGGTCTAAGATAAATATTCTTTTTATAATAAATTTGTCAATTTATATATACCTCTTGTATGCTTTCGGCCATTAAAATAAAATTTTCAAAATTAAACTAAATTATAAATACATACATATTATATATACACAATTTTTTCATTTCGACAGACAAAAAAATAACCTATATATATTTAATATATAATCTTAAATAACACACACACACACACATATATAAATATGTGTGTGTCTTCGTGTGTGATTTGCTCTTTTGAAAAAATTCTTTTAACCATTGTTATTTTTCATTTTTTTAGTAAACATATACATATATGTTATTATATGGATTTACATTTATAAAATTATGTTTCTAAAAAATATGTCAACAATCATATATACACAAAAAATACATATATTTCAAAAGAAAAAAATAAAAAATAAAAATTTAATAAAAAATATAATATTTTTAGTAAATTGTATTTGTTTAAAACTTTTATGCCAACATTTTTAATTTCAAAAAATAATTTATTTATTTAGCAATTTTTTTTAATATGGTCGAAAATGAATTATATATACATACACACACATACACCCCTCTCTATAAACATGTACTAATATAGTCAAGATATATTATGTTATATACTGATATTGTATGCTAATTTTATATGATGTCACCATAAATTCAGATGATTACATAAACGCTCTATATTGTTAATTCCATAAATGTATTGGATTAGTTTATGTCATATGATGATTTTATACTTTGTACGAATCTCCATTAAATAAATAAAACTAATTAAATACTAAGATAAAGTTAAATCAATTTAAAATAAAATTTAAGTTACAAAGTATTTTTAATAAATAAAATATTAAAACAATATAAAACAGAATTAAGTTTAAATAATAAACTCTTCTTTTACCAAATATACATTAAATAAATGTGAATAAATTATTTATGCAGGCATAAAATAAAGTCCTAGTGCAAAACTAACAGAAGAAATTTTTTTTAGTTCCCACTTTTTACCCAGTTGCCAATGCACCTGATCCAACATTACTATTATGACAATAAGTGGTTATAGAACATTCTAGATTTCTGATAGTAACACAAATATTTTTAATATGAGAATGCATATCTAGTATTAATTTTAATTTTAGCCTTGGTATACCAAACCACTTTTACTGTTATGGGCTTTTAAACTTGATATTATAGAAGATAAAGTAACTTTTCATTTATTGAATTTATGATTTTTTTCATTTAGTTTACCAATTTTAATTCTATAATCATAAAACTTTATTTTTATTTTTGAATCACAATTCGTTAATTAACTCTATGTTCTCTTTATTGAAAGCTCCGTTTCTTATTTAAGAGAAGATGTTTGAGAAATAATGTTATCTAAATAATTTTATAAATTAATATTTTCGAATTTTAAATCATTAAACTTCTCTAAAAATTATTGCAACAAAACAGTTTTCCATACAGTTCAAGTTGATAATAAATAACACATGTTTAAGCCAAATTGAACAGAAGACGGATAGTTATGAGAAGAAGAAGAAAGAAGAAGAGAAAACGAAACTAAATCAATCACATAATCTCACAATCGCGGCGTAACAACATAAAATATAATATCAATGAACTTTACAAAAAAAGAAATTGTGATAAACATACATTAATCAGAGTACAACAACGTTCACAATCATTAGCCTGAACAGTTATAACTACCCATCCTTACAAATGCTGATGATTTCAGTAACAAAGCAGTGGAAAATAAACATATACGTGAATATGACTTGAAGACTCCAACTCATCTCTTGAGCTTCAATGCATCTAAAGTTATCTGTAAATATACTCGGTTTGGCCAGAACATTAAATAAAATAACAATCGAGTCGGTCTGGATAACCAGCGTGAGAAAACACACCCAACTTGATTTCTAAGGTTATAGAAAACCTTTCGAAAAACAAAAGTATCACGTAAGAACACGCTACTCATAAACAACGACGGGTTTTTACTTTACTATAACCAAAACATTTCATATGAAATCTTCTAATGTTATAACAATGTCTAGAATACAAATCCTTATTAATCATAGTTGAAGTTATTACATTATTAAATTCCAGCATACTAGTTTACAAATCAAAACTCAAGACTCGTAGTGGATAATGGATTGCAACTATGAAAGGGTAAGGGTCTATCTGCTGAATCCGTACACCGTTAGATAAAATGTACGGGAGGTCGCAATCGAAATTGCACCTCAGCTATTCAGAACCGGCACTACCCCTTACCGGAGAGCACCGAATTTGCTCACCACTTAGTTGTGATCAAGCAACCACAATGGGCCCCGAAGCATACATAAAGATATCGACACTAGATCTTGGGATGATCATAACCTAATGGGAGTGTAACGACCCGGACTTTTAGTCATTTGATTTTTAATATTTAATTTATTTTAGATGTTGAATTTGAAATGTAAATGGAATTTTAATATAAAGTTTGTCGATCAGATAAGTGGAATAAAACTTAAGTTCCAAATATAGCGATTTATTGAATAAATTTAATCGTCGAATTAATAATTGGAAATCATTTAAATAATTGAATTGGTATTAAATATGAATCAAAAATGATTTCTAATGTTGATATAAATTCTGTTGAAATTATAACTGAGTTAATAAGTTTTTAAAACTGGAATTTCAAGTATTTCGTTGATTTTGAAATCGTTAATTTAATCGATGCGTTAAAATAGCAATCTGCGGCACAGTCTCAGAATTCGACGAAAGCTAGTTCCATTGGATCCGTGATAGTGTGTTATTATCGGATTTCAAATTTCTTAGCGTTTGGATTTAGCATTTTGTCATACAGGATAGAAACGCATTGAAATTTATACTGAAAATTTAATATTATATTTGGGTTCAAAAAGCTATCTTCTCCATACGATCGAATTGGGAATCAAAACTTGTTCCATTGCTTTCGGAATAGGGATATAACATTAGGAACAGTTGGCGGCATGCCTCGATCAGGGCTTAAAATAAATATCTAGATATTTTGGAAATTATATATATAATTTTCAAATGTCTTTTCAGCCATTTTTTTAGTCAACCTTAGCTACCTATGATCGTGCCTATTCTTTCCTTCTATAAAACATTTCCATCTTCTTTTTAAAAGTGCAGCAGAGTAATAGATAAAAAAGGGAAAGATGAAATTTTTAAAAATTAAATCCTCTTGAAATACTAATCGAAAATTAATGAATCAAGTTTGTAAATTCATTTTTCTCCCTGAGCTTAGATCTGGTATAGATTTAGTGGTGTTCATTTGAGATTTGGTTATCATGACAGTGGTCGATCTACAGTTTTTCAAGCTAGGGTTAACTTATAGACATGATGAAGGCAGCAATTCGACAACCGGAGAGTGGATTTAAATTTATGGGGTCGAGTAGCATCAAGGGTTTCAAAAATTATGGGCTTCGATCAATGTTTGGTCATCACGATTGGTGGGTGCTCGTACAAGAGTCGTGGTTGCGTTTTTATAGAGGATGGCGAAGGCAACGCGATGATGTCCGGCAGGTGGAGCTCGCGAAGTGGGATTCGATGGTGGGGTCATTTCGAAGAATGGTCGAGTGGTTTGGCGTATCAGTGATACGACCATGCATGATCATGAAGCTTCAGGCATAAAAAAAGAAGAAGAAAAAAGGGAAGAAGAAGGGATGACGGGTCTGGATTGTGGGCCTTGGGCAAATTGCTTTGGGTAAGAGCATTTAGTAATTCATTTATTTTAAATTGTTTAAATAAGCATGCAAAATTTAAAAATAGATGTCTCATTCATATTAAACCCGATCGTCATGTGGATTTTTGCATTAGGTTCATATTAACGAGATCTTTACTATGGGATCAAATTGGTTGAGTTTAGAGCTTGTAGAATTTTTAGCAAAATTTGGATGCTTTCGAATTTAATCGAAACCAGAACGCGAAAGCGACAATAAAAATCAGGGTGAGTAAATCTCACCCATTTGGATTACTAGTTTAAATTTATAGTGTTAAAATCCAATTATTGATTTATTGGACGAATTGATAAATTATTGTTATCAGTTGGATGTTTTATTGTTTATATATTAATATATGTGTTAGCAGTTGGATATATCCTCGCCGATTGGAGCGGATGAGACCCTATGCGCCTCGTACAATAGTGGATGACCCTATATTACCGCAATATCCCCCTCGATGTGAGATTGGTATTTTATATTATCTAACCTTAGTGGTTACGGGGAAAACAGATTGGAGGGATCCAAATGGATTCCTCAAAATCATTCATTTTTAACTTCATACATAATGATATATGATGTGTTCGGATAATCTGTGTCAGATTATGATATATTTGATTGATTGGATGCTATGTTAGCACTGGCCCTAATTTTAATATTTTAAATCGATAATTATTATTTTTTGGTTTTTAAAAAAAATTGAAAAGCGATTTGGAAATGAAATATTTATATTGAATATTGGGTTAATTAAAAAGGAATTTATTTGGATAAATAAATGATTTGACTTTAATATTTGTACTTATATATTTCGTTGTATATTTGAAATAAAGATTTTGAAATAATGGATATAAAGGATTTTTATGTGGTAAATCTTAAGTGATATGTGTTTATAAGAAAAAAGTTTTAAAAAATTGATATTTAAATAGTTTAGGAGAATAAAAGGAATTTGGAAATAAATATAGTATTAGTTAATAGTGGATTCTACATTGGAATTTGGTAATAATCGTGGAATTGGAAATGTGAATTGATTTGTGATTAATCAAGAGAGATTTATAATCAATAATTGGATATGTTTAATTTTAAAAAAAATGGTTTCAGAAGAAGTTAAGATTTGATTTTTTGGGGACATCCGATATTTTTTTTTATATTGAATGGCTTATGTAAAATTGTTTTACAAACTTTTGGAAGCGAGGTTTTTAAATTTTTATTTTAATAAGAGTTGATATGGATATCTTTCTATCATCTTTTATATTTATAGTCTTTTGGAATTGTTTCTTGAGATATATATTTATTTGACTCGTGTATATAAAGTGGTCGTCATACCACTTTTGACGTATCATTTGTGTTGTACTTAGATGTATCGATGTATATCTATGTATGTATGTACGTATGTATGTATATTTGTAGCTATTCTGTGATGTGTATTCATTTAATTATTGTATTTTGTTCTGATAGATGCGTTAGCCACCTATAGTTTTGCATTAAGTATTTATTGAATATGTCGATCCATTTGAGTTAGGAAAAAAATAGTAGAGCATTTATCGACATATTCAATCGATATTTAAGACAACGCTGTAGATGGTTTTGCTCCTAACCAGCCCTATTCTCCCATTAGCAGAGAGTATTACTCAGTAATACTTTTTGTTAATATGCATCTCGGGGTGGGACATCACAATTTGCTTCCTTTGAGTCTTTCTCTAAGTATGGGCTTGAGTTCATCGGCACCCCATACAAGAAGAATCTTAAGTTCGTATCTGGACCTAAAGAAGTATTTGAAGAAATCTCTCATGCTTCAGCTTAAGCTCTCATTCGAGGAGCTTGTAGATTTGGCGCTTCCCCTCGAAGCCGTCGAAAAGGAAAAGGATAGTAGTGACGTGTCGAGGTTCAAAAGAACCTATATAAGAAGAAATTCCCTTTTCAAAGATCCAAGTCCTTTCCTCCTAAGAAGAAGAAGAAGCAAGATAATTCTAGCGCTAATCCTCATGTCACACATCCTTCAGCTAAGATCTTAGCTTGCTTCAACTGTGATTTTCGAGACCATCTAGCTCGCGAATGTCCTCATCATCGCAAATGTATCTATTGCAAGCAAGAGGGACTCATGATTTCTACTTGCCTTAAAAAGAAGAAGGATGCTCGTTCTGGCAATCCGAATGTGGCGAAGGCTTCTGGTAGTGCTTCTCAATCTAGGGGTGGGGCATTATAGCTTAGAAATTCTATTTATTTATTTATAAATGAGATTAATTTTTTTTTAGATGTTCAGTTATTTAAATTTGTTGAAATGAATTCTAAGTTTATAAACTAGTTTTATAAATCCATTAGAAATTTTATAAAAGAATTGGAATTAGTTATTGATGTTTATTTTAAAAGTGATTTGATATTTTAAATAGTTATTCAACCATGCTTTTGAAATATATTATTATACAACCGGGTTTATTAAATGGATGAAATTTATAAGAGAAAATCTTAAGGAAGGTGAAAAAAGGAAACTTCCAAATTTGCTAAATATAGGGACTTCAGAAATAAATCTAAAATTCATAAAGAAGTCATGATTTGTTAGTTGGCATTATAAATAAGTATAAATTGGGTTTTGGAAATTTTAAAAATGAATTTATGTTAATTCCGGAGGTTTCTGAAATAAGTACATAATATTTTCCTAAGTAATAATATTGCAAATGATTTTGGGAAAATAAACTTATAATATTCTCCTAAGTATTGGAATTAAAGAATTTGGATATTTTAGAAATGGAGCGATTTATAGAAATATTTTCTAAGTAATGAATTATAAAAATTGGAATTGGAAATATTTCTAAGAGTTGGAAATATCTTGTTATGAATATAAGTATTTGAAATCGTTTTCAAATGTTGAAATATTGTAAGTTATTTTGAAATGAATATTTTGAAAGATGTAGAATATAGGCCTGGTGACTACTTAAGTGTGTTATTTGATAGTTAAATAACCGACCATCAAATCTAGCCAAATTAGTTAATCGTTTCGAAGAGACCGGGATTGGATTTAATTATTCGAAAACCACTACGGTCTGATTTGTGCGTTAGGGATTGTGATATAGTGAAGATAATGAAGACGGTGGTATTTGAAGAGATTAGTTTGTCTAGACCCAGGACAACTTGTATGGATGGATGCTATCATTACATTGCTTGCTTGGAAGGCAATGTTAGCATTCCAAATATGAATGCTATTCTTAAGGTAAAACATAGCCTCAAGCCTCATCAACCGGGAATGACTAAAACATGGAAGATGTAGCAGGGCTCAGTGGGTAGCACCCAAGTAGGGTATGTTATCACCTTTCTAGATTACCTTAGATATATTATATTAAAATTATGGATATGGTTGTGCATGGAAAAGAGAGCGCTCAATTAGGGTGGGAACACTCGAGGTGATAGCATATACGATACTATCCAGGTTAGGTGTAAGCCAGTCCTGTGTTGGTAGAGATCATTAGGTATGATATTGGTACATTTTTCTAGAGGTGTACTGTGACGGGCGGTACCCCAGTAGCCCAGTCATTGTATGGAATTCATTATCCACTACGAGCTGGTACGGTTTCTGATTGTATGCCAATTATGCTGACATGTGAGATGCAAGCATTTCAACTATTTTTTAATTTACTTTCCATAGACACTATTATAATATCAGATGATTTTGATATAAAATGTTTTGGTTGTCGTAAGGTAAAAACCCATCGTTACGAGATACCTTTGTTTTCAAAAGATTTTGAAATAGTAATATTTCAAATTGAGTATGTTTTCTCATACTGTTTTCCAAGTTGACTCGGGTGTTATTTTATTATACTACTCGGATCAGACCGAGTATTACAGATTCAGGTTAGAATGCTATGGAGCTCAAGAGAAGAATTAGAGGATTTCAAGCGTATTTCACATACTTGTTTATATTCTGCTGTGTGTATAGATTGTATAGTCAGCACTGGTGAGGACAAGTTATAATAATTATCCATATTAATGTATTGATTGTTGTACTCTGATGATTGTATACATATTAATAGCTATAGATTCTTTTGTATAAAAATCTATTATTATATATTATATTTTATTCCGCTGCGAATGTGAGATTCTATATATTGTTGTTTCTGTTTCTTCTATCCTCTTCTTTATCTTAGTTATTCGTCTTTTTGTACCATCTGTGTTGGAAAAGTATAATGAAATGTCAGCTCAAAGGGTATGAAATGGCGGCCTCTACAGGGAGAGAACCACCAAGCCCTACTGCATGTCACTGCTTTAATCATTTTCCCGATTGATGAGGCTTGAGGCTACATTTACCTTTAAATAGCACTTCCCTCTTGGAATGCTAACACTGCCGTCCATGCAACATGCAATGCCAACATTCATCCATACAAGTTCGTTCTGGGATTGAACGAAACACTTGAGAGCTTCGTCAATGAATTCCCATCATCCTCAAGATATCTCCACTTTGCGATGCTTAAGCTGGATCGAAATGATTTTTTGATTACAGATCCGATCCCGATCTCTTCGAAAAAACATTCGATAGTTTTCGGTAAACTCAACCCCTATTTTTTAGGAAATAAACAGCAAAAGATAAGAACGGAGATCACCTCCAAACCTTTAGTGGACGGATTTCCTTATCATTATCCTAAGATAACGAAACGAGATTTATATGCATAGTATAACATCATCGGAGATGACCGTGCCATATAACTTATGTGTTTCTTCTAGATATTTCCAAAGTTATGTTCAGGTCCAAATTTGATAATCGGTTATTTAACCATCAAACAAACAAACATTCAAATCGAGGATTTAAATTCCATAGGAAAACCAACATTGGTAAAGCGCTAACCAACACTAAGCCATTTTTTAATAATCTTTCGTTTAATTAAAGTCATCTTGTAAATACTCGTATCAAAATACTTTTACAAAGATACATTCACAAACCCTTATATTTTCAATACATAGAAAATATCTGTATACTTAACCCAATGGTATAAGTATATTTACCAAACACTTAGGAAGATCTCCTTTTTACCCAATTCTAAAATCATTTATAAACTCCATTATAAATTTCTAAAGCATTTCACAAGCCATTTATAAATTATTTCTCAAGTCAGTTATAAACCCTTTATGAACCCATACAATTATTTATAAACTCTTTTTATAAATCTATAAACCCATTTCTAAAATTCACTTATAAATATCCATCTATTTATAAACCTTTTTACCTTATAAATAATCTTCCTTTAAATCTTTAAACCATTTTATATGCTCCTCCATAAAAATCTAATTTCCATTTACAAAACTCTATTTGTGAATCTCGGACACATCATAAATAAATCATAATTACTTTCTTTAAATCACTATTATATAATAACAGTTATTAATAATATACATCATAAATAAATAATGCTAATTAACTTTCAACATCATAAAAACAATAATTAATAATTCAAAACATTATGAACAAAACACTCGTTAATGTTTACCATTAATATAAATAATAATAATAAATTACCAAAATATTATTAATAATCATTGTTACTAATTTCAAATCATATTAATAATTTAAATAATTAACTTCTCGAAATATTTAAATATTAATAAACAACTTTAGATGATATTAATATAACTAACCAACTTTTGAAACTTAATATATTTCCTTAATAAAAATCCATTCTTAAATTTCCAACACAATCGTTCCTATTTTTATAAAACTATATTTAAAAATCTCTTTCCATTTTATAAAACTTCCTTTCATAAAACACATTTATTTATGAACTCCATTTATAACTCTATTTCCTTTATGAATCTCACTTATTCATAAATCTCATTTAAGACATTAATCACCATCCGTTTTAACGTTATCCCTAGATGGATAAATTCTTTTTATAAATTCCTTTCTATTTATAAAATACCATTTAACATTCAAATTTACCCTCACATTTGATTATAAAATAGAGTGAACTATTTTCTAAAATAAACTTTTCATACCTTATAATAAATCCACCATTTGATTTGTTTCACCAATTTGTTAAATGATAATAATTTCCTTTGATTTATAACACCGTTTATAAATACATACTTTTATTAACAAAATCTGATTTTACAAATCTTTACTTCATTTGTAAAACATCACTTTATACAAAATGATTAATAATATTTTTATTGAATAATTTCTATTTTCTTTTAAAACCTTATCCCTTTATTATAAATGATGGACTTTTTTTAAGATTTAAAAATCTTTATCCAAAATTCAAAAACCTCTATTTAAATGACTTTATAAAACTATTAATTCAAAATCTCTAAAAAATCATACTTTAAATTTAGTTTAAAATTAAATTCATTCTCTTAGTAATTCAAGATTTCTTTTATAAAAACACACATATTTTTGAATCACTCAAATCCCTTTATAAAACTAAATCTTCATTTTATAATATTTCAAAATGTTAAAAATATGACCCGATGTTACCACAACACTAATTAGGGAAAATTATTCTTGTCATCATTTATGGCATCCAACACATCATATATCTATATATATGAAAAATAAAATCAACATTGTGAGGAATCCCATTGGATCCCTCCAATCTGTCCACCACATCAAATATAACATACAATCAATAATATAAAATCAACTGCTTCGAGGTTGGATTTGTAAACAAAACGTCAACCGCTCTTACACATGAACGTAATAGGGTCTCATCCGCTCCAACATGTAGGAATATATCCAAACCAACAATATAAAACTTATTAGATCATCCAAATAGTAAATAACAATCAATGGTAAAATATCCACACTTCCAATAAATAATTATATTGACTATATAATATTTTTTGATTAATCATAAAGGCGAGATTAACTCACTTTAATATTCAATATTGCCAAACGTTCCATTTTGAATTAAAATTAAACGGCCGTTCAAGTTTAACCTAAAATTTACACTAGTTCTGAATCCATTCAATCCAACTCCATAGCGTGGTACACGCTGATACGATTGCCACGCAACTTTTGGCTCTCGAAACTTACCTCGTACAAACAAGTTTTGAATTAATTAACATACGAGATAATTAATTTATTATTAACATAATTAATTGTTAAAAATACTTATCCCTTTCCACTTCCTTCATTCCTCACACATGTTATAGCAGGCCACGCTTTTAATTTTATCCTTTTTTTCAAAATCATCGATCGTGCCTCCACTTGCCACCATCATCGACCTCCACGTGCGTCCCCACCTTGCCTACTCATTTATGCCGCCACCAATTGCCTCACTACGCGTGCCACGTGAGCATGAACCCAAAAACTATGCCTTGAATGCAGCTCAATTGTCGCCTCGTGTCAAATTATGATGATCCAACCATTGAATAGCTTCGTAAGGTCGTGCTCCATGTTTCCCTACTTGAAGGCGTGGACTGAAAATGCCTCGAGTGGCTTCCGATCGTTATTGGCCGTTGATGGAGCTTATTTTTAACAGTGGCTGTGAATTAGGTTAGGGTTAGGGTTTGATAATCGGAATATTAGAGCCCTTATATATGAAAATTTTCATGACACTATTCATCCGTCAAAATTTCGAACTCCAAAGAAAGCGTGCATCATGGCGTACTATACGTTATACCCCTATTTCGAACAAAATAGAATATATATTGGAAGCCAATTCCATCATATACAGAAGTTAACTTTTCAAATCGAGTTATATTAATTTAAATTCCTTTAATTAATTTTAAAGCGTTTCGTACTCGCATGGCCAAACGATACTTCTAGTCGCCATGAAATTCGACGGCGTATAATCCGACGAAACTGATTTGGTCAAAGCCGAGATAGTTCCCTAGAAGGCTATTTTAACACGTTAATTATAACGTGTTATTCCTAAAATCAGTTTAAATTACTTTTAATTCAAATTTAAAAGTCTAGTATCTTCCTTTTTATTTACATTGAATTTAAATCAACCTTTGAAATCTTCACTCATATCAAATTCAAGATTCAATTATTTAAATAATTTCAAATATTATATTTAACTATTTAATTAACAAATAAATTGCTAAATTTTAAATATAAGTTACTTAACATATGAAATTAATTTTCAATATTTAAAATAAATTAAATATTCCAAATTTGAATAACTAAAATTATGGGTCGTTACATTCTCACTCCTTAAAAGGTTACATCCCCGAAATTTCAAAGGTAAGAAAAATGCCACAAACCCATTAACTTTCCAAATCAATTAGTTAAAATGGATTATAAAATTTCTATATCTTTCAAATCAATTTATAGCTACTAACTAATACAATTCAAAGTTATAAAATCAAAATACAAATTTTAGTTATCAACATAATTTCAAAATTCCCAAAAAAATTCTAAGGCCCTGAATTTTCGAAAAATTTCGCCCGTGTCTCCTTTGTACGGCTCGATAATAAAAATATACAATATATAATCACAAAAATACATCCATCTTTGAGGATGAGGCAACCCGTGGGGAAAAAAGTATAAAGTACGATATGTAATCCGAGATGTGTACCTTATTTTAGGGTTAGCAAGCATATACACACGAATATAATGTGAAAGCGAGCTCCAAATGCGAAGCATAAATCATCCGCACCTACTAATCACTCAACAAACAATAAGAACAAGCATAGGGGAAGTAATATCTGTTTGCGCCAAAAATGGTCATAAACCCCAAGTATTGTGAAAGCACCAAACAATGGATATAAATCAGCAATATTCGAGCACAAGTTGCAGATCCCAGCAAATAATAAACAACAATATAGAAATAACGAACATGGACACAGGATTTATAGTGGTTCGGCTATCTCCGGCCTACGTCCACTTCAAGTAATTATCTTTTTTTGATGTTCTTTGCTGATTACAAATGATTGCAGCAGTTACAATGAATGAATTCGAATATAACAGCGATGGTAAGGTGTCGAATTAAATCCGGCAGAGTCTGGACGTTGAATAGCCAAAAGGTCCCTTTTCTACAGGCTTCAAGGGGCTATTTATAGGCATAGGAGGCCGATATCGCGCTTAAACTTCGGGAGACTCCTTCTGGCATGTGAGTGGTCCCACGCGACCGGTCCCACCAAGTTTCGACTCAATCTATGGTCGATGCGAATTGATTTCGTATCGATCAAGAAATTGTCCAATCGAGCTGAAACATGGCAGAGACGTTCTTTAGCATGTACGCAAGGTGCTGTGAAAATTTCGTTGCATTTGGCTCTATGGTTTAGGAGATATGATCGATACGAGTTATGATTTTTTTGGCTGGCCGTGTGGTTCGAATCTATCAATTCGCATCGATACCTTCGAACGATCAGGGCATGTGAGCATGCAGTGATGTGTTGCGCTATTCCAGGATCTATCCACTTTTGTGTGCCGAGTTTGACCGAGTTGTTCACATCTAACGCCGAAGTTTCGCTCGTATCAACCGTTCAATCGCATCCATTTGTTTCGTCCCTTATTCGAATCGGTTATCGATTCACCATAGCCCTTGTTTGCATCGATTGTTATTGTGGTACTGTGTATCGATTGTTGCAGCTGCCATCGACACGAAGTGACTTCGCTTGAGTATGATGGATACGAACAAGGACCTGCACTAATCGATTCAAATAACCACGAACCACATGGATACGAACTGAGCCTTTTTGATCGATTCGAACTGGGTCCACCCCTGATCGATACGAAGTGTTTCAACCGCGATGGATACAAGCTACATCGATGCAACGCTATCGCTCCTGGATCGATGTGAGGAGTCCAATGTTGGATGGATTCGAATGGATTGAGGCGGTACCATCCCGATGGATACGAAACTGATCGATTCGAACAAGCCAGTGTCATGATTTCCTAATGGATGCGAATATGATGGATTCGAACAAACCATCTCCTCAACTCACCGATGGATACGAACACCATATTCTTTTCACCTTGCATCGATCATATCTCCTTCATACGAACTCCGATTAACCTGAAATTTGAAACATAGCTTCTTCTTGCTTTGATCATCATCTCCAATCGATTCCGTCCTGATCGGAGCTCAGTCAAATTTTAACAACATCGATTGCAACCTTGTTTCCAATCGATCTCCAATCTTGATATCCATTCTTCCTTGCCAATTTGTTGATATTTCAGCCTTGACCAAAAGGTGGGATAACATTTGCCCCCCAAAACATGCCTTGTGATAATAAGGCGTGTTTTGAATAGTTTTGAATCCGATATCCGATGCCCATAGCCATATCATCAGAGTACATCGCCCTTGACTGCTCCGAGTCGATGCCCAGTTCCAAATCCAATAACCAAGGCCTTTAGTCAATTCCGTATCCATTTAAAGCCGGCAACCGAGTCCTTATCCATCCTTATCCAATAGCCAATAACCGAATCCAGAACCTCTTTGGGTCGATATCCGAATTCATAACCTCTCCGGGCTCTTGCCAAGCGCAATCCACACTTGACGACCGAGGTCCAGTGTCCCTGGACATTGAGTTAACCTCTCTGGGTTCTTGCCAAGCGCAATCCACACTTGACGACCGTGGTCCAGTGTCCCTGGATGTTGTACAATGCCATGGCTTAAGTCCTACACCGAATCCTGATCTCTTCGGACCCTTGTCGAGCATAGTCCATATTCAGCGACTTGAAACAATAATCGATAACATGGGGCCTAAGTCCTAGGCTGAATCCTGGTCACTCCGGACCCTTGTTGAGCATAGTCCATACTCAACGACCTGAATAAGCCAATTCGCCACATACGGACGAAGAGACTTACCCCCTTCCAGATATAATCCATATCTGATGACCATTTACCAAAAACCAGATAAAAATCCACTCAAAATCCAATTCGAAATCCAAATCAAATTAGAAAACCAGAAATCCAAACCATCATCCAAAATAGAAAACAATCATCCAAACGAAAATCCAAACCAAAAAGCAAACAAAACCAGGAGTTCAAACCAAACTCCAAAACCAAACCAGAAAAGCAAGTGTCCAATCCAAAAACAAAAGGACAGATTTCACAAACCATAGCATCACGGTTCATCGTCATTTAGAGCATGCCTAGGGGCTATCTCCATCCCTGTACATGTGTAAATGACTTTGCCGTTTGCTAGTAGCTTGTTACTTATTTCATATTATCCCAGTCAATTGATAACCAATCGACCATCATTCCTGGGCCTCATACCATCGTTGCTCGAGGTAGGCGGTGGTTGCTCCTGCTCCACCGCTGCATTCCGCGTTCCAACATATTGTCGCAACCGTCCATTCCTTACATGCTCTTCGATTATATCCTTTAAGTGCCTGCAGCTGTTGGTATCGTGCCCATACAAATCATGGAAGAGGCAGTGCTTGCCTGATGCCCTTTCACGTTCAGAAGGTTCTCTCCTAGTTGGCCTTCGGTAGAAAAGGCGATTCCGGGTTTCCAGGTATATCCGCTCCAGCGTCTCGTTTAATCATGTGTATGTGGAAAACTTTGGGTCCTTCCATCGCTTCCTAGCTTTTCCTAAATCGTCATCCAGTTTCCTTTTTCCTTTATCTTTATCCGAACCTCTGTTGGATGGTCCTCCACCCTCAGTCACATTCACTTCTTTTAACTTTAAGTCCGCACATGTGTCCTCTTGTCGAAGGAATCTCTCAGCTTCATGAAAGAATTCCTCAAGATCCAGTGGTGGGTCTCGTATTAAAGATACCTTGAAATCCGAATCCTCTATGAATCCTGACACTGCTGCCATTAAAACCATCGATGGATCCGGCCGATCCACCGAAGCAACCGCCGCGTTTGAATCGAGTTAGAAAAGCTCTAAGTGATTCATTCGTCCTTTGCTTTACCGACGTTAGCGTCATCACATTCTTAGGCCTCCTAATATGAAACCGAAATTGCCTCAAAAACCTATCCACCAACTCCGTCCATGTTCTTATAGACCCTTCTTCCAACTGCCTAAACCACATCGCGGCTATATCCGTCAAGTACAGAGGGAAACATCATGCCATAACTTCATCCGATGCCCCCAGCACTTCCATGTGTCTAGTGTATCTCATCAGATGATCTGTCGGATCAGCCTTGTCATTGTATACTTCCACACTAGGTAGCTTGAAATCAGGCGGATTTCGAGCCATCCGGATTTCCCGTGTGAACGGACTCTTATTCACCCCTTCCAAATCTCTATTGGTCAGACCTCCACGCATAGTTCTCCTGATAATCTCAGCTAATCCAGCATTATCCATCAAAGGTTGCCCCCCATGCCCCCGAGGGAATTCCGGTACGTACTCCTCATGCGGTTCACTAACTTTAGCGCTAGCTCTAGCTTGTTGAGCTCCATCCAAGGGCCTTCCAGTGTCATATCCTGCGGGCTTGCCCCCAAGCCTTTGTTGATGGCCCTCTGGTTCTGTATTCTGTCCTCCATTAGGCTCCGCGACCCTAGTTCCTTGTTCCACGTTTGCAGTCACTGTAGTCGGTCTAAGGTTTTGTGTTCCTGCAGCTCTCATCTGTTCAAAGAAAGTCTGCATCATGTCCTGTTGACTCTTCAACAATCTCTCTTGCAATGAATTGGCCATAGCTTCCATTTCATCTCTGGTGATGTAGATCAAAGCTTGTCCTTCCCCAGCTCCGGAGGATGCTTCTTGACTTCCTTCCTATTGGCTTCTTTCAGCCCTCTGTCTTCTACTGGTTTGTCGAGTCATCATCTTTCAAATCTAAACTCTTCACGCTTTTCAAGTCTAAACTTCAATCCAATGTAGCGGGTGCTAGTCGTTCTCAGTGAAAGCACCAAAGTGTTTGTGCCAAAAATGGTCACAAACCCCAAGTATTGTGAAAGCACCAAACAATGAATGTAAATCAGCAATATTCGAGCTCAAGTTGCAGATCTCAGCAAATAACAAACAACAATATAGAAATAACGAACAGGGACACAGGATTTATAGTGGTTCGGCTATCTCCGGCCTACGTCCACTTCAAGTAATTATCTTTTTTTGATGTTCTTTGCTGATTTCAAATGATTGCAGCAGTTACAATGAATGAATTCAAATATAACAGCGATGGTAAGGTGTAGAATTAAATCCGGCAGAGTCTGGACGTTGAATAGCTAAAAGGTCCCTTTTCTACAGGCTTCAGGGGGCTATTTATAGGCGTAGGAGGCTGATATCGCGCTCAAACTTCGGGAGACTCCTTTTGGCACGTGAGTGGGCCCACGCGCCCGGTCCCACCAAGTTTCGACTCGATCTATGATCGATGCGAATTGATTTCGTATCGATCAAGAAATTGTCCGATCGAGCAGAAACTTGACGGAGACATTCTTTAGCATGTACGCAAGGTGCTGTGAAAATTTCGTTGCATTTGGATCTATGGCTTAGGAGATATGATCGATAGGAGTTATGATTTTTTGGCAGGCCGTGTGGTTTGAATCGATCAATTCGCATCGATACCTTCAAATCGATCAGGGCACGTGAGCATGCAGTGACGCGTTGCGCAATTCCAGGATCTATCCACTTTGTGTGTCGAGTTTGACCGAGTTATTCGCATCTAACGTCGAAGTTACACTCGTATCAACCGTTCAATCGCATCCATTTGTTTCGGCCCTTATTCGAATCGGTTATCGATTCACCATAGCCCTAGTTCGCATCGATTGCAATTGGGGTACTGCGTATCGATTGCTGCAGCTGCCATCGACATGAAGTGACTTCACTTGAGTATGATGGATACGAACAAGGACCTGTACTATATCGATTCAAATAACCACGAACCACATAGACACGAACTGAGCCTTTTTGATCGATTCGAACTGGGTCCACCCTTGATCGATACGAAGTGTTTCAACCGCGATGGATACAAGCTACATCGATGCAACGCTATCGCTCCTGGATCGATGCGAGGAGTCCAATGCCGGATGAATTCGAATGGATTGAGGCGGCGCCGTCCCAATGGATACGAAACCGATCGATTCGAACAAGCCAGTGTCATGATTTCCTGATGGATGCGAATATGATGGATTCGAACAAACCATCTCCTCAACTCATCGATGGATACGAACAACATATTCTTTTCACCTTGCATCGATCATATCTCCTTTATACGAACTCCGATTAACCTGAAATTTGAAACATAGCTTCTTCTTGCTTTGATCATCATCTCCAATCGATTCCGTCCTGATCGGAGCTCGGTCAAATTTTAACGACATAGATTGCAGGCTTGTTTGCAATCGATCTCCAATCCTGATATCCATTCTTCCTTGCCAATTTGTTGATATTCCAGCCTTGACCAAAAGGTGGATAACAATATCAACATATAACATGTACTAGCACAATATCTATATGCAAATGTGGTAAATGTAACAAGAGAACCATTAACAAATAATATCCATCCAATTAGTTCATAACCATATCGATTTACATTTTTCAATGTTAGCATTTAATTTATTAAAGCTAGTATGATGTACATATATATCATCCATATGCAAAACCATACCCGATCGCTCGCTCAATCACACAATTTCACTTTCAAACTAGTATTGTTCACACGACCACTCTAGTGTGGACTTAGATCCGGTTCCTTGATTAGAAACCATCATTCTCCTTGCATATCCATATACTACGATAGAGAACATCAAAATCAATCAAAAATCCATATCCAATGTTCACCATTAAGAATGAATGAAAATTGCTAACTCGGATCGATGTAAATCACCTCGAAATCGTATATTCAAATCTGGATCAAATAGTTTAGTGAATAAAATAATATACGTATAACTTACGTATTTATTTCAATTGGTCCCTCATTATTCAGATTCTTCTATTTACATTCATTTATTCAGCATCATCATTCACATTTCTTTATTCACGTTCACTCATTACCTAGTATATTCCTTCAATACTAATATCACTTAAGAACAATGCCATCAAATCTTATATAGCAATATTTAATTCCATATTCAATTTACTTAGTGTATTTTCTTTAATATAACAAAACTTAACAACCATTCCATGAAATTATGTATTAAGTTTATTATAAACATTTTATACAACACCATTAATCTTTATTATTACTTTACAACTTAAGTTCATATTTAATTCTATCAAACAACACTCCAAACATATTCAATTCGTTTTACAACTTAAGTTGAATTTCATTTTATAATTCAATATTCATATTCATTCTATTAATTCATTTTATAACTTAACTGGAATTAATTCACTTTACTATTCAATCTAATCCATTTTAACCCAATTCAATCCAACTCGATTTCATTCAATCTTTCTTAAGTCAACCTTCATTTTATTCAATTCATTCCACTAACTCAATTTATGACTTTCATTCCTTAACATATCTAACAAATTTAGAAATTTGTTTTAACTTATCCCTTTCAAATTCATAAGTTGTAAACTTATTTTTTATCCATACCATCTTCAAGGTTCAAAAACTTATTATCTTACGTTTCTTCAAACATTTAGATAGAAATATTCAGGATTTCAAACACCTGGTTTAATTTCAAATCATTTTGAAATCACATATGTGCATAACTCTTTTATATATCGGATTTCACTTTTGGGATCTAAAACAAATTTGTTTTACCAAAACATAACTTCAATGGAAAATCACTAAGGTAGCAATTTGTTACTTAGAAACTCAAAAATGAATACCGATCATGATGCAGTCATCACCAGAATTATTTTCCAGTGACTGAAGTGAGTTCAATGCTTTCTATCTCTTTAAATTCCATTTTAAATATTTATAACCCAAAATATTTACAAAATAATAGTATTGTTAATTTTTCTAAGCCTTTGAAAACAATTTCCATATTTATGAGACTTAAATTCTCAAATTCCTGGCTTAAATACCTTTTTATTTTCAAATTATATTTATAAATATACTTATGCCATTTCATT
The DNA here is from genome assembly GCA_030765085.1 of Allium cepa. NCBI lineage: Eukaryota > Viridiplantae > Streptophyta > Magnoliopsida > Asparagales > Amaryllidaceae > Allium > Allium cepa. The sequence goes on along the minus strand of CM060939.1, from coordinate 391,462,354 downwards.
TCTTTTCCATTTATAAATCACATTTATAAGTCATATATATAATATATCAGTTCTTATGTAATTCGGTTTACAAATGTTTATTTTTATTTAGATTATAATAACAATTTTCATTAAAAAATGATAATAATCAAATATTATCATTCACTAAAAACCAAACACGCCATATATAACTATACTAATTTATAAAAATTATTCCTTATACATATAAAATATAATTTAGGTAAAATTATTTCATTTATCTAGTTCTCAAAATAATACTTTATCAATTAGCCTTGTTTAAGTGTTTAGAAACCCCTATCGGTAACATGGCATCCCACGCACCGACCAGAATTCAAAAGCCACTCGACAAAAAAATTAACACAATATAAAATATTTTTATATCACTATTAAATGCGTGCTCATACACACACACACACACACACACACACACACACACACACTCAAAACTCATCCTAAGGTCTCGCTTACCCTATCTCAAATGAGTAAATTCCCACCAAAACTGTAACGGCCCATACTTTTGATAATTAAAAATATTAAATTAAATAAGACTTCGAAATTTAATATTATAAAATTTTAAAATTTATTATTTACTTATGTAATAAAAATTGGAAGAATGTAATGAATGTTTATTTCTAACGGGAACATAATTATAAAATTAATTTTGGATAAAATTGTAAGGTTGATATGGAATAACTTAAATGTTGTATTAAAAATAGAAATCATATGCTATTTAATTGAAATTGGTTAATATAGAATATGAAATCAGTTTTTGTTAAGTAATTTATAATTCTTGGTTGTGAACAATAAGTTAATAGATATGAATTATTAATGCATAACTATTGTTTATTAAACATCTTATTATTTAATCCATTCGATATTAATTTGAAATCAATGAAATTTAATCTAATTGAAATATTGCTGTTAATAGGAGAAAAGATATTAGTTATGTGGTAATGAGTGTAATAAAATGGAAACTTATGTCTAATTAACACACAATGTTTTTATCCGTTTAATAATGAGAATTTAAATAAAAGTAAAAGAATTTATGTGAAATAAAAATTATAATGAAGTAAGATTTTATTAAAGTCGTAATTAAGCATTGAAATTAATGTAATATTTAAATATTGGATTTTTACATGGAAAATATAATTTTGAAAGATTATTAAATTCCTATTTAATCAAGAATGATGATACAAAACTTTTAATTTAGAATTTAAAAGTGATTAAATTGATTTTTTTTAAATAGATTGTTTTAATTAATGCGTAAAATTGTCTTTTTGGGCACTATCTCAGATTTTAATGAATCAATTTCATCGGATCTATAACAATGAATTATTATAGGATTTTAAGTTTCGTAGTGAACAGACTATCGTTTGATCGTGCGAGCTCGAAATGCATAAAAATCAATTAATGGAATTTAATTAAAATAATTTAATTTTAAAAACTAACTTCTATATACAATAGAATTAGGGTTTGAAATTAGTTCCATTGAATTTAAAAATATTAAAAACCTACATTTTGATATATAAGATGACCTATTTTCATTTCGGGTCCTTGTTATCGCTTCGACCCAATCGATCTGTTCCATCCATTTCTATTTATTTTTATTTATAATTATGTTGTTATAAACCTTAGTAGACTTCTATTCTATTTTCTATATTTACAATTCAGTTCTAATTTGTTCCTTTTCAATGGCGGGTATTCCGAACCCTAATTATTGATTTCAAATCAAACTCCGAAAATTCAAACTGCTCAAACCCTATCGAATTACATATCATCGTGAAGCTCCCGACGAATGAAATTTGTGTCTGTAATTCGTTTTTCGATTGGAGGTACCATTGGTCTAGTAATCAGCAAACATTCTCGGCCGTTCATTTTAGGGTTTGGATTCAACGGTGGATTTGCAACGATTCGACAATCGAAAAGCGCTACTGCATAGAGGACCATTAGGGGAGTCGATCTATCGGATTGGATCGCCTTGATCATGCTCGAATTCATTAGAAATCATGGAGGAAGGAGGCAGAGGTCGCGGGCGCTCTGGTGGGCCTGGTGATCACGCGTGTAGGCTGTGGGGGCAGCTAGAGGTGGCTAAGGCGGCGGCGATATTCGATCGAGGCGTAATGGCCTTTAGCGGCAACAGCAGGCGTGAGAGAGGATGACTGCTATGGGTTGGTTTTGGCTCGTTAGAATGGCCATTAGGGTTTAAGAGGAAGGTAATTACGAGACTGCCCTTACATTATTTAATTTAATTTGTAAAATTTCAAACTTTTAACATGCAAACTTTTGCATACGAACTCGGATTCACCCCTGATTTCTTCTATTGGGTTCGTATTGAAATTTCGAACACTGGGGAACTGATTTGGTTGAATATGGAGACCATTGAAATTTTTGGCTTTAATTGGATTTTAAATCAAATATAAATCAAAGGTGGGAGATTAAACCCACTCATGCAATACTAAATCTTCTTATGTTAGTTGAATTAAAGTTATGAAGTGATAAGAAATTTATTGGTTGTTGTTTGGTAGTTTAATTTGACATTTTAATTGAAATTGAATTTTATATTGAATTAAATTGACATTTAAATTAATATTGGATTTAACTACAGTTAACATCGACAATTGATAATCAATAACTGTTGCGATATATTATTTGATTTGGATGTTAATGGTTGTTGTATGCCTATTGATTGATGATGAATGTATGATTGTTTATTTATTTGACATATTCCTATTATTACCTATTTATTTATTGACATCATTTATATTATCACTTGGACCATTGGAATTGAACTAAGAAATAGGTTGAAATGATATATATCTATAACACCTTGATTAGAGTTGAAATGATATGTATCCATCCATGTAATTAAATTGATATAAATGATCACTTGGCCATAGGGTAGAAAATTATATATGGAGATCGGATGGTTAAATTAAATGGTTTTAAGATCTTGAATTTGGATTTTGATCAAATGACATTGTTTTAAAGGAAATAAATTGTGGATTTATATGAATTGAATTATTTTCTAATTCAAGCTTTGAAATGTTGAAACTAAAATTGGTTAAAAGGAAATTGTTTTAAAGAATTAAAATTGAAATGTAGAGCATAATCGATATATGAATTTAATTTTGGAAATTCAATTATATTAAAGATTCGAACCTTAGATTGAACAATGAGGTTTAATTTGATTTAAGTGGTTTAATCAGTAATTTGAAATTGATGTAAATAGAAATGGTTTAAAATAAGATTTGGACTGAAATTTAAATCATTGTATTGAATTGTTGAATCAAATTTGAAGTTAAAAATGAACGTTTTGAAAATGAGGTTAATTCGAATTGAAATTGAAATCAAGTTGATTTGAAACTAGTTCAAAACTGAGTCAAAAGTAAATTGAAGGATTAAAAATTGAGCTTTATTGATTTGAAATTTGGACATGTGGCCCGATTTGTTGAAATGGAAAGAAACAGTCTGATTTGATGTTATTTTCAAAATAAATTATTGTAATATAAACTGTTCAAAATCTATTTTTCAACACTCAAATCATCTTGATTTTTCAAATATTTTACTACAGAAATAATTTTCAATACTCAAACTGTTTTATATTAAACTACTTTAAATCTCTAAACTGTTTAAACTAGTTATATCTATTCAACTATGTAATAACCTTGGTTTTAGTGATTACCTGGAATATTAAATTATAACGGTAGTTATGATTTAATATTGGAGAAATAAAATAAATTGGAGATAAAAATCTGCTAAAATTGTTTATTTTAAATAAATAATGGATTTTAAATGTAAAATGTTGAAAATAAAGTTTTGAATACTTTATTTTGGTTATTTATGATAAAGATGAACATTATATGATTTTAGTTTGATATAATGTAATAATTTTGGAAATTATTGCCAATTATTGAATTTTTTAAATTTTAAATGAAGTATTTAATTTTCATATGTTGAATATTATAATTGAAAAGGATGAATTTTGTTTTAAAATAATTTTTGGATATAAAATGACGTTAATATGGTTTGTTATATTTAATTACACAAGAAAATAATTTTTTTCTGTAATTTTGGTTGAAAAATAGTGTTTTATGTAAATTATAGTGTAAATGGTGTACTTAAGTAAAAAATAAGAATATAAGTAATGGAAATTAAGTTTTATAGCTAAATTATCTTTTATATATTGATAAAATATATTGTTAAACATTAAAAATATGTTGGTTTGGTTTTTATGAAGTTGAATTATGTAAGTATGAATTGTTTTGGTTAATAATATAGGTGTTTAATGTTTTATAGTGAATTAGTGTATTAAAAAAAACCATTTCTTAATTGGATCTAAGCCCATTTATTACTCTAACCTGAAGGAAATACGCTTCTTCCCAATTTTGTACGTACAGTAAAACTTTCACAAGTAGAGACAAAGCAAAAAAATTGAGAAAACAAGCTTTCCTCTTCAAAACTAAACCCATATTTCTATTTCTCCAAATCTTTGCTTAATTTAATCAAATTGAAGCAATAAAAACAAATAATCACTACAAAAAATAACTCTATTTCATTAATTTTAGATTTTGAGAAATTTTTGTCTATAACTTCATTTTCCCTTTGCATGTTTGTACAATTTCTATTTTCAAGTTCTTCAAGCTGAAATAAGCCATAACTCACATCTTTCTCCAGATTTATTCAAGTTTTCTCAACAAATTGCTAAGTTGAGTTGCAAACTCTAAAAGATCTAGCTTAAAAACTTGTTTGCAAGCTGAAAACTGCAAGAAAATTGCTATTGTAAACAAAATTTTGTCATTTGGAAGTTTACAGTGAAAACAGGCTGTGAGTCTAATTTTGAGAGCTTATATCTCTCACATTTCTTATCCGATTTGAGTCAGTTTTGTTGGTTGATAGTATTGTTGTTGAAATTTATGCAAGTCAAATTTCAAGTCATTCCAACCTCTCCAGCTTATAGAAATCTGCTATTGAACTTTGATTTGATTTGGAGCATGTTTTGTTCCAGTTGTTTACAGTAAAAGTCTGGTTGTGAGTACATTTTATGACATTATATCTCTCCCATTTCTTGTCCGATTATATCTAGTCTTTTTTTATTGAATTAGAGTAGTTGAGCTCTACTCTCATAAAATTTCAAGGTTTTTAGACCTCTGTAACTAGTTGGAAACTTGCCTGGAACTTTGAATCAGAGCATGTTTTGCTCTAGCCGTTTACGGTAAAAATCTGGCTGTGAGTTCAACTTTTGTGACATTATATCTCTCCCATTTCTTATCCAATTGTATCCCTTTTTTTTATTGAAAGTAGAGTTGTTGAACTCTATGCCTGTAAAACTTCAAGGCTTTTTGACATCTGTAACTAGTTGAAAACTTACCTAGAACTTTGAATCGGAGCATGTTTTGCTCCAACCGTTTACGATAAAATATGGCTGTGAGTCCTACTTTGTGATATTATATCTCTCTTGTTTCATATTTGATTATATCCATTATTTTTTATTCAATTTAGAGTTGTTGAACTCTATGCCTGTAAAATTTCTAGGCTTTTAGACCTCTGTAAATAGTTGAAAATTTGCCTGGAATTATGAATCGGAGCATGTTTTGCTCTAGCTGAAAATTTGTGAATTGTTGTACATGGATTGCTGAAGCAAATTTCGTTTTTTTTGATCGGCTCGATCCTAATTTGGAAGAGCCAATATTACCACTTATCCCTATTTCAAATTGGTGAGTTTTTAGGTGATTTTCGTATGACGATTTTATGAATAATTTCATTGAATTTTTGTTTATTTTTGTTGTTTCTGTGCACATGTTTTCTAAATCGTTTTCGAAAGATTTTGCATAATAAAATAGCTTTCAAATAAATATTTTACAATATTTGTATTTATTTGAAAGCTATTAAAATTATATATTCTTTATAATAAATAGAATTTCAAAGGAATGTTTTGCAAGCGGTTTTCAAAAATTGTTTTAACAACTAGTTTCCTCAAAGCAAAGCATTTTCTATACAAAATACACATTTTTGCACTCTTCGAGCATATGATAAAGAGAATTAAAAGATTTAGTAAAAAAATGTGGTATGTGACATATGATTTTACCTTTTTTTAATTCCGGACTTGTTCGTTCGAAGCTACACATTCATCGACCTTCGGGTTGTATATGCAGATGATATGAGGCGATTATTGTGATTTAAATGATTATGTTTTCAAGTATGGAATTGGCTAGTAGTTAGTAAACCAATAAGTCAGAACGTGTGGTATGGGACGCATAGTTAACACTTTTCGGGTTCCTATCTAAGAGTTTGTGACACATTCAAGAGTTATTGCCAGCATCGGGCCTTCGGGTCATTTGTCCTTCGGGTTGTTTTGTCCTTGGGGATGTTTTGTCCCTCGGGATATTATCCGTTGGGATGTTTGTCCATTGAGACGTGGCGCCTTATTATTTTTAGAGACGGTACTTGATGTGCTTCGTCCACTTTATAAGCACGTGCTATCTTTTATGATGATTTCATGATTTATTTGTGATTTTTAAAATGTATCACCTTTCGAGATTATTTGGCCATTTGAGCTATTTCAGATATTATTATGTAGCGATTACATTTTTGGATTTTGAACATATATCGAGTTCTATACATTGAAATTTGTGATTGCCATCTTTGGTGTTTATTTTAAGATTTATAATATCCTTTTTTAGGAGATATATGTGATTTCCATCTTTTGGCGTATTTTGAGATTTGGGATTTCCTATTATGGGAATTATTTGAGAGAGCCATTCTTTGGCGAATATTGAGTTTTGTGATCTTCTATTTAGGAGTTTGGTTTATGGAAACCATTATAGTGGCTTTTGTGTTATGCCGATGATATGAGGCAATTGTGGTCCTTAGTTGATTTTATCGTTGAGCTTGCCTCTTTCGAGGATATATATTAGTGAAATTAGCTCACATGAAGTACTAACATATTCATAGTGTTACTTCTTCTCATTCGAGAAGAATCATTATCCTTTACCCTTATACTTCATTTATCTTGCTAATCAGTTGTTTAAGCTAGACTGACCTGTGTATTTTTATATACTCGGGTCAGACCGAGTTATTTCAGGTTAGATACCTACCATAGGACTTTGCTATGGTGCTTCCGCTTTGGATATCCACTTGTCACCTTTTGTGTAGTTTTGTAGTTTCTTTGTAAAACTCTGATATGTATCTATTGTTTTGAATCAGTGTATATGTTGTGGTCCTTGTACCACTTCTGTTGTATCATTTTGTATTGTACTGAGATGTATCCGTGTATATGTATATATATCTATGTGACTGCTATTCTGTGATATATTATATTTATTGTTGCTGTATTTTGTTTTGATAGATCCTTAGCCACTGTAATTTTGTATTAAGCATTTATTAAATATGTCGATCCACTTGAGAAGGAAAAAATTTAGAGCACACAATCGACGTAGTCAATAGATGTTTAAGACAAAGCTATGGATGGTCTCCCTTAACCAGCCCTATTCTCCGCATTAATAGACAATATTACTTAGTAATACACTTTTTAATGTGAGTCTCGGGGTAGGGCATCATAGCTTGGTATTAGAGCTGAGTTCAGAACAAAATATGACAAACACAGAACAGAACATATACTATGGTACATCAAAGTGCAGTATAAGTGTTACATTTTCCCTAATCATCGTGTCCTTAACCTTTTCGAGTCCTTTAGGATAGATATAAGTTAGGAATATATCTAGGAATGCATTTTAAATTTCATAGTATTCCATAATTAAAATTAATGATATCATACCCTATGAATAATCCTTATCGTGATTGTTTTATTCTAGTTCTCTTTGATATGGCTACTTGATACTCATTCATTTCAGAGGAGCTTGTTGATACCGTTGGATGTTTCTTGTTCTAATACTTCATTGAGGATCCTCATCACTTAGCATATTGTGTGAGAATATTGAGATTTTTCTTTGTAGTTTTTCTTTCCGTTCAAATCTACACGTTAGTCATTACCTTGGGTTTAATGTGATTTGGGGATGGATTGGCTTGCTATTATCAAGCCCCAATCATATGTTCTAAAAGGATCCTATATTTTAGGCATCTTAATTCGGTAGATTAGTTGTCTCTTGTTCTTCAAAATTTTGATGATAATTTTGAAGTATCTTTATTTGCTCCTGAGTTTCAAGATGATGAAGATGTATCTCGAATTCCAATCATTTGTGATTTTGTTGATGTATGTGAGTCCGTTTTGGGTTTGCCACCCACTTGGGCAATTGAGTTTTGTTGTGATCTCATTCTTGGTTCTCAGCCTATTTTTATCCTCCTATAAGGATGTCCACTAAGGAAATGAGGAAATCAAAAGTAATTGCTGGAGCTTGAGGCCGAGCAATTCTTTCAGCCCAGTTCTTTACCATGGCGTCCCGCCGTTGTCCAGTTAAAAAATCTGATGGTACTCTTAGGCTTCGCATCGATTACCGCAAGCCGAACGAGTAAGCCATTAAGAACAAGTATCCATTTCCTTGGATCAATAACATGTTTGATCAATTTAGTGGTGCTAAGGTCTTTTCTTAGCTTGACCATGCATCGAATTTCATCAGCTATGAGTTGCAGAGGACAACATTCCTATTACCGCATTCTGCACTCGTTATGAGTCCAATGAGTGGCTAGTCATACCGTTCGGTTTGACGAATGCTCCAGCATATTTAATTAATCTCATTAATCGAGCATTCTGGGAATATCTCGATGAGTCCGTCCTTGTATTCATTGATGATGAGCAAAGGTAATAATTTTAATTGCAATTCTTTCTAATTAAAGATATATTTATAAGTATAATTAGCTTTTTTTATTGTGATAAGCAAAGAATATATTGTAAAATTATATAAGAGGCGTGCTTATTATATAGAAAATGATTTTTGGGTTGGATTGCCCATCGAGTGCTTTAAGAACTCTGGTTGATGTGCCTGATCAACGTTATGGATAGGAGTTTCCTAAACACTATGATGAGACAGTCAGACACGGTAAATAGAGTTTTAATAAGTAAAATTTTGAAAATAAATTAATACGGGATTGAGTATTTTTTAGGTGACCAGTGTAGCCATTGAACCGTAGTGATTGTTAGATAAGCAGCAAGGCAGATTTGATCAATTGGTTAACTCTACAGCCAATTGATAGGGTCATCACTATAAATCACTGGCGGGGCAAAGCCATTATATGATTAGAAATTTGTGAAATTGAATATAATTATGTTTTAATTAGTTATATAAGTATAACCTATAGGAATCTATATAATGATACCATATGGTGGTTAACCCGCCTTTTTACAAGGCTACGGACAAGCGGAGTTAACTAAAACGACTTCATGACTATCGAGGCTGAAATATGATGGATTCGGTTTAATGGATAATGGTCGCTTGGATAGATGAAAGGTCGTTCGGTCGGAATGAATTTTTTCGAATTATTTGGGACTCGGCCTTGTGGTTTGGCCGTTCGGCATGGCAATGCCGATGGAGGTATGGAAGTTCAGGAAGGTCGTTTGATTGCGGCTCGGCATTGTCGCTCGGCATTGGATGCCATTCGGCATCACACCTCATTCGGCATTGGACCTCGCTCGGCATTGGACCTTGCTCGGCATTGGACATCGTTCGACATGTTGGGTCGTTCGACATGATGGGTCGTTTGGCATGTTGGGTCGTTCGGCGTGATGGGTCGTTCGGCGTGATGGGTCACTCGGCATGTTGGGTCGTTCGGCATGATGGATCGTTCGGCTTGTTGGATCATTCGGCGCGATGGGTCATTCGGCATCAAGTGTGGCTCGACATTGGGGAAAGGAAGGTGTGGCTCGGCATTGGGGAGAGGCAGGTGTGGCTCGGCATGGTGGTTCGACATAGGCCGTTCGGCCTTGATGGGCCCAGGTTATTCAGAAAGCCCAACAACTACCGTGGCGTGTCTATAAATATAGTGTGTGGGAGTTTAGAAAAAGGATCTTCTCTTCGGCACTCTAACTTTCTACTTTCTAAAGGCTAAGGCTAGTCTACTATTTTGTAACTGATTCTTACATCAATAAAAAGAAAATTTCTAGAGTGGACGTAGGCCGGAGTTAGCCGAACCACTATAAATTCTGTGTCTTTACCACTTTCATATTAATTTCTGTTATTCTTCATATTGATATCCTCTACATACATTCTATATGTTATCTGTGACTGTTAGTTGGTGCTTTCATTTACATTTGGGTGTTAGTGACCAATTTTGGCGCCAACACTTTGGTGCTTTCACTGAGATGGCAAGCATTCGGGAATTTTGGAAATAGAAACTTGGATTCTAAGGAGTAATGGCTAGACCATCAGCAAGGAAGCAAGTGATAGAAAGGAGTAATCAGGAGGGAAGTTAAGAGCCTTCCTTTGGAGCGGGAGCAAGTCAAGCATCCATCTACATCACTAGAGATGAGATGGAAGCAATGTTGAAAAGACAAGAGGAGATGATGCAGGCTTTTCTTAGGCAATTTGCACAAGCATGAAATGCAGGAGCTCAGATCTATAGGGCTGGATCAGAAGCGCTCAACCAACAAGCAGAGGGAATGGCCCTACATGGGCAGCCCCCAATCAGCAAACGGCTAATAATCTAGATGGACCTAGACTCGAGGGCATACCACCAGAAAATGCTGGATCAATCCATGGAGGAATACCAGATGACGCTGTGCAACCCAACACTAATAGGAGTGTAGGAGTATGAGATGAGGAGTGTGTGCCTAAATTTCCTCATGAACTCGGGAGGCAGATCGGAGGCAACAGACAAGGATTACAGCTTGGCGACAACGACAGATTAGCAGAAATGGTCAGACAGGCTATGAGAGGTGGTTTGGTAAATAGAGACTTGGAGGATGTGAAAAGGAGTCCCTTTACTCCTACAATTAGGCGAGCTAGGAATCCACCGGACTTTAAGCTACCAATGTTGGATATGTATGATGGGAGAACGGATCCCACCGTTCATCTGACAAGGTACATGAGGCATATGAGATACTAGGGGCATCGGACGAGGTCATGGCTTGATGCTTTCCATTGTTTTTGACAGATATCGCAGCTACGTGGTTCAGACAGCTGGAGAGTGTATCTATCGGCACATGGACGGAGCTGATTGAAATTTTTTGAGACAGTTTGGGTCCATATACTCAGACCCAAGAACGTAATGACCTTGACATCAATGAAGCAATGGAAGGGAGAGTCACTCATGAACTTCTTAACCAGATTTAACACAGCAGTAGCCTCAGTGGATCGACCCGATCCGTCAACGGTTTTGATGGCAGCAGTCTCAGGAATCGTAGATGATTCGGATTTCAAGATATCATTGGAACGGGACCCACCGAGGGACCTTGGAGAGTTCTACCATGAGGAGGGAAGGTTCCTAAGACAAGAGGATGCACAGTTAAGAGAGTGGGGAGAGAGGCTGAGGCTTATGCAGTGAAGGGTGCAGGTCCATCCTGGGAGGATCCGAGTAAAGACAATAAAAGAAAAAGGAGAACAAATGGCAATGGTGGCACCTCGAAGAGACCTCGAAGAGAGTCAAAGTTTTCTTCTTACACGAATTTAACTGAGACACTAGAAAGGATTTACTTGGGCACTCGGGGGCGACTCCAATATCGAAGGTCGGCAAAGAGAGAGCCTACTGAATACGAGCGGGCATCGGGAAAGCATTGCCTATTCCATGAGCTGGATGGGCACAACACAAACAAATGCAGGCATTTGAGGGATATCATTGAGGAGCATGTAAGGAATGGTCATCTACAGTAATATGTCAGGAATCGAGCTGTGGTAGTGGGACGGGGCGACCAGCGCCTACCTCGAACAGAGATGGCACTAGACCTGGACAACGTCAGCTCATTATTAACTAAACAGGTTTATGGTTTTGAATTAGTAATAGAACTCAAAGTAATGCGGCTAGGTCACTTACACACGTACGGGATCGAGGACGGTCCCTGGGCGTGCTCTGAGATGATGAAAAACCGTACTACTTGAATCTATGAAATCCTACTTTCTTTCTGTTCTTCTGCAAACTTTGGTTTTCTCTTCCATACTTTGGACATTTACTTTTCTTTGATATGGTTTTTGAGTTTGGATTGAACTCCCGGCTTGGTTGGTTTTTTGGTTTTCCATTTTGGTTTGGATGTTTGATTTTTGATATGGATTTATGGTTTTTTAATTGGATTTGGATCACTGTATTAAAACAATTCAGGATTAGCGATTACTGTCCTGACCGGAGAGACAGGGAAGCGATCGCGAGTTACGAGTCCCTTCACCGGAGAGCGATGGAATGGACTCGGACAGAATATCAAAGTCCTTGGCCGGAGTGCCGAGGCCGGTGAAGATCAAAGTCCTTGGCTAGAGTGCCGAAGCCGGTGAATATCAAAGTCCTTGGCCGGAGTGCCAAGGCTGGTGAATATCAAAGTCTTTGGCCGGAGTGCCGAGATCGGTGAATGAAAAAGTCCTTGGCAGGAGTACCGAGGCCGGTGAATACCTAAATCCTTGGTCGGAGTGCCGAGGCCGGTGAATATCAAAGTCCTTGGCCGGAGTGCCGAGGCCGGTGAAGATCAAAGTCCTCGGCCGGAGTGCCGAGGCTGGAACAGGATAACACGACCCAACGAGGTCTACAGATTCAAGGATAAACCCGGAGAGGTCATGGATTTGATAATATGGTTACGAAAGGGATATGGACTTTGGATATCGGATTTGAGGCTATTCAAAACATACCTTCCAACAGCAAGGCACGTTTTGGGGAGCAAGTGTTAACCCGCCTTTTTACAAGGCTACAGACAGGTGGAGTTAACTAAAACGACTTTCCGATTATCGAGGCTGAAATATGATGGATTCGGTTTAATGGATGATGGTTGCTTAGATAGATGATAGGTCGTTCGGTCGAAATGAAGTGGTTCGAAGTGTTTGGGGCTCGACCTTGTGGTTTGGACGTTCGGCATGGCAATGTCCGGTGGAGGTATGGAAGTTCAGGAAGGTCGTTTGATTGCAGCTCGGCATTGTCGCTCGGCATCATGGGTCGCTCGGCATTGGACACCATTCGGCATCACACCTCGTTCGGCATTGGACCTCGCTCGGCATTGGACATTGCTCGGCATGTTAGGTCGTTCAGCATGATGGGTCATTCGGCATAATGGGTCGTTCGGCATGATGGGTCGTTCGGCATGTTGGGTCGTTCGGCGTGATGGGTCGTTCGGCGTGATGGGTCGTTCGGCATGTTGGGTCGTTCGGCATGTTGGGTCGTTCGGCGTGATGGGTCGTTCGGCGTAATGGGTTGTTCGACATCAGGAGTGGCTCGACATTGGGGAAAGCAGGTGTGGCTCGACATTGGGGAGAGGCAGGTGTGGCTCGGCATGGTGGTTCGGCCTTGATGGGCCCGGGTAATTCAGAAAGCCCAACAACTACCTGGGCATGTCTATAAATACGACGTGTGGGAGTTCATAAAAGGAATCTTCTCTTCGGCTCTCTAACTTTCTACTTTCTAAAGGCTAAGGCTAGTCTACTATTTTGTAATCGATTCTTACATCAATAAAAAGAAAATTTCTGGAGTGGACGTAGGCCGGAGTTAGCCGAACCACTATAAAATCTGTGTCTTTACTGCTTTCATATTAATTTCTGTTATTCTTCATATTGATATCCTCTACATACATTCTATCTGTTATCTGTGACTGTTAGTTGGTGCTTTCATTTACATTTGGGTGTTAGTGACCAATTTTGGCGCTAACAACGGTAATTTGAGTAAGCAAAGTAAATAATTCCAATTAAGAAGATGTTTTAATTAGAAGAAAATATCATGTGATGCTTTGGTTAATAAATGATGTATTTGGATAAGATAATACTTTGGTTAGAAAATTAAAATATCAATTGAATATTAAGTAAAAAGTTATAAATGACAACTATAACTTTGTTTTGACACCTGGTTATTTGAGCAATAGTAGAAGATAGATATAAAACTCTATCTTAAGAAATGCTAATTTGAAACTTTTAGCATGAATTTGTAAGCAAGATTTCGCTTTAAATTTTCGAAGCATTAAAAATTCATTGGTGTGAATTTGTAAAAATTCCTTTGAAAATAGGTTTGAATTAATTATCAATTTTAATTAGTTTTATGTTGATAATTAGATGGAAATTTAATTTTACTGACAAGTGAAATATGAATTTGAATTGTTATAATAAATGAACAATTCATGAAATACAAACATTTTAAACTGTGAGACAATTTAAAATTTGTATGTAACCCAAAAATTTATTTTGATGGATAATCAATAATCATCTCTTGATAATGGAAGAGATTATTATCTCTTTCAAAATGATTTTTCATAGTTTATTGTGATAAAGCTAGATTTTGAAAGTAATGAAAGTATTTCCAATTAGTGAATTGTTTCTTTTTAAGGTAATTACATGAGGTTAATCATGAGTTTGAAAGTCTTAGCTTTTTGGGAAAAAGAAGATCATGTAATAAATAATTTAGCCTAAAAACCTGGTTTTGAAAATGTTGTTTGAAATTAAAATGATTTGGGAATTTCAAATTTTAAATTGATTTTAAAAGCTGAAACCTTATTTGGAAAAGTGGTGTACTTAAACAATGATAACTTGAGATTCATAATTCCAAATGATTTCAATCTTTTAGTAAATGAAAGAGCTTTTAGTAAGATATAAAAAAAATTGTAACACTTTGGAAATTTTTTCTTTCTTTTTATTTGGTCTAAAATGGGTTTGAAGGCGAATGTACATTTTTGTCCTATTATATAATTTCTAAGACTTAAGCTGAAAGGAAATTTAGCATAACTTTCAAAACGTGAGTCCGATTCTAATGCTCTTTATATTGTTGGAAAGTTTACACTTAATAGAACAACTTTTATTTTATAAGAGTTCTCAAATTTTGTTGTTTGCTATGTCAAAACTTGAGTTCTATACAGCAGGTTTGAAATTGAAAATGATTTGTTTTCTTAATTGTCAAGTGTAATTTGACCTATTTTGTAAATGCAATTGAGTTAATGATTAGTATCGGGAAAAAATATGTTTCAAACTATAATATACTTATGGTAGAATTTAAGGGTGAAACATTTTATTCACTTTAAATGAAGCGTTGGGAGATTAAATTAAATTTAAGTAAGAGGCTTTGAAAATTTTCAAAATGTTGAAATTTGAAGACTTGATTATGATGATATTGGGTTTGTAGCTCTAGGAAAAATTGGTATAAAATCCATTCCTATGTTTAACTTTGCTTTGTACAATTATCTAGCGACTTGCATTTATGCAGTCGTATGAGTTTAGTGGTAGTGGTGGAGACCCCCTACCTCTTGTTGAGTTTTCTTACGTTAATGGTTGCTAATCTTATATCGATATGACTTCTTTCGTAGTGTTATATGAAAAGCCACGACGATCACCATCTTGTCGGTTGAAGTTCGGGATAAAGTTGTGCAAAGCCTCAACTCTATTCATGAGGCTTTTGAAAGATCAATTTCACTCGATTTATCTTTTGTGCGCATCATCCAATCGTGTTTTGCTTCGAAGGTGAAATGCCTTCGAAATAGGGATATATTGTTCACAAAAAGTCAATGGTCCACTAATCCCAATGATTATACTTGGGAAACCATAGAATTTATCGAGCAATCTTGTCTTGGTTATCTATCATCTTATATTGAGAGTAAGAAATTTTAAACTCGAGCTTATCTATCTTCCTTCGCTTAATGAAATAAATCATGTTGAATACAGCTCTTCTCTAGAAATTGTGTGGATGCAATTTTTATAAGGGGGAGTCTGCAACAACCCTGGTTTTGGTGATTACTTGGAAAATAATTTAATATGGAGAAATAAAATAAATTAGAGATAAAAATTTGCTAAAATTGTTTATTTTAAGTAAACAATGGATTTTAAAAGTAAAATGTTGAAAATAAGGTTTTAAAAACTGTATTTTGATTATTTGTGATAAAAATGAACATTACATTATTTTAATTTGATATAGTGCAATAGATTTGGAAATTGTTGCCAATTGTTGAATACTTTAAATGAAGTATTTGATTTTAATATGTTGTATATTATTATTAAAAAGGAGGAATTTTGTTTAAAATAATTTTTAGATATAAAATGACGTTAATATGGTTTTTTGTATACAATTATACAAGAAAATGATTTCTTGTGTAATTTTGGTTGTAAAAATAGTGTTTTATGTAATTTATAGTATAAATTGTGTATTTAAGTAATAAATAAGAATTTAAGTAATGAAAGATAAGTTTTATGGCTAAATTATCTTTTATATATTGATAAAATATTTTGTTAAACATAAAAAATATGTTAATTTGATTTTTATGAAGTTGAAATTATGTAAGTATGAATTGTTTTGGTTAGTAATATAAGTGTTTAGTGTTTTGGAGATAATTAGTGCATTAAATTAAACTGTTTCTTTATTGGGTCCAAGCCATTTGCTACTCCAACCCGAAGGAAATAAGCTTCTTCCCAATTTTGTTTGTACAATAAAACTTTCACAAGCAGAAACAAAGAAAAAAAATTGAGAAAACAAGCTTTCCTTTTCAAACCAAAACCCAAATTTCTATTTCTCCAAATCTTTTCTTAATTTAATTAAATTAAAGCAATTAAAAACAGGTAATCACTACAAAAAATAACTCTACTTCATCAATTTCATATTTTGAGAAATTTTTTTGGTCTGTAACTTGTTTTTCTCTTTGCATGTTTGTACAATTTCTATTTTCACGTTCTTCAAGCTGAAACAAGCCAAAAGCTCACATCTTTCTTCGGATTTATTCATGCTTACTCAACAAATTGCTAAGGTGAGTTGCAAATTCACAAAAATCTAGCTTGAAAACTTGTTTGCAACTGAAAACTACAAGAAAATTGCTACTATAAACAAATTTCTGTCGTTTGGAAGTTTACGGTGAAAACAGGCTGTGAGTCCAATTTTGAGAGCTTATATCTCTCACTTTTCTCATCCGATTTGAGTTAGGTCTTTTATGATTGAAATTATTGTTGTTGTTGAACTTTATGAATGTTAAACTCTAGATCATTCTAACCTCTGTAGCTTATAAAAATCTGCTGTAGAACTTTAATTTGGAGCATGTTTTGCTCTAGTTGTTTAAAGTAAAAATTTGGCTGTGAGTTCATCTTTGTGACATTGTATCTCTCCTATTTCTTGTCTGATTGCATCCATTCTATTTTTTATTGAAAGTAGAGTTGTTGAACTCTATTCTTGTAAAATTTCAAGGCTTTTAACCTAAAAAGACCCGCCTTATTCTCCATAATAAGATGCATCAATTTTAAGAAAGAAAGGGATAGAAAAGAGAAAAATAGAGAAGAAAGAAAGAAAGAACAATAGAATCTTAACAGCGGAATGAATAAATTTTATTAATCACATAAATATTACATAGTGTCATATACATCAGAGTTACACAGCTTATACAACATATACTAGACAGTTACAAACACCTGTCTAGTTATACAACTCAATATACAATACAGATACAAACACAGAGATCAACACAGTGGAACCACTATCTATCTACAAATGCTGAAGCCTCCTGCTCCATATCTCATCCAGAATTCATCAAAGCTAACCTGAATCCCTTGGCTACTCGTAAAAATTTGAGTATCCAAGAGTTTAATAAAACAGAAATAAACTCCGGGTCAGACATGAGTCTGGTGTGAGTAAATGGTTAAAGTTGCTTAACTTTAAAAACCTTTTGAAAGAAAAGGTATCACGTAAAAATTCTCACACATAAACATAGGAAGTTTTTACCTTACGCTAACCAAAACATTTGATTGGAAATTCTGTGACATTATAATAAGGTATAGGGTTTTCAAATAAATACGAAATAGCCGAAATTGTTACTTGATTAAATTCCAGCTACTAGCCATAAAATTGGGTAACACAATCAAAACCGTAAGGGCACGTAGGAAGAATGAGTTTCCATCAATGGAAAGGCCACTAGGGTACCGGCCGCCACAGTACATGTCCTAGATCAACGTACCGAGGATTACTCCCAATCCCCTGCAACACAAGGCCAGAACCATCCCTTACTGGATAGTCCCGAACAAGACAACCCCAGCAGTTGGAGCTCAACAACTGCCCACGTAGCCGAATAAAAGGGACCTTTAGACAGGGGAAAATCTCGTCCTACTTGGGTGCTACCCACTTAGTCATACTGCACCTCCCATGTTTTAGCCATTCCCGGTTGATGAGGCTTGAGGCTACGATTACCATTAGAGAACACATCTCTTAGAATACTCATCGTCCTCCTGATGATGTTCTGAAAGCATTCAATCCATACAAGTTCGTTTCGGGTTCGAACAAAACCAAAGGCATTATCTCGTTACACTCATTTTGGCATCACCCTCAGAGTTAACGACAATAACCCTTGCAATTCAAAATTCCATCTGATCTTCACTTAATTTGGATCGATGTGGTTTTCGGATATCTGAATCTGGAAATCCAATCTCGGACTCATCGAAATCCAAAACGCCATCTTTTAGGTCCAAGTTGTTTAAAAGTTTAAACAATTCAATTCAATTCAATTCCACACTTGAATTCACACAGCATTAACACAGATAAATACACACATTTATCAATGATATATCAAATATCATATCACAGAACATCACCGCATATCACCCAGTATATATCAATCAATTCAGATGTTCTACTCAACCAATCATCCATAAGCAACAATTATTAATCCATATTGTAATTAATTTAATTAACTCAAATTAAATTAATTACGTAAAAATTAATCACCAACTTTGCTTAACCAATAATTAATTAATTACTAACCCTTAAATTAATTAATCATTAAATATCCAATCTTAATTAATCACCGTGATTAATTATTCCTTGGTTACATAAAGTAATTATCCTTTAATTAATTTCACAAATTAATTATCCTTAACCATTACAGTAATTAACCTTTAATTACTCTCAATTATTAATATTTAATTACATTAATTAATGATCCTTAATTAATTATTTCCAATAATTAATTAATTATAATTAATTACATTGATCCTTGATTAATTACATTAATTAATTATACTTTAATTAATTACATCCATTAATCAATCTCAATTAATCATAAACAGTAATTACCCTTCTGTAATTACTTCCTTAATTAATTATATTAATCCTTTGATCAATTACACTAAGTAATTAATCCTTAATTACTTCTACTAAGTAATTACCCTTTAATTACTTCCCATTAAGTAATTCCTTTTAATTAATTACATCCTGTAATTATACATTAATTACTTCTCTAAGTAATTACACTAATTAATCTCATTAAGTATTTATACTTAATTAATTACCAAGAGATTACCTTTAATTAATTAACAAATTAATTAACTTAAATTAATCACCTTCATTTGATTAATTACAATTGGATAATTAATCCCTCAATTATCCTTAAAAAAAATTAATTAAACCTTAATTACAGATTAATTAATTCTTCAACCATTAATTAATAAACCTTAATTATTAATTAATACAACTTAATTACAAATTAAGTACTTCTTAATCGCCTGCTAATCAACCCCTTAATTAACAGTTAATTAACCCTTAATTAATCTTTAATTATAGATTAATTATTCCTTAATTATTAATTAATAAAACTTAATTATTATAAAACTTAATTATTATAAAACTTAATTAAATATTTCTTAATTACCATTTAATTAACCTCTAATTACTTGATTAATTAATTTCTAATTACAAATTAATTAATCTTTGATTACTTAATTAATAATCCTTAATTACAATTAATTAACCTTTAATTAATTAATTATAAACATTAATTATAAATTAATTAACCCATAATAATTAATTAATTAAAATAATCGATTATTCTTAATTAATTACTTAATTAATCCATTATACTTAATTAATTAAGTTAATTAATTATACTTAAATTTCTTAATTGACTTAATTAATTTCAAATTATTAAAATCATAATTATCTTAAGATAAGACCTTATCTTAACTTATCTTATTTATACCTTAATTATCATTAAAATATTTTATTTTAAAGATAACTTTACTTAATTAAATCATTAATTAAATTTTAAATAATTATTCAACTTGATAAATTAAAAGTTACAAATCACAACTTATTTTAAATGCTTTGAACTATTATCGAGTAATAATTTTAAATCCATTATCAATTAAAATTAATAAACTCGCCTTTTAAAAACCTTAAAATTTCATTTCTACACAAGTTTTAATTAATCTTAACTTAATTTAGCAAAGTTTAAAATTAAATAAAGTTTCAAAACTTCATAAACAATGTTAAAGAAAACTTATATTATATAGTAAGTTATTTAAGAAATTTTAAATTAATTTAATTTTTAAAATTCCAAAACCAAGTTTTAAAATCCTTTTTAAAATTTTGCTAAACATTTACTTCGGGTTGAAACCGAAGACTAATTGGGTCTAACCCGAGTTGCTCTACCATTTCAAAAATTTAGTTAGTTTAGTTTAAGTTTAAAATTTTAAAACCTGTAACAAATAAAAACTGTTAACAAGTTTTAAAATACTCAAGCACTACTCGAGTTGGAACTCGAGCGAACTACCCACAGTCTCGAGTTACAACACGAGATAGTCCTTTTTCCCAGACAACGCTCAAACCCACTAACACAAACAGGACGCCGTACACGTGCACCATCACCATCGACCACTCCGGCACCTCTGACCACCTTCAACAAGTCGGCGACGCTCCATTTAATCTAATGTGATCACCAAAAATCCTCCACATACCCTGAAGCAAAAACAAGCTGCCATGATCCAACCAAAAGCTACCCATCACCAAAGAAACGCCTCGAAACCACGACGCCGTTCGCCAGAACTCGCTGTGATTCCGGCCATGACTTGCTAACCGTCCACGTTGCCCCATCACAAACTTTGATGCAACTCGATGCATCTGAGACGTCGCATGATCTCGATTCCATACATGCCCCAAATTAGGTTTAAAAATCTAAATCTCCTCATTGCCGTCGCCACAGCGATTGTTCGACGTTTCTACCGCTTTTGCCGAACCACCCAATCATCCAGCTAGCCCCAGAAGGAACCTCGACCATCCAAATCCATTTGATCACTAGAAAACTCTCTAAAATCCATTTCCAGTCAATATTGAATTGCTCATCCAATCCAATATTAAAAATCAAGATTATGGTGTCAAAAATCTTAGTTAGGATAAGGAATTCAGATTGTATATATGAATTAACAGATCATTGAATTTAATTTTTAACACTTCTTAAGTTCCTCTGTGCTTTTTATTTCATCCACATGATATTTATATTTATTTTTCTTAAAAATATTATTAAAACTTAGTTTAGTTTTAAACAAACAAACTTTGTTTGAATAACTCAGCCTACAAGATATTTTAGTGTAAAGAATTTAATTTTTTAGTCTAAGTTTAATCTCTAAAACTTAAAAAGAGAAGAATGTCATAGCCAGACATTTACATAGCATATTCATATACCCAAACATGTTTCAGGATCATAAAACTATCATGCAATCACATTTCAAACATACATCACATATTTAACTCAACCCTATGTCACATGCATCAAATCTACGTATGATTTAGATTAAAAGGGTAAAGGGTTGAACTAAGGTCAGAGATTTTTAAAATCAACAGATATGCATACTTTAAAATTTCATAAAGACTTACAGATACATGCAAAGCAATCATCGCACAGCAATTCACATATTACTTAAGTTTGAATTTAAAAATTTACTCACCTTTTGTAAAATGCAGAGAGTTTGAAACAGGAAACTAGAAAGGGTGTTGAAGCTATAAACTTTGAATTGCTTTAAATTACTGAAATGCTTTAAAATTTGATTGATGCTGGCTGAATCTTTGATTTGCTGCTGATTTCTTTGATAATCCAGGTTGCATTTGGAACTTGTGCCTTTATTACAGGTTTAGAAATTGCTTGAGAATTTGTTGACAGGTTTGCTTCTTGATTTTAGGAAAATGAATTTACAGTGCTTTGAAAATGGGTTACAGGTTTTGCTTTTGAGATGAGAAATGAAGTATAGATTTTGTTTTGATTTGTGAAAGTGGTTTACAGATTTTCTTTTTGACTTGAGAAAATGAAGTACAGGTTTTTGTTTTAAAACTTGAAGAAGGTTTACAGGAAAATGAATGATTCTTTCTAGTTATAGAGCAAAGAACAAGTCAAGTTTTTCTTGGGTTTAGAATTAAGAAGAGAAAAAGGAATAAGAAATGAAGATGTATGCTTATATAATCTAATTTATGAATTTATTAAATTTTAGAAAATGAAAACACAATATGACACTTGTCCCATCCACATTCAATTTTTTAACACATGTTACAAAGGATTGTTTATAGATTAACACATGCATTTGTTCAATATTATATTTTTTTTAATTGATTTAAAAAGCTTATATATATATATATATATCTTAGTTAGTTAATACATTTCTAATTTAATAAATGCTTTTGTAAATTTATAAAAAAATAAAACCTTTAAAAGAAAATTAAAATAAATCCAATCATGTTTTAAATAAAATCATACCTAGTGTATTTAATTCATTTATAGATATAAATACAAAACTTTTGTGTTTATTTACTATTTTAAATAAATACTTTCATAATTTATATAAATCCTATTAAAGAAAAAGAATATTAAACAAATTATATTCTAATGAAAATTTTATTCATATATTTTATATCTAAACTACTTCAAAAATTATTCTTTAAATTCAAATTTAAATCCAAATAATAAATTCAAATTCAAATTTTAAAATCCAATTTAAAATTAACTTAAATATATATATATATATTAATTAATTTAAACAAACACATTATTAAATTTGAAAAATAATAATTCTATTTTAAAAATTAACTTAAATGAATATATATACATACACATTTAAACAAGGGGTTTTTAGGCTCAAGGAAAAAGTTAAAAAAAAATTTAGTCTCAAGGACAAGAAGTTTGTTTTTTAGGCTGAAGGACACTTTTTAGTGTAAATCACAGAAAGATAGTTGTAACTATCATTTTCAATTTACACTAAAAAGTGTCCTTCAGACTAAAAAACAAACTTGTCGTCCCTGAGACTAATTTTTTTTGCAACTTCTTCCTTGTGCCTATTTACCTGTTTAAACAATACATATTTAAATTTGAAAATAATAAGTCTATTTAAAATTCTAGTTATAAAACAACCAAATTAAATTTGTAAAAATAATTATTCCATTTTAAAAATCAATTTATACTATCATTAAAATCACCACATTATATTGTTTAAAATAAAAATTTACCAATTTTAATTAATTAAATCAAGGAGATTATCATATTTAAATTGCTTAAAATTCCGGGATATTACATTCCTCCCCCCTTAAAAGAATTTCGTCCCCGAAATTTAAACAAAAGATAATCCCAAAGTTTTATTACATTTTAAATAAGTCAAGCATACCTATCAACCATACAACCATTCATACGAATAAACAATTTCATTCAAATAGACAATACTAGCTATCCGGACACAAATACAGATAAGCTTTTTAAAACTATCATGAGATTCCCAGATACAGATGCTGGAATACTCATTCTACTGAATCCAAAGTAGTTACACCACTAAGCTACTGAGCTCCTACTCATCTAGATCTACACAAGAGATCAGACCACAAACAAGACCGACTCAACAACCGAATGCTCCCAACAGCTGGTTCCAAAACCAGTGATGGATCATACACGTACTCCCTCAGAGATACGTGAAATACATTGAATTCCAGTTTCCAAACTGGCAATTCAACTCCTGTAGGCCAACACAAATCCCTTACAAAAACACAGAAAGATCCAAAATATCTCAAAGCTAGCTTTCCAATTTTATCCAATCTTACTGCTCCCCTTACCGAAAAAAACCTTAACAACCACGAAGTCTCCATCTTCGAATTCCAAATTCCATCGTCTCTTAACCCCAAAACAGTTCTGACGATCCTAGGCTGCCTACATTCTTCCTTGATCATCTCAACCTTCGTTGATGCTTCTTGAAATAAACTGGACCAAAAACAACCCAATCAAAATGATCCTCTCAAGATCTACCAAGAACACAAACCCCACTTAACAAACATCAGAAGACCTCAAACTTAATTCTCCTATCTTGAAAACACAAAACAGGTGCACTCACCAATATGACCTTCAGATCTTAAAAACTTCCTGTAGAAACCCTTTAATCCAAACACTGCAACTTCCAGTTGCTTCCACCCTAAAATAGTTGCCATCTAGCTACCGCTGCACAACTCTGATCTGGAGTAGATAAGAATGCCATCAATGAACACGAGCATAGACTAGATAGCACATCCCAAAAATAAGGTTTCTCGGATCCACAAAGAGAAAACACTGTAACACCTAGAAATCCTGAGCTGTTCACCAAATCCTCTCTTTAGGAGACATCCTTCTACCTAGCTGAATCACCGATAGCTCCATGAATCAAGTTGACACAGAACTCAATCTCCAATGCGGACAAACCTCAGACTTCCCAGAAGACATCCGAAAAATCTCTGACACTCTATAACCCCTACATCCTCTAGAGATGCCTCAATTCATGCAAAAGATTATCCAAGAGAATCAATCAAACTATCGCAAGTCACTTTTGCGATCCTATCCAGCTCAATATCCACATATATTGTTCTCTCTCCATAAATCAGAATAGCTTATCCTTGATCAATCCATCGAAGAAACGGGTCCACTCTACTGCTTCTGATCTCCACCTCTAGGGAACTCCAAAGTCAAAAGACCTTCCTACAGACACACAAGATACTTCGAGCTGCAACGCTGCCACTGATGCCCAAAGACTTCCTTATCCATAAGCTCTTCAATCCTCAAAATCATATCAACCAATATCAAAAACAGCCTTGGATGAGCAGACATCTCCTCAAGAAACTCGGCCCTCAAACCAAACACCACATCCAGCTAGACTCAAACTCATCACAGATGCAAACATACTTCCTCAAACTTGTTCCAGAAGAAACATCTTCGGAAACATCCATAATTACTGCATCTCATCACGCAGCTACTACTTCTTGAAGTTGCCAAGCTACCATCACTCGCTTCTGCTCAACCGACAGATCCAAACTCTACTCATCCAAACTTCAAAGATGGACTCCGAACCTTAACAGGTTTCCTTCAGAGATCGATGAAATTATAACACCACTGCAAAGCTCACTTGAGATGGTATTAGGTCTACAGTCTCGACAGATACACTTCCAACCTCAGCACTCTGACTTCTTCCATTGGTAGTCGTGCTACACACACCACTACCCTTCCTACCTCTAGAACTCATATTGGAAAACCCGAACAGGAAATCCCAATAAATAGGTAGATATATATATATATATATATATATATATATATATCTCAAAATTACAAGTACGCTCTCTCAAGATAGACACCACTCCAGAGCCTAGGTATTCGCTCAACCTAATGCTTTGATACCAAAATGAAACGACCCGCCTTATTCTCCACAATAAGACGCATCAATTTTAAGAAAGAAAGGGATAGAAAAGAGAAAGATAGAGAAGAAAGAAAGAAACAATAATAGAATCTCAACAGCGGAACGAATAAATTATATTAATCACATAAATATTACATAGTATCATATACATCAGAGTTACACAGCTTATACAACATATACTAGACAGTTATAAACACCTGTCAGGTTATACAACTCAATATACAATACAGATACAAACACAGAGATCAACACAGCAGAACCACTATCTATCTACAAATGCTGAAGCCTCCTGCTCCATATCTCCTCCAAAATTCGTCAAAGCTAACCCGAATCCCTTGGCTACTCGTAAAACTTTGTGTACCCAAGAGTTTAATAAAACGGAAATAAACTCCAGGCCAGACATGGGTCACGTAAGACTTCTCACTCATAAACATGGGTATGTTTTACCTTACGCTAACCAAAACATTTGATAGAAAATTCTGTGATATTATAATATGGTTCATGGTTTTCAAATAGATATGAAATAGCCGAAATTGTTACATGATTAAATTCCAGCTACTAGCCATAAAAGTGGGTAATACAATCAAAACTGTAAGGGCATATAGGCAGAATGAATCTCCATCAATGGCAGGGCTAGTGGGGTACCGCCCGTCATAGTACGTGGCCTAGATCAACGTACCGAGGATTACTCAAAATCCCCTGCAACACAAGGCCGGAACCATCCCTTACTGGACA
Organism: Allium cepa; assembly: GCA_030765085.1. Lineage (NCBI taxonomy): Eukaryota > Viridiplantae > Streptophyta > Magnoliopsida > Asparagales > Amaryllidaceae > Allium > Allium cepa. Next base: position 391,436,138 of record CM060939.1, on the reverse strand, counting down.
GTCCCAAACAAGACAACCCCAGCAGTTGGAGCTCAACAACTGCCCACACAACCGAATAAAAGGGACCTCTAGACAGAGGAAAATCTCATCCTACTTGCGTGCTAACCACTTAGCCTTGCTGCACCTCCCCTGTTTTAGCCATTCCCGGTTGATGAGGCTTGAGGCTACGATTACCTTTAGAGAACACATCTCTTAGAATGCTCTTGTCCACATGACGATGTTCTCAAAGCATTCAATCCATACAAGTTCGTTCCAGATTCGAACGAAATCCAAGGCATTATCTCGTTACACTCATTTTGGGATCACCCTCCGAGTTAACGACAATAACCCTTGCACTTTAAAACTCCATCTCGATCTTCACTTTGAGATGTCACGACCTAACGTTAATTTGGATCGATGTGGTTTTCGGATATCCAATTCTGGAAACCCGATCCCGGTCTCATTTAAATCCAAAACTCCATCTATTAGGTCCAAGTTGTTTAAAAGTTTAAACAGTTCAATTCAATTCAATACTTGAATTCACACAACAATAACACATATAAATATCACACATTTATCAATGATATATCAAATATCATATCATAGAACATCACGGCATATCATCCAATAGATATCAACCAATTCAGATGTTCTACTCAATCAATCATCCATAAGCAACAATTATTAATCCCATATTGTAATTAATTTAATTAACTTAAATTAAATCAATTACTTAAGAATTAATCACCAACTTTGCTTAATCAATAATTAATTAATTACTAACCCTTTAATTAATTAATCATTAAATATCCAATCTTAATTAATCACCCTGATTAATTATTCCTCAATTACATAAAGTAATTATCCTTTAATTAAATTAATTATCCTTAACCATTACAGTAATTAATCTTTAATTACTCTCATTTATTAATATTTAATTACATTAATTAAGGATCCTTAATTAATTAGTTCTAATAATTAATTAATTATAATTAATTACATTGATCCTTAATTAATTACATTAATTAATTATACTTTAATTAATTACATCCATTAATCAATCTCAATTAATCATAAACAGTAATTACCCTTCTGTACTTACTTACTTAATTAATTAACTCCTTAATTAATTATATTAATCCTTTGATTAATTACACTAAGTAATTAATCCTTAATTACTTCTACTAAGAAATTACCCTTTAATTATTTCTGTGACGCCCCACCTCTATACCCACGCTAGCCAAGAACATTACGGTGAATGCTGTCAACTAGCACGGAGAATAAGGCTGTTGAGGAGCGACCATCCGTGTAATTGCTTTGTGCGGGCATCGATATGTCACATAGTATAACATGCAAATCTTTTCAAGTGGAAATCCGACATGCCGACACAAACTCAAAGCTACTACACAGTGGCTATGATATCTTCGGAAACAAATATAGAAATAAACATAAGATAAATCAGTCACAGACAATTCATATCACAAAGGCGGAAGAAGATATGAATATATAATTAACACATGGAAGTGTATATCAGAGTAGTGGTCAAAAAGATCCACAATAATACAAAAGAATAGCAACACGTGCTATACAAAAGAATACAACAATGAGTCTATATCTCAAGTGTATATAACAAAATAAACTACTAATTTAAGTAGTTTGCCAAAAGTCGGAGTAATGATCCTGGATGAGAAGTCAAGCAGAAGCACCTGTAACATCTCGGTCTGACCCGAGTATTATTTAATAAGAAAATAATAAACGGATCAGTCTAACTATAAATATCAGATGAAACGATATAGAATAAGAGATATGACTAAACACATAATAATCACAATGCCAAGCTGTGATATATATAAGTAATTGAAAATCAACGAGAGATTAATCAATATCACCAAATCTACACAAGAAACAAAGAAATGTCATACTCCTCATTTCTTTCACCAAACCACAATAAATGACATATTATATCAATGCCAATCACAAAAGTCAATGACACACAAATTCACCAATACACAAATATCGATATAGCTTATCGATGGAAATCACGAAAATTGGTGAAACACAAATTCTAGAAATCATCTCAAGAAATCCAGAAATCACAAAGGGGGGGAGGCCTATCACAAACGGGAGCATAAAGCTCGCCAACACGTGTATCACAAACGGAACGCTAATTCCATGGTTGCTAACCATCACAAATTGAGCCGAAGCTCCACAAACGGCCCGAAGACCATGGGTTGCTACCCCACCAAATTGAGTCGATACTCCACAAAACGAGGTTTAGTCTCCCTCGCAGACAAAGAGACATCGCGCATTGCTAGTCTAAATCACAAAGATGATCGTCATGATCAACGAGAAGTGTCAATTACACTAAGCTAGTAAATATATGAGTTTAGCTTCATGTCCCATAACCACTTGCTTAACTTAAATATTTACGAACAAATTGTAGATCTCTACTATAAAATTGTCACAAGAGATTCAATCGAACAAGTCCAAGAATTAACCGATGAAGTAAACGCAAGCGTTTCATACCACTCGTTTTACTAAGTCGTTTAATTAGATTTCTCATACGAGTGAGGTAAAGGTTTGTATATACTAATAGATTGGAAAACGGTTTGAGAAACGAGCTTTGTTATAAAATAGTATTGAAATCATTTGAAGAAAGAGTTTTGATATTTACTACTAGTATAGAAAACCTTTATATTTTTAAAGTGACAAATCACAAAGAAGATTGTAGGAACAATCAATCACTAAAATTCACATACGAAGATGTGAATAAAAATCCAACGAAACCGATAAAGAATCCATCAAAATGGATATTCAAAAATCGCTAAAAAGGAGTCATCAAAGTCATAACAAATGATAACAACACATAGGAAACTACACGAATCGATTAAAGTTGGAAATTCAAACAACTAGGCGAAATAGGCAAAAATGCAGCACGTCGGTCGGCCGGCTACAGAGCTCGGTCGATCGGACCCTGTTCTCAAAGTTCCTCGGGAAACAGGTCGGTCGGCCGAACACTGTACTCGGTCGACCGAACCTTTAAACAGGGGAGTGCTTATGCACTTGGCAGCAGGTCGGTCGGCCGGCTGCAGTGCTCAGTCGACCGGACCTGTTGCCAGTCCCCTCCCAGTCCATCCAATTGAGGTCCAACCTCCGCCAAATTGCATTCTCTCGAGCAACGGCACTAAGGGATTATGCCAATCAACTACCCGGCCCTATATGCTCCTCGATGCATCACCAAACACATGTTCAAACATCAAAGTTATGATTTTTAAAGGATTGAACCCAAAACACCAAAAATTGGAATATTTACCAAATCAATCCAAACCAAAAGCAATTGCACACGAATTAGTGTTAGGAATTCATACCTAACAATCGAAGATAAATATAAGCATAGATGTGAGATAAAAATCTCACCTTTTTACAAAATCAAACAAGAAGAAGCATGAAAGCAAATGGAGAATCAACCTCTCTTCAACACAACCCAAATGAGCTTGAATCTATGCTCAAAACAAGAACATTCCCAAAATTAGGTTTAGGAATTTCTGAAATTGGTAAGAGAATAAGTTGGAGAAGAAGAAGAGAATCTTACCAATGGGTTCTTCTATTAGTTTGGAGCAAGAAAATTGAGGTTGCAAGAGGAACTAGGGTTTTGGAGTTTTAATTTCCAATCTCTCCCACCATTATTGCCTTAGAACTGAAAAGAGGAAGAAAATGAGGGTGAATGGGGAAGAGTGGCTCAGATTTGAGCATAAGTTAAACATAGGGCTGAGCCCAAAGCCAAACCCAAAGTGAAAAAGTAGCAAAAATCAACTTTCTCCAAACATATCGAAGCTTATACTCAAAAAGGTCGCAAATGGCATTTTAAACTCAATGGGAGTGGTCTCGAGTCCTAATTCGACCGTATGCAAAAAGTAGCTTTTCGGACTAAAATCCGACTAACGATAGAATATTTAAATAAGATATTTAAATATAAAATCGATAAATATGATATGCGGGTTGTTACAATTTCCCATTAAGTAATTCCTTTTAATTAATTACATCCTGTAATTATACATTAATTACTTCTCCAAGTAAGTACACTAATTAATCTCATTAAGTATTTATGCCTAATTAATTACCAAGAGATTACCTTTAATTAATTAACAAATTAATTAACTTAAATTAACCACCTTCATTTGATTAATTACAATTGGATAATTCATCCCTTAATTATCCTTAAAACAAATTAATTAAATCTTAATTACCGATTAATTAATTCTTTAACCATTAATTAATAAACCTTAATTATTAATTAATACAACTTAATTAAAAATTAAGTACTTCTTAGTCACCTGTTAATAAACCCCTTAATCAATAGTTAATTAACCCTGAATTAATCTTTAATTATAGATTATTTATTCCATTATTATTAATTAATAAAACTTAATTTAGTATTTATTAATTGCCATTTAATTAACCTCTAATTACTTGATTAATTAATTTCTAATTATAAATTAATTAACCTTTAATTACTTAATTAACAGTCCTTAATTACAATTAATTAACCTTTAATTAATTAATTATAACCCTTAATTATAAATTAATTAAACCTTAATCATTAATTAATTAAATTAATTAATTATTCTTAATTAATTACTTAATTAATCCTTTATACTTAATTAATTAATTTAATTAATTATACTTAAATTTCTTAATTAACTTAATTAATTTCAAATTATTAAAATCATAATTATCTTAAGATAAGACCTTACCTTATCTTATTTATACCTTAATTATCATTAAAATATTTTATTTTAAAGATAACTTTACTTAATTAAACCATTAATTAAATTTTAAATACTTATTCAACTTGATAAATTAAAAGTTACAAATCACAACTTATTTTAAATGCTTTAAACTATTATCAAGTAATAGATTTAAATCCATTATCAATTAAAATTAACAAATTTGCTTTTTAAAAACCTTAAAATTTCATTTCTACACAAGTTTTAGTTAATCTTAACTTAATTTAGGAAAGTTTAAAATTAAATAAAGTTTCAAAACTTCATAAACAATGTTAAAGAAAACTTCTATTATATAGTAAGTTATTTAAGAAAGTTTAAACTAATTTCATTTTTAAAATTCCAAAACCAAGTTTTAAAATCCTTTTTAAAATTTTGCTAAACATTTACTTTGGGTTGAAACCGAAGACTAATCGGGTCTAACCCGAGTTCCTCTACCATTTCAAAAATTTAGTTAGTTTAGTTCAAGTTTAAAATTTTAAAACCTGTAACAAATAAAAACTGTTAACAAGTTTTAAAATACTCAGGCACTGCCCGAGTTTGAACTCGAGCGAACTACCCATAGTCTCGAGTTACAATCCGAGATAACCATTTTTCCCAGACAACACTCAAACTCACTAACACAAATAGGACGCCGTACACATGCACCATCACCAGCGACCACTCCGACACCTCTGACCACCTTTAATAAGTCGACGACGCTCCATTTAATCGAATCCGATCACCAAAAATCCTCCACGTACCCTGAAGCAAAAACAAGCTGCCAAGATCGAACCAGAAGCTACCCATCATGAGATAAATGCCTCGAAACCATGACGCCGTTCACCATACCTCGCTGCGATTCTGGCCATGACTTGCTAACCATCCACAATGCCCCATCACAAACTTTGATGCAACTCGATGCACCTGAGACGTCGCAATGATTTCGATTCAAGACATGCCTCAAATTAGGTTTAAAAACCTAAATCTCTTCACTACCGTCGCCACAGCGATTGTTCGACGTTTCTGCCATTTTTGCCGAACCACCGAATCATCCAGCTAGCTCTAGAAGGAACCTCGACCATCCAAATTCATTTGATCACCAGAAAACTCTCTAAAACCCATTTCCAGTCAATATTGAATTGCTCATCCAATACAATATTAAAAATCAAGATATTGGTGTTAAAAATCTTAGTTTGGAAAAGGAATTCAGATTGTATATATGAATTAACAGATCACTGAATTTGATTTTTAACACTTCTTAAGCTCCTCTGTGCTTTTTATTTCTTCCAGACGATATTTATATTTATTATTCTTAAAATTATTATTAAAACTTAGTTAAGTTTTAAACAAACAAACTTTGTTTGAATAACTCAGCCTAAAAGATATTTTAGTGTGAAGAATTTAAATTTTCAATCTAAGTTTACATCTCTGAAACTTAAAACAGAGAAGAATGTCGTATCCAGACATTTACACAACATATTCATATACACAAACATGTTTCAGGATCATAAAACTATCATGCAATCACATTTCAAACATACGTCACATATTTAATTCAACCATATGTCACATGCATCAAATCTACAAATGATTCAGATTAAAAGGGTAAAAGGTTGAACTAAGATCAAGATTTTTAAAATCAACAGATATGCATACTTTAAAAATTCACAAAGACATACACATACATGCAAAGCAATAATCACACAGGAATTCACATATTACTTAAGTTTAAATTTAAAAGTTTACTCACCTTTTGTAGAAAGCAGAGAGTTTGAAAATAGGAAACTGGAAAGGGTGTTGAAGCTATAAACTTTGAATTGCTTTAAATTACTGAAATGCTTTAAGATTTGATTGATGATGGCTGAATCTTTAATTTGCTGCCGATTTCTTTGATAATCCAGGTTGCATTTGGAACTTGTGTCTTTATTACAGGTTTAGAAATTGCTTGAGAATTTGTTGACAGGTTTTCTTCTTGATTTGAGGAAAATGAATTTACAGTGCTTTGAAAATGGGTTACAGGTTTTGCTTTTGAGATGAGAAATGAAGTACATATTTTGTTTTGATTTGTGAAACTGGTTTACAGATTTTTTTTTGATTTGAGAAAATAAAGTACAAGTATTTGTTTTAAAACTTGAAGAAGGTTTACAGGAAAATGATTCTTTCTGGTTATAGAGTAAAGAACAGGTGAAGTTTTTCTTTGGGTTTAGAATTAAGAGGAGATAAAGGAATAAGAAATGAAGATGTATACTTATATAATCTAATTTATGAATTTACTGAATTTCAGAAAATGAAAACACAATATGGCACTTGTCCCATACCACGTTCAATTATTTTTACACATGTTACAAAGGATTGTTTATAGATTAACACATGTATTTGTTCATTATTATATATTTTTAAACTGATTTAGAAAGCTTATATATATATATATATATATATATCTTAATTAGTTAATACATTTCTAAGTTAATAAATGCTTTCGTAAATTTTTTTTTAAAAAAAACCTTTAAAGGAAAATTAAAAAAAATCCAATCATGTTTTAAATAAAATCATACCTAGTGTATTCAATGCATTTATAGATATAAATATAAAACTTTTGTATTTATTTACTATTTTAATAAATACTTTCATAATTTATACAGGGGTTTGTAGGCACAAGGAAAAAGTTGCAAAAAAATTTAGTCTCATAGACAAGAAGTTTGTTTTTTAGGCTGAAGGATGTTTTTAGTGTAAATTAAAGAATGATAGTTGTAACTATCATTTTCAGTTTACACTAAAAAGTGTCATTCAGACTAAAAAGCAAACTTGTTGTCCTTGGGACTAATTTTTTTTGCAACTTCTTCCTTGTGCCTATTTACCTGATTTATATAAATCCTTTTAAAGAAAAAGAATATAAAACAAATTATATTCTAATGAAAACTTTATTCATATATTTTATATTTAAACAACTTAAAAAAATTATTCTTTAAATTCAAATTTAAATCCAAATATTAAATTCAAATTCAAATTTTAAAATCCAATTTAAAATTAACTTAAACATATATATATATATATATATATATATTAATTTAAACAAACACATTATTAAATTTGAAAAATAATAATTCTATTTTTAAAATTAACTTAAATGAATATATATACACACATTCACATTTAAACAATACATATTTAAATTTGAAATTAATAAGTCTATTTAAAATTCTAGTTATAAAACAACCAAATTAAATTTGTGAAAATAATTATTCCATTTTAAAATCTATTTGTACTACCATTAAAATCATCACATTATATTGTTTAAAATAAAAGTTTACCAATTTTAATTAATTAAATCAAGGAGATTATCATATTTAAATTGCTTAAAATTCCAGGATATTACATAACCTCTGTAACTAGTTGGAAACTTGCTTGGAACTTTGAATCAGCGCATGTTTTGCTCCAACCGTTTACGGTAAAAATCTGGCCTCGAGTTCAACTTTGTGACATTATCTCTCCCATTTCTTGTTCGATTGTATCCATTCTTTTTATTATTAAAAGTACAGTTGTTGAAATCTGTGCCTGTAAAATTTCAAGGCTTTTAGACCTCTGTAACTAGTTGAAAACTTGTTTGGAACTTTGAATCGGAGCATGTTTTGCTCCAGCTGTTTACGGTAAAATATGGTTGTGAGTCTAACTTTGTGACATTATATCTCTCTCATTTTTACCGATTGCATCCATTCTTTTTTTATTCAAAGTGTAGTTGTTGAACTCCATGCCTATAAAATTTCAAGGCTTTTAGACCTCTGTAACTAGTTGAAAATTTGCTTGGAACTTTGAATTAGAGCATGTTTTTGCTCCAGCTAAAAATTTCTAAATTGTTTTACATGGATTTCTAAAGCAAATTTAGATGTTGTTTTTGATCGTGTTGATCCTAAGATGGAAGATCCAATATTACCACTTATCCATTTTTCGGATTGGTGATTTTTTAGGTGATTTTCATATGATGATTTTATGAACAATTTCATTGAATTTTTGTTGTTTCTATGCATATGTTTTCTAAACCGTTTTCGCAAGATTTTTATATAATAAATAGAAATAAATATTTTACTATATTTACAATTATTTTGAAGTTGTTAAAATTATATATTCTGTATAATAAAGAGAATTTCAAAGGAATGTTTTGCAAACAGTTTTCAAAGATTGTTTTAACAACTAGTTTTCTCAAAGCAAAGCATTTTCTATATAAAATATGCATTTTTGCACTCATCGAGCATATGAGAAAAAGAATTAAAAGATTTAGTAAAATATGTGGTATAGGGCATATGTGTTTACTTTTTTGGTTAATTCCAGACTTGACCTTCGGGTTGTATGTGCTGATGACATGAGGCGATTATTGTGATTTAAATGATTTTGTTTTCTAATGTGGCATTGACTACTAGATAGTAAACCGACAAGTGAGAATGTGTGGTATAGGACGAATAGTTAACACTTTTTGGGTTCCTATCTAAGAGTTTGTGACACATTCACGAGTTATTGCCAATAACGGACCTTCGGATCATTTGTCCTTCAGGATGTTTTGTCCTTCAGGACGTTGTCCTTTGGGATATTTTTCCACTGAGACATGGCGCTTTATTGTTTTGAGAGACAGTACTTGGCGGGCTTCGACCATTTTATAAACACGTGTTATCTTTTGTGATGATTTCATGATTTATTTGTGATTTTCCAAATGTATCGCCTTTCGACATTATTTGAACCTTTTGAGCCGTTTGAGACATTATTATGTGGCGATTACATTTTTGGATTTTGAATTCATATCGATTTCTATACATTGAAATTTGTGATTGCCATCTTTGGCATTTATTTTGAGATTTATAATCTCCTTTTTAGGAGATATATGTGATTGCCATCTTTTGGCGTATATTGAGATTTGGGATTTCCTATTGTGGGAATTATTTGAGATTGCCATTCTTTGGCGAATATTGAGTTTTGTGATCTCCTATTTAGGAGTTTGGTTTATGGAAACCATTGTATTGGTTGTGCCGATGATATGAGGCATTTTTTGTGCTTAATTGATTTCATCGTTGAGTTTGCCTCTTTCGAGGATATATTTTAACGAAATTAGCTCACATGAAGTAGTGACATGTTCATAGTGTTACTTCTTCTCATTCGATAAGAACCATTATCCTTTACCCTTATACCTCATTTATCTTGCTAATCAATTGTTTAAGATTGACTGGCCCGTGTAGTTTTATATAATCGGGTTAGACTGAGTTATTTCAGGTTAGATACCTACCATAGGCTTTGTTATGCTGCTTCCGCTTTGGATATCTATTTGTCACCTTTTGTGTAGTTTTGTAGTCGCTTTGTAAAAATCTAGTATGTATCTATTGTTTTTACTCAGTGTGTATATTATGGTCCTTGTACCACTTCTGTCGTATCATTTTGTATTGTATTGGGATGCATCCGTGTATATGCATATATTTCTGTGTAACTACTATTCTATGATATGTTGTATTTGTTGTAGCTGTACTTTGTTCTGATAAATCCGTTAGCCACTATAGTTTATTATTAAGCATTTATTGAATATGTCGATCCACTTGAGAAAGAAAAAAATTAGAGCACCCAATCGACGTGTTCAGTAGATGTTTAAGACAAAGTTATGGATGGTCGTTCCTAACCAGTCCTATTCTCTGTATTAGAAGACAGTATTACTCAGTAACACTCTTTGTTAACGTGGGTCTTGGGGTGGGCGTCACAAACTATTTTCTAAAATTTCAAACCGTGCAAAGTTGGAATGTTTATATTTAAATCGCTGATTTAAATGCGAATGTAGTTAAATGATGTTATAACCTAAGTAGGAATTTGAAATGATACTTTCAGGTGAAAAGGACATATGAAGTAAATATGTTAATTTTATGATGAAGGATATTTTGGAGTGAATATAATATTTTGATATCAAATATGAATCGTTTTTTAAATGAAAAAGAGCAAACCGGTGTGAAAAATGACGTTTGTTTGTTAAAGAGAGACAAGGGTCTCTTATTGGCATACTTTCTATCAATATTAGAACCACTTTAACAACTGCATACGCGGTCGATGATATCCAGAATGTAGAGGTTGAATTGGAGGCATTTTCTGGATTTGAAGAAAGAGAATGATGATGGAAGACCCCTACATTTGTGTCAATTGGAAATGACTAAAACAGGAGCCTTGTCTGGCCAAGGGGTTCGCAACCATTAGGGGCCATCACCCCTTCGTATTATTGTATTGATTTTGGACTCGATTGATGCACCTTGATTTGATTTTAGGGGCTGTGGACTCGTTGGGCAGTTGTGGCTATGATGCATTACCACAAGCCAGAAAGGATAAACTGGTAGAATCCTACCTTGGGCATTGCCTCACATGTCTTGTCATACTTTTAGCCTTATACGCGACCACTACGACTTTGCTTTAGTGTTGTCTTAGCACGGCGCCTCCCTGACTACCAATGTTACTGGTGGTGTCACGAGGTAATCTGTAGGAGAATGTTCAAAAATGAGTTAAGGAGGATTAATGTAAAGCCTTAACGCTGTTCTAATATTTATGTTATTGATTAGATACTACATATATAGCGTATCTTACTACATATAGATAGTATGATGGATCCTTAGGAGATGAAAAATCCCGTAATGTCTCTTAAGTTATTGCATGCACCCGTAAACATCTCTTATGCTATTACACTCATATCTACTTGTTGTTGATTTAACTTACATAAGAACTTTTAATTCATACTCGAGTATTTTGTTTGTTCATTACGCTCAGGTCTGTAACAACCCGAATTCCAGTAGCCTAGATTTTTCACAAAATGCTAAAAACCAAGCCCACTAAAGCCTGAGTTGGATATCTGGTATCCTGCAAATAGGCAAAGACAAATATATCAAAGCTCAATAACTTATCTCCCAACGGGATTGACAAAAATATAATTGTGAGGAACCGGTTCTTCGACTTACGAAAACCGACATTAATACGTCCACTGTATCAACTGCCGAGCAATCGAAGGCCGGAAAACCGAACCCTTGGGGTTTAAGAAAAAGAAAGAGGTAGAAGAAGAGAAAAAAGGGTAGAACGGAACACACAGGAACAACAGAACAATATCAGAATCTCACAATCGCAGCGGAACAACATATAATAGATAAATGAATAATCTTTAAACAAAGAACTATATCAGTTATTACATTACATCACATTACATTTCATTACATCATCAGAGTGTACAACAACAACAGCAAACAGCGGAAAAGAAATACGATATAATAGTGAATACGCCATGCCATCCAGCTTGCCTCCTGCAACTCCTGAATTCCAGAATATCCTGATAACCTGACTCTAGACTGCCCGTGTGGAAATTGGTGGGCACCCAGAGTTTAGGAAGGAAAACAATAAACTCCGAATCAGTCATGTGACTGGTGTGAGAACTAAAACATTTTATTTTTAAAACAAGGAACGGGATAATTTTAAAATAGATTCGCAATGCTTTTTTAGAAAATGAGACTACCATAAGGCCTCCCGGACACACACACAATGCAAACGCAGAATCGGAGGAGATTTCTCCTTATGATAGTCAAAGATGCTTGATACGCATTAAAAAGAACATTTGATATTATTACTAGTGCATAGTGTAGGAAAAATCATTTCGAAAGTAAAGATATAAATCTTAGCCAACATACGACCATTATCGTATGCGTACTATAGCTGCCATCCAAACAGTGGGGCGCCACCATAAGTGAATGATAGGTTCTACAACTAAAACTGTACAAGATCGTATTGTTTCTTAGGATTTCCAACAAATGGTCAGGCCAAGGAACTTCCCATTGCCACATGGGTACGCCTCTGGAAAGACGACCCGAGAACCTAACCGAATCTCTGCCAACACAAGGCCGGGTTACCCCTAACTGGGTAACTACTGACACGAATATGTCATACCCCGATCGTAACTGATCTATATCCAAGGATCCTCGATTTCCAACAACCACAAAGCAATAAATTTGCTGCAGCAACATAGGTTAAGTATTTGGGCTCCGTACCATGATACCACCTCTAAGCAGAAGGAATGACATACACTAAAGGGGTGCTACCCCCTAATAACCTTGCCGCATCCTTCCTGTTTTGACCATTTCCGGGGTGTGAGGTCCGACGAAGTCTCGTCCACAAAGCCACGCTTTATATAAAAGCTGTGCTTTGATCACAATGCTCAACAGCACTTCGTATGCCACATTACCAATTTGGGAATGTATCACTAGTAACCATCAACTACATAACCTCTAAGGGTGATCACAAATCAATGTTTATTTTTAAACAAATTTCCCTTTCTTTTATAAATTCCGTAGTGAATTTACAATTCCCAAAATATCTATGAATATACGATTTTCCAAACCGATTTCTAATATTCATTTTCAATTTATCTTTAAAAGATAAAGTCTCAAAATATTCAGTTCATATTGGAAAACATTTCCATACTTATTTAATAATAAGTAATTTACAAATCCATTTATTTTGAACACTTGGAAAATATTCAATATACTTAAATCAAAATCAATTATATATTTCATTCTTTAAGAAATCGTTCTCTTAAACACTTTTGTTTGGGCCAAAACGAATGTTGCGTAAAACATCGTTACAACAACCCAAAATCACTAGTATAAGGATTCGAAATTTAGATAGATATATAAATCCCAATACTATACAAAAACATTTCCTTTCGGAAATCATTTACTATAGCAACAGTGTTATAGTCCACCATTTCCTTCTATTTCTCGAAAACGTCTATTTCAACAATGAATGTTGAAATCTATGGTTTCGATTCATAATACATTTTAAAACATCTTTAAATCATTTTAATTCTATTAAAAACATCACTTCTCAAAACATATCCATTTTATTTAATAATATATCCACTGTCCAAAATCGTGAATATACTACGTTAACCAAATTTAACGTTTCTACACATTTTATATAAGGGATTATCCACTGTCTAAAATCGTGAATATACTCCCTTTAGTAAGCTATAATAATTTACTTATTAAAATAAGCCAATTTCAGATTTATAAAAACAACGTTTACAAATCCCATTATATTTTATAACTTCAACTTATAAAATCAATTTATTAACAAATTGTATTTATACCTCATTTAAATACTAAAATCCGATTTATAAGTTAATTATTTTTAAATCTTTTATTTTACAAAGTCTATTCATTTCATAACTTCACAATTTATAAATCTATAAATTTTTATTCACTTGTGAAATCCATTTATGCTTCAATTTAACACTTAATAAAACTCGTTTCACAATTCCTATATTTTTAATTTATAAATATCAATCTTAGAAATCTTTATTATAAACCGTTTATAATTCAAAAGTCTCAATTTAAATGAACTAACCCTCTTTTTTTATTTACAAATCGTTATTTTAAATCTTATATACTTCAAAATCATACTTAAGTATTATTTTCCAAAAATCATAACTTTTATGAAAATAAAATTATAACGTTTATTTATTTTAACAATTCAAAATTTAATAAAACATATATTTTCGAAAATCACTTTAAAATTGCTTTTAAAATCAAAATCATCATTTTAAAACTTCAAAAATGGATCCGATGATGCAACAGCACCAAATAGTCTATCACGACATCCAAATAACATATATCGATATGATAATCAACAAACATCACAATATCTGTAAATAAATCAATATAGTTAAGGAATCTAGTTGGATCCCCCCAACCTGTTTCCCTGCATCCAAAGATGTTAGCACAATACCAATTTCGTTCCAGTACGGAATCATCGCGGTATATGGGATTTATAAAAATATTATCCGGTTAATAGGCGGCGCAATAGGGTCTCATCCGCTATATAATGCGGGAAAATCAACTCCAAGTACATAAATAATACCAATTTCACTATACTGTGAAATATTCGCGGTATATGTTTTTAATAAATAACCTCCGCTTATTAACGGCGCATAATGTTTATTTCAATCATCAACAGATAATGATCAACATTCAAACATACAATCAAGCAATTTTAAATCTAACTATTTAAAATTTAAATCGAAACTAATTCGATTGAGTGAGAAGTTCTCACCTTGAGTTTCCGATAATAGTTGTAGCGTTTTATTTCGAATAAAATTAAACGGACATTTAATTTTACCCAAAATTTTCACTGACTCCAATCGCTTCCAATCTAGTTCCATAACGTAGTGTTCGACAAAACGATTGCAACGCAATTCATTTCGTCCAAAACGGACCTCGCATCAACAAGTTATGATATTTAGAAGTTAATAGAATTTTTTTTATAAATTAATTACAACTTTATATTTATTTTTTATACCCAACCATCATCTGCCGCACGTTTTTTCCCCAGAGGCAAGATCCAGCCGTGAATTTCCTTTCTTCCTTCGTTCGCGACTCCCAGGTGGTTCACGTATACACGTTAACCCATTAGCCGCCACTACCTTGCAATTATCGCGACCCACTCGAGCTAGCTGGAGATGATCGGCCATCGCCACTACGTTGCTCCTCTCCGCCTCTACCTTCAGCAGCGATCTCGATGAACTCGGTCGCCTAGAGCCGCAAAAATCGTGCTCGAACTACCATAGGACGCGGCCTTCTAACTCCCTCCACGTTGCGAATTATCCAATCACCACCGTTGGATCGATGGACCTCGACGAGCCCGACATCTTTCTAGTTGGAAGATTTCGCTATTAATGAGTGGATTTCGAGAAAAAAGGAGGGGAAGAAGAATATTTTTTCGGCCATTGAATTTGAGGGAGGTAGCTGAAAGAAGAAACCCTAGCTTGTTTTTTTCTTTTGCAATTGTGAATTAAATCGTGCTTTTATAAAAAATAAAACGAACACTATTCATCCAGGGTTTTCCGAGCTCCGATTTACGCACGGTAACCGGCGTTTCTAGGGTTTACCCCGCGTTTCAGACACAATGGAATAGGTTTTGGAAGCTAATTCGATCATCTATGCGAGTTACGGCAATAAACGATAAATTTTAAATCAAACCGATTAAATGAATTTTCTATGCGTTTTGGCTTGGCCCGGAAAAACGGTAAATCAGATTGATTTGAAATTTGAAACCTTACAATAATATTACATTACGGATCCGACGAAACTGGTTTCGTCGAAATACGAGACTGTTTGAAAATTGGCTATTTTAACTCGTCAATTAAATATTAAAATATTCAATTTTCACAAATTAACTTTTAATTCGATTCTAAAAGTTCTATAACATCATTCTAACTCCAATATGATAAAACAAAATTTTACAAATCATTTTTAATCATATTAAACCCAAATTTCAATTATTTCTGAAATTTCAACCATTAAATTATCGATTTAATTATCCAATTAAATCTAATTATTTGAAATAAAAATTATTCGACTTATAAATTTCACTTATTAATATTTAAAATCAATTAAATATACAATTTTTAATTGACAGAAATTCTGGGTCGTTACATACTTCCCCCCTTAAAAGAATTTCGTCCTCGAAATTACCAAGTACGAAAAATTTACAGAATCCATTAACTTTCCAAAACAAACCGTTCAAATTAGATTTTTCAAATCTCTTAAGTGTTTAACTTTTCCAAAATTGATAGTTAAACTTCTTACAAAATCTTTACTAAGTTTCAAAAATTTTCCAATTTTCTCAAAAATATTCTAACGCCTTAAATTTTCGGAAAAATTCGCCAGAGTCTCCTTTGCGCGGCTCGATCCAAAAAAAAATGATAGTATATATATCACAAATATACATCTCATCAAGTAATGAGGCATCCCGCAGGGAAAAAAGTGTAAAAGTACGATATTTAATCCGAGATATGTACCTTATATTTTATTAGCGAGCATATACGGCTAATATAGCGCGAAAGCGAGCTCCAAATGCGAAGCAAGCGCAATCAGCACCTACTAAACACTCAACAAACCATGAGAAACATGCATATATGAAAGTAACATCAATATACAATATATAGCAACATAACAACTACATGTGCCAATATAGCAAATGCAACAAAAGCAATAAATGCAACTACCAAATCAATATAAATTTACTTCTCATTAACATTTAATGAATTGGTTTTCCAATTGATTCATTAACATTGGATTTTACTAACATTTATTCATATCCAATTTCAATTAGTTTGCATTTACTAATTTACATTGAAGTTGGTTTGTTTGTGTCAAAATTGGGCACAACACTCGTCAGAAGTTTTTGAAGAGATAATAAATGAAGAAAGTAAATTAAAATGTGGATTATGTAACAAAAACTCCAAACAATAGGAAGTAAATTGCACAAGAGACAACGATTTAGAGTGGTTCGGCATATTGCCTACGTTCATTATGAAGTTTTGTTACTTTATTGCTTGGTATTCGGAGAATACAACTTTTTATGTCAAAGTACAACAAGTAGTAAGTCAAAATTTGAAATCAAAGGCAGCAGTGGTGCTCTGAAGCAATTCTGGCAGCGTCCGGGCGTTCTCTTACTCTCAAAATTCTCCCATCCCCTTTCTAAATGACCACGGGCTCTATTTATAGTTGCAGGAGGCTGATATTTCGCCTAAAATTAGGGGAGAACGCTTCTGGCACGTGAGGGGGCCCACATGGCCGAATTCTGGAGATCCGGGCCCACTTTGGGATCGATTCGACCCTCGGTTCGAATCGACCAAAAAAGTGTCCAATCGTGATGAAACTTGGCGTGGACATTCTTCTATGTATATGCAAGCTTCTGTGAAAATTTCATAGCATTTGGATTTGTAGATCTCGAGTTATGATCGATTCAAGATGGTGTGTTTCGCCCTATGGATTCGTTCGAATCATTATGGTTCGAATCCATAGGGTCGAATCCATGCTTCTGCACGTGAAGGCGATGACGTGGTGCGCATGCTTTGGGTCAATCCTCCTTTTCCTCCGAGTTTTCTGGGTCATACCCTTGGTTTTAGCTACCATGACTCGATGGATTCGTAGCAATGGATTCGAAGGTATGCCCCTTCGAATCGATTGAACACAAGTTCCATTTGCATCGATCAAGATATTCCATAGCCAATCGACACGAAGACTCCACTGATGAATGGATTCGAAGGATTCTCTCTTGATGGACTCGAAGTAGGGAGAGGTTTTCAATGGATTCGACCTTGAGGTCGCCTCGATGGATTCGAAGTAAGGCATATGGGGATGGGTTCGAACCATAGCTATTCCGATGGATTCGAAGCTAGGTGGTCTGGATGGATCCGAACTAAGGCTTGCTCGATGGAGTCGAAGCAAGGTTTAGTTCTGATGGATTCGAACCATGGCTGACTACCGATGGATTCGAACCAAGGCCGACTACTGATGGATTCGAGTTAAGGCCTTGTGGACGGGTTCGAACCAGTGTGCGGTTGATGGAGTCGAAGCATGGCCACTTGGATGGATTCGAGCCAATGTGTGGTCGATGGATTCGGAGCAAGGCTTACTTCTGATCGATTCGAACCTATGCCATTCCTGAGGGATTCGCGCCTATAACATTTCATCCATCTCCCATTGGCGATAACTTGAGCATACTAACTCGGATTGTCTTGAAATTCGGAACGTTGGTTCCCGCGGCTTCGCTTGTCGTGTCTTATCAATCGTAGCCCGATCCGGACTCGGGCAAAATTCATCGATATTTGTAGTCGTCCAACAATCTTTCAAAGCTATGGACGTGTGATCCTGCCTCTTTCTAGTTAGTTCCTTGGTATCTCGGCCTTGCCAAAAGGCGGGATAACATTTGCCACCCAAAGTACGTCTTGTGCAAAATGACGTGCGTTGAAAAGCTACAGTCTATCGTTGAACAATTAGAATAGGCTTTGCTGAGATTTGTATTCTTTATTGCTGTAGCCAATCGTCGTATGATCGCGATCGGCTGTTCGTCGTCTGCATCATGACGGAATGGACATTTGATCCCTGTGAATAACACAGATCAAGTATTAGTCAGACATATGTGCATATATGTACCACTTTGGTTTTGGTTAACGTTGCGCGATTGCCAGTTGTTGTCAGTTCGGTTTGTTATCGAATTCTGCATCGGTCCTCTCCTGAACCGATCTTGAGATTCGAGTTGAGACACTGTTTTATGATTGTCTATAATTGTACTGTTGTATCGATCCTCTCCTGAATCGATATAAAAGGTAGACAAGTAATTTCTCAAATTGAAGCGATTCGTCCGTTCTCATCGGTGGATTTTGATGGATTCGAAGGCATGTATGTTCGAAGCGACAACTTTCGAATCAATGGTTCAATGGTCTTCGTGCTTCGAATCGATTGAATTTTCAATCCAACCTTTGCTCGATGGCTCCTTCGAATCGATAACGCCTAGCATCGACCTTGCAGGGATGGATCCGAACGTGCAAAGGATAGGAGGGCAATGGATTCGAAGCGAAGTATGGACTCAGCAGTGTGATGGATTCGAAGCAACGGCTTGACGCTAGGACGGATTCGAACGTAGTGGATTTTTGAGCGGTCGTTCGAATCGATGGAGCATGGCGAGTGACCGGTGGTAAAAGGTCAATATGACCGGGAGACGAAGAGCCACAACTCATTTCTTGAACCCATATAAATATGCAAGGCCATCTTCACTTTCACCTTTTTCTTTTTTATCATTCACTGTAGCTATTTCTTCGACTCAATCCTTCAAAATAGGAAACTACCGTGTCTCTGCACGAATTGATAAAATTCCACCAAGTCTTTATTTGCAATCGAATCCATTCAGGTAATTAAGGGATTGATTCGAGTGTAGAATGATGAAACTGGATTTTTCATCATCGATTTCAATCCTTTCTTCTGAAAATCACAAAGGGTTGTGAGATCTGGAATGGGTCGACTCGATGGACCTGAGGAACAAAACCATTCAATTCGTATCGATCGTAGAATGTTGTCTTGGAGGAGCGTAGACATTGATGGACGCTATCTTCCTTCATTGCTTCCCATCGATCCAGGAATGAACAGTTCGAATTGATCTTGAGTGCAAGGCTTTGAATCGATGGTTGTGAAAGAAGAAAGGTCCTATGCCGATCGATTCGAAGTAACGATATTTTGATGGATTCGAAGGTGTTCAATATTGATCGATTCGAAGTTATGCAGAGCTCATGGATTCGAATTGCTCCTCTGTCCCAAGGCCTCATCAAGTCGAACTACACGGAGTCGGGGCGTATCGATTCGAAGTTCATCAATTCGACTCGTATCGGTTCGAAGTTCGTTGATTCGACTCGCATCGATTCGAGTCGATCGATTCGAACATCCTTGCTTCTGGGACTCCCACTTTTCTGATTTGCTCCAACATCTGATCTACGACCAATTTCAAGTTGAACTTTAACGAACTCACTGAACTTTAGCATACTTGACTCCGGCGAGCTTCGGCCTTGCATAATTGAATTTGACTTGACCTCTCTTTTGGAGCTCGCCGATGGCACCATGACTTAACCAAAATATAACGAATTTATACTTGAATTGGTCAGTAGCATCTGGATGGCGTGGAAGTGACGGTCAGCGATGACGGTCATTTTCATTCTCAAATCCCAAAGTTTCGTCGTTCGGACATCTTGTTTCAACTTGTGAAATCTGCTAAAGTTATGCATAGCACTTGCACTGCACGACATATTCATACACTTTACACTGGGGGAATGCATGGGCTTTTTATGTATTTAACGCTGCTTTCTGGTGAGTTAGTTAATTATGGAATCTTTGAGTTCTCAACAACAAGAAGTACAAAGCTCGCTTCCTCTAGTGCTTGAGATTCCGGAAATCCCTCCTGAAGTTATAGATCCAGCTCCGGATGAGTTGCCGGAGGCCATATTTATTGAAGATCCCGTCGATTCTGTTCAGTCCAATATCTCGGAGTCCTTGTTGGGCCGGATATGCTCGAAGCATAACATATCTCTGGATGATGTTCTATTACCTAGTGCCAGTGACAGACCACATAACCCGCCTGAAGGATATACTGCCTTTTACCGCCATGCCTGCGCGGCTGGATCTCTCCCTCCTTTTAACCAATACATCAGAGAGATGCTGTCTTACTTAGGAATCTCTCCTTCACAACTCCATCCCAACGGGCATGCACTGCTGAATAGCGTCTTTGTCATATTTATGGACTGCCTTTTTCGCCCGCTAAGGCCAAACGAGATCAAACACATATTCAATTTCAAGAGTAGGGGTGATAGCCCATCTTTCACTTTTCTGGAAGCGGTTAGAAAATGTCAGGTTGTGACTGGGGCCTGGACCAGGCTTAGCTATTTCAAGAATGAGTGGTTTTTTGTTCGATGCCCCCCAGGGTTTGCCAGGAGATGGTTGTCCAGACGTAAGTATCATAAGTCATCCTTGAATGGCCACTCTTAATACTTGCACTAATACTCTGTTACTCTTACAGCCATCATTTCGAGACCTACCGGTGGGCATTATAGAGGCATCGTTCAAAGTTTGCAAATGGTCCCGAGTGATTCAAGGCATATCGACTTGCTGTTGACCGACGATAACTTAAGAACGCTGGGTTTGATTGAGATGAGCCAGAGTATTGTAATTGAAGGGTTGGAAAAATCGGCCTCGAGGAAGAAGAAGAAAGTGGTAAAAAGGAAACCTGGCATTGTGATAAGAGAAGCAAGTGATGATGAAAGAACGCCCACGGACACTGAGATAGCAGCCGACCTTTCCCGAATAGAAGAGGGTCAGAAAGGCAAGGCTGATGTTCCTAAGTTTAAGAGATGGAAGTCTGTAGTCGTAACCCGTTCCAAACCTGGGGTTACCGTCTCCGGCGCCGCTCCTCGCCAGTCCGGAGACTTTTTCACAGGGCTGGACGATATTCCCATTTCCGACTACGTATCTCTCCACCACGGGTCCGGGTTGGAAGAGCTCCGGGGAGCGCTTGATATAAGCGGATCTTTACCCGTTAGTGTAATCGACGCTTCTGGTTGGTCGGGGGTTTGCGCATTCATACACTTTCACAATACTTCACGACTTCCACATGCATTGCAGTTCTTTTCCTTGGTACATAATTGAATTGTTTCTTCTTTACAGGTGCCATGTCGGATCGTCCTTCTACACTTGATAGACTTCGGCGAGTGCATCATTCTTCATCTTATTATGAATCTCGCCGTAGGGATTCTGATCGTGATCGTGATCGGAGGCATTATGAGCAAGAGCATCGTGAGAGGGACCATTCCCGACATTATTCTAGCCAGGAGCATTCCGATAGGGACCGAAGGTACCGTTCACCCTCTCGTTCTCCTCCGCTACCCAGAAGCCAGGCACCTGCACTTGAACCTTCGCGACAACAGCCATCTTTACAGATCTCAAAACCTGGTCCACATCGTTCTAAGACTGATACGGCTACGACCATAACTGTGGAGGAGGCCCCTCTCGAACCATCTGGTGAAGGGGCTATAAGAATTGCTCAACTGAAGAAAGATTTTCCAGAAATATGCTTTGATGCTTATATCTTTCCTCCCAATCTCAAAAGAATTCCCGAAGAGGCTGTGAACACCGCCCTCAGCTATACCCGCGATTTTTATGCTCAGTATAAAGAATGGTACAAGGCGGCTATCAAAGCTTCGAAATTAGCCTTCGATCGAGCCAAAATTATTGAGAAACTGGAAGCCGACTTGGCTCAGAAGAACCGTATTGTTGATATACTTCAGTCTGAAACGGAATCCTCTCGTAAGGCCGAAGTTGAGTCGCTGAAAAAGGTCGATGAGACATTAGCTGAGATGGAGAAGATGCAACAGGCGCATTGCACTTTAGTTGAAGATTTGGTCCATCGGTACAAAAATGTTGAGGCCGAGCGGGATGCGGCGGTCAAAGAACTTGAGGAATTAAAAGCTAAGTTTGCCGATTTGAACAAGGAAATGATGCTAACATGGCCGCACAAGAAGCGTGCGAGCAAGCCGTGTCTCTCCGAGCTGAGCGAGACGCAGCGGTTGCTAAAGTTGAAGCGGTGGAGGCAGAAGTGGAAGGGAGAGTTCAAGCAGAGCTATTCAGGGTAGAAGCCGAGTTTGATGAGCTTCTTGACACTTACAATGCTAATGTGCTTGAGCACAGGAATCTCTCGTGGCTCGGAGATTATTCTACGCTTTTACTCAATGCTTGGAGAAAATTGGTGGCGAACAAGAAAGCATCTCTCCCCGAAGGTGCCGTGGATGAATTTGAACTCGAGTCTCGCTTGTTGAGCGAGGAGGAAACGAAACTTCTCCATGAAGCGATGATTTCTGCTGAGAGAGAGAGACTTGGTTTTCACCATGTGGAGACTGGCGAGGGTTCTGGAGCTGCGCATTGTAGTGAGGATGCTTCAGTTGCTGCCCCGACCTCGTCTGGAATTACTGCTACAGTTGGTCCACATGTTGTTCCTGCTTATAACCCGGATCGACCGGAACTGTCTCTTGGTGCAACTACTGTTTTCGAACTCGTCTCATCGTCGAGCCGAGGCAAAGAAGGTATTTCAAATATTCCTTAATTTTTTTAGAATGACGAACTGGGAACAGATCGTTTGACTAATTATTCTCATTTCTTTTCGACCAGTGACTGAAAGTGATGCGCCAACACTTCCAGTACCACAAATTTCGCAGTCAATGCAAGGGGCTGTCGTTACTGAGGCTATTACGACTACCACCGTAACCGGCGAGATTGGAGAGGGGAGTTCAATGTCGTTTGATTTTCAGATGATTGAGGAACTTCTCAAGAAGCCCTGTGAACCTTTTACCGATCCTTCTTTTGCAATGGGTGGAGTCGCTCCAACTTTCAGCTCGTTTATGCCGACTATCAGTGTGTCCGGCGCTACTCGATCTTCCCGAGAAGAAGAAATCCTTACCGAAATAAGCGCTGAAATGGCTGCGGCGATGATGGTTGGTGGTTCCGGAAGCGATGTTGCTCCACCAAGCTTAACTCCTTTAATGGTTACTTCTCCTATCGGTACAGCTATGACTTCTAGTGTCGAAGCTCCACCACCTGTTGCTGCTCCTCTGCCTCCGGTTCGTCCTCACAAAAGGATCTCTATTCCTTCCAGCTCTGAGGAAGACATTGATATTATGCCAGATCCTGGGGATGTTCCAAAGAAGGACAAAAAGTCTCGCAGAAAGCTGGGTAGTGGGTCTAGCGGCTCAACGCCGAAGAAGAGACCCCGGAAGAAGAAGGAGTGAACTTCTCGTTTTATCATGTGGTTGTGGAATGGCAATTCTTTTTACTTCTCCTTTTTTGAGCCGTGTATAAGTGTGGATTCGGCACCCACTCTATGGACTATTTTTTGTTTCGTCATGTAATCATACTCCTTTTTTGTTTGTTGATAAAATGGAAAACAACTCTTTTCTCTTTTGCTTAAGTATTGCGTTGATTAGCTCGTGTTCACATATGTCATAAGCCTTGAATACATGTCCACACTCCGGGGACTTAACACAATTTGCAATTAACAGTTCGGCCCATACTCTGGGAACTTATTAATTATCAATGTTTATGACTTAGTTCGCTCTCTGGGAACCTGTAATTAACGTTTATACTCCAATTCGCACTTCGGGAATTTGGAGTTAGTGATTTATACTCTGTTTCGCGCTCTGGGAACCAAGAGTTGGTGTTTATGCTCCAATTCACACTCTGGGAATTTGGGGATAGAGTTTAATATTCTGGCTCGCACTCCGGGAACCAAAAGTTGAAGTTTATACTCCAATTCGCACTTCGGGAATTTGGAGTTAGCTCACACTTTGGGAGCGATGGATTTATACTCCGGTTTGCGCTTCGGGAACCGAGAGTTGAAGTTTATACTCCAATTCGCACTCTGGGAATTTGGAGTTGGCTCGCACTCTGGGAGCGATGGATTTATACTCCGGTTCACGCTCCGGGAACCGAGAGTTGAAGTTTATACCCCAATTCGCACTCTGGGAATTTGGAGTTGGCTCGCACTCTGGGAGCGATGTATTTATACTCTGGTTCGCGCTCTGGGAACCGAGAGTTGAAGTTTATACTCCAATTCGTACTCTGGGAATTTGGAGTTGGCTCACGCTCTGGGAGCGATGGATTTATACTCAGGTTCGCGCTCCGGAAACCGAGAGTTGAAGTTTATACTCCAATTCGTACTCTGGGAATTTGGAGTTGGAGGAGGGATTGTCATGTATCAATCCTATGAATGTTGATGTAGTGTTCTGCCCCCGAGCTCGGGTTTCACTTAGCAGAGACCGGTCATATCACAGTCACTCCCTATTTGAATAAATCCCACCGCGTGATGGAACTTAGCTCTCCGTGCATCGTGATATTGTACGTCATATTCAGTAAATCACAGCTCTGGCTCGAAGAGATGGCATTTTATTGCTGAAACGAGAGAATATGGCAAAGTCAGTTGCCTTATTACAAATTTAAATCTCGAAATGCTAGAATAAAATACAAAGGAATAAATTGACAGAAAATAAATAAGTAAAGTCTTCTATATGTAGTAGCGACGAAGACTTTCGCTATTCCAAGCTCTCGGCAAAGTAAGACCGTCAACGGTCGATAATTTGAACGTGCCATCTCCGAGCTTTTGTGAAATCACATACGGCCCTTCCCAATTTGGCTTCATGTGCGAAGGGACCGGATAGATCCTTTTGAGTACGAGATCGCCGAGTTCGAAGGTTCGCGGACGGACCTTGGCATTGTACAGTCGGGCGACTTGACTTCGATATGCGGCTGCCCTCAAGTCAGCCTCTTCGCGCTTCTCATCGAGTAAATCCAAAGATTCAGCAAGTAGTATGGCATTTTTTTTCGGATCATAATATGTTACACGATGAGAGTGCACTTCCATTTCGACTGGAATAACGGCTTCAGAGCCGTAGGATAGAGAAAACGGGGTATGACCGGTTGCAGTTTTATGAGTTGTTCGATAGGCCCATAATGCCATAGGAAGTTCATCGACCCATTTGCCCCCAGCTTTTTCCAGTCGCTTCTTTAGAATGGATTTGATAACTTTATTAACAGCTTCAACTTGACCATTTGCTTGAGGGTGCGCTACTGTAGAGAATTTCTTATGGATGTGGAATCGTTGACAGAAATTCTTGAATTCAGCACTGTCGAATTGGGCTCCTATATCGATAATGATAGTATGTGGGAGACCAAACCGGCAGATGATGTTACGTACTACAAAGTTGATTACTTTCTTTGTCGTAATTGTTGCAAGGGGTTCAGCTTCAGCCCATTTGGTGAAATAATCAACTGCAACGATGGCGTACTTCGCGCCACCTTTGGCTAGAGGCAATGCGCCGATGATATCTATTCCCCATACCGCAAATGGCCAAGGACTGACCATTTGGGTTATCTCGGTAGGCGGGGCTCTAGGAATTCGAGCATGTTTCTGGCATTTGTCACATTTTTTAGCATAGTCTGCAGCATCGCGATTAACAGTATGCCAATAATACCCATATCGAAGTATTTTCTTTGCAAGTGCTTGCCCCCCAGTGTGATCGCCGCATTCTCCTTCATGTACATCGTGTAACACACGTTTGACTTCATCGTGCGTGATACACCGGAGGAGAGGAACAGAGTATCCTCTCCAGTACATGACTCCATTTTGAATAACAAATCGTGAGGCCTTTCGTAGAACTTGTCTTTTCTCGCTTCGACGCTCGGGCAATATACCACTTCGATATAATCTCGATAAGGAGTCATCCACGACTCCCTGTTGGAGGTAGTTTCAAATGTGAAATCGGTCTCCCTTCGATCAATGCTCGGGGAGGATAGGGTTTCAACCGGAATGACCCCCAACTGCTGAGCTTCACCCGTACTTGCTAACTTTGCCAACGAATCAGCTTTCTGATTGTGCTCTCGGGGTATGTAGAAAATGGCATAGTAATCGAACTGATCAAGCATCTCCAGAACTCGAGTTAGATAAGCGGCCAATCTTCGGTCTTTGGCCTGATATTCTCCTCGAACTTGACATACTATCAACTGGGAATCACAGTAGATCTCTACAGCGATGCTTTTCAGATCACGGGCAAGATTTAGTCCGGTAAGTAGAGCTTCGTACTCGGCTTCATTGTTGGTTGCGCGGAACTCGAACTTTGAAGCATAACATATGGATCGTTCCTCGGGGGTTTCAAGCACCACCCCAGCTCCTGAGCACCGATCGTTTGATGCGCCATCGGTGTACAGCTTCCAGATGTATTCAGAAGATTTGTTGGTCTCGGGCAAGTCTTCAGGAACAGTGAATTCGGCTATAAAATCTGCTAGGACCTGGCCGTGAATGGCTCTTCTTGGAGTATAAGTGATGTCGAATTGACTTAGTTCGATGTTCCATTTTAGTAACCTACCAAACATCTCAGGCCGCGTGAGGACTTGTCGTAACGGCTGGTCGGTGTACACAGTAATAGGATGAGCCTGGAAATATGGACGGAGCTTCCTCGAGGCAATGACTAGGCAATATGCCAACTTTTCAAGCTTTGGATAATTTCTCTCGGCTCCATTCAATCATTTACTCACGTAGTAGACCGGTTTTTGCACTCGGTCTTCCTCCCGAATTAATGCAGCACTGATTGCATTTTCAGATACTGCCAGGTAGAGATATAACTGTTCATGATCTACAGGCTTTGAAAGGATTGGTGGTACGGAAAGATGTTGGATTAGCGATTGAAATGCGCCCTCACATTCTGCAGTCCATTCGAAGTTTCGTTTCCCTTTTTGAATCAAATCGAAGAAGGGAATGCATTTGTCGGTCGACTTTGAGATAAACCTGCTCAGTGCTGCAACTTTCCCATTAAGACTCTAAACTTGCTTTATGGTTCTCAGAGTTTGAAGATTTCTGATAGCCCAGATCTTCTCGGGGTTAGCCTCTATTCCTCGGGCATTGACAATGAACCCAAGGAATTTTCCGGATGCGACTCCGAAATGACACTTTAGTGGATTAAGCTTCATCCCGTATTTCCGGAGGATATTTAACATTGACTCCTAGTCTTTGACATGATCATCGGAGTATCGTGATTTCACCAACATGTCATCTACATAAACCTCCATAGTCTTTCCAATCTGATTGGCAAACATCCGGTTGACTAAGCGTTGATAAGTTGCGCCAGCATTCTTTAATCCAAAAGGCATGACCTTGTAGCAGTATAATCCCAAGTCGGTTACGAAGCTTGTGTGCTCTTGGTCGGGTACATGCATGGGTATCTGATTGTAACCTGAGTAAGCATCCATGAAGGATAATAATTCATGTCCGGCGGTTGAATCTACCAGTTGATCGATTCGGGGAAGTGGAAAGTTATCTTTCGGGCAGGCTTTATTCAGGTCAGAGTAATCGATACACGTTCTCCATTTCCCGTTTGGTTTCCGGACAAGTACGGGATTGGACACCCATTCTGGGTATAAAGCGTCTCTAATGAACCCATTCGTCTTTAATTTGTCGACCTCTTTCTTAAGGGCGGCAGATCTCTCTGGATCCATACCACGTCTTTTCTGTTTGACCGGGATATACCGCGGGTCAATATTTAAAGTGTGGCTCACGATGTCCGGCGAGATTCCACACATATCAGAGTGCGTCCAGGCGAATACGTCGAGATTCGCCCGGAGAAAATCAACCAAGTCCTGTTGTGTCTCTCGGTTCAGCTGAGACCCAATCTTCAACATTCTCGAGTCATTGTTATCATCGTCAATCGGGACATCGATGGTTAGCTCAGCCGGAGAAGCTTGATTTTCCGTAGATTCTTCTTTATTATCATTGTCCCTTGGGTCAAGATCCTTTTGGAATTGGTTGTGGTGCGCAGGCCGAGGCCCAGGCGCTAATTGTCAATCGTCAGTGAAACGGACGCAGAGAGATTCCTCTATGCCCTTTCCTTTTTCTTTTCGCTGCGCCTCCCGCAGCTCAGCAACATAACAGGCTCTTCCAGCAGCCTGATCTCCTTGTACAACTCATATCCCGTGGTCAGTAGGGAACTTCAGAGTTAAACACCATGGGGCAATAGCAGCCCTAAATTCAGCAAGGGCCGGTCGGCCCAAAAAAGCATTGTACGGAGAAGGAATATCTAAGACAACAAATTGCAACATTCGAACTCTTCGGCATTCTCCCACTCCCAACTCCACCGGCAATTCAACCATTCCGGTTGGTATTGTCGCACTTCCGTTGAAGCCATGGACTCGTGATTGACAAGGTTTTAAGTCTTTAGCTTCCATCTTCATTAAATCGTATGCTCTTTTAAACAGTATGTTCACGGAACTCCCATTGTCTACCAAGATCCTCTTCATCCAAGCAGGACCAACTTGAGAGGATATGACCAACGGGTCAATTGTGGGGGCTTCGACTTTATCGGCATCTCGATTTCTAAATACGATTTCATCAGCCATCATCTTTTGTTGTTTAGCCGGTGTTCCGTCTTCAGAGTTACTATAGCATTCAAAGTCCACATGCCTGATCGAGCTAGCATATGACTCCATTTCTCTCCCGCTTCTGTCTGTTGGATGGGGACCACCACTTATTGTATTGATAACTAACCTCCCGCCCGTACGAGCGGGTTCACCTTGTCTTTCCTGATTCTGCGTTCGATTTTGATTAGATGGGCCCGCTTCACCGGACTGCGGTGCCCGAACAAACTGATCCAACTTTCTTTCTCTGACCAATTTTTCAATGTGGTCTTGCAAATGCCTACACTCATTGGTGTTATGTCCATAACTTTCATGAAATCTACAGAATTTTCCTGTTTGAATCTGCCTCTCCGACGATGGCTTCGGAGCAGCCTTTTTGTATTGCACAGTATTACAAGTCTGTAGGTATACATTTTCCAGTGACGTGTTAAGTGGTGTATAACTGTCAAACATTGCGATTCTACGCCTCAGACCATGATTCTGGTCTTGCTTCTTGCTCCGGTTATCACCGTTCCTCGGTTGTTGAGTCTGCTTATTTTGAATATTCAACTGGACTTTTCCTGAACTTTCGCCAGACTGTTTAACCGCAACATTACTCTGAATGCCTTCACTGCTGGGCCTTGCATCGTCCTGCTTCCTAGACTATTTCGCATCCTCTCGCCTTAAGAATTGAGCGGCTTTGGAATAGAAACGGTCCAACGATGCGGGAGGCTTTCCAGCTAACCAATTTTCAAACTCGGAATCAGGGTCGATTCCTTTAGTCAAAGCCATTAAAATAGAATTATCATTGGGGTTGGTGATCTCTGCGCATGCAGCATTGAATCTTTCCAAATATCGTCTAAGTGTCTCTCTGGGAGCTAGAGTGACACTTGATAAGGTATTAACATCTTTAGGTCGGGCAATATGCATGCGAAACTACTCAACAAATTTGGTAGCTAACTGATCAAACGAAGAGATAGATCGTGGCGGTAATCGTGTAAACCACATTGTCGCAATTCCCCCTAAGGAAATGGGAAAACTATGGCATTTTACTGCGTCATCAGCTCTCGCAGCTGTCATCGACCATTCGTATTTCAAAATATGTTGATTTGGGTCGGAATTCCCTTCATACATGGGCAGGGTTGGCATTCTGAATCGCCGAGGAGGTTCAGCATACAATATGTCATCAGTGAACGGGGTATGACTCCGGGAGATTCCCCAATCGTCATTTGTTAGGCCTTGACTCTCGCGAATCATTTGTCGTACCATGACTAAGAAGTCTGGCATCGGAACATTCTATGTGTGGTGAGCCAAAGTGTGGTCGGGTTCCACAGTGCGAGGTGGGATCAGGCGCTGTCGACGATCCGTATCTCGCCTCCTTGGCTCGACGTCTTCTGGGACATATGGCTCTGGAGCATGTCCCTGCTGATGATAATTTTGATTGGAGTGATCTCGGGCATCAACTCCTATGTCAACTACAGCGGCTGTGGCAGCATAATCATCTGCAGTGTATTGTGGAATAGTGCCTCCTCGGGAGGAGGGTCCAGTATGGAAGCTGGTAGATGGGCCAACTCTTACTTGCCCAACGGTTAATGCCTGTTGATAGTCAGCAGCTTGCGCATGGTTTCCGTCTAGCCTGGGACAGGTAGATCTGTTATTGTAGTCAGATGAAGCAGAGCTTTCGGTGGAAGAATGAGGAGCTTGATCCCTTCTGGATCTTCTTTGCTTTTGGCGATTTAGTTGATTGGTCAACTCAGCGTTAGCGCGTAACTGCTCAGTTAGCTGTTGTCGGCTTTGGGTTAGTTCCTGGAGTAGTGCCTGGAACTCTTGTCTTGTGACCGGACCTGACTGATCTGTATGTCCAGCAGCATCTTGATTGATAGATTGCAGCTGTGTGGGATTTTTCCTATCTCGGCCTTCTTGATCACCAACGTTAGAAGTGGTTCTTGTACTCACCATCTTGAAGCGTTGAATCCTTTCCTAGACTTTGAACAAATCTGAATAGAACGGAAGGAATCTGAATATGAGGTCCGGATCTCTCTCTTAGATTTATGCAATCCGGTATCGAAGATAGATCCAAGGAGCAGGAGAAAAACTGGGTTTTTCTTAGTGAAAGCACCAAAGTGTTTGTGTCAAAATTGGGTACAACACTCGTCGGAAGTTTTTGAAGAGATAATAAATGAAGAAAGTAAATTAAAATGTGGATTATCTAACAAAAACTCCAAATAACAGGAAGTAAATTGCGCAAGAGACAACGATTTAGAGTGGTTCGGCGTATTGCCTACGTCCACTATGAAGTTTTGTTACTTTATTGCTTGATATTCGGAGAATACAACTTTTTATGTCAAAGTACAGCAAGTAGTAAGCCAAAATTCGAAATCAAAGGCAGCAGTGGTGCTGTGAAGCAATTCTGGCAGCGTCCGGGCGTTCTCTTACTCTCAAAATTCTCCCATCCCCTTTCTGAATGACTAGGGGCTCTATTTATAGTTGCAGGAGGCTGATATTTCTCCTAAAATCAGGGGAGAACGCTTCTGGCACGTGAGGGGGCCCACATGGCCGAATTCTAGAGATCCGGGCCCACTTTGGGATCGATTCGACCCTTGGTTCGAATCGACCAAAAAAGTGTCCAATCATGATGAAACTTGGCGTGGACATTCTTCTATGTATATGCAAGCTCCTGTGAAAATTTCATATCATTTGGATTTGTAGATCTCGAGTTATGATCGATTCAAGATGGTGTGTTTCGCCCTATGGATTCGTTCGAATCGATATGGTTCGAATCCATAGGGTCGAATCCATGCTTCTGAACGTGAAGGCGATGAAGTGGTGCACATGCTTCGGGTCAATCCTCCTTTTCCTTCGAGTTTTCTAGGTCATACCCTTGGTTTTAGCTGTCATGACTCGATGGATTCATAGCAATGGATTCGAAGGTATGCCCCTTCGAATCGATTGAACACAAGTTCCCTTTGCATCGATCAAGATATTCCATAGCCAATCGATACGAAGACTCCACTGATGAATGGATTCAAAGGATTCTCTCTTGATGGACTCGAAGTAGGGAGAGGTTTTCAATGGATTCGACCTTGAGGTCGCCTCGATGGATTCGAAGTAAGGCATATGGGGATGGGTTCGAACCATAGCTATTCCGATGGATTCGAAGCTAGGTGGTCTGGATGGATCCGAACTAAGGCTTGCTCGATGGAGTCGAAGCAAGGTTTAGTTCTGATGGATTCGAACCATGGCTGACTACCGATGGATTCGAACCAAGGCCGACTACTGATGGATTCGAGTTAAGGCCTTGTGGACGGGTTCGAACTAGTGTGCGGTTGATGGAGTCGAAGCATGGCCACTTGGATGGATTCGAGCCAATGTGTGGTCGATGGATTCGGAGCAAGGCTTACTTCTGATCGATTCGAACCTATGCCATTCCTGAGGGATTCGCGCCTATAGCATTTCATCCATCTCCCATTGGCGATAACTTGAGCATACTAACTCGGATTGTCTTGAAATTCGGAACGTTGGTTCCCGCGGCTTCGCTTGTCGTGTCTTATCAATCGTAACCCGATCCGGACTCGGGCAAAATTCATCAATATTTGTAGTCGTCCAACAATCTTTCAAAGCTATGGACGTGTGATCCTGCCTCTTTCTAGTTAGTTCCTTGGTATCTCGGCCTTGCCAAAAGGCGGGATAACATGGTTCATTTCCAAATCAAATTTCAATTCCATTTAAGGTTCACTTAACTTCCAATTTGATTTCAATTACTTTAGCTTTCAATTTCATTAACATTTAATGAATTTATATACAATCATCCAACATTCATGTAATACCCAATGTATATTCAACATAACCAAATTATTAATTTTACATTACTTACATTCAATCTGGCTTAACACTTTTAATTTTTATTGGTTGATATTAAATTGACTTACATTCAATTTATCCAATTAGATTTTAATGAATTAATACTTACATCCATTATTTCATATCAATTATTCACATTCAATTGATTAACATTCCATCCATTCACATTAGATTGATTAATATTCAATCCGTTTATTAATTCAATTGCTAATCCTTTTAACTATATAAAGTTGAATTTCATTTATATAACTCAAGTTCATATTCTTAATGACTTCACTTCATTAATTCACTTATTAATTTACTTTGACACCAAAATCAACTCTATTCAACTTCACTTAAGCTAAATTCCATTTCAACATCATTTGTTTCAATTTAACTTGAATTTCCATTTAAAAATCCAATTCAGGTTCCAATTCTGAAATAAGTTTTATTATTTAACCTTTACCAAAGTCAAATTTCATCACTTAATCAAAATCACATTTTATTTTGCTTAACAAAATTGTTTAACCACTTCAATAATTGGTTTTACTTATCCTTTCCCATTCTATATGTTATACAACTTATTTATTAACTTCCAAATCCATTAACTTATCCAAAGCTAAATTTATTATTCATATTTATAAGTTCAAAACTCATTTCACTTATATTCATCTATTACAACTTGGATTTTTAATTGATTCACTTATACTCCTTTAACTTAACTCCACCCTTTAAGTTAAATTTATTCTATCAAAATTCAAATTTATAAGTTATCAACTCATTTATCATTCCCATAAATATTTTAAATAGGATTTCAGAGTCTTTTCAATCTTTCAAAACCATTTTTTTGAAATCAATTCAATTATCCTTTGAATTTCAAAACCCAAACCCAAATTTTTCAAACAACTTCCATTTAAAACTACTTGGCAGCAATCCCTCTTTTGGAAACCCGAAAATGAACACCAATGATGTTGCAATCATCATCGGAATTATTTTTCAGCGACCGAAAAGAGTTGAGAGCTTTAATTTCTCTAAAACAACTTTCCAAAATATCAAATCCTTTCAAAACACTTCTTTGGAATTTTATTTCAGATTATAAATCACCTTTATAAATCTTTTTCTTAGATAATTTCACTTCTTATATATAAGATTATTTCACAATTGTAAATCACATTAATTATAATTTCATACTTATAATTCATTTGCTTATACAATTGTTCTTTTACAATATGTTTCATTTAACTTATTCAAACAACTTTGAATTAACTTATATATATTCTTACATTTCAACAACCAAACAATCAATTTTATATACACTTTAATAATTCTGAAAAATTATTCCTTTATATACAAAATATAATCAAGGTAAAATTATTTCATCTACCCAATTTAAAACAATACTGTGTCAGTTTATCTTGTTTAAGAGTTTAGAAACCCTTATCGATCACGGTTGTACTTCCCGCACCGACCAGAATTCATAAACAATCAACCGATAAGTCAACACAATACAAAACAATTTATATTCACTAACAAATACGTGCTCATAACTATTTTTACACCCAAACTCATTCTAGAATACTACTGACTCTATCTCTAATGAGTAATACCCAACAGAGCCATGGTTGTCGCTTAACCATATGCTCTGATACCAAATGTGAGGAACCGGTTCTTCGACTTACGAAAACCGACATCAATACGTCCACTGTATCAAATGTCGAGCAATCGAAGGCCGGAAAACCGAACCCTTGGGGTTTAAGAAAAAGAAAGAGGTAGAAGAAGAGAGAAAAGGGTAGAACGGAACAGACAGGGACAACAGAACAATATCAGAATCTCACAATCGCAGCGAAACAACATATAATAGATAAATGAATAATCTTTAAACAAAGAAATATATCAGTTATTACATTACATCACATTACATTTCATTACATCATCAGAGTGTACAACAACAACAACAATAACAACAAACAGCGGAAAAGAAATACTACATGCTAGTGAATACGCCATGCTATCCAGCTTGCCTCCTGCAACTCCTGAATTCTAGAATATCCTGATAACCTGACTCTAGACTGCCTGTGTGGAAATTGGTGGACACCCAGAGTTTAGGAAGGAAAACAATAAACTCCGAGTCAGTCATGTGACTAGTGTGAGAAATAAAACATTTTATTTTTAAAATAAGGAACGGGATAATTTTAAAATAGATTCGCAATGCTTTTTTAGAAAATGAGACTACCATAAGGCCTTCCACACACACACACAATGCAAACGCAGAATCGGAGGAGATTTCTCCTTATGATAGTCAAAGATGCTTGATACGCATTAAAAAGAACATTTGATATTATTACTAGTGCATAGTGTAGGAAAAATCATTTCGAAAGTAAAGATATAAATCTTAGCCAACATACAACCATTATCGTATGCCTACTATAGCTACCATCCAAACAGTGGGGCACCACCATAAGTGAATGATAGGTTCTACAACTAAAACTGTACAAGATCGTATTGTTTCTTTGGATTTCCAACAAATGGTCAGGCCAAGGAACTTCCCATTGCCACATGGGTACGCCTCTGGAAAGACGACCAGAGAACCTAACCGGATCTCTGCCAACACAAGGCTGGGTTACCCCTAACTGGGTAACTACTGACACAAATATGTCATCCCCCGATCGTAACCGATCTATATCCGAGAATCCTCGATTTCCAACAACCACAAAGCAATAAATTTGCAGCAACAACATAGGTTAAGTATTTGGGCTCCATACCATGATACCACCTCTATCCAGAAGGAATGACATACACAAAAGGGGTGCTACCCCCTAATAACCTTGCCGCATCCTACCTGTTTTGACCATTTCCGGGGTGTGAGGTCCGACGAAGTCTCGTCCACAAAGCCACGCTTTATATAAAAGCTGTGCTTTGATCACAATGCTCAACAGCACTTCGTATGCCACATTACCAATTTGGGAATGTATCACCAGTAACCATCAACTACATAACCTCTAAGGGTGTTAAGCTAAGAGAATAAATTCTCCGCCACCAATGGGAACATATTTGATAGAAACCAGCTTTACATCTCAAATTGTAACGTCATACACACATCCATACAAGTCCGTTCCGGGATCGAACGGAACCGAAGGCACTTACAAAGAAGTCCTTGCAATCCGGATATTCACTAATCACGACCGGACTTCCCATCACAAAGGGTAATAAATTCCTATATCGAAGATCAGCCGATGTAGAAACATTCGACGGTAATCCTTCCGTTTTCACAAATATCCGGTCTTCAACACCGGATATCAAATGCAATCCATAATGACGTATCACATATTCAGAATGGGTTATACGACCCCAGGGTCCTTTCCCAGCTAACCCGAATAGTGAGCGCTTATTCAAAAATAAATGTGGCATTCAAATTCAAGAAATCACAACAAATACCTATTTAAAGGTAAATATTGATAGTCGGATTATTTAACTATCAATAGGTATGCTCAACATCACCAGATTCCAAATAAATTCCCAAATTATTTACTTTCCAAAATATCTTTATTAGATATATAATTTCCACACTTCAACCATTTGAAAACAAATTTTCAAATCACTTCTCACCTTTACCACTTAATAAAAACAGATTTCCATCATTTTCCTTACGCGAAAATACTTTTATTTCAACATGGTTCATTTAAACCAATTAAATAAATCCTTACCGATTTACTTTATATTTACGTTCCAAATCCGTAAATTAATTCCCACACTTCAAAAATAAATCAACCTTTATTTTTAAACAAATTTCCCTTTCTTTTATAAATTCCATAGTGAATTTACAATTCCCAAAATATCTATGAATATACGATTTTCCAAACTGATTTCTAATATTCATTTTCAATTTATCTTTAAAAGATAAAGTCTCAAAATATTCAGTTCATATTGGAAAATATTTCCATACTTATTTAATAATAAGTAATTTACAAATCCATTTATTTTCAACACTTGAAAAATATTCAATATACTTAAATCGAAATCAAGTATATATTTCATTCTTTAAGAAATCATTCTCTTAAACACTTTTGTTTGGGCCAAAACGAATGTTGCGTAAAACATCGTTACAACAACCCAAAATCACTAGTATAAGGATTCGAAATTTAGATAGATATATAAATCCCAATACTATACAAAAACATTTCCTTTCGGAAATCATTTACTATAGCAACAGTGTTATAGTCCGCCATTTCCTTCTATTTCTCGAAAACGTCTATTTCAACAATGAATGTTGAAATCTATGGTTTCGATTCATAATACATTTTAAAACATCTTTAAATCGTTTTAATTCTATTTAAAACATCACTTCTCAAAACATATCCATTTTATTTAATAATATATCCACTGTCCAAAATCGTGAATATACTACGTTAACCAAATTTAACGTTTCTACACATTTTATATAAGGGATTATCCACTGTCTAAAATCGTGAATATACTCCCTTTAGTAAGCTATAATAATTTACTTATTAAAATAAGCCAATTTCAGATTTATAAAAACAACGTTTACAAATCCCATTATATTTTATAACTTCAACTTATAAAATCAATTTATTAACAAATTCTGTTTATACCTCATTTAAATACTAAAATCCGATTTATAAGTTAATTATTTTTAAATCTTTTATTTTACAAAGTCTATTCATTTCATAACTTCACAATTTATAAATCTATAAATTTTTATTCACTTGTGAAATCCATTAATACTTCATTTTAACACTTAATAAAACTCGTTTCACAATTCCTATATTTTTAATTTATAAATATCAATCTTTGAAATTAAACCGTTTATAATAATTCAAAAGTCTCAATTTAAATAAACTAACCCTTTTTTTATTGACAAATCGTTATTTTAAAGCTTATATACTTCAAAATCATACTTAAGTATTATTTTCCAAAAATCATAACTTTTATGAAAATAAAATTATAACGTTTATTTATTTTAACAATTCAAAATTTAATAAAACATATATTTTCGAAAATCACTTTAAAATTGCTTTTAAAATCAAAATCATCATTTTAAAACTTCAAAAATGGATCCGATGATGCAACAGCACCAAATAGTCAATCACGACATCCAAATATCATATATCGATATGATAATCAACAAACATCACAATATCTGTAAATAAATAAATAAATATAGTTGAGGAATCCAGTTGGATCCCCC
The DNA here is from genome assembly GCA_030765085.1 of Allium cepa. Taxonomy (NCBI): domain Eukaryota; kingdom Viridiplantae; phylum Streptophyta; class Magnoliopsida; order Asparagales; family Amaryllidaceae; genus Allium; species Allium cepa. The sequence continues at coordinate 391,398,042 of CM060939.1, read as the reverse complement.
AACCTGTTTCCCTACATCCAAAGATGTTAGCACAATACCAATTCCGTTCCAGTACGGAATTATCGCGGTATATGGGATTTATAAAAATATTATCCGCTTAATAGGCGGCGCAATAGGGTCTCATCCGCTATATAATGCGGGAAAATCAACTCCAAGTACATAAATAATACCAATTTCACTATACTGTGAAATATTCGCGGTGTATGTTTTTAATAAATAACCTCCGCTTACTAACGGCGCATAATGTCTATTTCAATCATCAACATATATTGATCAACATCCAAACATAATATCAAGCAATTTTAGATCTAACTATTTAAAATTTAATTCGAAACTAATTCGATTGAGTGAGAAGTTCTCACCTTGAGTTTCCGATAATAGTTGTAGCGTTTTATTTCGAATAAAATTAAATGGACATTTAATTTTACCCGAAATTTTCACCGACTCCAATCGCTTCCAATCCAGTTCCATAACGTAGTGTTCGACAAAACGATTGCAACGCAATTCATTTTGTCCAAAACGGACCTCGCATCAACAAGTTATGATATTTAGAAGTTAATACAATTTTTAATATAAATTAATTACAACTTTATATTTATTTTTTATACCCAACCATCATCTGCCGCACGATTTTTCCCCAGAGGCAAGATCCAGCCGTGAATTTCCTTTCATCCTTCGTTCGTGACTCCTAGGTGGTTCACGTATAAACGTTAACCCATTAGCCGCCACTACCTTGCAATTATCGCGATCCACTCGAGCTAGCTGGAGATGATCGGCCATCGCCACTACGTTGCTCCTCTCTGCCTCTACCTTCGGCAGCGATCTCGGTGAACTCGGTCGACTAGAGGCCGCAAAAATTATGCTCGAACTACCATAGGACGCGGCCCCCTAACTCCCTCCACGTTGCGAATTATCCAATCACCACCGTTGGATCGATGGACCTCGACGAGCCCGACATCTTTCTAGTTGGAAGATTTCGCTATTAATGAGTGGATTTCGAGAAAAAAAGGAGGGGAAGAAGAATTGTTTTTCGGCCATTGAATTTGAGGGAGGCGGCTGAAAGAAGAAACCCTAGCTTGTTTTTTTTCTTTTGCAATTGTGAATTAAATCGTGCTTTTATAGAAAATAAAACGAACACTATTCATCCCGGGTTTTCCGAACTTCGATTTACGCGCGGTAACGGGCGTTTCTAGGGTATACCCCGCGTTCCGGACACAATGGAACAGGTTTCGGAAGCTAATTCGATCATCTGTGCGAGTTACGGCAATAAACGATAAATTTTTAATCAAACCGATTAAACGAATTTTCTATGCGTTTTGGCTTGCCCCGAACAAACGGTAAATCAGATTGATTTGAAATTTGAAACCTTACAATAATATCACATTACGGATCTGATGAAACTAGTTTCGTTGAAATCCGAGACTGTTTGAAAAATGGTTATTTTAACTCGTCAATTAAATATTAAAATATTCAATTTTCACAAATTAACTTTTAATTCGATTCTAGAAGTTCTATAACATCATTCTAACTCCAATATGATAAAATAAAATTTTACAAATCATTTTTAATCATATTAAACCCAAATTTCAATTATTTCTGAAATTTCAACTATTAAATTATCGATTTAATTATCCAATTAAATCTAATTATTCGAAATAAAAATTATTCGACTTATAAATTTGACTTATTAATATTTAAAATCAATTAAATATACAATTTTTAATTGACAGAAATTCTGGGTCGTTACAATAATAGTAAGTAAATACTCACCCGAATGATAACACTTTCTAAGCAAGTATCATAAAGCTGAGAAGTCTGTGCCATCTACCTAATCTATAGGATGTTATGAGGAGGGGGGTCAGAACAAAAGTTTTGGTGAATGAATAAATTATATAATTCTAGGCTTAATTCTGTATATATCGTTTTATTTCCATTTACTCTTATATTAGGTTCACTAGGCTACAATACTCTCGCCTCTGTTCGTGAACCGTGCCCATCTACTCCATAGTAGATTAAAACCTAATAACTAATACATACATATACGTAGCTATATGCCCAATTACCATATTAGTCCTAAGTACCACCCATGGTACCTTCTGTATCCTCCTCGAAAAGGGCTCCATCGTCTTGCTTCAAGAGCGTTCCATAGCTACATATGTAAAGGATTACTTCGTAAGGCCTACAATACAGATGCTCCATCATCTTGCTCCATAGCTATATCTGTAAAGGACTGCTTCATAAGGCTTACAATACAGGTACTCCATCGTCTTGCTCCACGAGCATTCCATAGCTACATCTATAAAGGACTGCTTCGTAAGGCCTATAATATAGATGCTCCACTACTTACTATGAAAATGTAAATTGTGTCCACCTAGTCTATGCCAGTGCTCGAACATCCACAATGTACCACCCAGTGCATACATTGAGGACTACGTAATCGTTCTATCTTCTATCTGAATCCCGCCAACAAGGTCTAACTTTTATGGAATTTAGTCGGGGACTACATCTGTAAAGAACTACTTCGTTATGCCTACAATACAGATATTTTAGTTGGTGTGCCTCTTTTTCATCGTGGCTATGGCCCCATGCAGTGACCCCTTAACTAACCGAAAGATTTCAAAAGAGTTAAATGGCCGTGCCCTACTGCAAACAATCTAACATCCAATTTGTGGTGCCTCATATCCAATGTTTCGATAGTGAAATAATCGTTAGTTTGTTGGTCTAACTCTAGTCTTTTCCGAACTCGTTCTTGGTTTTGATGCTGGCGAGATATCTGCATGCGACTATCATTTTGGGTCCTGCCCACTAAACTTACTTGCAAGTACTAGGACATATAAATATCCTACTCCTAACACCAAACCCTTCCAATTGCCTACAACGGTCTACTTCGTTAGACCTACAATGCAAATGCAGTCAAGGCATGCTCTCTTGATTGAACACCTACAGATCTGCCTCCGGGAATGTAGTTTCATTAGGCCTACCCAAAGGGCCACCCTAGAGTAAACTCACATCCCTTTGAAGTCTCGTACTTCCTTCTAGTCCAAAATAACTAAGTTGGACATGCTTCTCCTGTACTGCAATCCGTGATGAACTGCTTCGTTTGGCGCTTCATCCTTTGGACCGCTCCAAATGCATCTCAATTCTTTTAGAGACCCTAAGTCTAATCTTTTAATTTGCGTTTAGTTTACTTTTCTTATTCTGTTGACTACTTATTTATCCTAACTAGCATATTCTTTCCCTCATTTCGCTTTTGGCTATTGTGAGACCACCATTGATCTAATAGGGAATGCTATTGGTATTGCCACTTTTTGCTTATCAACTTAATTTAAGTCTTAAGTTTACTAAATAAGCATCTTTTGTTCTATTTTTCTTATTAATTTAATAAAATCTAAAATAAGCTTTTACTATTTAGCTTTGCTATCATTGCTTATTTATTCTAAGTTCCCAAATAAGCCTTTCTATTCTTTTACTTAATCATAACTTATGTTATAATTATACTTGTAATTGTTATTATTATTTCTTTTAAAATCTGTATATAATTATAAGTGTTTCTTTTCTGTTCTACTGTCTTCTTTTATTATGATACAGAATATTCTTTCATTCTCTTATATTGTATAGTCACTTATCGTAATAACTATCTTCTTAAATAGTCTGCGCAGTGAGTGTAGACCTAGGTTCGTTATCGCTTATAGCTTTAAGTTCTTATCTAATAATTTACTTGATTCATGTCATACTTTGCTTTATTATCTTTTGTTCTAGGAAGTAATTCTATTTTATTTGGTTGGTTATGAAAACTATATTTAAAAAATCCATTTCCATATTTTAATATTAAATAATATTATAAACAATAATTCGTAACTATAAGATACTTCTTTTATTATTTTGGGATAGTGTAAAATACAGTGGTCCCTCTATTTTACACTATTTCCCTTTTTCTTTCTTTTTATTCTTGCAGTTACGTTAATCATTATCTTTTAATTATTAAATTATAGAAATGTATTCTAGTTTCTAAACCAATCAATTAATCTATTACTTACTCCCCAAATTAAATTGTCAAATAAATTTATTGTTTTCGTTCAGTGTAATTTATCGCAGAATTCCACCTTTCTAATTTTATTCCAATTTTATTATTTTACATTTACTTTTATAAAGTCTAGTATTTTAATCCATAACCTCAATTCTCTGTCTAACTATATTCTTTGTGTAAAAAGGGAATAAAAGGAACCAATATTAAGGCTAAATTATGACTTTTAAAATAGATGTAAATAATTGTAGATTTCTTACTTTTAGGCCTACCCCTTTTCTAACTGTCAAGCCTAATTAAATATAATTCAAATTTACAGTTTTTGCAGAACTAATAGAATTAATTACTGGAATAAATTATCTAACCGAATTTCAACGATAATATATATTATAAACGTAAAAGAATATACTTAATTTCACTCACATATCGTCCTTAGCTTTGCTTGTGCTCAGCTTGGCACCATGGTCCTTTTGGATCCCCCTCCAAGATGCATAATATTTAAATTTAGAAGGTCTTCCCCCTAGAAATATTTTCATTTTAGGGTCCAGCCTTTTGGCTAAGGACCCAAAGAAATATTTTGTATTTAGGGTTCAGCCTTAGGCTAAGAACCCATTAGGAGAAAATCTAACTGTGAGAAAATAGCTAGGCCTAGGGTTCTATTTATAGGGGAGCTTGAGGATTTCGGACTGTTGGATTCTTGGATTGAATCCTAAGCCACCACGTCACAGGGCGATCTGGAGCCATTGTATTGAAGCGGCTCAGATCGCTTAAAAACTAGAAAATTCGTTACTGCGCGTACTTGGATGAAGCTTCGTCCAAGTCGCTACGCAGGTGGACCGGGCGGTCGACTGCCCAAAGCCACTGGTCGACCGTGCAGTCGACTGTTGGGATAATTGGATCGACCTCCTAGTCGGCCCATACACTTATATTTTATTATTATTATTTTTTTCTTTTTGTTACTTGTTCTCGTTTCCTTCCTGACCTCTTCATATTGGCTTGGATTTTGACAAGTTATATATGGAAACTGATCAGAAAATCGCCTTAGACGCAATGGTACAAGTTCCGAAGCCAAATTTCAGTAATTCCAAAAATATTTATTTTCATTGCTTATCGTTTATTCATTAATTTTAACTATATAAAAATGCGGAGTGTTACAGGGTCAGCTTGAGTATTACAGTATTTGAAGACACTATTCCTTGAAGATGAAGATGAAGCTTGCTAGACCGTATTTACTATTATTATTCCACTGCATTATTTTGGTATGTTTGTTTGATTGTACTCTGATTTTGTTGCAAAAGATGTGTAATCAAATTTATAGTGTAAAATAGCTTCATGAGCTGTTTATTTGATTATTATATTTTTATTCCACTGCAAGATTCCGTGTGTTGTTTTCCATATTTTCCCTTATTTTCTTATTAAATTCCATTGATAATCTACCCTTTTGAATGGTTTGAGTTAGACATGTGTGTTTTATCGTCTATTTAAATCGTCCAAAAAGGTGGGTTGTCATAGTTGGTATCAAAGCTTTGGTTTGGAGATACCTTAGCCAATTGGGGATTAACTCACTAGGGATAGGGCTAGTAATACCCTAAAATGAGTTTGAGCATATGTATGTGTATATATATGAGGGAGCAAATTTGCTAGTGCTATAAAATTGCTTTATTGTGTTAATTTATTCCGATGAGTATCTATGAATTATGGTTGGTACATAGGACACTATGGCATCGACAGGAATTTCTAAACACTTGAGTAGGATAGACCGACACAATATTGTTTTTGAAATAGGTAAATGAAATAATTGACCTAACATTATATTTTGTATATAAAGGAATAAATTTTAATGATTTAGTTATTTTTGGTGTGTTGTTTGTTAGGAAATGATAATATTCAATTATTATCATTTATTATTTGGTTAGTCAATGTTTTTAAAATCATTGACTATTGTATGTTATAGAAAATGTAATTTTATGAATATGGTATTAACTATGATTTACAAATAAATGAATTTAAATTGAAAATTTGAGAACTTAAACTCCATTGTTTTGAAATTGATTTTCATAGGTTTTGAAAAAATAATATTAGTATTATTTGGAAGTATTTTCAGAAATAAATATTTTAACAGAATTTGAAAAAAGAAATAAGTTCTGTACTTCCATCTTCCGTCGCTGGAAAATAACTTCGGTGATGACGGTCGCATTATCGACATTCATTTTTGAGTTTCAAAGTGGGAAGACCACTATAGTAGCTTTTCTACACATTTTTTTGATAAACAAATTTTGATATAAATTTCCAACGTATGATTTGATATACAAAAGATACAAGTATATATTATATCAAGGTGATTTGAAATGAAACCCAATATTTAGTTCTTAAGTTTTCTATTAATTAGTGATTTTCAATTATTGAAATGAAATGGAATCTTCGACTATTTTAGTAGTTGGACACTTCCAAATTGAAATCCGAATCAAGAGATAATTGTTCAATGGAAATATAAAGAATTTGAAGTTTTGTATAACTTGTAAATTAAAAGATAATGGAATAATTAAAAACTTGAGTAATAATAATGTTTAAAAAATGAAATTATGTTTAAAGAAACATTTATATACAAAGAATTAAGATGTGCAAGAAATGTTATATGCTTAAGTAAATGCTCTAAAATGCTTAATAAATAATTTGAATAGTATAAAGTGAATATTAATTAAGGAAATGAATGGGAACTTAAGGAAGCAAACAAATTTCAAAGTCATGTCTTGTAAATTGGTTGTAAAATAAAAAGTAAGTTGCAAAGAAGGTTAATAACTTAAGTTGTAGCTTTCTGAAATAATTGTATACTTGGATAATGGTTTGTGAAAGAAGAAATGCTATAATGGAAATAAACATGAATAAAAAAAGTTGAAAACTTTAATATGAAATGATTCATAAATAAAATTAATATTAAATGACACTATATATGAAGGAATAAATGTGAATTAAGTTTATATGAACTTGAACAATGATTCATTAATAACTATTGATCAAGTTATATAAGTAAATAGTAAATGTAAATTAAACTGCAAAGAAACATATGTAATACTTTAAGAATGTATTCAATGACGATTGTAAATATTGAATAGGAAATACTCTATGTAAGAAAATGAATTTAAATTAATAAAAGATAACTTATATGAATGAGAATGAAAGTACATGAAAAGTAAATAATGTGAAAAGGAACCATTCGAATAAACTTAAATGATATTCAAAATTCTATGTTGTTGGCTTATGGAAAGTTTGGGAAAGGATACCTTTAATTGTTTGAGGTTGTATGAATAATCTAGTAAGTAATTATCTAAGGCTGTTAAGCATAAAGTACACTTGATAGTTTATTTATCTTCCTTGTATGATGAAAAGTTTCTGAACCTGGACAAACCATTAGGTTTCTGTTGCTATGGATGCATTATTGACTCTTTTGTTGCATATTATGGTTGTACTACTTTGTTTGCATATGATTATTTTTGTGTTGCTTATGCTATTGATTGAAACAACTAATATATTAACTTGTTTTACATAATTTTAACTCTTTTGGATTATGTAAGTAAGATACAGGTTTATGGTAGCAATAATCTTGCTTTTGGTTTCATAAATAGAGTTTTGTTTGTCCAACAAATATGTATGTTTTCGAATTACGGTTTTGTAGCGATATTTTGTTGTTTCCCACGGTTTAGGATGCTTTATAATTAAAATAAGATATATACAATGTATTTATAGATTTTGTTATTTTTCCGGACCTATCCGCGTAAAGGAGATTCTGCCGAAATTTTCTGTAAATTTAGGACTTAGAATTTTTTTCTTTCATAGAAGTCGAGTTTTCAAATTTATATTAAACTTAAATATGTAAGATTAGTTGTTTATAAATTGATTACTTGAATAAAATATACCAATTCACTTGATTCTTTCTCGTTCCTTTTCGGGGACGAAAAGTTTTGAGTGGGGGAGATTGTAACGATCCTTATTTTTGTTAATTAAAAATATTAAATTAAATAAGACTTTAGAATTTAATATTATAAGAACTTGAAATTTATGATTTATTTATGTAATAATAAATGGAAGAATGTAATGAATGCTCATTTCTAATGGGAATATAGTTGTAAAAATTTATTTTGGATATAATTGTAAGGTTAATATGGAATAAACTAAATGTTGTATTAAAAATAGAAATCATATGTTATTTAATTGAAATTGATTAATATATAATATGAAATCGGTATTTGGTAAGTAATTTATAACCCTTGGTCATGAACAATAAGTTAATAGATATGAATTATTAATGTGTAACAGTTGTTCATTTCTCATCTTATTATTTAATCCACTTGAAATTAATTTGGAAATTAACAAAATTTAATGTCATTAAAATATTGCTGTTAATAGAAAAAAAAGGCATTCATTGTGGGGTAATGAGTGTAATAAAATGGAAACTTATGTTTACTTAACACATAAGGTATTTATTGATTTAACAAAGAGAATTTAAATCAAAATAAAAGAATTTTTTTTGAAATATAAATTATAATGGACTAAGATTTTATTATAGTCGTAGTTAAATGTTGAAATTAATGTAATATTTAAATATTGGATTTTTACATGGAAATATAATTTTGAAAGATTATTTAATTCCTATTTAATTAAGAAAGATGATATAAAACCTTTAGTTTAGAATTTAAAAGTGATTAAATTGATTTTTTTTAATTAATGTGGAAATTTAGTCTTTTTGGGTATTGTCTTGGATTTTGATAAAACAAATTTCTTTGAATCCGTAATAGTGAGTTTTTGTAGGTTTTCAAGTTCCGTAGCGGTCAGACTTAAAGTTTGATCGTACGAGCTCGAAATGCGTAGAAATCAATTAAAACAATTTAAGTAAAATAATTTGATTTTAAAAGCTAACTTCTATATACAATAGAATTAGCGTTTGAAATTAGTTCCATTGAATTTAATAATATTGAAAACCTATATTTTGATATATGGGATGACCTATTTTCGTTTCGGGAACGAAACGGTCTTTTCGGGTCTTTGTTATCGCTCCGACCCAACCGATCTGTTCCATCCATTTCTATTCAAGGTTTGTCTATATTTATGTTGTTATAAACCCTAGCTGCCTTCTATTCTATTTACAATATGTATAATTCAGTTTTAATCTCTTCCTTCTCAATGGTGGATATCCTAAATCCTAATTACTTATTTCAAATCAAACTCCAAAAATTCAAACTGCTTAAACCCTATTAAATTATATATCATCGCGAAGCCCTCAACGAATGGAATCTGCGTCCGTAATTTTTTTTGATTGGAGGTCCCATTTGTCTAGAAATCGTTGAATCATTCTTGGCCGTTCATTCTAGGGTTTGGATTCAACGGTGCATTTGCAACGAATCGACGACCAGGAGGCACTGCTGCATAGATGATGATTAGGAGAGTCGATCTATCGGATTGGATCACCTTGCTCATGCTTCAATTTGCCAGAAATCATAAAGAAGGCGGCGTTGGTCATGGGCACTCTGGTGGGCCTAGTGGTTGCTCGCGTTGGTTGTGGGGGCGACCGAAGGTGGCTAAGGCTGCGACGACATTCGATCAAAGCATAGTGGCCTCTAACAACGGCAACAGGCTTGGGAGAGGGTGGTGACTCTATATTGGTCTCGGTTCGTTAGCACGGCCGTCAGGGTTTAGGAGGAAAGGTAAGTATGAGATTGCCCTTAGATTATTTAATTTAATTCTTAAATTTTCAAACTTCTAACTTGCATAACTTTTGCATACGAACTCGAATTCATGCGCGGTTTCTTCCGTTATGTTTGGATCAAAATTCCCGACAACATGAAACGGGTTTGGTTGAATTAGGAAACCATTGAAATTTTGGGCTTTTATTAGATTTTAAATCGACTATAAATCAAAAGTGACTGATTAAACCCATTCACGCAATACTAAATCTTCTTATGTTAGTTGGATTAAATTTATAAAGTGATAAGAATTTTATTGGTTACTGTTTGGTAGTTTAATTTGACATTTTAATTAAAATTGAATTTTATATTGAATTAATTTGACATTAAAATTAATATTGGATTTAATTGCCAGTTACACCGATAATTGATAATCAGTAACTATTATGATATATTGTTTGATTTGATTGTTAATAGTTATTGTATGCCTATTGATTGATGATGGATGTAACATTGTTTATTTGTTTGACATATGCATGTTATTACCTATTTATTTATTGACATCATTTATATTATCACTTGGACCATTGGAAATGAACTAAGAAATATGTTGAAATGATATGTACCTATGACACCTTGATTTGGAAATAATATATATCCATTAATGTAATTAAATTGATATAAATGATCACTTGGCCATAGGGTAGAAAATTTTATGCGGACCCCGGATTGGTTAAACAAAATGGTTTTAAAATCTTAAAGTTGGATTTCAATTAAATGACATTGTTATATGAATTGAATTATTTTCTAATTCAAGCTTTGAAATGTTGAAACTGAAATTAGTTAAAAGGAAATTGTCCTAAAATGTGGAGTATAATTGATATATGACTTTAATTTTGGAAATTGAATTATTTTAAAGATTCGAACCTTAAATTGAACAATGAGGTTTAATTTTATTTAAGTGTTTTAAATCGGTAAATTGAATTTGGACTTGAAATTGACATAAATTGAAATGGTTTAAAATAAGAGTTGGATTGAAATTTAAATCATTGAATTGAATTTTTGAATCAAATTTGAAGTTGAACATTTCAAAAATAGAAGTTAATTCAGATTGAAATTGAAATCAAGTTGATTTATAACTAAATCGAATTGAGTCAGAAGTTAATTGAAAGATTGAAAATTAAGCTTTATTGATTTGAAATTTGGACATGGGCCCAGATTTGTTGAAATGGGAAGAAACATTTTGATTTGATGTTATTTTCAAAATAAATTATTGTAATATAAACTGTTTAATATCTATTTTTTTAATATTCAAATTATCTTAATTTTTCAAACTATCTTACTGTATAAACCATTTTCCATGCTCAAACCATTTTATATTAAACTGTTTTAAATCTCTAAACTATTTATATATATTCAACTATTTTCTAAAATTGAAAATGTACAAAGTTGGAATGTTTATATTTAAATAGTTGATTTAAATGCGAATGTGGTTAAATGAGGTTATATCCTAAGTTGAAATTTGAAATGATACTTTCGAGCCAAAATGACATATGAAGTAAATAGGATGATTTTGTGATAAAGGATATTTTGAAGTGAATATGATATTTTGGTATAAACTACGAATCATTTTCGAAATGTAAAAGAACCAAACAATGTGAAAATTGACGTTTGGTTGTTAAAGAGACCGGGGCCTCTTATTGGCATACACTTTGTCAATGTTGGAACAACTTTAACAACTGTGTACGCGGTGGATGGTATCCAAAATGTAGAGGTTGAATTGGAGGCGTTTTCTAGATTTGAATAAAGAGAACGACGATTGATGACCCCGACACCTGTATCAATTGGGAATGACTAAAACCGAAGCCTATGTCTGGCCAAGGGTTTCGCAAATTTTAGGGACCATCACCCCTTCGTATTATTATATTGATTTTGGACTCGATTGGTGTACCTTGATTTGATTTTAGGGGCGATGAACTCAGTGGGCAATCGTGGCTATGATGCATTACCACCAGCTAGAAAGGGTAAATTGGTAGAATCCTACCTTAGGCATTGGCTCACATGTCTTGTCATACTTTTATCCTTATACGCGACCACTACAACTTAATTTTGGTGTTGTCTTATCACGAAACCTCACTGACTGTCGACGTTATTGGTGGTGTCACAAGGCAAACTATAGGACAATGCTTAAAATTCTATTGAGGGGGGTCAATGTAAAGGCTTAACGCTATGTTAATATTTATGTTATTCATTGGACACTACATATATAGCGTATCTTACTGCATATAGATAGTTTGACGGATCCTCAGGAGATGGAAAATTCCACAACATCTCTTAAGTTATTGCACGCACGTCATACACTGTATATGAGATGTAAAATCCTGCAAACATCTCTGAAGCTATTACACTCATATTTACTTGTTGTCGATTTTACTTACATCAGAAATTTTAGTTCTGACTTGAGTCTTTTGTCTTTTCATTATGTTTGGGTCAGCCTGAGTATTACAGTATTGTAAGACAGTCTTCCTTGAAGATGAAGATGGAGTTTGCTAGACCGTATTTACTATTATTATTCCGCTGCATTATTTTGGTTTGTTTGTTTGATTTTACTCTGATTTTTTTGCAAAGATGTGTAATCAAATTTATATTGCAAAAAAGCTTCATGAAGTATTTATTTGATTATTATATTTTGTCATCCCGCTGCGAGATTTTGTGTGTTATTTTCCTTTTTTTTTCTTTTTTTTTTATTAAATCCCATTGATAATCTTCCTTTTGAATGGTTTGAGTTAGACGTATGTGATTTATTTCGATTTAAATCATCTAAAAAGGTGGGTCGTCACAAAAACCTAGGTATTCGCACAACCTAAGCACTGACACCAACTGTAACAACCCGCTTTTTTGTGCTGTTCAACTTGACAATAAACCACACATGTCAAACCTGAATTGAACGGAATTACGAATAGTTATTGGAAGAAGAAGAAAGAATAAAAGAAGAGAAGAAGATGAGAAAAAAAACTAAATCGATCACAGAATATCACAGTCGCAGTGGAACAACATATAATATAATATCAATGAACTTTACAAAAAAGAAACTATTATATAGATATATCAATCAGGTTACAACAACAAATCACAATCATTGGTCCGAATAGTTATGTCTACCAATCCTCATAAATGCTGATGATTTCAACACTAAAGTAATGGAAAATAAACATATATGTGAATACGACTTGAAGACCTCCAACTCATCTCCTAAGCTCCAATACAACCAAAGCAACTATAAATATACTCGACCTGGCCCGAGCATTGTAATAAAATAATAACGGTGCCAGTCTCGAAAACTAGCATAAGAAAACACACCCAACTGGACTTTTAAAGTTATAGAAAACCTTTCGAAAATAAAAGGTATCTCGTAAGAGCACGCCGCTTATAAACACGGACGACTTTTTACCTTACAATAACCAAAACATTTCATATGAAATCCTCTATTAATAATGTATAGGATATAAATACTTATTAATCATAGCCGAAATTGTTACATTATTAAATTCCAGCATACCAGGATTACAAATCAAAACTGAAGACTCGTAGTGGATAATGGATTCCAACTATGAAAAGGTAAGTGTCTACCCTCCAAATCCGTACACCTCTAGATAAAATGATGGAAGGTTGCAATTGCAACTACACCTTAGCTACTCAAGACCAGCACTACCCCTTGTTAGACAGAATCGAATATGATCACCTCTTGGTTGCGATCAAACAACCACAATGGGCCCCAATGCATACATATAGATATCAATATTGGATCTCGGAATGATCTTACCCTAATGGGAGAGACCTAACTAGCCATGCCGCATGTCCCTGCTTTAGTCATTTTCCAAGTTGATGAGGCTTGAGGCTACGTTTACCTTTAAATTGCATTGCCCACTTGAAAATGCTAACACTGCCCTAAAGGCAACAATGTAATGCCTTCATCCATACAAATTCGTTTTAGGACTGACAAAACGCTTAGGAACTCCGTCTTTGAATTCCTATAATCCTCAAGATATCTTCACTTCGTAATGCTTAAGCTGGATCGAAGTGGTTTTCAAATAACTGATTCGATCTCGGACTTTTTAAAACAACATTCGATAGTTTTCAACAAACTCAACCCTAGTTCTTTAGGAAATAAACAGCCAAAGATAAGACCGAAGATCACCTCCTAATCGTTAGTGGATGGATTTCTTTATCATTGTACTAAGAGAATGAAATGAGATTTATAAGCACAGTAAGCATCATCGAAGATGACTGTGTCATATAACTTACGTGTTTCTTCTAGATATTTCTAAAGTTACGTTAGGTCCAAATTCAATAGTTGGTTAATTAACCATCGTATAAACAAACATTCAAATCAGGGATTTAAATTCCATAAGAAAACCAACATTGGTTAAGGGCTAAGCAACTAATCCTTTTTTTATGTTCTTTCGTTTAATTAAAGTTATCTTGTAACTACTTGTATCAAAATACTTTTACAAAGATATATTCACAAACCCTTATACTTTCAATACTTAGAAAACATTTATATACTTATCCTAACAGTATAAGTATATTTCCAAACACTGAGGAAGTTCTCCTTTTTACCCAATTCTAAAATCATTTATAAACTCAATTATAAATTTCTAAAATAATTCATAAACCAGTTATAAATTATTTCTCAAGTCAATTACAAACCCTTTACGAAACCATACAATTATTTATAAACTCTTTCTATAAATCTATAAACCCGTTTATAAAATTCATTTATAAATATTCATCTATTTATACACCTCTTTACCTTACAAATAATCTTCCTCTAAATCTTCAAACCATTTCATAAGCTCTTTTTGAAAAAAACCCAAGTTTGTTTACAAAACTCTATTAATGAATCTCGAACACATCATAAATAAATCATAATCACTTTTTTTAATCATTATTATATAACAGTAATTATTAATAATAAGCATCATAAATAAATATTAATAATTAACTTTAAACATCTTAAAAATAATAATTAATAATTCAAAACATTATGAATAAAACAATCATTAACCTTTACCGTTAATATATATAATAATAATAAATTACCAAAATACTGCTAATAATCATTATTATTAATTTCAAATCATATTAATAATTTAAATAATTAACTTTTCAAAATATTTAAATATTAATAAACAACTTCAAACAATATTAATATAAATAGCCAACTTTTAAAACATAATATATATCCTTGACAAAAACCCATTCTTATATTTCCAACAATCATTCCTATTTTATAAACTATATTTCAAAATCTCTTTCCATTTTATAAAACTTCTTTTCATAAAACCCATTTATCTATGAATTCCATTTATAACTCTATTTCCTTTATGAATCTCACTTATACATAAATCTCATTTAAAACATCAATCACCACCTATTTTAACATTGCCCTTAGACGGATAAATTCTTTTTATAAAGTCCTTTCTATTTATAAAATACCATTTAATATTCTCAAATTTACCCTCACCTTTGATTATAAAATAGAGTCAACTATTTTCTAAAATAAACTTCCATATCTTATAATGATTCCACCATTTGATTTAATACACCAACTTGTTAAATGATAATAATTTCCTTTGATTTATAATACCGTTTATAAATCTAGACTTTTATTAACAAAACATGATTTTACAAATCTTTACTTTATTTGGAAAACATCAATTTATATAAAATGATTAATAATATTTATATTAAATATTTTATATATTTTTTAAAAACCATATCCCTTCATTATAAAAGACGGACTTATTCTAAGATTTAAAATCTTTATCCACAATACAAAAATCTCTATTTAAACCATTTTATAAAACTAGTAACTAAAAATCTCCACAAAAATCATACTTTAAATTTAGTTTAAAATTAAATTCCTTCTCTTAGTAAATCAAGATTTTTTTTACAAAAACACAGATTTTTGTATCACTCGGATCTCTTTATAAAACTAAATCTTCATTTTATAATATTTCAAAATGTTAAATATATGAAGTTTTACCATAGCACTAATTGGAGAAAATTGTTCATGTCATCATTTATAGCATCCTACATATCATATATCAATTTATATGAAAAATAAAAACAACAGTGTGAGGAATCCCATTGGAACCCTCCAACCTGTAACCCTGCATCATATACAACATATAATCAAATATTATAAAATCAACCGCTTCGAGATGGAATTGGTATACAAAGGGTCATCCGCCCTTACACGTGACGTAATAAGCCCTCATCCGCTCCAATAGGCATAAATATATCCAAACCAACAATATGAAATATATTAAATCATCCAAACAGTCAATAAAAATTAACGGTAAAATAACCACACTTTCAATAAATAATTATATTGACTATATAATATTTGCTGATTAACCAAAAAGGTGAGATTAACTCATTTTGATTTTCAGTCTCGCCAAATATTCCGTTTTGAATTAAAATTGAACAGTCGTTCAATTTTAACCTAAAATTTCCACTAGCTCCGCATCCATCCAATCCAACTTCATAACGTAGTACTTGCTGATTCAATAGCCATGCAACTTGTCCTGCTCAAAACCGACCTCGTACGAACAAGTTATGAATTAATTAACATACGATTATTAACATAATTAATTAACGTTAAAAAAACTTAGCCCTTTCTTCTTCCTTAATCCCTCACACGCGTTATACTAGGCCGCACTTTTATTTTTATCTTTTTTTCAAAATTATCGATCACACCTCCACCTACCACCATTGCCAACCTCTGTGTGTGCCCCGCCTTGCCTACTCGCTTGCGCCGCCAACATCTATCTCGCTATGCGTGCTACACGAGCACGAACCCAAAAACTACACCTCAAACACAGCTCAATTTCCACCGCCTCGCGTTGAATTACGATGATCCAACCATTGAATAGCCTCGTAAGGTCGTGCTCCACGTTTCCCTAGTTGAAGGTTGGGCTTGAAAACGCCTCAAGTGGTTCAATCGTAGTTGGCCATTGGATGGAGCTTATTTTTAATGGTGGCTATGAATTAGGGTTGGGTTAGGGTTCGATAATGATGTAACGACCCTAGCACGATGCCCAGATTAGCAAAGAACATTACAAGTAACATCGTCTGCTAATCCGGAGAATATGACTTGTTAAGTTCGATCAAATGTAAATATATTTTATACTAACACTAACACATCATTTATACATTTTCACTTAATATCTAAACTGAGTTTGACGTTTGCAATATTAATACAAAGTAATAGACACATCGATTCTTAGCGTCCGAACAATTTATCATATAAATAGCAGTTAGGATCATAGCGGAATGAATCTTAACTTATACAGATATAAGTTTTGAGTTTACAAAATAAAATACTAGAATTTGTTATATAAGTTCTACAATTCTCTAATCTCAACTGTGCAACTTATAAACATATTTGCAAATTTTCTAAATGAGATAAACTAAAAAGTCAAAAGTGTTTATCTCCTTGTTATCCCTAACATCCAAATGTCAACTTAACTGGTAACCTAAAAGTCTCGGCCAGACCCGAGCAAAATAACACCCAGGTCAGACTATCTTTAAATCCAACAGGGTGAGAACAGAATATAACACAAGAATAAACAGTATATATGTAAATACAGATTTCCAGGATATAACGAGTGAGGGAATTAATTTAACTCAAAACAGAATTATAAGTTTAAGTCGTAGACACTAACTAGTCACTAAACACATAATAGTATAATTAACTTAATTTAGCATCCATCACAAGACATAAGAATATATATATATATATATCATGAACAAAAGACGTAAGAGTATATATTTATTTCAGAACACAAGACATAAGAATATATATTTGTTTCACTAACACAAGACACAAGAATATATATATATATATATATATATTTCATGAACATAACACATAAGAGTATATATTTATTTAACAAACACAACACATAAAAAATATTTATTTCACGAACACAAGAGCCGAGAATATATATTTATTTCATGAACACAGAATAGTTATAGAATCTAAATATCCAGAATCCAAGAGATCTTACTCAAAATGATCGTAGTGATCGTACACTGAGCTGTAGCAGACAAAAAAACAATTTAACATCACATGAACCGATCCAATGCCGGTGATCGTACATAAGACATGAATCATAGGATTACAATACGATCTTAAGGATAGTAGCCATGACTGAATGTATCAGATTTATTTTAGATCATTACACTTGGTAAGAACTCCAAGAGTAAACTTCCTAAGGATCTAGCAGCTACTTGCCGCACACCAAAAGAGAGTAAACTCTAAAGTGCCAAATACTACCACCTTCAGTAATTACTAGAATTTAACCAATACGTCACATACCGTACAGTGAAATCCAAGTATTTACTAAAGCTAGTAAATATCACTTATTACAGATACCACCGTAAAATCTGAATTATATTCTCATTCGGATCTCGCAACCACTTGTCGCATAACTGAAGAAAAAACTCTAAAGTGTTAATTACTTCCTTATAGTGATAACATGAATCTAACCAAAGTATCCCATACTACCCGGTGAAATTCATGTATTCACTAATGGTCACTAAATTCCACTTAAACGTTCTATTCAATGAGTTTATGCCATATTCGATAAAGCGTTATACCAAAGCATTTAAACCAATCGATAACGCTAAGTCGATTATTAGCACTCCCCGCTTTATAGAACTAAGGTTCTCAAAGCCTTTTTTCTCTTTGATTTTCATTGTTTAAAACAATTGTTAATTTTTGTTCACAGATCTATTTATTATTTCCATACATTTATTATAAAGCCAAGATTTTTCCCATGTTTCCCAAAACCATATTAGTGAGTAAAGTTCTAAGGATTAATATGGTTCATAATTTTATCCCGATTCTCAAAAGATATATTAACTTATTTCCGCATTTCCAAATTCCATAACTATTTAACTGACACGTTTTATTATGGAAAACAATTTATTATTTAACAAGTGGAAATATACATTTAAATTAGAATATTTCATAAACTCGAGTTATTCCTAGATTCCGCTTAATTTCACAAAGTTATCTCAAATTTCCATATGTTATATTATTCTCAAAACCATATTTTAAAAACCATATTTAATTACTCTTCCAAATCTATTTTGATATACATATCTATTTATCTAAAAATTTTACAAAACTTAAAACATGAATGTTGTAGCATAGAGTCTAAGATTTTAGTATTTCAAGAATTATCAAATTCGGTTAAGCAACAAAAAAGTTATGGCCAAAACAATTTCTCAGAATTAAATTTATTTACATTGTTTTTCATTAACAGGCAGCGACAAGAAACGAGTTTTTTTACCATTTAAACTTCAAAATTATGCAAAACGCAAAACATGAAAGTTATAGCACAATGTCCATGCTTTCCAGGAGTTTATGAATTATTGAATTTCGATTAGTGAAGAAGAAGTTATGGTCAAAACGATTTCTGTATTCCAATGCAAATTTTAAAAAACACAAGACATAGATGTTATCTCGTATTTAAACCAAAATTTCTCTCAGTAAACTGCAGATTCACAAAAGACGATGAACATCAAAGTTATTCTATATGAAATTACCTTTCAACTGAGAAAAACCTCACTTGATTTAGATCTACGAATGAAAATTTATGGTGATTTTAATATCATGTTTCAACTAAGAAAATTTCACAGAGCAGAGATACACCATCAGTTTCAAACTCAATTTTGACCCCCTTAACAACAGAATTTCGTAAAGTGACTAAAAGAGAGGTTGTAGCTAGTTGAAATATCTTTCTACAGTAAAAACGATTGACCCATTTTGGATTGTACACCATAATATCGCTATTTTACTTAGCAAATTCCACACCAAATTTCTAGCAAATAACAATCAAACAATCATCAAAGTTGACAATCAAATTTAAAAACAATTCAATCAAAAAATCATTCAAACAATTAAGTACAACAACAAAATTTAGAAATAGATATGTAAGTAATTAACTTACCCTAAATCTTCCTATAGCTTGCTAATCTTGTGCAAATCCTTGCTACTACCTTACAATTTATTTGCTGATCTCAAATACACCTAAATGATCATAAAACCTAAATCCAACCAGCAACACTTAGATTAAAAAAAAAACGTACTTTTATAGGTCTAGAAGGTAGAGAAGATTACCTAGCTTTGATTTCTACAAGCATTGACCAAAAGCCTTCTGTTTTGATTTTTATTTGGTAATGATTGAAGCTAGGGTTAAGGAGAAAGGAAGTGGGAGGAGTTTACTGATTTCATAAATAAAAAAGAACAGAGTAAGAAAGTGTATTTGTCTTCTAACTATTCTAAATGGGCTAAATGGGGTTTGGTTTGGGATCCAATAGTAAGTGTTGCTAATTTTTTACAAGGAAAGTGTTACTAATTTGTTTTATTTTATCATTAATAACAATGTTATACAAAACCATAAATTAATTTCTCTATTTATCAAAATAATTAACAATTTAAAAATTACATTTCAACAAAATTTTCAGTATTAACACTTTACTCTAAACATCAAAGTTATATAATTGATTTAATAATATTTCAAAATTTTAAATGAAATCCTATATAAGTAATGAAACTCATTTCTTAATTAAATCTAATCAATTATTCTCAACACTAAATTTAATTTCACAAATCACAATTACAAATTAACTATCCACAATTAAAATTAATTAAGTAGTTAATTACAATAGGGTTTTTACAGACTTTCCCTTCTAAAGAAATTGTGTCCCCACAATTTCTTTAACGAAAGAAATCCATAATATAAATTTTCTCTTGAAACAATTATTATGTTAACTGGTTTCTAATTTCATTGCCAAAACATTAAATTAATATCACTCCAAATTATAACACTAAACACAAATTTTTAGATATTAAAATTTCTTAAAATTCTAAAAAATATTCTAACACCTCAAAGTTGCGGTCGCCAAAGTCTCCTTTGCGCTGCTAGCGTTTCATAAATTTACAATAGGTATATAATTACATAATATACATCTCATCTCAAGGATGAGGCATTCCATAGGGAAAAACACAAAAATGCGATATTTAATCCAAAATAAGTATCTTATATTTTAAATATTAGTGAGTCCGCTAATATACCTTAGGCAAATAGTTTATAATCTTTTAAATGATATCTATTTAACTTCAGATACCTGCACCTATCTCAAAAATTCATATTAGTATTTTAATATAAAATTCATATCATATAGGAGATATTAACAATTCATGGTTACACTGTACTTAGATTGCTATCACATTATTCCATAATTAAAGAAATCCATACTTAAATTTTCATGTTTTAATTATTACTTATGTCAAAATGTCACGTTCGATATTTAGGAACCACTATCGATAATGTGGCGTCCCACATATCGATCAAAATCCTTAAACCACGTCCGGATAAGTCAACACATTAGATAACCTCAAGTTTAGATGCATTTATTTTATTATCACTAATATCCATGCATCTAATTTTAAATAAATGCAAGCAAACAATATATTCCTAGCAACCAATCAACCATTCAACCAAAACATACATAATCATTTACAGCAGAACAACTCAATATCTGAAATTCCTCTGCACAACTCCAATTATTCCTAGATCATTTAAATACTAAAGTTATTTACTCAAATTTCACAGATTTTCTATTAAAAGAAAATAGTTCACTTAATTTGAGTCTTTCCAATTTAATTTCAAAATTTCCTCAACATTAAAAGATTTTGCTCGTTATTTTCCTAAGATTTAAATGTTATAAATTCCAATTTATCAATTTAAAAAATTTAAATTAATTTATACCCTAAATGATTTTCCCGATAATCATTTTATATTCCTATCTCTAATTAGATAATTAATATAACAATCTACCACACACCCGTAAGGGACAAGACTCTAAGTCACCTAGGTCTCGGATCCATAATATCATATGTTATAATGTTCTGACACTGCTCTGATACCAAGTTATAACGACCCTACCGCGATTCCCAGATTTGCAAAGGTTGTTACAAGTAATGTCGTCTACTAATCCGGAGAATATTACTTGTTAAGGGTGATCGAATGTGAATATATCTTTACACTAACACTGACGCATCATTTATACATCTTCACTTAATATCTGAAACAAGTTTGACATGTGCAATATTAATACAAAGTAATCGACACAACATTTCTTAGAATCAAAACAATATATCATATAAATAACAGTTGTAGATCACAGCGGAATAAATCTCAACTTATACACATACAAATTTTGAGTTTACAAAATAAAATACTAAATTTTGTTATACAAGTTTTACAATTCTCCAATCTTAATTGTACATCTTGTAAACATATTCTCAAATTTGTTAAATGAGAT
This sequence comes from Allium cepa, assembly GCA_030765085.1. Classification (NCBI taxonomy): domain Eukaryota; kingdom Viridiplantae; phylum Streptophyta; class Magnoliopsida; order Asparagales; family Amaryllidaceae; genus Allium; species Allium cepa. The sequence goes on along the minus strand of CM060939.1, from coordinate 391,375,932 downwards.
AAACTAAAAAAATCAAAATTGTTTATCTCCTTGCTAGCCCAAATATCCAAAGGTTAACTCGTCTTGTAACCTGAAAAATCTTAGCCTAACCCAAGCAAAATAACAACCGGGTCAGACTATCTCTAAATATCCAATAGGATGAGGATAGAATATAACACAAGAATAAACAATATATAAGTAAATACAGATTTCCAAGATATAACGAGTTAGGGAATTAATTTAAATCAGAACAGAGTAATAAGTTTAAGTCACAAACACTAACTAGTCATTAAATACAGAATAATATAATTAATTTCATTTAGCATCAATTAAAATATGCAAGAATATATATTTATTTCACGCAATAAACAAGAATGTATATTTATTTCTTGAATATAAGACACAACAATATATATTTATTTCACTAACATATGACATAAGAATATATATTTATTTCACAAATATAAGACCCAAGAATATATATTTATTTTACGAACATAGAATAGTCACAGAATCCAAATATCCAGAATCTAAGAGATCTTACTCAAAATGATCGTAATGATCTTACACAGAACCGTAGTAAACAAATAAACAAACTGGTATCACAAGAACCGATCCTATACCGGGGATCGTATGTAGGACGGGAATCACAGGATCACAAGATGATCTTAAGGATAGCAGCCATGACCGAATGTATCAGATTTATTTAGATTATTACACCTGATAAGAAATCCAGGAGTAAACTTCCTAAGGATCTAGCATCCACTTACCGCACACCAAAAGAGAGTAAACTCTAAAATGCCAAATACTATCACCTTCATTAATCACTATGATTTAGCCAATACGTCCTATACCGTATGGTGAATCCAAGTATTTACTAAAAGCTAGTAAACATCACTTATTATGGATACCACTGGAAAACGTGAATTATATTCTCATTCTGAATCTCGCAACCACTTGTCGCACACCTGAAGAAAAAACAACTTTAAAGTTTTGATTACTTCCCTATAGTGATCACATGAATTTAACCAAAGTATCCCATACAACTCGGTGAAATTCACGTATTCACTAGTGGTTAGTAAATTTCACTCAAACATTCTATTCAATGAGTTTATGCCATATTCGACGAAGCGTTATATGAAAGCATTTTAACCAATCGATAACCCTAAGTCGATTATTAGCACTCCCCACATTATAGAACTAAGGTTCTTAAATCCATTTTTTCCCTTCGATTTTCATTGTTTAAAACACCTACTAATTTTTTTCACAAATCTATTTATTATTTCCAAAAACATTTATTGTAAAACAAAGATTTTTCCCATGTTCCCCAAAACCATATTAATGTTTAAAATTCCATGAATTAATATGATTCAAAATTATATTATCCTGACTCTCAAAAGATATATTAACGTATTTCCATATTTTCAAATTCCACAGCTATTTTACTGACACTTTTTACTGTAGAAAACAATTTATTATGTATCAAGGTGAAATATTCGTTTAAATTAGAATATTCTTGAATTATTCCAAGATTTCACTTAATTTCACAAAGTTATCTCAAATTTCCATATGTTATATTATTCTCAAAACCATATTTAATTACTCTTCCAAATCCATTTTGATATGCATATCTATTTATTTCATTTAGCTCAAATTTAAGATTTAAAGATCTTTAGTTTTGACGACCTAAATCTCAAAATTTTGCAAAACTTGAAACATGAAAATTGTAGCATAGACTCCAAGATTTTCAAAACCTCTAGAATTATCAAATTCTGATTATTATCAAAAAAGTTATTGTCAAAATAATTTCTCAGGTTTAAATTTATTAACATTCTCATTAACAGGCCAATGACAAGAAATGAGATTTATTGACCATTTAACATTCAAAATTATACAAAAAACAAAACATGAAAGTTATGATATAATGTCCATACTTTCCAAAACTTTAAGACTTATCGAATTCCGATAAGGAACGGAAAAGTTATGGTCAAAAAAATTTCTATGTTTCAAAGAAAAATTTATAAAACACAGGATATAGAGGTTATTTCTTCTTCAAACCCAAATTTCTCTTGGTAAACTGCAAATTCACAGAAAATGATGAACATAAAGTTGTTCTTTATAAAAGTACCTTTCAACTGAAAGGAACCTCACTCAATTTCAACCTAGTAATAAAAAGTTATGATGATTTTAATATCAGTTTTCAACTAAGAAAATTGCACAGAGCATAGATACACCATAAGTTCAAACTCAATTTGACCCCCTAAGCAGCATAATTTCATAAAGTTATTAAAGAAAGTTATATCTAGTTGAAATATCATTCTATAGCAAAAAGATTGAGCCACTTTGGATTAGTCTACATCATAATATCGCTATTTACTATAGCAAATTTCACACTAAATTTCCAGCAAACAACAATCAAACAATCATCCAAGTTTACAATCAAATTTGCAAATAACTCAATCAAGAAATCATTCAAACAACTAAGTACAGTGATAAAAATTTAGAAATAGATATGTGAGTAATTAACTCACCTTTAAAGCTTCCTATAGCTTGCAAATCTTATCCAAAACCTTGCTACTACCCTGCTATCTCTTTGCTAATCTCAAATACATCTAAATGCTCCTAAATCCAACCCATAGCACTTAGATTAAAAACGAAACAAAAATCATACTTTTATTGGTTTAGAAGGTAGAGAAAATTACCTAGCTTTGATTTCTACAAGCATTGACCAAAGGCCCTTTGTTTTGATTTTCATTTGAGAATGATTGAAGCTAGGGTTGAGGAGCAAGGAAGAGGGAGAAGTTTACTGATTTCATACATAAAAGTGAACAAAGTAAGGAAGTATATGTATTTGTCTTCTAACTATTCTAAATGGGCTAAATGGGGTTTGGTTTGGGATCCAATAGCTAGTGTTGCTAATTTCTTTACAAAGAAAGTGTTGCTAATTTGTTTTGTTTTATCATTAATACAACACCACTACTCTAATAATGTCATACAAAATCATACATTAATTTCTCTATTTATTAAACCAATTAAAAATTTAAAAATTAAATTGCAACAAAATTCTCAACATTAACATTTTACTCTAGACACCAAATTTAAGTAATTGATTTAATAATATTTCAAAATTTTGAAATGAAATCCTATTTAAGAAATGAAACTCATTTTATAATTAGATCTAATAAATTATTCTCAACACTAAATTTAATTTCACAGATCACAATTATAATTAGCTGTCCATAAATAAAATTAATTAATTAGTTAGTTAACAACATGGTTGTTACAAATTAGAACATTAAAGCCTTTATATAGAAAAAAATTCATGGCACTACTCATCTGTCAAAATTTCAAACTCCGAAGGAAGCATGCTGCCTAGCCGTCTATATTTTATACCCCTATTTCGAACACAATAAAATATATATTGAAAGCCAATTTCATCATATGTAGAAGTTAACTTTTCAAATCGAGTTATATTGATTTAAATTCCTTTAATTAATTTCTATGCGTTTCGTGCTCGCACGGCCAAAACGATATGTCTAATCACCACGAAATTCGACGGCATATAATAATTTACTATTACGTGTAACGACCCGTCATTTTCGTTAATTAAATTTGTCATTTTAATAATATTTACGCAAATTTAATTTAGAAGAAATAAAGATTTTATAATTAATAATGAAGCAAATGTTGAGAAGGAAATGAAACCATGGGAATATAAGGCTAAGTATTTACAATTGAAACAAAATGACGAATAAATTGAAGTGATGTAAATTGTTATATTAGGCTAAGAGTTGCATATAAGAGAACAAAGGTAAGTAGTGAATTTAGTTAATGAATTAATAATATTAAATAGTAAATTGAATTAAATCAATGTCCGGTACAAATTGAAATATTGTTTGGAATGAAAGCTTATAAATTGTAAGCATTTAATTTGCAAATGAAATCAGTGTATTAATTTAGTTGTAACTGAATGTAAATTAATGAAATTATGTAATAATTGATATATGATGGCATTCATGAATGAAATAAGATTTGTAAGGAATAAAGGAATAATTGAAATAAACATTTACCAATGAAATGGTAAATTTATTTATATAGACTTAATAAAAGAGTTGAATTGAATCAATCTATTTAGTTGAAACTAATTAATTGGTATGCAAATTATAAATGAGTTTATAGTAAGAAATTATACTACCGTGAATTGGAATTAAGATGAAATTGAAAAATTCAAGTATGTGATGCAAATATATCATATATAGCAGTGGAATAAAAAAAAATGTGTTATTATAACCTGGTTGGTAAGTAACAAACTTATAACTGAATTTAAAAGAAAATAGGTAACAATGAATATAGATTGTTCATTTATTTGATGTGTTAAATAAATTTTGGTATTCAATCGCAACAAATATAAATAATTAGTTGAAACTGTTGTAAGGTCAAAATTTATTGCATATAATAAATTGGGGGATAGATTTCATTAAAGGTAATTTATTTATTATGTTAATGTAAATTAAAATAATTAGAGGTACGTAAATGATGATTAATACAATGTTTGGAAGTTGTAATTTAGAGGATATTAAGAATTAGGAATTGAATTTTGAATTATTTGCAATACAAATAAAGAAAATGTTACGTTATTGCTAACTGAGGGAATCATTAATTAATTGAATGAAATGAGTGAATGTAAATGCATTCTAGGTTATTTATCAAATAGGAGGAAAGAAAAGTAAATATCGAATTGATTGATGAATAAATAAGCATTGAATAGTAATTGAATGTGTATAGATTGTAAAGTTATAATAATAAGTAGAAATGGGATGACATTACTACAAGATAATGAATTGCAAATTTTAGGTTTATAATAAAGTGTGAACGGAAATCTGATTGGTTATAATAATTTGATGGAATTCAAATTTTATGCGAAAGGTAAATGGATATTTAGTAATAAATTTAAAGGACATAAAAAAGGAATTTATTTAAGTAATAGATATAACAGATAAGTATATACCTATAAATGTAGGATTAAGAGTTTTACCACAACTATTATGAGTTATATACTTAATTCCTTCAATTAAATCGAAAATCATTGCAATAATTATAAATTAAATGTTACGATAAATAAATTAAGGTAATAAATGGGGAATAACGAAATAAATTCTTCATTAAATGATGGTTAGTGTATATAAAGAATGGAGGTAAAGCTTTATAAATTGATTTGAATCCAAAATTGAATGAAAGGAGTAATTGGAATTAAATGGATTAAGTGTTTGAAGTTACGAAGATTTTAATTTAGATAAAAGGGTATGCATTTGTGTAATAGAGTATGAATCTATTGTTAAGTTTATTTATAAAATAACAGTTGGGTAAATGAAAGGGTGCAAAAGTAATGTTGTCAGTATATTAAAGTAATGTATGATAATAGATTTAATCGAAATAATTGAAGATAATATAAATTCTATTTATAATATGACTATGGGTGAATGAAAAGATTGTAAATCAAGAATTGTTTATTTATATGAATATAAAGAATTAAGGTAATTGAGTTTTTGCAGTTAAGTAAAAATTAAACATTTATTTTACGTTAATTGAAAATTTAGTTGAAATTTGAAAAATATTTATGTATGTTAATTTCATCCATTTGGCTATAATGGATTGAATAATAAGAATGAAGATTTAATTCAATGAAATTTTTGGGAAACTTAATTGATAATTTCTAATTTTAGCACATGTATATAGTTGGGTTGGAATAATAATTTGGAATAACAACTTCAATATATTTGGAAATAATAATTTATACAAAGGGAAGCTGGAAATTTGAATATATATGGAATGAAACGTGAGACAAATGTTAACTGCGTTACAAAGTAATGATAGACTCAATTAAAGGGTTGGAATTGAATCTAATCAGTTTAATTGGAAACTGATTAAAATAAATTTGGATTGGGTAATTTATTTCCAATTAAATCAATTCACGTTTCAAAATTTAATGCTAGTTTATTGCATATATGTTTATGCCTAAATTTAAACTTATGTTTAGATCCAATCTGATCCATCTATTATTTTTCAGCCTTGTCTATTTATAACCTGTTATAAACCCTAGCCACTCCTTATTTTCATTTTTCTATACGTACATCTCCTTCTCAACTCCTCATTCTAATGGCAGAAAAAAAACCTAATTCTCAAATTCCAAAAAAAAATAATTTCAATTTCAAAAAAAAAAAAAAAAATTTGCGGATCTGCAGCAGCTTCTGTTCGCGCTTCGGGTTTCAGGGGAGAAAACCCTAGAGCAACTTCGGGTCAGGAAGAAAATGACTCGGGTCGCTCCGGGTCGTTTTGGCGAAAACTCCAAGCAAGCACCGGGGAATTGAGGCGGCGCACCGAAGTCGAACCCGAAGTCGACCCAGGACCAGAATTTTCCATTTTTCATATTTTCATAACTTTTGCATACGAGCTCGGATTCACGCGCGGTTTGTTTTGCTGGGATCGTATCGAAATTTCTGACGTTTTGGCCCTATTTTGGATGAATTTGGAGACTGTCCAATTTTTGGGTTTAAATTGGATTTGAATTCAATTTAAATTCAAAAAGGTGAGTGTTTTAACCCACTCACAACTTCTAAAAGTTTTTATGTTTGTTAAAATTATTTTAGATATGAGTAGGAATTTATTTATGACTGTTTGGCATGTTTTATTTATCATATCTGTTGATTCGCATTTAATTAAATTAACTGTTAATTTAGTTTATTGATTGCATATTAATTGATAGTTAGAATTTATTTGTTTGCATATAAACTGCTAGAAACAGTTATAAAATTTATTACTGAATATAAACTGTTAGTCTAATAGTTGTTAAATTTATTTTGAATATAACTGCCAGTTATTACCTGTTATATATTATCAGATATATATTGATATTGATTTATTATTGGATGATGATTGTGATTTGGATGATTTTGATGAATGGATGTTTTATTGTATATCATTAAACTGCAAGTTATCATGCATTTTTCATTTCATTCGGGATTGTGGTTTGAAATGATATACAACCGCAAAATTTTATTTTTAAATTGCGGATTGAAATGATAAATATCCGTATCACTTGACCATAGGATAGAAAATTTTATACAGGCACCGTGGTCTATATATAAAATATTTCAAAGTGATTTCTATGGTTTGTATGGAATACGGTTTATAATTTTTAATTTTGATATTTTCTTCTATATATATATACATATGAAGTTAGAGATTTTGAATTTAAGCTGTGTATAAATCTCTTAAATAAAAATGGAAAAATTGAGAAAAATGGAGTTTGATAATTATATCATATGTTTAATGTTTAAGTTTGGAAATTTTAAGATATGATATTTATAACAGGACTTTTCCAAGATAATTAAAAATGAATATGTTAGCATAAATTAAATTGAAGAAAATATTTAATTGTTAGAAATTGGAGTTTTATTTATGGATTTTATGTAAATATTCAAGACTAAATAATAGTACGTTTAATTTGCTGAAAGAAAAATTTCCAACTTTAGTTTTGAAATATTAATACTCCAAATGGATATATATATATATATAGAAATTGAAGTAGTTTTGGAACTTGAAAGTGATATTTAAATTTTGGTTTAGACTTTAAATAAAGAAACATATTTGTAAAGCCATGGAAATTATTTTCTTTACAAAGTTACCGTAAAGTTAAACCATTTATTTTATATACTGTTGAATATCCAAACCATTCAAGTTTTAGAAGTTATGGTTTTAAAAGTATGAATTCCGAAATATTATGTTTTGGAAGTATAATTCAAATGTTTGGTTTCCAAATATTTTAAATTTTAAAGCAGTATGATTTTGGAAAAGGATTATATTTGAGATAAAATGATATCATATTTTTTGGGTTTTAATTTGATATCGTATGGGAAATTTTATTCTGGTTTTAAAGTATAAATCATTTTTAAATGACCGCGGTGTTATAATAACGATGGGTTGGCAAAGAGACCGGGATCGGATATGGACATACTCTCTGTCGATACCGAAAACCACTTTGACTAACCGTGTACGCGGTGGAGATTCCAGAATGAAGTAGGTTGGTGGCGACGTTTCCTGTAAGGTAAATACGTGGACCCAACTCCCGTGAGTTGGCATAAGGTGGCTAAAACAGGAGCGATTCTCGGGCCAATGAGGTCATTCCTCTGATCGAACGCACTCCTTCGATACTATACTCTGACTTTGGATTGTTTCGGTGGCCACTATTGATTTCTTTGATTTGGGGGTGTTAGTTCGAGGTGGGCGGTAGCTGCGGCTATGCGTTACCATCAGCCCGAGTAGCAATTGGTATATCTACCCTGGCATTGCCTAGTTGTGCCGTGTCACCTACCCTAGCGCGCCTTATACGATTTTGGTTTTGTACCATACCTATGGAGTGCCCTCTGACGACGCCCGGTACGGGGGAGATTACGGTACTGTATAGACTATGGGAATATATTCTGTGTTAAGGGCTATATGGGTAACCCCTTAACGCTATTTAAAAGTAAGTTTATCTTATAATTAGACACTATTATAATAGCGCAATATACTATATAGTAAGTAGTTTAACGAATCCTTAGGAGATGTAAATCCCGAGCATCTCTTGAGTTACTGCACTCTTAATTATTTCTGTAAATTTAACTTACATAAGATCTTTTAGTTCTGACTCGAGTGTTTTTGTCTTTTCAAATTCGCTCGGGTCAGTCCGAGCGTTTCAGGATCGAAGACTTTAGCTTTGGAGGACGAAGAAGAAGAATTCGTATTATTATTATCTATATTATAGCACCACACTCATACTGTTCCGCTGCAATTTATTTGGTATGTGAACTCTGATAGTTATTGTAAAAAGAAAAATCAAGTGTTTTGTAAACGGTTTATGAACTGTATATTTATTATTATATTTTATCCTTCCGCTGTGAGATTCTATTTTAATTTTATTTCTTCTCTGTTTTTCTTATTTACCCCATAACAATCCGCCCTTCCGTATGGTTTGAATTGGCATGTGTGTCGGTTTAAAGTGTGCGAAATGGCGGGACGTTACATCTGGTATCAGAGCTTTGGTTTAGCGATAAACCTTAGCTTTGTGGGGTTTGACTCTTTACTAATAGGGTAGCGATACCCTATGGGAGTCGCTGAGTGTATATATATGAGAGAGCGTATTTGTTAGTGTTATAAAAAGATTTTAATATTGTGTTAATCTGTTTCGTTTTGTATTTATAAATTCTAGTTGGTGCATGGGAAGTTGTGACATCAATAAGGATTTCTAAACACTTAATAGGACAGACCGACATAATATTTGATTTTAATATAGGTGAATGAAATAACTTTGCCTATTATATTTTCTATATATAAAAATATTTTATAATGACATATATTTGGTTGCTATAGATTGGGTGTTAGGTAATGAAAATATAAATAAAAGTTGAAACTAAGTTGAAAGTAAAATAAATGAAATCTGGAAATTTAGGGCTTAAGTTCCGGGGTTTTGAAATTTCTTTTGAAATTTTTTTTGGAATATAATAATATTGTGTATAAGTACTTTCTAATATAAATATTTTAATATAATTCGGAAGAATTGTTTTAAAGAAGATTTTTGGAGAAAATAAGTTTTGTACTTTCCTCTTTGTCGCTGGAAAATAATTTCGGTGATGGCGGCCGCATCATCGACTTTCATTTTCGAGTTTCGAAGGGGAAAGGCCACTGTAGTAGTTTTACTGCAGATTCATTTTCGAAAATATATAAGTTTTGAATTGTTTTAAATATAATTAGAGATATATAAGTTGTAAGAATATATTTATCTATTATTTTAAAATAATTTGAAATTTAACCTGGTATTTAATTCTTAAATTTCCATTAATTAATTGTTTCAATTATTGTAGTAAAATAAAAGGTAAGTAATTAATAATTGAATCCTCTAATTTAGGTAAGAGATTTAATGCTTAGTTATTAATGGATTTAAAGAAAATTTGAAATTTGTAACATATGAAACAAAGTGTAATATTGTTGAACATTAAATTTAATTAAAGGATGAGATAAAACTTGTATAAGTTCATTTGCATTTTCTTTAACATATATAACTTACCAATATAAAAAGTTGAAATGTTAAATAGAAAATGTAATGAAAATCGTACAAGTAAAAGTAGGAAATGAAGTACTCAATGAATTTGCTATTATAAATAAGAATTTAATGCATAAACTTAAGTTACAATTGAAATTTTACTATAAGTGAATATAATTAAAGGTAAGTAATTCAAATGGATGAATATCAACTTAAGTAAATTAAATGGGACATGAACACTATTGATAAACAAATGTAAATAAATGAGGGCATGCAATAAATGAACGAAAAATTATAATGAAATAAAAAGAACTGGCATGACCTGAGATAATGGAAATGAAAAATTGTAAATAATAAGTAAAAAAAAAATAACTGAAACAAACATTGAATGAGTAAATGAAATTAAAAGTTTGTTAGAAATAAATGTAAACTATAAAAGGAAAATTTATGTGGTATGAATAAAAAGAGAAATTAAATAACAAAGGTATGAAATTAATAAAAGGTTAAGTTGATTGCTGTTTGAATTGTTGTTGTTTGGTTATGGTTGTTTGGGTAAAATACTTTGAAAATTGAATTTGGAGTGAACGAATAATCTATTTAGTTTATCTTAGACTGTTGAGTAAATGATGCACTTGATGGTTTATTCTTCATTCCGTACGATTTAAAGGTTTTGAACCCGAACGACTATTTATTTGTTTGGTTGAATGGTTGCTTTGAATTTGTTGTGCATGCTGCTGTTAAAATTGGTGGTTGTTGTATTGTTTTGTATTAGTGATGGAAACCACTTAAATATTTTATTTTATATAAATTGTTAACCCTTTGGATTTTATAAGTGAAATGTAGGTTATGGAAGCAACTGCTACTGGTTTTGGTTCCATAAATTAAGCGTATATTGCACGACAAATATGTACGTTTCGGATTACGGTTTATAGCGCTATTTTATATATTTTCCCGTGTTGGGATATTATATTTTGGATATTATATGAGATATTTTGATATATTTGATATTATATTTTATCCCGAGCCTCCCCGTACAAAGGAGACTCTGCCAAAAAAATTCGTAAATTTTGGACTTAGAAAATATCTTGAAAATGTTTTCCAAAGTTTATTAGTTTGAGTATTAAAAAAAAATTAATGATTATAAATTAGTATATTTTATCTAAATTAATTTTGTAAATTTATTTGTTTATAAATTTAATATTTGATATGATATTGATTTCTTAATTCTTCTTTTCCCTTCTTTTTCCTTTTCGGGGACGAAAAGTTTTGAGTGGGGGAGAGTGTAACGACCCGTCATTTTCGTTAATTAAATTTGTTATTTTAATAATATTTACGCAAATTTAATTTAGAAGAAATAAAGATTTTATAATTAATAATGAAGCAAATGTTGAGAAGGAAATGAAACCATGGGAATATAAGGCTAAGTATTTACAGTTGAAACAAAATGACGAATAAATTGAAGTGATGTAAATTGTTATATTAGGCTAAGAGTTGCATATAAGAGAACAAAGGTAAGTAGTGAATTTAGTTAATGAATTAATAATATTAAATAGTAAATTGAATTAAATCAATGTCCGGTACAAATTGAAATATTGTTTGGAATGAAAGCTTATAAATTGTAAGCATTTAATTTGCAAATGAAATCAGTGTATTAATTTAGTTGTAACTGAATGTAAATTAATGAAATTATGTAATAATTGATATATGATGGCATTCATGAATGAAATAAGATTTGTAAGGAATAAAGGAATAATTGAAATAAACATTTACCAATGAAATAGTATATTTATTTATATAGACTTAATAAAAGAGTTGAATTGAATCAATCTATTTAGTTGAAACTAATTAATTGGTATGCAAATTATAAATGAGTTTATAGTAAGAAATTATACTACCGTGAATTGGAATTAAGATGAAATTGAAAAATTCAAGTATGTGATGCAAATATATCATATATAGCAGTGGAATAAAAAAAATTGTGTTATTATAACCTGGTTGGTAAGTAACAAACTTATAACTGAATTTAAAAGAAAATAGGTGACAATGAATATAGATTGTTCATTTATTTGATGTGTTAAATAAATTTTGGTATTCAATCGCAATAAATATAAATAATTAGTTGAAACTGTTGTAAGGTCAAAATTTATTGCATATAATAAATTGGGGGATAGATTTCATTAAAGGTAATTTATTTATTATGTTAATGTAAATTAAAATAATTAGAGGTACGTAAATGATGATTAATACAATGTTTGGAAGTTGTAATTTAGAGGATATTAAGAATTAGGAATTGAATTTTGAATTATTTGCAATACAAATAAAGAAAATGTTACGTTATTGCTAACTGAGGGAATCATTAATTAATTGAATGAAATGAGTGAATGTAAATGCATTCTAGGTTATTTATCAAATAGGAGGAAAGAAAAGTAAATATCGAATTGATTGATGAATAAATAAGCATTGAATAGTAATTGAATGTGTATAGATTGTAAAGTTATAATAATAAGTAGAAATGGGATGACATTACTACAAGATAATGAATTGCAAATTTTAGGTTATAATAAAGTGTGAACGGAAATCTGATTGGTTATAATAATTTGATGGAATTCAAATTTTATGGGAAAGGTAAATGGATATTTAGTAATAAATTTAAAGGACATAAAAAAGGAATTTATTTAAGTAATAGATATAACGGATAAGTATATACCTATAAATGTAGGATTAAGAGTTTTACCACAACTATTATGAGTTATATACTCAATTCCTTCAATTAAATCGAAAATCATTGCAATAATTATAAATTAAATGTTACGATAAATAAATTAAGGTAATAAATGGGGAATAACGTAAATAAATTCTTCATTAAATGATGGTTAGTGTATATAAAGAATGGAGGTAAAGCTTTATAAATTGATTTGAATCCAAAATTGAATGAAAGGAGTAATTGGAATTAAATGGATTAAGTGTTTGAAGTTACGAAGATTTTAATTTAGATAAAAGGGTATGCATTTGTGTAATAGAGTATGAATCTATTGTTAAGTTTATTTATAAAATAACAGTTGGGTAAATGAAAGGGTGCAAAAGTAATGTTGTCAGTATATTAAAGTAATGTATGATAATAGATTTAATCGAAATAATTGAAGATAATATAAATTCTATTTATAATATGACTATGGGTGAATGAAAAGATTGTAAATCAAGAATTGTTTATTTATATGAATATAAAGAATTAAGGTAATTGAGTTTTTGCAGTTAAGTAAAAATTAAACATTTATTTTACGTTAATTGAAAATTTAGTTGAAATTTGAAAAATATTTATGTATGTTAATTTCATCCATTTGGCTATAATGGATTGAATAATAAGAATGAAGATTTAATTCAATGAAATTTTTGGGAAACTTAATTGATAATTTCTAATTTTAGCACATGTATATAGTTGGGTTGGAATAATAATTTGGAATAACAACTTCAATATATTTGGAAATAATAATTTATACAAAGGGAAGCTGGAAATTTGAATATATATGGAATGAAACGTGAGACAAATGTTAACTGCGTTACAAAGTAATGATAGACTCAATTAAAGGGTTGGAATTGAATCTAATCAGTTTAATTGGAAACTGATTAAAATAAATTTGGATTGGGTAATTTATTTCCAATTAAATCAATTCACGTTTCAAAATTTAATGCTAGTTTAATGCATATATGTTTATGCCTAAATTTAAACTTATGTTTAGATCCAATCCGATCCATCTATTATTTTTCAGCCTTGTCTATATATAACCTGTTATAAACCCTAGCCACTCCTTATTTTCATTTTTCTATACGTACATCTCCTTCTCAACTCCTCATTCTAATGGTAGAAAAAAAAACCTAATTCCCAAATTCCAAAAAAAATAATTTCAATTTCAAAAAAAAAAAAAAACATTTGCGGATCTGCAGCAGCTTCTGGTCGCGTTTCAGGGGAGAAAACCCTAGAGCAACTTCGGGTCAGGAAGAAAATGACTCGGGTCGCTCCGGGTCGTTTTGGCGAAAACTCCAAGCAAGCACCGGGGAATTGAGGCGGCGCACCGAAGTCGAACCCGAAGTCGACCCAGGACCAGAATTTTCCATTTTTCAAATTTTCATAACTTTTGCATACGAGCTCGGATTCACGCGCGGTTTGTTTTGCTGGGATCGTATCGGAATTTCTGACGTTTTGGCATAAGTTTGGATGAATTTGGAGACTGTCCAATTTTTGGGTTTAAATTGGATTTGAATTCAATTTAAATTCAAAAAGGTGAGTGTTTTAACCCACTCACAACTTCTAAAAGTTTTTATGTTTGTTAAAATTATTTTAGATATGAGTAGGAATTTATTTATGACTGTTTGGCATGTTTTATTTATCATATCTGTTGATTCGCATTTAATTAAATTAACTGTTAATTTAGTTTATTGATTGCATATTAATTGATAGTTAGAATTTATTTGTTTGCATATAACTGCTAGAAACAATTATAAAATTTATTACTGAATATAAACTGTTAGTCTAATAGTTGTTAAATTTATTTTGAATATAACTGCCAGTTATTACCTGTTATATATTATCAGGTATATATTGATATTGATTTATTATTGGATGATGATTGTGATTTGGATGATTTTGATGAATGGATGTTTTATTGTATATCATTAAACTGCAAGTTATCATGCATTTTTCATTTCATTCGGGATTGTGGTTTGAAATGATATACAACCGCAAAATTTTATTTTTAAATTGCGGATTGAAATGATAAATATCCGTATCACTTGACCATAAGATAGAAAATTTTATACAGGCACCGTGGTCTATATATAAAATATTTTAAAGTGATTTCTATGATTTGTATGGAATACGGTTTATAATTTTTAATTTTGATATTTTCTTCTATATATATATATATACATATGAAGTTAGAGATTTTGAATTTAAGCTGTGTATAAATCTCTTAAATAAAAATGGAAAAATTGAAAAAAATGGAGTTTGATAATTATATCATATGTTTAATGTTTAAGTTTGGAAATTTTAAGATATGATATTTATAACAGGACTTTTCCAAGGTAATTAAAAATGAATATGTTAGCATAAATTAAATTGAAGAAAATATTTAATTGTTAGAAATTGGAGTTTTATTTATGGATTTTATGTAAATATTCAAGACTAAATAATAGTACGTTTAATTTGCTGAAAGAAAAATTTCCAACTTTAGTTTTGAAATATTAATACTCCAAATGGATATATATATATAGAAATTGAAGTAGTTTTGGAACTTGAAAGTGATATTTAAATTTTGGTTTAGACTTTAAATAAAGAAACATATTTGTAAAGCCATGGAAATTATTTTCTTTACAAAGTTACCTTAAAGTTAAACCATTTATTTTATATACCGTTGAATATCCAAACCATTCAAGTTTTAGAAGTTATGGTTTTAAAAGTATGAATTCCGAAATATTATGTTTTGGAAGTATAATTCAAATGTTTGGTTTCCAGATATTTTAAATTTTAAAGCAGTATGATTTTGGAAAAGGATTATATTTGAGATAAAATGATATCATATTTTTTTGGGTTTTAATTTGATATCGTATGGGAAATTTTATTCTGGTTTTAAAGTATAAACCATTTTTAAATGACCGCGGTGTTATAATAACGATGGGTTGGCAAAGAGACCGGGATGGATATGGACATACTCTCTGTCGATACCGAAAACCACTTTGACTAACCATGTACGCGGTGGAGATTCCAGAATGAAGTAGGTTGGTGGCGACGTTTCCTGTAAGGTAAATACGTGGACCCAACTCCCGTGAGTTGGCATAAGGTGGCTAAAACAGGAGCGATTCTCGGGCCAATGAGGTCATTCCTCTGATCGAACGCACTCCTTCGATACTATACTCTGACTTTGGATTGTTTCGGTGGCCACTATTGATTTCTTTGATTTGGGGGTGTTAGTTCGAGGTGGGCGGTAGCTGCGGCTATGCGTTACCATCAGCCCGAGTAGTAATTGGTATATCTACCCTGGCATTGCCTAGTTGTGCCGTGTCACCTACCCTAGCGCGCCTCATACGATTTTGGTTTTGTACCATACCTATGGAGTGCCCTCTGACGACGCCCAGTACGGGGGAGATTACGGTACTGTATAGACTATGGGAATATATTCTGTGTTAAGGGCTATATGGGTAACCCCTTAACGCTATTTAAAAGTAAGTTTATCTTATAATTAGACACTATTATAATAGCGCAATATACTATATAGTAAATAGTTTAACGAATCCTTAGGAGATGTAAATCCCGAGCATCTCTTGAGTTACTGCACTCTTATTTATTTCTGTAAATTTAACTTACATAAGATCTTTTAGTTCTGACTCGAGTGTTTTTGTCTTTTCAAATTCGCTCGGGTCAGTCCGAGCGTTTCAGGATCGAAGACTTTAGCTTTGGAGGACGAAGAAGAAGAATTCGTATTATTATTATCTATATTATAGCACCACACTCATACTGTTCCGCTGCAATTTATTTGGTATGTGAACTCTGATAGTTATTGTATAAAGAAAAATCAAGTGTTTTGTAAACGGTTTATGAACTGTATATTTATTATTATATTTTATCCTTCCGCTGTGAGATTCTATTTTAATTTTATTTCTTCTCTGTTTTTCTTATTTACCCCATAACAATTCGCCCTTCCGTATGGTTTGAATTGGCATGTGTGTCGGTTTAAAGTGTGCGAAAAGGCGGGACGTTACATTACGGATCTAATGAAATTGGTTTTGTTGAAATCCAAGACAGTGCCCCATAAGTATAATTTAACACGTTAATTAAAACGAATTATTCCCAAAATCAGTTTAAATTACTTTTAATTCGAATTTAAAAGTTTACCATCTTCCTTCTTATTCAAATAGATTTAAATCAACCTTCAAAATCTTTTTCACTCATATTAAATTCAAGATTCAATTATTTAAACAATTTCAAATATTAAATCTAACAATTTAATTATCAAATAAATCGCTATATTTGAAATATAAGTTATTTAACTTATAAAATTAACTTTTAATATTTAAAATAAATCAAATATTCCAAATTTGAAAAACTAAAATCCTGGGTGTTTATATTCTTCCCCATTCAAAAGAATTTCGTCCAAAAAATTTCCAAGGTAAGAAAAATGCCACAAACCCATTAGCTTTCCAAAATCAATTAGTTAAAATGGATTACAAAATTTCTAAGTCTTTCAAATCAATTCATAGTTACTAGATAATACCATTCAAAGTTATAAAACCAAAATCCAAATTTCAGTTATCAACATTAGTTTTAAAATTACCAAAAATATTCTTAGGCTTTAAATTTTCAGAAAATTTCACTAGTTTCTCCTTTATGTGGCTCGATCGTAAAAACTTGTGAGATATATATATATATATATATAATCACAATTAGACATCTCATCTTCGAGGATGAGGCATCCCGTAGGGAATAATACAAAAGTACGATATGTAATTTGGGATGTGTACCTTATTTTAGCATTAGCAAGTGTAAAGGCTCGAAAATCCTCCCAGTTCAAGCTAATAAACCTCACATGTCCAACCCAAACTGAATGGAAAACCATATCTTTATGGGAAAGAAAGAAGAGAAGAAGAGGAAGAAGAGAGAAACATAAAGAAAAAGAGAAAGAGAAGAAGAAAGAGAAGAAATAAGAAAATGAAAGAGAAGTAACTTAAACAATTTCAGAATCTCACAACCGCAGTGAAAAACATATAATATTAGATCAATGATCTTTACAAAACAAAAACTGTAATATGTTATACATAAATCAATCAGAGTAAATTATAAAATCACAATCATCAGTCCGAACGGTTATAATAATCTATCCTCACAAATGCTGATAATTCAAATAAAAATGTAGGGGAAATTAAACATATACCTGGAATACAACAAGAAGACATCCAGCTCCTTTGCTGAAGCTCCAAAGCATTCAAATTTGAATATGTAAATATACTCGATCATACCCAAGCATTGAAAGGGAAGAACGTCCGGATCAGTCTGGTAAACCAGCGTGAGGAAACACATCTCAACTAAATTTATTTTAAAGTTATAAAAGTTGAGATGTGGTACCCACACATAAACACGGACGAGTGTTTACCTCACGATAACCAAAACATTTCATATCAAATCCTGTTAAATTATGCTTATGCCTAGTATACAAATAATAATTCAAATAGCTGAAATTGTTGTCATTCTTAAATTACAGCATACTAGGCTCTATAAACAAAATGGCAGGCACGAATTGGAGATTGGATTCCATACAAATGACAAGGTAATGGACTACCTTTCGTATAGTACATCTCTAGAAAAATGCACCTAAGGTCTAGATACCGAACGCCTAAACCAACATAGAACCGCCCTGCCCCTTCCATCTAGATAGTACTGAATATGATATCACACCGGTCTTTCCCGACCTATCCATGGCCACAACATACAACACTCGAATATATATGGTAATCTAGAAAGATGATGACCATATCCTTATGGGTGTGACCCGCATAGCCCTGCCGCTTTTACCCTGTTTCAATCATTTTTGGATGATGAGGCATAAGGTCATGATTATGTTTGAAATAGCACATTTCACATTGAATGCCATATTACCATTCTTTCAATCACTATTGACTTTCATGAACATACAACCTCCGAGCTCGTACATCTTAGAGAAGGGTGTTAAGCTAAGAGAAGTTGCCTTCTCCGCCACCAAACATACGTACATTTGTAGAAGTCAACGATGTAATCTCAAAAATGCAATGTCAGACATCCATCCATACAATTTGTCCAGGAATAGGACAAACCGAAGGTACTCTCTTACCACATCCTGTCAGGAATTACCCTTAGAATTAGTAGCGAGAAGTCCTTGCATATCGTAGATTTTCATAATGAAGCACTACAGCCACCATAAATACATTATATGGTAAATTTCACCTCAAGGGACTAGCGGTAAGTAGCCCTACATTATGAAGATCTCCGTCTTCAAAATCATAATCATAAACCTGCACTTTGGAAGGCATTCATTGGTCCAAAGTGGTTCTCGGATAAATCTGACCCTTGTCACTTCGAACCAACAACAACAAAAAGGCCAATATTTGATAATCGTTATTTAACTATCAAAGCAACAATAACATCCAGCACCATAAGCAATCACTAGGCCCATTTAATTAATCTTTATTTAATTAAATCATTTTCCAAATATTTACTTCGAATAGTCTTTCAATATTGGAAAAACATTTCCAAATACTTAATCAACGGTATAAGTATATTCATAAATCAATTTATTTTCAACACTTAACAAATATCTTCTTATATCTAAATTCATAATAAGTATATTTACAAATCATTTTAGGAAAGCTTCATATTTTTCAACACGCTTTATTGGGTCAAAATTGCGTAAAACATCATTAAGACAACCCAAAAACATTAGTGTAGGGATTCAATTAAAAATATAAATATCATGTATACTATATAACACATTTCCTTTCAAAAATCATTTACTATAACAAAGTGTTATAGTCCATGTCTTCCATACTTTCTTGAAAATATCTATCACAACAATAAATGTTCAAATTTATGTTTTTGATACATATCACATTTCAAAACATTTTTCAACTATTAAAATTCCATTTGGAATTATAACTTCCTAAAACATTAGTTTAAAATGATAATTTATTTTTCAAAGCCATTAATTTGTTCAAAACATCATTTTCAAAACAATCCTTTGCAAGACTGTTAAACTCTTGAAAACTCAAAATAAAATTCCCTTATATAAAAATCCGCATTTAAATCTCAACAAAAATCATTCCCATATTTATAAAACTATGTTTATACCTCCCCTTTTTATTTTATAAAACTTCAATCTTATTAAATAACTTTATTTATAAATTCTATTTAAAACTCATTCTTTTATAAAACCCCGTTTCACTATCAAAATCCATTTATAAATCCATTTTTTTATAAATCTAATTTATTTATAAAAATTCATTTATGACATATTTCTTTATAAAATATATTTATTTATAAAATCTGTTATAAATCCATTTACCAAATAAACTTCTAATCCATTTATAAAATATTTATAAATTATGATTTTAAATCTATTTATTTATTTATAAAATATCGCATTTAAAATCCTTAATAAACTTATTAAAATCTCTATATAAAAATATTTCTTAGAAAACCACATTTTTATAATATCAAAAATCATACTTTGTATTTATTTAAATACAAATTCATTCCTTTTAGTAATTTAAAAATTATTAAAAACATGCACTTCAAAAATCACTTGAAAAATCTTTTCAATTCAAAATCATTATTTTGTAGTATTTCAAAAATACTAAAAAGTAAGGCCCAGTGCCACCATAATACCAAATAAGCAAACAAATCCATGTCATCAATTATGGCATCCAAGAACATCATATATCAAAATATATGAAAATAAAATCAATAGTGTGAGGAATTCTATTGGATCCTTCCAACCTGTCCTCCTGCATCAAATATAGAATATAAGCATGTAAATAAAAATAACTACTTCGAGGTGGGATTCGTATACAAATGGTCATCCGCTCATACATGGGAACGTATAATGTCTCATCCGCTCCAATGGGCGGAAATATATCCAAACCAACCAATAAATATAATATATCATCCCAACAAGCATTAATCATTATAAATTAATTTATTCCCACTTATATAAAATATGAGTGAGCCAGAGGGGTGAGTCTACTCACAAAAATGCCAGAAATCGCCAAAGCACTCTGGATTTACTTAAAATTGAACGGTTGTTCAATTTAACTTAAAATTTCTATGAGCTCTGGATTCATCCAATCCAAATCAATAGCATAACGCTCGCTGATACGAACGCAAGACAACTTGTCACGCTTGAAATGGATCTCGTACGAGAAAGTTATGAATTTATGAGCGTTACGAGATAATTAATTTATAATTAACTTAAATATAAAATAATTAAAAACTTAACTTCCCACTGTAAAAAAAATTTGTTAAGCTCCTTTAGCTTCCTAGCCGCTTCTTCTTCCTTTGTTTCATTTTTTTATATGTGGCATCGCACTCGTCGATTAAAGATGCGCCACCACCAACGAACATCGCATGCCAGCCGAAATCCCTTACCGCGACCCATGCCAGTGCTACCTCCACCAAGAACCATACGCGCGAGCGTGTATACGCGATAGGTCGGTCGCCTGAACACAAATTGGCTGATGCGAACAGAGGCAATTTTAGCCTGCCTTAGCTCGCTGTTTGACGATCCATCCGTAAGTTAGCTTCGTATCGTCGTCCCTACATTTTCCTAGTTGAAATCATTGGCAAATCTTGCCTCTAGTGGCTTCGAGCAACATCGGTCGTTGGTTGGAAATAAATTAATGTCGGCTGGAATCTTATATAGGGTTAGGTTTACAAATGATAGAAAGTGAGAGCTATCCATAGCAGAATTTGCGACACTATTCATCTGTGAAAATTCCGAACTCCGAACGAAGCATGCCGCCTGGCGTTTTATATGTTTTACCTCTATTACGAACACAATGGAATATATATCGGGAGCTAGTTCCATCACATACATAAGATAGCTTTCCAAAATCGAATTATATTAATTTAAATTCCTTTAATTAATTTCTATGTGTTTCAAACTCGCACGACCAAACGTTAAGACCAATCGACATGAAATTTGACAACATGTTATAATTCACTATTACGGATCCGGTGAATCTGGTTTCATCGAAATCCGAAACAGTGTCAAAAATGACTATTTTATATGCTAATCAAAGCATAAAATTTCCAATTTCCATTTATTCAATTTTAATTCGATTTAAAAGTCTACTAACTTCGTTCTAATTTAAATAGAGTTTAAATCCACTTTATAAATCATTTTCATTCCTTTTAAATTCAAGATTCATTCATTAAACAATTCCATATATTAAATCAAACAATTTGATTATCAAAAAAATCATTATATTCGAAATATTAGTTATTTAACTTACAAAAATTAACTTTTCAATATTTAAAGTCAATTAAATATTCTAAAATCAAATAGCCAAAATTCCGGGTCATTACATTCTCCCTTCCTTAAAAGAATTTCATATATGAAATTACCAAGTAAGAAAATGCCACAAAACCCCATTAACTTTTCAAAACAATTAGTTGAAATAGATTACTAAACTCATTTAACCTTTTAACTTTTCAAAATCAATTAGTTACACTTCTTATAAAAAAAAATTCTAAGTTTTCTAATTCATTCATAGTATTTACTAATACCATTTCAAAGAAATCAACTAATATCATTTCAAGTTATAACTCAAAATCAACTTTTTAGTTACCAAAATTTATTTTCCAAAATTCTCAAAAAATTCTTAACACTTTAAATTTATGAAAAATTTCACTACTATCTCCTTTGCGCAGCTCAATCATAGTAGAATCACAATACGCACGCGCACACACACACACACACACACACATATATATATACGAGTACTTTGGCACGTGCGATGCGCGTGTGTGAGACGAATTAGTATTAGAAAATAATGTTTATAAGAATTTTTGAATTTTATAAACTAACTTCATCAAATTTAATGTTAAATTTACACAAATCAATTTACATCAAAGTTACAGTTCCATATTAATGTAGAAGTAATTTAGGTTTAATGACTTCTATCGCTAATCCAAGGAAATGCAGTTAACAGAAAAACCTTACATATAATATCCGTCATATGTTCTTTATGTTATGAATTAGATGACTTCTATATAGATATTAGTTCGTTATGGGCTATGTAATTAGAGTCGGGTACTCTAGTATCATCGGCAAATAAGAATGACTTAACCACTTGCATATTCAGTAGCACTTTACTAAACAAAGCATGAAGAAAAAAATGTTTTTTATTCTGTGTGTTAACTTTGTTTTCTAAATTGGTTGTATACATGCATCATGCGCACTTTTGTATGGAAAAAAACTAAAAAAACCAACCATAGCCTTAGTTTCGTGGTTTAACTTCGAGCTCCTTGGGTTTTTAGATTTGTAAACACCTTATTGAATCTTCGAATCAAAATATATATAACCAACTTCGAAGTAATTAATTGTTTAATAACAATAAAAGTTAGTTTATTTGAAATTAGGTATACACCTCCTCGAAGCTAATGCGAACTTGAGCATAAACTTTACAAATATACGAATTCACAGAAGCACAAAAATAAACATATGTGTTATTAGTCGAATATTATCAACTTTAACGTGTTTTTTTTTCCAAAATAGAGCCTCTACATTCAATTTTGGCAACATGTAATATTTCAAAGTTCAAACTAATGTAGTAATCAAAATAAATACCAAAACCAAAATTAAATTAAATCAGATTACTCTAGTATTAAGTTGATAGTAAATACATTGGACATAAAGTTGATAATAAATACCGAGTTTGGACATGCTAATTCAAACAAAACATGATAAGTTAACAGTTCAATCGGATTATCAACTTTAGACATGAGTGCAGAATGAGTATTAAATTATATTGTTGCTTTATCTTTGATCAGTTGCTTCAACGTGTTCCAGTACAAAAATATAATTGTTTGTATTAGTAGGCTTACTCCAATACATGTCGGATGCATATAAAAGGTGATTTAACACTAACGCAAAAGCTAGCTTTAACCTTTACATTATAATGCATATGAAAAGAATTTTCCATAACAGTGGTTGGAGATAAAAAGAAACAGAGAAACTTCTGAAAAATCTGTACATGAATGGGCAATATCTGGTGTTGTGGTCTTAGTATGGATAGTCAAAAATTCAATGCTATTTTTTTTTTCAGCCATCAATGTTAGTATGTTGGAAACATATGAATATTCAATTACAAACCAATGAGCACGAATATTAAAACCGAGTAATACAAATAGTCAATTCACAAAACATTAATGGCATTTTTGTAAATAAAATTCAATGCACAAAACATCTTATGAGCTTTGTTACAGTAATAGTCAGTGTGCAAAACAACTATTAGTATTAAAGCATTGAATGGTATTTCACTTCTTTGCCTATTCAATCCGCATATGAATATTAAAACTTGGTAATATTAATAGTAAAATACAAAAATATTAATAGCATTGTTATAAATAAAACAAAAAATTATCTTGCGTTGCCTTCCTATTTCTTCATGGGAGCATGTGAATAATTTATATAAATATAAGATATACTAATATCAGAATACAATAACAGAAACTCACTTAATTTGGTGAAAATACCTTTTTTCCCATATAATTTCAACTTTCAAATAAAGAAATGAGAAAATACCCGATCTATGTCCCTAGTGATACAATCACAGAAAAAAATTCATCATAATATTCACATAATTTTTAATGATATATATTCTCAAAACTAAAATTTAAGGATACATCCATAATAGAGAAAGGCATGAATCTATTCACCATTGAGATTGCCACTTCAAACCACAAAGTTGGGTAAACTACAATAATCACATTTGAACAAAATGACATCATCTTTTGATGTTAGTCCTGCACAAAGCGTATATAAACACATAGCAAAAGCACTGCCATATTTAACTTGAAGTGTAAATTTTGAGGATAGATGAAAAAGTGGTGGTTTGATGATATAGTGCATTATTGTTCTTGTGAAATAGTACATTTTGGTACAGAAAATTTGTTAATCTGAGATGCTACTTTATGTTATTCTCTCCTTTTGTTAAGTTCTTTGTCATAACTTTTGATCAATCTATACAATGAAGGCTATATTATAACAGGTGTAATACATTTTATATTTTTCAAACTCCGCATGCATATTATATACATATGATCTGTAAAATATAGGTTTTTATTGTAAGCCGGTTTGGAAAAACTAATTATTGAACAATAATGGTTGTTTGTCTCTATGCCTTAATGGTAGAAAACAGTTTCTGAAAATTCAGTAAGTAACATGCAAAGTGCCTATAATTAAGAGTATACTAAGCTGTCACTTGAAAAATTCAAGTGATGCAAAGCTTTATATCAATAAGTCATAATAAAAATCACACTAACCACCATTGTTATAATTTATTTCAAGACAGTAAGGAAAAACGCATACACAGTGCCATTGTTACTCGTATAAAAAATGATTTAGATTAAGCCTAAAGAGCCCAATACCTTAGTCGGGTAGTGGTTGATTAAGTTCATTCTACTTCCTCACAACTCTAACATCTAAAAGGATAGCAAAATAAAAAAAATGAAATAAACAAATGCATCTGAATACTATCCCTAAAATAATTTGATAGCAACTGCATAAATAAATTAAATGAAATAGTCTAAAACATAATAAGAGTGTTGGTAAGCATGATTTGAATCTAATCCAATAGGAATTTATACCACTTACACTGTGATATACAGGATCATAGTTTTTCATTGCAGTTAAAAAGTAAAGAGGGAAAGCGAGTGAGAAAGAAAAAAGTGCACGTAACAGGACATTCACTTTGGAAAAACTCATCCACTAAGCATTGGTTGTTGTTTGGTAAAGACATACAATTATCCATGGTTTGTGTTGGAGCAAAGAGTGATATCTTAGAATTTGAGAGGAGATCAATTTCTTCACATTCAATATAATAATTTAAAAATAAAATTAACGAAAATGTCATATAAAGAAAACAATACACAATAAGTAAGGTTTGATATAAGTAGTGAAAGTAAATTTTCAATTATAACACATCAAAATTCAGTCATTTGGTTAACGAAGTACAACTAATATACACTACAACAAACAGGGCCTTTAACAGCGTTTTAAAAACGCTATAAAAACTTTTAACAGCGTTTTTATGTATGCTGTATATCGACATGCAGTTAAAAGTCAGGGATATACAATGACAAGAAATAAACGCTGTTAAAACTTTCAACAGCGTTTTATAAACGCTATGGAAGGTTTTAACAGCGTTTTAAAAACGCTATAAAAACTTTTAACAGCGTTTTTATGTATGCTGTATATCGACATGCAGTTAAAAGTCAGGGATATACAATGACAAGAAATAAACGCTGTTAAAACTTTCAACAGCGTTTTATAAACGCTATGGAAGGTTTTAACAGCGTTTTAAAAACGCTATTAAAACTTTTAACAGCGTTTTTATGCATGCTGTATATCGACATGCAGTTAAAAGTCAGGGATATACAATGACAAGAAATAAACGCTGTTAAAACTTTCAACAGCGTTTTATAAACGCTATGGAAGGTTTTAACAGCGTTTTAAAAACGCTGTTAAATGTTTAAGTCCATTTCACCAACCATCAACCATAATGTGTGTATATACACATTTCAAAATTAGCATATTATATCAGTATCACATTTCAAAACATATTATATCAATATCACAATTCAAAATCAACATATTATATCAATACCACATTTTGGACACATATTTGATAACCAACGTATGAAATTTCATATTCAAAATATACAATATTCTTACACCAAACATAAATAGTTTGTCGTCAATAGCTCAAAAAAATATATAAGTATCAAATTCAAACTGCTACACTCACAACATTCCTGCCTGCACATCTCCTGTGCAACTGTGCACCTTCATAAAAAACAAAGGCCTCGTTTCACACATCTTCTACCAAACCACAACAACCACTTCGACATATACAAATATCACTTCAAACAACTGCCAAACTATAAGCTTTGCCATTCCACTTGTCTCCATACAAACAGCAGCTCCACTGTTACCCACTGTCTCTTCCACCACAGCCCCTGCCTTCCATCACTTTCCTACCCCGCAAATGTCAACCAGTGCCAAATCACCAACCCCTTCATACCAAACAACCCATGCAACCATCTACGACTTCCCTCACCTCACAACTCATACACCCATAACAAACAACCCAAACAACTCATTACTGCAATCATACAACCATGCTTCCACTTCACATCTTTGTGCCATTGCCATAACAAACACTTAATCACACAACCACTATAATACAACATATCCATCATACTGCCTTTAAAAGCCACTCATTTGTATGATTACAGATACTACACTTTGTATTTGATTATATGAACCATGGAAAACTGCAACTGTGCCCTGTTCACATTCATCTACCCACTGTGCACTGTGCACATTAACACCATCCCAAAGTTCATCAGCAAATATCACTTCTGCCAATGCTACACACTCACAATACATTACATTCCTCTGACCATCTGCTTGCCATACCCTCCGTAATCCCCTCCACCAACAGGTCATCAAACACCATGCTATCAGACCATCCAACCCCGACCATCGAACCACACAACTCCCCAAGTTCAGACCCAAAAAAAACTGTGCCACAAACCTATAAAAACCACCCAATCGAACTCACCTGAATCTCAACAGCAATCACCAAACTGCTTAGCCAGTCGCCTAAACCACCAATCACCATCCATACAACCACATACCCCTCTAACTTCATCTCCTCCACTGACATCCCATTGCAACAATCCTTAACACAGCAAGCTACACAATTGAATAATTCGGCTATTCACTTCCACTTCCTTAACACAGCAAGACAAGACTGTCACTGCTCTGTCACACTCCACCATCACTACAGACTTCATCACTTCCCAACCACTTCATATCACCACCTCTGTCGGACCATCAGCATCTATCAAACATTCCTTCACCTCCCACAAACCTGTCGCAAACATAACTGCCTTATTCATTCTCCACACTACCCATACTTCACCCGACTTCATTGTTTGCCTGACCTCCACAAAACAGTCAACCCATCTACATCACCCATTGATAAACACACAACAACCATCCCCGACTGTTGCATTTCTGCCACTACAATACCTCATCATGACTTCAGACCTGACCACAATCACAACAAAAGCAAAACTCCACCCCTCCTCTTATTGCGCCTACACCCCTGCCTTCATACAACCCTGCCACTGTCACACTGCTTCCTCACAACAATTTTTTTACTAAAATTATTGCCTGCCTTCCTCTTCTCCATTGTAACATTTTTCAAACTACAATCTCATACTCACACATACCTCACTGCCTGACATCTTCAATCAAACACAACTGCTGTGTCAAAAAAAAAAAAAAAACTGTGAATTAACTGTCGAAGATGCATAATTTAGCATATATTGCATCAAAGAATATCAACTAGCATTTATAATAAATCAAGAGGAATCAAAGTAACACAACATCTAATGCTTTTGGTTATGGCAACATACATGCTGGGTTCAACAGCTACCTCACAGAACTAAAGCATAATAATAATTCAAACAGAGATTGTGAACCTATATTCATAGAGTTCAAGTGGTATCCCCATATCCAGAGACTGTCTCGGTTTAACATTGTCTCTTGCATTCTATCTCAGTTTAACATTGATACTGTATTCAGTTTACTGCCTACTTAAAACTGCAAGGAAAGGTAATAACTCATAATATTTACCATCAAACCTTGTATGAAAAAGAGCGCCAGTCACCAATAAGAAGGTCAAACTCAGCTTCAGGTTTACCAAATGGCACAACAATGACAAATCGATTATTGACCCTAATCGGACCGTAACCTCCTACTGCTTTTTGAAAGTTGATCGAAGGGAAATAAAAGAAGCTACCAATTTGGTCTTTAACTTGAAATGCATATGTCCAATTTGACCCTGACTGAATTGGACAGTTTGTGCCTGATACACCATCTTGCCATGAGTTCAGTCTTTGTTGAATTCCATTCCTAAAGCAAGTTTTCACAAACAATCGTTATAAACAAAAGACAAAACTTTAATTATAGTTTCAAGTCTTAAGCAAGCATTCATACATCTCTAAATATATATGTCATACACAATGAGCATTTGAAGAAGTAAGCAATTTGTCTAGGTTGCTTTTTATACCAATAAAGTGATAAACCATTCATATCAAAGACTAGCTTTATTTACTAAAGCAGGAAGGATGAAGCTGTTTTCTGATTGATGATCATACATGCTACTCTATAAGTGCAGTATTAAGATGCTGGAAGATTTCAAATAGGAAGGAAGGAAAACAGTTTCATTTATAATTCTTGCACAGTTACCGAAGTATCTTCTACACGTCTCAATTTTCTATACATTGGTTTTTTCATTGAACTGGTGCTATACATGGTCAACTAGCCATTCTAATCAAGTTAACTTTACAAATAGCTATAAAGATATGAATTCACAACTTTTATACATGGTGATATACAAGTCAGTTTTATTGACAGTTTACTTTTCAAAAACATGTTCTATTTCTCAACTTTTATACACTATATGTCCAATCCATTTGCAAAAATGATACGAATTCACAAAAAGTATTGTACAGAGTTGAACAAAGTCATCCATTATTTTTATTTCATACTGAAAAACATGAGCTACCTATTCCATTTAGTCTTTAACTGATTGTTTTTTATTTAATTTTTATTTAAAGTATCAATGTACTAACTTCATGCGTTAGATAATCCGGATACTTGAGAATTAACCAAGACTTACTACTTATTTTCTCAGCTTTCCCTTGTGTAGATTTATAGGGCTGATAGAACCATGGCATGTTTCACATATCATATTTGAAATAAATGACAGATCATGTGAGCCTGTGATTATATGGTTGTTAATAATGGAATTCTAATATGCCTTAGTGATCATATGCCTCAAAATTTGAAGCTAAGACAAATGGCTAATTACATGCATGCACAAATACACACAATGAAGCAAATCACCTTGATCAAACTAGCTAAACAATGAACGTCAATCCCATCAAGGACAATGCCATGATTTAATTGATCTCTCACATGCTCTTCCTGCCCATTTTCTGCATTAATTCTAAAAATGCCTTCAGCCTGCTCAATATTTTTTTTATCAAGATTAAGTTTCAAAATTCAAAATTAATTCGAAGGTATACATGTTTTCATTACTTGCATTGTACATACCCGAAGACCACCTAGTTCATAGAGACGTCCTTGCATCAACGAGATTATTGTTGGAACACCATTTCATCTTGAATCGAAGGAACACTGCATAGATTCAGCTGATACACCAAATATAGTCACACTGCGGTAAGAAATAGGAGTATTAAAGTTTGCATATGCCTTAGTTACAAAAATACAAACATAGCCAGCTGATTACAACGAAAACTCTTGAACCAAAGGAAGTCTTAACCCTTATACACTGGGTTTCATCCTTTCTTTGTAATACATACAAATATTTTTTCAGGTCTGGTGAAATTAAAATATTTATGTAACCAACATCGTTCTGATTTGTTTAGTACTAAGCACATCAGACAGTATTGACCATGATATAAATTAACAATTATTACGAAAATCATGTCTATCAAAATATCTGCTAGAATGTAATTAAAGCACCAGTGCATTAATATAAACAAGAATTATTTGTACTGTGATTAAGACATTTTGTTCAAAATGCAACACGATATGCATTTTATGTACCAAAAAACCAGTTGGAATTAGAAACATTGTTTAACATAGAATTCAATGAAGTGATGGTACTTTTGTACTAATTATTGTAGATTCTTTAAAGAAATTTGAAGTTCCATTCAACACAGATGCCCTATGTGCTTTGGACATGTCTGCATGACTCAGTTGAAATATTTATTCAAAAGATGACCGTTAACATGGTATAGTACTGATGTTAGGTACCCAACTCACTTTCTAATGACAATATATAATAATCTTCAACAATCTATTTACTGTTTTCCATAGTCCTTATCTGTTCAGGAGATGAATGAGTTAAAACTTGTAAGTTTAACGTTCAATATTTGTCCAGGTTTATTGAGCTCAGGATGTGATCTATGATTTACACGCTGACAATATCTTAATAAACGATGAATTTTATATAATTATGCACTTGACTAAATGATACAACCAATATGATTGCATATTCATTCAGTATATAAAAAATTCTTCTTTGTTTCAAGTATGGATTATGACATCCTAGTTAACAAGATGGATGTATAATAGATTTGGAATCCTTATTTGAATTTTAAATAATTCATACGACATGCTCAAATTTATACTCCACGAGACAAATATATGATATTCGTCTTTGGAAACTCCTACATACACTTTAGCTTTCGCCAGTAAGCAAACTGCATGACAGCCTGAGCAAAATTGCTAATAAATACACCATCAAAACACTTCCTAATCAATTAAAAAATGGGCACCGAGTTTGTTAATATCTAAACTAAAGTTTTCTCTTTCCTTTTGTTCTTGTTTCCCTATCATCCAAAAACAAAAATAGTAATTAATTACTAGTTAACAAAATAACACAAGACCTAAAAATAAAACTTTTTATTTTTTGTGACAAAAAAAATGTTGAACCCGTGACCTCAAGGTTATGAGCCTTGCGAGCTACCAAACTGCTCTACTCTGCGCTAAAGAACTAGGAACTAACGGGTCAAGAAAGATTGGATATGCCCTCTACCATATCTATACAAATAGAATAGTCTATTTATACAAAATGGTAAAGAGGGCCCCTCTATGATCTATCTATCTAACCTGATAGATATTTTCCTTATAATTTTATTTTCAATGCAAGCATACTCAGATGGTTATGCTTCCAGCCCTCACACATTTACATATAGTGAAGTGTACAGTAACAACGTGGATCATGTAAGTGATGGGGTCATATCTATATCGGATTGGACATTGATGAAACCATACCTAACCCTAATAATAATCGAATCGGGGTTGATTTTAAGCTCAAGCAATCAAAGCCATTGGTGGTCTGAGGTAAGTTAAGAGCAATATTGTGAATATTATACAAATATGAGCAGAGAGGAGAGTTTTACCTTGATGGAGACTGCAACTACGATGGAAGTTAGGGTTTCTCATTGCTGTCGATGAAAACTGAAGCATCAAGTTGAAGAATGAGATACAATTTATTGGTTACTCAAATCAAACTCAAAACGAAAATAAATAAGCTAGGTCATGTAGGCGATCCAAGGAGAAAAATGGAAAAGGCAAGAGGTGGACGATCGACATAGAGACAAATAATTTTATCATTTCATTTGATTTGATTTAGAAAATTGGGGATGAAAACGTGAACAATGGTTTGATTGAATTTTTTGGGTTCCCGCCTGTAAAATTGCATACCGAGTTATTTATGGCGCATAAATACGTTGTATTTTCTTTATTTTCATCTAGCTAATTGGACAAATAGCAAGCAGCAGCAAAACGCTATTTTATAGTGTTTCTTGATGCTATAATTGACAAAATTTCTTGTAGTGACATCTTCTTATTATGAATCTGAAGTTTATATTGACTGAAAACCATTGCTTCTTATATCACTCTAATAAAATGAGGACACTTCTGTTAGGTACAACATAACATACTGTATAAAATTTGCTTGAATTAGGCCCATACGATACATAAAAATGAAATACAAAATCTAGTTACCTAGTTATCAAATCCAACTCCAATGAAACACAAGACTATAAGGTTGGAGTCTAATCGGTCATCTAAAGTTGACAAAACAAAATGAGAAACAACAAGGTTTTGATTCATATTTTAGTGTAAAAGCCAAGTTCACGAAATATACAGTAGAAACTTATACACGGTAAGAATATAAATTTACAACATGCATGACAGTAATATAAACAAAATCATATAATTACTATTCTAGGATCAAATACTTACATAGCTACATTGTGAAATGGGAACAAATTACTGTGACCAGCCACAGACGTGCTTATTTTCTAGCTCAAGCAAAGGCATCACCTGAAAATATTTACTCAAAAATATAAATGTTAATCCAATTATATTACTAAAATCATAAGAATACAGGAACAAACTTCTCAAAATCATAAGAATACAGGAACAAACTATCGACCACAGCGGTAGAGCTAAAAGTCGCTTCCACTGACAAGCCTGCAATAGGGATGGGGTCGAGGAAAACCGAAGACGAGCTTGCAATCTGGATGACTGCGACGAGGATGGAGACAACGACGAATGGAAACAAGCCTGCAACGAGGCCAATCGACTGCTGCGGGAACTAGGGCTACTCGCGATGAATTTTTTTCAAAGGAGGAATATTTTATACTTAATTTTGGATCGAGGAATTGAAATTTTGGGAAATTTTTTGTTTAATGGGAGTTCATAGAAATGGGGGGAAGGAAATAAAATTTAGCGCCTTTGATTTCTAACAGCGTACGCAACATAGGGTTTAAGTAATTTAGCGTCAAATTATCATTTCTCACGGCAACGCACTCAAAAACGCTGTACTCTTATGCTGAGAAAACAAACTTTTCTTGTAGTGATAAGTACTCAAAGTGAGTAGTTCAAATCATAATGATTTGAACTATATAAGGGGTAATTGTATAAAAAGGAATTGTGTATTCCAATGATGTGGGCATCATCTAACGAAGGTTCGCATTTTGCGTTTTCATTGTGTATTTATTTGCGAACATATCATAATAAAATGAAACTAAACAAATCATTTTGGTTTCATTTTGGAATTAAGCATGATAATGGTATCTTTTGCTAAGTATGAAACTAAAATAAATAGATTTTACAATTAGCGAAAAACATGTATATAGGAACGGACAGACCAATGGTATTCGAAATCAACACATGTAAAAATCCAAACAATGTAGCAAAATGTTAATTAATAGCCACTATACACAAATTACTGATTCATGGACAAACAGGTGGAGTTATAAACCGAGTACTACTTATTTAGGGTATTATATTAGGAAGAATCATGTTTATAAAAATGCTTATTTGCGGATCGGGAACATAACGGTTGAATTGCAAACACATTAGTTCATCATTGTGTATATAGCTCGGAAGGGACTGGAATAATAAACCACTTGCGAATTACAATTTTGTAACTTTAAAGTACAAAGGTGGGTAATAAATTGAAGTAGAAATTTTAGGCACTTTTGCTCGAACAATCTAGTTTGTTGTTCATGCGTAAACTATATATGGTCATAAAATTAATCGGCTATATATTGATAAAATATCAATGAAAATGAAATGAAAAGAATATGAGAAAACTATATGCGTCTAATGCTAGTGTAAAATGGTTAAAATCCTATTTCGCAATTTCATCCTAATAAATAAATAGCAACTAATCCTAGAATTGGTTAACTTCGATTATAATAATTACAATAGGTCATAACAAAAAAATAATATACAAATTATTGTTGCAGGACCAAAACAATATAATATGTAAAGTTGTCTCATGATCATGTAATTCTCAAATTATAGCAAAAAGATAAATAAGTGGAAGAAACAAAAGAACTGCATGACAATAACATTGAATGATACTACTTGACTATAATAATTTATTCCCCTTTTAATATTCAATCATATGGCCTTTCATTTTGAATTATAATTAAAGTTCTATACTATTAGTAATTTCATAAAATAGTTAGAGTGCAAAAATGTAAAGGTTACAATAATGGCCATAAACAATGATGCCTCACATTCGAAGAACAAATAAATGTAACAATATGAACAATGAGGCAGTGCATATCTTGGATTTGATGATAGCAGAACTGCTTGACACAATAGAATTAAACATTATCATTTTAAATAAACCAAGGGTTTGTGTTTTGCTATTAAAAATAGTTAGTTTTTTTATCACGTGATGATGTTATGACCAATTTTAGTAGCCAAAACAGATAATGAAATATCAAGAACATTACGTACGACACAACATCATACCATCATATCCTTATCTCATCTCAACGATTGGATCGGCATAATGTAGAAAATACAGTATATTTCATGAGCATTCAATATATATAAGATAGCATCATAAAATTGTACCTTTCTTATAAATACTACAGTCTTCATATCTCTCTCTTCACAAACTTCTACTCCACATCTATTTCATTAATATGCTTTTTGTATCTCGATCTTACTATAAATCTATGCATTTCCAGTAAATAAAGAGTGTAAGTTACACAACTGATATTGAAAATAACAGAATCATTGAATCAGCTAAACACAATTAATGATTATCTTTGATAATCTACATAAAATCAATTACATAAAAAAATTTGAATTAAAAGACAAATTGGTATCCAATCTTCAAAATAAGAAAATAAATATCTAAAAAATGAATTGTTCGGCTTTGATAAGAAACTTTGAAATCCTTTATTGCTTTTCCAATCGTTTTTATACACTGCTCTATCATCATTATGCGATCTTTTCCTCCAAAATTAGTTCCTTAATCATAGAGGTTGATCTAATAATTTTGACGCCATGAAATTGGTTGCAAAATACATGAAAGCTAAAGTTATGTTTTTCATAGAAGAAAATAAGGAATAAATAGAAATTGTTGGTTGATTGATAATTAGGGGATTAGAATCGCCTTTGAAACTAAACAAAATAAAGATGAATGGAGAATGTGGAAGCATATGCAGGTGACGGTTTCTGGGGAAATGGGGACGTGGACATCCCACTCAGTATTATTGAGAAAGTGGTTGTCAAATGACAAAAAC
Organism: Allium cepa; assembly: GCA_030765085.1. Taxonomy (NCBI): domain Eukaryota; kingdom Viridiplantae; phylum Streptophyta; class Magnoliopsida; order Asparagales; family Amaryllidaceae; genus Allium; species Allium cepa. Next base: position 391,340,404 of record CM060939.1, on the reverse strand, counting down.
GTACACCAAAAGATTGTGTAGCTATATATTGTGAAGGGGCATTTTTGAAAGTCTATAAAAGGCTTCACTTTGACCGTTTGACTCAAGGTTTTGCTTTATAGTATAAGATATACATCACATCTTCGAGGATGAGACATCCCGTACAATATGTAATCCAATATGTATCTTTCATTATATTAGCAAGCATATATAACTAATATAGTGTGAAAACGAGCTCCAAATGCGAAGCATATGCCATCCGCACATACTAAACACTCAGCAACAAAAGAGAATAAATATATGGAAAGTAATATCAATATATAACATATACCAATACAACAACTATATGCAAACATAGAAAATGCAACAAATCAACAAGAGAAACCATCAACCAATTAATATTCATCCAATCAATTCATAAACATATCAATTTACATTTTCTAATGTCAATTTTAATTTTGTTAAACCCCGTACGATGTCCATATATCATCCGTATGCAATACCATAACTGAGCACTCGCTCGATCACATAATTCCACTTCCGAACTAGTATCATTCACATGACCACTCTAGTGCGGACTCAGATCCGGTTCCTGATTAGAAAACTGTAATTCTCCTTGCATAGCCATATACTATGATAGAAAACATTAGAATCAATCAAAAATCCACATCCAAGGTTCGCCTTCAAGAAACCGAGTGAAAAATCCCAACTCAGATCGGTGTAAATCACCTCGAAATCGTATACTCGAATCTAGAACAAATAGGTATGCGAATAAAACAACATATGTACAACTTACACATCATATTCCAATTGGTTTCTTATCATGTCTCATTCTTATTTCCAATTCTTTTATTCACATTCAATTTCTTTTACATTCATTTGATCTGCATTCACTTTTTAATATTAAATTCAATTATTCATATTAATTTCACTTACATTCAATTTATTAACATTCACTTGTTAATCTTCACTTCAAATTCAATTCATATTCAACAATGTTTCATTTCATATACAGTTTACTTAGTATAACTTCTTTAATATTAACAACCATAAATAACCGTTTCATAAAGTTGTTTACTTAAGTTTATAAACATTTTACTACAGCTCTTCCTATGTTTATTATGACTTCACTTTACTCTTAAGTAAACTTCCATTTCATAGTTCCATTACCAAATTTACTTTCCTAAACATTTATATTCAATTTCTATAAAACAACGTACTAAACCATATTCACTTCTTTTTACAACTCAAAGTTGAAGTGCATTTATAACTTATGTTCATCTTTAATTCAAAATTCAAATTCTAGTTCATTTAACTTGTTTCATTAATTCATTACAAATTCAACTTTCTTTCATCCCATTTTACTTATCTTTAAATTAAATTTCATTATTTATAATTCATATTGAAAATTAGATTCTTTTTTTTATAATATACTCATTCAGCAAATTTTTCATTTGCTTTTAGCTTATCATTATTCAAATCCATAAATTATGCAAATTTATTTACTTAAAATTTCATTTCATTATCTTATCTAATTCATTTCATATTCAATTCACTTTCATTTAACTTTTCTTAAGTTAAACTTCATTTTATTTACTTCACTTCACTATCTCAATTATTTAACTTTACTTATTTAACTTTGTTGGAGTTAATTCTTCCATTTTCACTTCATATCTCAAATTTAAATTTCCTTTTTTTTTATTAACCAAAATGTTCAACAATTTTAAAATTTAGTTTTACTTATCCTGTTCAAATTCATAAGTTGCAACTTATTTCTTATTTATACTATTTCCATTTCATAAGTTCAAAAACTTATTTCTCATATTTATCAAATCATACATGGAATTTTAAATTATCAAAACTTGTTTTATTGAAACAAAACTTATTTTATCAAAACATAACTTCAATAGAAAATCATTAATGGCAATAATTCATCATGTAGTGACTCGAAAATGAATAATGATGATGTTGCAATCATCGCTCGTATTATTTCCCAGCGATTAAACTGAGTTTAGTGTTATTTATTACTTTTAAATTCCTTTTCCCATTTATAAATCACATTTATAAATTTATTCTTATATACAACTTCACTTGTTTCACATTGAGTTATATAAAGCCATTTCTTATTTATTTATCTTTGTTTATATTTATGATAATAACTGCTTTCATTAAATCATGAACAACGAATGATAATAATTAAGTATTACCATCCACTAGCAACCAAACATCCATATCTAACCATAATAATTCCTTGTAACGATCCGTAAATTTTCGATAATTTAAATTATTAATTTAATTAAATTTTGTTATTTAATATTGGAATAAAATAAAATTTTGTAATTCAATTCGGAAAGAAAATAAAAAAAATCTGTAATTTGATAATTAAATCACTAAAATAAAGGTAATAATGTTAATGCAAGTTAATAAATAACTAATTTAGTGCAATCCAAATTAATTGAAACCAATTGTAAGGTTATAACAAATTGTAATTAATAAATTGGGAGATGAGTTCAAAGTATATTAATTTATGAAATAATACGTAATAAATTATAATTCGAATGAATCAATATTAGATAATTAATTGTAATAATTGTTGGTTAATAAAGTATGAATAGGATAATGATTGATTGGACAAAAAGAAAGGGAATCAAGATTTATTAATTTAAACTTAATAATTGGATAAATCGCAATTAAATGAAATTAAATATCTAAATATTACATTAATTGAAATTTAACGCTGAAATTGATAATTGAATCAACATTAAAGTGACATCTTAATTTGTTTAAATTAGTGTAAATGATTAAGTAGTTTAAAAATGATAAAAATTGTCAATTATAGGATTGAAATTGAAAATTTTATTTAATTAATTAATTAATTATTAATTTATTTAATTAATGTAAAAATAGTCATTTTGGCCATTGACTTGGATTTCTTCAAAACTAGTTTCATCGGATCCGTAACAGTGAATTATTGTAGGATTTCAAGTTTCGTATCTATGGGACTTGTCGTTTGATCGCACGGACTCGAAATGCCTAGAAATCAATTTGAAATAATTTGATTTCAATTTGAAATAACTTGATTTCAGCATAACTTCTTCATACGATGGAATTTGGACTTGAAATCTGTTCCATTGATTTAAAAATATTCAAAAATTTCTATTTTGATATATGGATTGACCCAATTTCGTTTCGGAGTCAGAACGGGCTTTTCGGGTCATTTATCGTTCAACGGTCCAAACCAATCGTGTTCATTCATCTCTATTTCTGACCTACCTATATATACCTCGTTATAAACCTTAGCCTGTTTCTTATAGTATTATTCTGTACGTACAATTCTTATAGCTCCTCCTTATTCCATGGCAGACAACACCAAAATTTCAATTGCGATTTCAAATAAAATTCAAAGCCAAAAATTCAAACTCCACAAACCCTATCGAATTTTATATCAATTCGAAGTTCTCAAAGAGCATAACTCAGATCTATAATTCGTTTTTCAATTTGAATCATCGGTTGTCCAGAAATTCAAGTTGAACCTCAGCCGTCCATGGACTAGGATTTTAATCCAACGGCGGATTCGCGATGATATGACGATTGGGAGGCAGCAATTGGAAGATGTCGTCAAGCAGCACACATCTATATGGTTGGAGTATCAAGGTGATCATCAATTTTGGCATGAATTGGTGATGAACGGCCGGATTTTCTCCTCGGCTTGGGAGAATTGGTCTGCGTCGCGACTCTCGGTGTGGGTTCGGTCTAGGGCGGCTCGGCGAGGGGAGCGTAGTGGCGTGTCTGGATTGTGGTGAATGTTAGCGTGGTTATGGCGCAAAATGTTTAAAGAGCGGCGGCTTCAAGGGTTTTGAGCGGAGCAGGGCTGGAAATGTTCATGCGCGTGGAAAGTAGGGGGTGCTGACGTGGCTTGGAAGAGTGGGTTTTGTTTGTTTGTTTTTAATTTAATTTAATTTTGATTTCAAACATTCTAACTCGAATAGCTTTTACGTACGAGGTCCAATTCACACGCCGTTTTCTCTGCTAGGATCGTATTGGAATTCTGAACATTGTGGCGCTGGTTTGGACGAATCTAAGACTGTTCAAATTTTGGGTTTAAATTGGATTTAAGTTCAAAAGGTGAGTGCTCTAACCCACTCACAACTTCTAAAATTTCTTATGTGTGTTAAATTAATTTTCGATGCGATTAGAAATTTATTTATGACTGTTTGGCATATTTTTAATCATCATCTCATTTAAATTGAATTTATTGAATTAAATTGTTATTTAATTTATTATTGCATATAAACTAACAGTTAAATGGTTATTTAATTTATTATTGCATATAAACTGCCAGTTAAATTGTTATTTAATTTATTACTGAATATAAACTACCAGTAAGTATCTGTTATTTATTATCTGTTCCATATCGATGTTATTGTTTGAATTGGATGATGATTGTGATAAATGTTTGATGATTAATATTGGATGAATGGATGTTGTATTTTATATTGTTATATACTGCAAGTTGTTATGGATTTTTATTTTTAGGATTGCGGTTTGAAATGATATATAACCATATTTATGTTTTAAATTACGGATTGAAATGATAAATATTCGTATCACTTGACCATAGGACATAAAATTTTATACAGGCACCATGGTCTATATATATATATAATAATTTGAACTGATTTCTATGGTTTTGTAAATATTGATTCCTAATATTATATAATGTTATTTTATTCTTGATTTTGAACGATATATGATTTGTTTAATATAAAATAAGTTTAATAATAAAGTTTGATTTTATGGAAGACAATATGGTTAAGTATCTAAATCATATGTTAACATATAGAGTTTATAATGATTTAAATAAATTAAGGTTGGAAGATAAATCGAAAATTTATTTGAAATTGAATTTATTTTAGAATTAACTCAAACAAGTTGATGTGAAATTTATAAAATTGGTAATTTTAAAAAAGTATGATTATTATAACTTGATTTTTGAGTTAAGGTGAATTAAAGGAATATTTCGAGTATAAATAAATCTAAGGAAATATTTAGTTATTTGTAATTTGGGATTTCATTAAATGATATTGGATTTATTAAATAAAAATATTTCAAAACTAAATAATAGAAAATTGAATTTGATATGTATATATGAAATTTCCAAACTCAGTTGTGAATTTGTTGAATATTTGAAGTTGGAAATATATTGAATTTGGAATGGTTTATTTTGTGGATCAAGTCTGTTTTGAAATCGATATAATTTGAAATAATTTATTTGGAAATGGGTTTGAATTGAAGTTTATGATTTGGAAATTGAAGAGGCTATTTTATATAAAGTATTTTAAATATTTAACCCATTTATGTAGTGGAAGTTATGTTCAAAGTTACGAGTTTCAAGGTAATATTCAGATGTTTTGATTTCGAAATGTTATAACTTTGAAAGTGTTATGATTTTGGAAAAGGATATATCTGAAATGAAAATGATATCGCATTGATTTGGTTTTGAAAGGCAATGATATTTGGTTTTAGAGTATAAATTATTTTGAAATGACCGTGGTTTTATAATAACGTTTGGTTGTTAAAGAAACCGGGATCGAAAATTGTCATACTCTCTGCCAACTCCGAAAACCACTTTAACAACCGTGTACGCGGTGAATGAAGTAGGATGGTGGCAACGTTCTATTAAGCTATATACGTGGACCCGACACCCGTGAGTTGGCATAAGGTGGCTAAAACAGAAGCGATTCTCGGGCCAAAGAGGTAGCCCCTCTTATCGGACACACTCCTTCGATATTATACCCTGACTTTTGGATTGATTCGATGGCCACTTTTGATTTTTTATTTTGGGGCTGTGGCTCGAGGTGGGCGGTAGCAGCTGCTACGCGTTACCACCAACCCGGATGCGTAGTTGGTATATCTACCCTAACATTGCCTTGTTGTGTCGTGTCACCTACCCTAGCGGGCCTTGTACAAGTTTGATTTGTGTCGTACTTATGGAGTATCCTCTGGTAGCCTTCCGATCAGGAGGTATTGCGGTACTGTATAGACTATTGGCACTATTATGTGTTAAAGTGGAAAATGTAAAGCTTTAACTCTATTTAAAAGTTAATTTATTTTACTAATAAACATTATTATAACAGCAAAATATTTCTACATACTAAATAGTTTAAAGGATCCTTAGGAGATGTGAATTCCGAGCATCTCTTAAGTTACTGCACTCACATTAGACACTGGATAGGAGATGTCAAATCCCGTAAACATCTCTGATGCCGTTCCACTTATATTATTTACTATTGATTTAACTTACATAAGATCTTTTAGTTTTGACTCGAGTGTTTTGTCTTTTCAATTCACTCGGGTCAGTCTGAGCATTTCAGGGTTTAAAGATCTTATTTCTGGAGGACGAAGATGGAGATAGCATTAATATTATTTACAATATTATTCCACTACACTCGTACTATTCCGCTGCATTGTTGATTTTTATTTTCTGGTATGTGTAACTCTGATTCTATATTGTATCTACATAATCAAATGTTTTGTAAACAGCTTCATGAACTGTTGTTTGATTATTATATTTTATCGTTTTGCTGCAAGATTCTATTTTGTTTTTTTCTTTCTCTTCTTTTTCTTATTTACCCCAATAACAATCCGCCCTTCTGTATGGTTTGAGTCGGCACGTGTGTCTGCTTAAACGTACAAAAAGGCGGGACATTACATTCCTGGAAAATTATTTCTTTATATGTAAAATATAATTTAGGTAAAAATAATTTCATTCACCTCATTTTAAAATAATATAATGTCAACTTGCCTCATTTAAGTGTTTAGAAACCCATATCGATCACATGACATCCCACGCACCGACCAGATTTCATAAGCAACTGAACGGATAAGTAAACAAAATATAAAACATCTTATAATCGCTAACATATACGCGCTCGTATATATAATACGCTCAAACTCAATCTAGTTTGCTACTGACCCTATCTGTATTGAGTACCCATCAAAGCCTAGGTGTTACCAAAATCCAAACTTTGATACCAGGTGTAAAGGCCCAAAAATCCACCCAGTTCAAGCTGACAATAAACCGCACATGTCCAACCTAAACTGAATGGAAAACCAGATCTTTATGGGAAAGAAAGAAGATAAGAAGAGAAAGAGGAAGAAGAGAGAAAGAGAAAGAAGAAGAAAAGGAGAAGAAGAAAGAGAAGAAGAAAGAGAAGAAAGAAGAAAATGAAAGAGAAGTAATTAAACAATTCCAGGATCTCACAATCGCAGCGGAAATATATACAATATCATATCAATGATCTTACAAAACAGAAACTATAATATGATATACATACATCAATCAGAGTACAACAATCAAATCATAATCATTAACCTGAAGAGTTACAATAACCTGTCCTCATAAATGCTAATAATTCAAACAACAATGCAGCGGAAAATAAACATATATATGGAATACGACCAGATCCAACTCGTCTGCTGAAGCTCCAAAGCATTCAAATCTAAATCTGTAAATATACTCGGTCTGACCCGAGCATTGAAAGGGAAGAACACCCATATCAATCTGGTAAACCAACGTGAGGAAAAAGATCTCAACTGAATTTATTTTAAATTTATAAAAGTGTTCTTTTATCAAAACAAAGGTATCTCATGGGACACGCCTGCACATAAACACAAACGAGATGTTACCTTATGATAACCAAAACATTTCATATCAAATCCTGTTATATTGTACTAGTGTCTAGTATACAAATAATAATCCAAATAGCCGAAATTGTTGCCATTATTAAATTCCAGCATACTAGGCTCTATAAACAAAATGGCAGGCACGTATTAGAGATTGGATTTCATACAAACGACAAGGTAATGGACTACCTTTCGTATAGTACATCTCTAGAAAAATGCACCTAGGGTCCAGATACTGAACGCCTAAACCAATATAGAGCCGGCCTACCCCTTCCATCTGGATGGTACTGAATATGACATCATAATGGTCGTTCCCGACCTATCAATGGCCACAACATGTAACACTTGAATACATAGCGTAATCTAGAAAGGTGATGACCATATCCTTATAGGTGTGACCCACATAGCCCTGCCGCTTTTACCCTATTTCTATCACTTTTGGGTGACGAGGCACAAGGTCACAATTACCTTTCACATAGCACATTTCACTTTGAATGCCATATTGCCATTATTTCAATCATTATTTCCTTTCACGAACATACAACCTCCGAGCTCTTACATCTTAGAGAAGGGTGTTAAGTTAAGAGAAGTTGCCTTCTCCGCCACCAAACAGATGTACATTTGTAAATGTCAACGATGTAATGTCAAAAATGCAATGTCAGACATCCATCCATATAGTTTGTCCAGGAATAGGACAAACCAAAGGTACTCTCCTACCACATCCTATGGGGAATTACCCTTAGAATTAGTAGCGAGAAGTCCTTGCATATCGTAGATTTTCATCATGATGCACTATTACCATCATAAATATGATATGGTAAATTGCACCTTAAAGGACTAGTGGCAAGTAGCCCTGCATCATGAACATCTCCGTCTTCAAAATCATAACCATAAACCTGCACTTTCGAAGGCATACATTGGTCCAAAGTGGTTCTCGGATAAATCTGACCCATGTCTCTCTGAACCAACAACGACAGAAAGGCCAATATTTGATAATTGGTTATTTATCTATTAAAGCAACAATAACATCCAACACTATAAGCAACCACTAGGCCCATTTAATTAATCTTTATTTAATTAAATCATTTTCCAAATATTTACTTAAAATTATCTTTAGAAAGATATATCTTCAAAAACCATTTCAATCTTACAATATTGGAAAAACATTTCCATATGCTTAATCAACAGCATAAGTATATTCACAAATCAATTTATTTTCAACACTTATAAAATATCTTCATATGCTTAAATTCATAATAAGCATATTTAAAAAATCATTTTAGGAAAGTTTTATATTTTTCAAAATACACTTTATTGGGTCAAAATGAATATTGCGTAAAACACCGTGATGATAACCCTATAACATTAGTATAGGGATTCGATTAAAAATGTAAACATCCGGTATACTATATAAAACATTTCCTTTAAGAAATCATTTACTATAATAATAGTGTTATAGCCATGCCTTCCATACTTTCCCGAAAACATCTATTACAACAATAAATGTTGAAATCTATGTTTTCGATATATATCACATTTTGAAACATTTTTCAACTATTAAAATTCCATTTGGAATTATCACTTCCCAAAACATCACTTTAAAACGATACTTTACTTTTCAAAGCCATTAATTTCTTCAAAACAATCCTTTGCAAGATTGTTAAACTCTTAAAAAGTCGAATAAAATTCCTTTATATAAAAATCCACATTTAAATCTCAACAAAAATCATTTCCATATTTATAAAACTATGTTTATACATATCCTATCTGTTTTATAAAATCATTTTTTATAAATTCTATTTATAACACATTCTTTTATAAAAACTTGTTTCACTTTTAAAATCTATTTATAAAGCCATTTCTTTATAGGTATAATTTATTTATAAAAATTCATTTATAACATATTTCTTTATAAAATCTATTTATTTATAAAATATATTCATAAATCTATTTACCAAATAAACTTCAAATCCATTTATAACATATTTATAAATCAATGTATAACATATTTATAAATTCATTCCTTTTAATAATTTAAAATTTATTAAAAACGTATACTTTCAAAATCATTTGAAAAAGCTTTTCAATTTAAAATCACTATTTTCAAGTATTTCAAAAATGCTAAAAAAATAAGCCCCAGTGCTACCATAACACCAAATACGCAAACAAATACATGTCATCAATTATGGCATCCAAACACATCATATATCAAAATATATGAAAATAAAATCAACAGTGTGAGGAATCCTATTGGATCCCTCTAACATGTCCATCTGCATCAAATATAGCATAAAAGCATATAAACAAAAATCAACCGCTTTGAGGCGGGATTCGTATACAAAGGGTCATCCGCTCATACATAGGAACGTATAATGTCTCATCCACACCAATAGGCGAGAATATATCCAAACCAACTAACTAATATAATATATCATCCAAATAACCATCAATCATCATAAATAAATTTATTCCCACTTATATAAAATAGAAAAATAAGCATAGGGAAGAAGTTGTGAAAAAATTTAGTCTTAGGGATAGCAAGTTTGCTTTTTAGTCTGAAGGGAAATTGTTACTATAAACAGAAAATGATAGTTACAACTATCATTCTGTGATTTATACTACCTTCAGCCTAAAAAACAAACTTCTTGTCCCTAAAACTAAATTTTTCTGCAACTTTTTCCTTAAGCCTAAAATCCCTTATATAAAATATAAGTGAGTCAGAGAGGTGAGTTTACTCACAAAAATATCAGAAATCGCCTAAGCACTCCATATTGAATTAAAATTGAACGGTCGTTCAATTTAACTCAAAATTTCTATGAGCTCTGAATTTATCTTATCCAACTCCATAGCGTAGTGCTCGTTGATAGGAACGCAACGCAACTTGTCATGCTCGAAACATACCTCGTATAAGAAAGTAATGAATTTATGAGAGTAACGAGATAATTAATATTTAATTAACTTAAATATAAAATAATTAAAAACTTAACTTCCCACTGTTAAATTTTTTGTTTCCCTCCTTCAGCTTCTAGGCCGCCTTCTTCCTTTGTTTCTGTTTTTTATACGTGACGTCGCGCTTGCTAATCGAAGACGCACCACCACCTACGAATGCAGCACGCCAGCCGAACCCCCAAGCGCGACCCATGCCGGCGCCGCCTCCGCCTAGAACCACACACTCGCATGCGCGCGTATACATGAGGGATTGGTTCCCTGAACCCTAATTGGCTGACGCGAATGGAGGTGATTTTCAGTCGCCTTGGCTTGCCGTTTCATCCATAGGATAGTTTCGTATCGTCGCCCGCTACGTTTGCGTAATTGAAGTCATTAGCTAATTTTGTCTCTAGCGGATTCGATCAACATCGATTGTTGGATGGAAATAAATTAACAGCGGCTGGAAATCTTATTTAGGGTTAGGTTTACATATGAGAGAAAGTAAGGGCTATTTATAGAAGATTTCCCAACACTATTCATCCATGAAAATTCCGAACTCCGAACGAAGCATGCCGTTGGACGTTTTATATGTTTACCCCTATTCTAAACACAATGGAATATATATCGGGATCCAATTTCATCATATACAAAAGATAAATTTCTAAAATCAAATTATTTTAATTAAAATTCCTTTAATTAATTTCTATGCGTTTCAAACTCGCACGACCAAACGATAAGTCCAATCGAATACGAAATTCGACAACATATTATAATTCACTATTATGGATGCAATAAAAATGGTTTCGTCGAAATCTGAGATAGTCTCAAAAATGAATGTTTTTATACGTTAATTAAAACATGAAATTTCCAATTTTCATTTATTCAATTTTATATCTATTTAAAAGTCTAGTAACTTCATTCTAATTAAAATAGAATTTAAATCAACTTTATAAATCATTTTCATTCATTTTAAATTCAAGATTCATTTATTAAAAAATTCCGTATATTAAATTAAACAATTTAATTATCGCATAAATCATTATATTCGAAATATAAGTTATTTAACTTAAAAAAATTAAATTTTCAACATTTAAAATCAATTAAATATTCTAAAATCAAATGATTGAAATTTTGGGTCATTACAGCAAGTATATACAATGAATATAATGCGGAAGTGAGCTCCAAATGCGAAGCATAAGCCATCCACACCTACTAATCACTTAACAAACAATAAGAACAAGTATAAGGGAAGTAATATCAATATATAGCATGTACTAATATAACATCTATATGCAAATATGGTAAATGTAACAAGAGAAACTGTTAACAAATAATATCCATCCAATTAATTCATAACCATGTCAATTTACATTTTCCAATGTCAATATTTAATTTATTAAAGCCACTACGATGTACATATACCATCCGTACGCAAAACCATACCCGATCGCTCACTCGATCACGTAATTTCACTTTCGAAATAGTATCGTTCGCATGACCACTTTAGTGCGGACTCAGACCCAGTTCTTTGATTTGAAAACGTCATTCTCCTTGCATAGTCATATACTATGAATCAACCAAAAATCCATATCCAGTGTTCGTCATCAAGAATCGAATGAAAAATCTTAACTCAGATCGGTGTAAATCACGTCGAAATCATATATTCGATTCTGGATCAAACAGTTATGCGAAAAAATAATATACGTACAACTTACGTATTTATTTCAATTGGTCCCTCAGTATTTAGATTGTTGTATTTACATTCATTTATTCATTATCACTATTCACATTGCTTCATTCACATTCATTTATTACTTAGTATATTCCTTCAATACTAATACCACTTAAAAATCATTCCGTCAAAATTTATATTTAGCAACATTTCATTCCATATTCAATTTACTTAGTATGTTTTCTTTAATACTAACAGCACTTAACAACCATTCCATACGATTATTTACTTTAGTTTATTATAAACATTTTATACAAAATCATTAATGTTTATTATTACTTCACAACTTTAGTTCATATTCAATTCTATCAAACAACACTCCAAACATATTCAATACATTTTACAACTTAAGTTGAATTTCATTTTATAACTCGAGTTCATATTCGTTCTATCAATTCATTTTATAACTTAAGTGGAATTAATTCATTTTACTTATTCATCTAATTCATTTCAATCCAATTCAATTTCGTTTAATCTTTCTTAAGTTAAAATTCATTTTATTCAATTCATTCCACTAACCCAATTTATGATTTTCATTCCTTAATATTCCAACGAATTTAGAAATTTATTTTAACTTTTCCCTTTCAAATTCATAAGTTGTAAACTTATTTCTTATCCATACCATCTTCAGAGTTCAAAAACTTGTTATGTTTCGCAAAAATTTAGATATAAATATTCAGTAGTTTAAACACACGGTTTAATTTCAAATCATTTTGAAATCATATATATATATACATACACACACATAACTCCTTGATATATCAAATTTCACTTTTGGAATCTAAAAATAAATCTGTTTTATCAAAACAAAACTTCAATTGAAAATCACTAAGGTAGCAATTTATCACTTAGAAATTCAAAAACGAATACCGATGATGCTGCAGTCATCACCAGAATTATTTTTCAATGATTAAAGTGAGTTCAATGCTATCTATCTCTTTAAATTCCATTTTAAATATTTCTAACCCAAAATATTTTCAAAATAATACTATTATTAATTTTTCCAAGCCTTTGAAAAATAATTACCAAATTTATAGGACTTAAATTTTCAAATTCCGGGTTTAAATCCATTTTTATTTTCAAATAATATTTATAAATATAGTTATGCAATTTCGTTTCTTTTCCATTCATAAATCACATTTATAAATCATAAGTATAAAATATCACTTCTTATGTAATTCAATTTACAAATGTTTATCTTTGTTTAGATTATACCAACTTTCGTTAGATCAACAAACAACAAATGATAATTATCAAATATTATCATTCATTAACAACCAAGCACACTATGTATAAAGACACTGATTTCTAAAAAAAATTCCTTATATATAAAAAATATAACGTAATTCATCCAGTTCTCAAAACAGTACTGTATCGATTTTCCTTATTCAAGTGTTTAGAAACCCATTTCGATAACGTGGCGTCCCACGTACTGACCGGAACTCATAAGCCACTCAATAGATAAATTAACACAATGGGTAAGCCACTCAATAGATAAACTAACAAAATACAAAATATTTTTATATTACTAACAAATATACACTCAAAACTCATCCTAGGGTCATGTTTACCCCATCCAAAATGAGTAAATTCCCAACAAAGCTTAGGTATTCGTTCAACCTAAGCTTTGATACCAACTATAATAACCCGCTTTTCCGTACAGTTCAGGTTGATAATAAACCACACATACCTAAGCCAAATTGAATGGAAAGACGAATATCTATGGGAAGAAGAAGAAAGAAGAGATAAGAAGAAGAGAAAAAGAAACTAAATCTATCACAGAATCTTCACAATCGCAGCAGAACAACATATAATATAATATCAATGAACTTTACAAAAAAAGAAACTGTTATATACATACACTGATCAGAGTACAACAACAAATCACAATCAGCGGTCTAAACAGTTACAACTACCTGTCCTTCCAAATGCTGATGATTTCAACAACAAACAACGGAAAATAAACATATACGTAAATACGACTTGAAGACCTCTAACCCCTCTCCTGAGCTCCAATGCATCCAAAGCTATTTGTAAATATAATCGGTCTGATCCAAGCATTATAATAAAATAAAACCTGAGTCAATATGGTAAACCAACATGAGAAAACACACCGAACTAGATTTTTAAAGTTAGAGAAAACTTTTCTAAACCTAAATGTAACTCGTAAGATTATGCCGCGCATAAACATGGATGGGTTTTTACCTTACGGTAGCCAAAACATTTCATATGAAATCCACTGACATTACAATAATGTTCAAAATACAAATACTTATTAATCATAGCCAAAATTGTTACATTATTAAATTCCAGCATACTAGGTTTACAAATAAAAATCGAAGACCCGTAGTGGATAATGGATTCCAACTATGAAAGGGTAGGGGTCTACCCGTTGAATCTGTACACCATTAGATAAAATGTACGAGAGGTTGCAATCGCACCTCAGCTACTTAGGACCGGCACTACACCTAACTGGATAGCACCGAATATAATCACCTCTTGGTTGCAATCAAATAACCACAATGGGCCCGAAGAATAAATAGAGACATCGACACTAGACCTTGGGATGATCTTACCCCTGCCGCATGTGTCTGCTTTAGTCATTTTCCTGTTTGATGAGGCTTGAGGCTACGTTTACCTTTAAATAGCACATGGAAGGCTAACATTACCCTCTAGGCAATAATGCAATGCCAGCATCCATCTGTAAAGAACCGGGATTTTCAACCCTCGAAAATCGACATCAATACGTTTACCTTATAACATGCCGAATATTCAAGTGCTAAAAATACTGATTCATTAGGGGTAAAGAAGAAAAGGTGGATGAAGAAATAGGAAACAATAACACAGAATCTCACAATCGTAGTGAAACCAAATTATATAATAACTGATTTTTTAAATACAAGATTTATAAGTTTCCATACTTACAATCATCAGAGTATAAAAATAAATACATCAATTTGGACAGTTATAATAACTTGTCCTCATACATAACTCACACATCAGGAATAACCAAGTACGTGATATATATATGTCTGGACTCCTCTAACTCGTCTCCTGAGTTCCATAGCATTCTAACCAGAATCAATTAGTTGGTCTGACTCAAGTGCTATAATTAAATAATGCCCGAGTTAGCCAGGAAAACCAGCATGAGAAAACACACTCAATTTGAATTATTAGAGTTATCAAAATCCTTTGAAAACAAAGGTATCTCGTAAGACCGCTTTACACTTAAGCACGACGGATTTTTCTCTTACGATAACCAAAACATTTCATAGAAAATCCAATGATATTATAATAGTGTCTAAATACAAATACTTATTCAAATAGCTGAAATTGTTATATTAGTTAAATTCTAGCATACTAGGCTCTACAAACAAAACCGTAAAGGCATATATTGGTGAATGGATTACATACAATGATTGTGGTACTGACCATCATAGTACACCTGTAGAAAAATATACCCAGGACCTCGCTGTGATCCCCAGCTACACAAGACCGTCCTACCCCTAACCTGGATAGGACCGAATATGTTATCACCCCGGGGTGTTAAAAAAACGAGTGCTCCCTTTTCATGCACAACCATGTCCATAATATATATATATATATATATATATATATATATATATATATATTTGAGGATATCTAGAAAAGTGATACATACCCTAATTAGGTGTGACCCACTTGGCTTTACTAGATCTCCCTATTTTAGTCATTCTCGGTTGATGAGGCTTGAGGCTACGATTACCTTTCATGGATAATTTCACTTAGAATGCTCATCGTCATTCAATGATAATGTTCTGATAGCATTTGTCCGTATAAGTTGTCCTAAGTCTGGACAAGCCAAATCACCATCTTCACTATCTTCACGGTATCCATTCGTAACATTCAAACTGGATCGAAGTGGTTTTCGGATGACTAAATATGATCTCGGTCTCTTCAAAACGATTAACGAAATTAGCCAATATTGATAGTCGGTTATTAAACTATTAAATAACATCCCTAAGAAGTCACTAGGTCCATATTATAATTCTCCAAATTTATTTTCAAAATATCTTTATAAGATATATATTCAAATATTTTTCAAATTATCAATATTTGAAAACATTTTCGAATACTCGCTTCCATAACAGGATATTTCCACCCGTAAGTCACTTCAACACTCAGTGAAATACTTCCAGCTTCGATTTATAACTGTTACTTAGAAAATATCTCGATATAAATCTTCGTCTCTAAATATTTTCAAAAACCATCATTTTCTCATTAGGAAATTATTATAATCTATTTTCTCGAAATCATTTCTAATATCAATACTTAAGAGTTTTTCTTATCTTGTTCCTACATTTCTCGAATTTATATTTATTCCTTTACATTTCCTAAAGTCGATTATACTCATTTATAATATCCTCTATCCATCTACGACTTCTAAAAATGATATCTGTTTTCCACATCTCGAGAGAGTTTATGTAACGACCTGGATTTTTCTTTCATTAATTTTGAATATTTAAATGGTTTAAATATTGGATTTGGAATTATAATTGAGTTAGAAAGTTTTTAAAACTGAAACATCAAGCAATTTCGAAAAATTTTGAAACCATAAATTTAATCGATGCGTTAGAAAGCGATCTGGAGCACAGTCTCGGAATTCATTGAAACTAGTTCCATTGGATCCGTAATAGTGTAGTATTATTGAATTTCAAATTTTGCAATGCTTGGAGTTACCATTTGTTCGTACGGGATATAAACGCACTGAATTTAATATCAATAATTCAATATAATAATTGGGTCCAAAAAGCTATCTTCTCCATACGACTGAATTAGGACTTGAAACCTTTTGTATTGCGTTCAAAATAGGGTATAATATAACGAACGCCTAGCGGCACGCCTCGATAGGGATCGCAGACTTTAAGTTACAAAATCGAGACTATTTGAAAATTTATATTATATTATATTATATATATATATAAGTGATTGATAATATTTCAATCACCTCATTTCCCCTTCACCTCAGTCACTATATATGACCGATTAAAACACGCCAGCTCCTTACTTTAAATCACGTTATCCCTCTTCTCTCTTTCAGCTCAAATCGAGGAAAGATCATATTCAATTTGTTTAAATCCCTTCTCTTCCTTCCTAAGAGAATGAATTCATTCAAAAAAATAGATAAATAAAAAATATGCCGATCGAAATCGAATTTGTTCAACATTAATAATCGAAAAAAGGGAAAGGTGCTGTGATTGAGTCACAAGCTAAGGTGGGCGATGGAGGCACGATGCTAGACTGAGCGACGAAGGGGAGTCGACCTGCTTGCATGTGGATGAAGCTGGGAACTCGACTTGGGCTCATGCATTGCTAGAGATAGATGGGGATTGGGAGGTCACGATTTGATGTTTGTTCGATGGCAGAGGTGCGACATAAGCAACAGTTGTAGTGGTGGCATGTAGATTGAAGTGGTTGATGTTATTAATGTTAGTGACAAGTGCGGTTTAGAGGAGGTTAGCGAAGCTTGGTATGGGGTGTGATGCTGCAGGCACTAGGCGAAGATGAGGTAGTTGGAAATTTGAAGGCATCAGATGTAGCAAAAGGGAGGAACACGCACGAATTTTGGTTTGGAGATCGTGGTGGCAACGGTGGCACGACGTAGTAGGAGGGGAGAAGAGTGTTCGTCGATGGCGGAGTGGCTCAGGCACATGGTGTCGAAGTGGAACATTGGAGGGGGCTTTGCGTGAACGAGATGGTGGAGGTATTTTCTATAGCTAAATTGAAATTGTATATTCAATTATTTAAATTTCAAAAAAAAAATTAGATAGCTAATAAAATTACATACGAGGTTCAAATTTGGTGAAAACAAATTGAATCTAGTCCATAGCTACGGAATCTACGCAATAGAATCAAAAATTGGAATGATCTGCAAATAAAAAATCAAGGTGAGAATTTCTTACTCATTTCGATTACCACATTTAAATTCAAATTTTTAAATTTAAATTATTGGATGCCTGATTGGATTGATGAATTTTAATTATCTGTTGGATGATTATATAATATATATAGTAGTATATATATTAGTAGTTGGATTGATATTCCCGCATATTATAGTGGATGAGACCCTATGCGCCCGCATAATAGCGGATGACTCTATATACCACGATATCCCCCTCGAAGTGGGATTGGTACTTTTATTGTTGTTTAACATCTGTTGGTGCTGGAAAATAGGTTGGAGGGATCCAACTATATTCCTTAAATATATTTAGCGTTTTTCATATATATAAAATATATAATGAGATTGAATAATTTGCTGGATATTGTGTGTTTTAAAATGTTATAACAGCATGGGAATTGATTTTGGTATATTAAATACTATAAATATTATTTGAACTGTTAAGGAATTAAAAGGAGATTTTTAATATAAAAATATGTATATCGAAATTTGGATTAGCTAAAATAATTGATTTGAATAAGCAATGATTGGTTTTTGATCGTACTAAAATTAAGTAGAGATTTTAGAATAAATTATATAAAGGAATTTTTAAGACTGGGTTTTAAAATGATATTCAGGAAATAATAGGGAAAGATGTTGAAATCGATATTAAAATAGACTGGCAAAAATAAATTGAATTTTATAAATGAGATTATTTTTAGTGAAACTCAAAGGAGTTATAAAAAAAATTATAAACGATGTTTATGGATAATGGAAATCGATATCAGATGATAAATTTGGAATAATATTTACAGGGAGAATTTATATTTGAATATGGAAATAGGATGAGAGAAAAAAATAGTCTACACTATTTTAAAGTTGAAATGGTTAGGGAGATCGAAATAAAAGCGATGTGTTGGAAATCGGAAGGAACTTAAAAAATTAAATCGGTTGTTGATATCTTAAAATATATTTTTAATTTTTATGAAGTTAAGTGTTTTTTAAAGGAAAATTTTATTTATGAAAACTATGAATTTTAAACTAGTACAATTGTAATAAATCGAAAAGTGGATTCTTCATATATTTAATATTTACTTTAATAAATTCTAAATCTTAAAAATTAGCTTTGGAGATTGATTTGTTTATCTAAACACGAGTATTGATGTTTATAAAAAGCGTTTCAATAATTTATAAAATTACTTGAACATGTCTTAAAAATAAATTATTATTATTATTTAAATACTTATTATATATATATATAGTTTTGTAATGTTTTAAATTTATTTATAAACCATCTCGAAAGTCTGGAAATGAGGTGATTCGGTATATGAGATTCATAGGAAAATTCTCAAAATGGAATTGGGAAAAAGTAAAAAAAAATTCGAAGAAGTTAAATAAAAGTGAACTTCGAAAAATGAAACAAAATTCATAAAAGAAGTAGAAAGGGAGATTAGAATTATAAGTAAGTATATTTGACTTTAGAAATATTGACGGGAATTATTTATAAAATTCCGGAATTTATAGAATTCATTATAAATTAGTCAATGAATTTACAAATAAATTGTAAATGATTTTGAGAGAAAGAAATAGGAAATAAATGGAATAGTTCCAAATGTTAAATATAAAATGAAGTGGGGAAAATATTCTAAGTATTGGAAAGTGTGAAAATATTCCATTGAAAATATAAGGATTTGAAACTGTTTTCAAATGTTGAAGCACTGAAAGTAATATCTTATAAAGATATTTTGAAATAAATTTTGGCAAACTTGAAATAAAGCCTGATGTCTGCTTTTGGATGTTTATTGATAGCTAAATAACCAACTATCAATTTTGGCCAATTTCGTTAATCGTTTCGAAGAGATCGGAATCGGATTTAATTATCTGAAAACCACTTCGATCTGGTTTGAACGTCACAAATAAATACTGTGAAGATGATGAAAATGGCGATTTGGTTTGTCCATACCCAGGGCAACTTGTATAGACGAATTCTATCAAAACATCATGATTGGAGGACGGTGAGCATCCTATGTGAAAATTATTTTGAAAGGTAATCATAGTCTCTAGCTTCATCAACCGGAATGACTGAAAATCAAGGGTTATGCGGTAAGGCTAAGTGGATCATACCCAATTAGGTTATGTTATCACCTTCTAGATACCCTTAGATATATTATATTATGGATATGGTTGCATGCAAAAGAGCTCTCGGCAAGGTTGGGAACACCAAGGGTGACAACATATTCGGATCTATCTAGGTTAGGGATAAGGTCGGTCTTGTGCTGTAGGGGATCCCAGCGAAGTCCTTGGTACATTTTTCAAGACGTGTACTGTGATAGGTAGTACCCCAGTGCCTAGTCATTGTATGGAATCCATTCTTCAATAAGCGCCGTACGGTTTTGTTTGTGCCCAAGTATGCTGAAACATGAGATGCAAGCATTTTAGCTATTTCCTATTCACTTGGTTTAGATTATAATATCAGAGGGATTTGATAAAAACATGTTTTGGTTATCGTAAGGTAAAACTTGTTGTGTTTACGTGCGACGTGGTCTTACGAGATACCTTCTTTTCAAAGGATTTTGATAAAAGTTAATAATTCAAATTGAGTGTGTTTTCTCATGCTCGTTTTCTAGACTGACTCCGGTATTACTTCATTATAATGCTCGAGTCAGACCGAGTATTACAGATTCAGAATAGGATGTTATGGAGCTTAGGAGACGAGCTGGATGACAGAGACTTATTTCCGTATTTAATTTTATGTGAGGATAAGTTATTAAACTGTCCAGATTTTTTTGTCTATTGTACTCTGATAATAGGATGTATATTAACAGTACAGCTCTTGTATTTGAAATCTGTTATTATATTTTGTATTTTGTTTCGATGTGATTGTGAGAGTCTGTGTTGTTTTCTATTTCTTCTTCTATCTTTTCTTCTTTACCCCTAATGAACTAGTGTTTTCGGCACTCGATTGCTTGGCATTCTATACAGTGGACGTATTGATGTCAATTTTCGAGGGTCGAAAATCCTATTCGTTACAGTTGGTATCAGAGCTGAAGGTTAAGCGTGAACCTTGGCTCTAGTGGGATTACTCATTAGAGATAGCGTCAGTAGTGCCCTAGAATGAGTTTGAGTGTATTATTAGACATGAGCGCACATTTGTTAGTGAATTTTTTTTAATTGTGTTGGTTGATTTATTGAGTGGCTTATGAATTCTGGTCGGCACGGTCCGTAACTGTATCGATAAGGGTTTCTAAACACTTGAATAGAATAAATCAACATAGTATTGGTTTGGAATGTGGTAAACGGGTTAATTTTACCCAAAGATATATTTCTATATAAAAGAAATAATTTTCTGAAAATTATTATATATAGTTGGAGTGTTTGGATGAAAATATTATAATCAAATAAGATTATAAAATTGGAATGGTTTATATAACTAAATTAAAATTTGTATAAGTATAAATTATACAAATAGATTATAATTAAAAATGGATTTAAACCAGAATCTGGAAAATTATATCCCGGGACGTTTGGAAAAATCGGTTTTTCAAAGTGGTGTGGAAAATAATAATAATAAGAGTATTATTTTGGGAATATTTTAGAAAGAAAATTGTTTTAAAATGGATTTTGGAAGTTCTATACCATTGAACTCACTAAAGTCGCTGGAAAATAATTACGATGATGATCGCGACATCACCGGTGTTTATTTTCGAGTTTATAAGTGATGAGCTACTGCTATAGTAAATTAAAATGGAAATTTTTTTTTGGTAAACAATTGTTGTTTTTGAAAATTTGGAAAGGAATTGTGTTGGATAAAATCAGGTTGACATTGAAAATTTCAAAGAAATGGTTTGTTAAACCCAAAAGGTATATATTGGTATCGGAATGATTTAAAATATCAGAAAATAACTTATGAACTTATAAATGGTGAATGATTTTAAAAAAATATGGAAATTGAATTTGGAAATAAATTTTAACTTGATTAACTTAAAATGAATGAAGTATAACTTGAGCAAAGTTAAATAAAATTTGATTGGAAATGGTATCGATTGGGATTGAGATATAATAATAAATGGGATTCAACTTAAGTTAAGTTGAAGGAGTTAGATTTTATAAATTTAATTGATTGTGAGTGGAATAAATTAGTGAAGTGGACTAATTAAATTTGGGATGTGACTAAATTGAATCAAAAGGAATTGGAATTTAACATAGGCAAAGGTTAAGGAAAATAAATTAAATGAAGTGATTAAAATAAATGAAATAAAATAATTATAATGTGATGAAGTTAACTAAATATAAGCGAATGATGACTGTGTGTAAGGGAATGGAACAAATAAATATAAGTAAGGAAGTGTTGAAAATTTTGAATTTTGAAATTGGAATTAAATTCTTACTTGACTAAATGGAATGAATTAAAAATAAAATTATTTGGAACGAAATTAATTGAATTATGAATAAATTTGAATATGGTTCGGAAATATTGGTTAATGGAAATTGAAATTGAAATTAATTTGAATTGGATTGGTTTTAAAACCATATTGAATGGAATATATAAACTTGGATTGTTAAGTGACTAACTAACTATAAGTTACAAAAATTTAAATGGAATAAAATTTGAGTGAAAATTTGGGAATATGAATAAATAAATTTGAATAGCTTATAAAATTTGAAATTAATGGAATAAGTATATATTTAAGCTGCTAAGTGATGTAAATCTTAAGTTAAAAATAAAATGTGAACGAGTATAAAATTGATGAAAATGTGAGAAAATAAGTTGTGTAACTCATAAAAATTGGAAAACAGAATAGAGAAACCAATATAAAAATGATTGGATGTTCTAGTAAAGAAATTAAAAAAATCCAAACCTAGATTATAAAATAAAATTGAGCTCAAGTAAATTAAGTAAAGTTATTTTTGAAATAAAATCGGATATTGAAATTGTAAAATGGAAGTGAACTAATTAGATAAAATAATTGGTTAACTGAATATGGAAGTGGAATTTAACTTGATTAATTAAAATGGATTGTGAATTGAAACTGAAGTTGAATAAGGAACTTGAGTAGTAAATAAAATTCGACTTATATATAAGCTGATTAAATATATGTTGAATGTGATCAAATAAATGTAATTGGATTGAAATAAAAATGGCTTTGGTTATAAATAAATTCAATGTAAGTGTAAATAAATTGAACATGGCCTTGAATATTATTCGAGAATGAATTTGAGTATGAAATTAAAATCTGATGTGGATATGAATGGAATGCAAATGAATGGGTTGAATTTAATGGAATAGAATTCAATATAAATTGATTTGGAATCAATTTAAAATAGCTATAAACTAAAATGGTTATTTTATTAAATAAATATCATCAAATTTGCATGGAAATTTGTCATTGACGTGAACGGAAGTAAAGGAAATTCTGTAAATTAATAGGAAGTAGATAAATTGATTTTTCAATCAAATTGAAATGGAGATGAAACTCTTTGGTATAAATATGAATTGAATGCAATAAATTGAGTTGGAAATCATTTGAATTGAATGAAGTGGCGCATAAATGGATTTTGTAACCAATGACTAAATATGTAAACCCTAAAATTGCATGTACCGTCTAAAACACATGATATACCATGTTTGGATTCGAAATCTATGTGTTTCCACTGTTTAATGAATGTAAAGTTGTTAAGTTTCATGTTTGTGTTACTTACGTGGTTAAATTGACTAAGTACCGATACCCGGAGGCTATTGGGCTAGAGTTGGATTGCGCAGTTGCCTATAAAATAAGCCGCTTACTTAAAAACGCTAAAATAAGGTACATTTTCGGATTAAATACCGCAAATATATAAATATTGATATACACTTTTGTTACCTGACATGTAGGACAATGCATACATTTTTATCTCTCTTGTTATATTGAAAAAGGTCCTTCATAGAAGGGCGACTCTGCCAAAAAAATTCGAAAATTTAGAAAGTTAGAAAATTTTGAAAATTTTGTTAAATAAAAAGTTGATGTTCAAATTGAAATTGAGATCAGAGATTTTGGTTGAAGAATGGAAACTAAATGTTTTGGATAGGAATAAGGGTTAGAAAAGTGAATGTCGAGTTTTAACTAAGTGAGATTTGAATAAGTATTGGGTTTGGAGCATTTTTCCCGAATTAGCAATTTCGGGGACGAAGTTTTTTAAGGAGGGAGGAATGTAACGACCCGGTTTTTTCTGTCGTTAATTTTGAATATTTAAATGGTTTAAATATTGGATTTGAAATTATAATTGAGTTAAAAAAAATTAAAACTGAAGTTTCAAGCTATTTCAATTTTTTTTGAAATCATCAATTTAATCGATGCATTAAAAAGCGATCCAGGGCACAGTTTCGTAATTCGACGAAACCAGTTCCATTGGATCCATAATAGTGTATTATTATTAGATTTCAAATTTCATAACGTTTGGATTTACCGTATGATCGTACAGGATATAAACGCATTGAATTTAATATTGAAAATTCAATAAATAATTGGGTACAAAAAGCTCCCGACGATCGAATTAGGACTTGAACCTTTTCCAATGCGTTCAGAATAAGGGTATAACATTATGAACGCCTATCAGCATGCCTTGATAGGGATTCAAGATTTTAAGTTACGAAATTGAGATGATTTGAAAATTTATATTATATATATATATATATATATATATATATGATTGACAATATTTCCATCACCCCTTTTTCCCTTCGCCTCAATCACTGTATATGACCGATTAAAACATGCCATCTCCTTACTTTAAATCACGTTATCCCTCTTCTCTCTTTCAGTTCAAATCGAGGAAAGATCATATTCAATTTGTTTAAATCCCTTCTCTTCCTTCATACAAGATTGAATTCATTCAAAAAATAGATAAATAAAAAATATGCCGATCAAAATCGAATTCGTTCGACATTAAAAATCGAAAAAAAGGGAAAGGGGCTGCGATCAAGTAGCGAGCTAAGGAGGGTGACACGATGCTAAGCTGTGCGATGAAGGGGAGTCGTGACTTGCTTGCGTGCGGCTGAAGCTGGGAACTCGACTTGGGATCATGCATTATTGGAGATAGATGGGGATTGGGAGGTCACAATTTGATGTTTGGTCGATGGCAAAGGTGCAAGATAAGAAACAGTTGTTGTGGTGGCATGCAGATTGAAGTTGCTGCTATTGTTGATGCTAGTAACAAGTATGGTTTGGAGGAGGCCGGCGAAGCTTGGTATAGGGTGCGATGTTGCAGGCACTAGGCAAAGGTGCGATGGTTGGAAATTTGAAGGCATCGGGTGGAGCAAAGGGGTGGAACGCGCGCGAATTTTGTTTTGGAGATTCGTGGTGGCTGCGGTGGCACGACGTAGTAGGAGGGGGAGCACGAGTGTACATCGATGGCGGAGTGGCTCAAGCGCTGGGTGTCGAAGTTGAACAGTGGAAGGGGCTTCGCGCGAACGAGATGGTGGAGGCATTTTCTGTAGCCAAACTAAAATTATATATTCAGTTATTTAATTTTTTTTAAAAATAAATAGATCGCTAATAAAATTTAATAAAATTGCGTAGGAGGTTCAAATTTGGTGAAAACCGCTTCGATCCGATTTGAACGTTACGAATGAATACCGTGAAGATGATGAAGACGGTGATTCGATTTGTCCAGATCCAGGGCAACTTGTATAGATGAATGCTATCAGAACATCATCATTGGAGGACGGTGAGAATTATAAGTGAAAATTGTTCTGAAAGGTAATCATAGCCTCTACCCTCATCAATCAGAATTATTGAAAATCAAAGGTTATGCAGCAAGGTTAAGTGGGTCATACCCAATTAGGGTATGTTATCACATTTCTAGATACTCTCGGATATATTATATTATGGATACGGTTGCATGTAAAATAGCTCTTGGTAAGGGTGGGAGCATCTGGGGTGACAACATATTCAATTCTATCCATGTTACAGATAGGGTCGGTCCTGTGTTGTAAGGGATCCCGGCGAGGTACTTGGTACATTTTTCTATACGTGTACCGTGATAGGTGGTAACCCCATGCCTAGTCATTATATGAAATCTATTCTCTAATAAGCGCCGTACGGTTTTGAGTATGCCTAACTATGCTGAAACATGAGATGCAAGCATTTCAGCTATTTCATATTTACTTGGTTTAGACACTATTATAATATCAGGCGGATTTGATAAAAAAATGTTTTAGTTATCGTAAGGTAAAAACCTGTCGTGTTTATGTGTGACGTGGTCTTAGGAGATACCTTTGTTTTTAAAAGAATTTTGATAAAAGTTAATAATTCAATTAATTGTGTTTTCTCACGCATGTTTTGCAGACTGACTCGGATGTTATTTTATTATAATGCTCGGGTCGGACCGAATATTGAAGATTCAGGATAGGATGCTATGGAGCTTTGGAGACGAAGTGGATGACAGAGACGCATTTTCGTATTTAATTTGTATTTCCGCTTTGTATGTTATGTATTTGAGGACAATTTATTAAACTGTCCATATTTATTATTGTCTATTGTACTCTGATAATGGGATGTATATTAACAGTACAGTTCTTGTATTTAACATCTGTTATTATACATTATATTCTGTTTCACTGCGATTGTGAGACTCTATATTGTTGTTTTTTGCTTCTTCTATCTTGTCTTCTTCACCCCTAATGAAATGGTGTTTTCGGCACTCGATTGCTCGGCATTCTATAAGTGGGCATATTGATATCGATTTTCGAAGGTCAAAAATCCCGTTTATTACAGTTTATAAATAAATAAATAATTTAAATCATTCAAGACTATATATATAATAAAATAAGTATTTTAAAGAATGATAATTTAATTTTGAAACATGTTCAAATAATTGTTTTGGAACACCAAACCCTTTTTAAATAAACATTAATAACTCATTTTTCAATCCATCCTTAAACAAAACTAATTGATTTAAAAAAAATTAAAAAAAATTAGAATTTATTTCAATAAGAACATTTATTTGAATAGTCCACTTTCTAAAATATCATAACATTAACTACTTTAAATTTCCATAGTTAAATAAATAAAATTTCCCTTTTGAACAAA
Organism: Allium cepa; assembly: GCA_030765085.1. Taxonomy (NCBI): domain Eukaryota; kingdom Viridiplantae; phylum Streptophyta; class Magnoliopsida; order Asparagales; family Amaryllidaceae; genus Allium; species Allium cepa. Next base: position 391,313,094 of record CM060939.1, on the reverse strand, counting down.
CCTAATTTCTAAATAAAAAATATATTTAAAATTCCAATAATCAATTTAAATTTATAAATCCCTCTTGTTTCGCGACACATCGATTCCTTTCCAACTCCCTAGCCATTTCACTTTTCAAAATAGATTCTACTATTTTTCCAAAACTATTCTCATATCTCGATAAAATTCACACTATGAATTTTTATTCCAATTTATCAACTATTATCATTTCTCTTATTTATAAGCATCATTTATAAGTTTTATAACCCCTTTGGTTTTTTAAAACTAATGCCATTTATAAAATCTCACTTTTATAAATCCATTTCTTAATAATTTCCATATATTTCACAAATCTATTTAAATTACCGATTTCAACTCTTTTCATATTTTCCAGAATGTCACTTAAAAAATTTCACAGTTAAAATCCTTTATATAATTAATATCTTCTTAATTCAAATTAAAAAGAATCTTGCGAATAGTTAAGTCCAATTCCAAATCAAATTTTTATTTTATCCAAATCAATCAATTTTAAAATAACCAGATTTCTATATAATATTTATATATTCAAAATCTCCTTTCAATTCCTTCAAAATTTCAAAAATAATGTTTATGTTATTTAAAAAAACAAAATTTAGGCCAATGCTACTTTAGCATCCAATTATTCAATCACAACAATAATCAATACAGATCATTCTAACAATCGTATGTCATTATATATGAATTTAAAATCAACATTTTTGAGGAATCCAGTTGGATCCTTCCTACCTGTTTCCCTGCATCCACAATGCCAATACAACATAAAAAAATACCAATACCATTTCGAGGGGGATATCGCGGTATATAGGGTCATCCGCTATTATGCGGGACGCATAGGGTCTCATCCGCTAAATATGCGGGAACATCAATCCAACTACTAATATACATAATATCATATCATTCAACAGATAATAATTTTATAAATTCAACCAAGCATCCAATCATTTATTTTAACAATTCAAAATAAATTCTAGTAAATCAAATGTGCGAGAATTTCTCACCTTCATTTTTATTTGCAATCCGTTCCAATTCCATATTTATTCCATTGCAGTGTTTTGTTGCTACTATCCAACGTGACTTGTTTTCTAAATTTTGGACCTCGTATAAATTAATAATAGCATTTATGTGATCTCGGAATTAAATTATAAATTAATTTCACTAATCCCTCATTAGCTAGTTAATTATCCTTAATAAATTCAATTTTAACCAATCTAACAACATTCTAAAAAAATTAACCATCTTCGTTTAATAATTAACCGTCGCTAGCCTTCTCTCTCCTCTTCTCGAGTTAACCAACCTGCACCCCCCTTGACCGAGCTCCACCAATGCCGACCAACAACCAACGTCGCTCCCTCAGCCTCGCGTGACTCGCGTTCCATCCCACGCAAGCAAGCTCGCGACTTCCACTACCGAGAACCCTCACCATTGCCGCACCCAAACATTAGCGTTATTTCTCCCTTACCACAAACCCACGTCGCACATCCTCTCCCACACACAAGCCTCCCAACCGCCATGACAAACGGCTTAACGAACATCGCCTCTTTCTTCCAATCGTCTGAGTGCGACAAGCATCAACCTCATGCTCCTCGATAGTGATTCCATACCAAGTCGCCGCAATTCTCTCAAGCCTTTTTCCTTTATTTTTTTCGACTTGATTTCGTTCATTCCTTTTTTGGCTTGAATTGTTCGATTAAATTGAAGATGGAGGGCATTATGTACAGTGGACGACCCCAGTTGGTAGATACGAATCTCGGCTCCATTTAATTTTGATTCGACAAATTTAAATTTGAAATATTCACAAAATAGAGCTCGGTTGTATTAAAATGGAGGAGGGAAACTTATACAAGAAGAAATATATCAGATCACTACATCATAGGGTGGCTGATGGTAAGTTAGAAGGACAGCTGAAAAGAAATTGACTTCACAATATATTAATTTATTCTCAAAATGTCTCGATTTACGCAACTCAAAATCTCTAATCCCTGTCAAGGCGTGCCGCTAGACGTTCATAATGTTATACCGCTATTCCGAATGCAATGGAAAAAGTTTCGAGTCCTAATTCGATCGTATGGAGAAGACAGCTTTTTGGATCCTATTATTATATTGAATTTTCGATATTAATTTCATCGCGATTCTATCCCATACGATCAAACGATAACTCCAAACTCTACCAAATTTGGAATCCGATATTAGTACACTATTATGGACCCAATGAAACTAGCTTCGTCAAATTTTGAGACTGTGCCCCTGATCGCTGTTTTAACGTGTCGATTAAATCAACGATTACAAAATTTTACGAAATCGCTTGAATTTTTCACTTTTAAACCTAACATACTCAATTCTGATTCAAATAGAATTTATATCAACATTGGAAATCGTTTCAGTTTCATATTCAACTCCAATTCAATTATTTAAACGATTTTTAATTATTAACTCAATAATTAAATTTATTAATTAAATCGTTATATTTGGACCTTATGTTTTATTACAATATTTTTGAACGATAAACTGCATATTAAAATTCCATTCACATTTCAAAACTCAACATTTAAAATAAATTAAATGTTCAAAACCAACAACCAATCTGGGTCGTTACATTCCTCCCTCTTAAAAGAATTTCGTCCCCGAAACTGCTAAAGCAGGAAAAATGCATCAACCCCATTTACTTATCAAACCCACTTAGTTAAAACTTGATATTTCACTTTTCTAATCTTTTAGTTCTAACTAAAACAATTAGCTCTCACTTCTAAGTCCAAAACCCGTTATTCCAATTGCAATTCGAAATCAAATTGTCGTTAACAAAAAAATTTTAAAATATTTTCTATCACCCTAAATTTTCGAAATTTTTTGGTGGTCTCCCTTGTATAGAGAGCCTTTTGCAATACGACAGAGATAAAAATGTATACATCGACTCACACAGTCGGAAAAACAAACTATATATCAATATTTTATATTTTTGCTGTATTTAATCCGAAAACGTACCTTTATTTAGCGTTTTTAAGCGAGAAGCTTATTTTATATGCAATTTGCACCACCAAAATCTGCCAAATGGCATCCGGGTACCTATACTTACTCAATTTAAACATGTAAGCACCAAAATATGAAAATTCAATAACATTTCTCTTATTTGACAACTTAAATACATAATTTCATAGCATGAATTAATAGCCACAAGATTCCAACATTTGATTATTTATTTTAATCGATTTATATATCATTTTATTTAATTCAAATGATTTACGTCCAAATTTACTTGCATTTAATTCATAGTTATACCAAACAAACTCATATCCATTCCAAATTGATTTAAAAATCAATTTATTCACTTTAATTATAGAAGTTTATTACGGTCATTTACGTCAAATGGCAATTTTTCTATGCAAATTCGGCAATATTTATTTAATAGAATAATCTTTTAAGCTTATAGTTATTTTAAATTTATTCTAAATCAATTTATATTCAATTTTATTACGTTTCAAACTCAATCCATTCATTTGCATTCCATTCATATCCACATTATATTCGAATCTATTTTATTTAACTCGGAATCATTCCATGCTACTTCATTAATAACCATTTCACAAATTTATTTGAACCAAGTTTTCATCCAACAATATAAACTTGAGTTAATTCGTTTTATTCCTATTTAATTCAATCATATACATAAGCTCATTTCTATGTCAATCAAATTCCATTTCAATTTTTGATTGATTCTTCTTCAATCAAATTCTATTCCATTCGCTAATTAATTTGATTGGTTCTTTCACTCAGTCCACTACAAATCTTAACTCCATACTAAAATTCATTTAATTAATATGCCAAGTCATATTCAATTTATTTACACTTATATTGAATTTATTTATAATTCAAGTCATCACTGTTTCAGTCCATTTCTATTTTATTTAAATATATTCAATTTGCTTACATTTTAGTCGAATTTTTATTTATGACTCAAGTTCCACATTTAATTTCAATTCTAATCCACAATCCAATTTATTCAACTAACTTAAGTTCCCTTTCTTGTATTCAATATCCGATTTTTATTCAAAAATCACTCCAATTAATTCTCTTGAGTTCAAATTCATTTTATAATTCAAGTTTGGATTTTGATTTCTTCACCAAAATATTAAACCATTTTTGATTTTTTATTTTCTATCCCACTTTCCAATTTTTATAAGTTACAAACTTATTTTCTCACCTTTCCCTCAATTTTATACTTGAGTATATCCACATTTTATTTTTACTCAAGATTATACATTACTTTATAGCTTAAATATACTTTTATTCCATTAGTTTCAATTTTTATAAACTATATAACTTATTTATTCACCATTCCATAATTCATTTCCCTTAAGTTTCATTCCATTCAAAATTTATATTTTATGGTTATATAATTAGTTCACAACTCAAAATTTATATTTACTTTAGTTCGATATTATTTCTAATCCAATCCAATTCAATTTAATTTTAATTTCAATTCCTTTTAATCCACATTTCAAAACCATATTCGAGTTATTCATATTTAAACCTATTCACTCCAAGTAAATTTATTATTAATTCATTCAATTTAATCAAGCCAGAACTTAATTCAAATTTCAAATTTTTCCATAATTCCTGACTTATAATTATTTGTTCATTTCACTTATTCACATGCATTTATATTTAATTAACTTCATTGCATTCTATGCATTTAACTATTAATATTTATTTCAAAAACCTATTCTCTTCTGATTTCACTTCTCATTTAATTAGAATTTTCAGAATTCAAACACCCGATACTTATTTCAATCATTTGAAATAATGTGTGTGTCTATGTGTATTACTCTGTTTTAACAAACCGTTTCCTTCAACTTTCAAAAATCAACTTGATTTTTATCCAAACAATTCCCACGAAATCTCTAAAAAAGCATTTGTTTTTCACAAAAATCTCCATATCAAATTACTTCGGTAGCAATCCATCTAGAAACTCGAAAATGAATACTGATGATGCTGCAGTCATCATCAGGATTATTTTTCAGCGACTTGAGTGATTTCAGTGCTATACCACTTCCAAAAATCCATTTAAAATAATTTTCTTTCAAAAATATCTCCAAAATAATGTTACTATTATTTATTCCAAAATACTTTGGAAAACATTTTCGAAAATCTCCGGGAATTAATTTTCCAATTTCTGGTTTGAATACATTTTTAGTTTTTAATTCACTTGTATAATTCATTTTTATACAATCTAATTTGGTTTTTATAAATCATTTTCAGTTTTATAACTTTGTTTCGATTATATAATAATAACCATACATACCAATATACTATAATAATTTTAGAAAATTATTTCCTTTATATCAAAATATATTTTTAGTTAAAATGATTTTATTTACCCGCTTCAAAACAATATTGTTTTGGTTAATCGTGTTTAAGTATTTAGAAACTCCTATAGATGTCGGGGCATCCCACTACTCGACCGGAATTTATATACCACTCAACGGATTAATCAACACAATATAAAACCATTTTATACTCACTAACAAATACGCGTTCATATCTATCAATACACTTTAAACTCATTCTAGGGTGCTACTGACCCTATCTCTAATGAGTAATCCCCACTAGAGCCAAGGTTCTCACTTAACCTTCAGCTCTTATACCAAGTGTAATGAACTGGGATTTTCGACCCTTGAAAATCGACATGAATACGTTCACTGTATAACATGTTGAATACTCAAGTGCCGATGATACCGATTCATTAGGTGTGAAGAAGAAAATGTAGAAGAAGAAACAGGAAACAACACAGAATCTCACAATCGCAACGAAACCAAATGTAATATATAATAACGGATTTTTCAAATACAAGATCTGTAACTGTTCCATACTTAAAATCATCAGAGTACAAAAATCAATACATCAATCTGGACAGTTATAATAACTTGTGCTCATACATAACTCACACAGTGGAAATAACCAAGTATGTGATATATGTCTGAACTCCTCCAGCTCGTCTCCTGAGCTTCATAGCATTTTCACCTAAATCTGTAATACTCGGTCTGACCCGAGTACTATAATAAAATAACACCCGAGTCTGTCTGGAAAACCAACGTGAGAAAACATACTCTATTTGAATTATTAGAGTTATCAAAATCCTTTGAAAACAAAGATATCTGTAAGACCACGTCATACATAAACACGATGGGTTTTTCCTTTACGATAACCAAAATATTTTATAGAAAATCCGATGATATTATAATAGTGTCTAAATACAAATACTTATTTAAATAGCCGAAACTGTTATATTAATTAAATTCCAGCATACTAGGTTCTACAAACAAAACCGTAAAGGCTTGTATTGGTAAATGTCCCGTAAAATAACTTGGCTACGGAGGTACCTCCCATCACATTATACCTGTAGAAAAATGCACTGAGGACCTCGCTGGGATCCCCTGCCACACAAGACCGGCCTACCCTAACCTGGATAGGACCGAATATCTTATCACCCCGGGTGTTCCCACTCTTAAAATAATCGAGCGCTCCCTTTTTCATGCACAACCATATCCATAATTTATATATATTTCTGAGGACATATACAAAAGTGATAGCATACCCTAATTGGGTGCGACCCACTTAGCCTTGCTGCATCTTCCATATTTTAGTCAAACCCTCTTGATGAGGCTTGAGGGTACGATTACCTTTCAAGGATAATTTCACTTAGAATGCTCATCATCATCCAATGATGATGTTCTTATGGCATTCATCCATACAAGTTGTCATGTGCCTGGAAAATCTGAATCACCTTCTTCACTATCTTCATGGTATCCATTTGTAACGTTCAAAACAGATCGAAGTGGCTTTCCGATAATTAAATCTGATACCGGTCTCTTCGAAATGATTAACGAAATTGGCTAATATTGATAGTCGGTTATTTAATTATCAAATAACATCCATAAGCAGTCACTAGACCCACATTATAATTTTCCAAATTTATTTTCAAAATATCTTTGTAAGATACATATTCAAATCTTTTTCAAATTTATCAATATTTAAAAACTTTTCCGAACAATTGCTTACATAACAGGATATTTCCTCCCGTACCTCACTTCAACACTTAGTGAAATACTTCCAACTTTGATTTATAATCCATTACTTAGAAAATATCACGATATAAATCTTCATCTCTAAATATTTTCGAAAACCGTCATTTTCTCACTTAGAAAAATATTACAATCTTTTTCCCGAAATCATCATTTCTAATATTAATACTTAGGAGTTTTCTTATCCTATCTCCTACATTTCTGGAATTTATATTTATTCCTTCCTAAAGTCGATTATACTCGCTTATAATCTCCTCTATTCATTTACAACTTCTAAAAATCATATTTGTTTTCCACATCTCGAGAGAGTTTATAAATAAATAAATAATTTAAATCATTGAAGACTATATATTTTTGAAGAAAGGGTACATTTATTAATAAATAATAAGTACAGGTACATACATTTGTGTAATGCAGTAACTAAAATACACAACGCGTTTAAGACACAAGTCCTATATCCAACAAAACAACCCAATCTAGCCCAAATACTAAAGTCTAAATTTGACCAATAAAAATATACAATATATTTTCTATGTACAGCATACAAGTAGAGGTCAAGCCTGCTACAAGTATCACCCTGTCACAGAAACTACAAAGTGTAACTCCCACGTGCGCAAAACGCAAAGCCCCTGTAGCCTCTCCTTTCAGCGGTACGAAATATTAACTGGTAAACAGGTGCGCAGTTCAGTAACCAAGATTACACTCTCTGAATCACATCATTGGCTTGCTATCTCATCACAAGTCGAGCTTTCCAGATGCTAGAACACAATTACTTATCCTCAGGCATAAGATTAATCAATGAAAGAAGCGTAAATGCCTTGTAAAGAAGAGCGTAGGAATAATCAACTATTAGAAACAAAGTTCGCGGATCCCTTAATTTGCTTTATTATCACACAGAGAAAGAAGATAGACGTTAAATTGCAGATCTTGACTCCATTTTACACTCGTAGAATAATAAAGCACCCACAACATCTCAACTGATCCTTTGTCCAAAGTAACGCAATTATTCTTCTTTATGAATATTTGAGCTTCAGATCGAAACATATGTGAACTGAAACTCTAAAATTTCTCATAATTTGTACCCATGAACAAAAACAAGTGTGGAGATAATCACAGAAGAAACGAAGAAAAAACTAAAGCACTGTTAATCTCCTTTTTATCTTTGAATATCAGATCGACTCTGTCATGAAAGAGTTACATGGCCCTGAAATCATCTTAATTAGCCCTGGTTCTCACCTGTTCTAAAAGCCATGAATCTGTGGCCTGAATGTTTGCCAATTTCGAACTGATATACAACTAACAAAAATTTGACTATCAACCAAACACAACTGGTAGATATACATATTCTTGATTGATGCCAAAAGGAAACAACAGACGCCCCAAAATTCATCTCATTGAAACACTGTAGGCGTCACTGATACAAAAACACAAACCACCAACCTGAAACTGTTAAATTGGTTAAGAAAAATTACCGAATTCATGCTGGTTAAGTTCCTTATCCTTGAAATGACAACGCAAATGTCATATATTGAGGCGCTAGAATCTTTGTATATTTGAAAAACTGATATTCTTTTCAAAACAACATCTTAAAAAACAGCAATCCACTTTATGATGAGTAACATATCAGATGATTCAGTGATAGAAGATGAACACAGCCCTGGGTATGGTGTAATTGGCCTTTAATACTCACCAGATCTACGAGCCATGCATCTGAGGCCAGGGATTCGCCACACTTAATCAGATACGCAGTCACCTACATTAGACTTAATGCTTGTGATGTTGTTGCGTGTAAGAGTACAACCTTCAAATAAACAAATCACTCCATTATCGATCTGTAATCGAACCAGGAGATCGAAAAGGAAGATTATCCAAGCAAGATCGATAGTCGTGATGCCAATAACCGATTCTGAAAACTTAGAGCGATTGGATCTCGAAAAGGAAAACAAGTTTGATCTCCCCAAATTTGGGGTAGAAGATGAAGCGCAGGTCCGAAACCGTACTCTGAATCGCGATTTGAAAACGCCGATTTGAATTTGGTACTGCAAAAAAGGGTTTAGGCGTAAATTATCAAATCATCTTTTCCCTCTCCGCCATGGGAGAGAAATCGTTTTTTTATACAATATTATATTCAAGACTATATATATATATATATATATATATATATATATATATATATATATATATATATATATAAATAAAAGTATTTTAAAGAATAATAATTTATTTTTGAAACATGTTAACATAATTGTTTTGAAACATCAAACCCTTTTTAAATAAACATTAGTAACTCATTTTTCAATCCATCCTTAATTAAAACTAATTGATATACAAACTTGTTATAAAAGTTAGAATTTATTTCAATAAGAACTTAGATTTGAATACTCCACTTTCTAAAATATCCCAACATTAACTAGTTTCAAATTCCATATTTAAATAAATAAAATTTCCCTTTTAAACAAACTTAATTTCCGAATAAAAATATATATTTAAAATTCCAATAACCAATTTCAATTTATAAATCCCTCTCGATTCACAACACATCGATTTCTTTCCAACTCCCTAGCCATTTCACTTTCCAAAGATAGATTCTACTATTTTTCCCAAACTATTCCATATCTCGGTATAATTCACACTATGAATTTTTATTCCAATTTATCAACAATTATCATTTTCCTTATTTAAAAACATCGTTTATAAGTTATATAATCCTTTTGGTTTTTTTAAAACTAATTCCGTTTATAAAATCTCATTTTTATAAATCCATTTCTTAACAATTTCTATATATTTCACAAATCTATTTAAATTATCGATTTCAACTCTTTTTCATATTTTCCAGAATATCACTTAAATATTTCCACTGTTAAAATTCTTTATGTAATTAATATCTTCTTAAATTCAAATTAAAAAATCTTACGAATAGTTAAGTCCAATTCCAAATCAAAATTTTATTTTATCCCAATCAATATTTTTTAAAATAACCAAATTTCTACATAACATTTTTATATTCAAAATCTCCTTTCAATTCCTTCAAAATTTCAAAAATAATCTTTATGGTATTTAAAATACCAAAATTCAGGCCAGCGCTACTTTAGCATCCAATTATTCAATCACAACAAAAAACAATATAGATTATTCTAACACATCATATATAATTATATATGAATTTAAAATTAATATTTTGAGGAATCCTGTTGGCTTCCTTCAACCTGTTTCTTGCATCGACAAATGTTAATACAACATAAAAAAATATCAATCCAACTTCGAGGGAATATCGCGGTATATAAGGTCATCCACTATTATGCGGGACGCATAAGATCTCATCCGCTAAATATGCGGAAACATCAATCCAACTACTAATATATATAATATAATATCATTCAACAGTTAATAATTTTATAAATTTAACCAGACATCCAATAATTTATTTTAAATGCTTAAATAAATTCTAGTAATCTAAATGAGTGAGAATTTCTCACCTTGATTTTTATTTGCAATCCATTCCAATTCCAAATTTATTCCATTGTAGTGTTTTGTTGCTACGATCCAACGTGACTTGTCTCTAAATTTTTTGACCTCGTATAAAATAATAATAGCATTTATGAGATTCTCGAATTAAATTATAAATTAATTTCACTAGTCCCTCATTAGCTAGTTAATTATCCTTAATAAATTCAATTTAAACCAATCTAACAACATTCTAAAAAAAATTAATTACCATTGTTTAATCATTAACTATCGCTAACCCTCCCTCTCCTCTTCTAGAGTTGACCAGCCTGCACCCCCTCCCCCTTGACCGAGCTCCACCAACGCCGACCCAATAACTAATGTCGCTCCCTCAGCCTCGCGTGACTCGCGTTCCATCCCACGTGAGCAAGCTCGTGACTTCCACTGCCGAGAACCCTCACCATCACCGCACCCAAACATTGGCACGATTTCTCCCTCATTACAAACCCACGTCGCACATCCTCTCCCAAATACGAGCCTCCCAGTCACCGTGACAAACGCGTTCGCGGACATCTCCCCCTTCTTCCAATCGCTTGCGTGCGACAAGCATCAACCACGCGCTCCTTGATCGCCATTCCATCACAAGTCGCTGCGACACTCTCAATCCTTTTTCCCTTTTTTCGACTTGATTTCGTTCGTTCGTTCCTTTCTTTCTTGTACTTAGCTTGAATTGTTTGATTAAAATAAAGGAGGAGGACATTCTGTACGGTGGACGACCCCTAGTTGGTAAATTTAATTTTGATTCGACAAATTTAATTTTGAAACTTTACAAAAATCGTCTCAATTTATGCAACTTAAAATCTTGAATCTCTATCGAGGCATGCCACTAGGCGTTCATAATGTTATACCTTTATTTCGAACGCGATGGAAAAAGTTTCGAGTCCTAATTCGATCGTATGTAGAAGATAGCATTTTGGACCCAACTATAATATTGAATTTTCGATATTAATTTCAACGTGTTTCTATCACGTACTATCAAATGATGACTTAAAACACTACGAAATTTGTGATCCGATGATAATACACTATTACGGACCTAATGGAACTGGTTTCGTCGAATTCCGAGACTGTGGCCTAGATTGCTATTTTAAAGTGTCGATTAAATCGACGATTTCAAAATTTTACGAAATCGCTTGAATTTTTCAGTTATAAAACTAATTAACTCAACTCTGATTGAAATAGAATTTATATCAACAATGGAAATCGTTTCGGTTTCATATTCAACTCCAATTCAATTATTTAAACGATTTTTAATTATTAACTCAACAATTAAATTTATTAATTAAATCGCTAAATTTGGAGCTTAAGTTTTATTACACTAGTTTTGATCGATAAGCTTCATTTTAAAATTTCATTCACATTTCAAAAGTCAACATTTAAAATAAATTAAATGTTCAAAATCAATAATCAAAAATCCGGGCGTTACACCATCCATACAAGTTCGTTTTAGGATAGAACGAAACATTTGAGAGCGCCGTCCCTGAATCATTATCTTCAAGTTATCTTCACTTCGCAATGCTCAAGTTGGATCAAAGTAGTTTTTGGATAACAGATCTGATCCCAATCTCTTCAAAACAACATTTGGCAGTTTTCGATGAACTCTACCCTGGTTCTTTAGGAATTAAATAGCTAAAGATAAGAACGGAGATCACCTCCTAACTGTTAGTGGATGGATTTCCTTATCATTGGCTTAAGAGAACGAAACGAGATTTATATGCACAGTACAACATCAACGAAGATGATTGCGTCATATAACTCACGTGTTTCTCCTAGATATTTCTAAAGTCACGTTAACAATCGAATAAACAAACATTCAAATGGATTTAAATTCCATAAGAAAAACCATCATTGATTAAGCGCTGAGCAACACTAAGCCTTTTTTAAAGTCATCTTGCAAATACTTGTATCAAAATACTTTTACAAATATATATTCACAAACCCTTATATTTCAATACTTAGAAAATATCTGTATACTTAACCCAACGGTATAAGTATATTTACCGAACACCGAGGAAGATATTTAGGAGACTTTTCTCCCATATTCATATAGTTCTGTTGGACCTGAGTGACTTTCCTTGATAAAAATCCATTCTTAAATGTCCAACACAATCATTCCCTTTTTTACAAAACTATATTTAAAAATCTCTTTCCATTTTATAAAAATTCCTTTCATAAAACCTATTTATTTATGAACTCCATCTATAACTCTATTTTCTTTATGAATCTAACTTATTCATAAATCTCATTTAAAACATCAATCACCATCTGTTTTAACGTTGCCCTCAGATGGATAAATTCTTTTTATAAATTCCTTTCAATTTATAAAATACCGTTTAACATTCTCAAATTTACTGTGAGGATCCGTCTCTTCGACTCTCAAAAATTGACAGTAATACATCATCGGTATTCACGTGCCGTAAATCCAAGTGTCGAGGAAGCAGATTCTCATGGGTAGGAGAGGAAAATAAAGACAAAACAAAATCTCACATATGTTATTTCAATATAAACTTTACCACGGAAATTAAAATACATTTATTAGAGTTAAAACATGGATAGTTATACATTCCTGTCCTTACAAATGCGAAATACTGTAGTACAATAGTGTGGTGAAAATAGACCAAAATCTTCGTAAAAATCTTCTGACCCATGCTTCGAACTCCCTGCAAATTTCTTATAAACTAAACCTGACTATTAGGCTGCTCAGGAAATTAGGACACCCAGAGTTTAAGGAAAGGAAAAAATAAATTCCGGGTCAGTCATGGAATGGGTGCGAGAACCCAAAATACGTGTTTTGAAAATAAAAAGGTATCGCATAAGACCACGCCGCACATAAACACGGAAAGGGTTTTTACCTTATGATAACCAAATCATTATTACGTAAAATCACTTGATATTATTTTTAACGACATATCTTTGAAAACATTGGCAAATAAACTTATTAATCTTAGCTGAAATTGTTACATTATTAAATTCCAGCATACTACCCTGTAATACAAGGCTTTTTACATCTAAAATCGTACAGGCTCTTATTGGAATGGGTTTCCATAAAAATTACCAGGTGAAGGGACTACCTTTCGGTAGTACATCTCTAGAGGAATGTACCGAAATCAACAGAACATCTGCCCCTCTACCAACATATGACCAGCCTACCTTTCTCACTAGATAGTACCGAATATGTTATCACCCTAGTCGTTACCGACCTATCCAAGGGCCCTCACAGCATACATCCATAATAATTTACATCCTGAACATCATAGGGGGAAGAAATATATCTAGATTAGGTTAATCATACCTAATGGTTGCGACCACATAGCCTTGCCACATCTACCATATTTCGGCCAATTCCAGGTGTGAGGCTTGAGGTAACGATTACCTTTTAGTTTGCACATCTCACTGTGAATACCACGTCGTCGTTCCATCGATCACTATTGACTTCCACAAATATACAACCTCCAAGCTCATACGTCTCAGAGAAGGATGTTAAGCTAAGAGAAGTTGCCTTCTGCGCCACCAAATAGATGTATGGTTATAAAAGTCAACGATGAAATCACAAGAATGCAACGTCAGACATCCATCCATACAAGCAATCCTTTCACCTCGAAAATCTTTGGTCTTCATCCTTCATTTCAATTCTTCATTTTTTGAACGCATACATTGGTTCAAAGTGTTTTCGGATAAGAATCACTCAAATCCGACCCTGTTTTCTCTAAACCAATCATCAACAAAAAGAGGTTCTGCGAATAGAGAATCATTCTTTAATTGATTTAGTTCTTTTTATCAAAATCTCTTTTGGAGATATATGTTTCTAAAACATTCTTTCTAGTATATACGGAACCATTAAACCTCTCCTAATAAATCCTTTTGGTTAGTTTAAATCTTTTTAATCTTGGAATAATTCCAAATCATTTCATGTTTCACATAGGAAAACATTTTCAAATTATTTCATTTGAATCTTAACAGTGATTTCTCAATTCAAAACTCATAATTTTGGCAAGGCCAGCCGGTTTTATAGTGGACCGTCCACTTTTTATTACGAACGTAATAAAAACTTGAAGTACAGGAGTAAGATCGAGACACCTTAACTACTATAAAGAGAGTAATAACTACAACACAGGAGTGTGACAGACATGCCACAGCTACTAGAAAATACAGACTAGACTAAAACTCCTCCGTAGAGGTAGTACCACCAGCATCAACTACGACCTGGGAAGATTCCAAAGAGTCATCTCCAAGAAGGCCAAAAAAGGGGCGAAATAGGAGATCAAGCATAGGATCGTATATGTCTACCTCAGATGAGTAAAGAAAAGATCGATCCCAAGAAGAATCAGCAAGCAAGGCAGAATTTAAATCAGCATACGTACCATCCAAATCAAGAACCAATGAGTCACCAGACGGTCTGTAATAAAGGCATCGTAGGTCCGTAAGACCGTTAGAAACATATCTGAAGAAGGAATCATCCACAGGGTTGTACCGCAAGTCAGAACATCGATCTACCCAACATCTCTCAGACTCAACCCAAACAATAGGCAACTGAGACGGAACAAGATCCGGAATGGTAATGGAATCCACAAGAACAATACCAGTAACAATGGATGCAACAGGGGAAGCAGGCCGAGCGGAGGAAGTCGGCGATCCAGGGTCAAGAACAGCAGGAGGAGAAACCCACGACACCTTGGGAACCCATTTCCTGAGCGGAGGCCAAGGCAGTGGTATCTTAGGCGCAGAAGAGGAAACAGCGGAATGGGAGCAGGCAGAAACTAAGTGGCCAAAGGAGTGACATGAAGTACATATGTCGGGGATCCATCCATAACGAACACGAACATCTACAACATGGCCAACAGCTAGCTGAACAGGTATAGAGGTAGGGAGAGGCTTAAGGGGGGTAATTTCAATCAAGGCTGTTTGCGCAAAAAATGGGCAAACACCTCAAAGTCGTACGATTTAGTTGATTTTATGTTTTTTTCTAGTGATTTGGGTGATTTACGCAAATATATAAAAAGCAGGGACTAAACTGTAAAAGACACACAGATTTATAGTGGTTCGGCCAGAACGTGCCTACGTCCACTTTATATGTTATTCTCCTTTTCCCTTCAGATTACAAGTACAAAGCTTTGTATACAAGCATATGAAAGTTGTTTGAAAGTTCTATCCATGCTTGAGCTCTCAAACTTGTCTCCCATTGTTGTACCCCTGCCCCTCTATTTATAGAGTGAGGCTGGGGGCAGGGGTCCTGGATGTATATAGCTGCTGGTGGGCCTGGGCTGAAGCAATCTAGCCTGGCACATCTGGTTCGGCGGAGCTTGGTTCGGTCGTAGCTGGGATGGTTGGACCGGTGGTAGGTTGGTCCGGTGGTAGGTTGAGTGGAGTCTGGTTCGGTGTGGGTTGGTTCGGTGTGGGTTTGGACCGGTGGAGCTTGGTCCGGTGGAGGTGATTCGGTGGAGCTCGTTCGGTAGTGAGTTGGGAATGCCGAATGAACTTCTATATTTGGGAGTGCCGAATGAGCTCTTGTATTGGGAATGCCGGATGAACCAAGGCATCTTGAACGCCGAATGAGATTTCGCTCTACATTGTCGAATGAAACTTTAAACCTTTGATACCGAATGGACTTTTATACTTGAATCATGAGTGAAATCCCAGACTTATATACGCTTGCTGGCTGCTTCTTCTTGGTTAGGTCATGGTGGAAATGCACACAACATTGATATTCCAGTTTTGACCAAAAATGGGATAACACTTTGCCCCCCAAAACATGCCTTGCGATAGAAAGACGTGTTTTGTAATGCCATGAGCTGGATGTTCATATCCTGTTGATGTCCTTGCGGTAGGAAGGCGTGTTTTGTAATGCCATGAGCTGGATGTTCATATCCTGTTGATAACCTGTAAAGAGCTTGATATTTTATATGGCCCCAAATGACGACCGTTCGGGATCGAGCTATTTGGGATGAAGCGCGGCCGTTCATGGTCAAGCGCCTAACTTCAAATGACGACCGTTCGCGATCGAGTCATTTGAGGTGAAGTGCGATCGTTCGCGGTCAAGCGTCTAAATCCATGCGACGATCGTTCGAGATCAAGTCATTTGCGGTGGAATGTGATCGTTCACGGTCAAGCGCTTTACTTCAAATGACGACCGTTCGGGATCGAGCCATTCGAGGTAAAGTGCGACCGAGCCCGGTCAGAGGGCGGACCTCAAATGGCGACCGTTCGCGATCAAGCCACTTGGGGTGAAATGTGACCGTTCACGACCGGTGTCGTTCGCGGCAAAAGATGAAATGGGACCGTTCGCGGTCAAGCGCCTTACTTCGGATGACGATCATTCGAGATCGAGCCATTCGTGGTAAGGTGCGACTGTTGGCGGTCAGGGGGTGGACCTCAAATGGCGACCTTTCACGATCGAGCCTTTTGTGGCGAGATGAGTTGTGCCGTTCGAGGTGAGTTTGTGACCGTTCGAGGTCGGGTGTCGTTCGAGGCGAGTTGTGACCGTTCGAGGTCGGGTGTCGTTCGAGGCGAGTTGTGACCGTTCGAGGTCGAGTGCCGTTCGAGGCGAGTTGTGACCGTTCGAGGTCGAGTGCCGTTCTAGGCGAGTTGTGACTGTTCGAAATCGGGTGCCGTTCGAGGCGATTTGTGACTGTTCGAAGTCGGGTGCCGTTCGAGGCGAATTGTGACTATTCGAAGTCGGGTGCCGTTCGAGGCGAATTGTGACTGTTCGAAGTCGGGTGCCGTTCGAGGCGAGAAAGTGTGCCCAGGAGGGCTTGGGGTGCCGTTTGAGGCGAGAAAGTGTGCCCAGGAGGGCTTGGTATTACTGATGCCAGGCTCACGTTCGAGTGGGTCCTTGGATCGTTTGTGTGCCTATTGGAGGCAAGTAAGTGTGCCGGGGGGCTTGGTATTGTTGATACCAGGTTCACGTTCGAGTGGGTCCCTGGATCGTTTGCCAGATTTCATGTTCGGGGGAGTTTCTGAATCAAATACTTTGGCGGTTCATCGCCATACAAGAGGTGCTTGTGGAACGTTCGCGATCCAACGGGCATACGAGTAAATTTGCAAATATCAAAGCAATAACCATACGAATTCCACAACAGGAATGTTCAAGTCAAGATCAAAGCAAGAGCAAGACGAGGATGTCAAAGCGCAAATTCTCACTATGGTGCGGTCAGTAGTCATTCAGAGCATGCCTATGGATCGTGCGCGATCGCTTACATGTGTAAATGATCTAACCGTGCTAGTGAGAGGTTTGCGACTTGTTCATCGCTCTCGACCTGCCCCCCGAGTTCAGGAGGGAATTTTACCTGCCCCCTGGATGAGCGTTCATTCCTTACCAGGTTGCTCAGAGGCCCCTATCTCTCTCTCTGGGATTGGATCAACATGCTCCAAGTGTGGTGCCCCCATGCAGGATCGATGCCTGATTAGCTTCTGAAGAAGCCTCTTGATTTTCCTCCATGTTCACATCTCTCTGGCCTTGGCCTTCTGCTTGATTGTCTTGCCATGACTCTTCCAATATGAATCTCTAAACTCTCAAGTTCGAATTCCAAGCGGTAGAATCCTTGAGTTCAACTCTCAGTGAAAGCACCAAAAATGTTTGTGCAAAAAATGGGCAAACACCTCCAAGTCGTATGATTTAGTTGATTATATGTTGTTCTTAGCGATTTGGGTGATTTATGCAAATATATGAAAAGCAGGGACTAAACTGTAAAAGACACACAGATTTATAGTGGTTCGGCCAGAACGTGCCTACGTCCACTTTATATGTTATTCTCCTTTTTCTCTTTAGATTACAAGTACCAAGCTTTGTATACAAGTATATGAAAGTTGTTTGAAAGTTCTATCCGTGCTTGAGCTCTCCATTGTTGTACCCCTGCCTCCATCACCGAACCAACCCACACCGAACCAGATCCCCTCTCCTCCATCACCGGACCAAGCTCCATCGGTCCAAACCCACACCGAACCAACCCACACCGAACCAGACTCCACTCAACCTACCACTGGACCAACACTCCACTCAACCTACCACCGGACCAACCTACCACCGGTCCAACCATCCCAGCTACGACCGAACCAAGCTCCGTCGAACCAGATGTGCCAGGCTAGATTGCTTCAGCCCAGGTCCACCAGCAGCTATATACATCTAAGATCTCTACCCCCAGCCTCACTCTATAAATAGAGGGGCAGGGGTACAACAATGGCAGACAAGTTTGAGAGCTCAAGTACGGATAGAACTTTCAAACAACTTTCATATACTTGTATACAAAGCTTGGTACTTGTAATCTAAAGAGAAAAAGGAGAATAACATATAAAGTGGACGTAGGCACGTTCTGGCCGAACCACTATAAATATGTGTCTTTTACAGTTTAGTCCCTGCTTTTCATATATTTGCATAAATCACCCAAATCGCTAAGAACAACATATAATCAACTAAATCATACGACTTGGAGGTGTTTGCCCATTTTTTGCGCAAACAAAGGCCTTAGCGTACATCAGTTTTTCACGCTCTACTGTATTAGCATCAAAACATTTCAGCTTACCAACGATGCATGCAAGCCAATTCAAACCAAGCAGAGGTTGAAGAGCCGAAGGAATTTGAGAAAAATAAACCCAAACAGGGATAGATAACACTTGTTCACGAAGAGAATCTATAGAAATCATGTTACCTAAGAGAATCTATAGAAATATTAAATGAAGATGTTAATCCATTCCAATATTAAATAATAAACCCAAACAGGGATTGACATTGAGTTAAAACCATGTTATCTAAGATGTTAATCCAAAACCAGTAAATATTAAATGAAGAGAATCTATAGAAATCATCTAATTCTACTCAATGTCAATTCCTGTATTCAACAAATACTATAGGCAGAATAACGGCAAAATTACCTTTTATCCCATGAATAGTACGATTTACCTCTTCGGCTTTGGCTTTAAGTATAAGAAGATCAACTTTACTAGGCCTCTCAACGGATGCCTTCGGATGCGGATAATGCAATATTCGCATGTGCCTCTAAAATCATTTTTGGATATCGGGTATCTACATCCGTGGATACGAATGAATATCGGATAATCATTCTATCTGCTAACGATTAATAAATCAAGAATTGTAAAAGGAAAATTTTAGTTTAACAGAAATATTTTTCAATCCCATTGATTATAATAGTGTTGAAAATTAACAAATATGATGATATTAAATACCTTTAGTTAATATGCATTAAGCGCATAAAATATAAACTACTAACTTAACAAAATAATAAATGAATATCATTCACTGCACCAAAATGCAGGCAATTTGAACTATAATTTTGACAAAAACCGGATGGATAATTTTCGGATGCGGATGTGTTCGTATCCACATCCGCATTCATTTTACCAGATATCAGATATTTATCCATTTTTTGGATGCAGATGCGGACGGATTGCTGATTTTTGGGTATCCATTGACAGCCCTAATCTTTACAAAATCAAAGTTATTTTAATTTTAATTTTGAAAATTTGAATCTTTTTATACTGAACTCGTTTTTGACATTTTGACCTTATCTATCCCTCGCCCAGGGAAGAGGCCAGGTAAGCCAGAGCACTGGTTACTCCTTAACATCTCCTTAGTTTAAGCACCTAACATCTAGATCTCATGAATAGAAAAGTCCAGTCTACTCGTCGGCTTTTAGAGCCAAGATTAAATCGCTTAGTTATAATAGTTTTTCTTTAAACATTTATTTAAGTTATTTTTAAATAACTACAAAACTTCCAAATCATTATTAAAATCTTAGTTATTCATTTGAAAATATTTATTAAAGATTTGGAAAATAATTGTTAAGTTTAAAGCTATATTTCAAAAGTTAGAGAAAAGTGTTGTAGATAAGTGTTGCAGAAAGTGCTCTTTTAAACTATATTGATCAAAATGATTTTTTTTATTATTTGAAAGTTCATTTTTACTGCTCATATAACTTTTAAAACATTTTAAAATATTTATAAGATTTATTCCACATTATTAAACAATTTTAAAACATTATTTTCTAAGAAATCCAGTTTTGGATTCCGAACTGCAAAACTACGATTTTTCAAAAATATTTTTTTTTACTCATATCACTGTTTATAATATCGGTTATAGCTCTACTATCACGAAATATAGGCTCATGATCACTAGCACTAATTCCTTTGGAGGGCTCGACCATGGTTAGAGGGTTTACGGCCATAACTTGGGAGGTGGGACGGCTCGGCCTATGATGGTGGTGGGTTGCGGCCGTGGGTTTGAGTGGTGATAAAGAGGTGTTTTGACTTGTTTTCGAAGTGGATTGACATTGCAAACTAGTTTATATACTTTTCTAATATTTTGCCATAACTTTTTCTCATTATTTTATTTAGAGGAGGTGGCCATCGAAGAGGAAGACAAAGCTTAGAAATGTGATGAAGAAGAAGAATGAAAATGAAGAGAAGAGGGTAGGGAATTTATAGGAAAAGAAGAGTATAAAGGAGGACATGCACACATCACCTTTTGCATCACCATTTCAAAGCTTCTCCAACACGCCTCCCCTCATCCAAAGCACATCAAAAGAATCCCCCCGATGTGCCCATCACTTCCATCTTCTCATGTGTCCATATGTTGACTTATATAAGCTTAAGGAGGAAGCTTGCTTAAAATATCTTATATATTTTATATTATGTATATATTTTTAAGTGTATAAGTATATATGTATGTATATATATGTTCTTGTGCATGTTAGTGGATGCATTTGTATGTTATATATGTGTACATGACATATAAACAACGTTGCATTGATTCCGAACAACTTTCGTTTGATAAACCATTGCCAATCGGAGAATCGATTCCCGGTCACATTTTCACTTATATTTTAAGTTATATATATTTGTAAACAAAATTTGAAAAACATTTTCTCATCATTTTAGATGAATTAAAATGATCATATTTCATTTACGAAACCGTATAAATTAATATTAAAAATTATTTGAAAAATTGTCGTTATATTGATAAAGCGTATCGATTTTTCCTTATATTTTCAAATCAAATATATATCTTTATAAAACTATTATAAATGACTCGTTATCACTTTATTACTATTCAAAATGAATTATCATCATTTAAAATAATTATTTGGATGATCAAATTAATTAATCATTAAATCTCAATTTAAATTAAATAAATTAATTATTTAAATTCAATGTTGTCTTATCGATTTTCAAGGAAAATATTTTCTCTAAATATTTATTAAAAATAAGATTTGCTATTACTTATTATCACTTGAAAAAATATTATCCATTTATTTGCATAAATTTAAAAGTAAATACAATTTATCAAAGTGATAAATCAGCGGGTCGTTACAGATTTACTCTTTTAAAGAATTTCGTCTCCGTAATTACCGAAAACAAAAACCCAAAGGTTTGCCCAAAATAGACTTACATTCATACAATGTATATAGATCATCTGTACACAATATCTGATTTAGTCTTCTCTTCGAATTCACAACTTTACTTTCGAACTAGTATTGACCCTCCGATCCTTTAGTGCGGACTCTGACCTGGCTCTATGATCAGAACATTAGTTTTTCTTACGTAGCTCTCAACTGTGATAGAAAACTCAAGTATCTAACCACAAACCCTCATTAATGTTCGTTGTCAAGAATCGAGCGATAAATCATTTTTCATATAAGTGTCAACATGTCAAAGTTCTGCACTCGAATCTTAGATTAAATCGTGCGACGAAATAATCCACATACTTCATATGAATAATCTTTCAAAAATTTTAATGAAAACATTTCATTAAACTTTCATTCTTATTTAAACTTTTATAAAGATACTTCCTTATACATAACCATTTTACATTTTTATTTCCAAATATTTCAACTTAAAGAAAACATTTCTTTTCGAAAGATAAATATCCTTTTATTTTACTAAATACATTTCTAAACATACCTTAACAGTTTCTAGAAACTTATTTTCAAAATAATTCATTAATTTGATGAATCACCATAACTTCCTTTAGCAAATATCAAATGTGAAAGCATTCTTTATTTAGTTAAAAACGTTCTTTATCAGTTAACACTCCTTTATTAATTAAAGCTTCCTTTATATATATATATATATATATATGTTCTCTTTACTTATACCAATTTTAATACTTAATAGTATTTATAAACCTATTCAATTGTTATAAGTATACTCATAATTTACATAACAAGTTTTACTTACTTTTAAATACAATCAAAGCAATTAAATTTACCAAAACATTGTTATAATGAACTTCTCTTTTTATAACATGTTAATTATAATTTTTTTTATCTTTTAATAAAAGATTCCAATACTTGTTATTATCTTTAGAATCCCCTTATTATAGATTTAAATATACCTTTAAAATTTCTTCCAAAGTGTTATAAGTATACTCATAATTTACATAACAAGTTTTACTTACTTTTAAAATACAATCAAAGCAATTAAATTTACCAAAACATTGTTATAATGAACTTCTCTTTTTATAACATGTTAATTATATTTTTTTTATCTTTTAATAAAAGGTTCCAATACTTGTTATTATCTTTAGAATCCCCTTATTATAGATTTAAATATACCTTTAAAATTTCTTCCAAAGTGTCATTCAAGGGTTTAAAAACAAATGTTGCTAAAACATCATTTACTACAAACCCAAAACCATTCATTAATAACTTTAAATATTTATTTTAAAGATCGGTACTAATGAGAAGTTTGGACAACATCATATTATAAATTCTCACATGCTTACATCATATTAAATAACTCCGAAGCTTTGGTCTAAAAAGAAAATTCCCTTCCCTTCCTTACACAAATACAATTCAAAATACTAAACATGTAACGAATCGAAATTTTAACTATTTTAAATTAATAAATTTAATATAGTTTTTGAATTAAAATGGTTAGATATAAAATTTAATGATTTATTAATGTAATTTATTGGATATGAACTTAGATAATATTTTAAATAACAAAATTCGATATGAGGAAAAAAATGATTAATTAATTTTAAATATTGAAATATTAATTTTTATAATTCGAACAAATAGATTTTCTGACATTGGAGTATTTGGATATATAATGTTTGAAAGCTACGCTAAATTTTCAAACTCTAATTTCTGAATATTATTATATATATGTATGTATGTATGTATGTATACGTATGTATACTTCACCATTTCAAACTTATAATAAAAATATAAATATGTATATATCTAAATGTATATGTGTTTATAAGAATAGTGTATATGAAATTATATATAGATATATACATGTAAAAGCTTCATGATGACAAACTCCAAACTTATGATGGAATATTTATGTATATATATACCTGTGTGTGTGTGCAAATATGTAAATGCATGTATGGTGAGGATATGTGTATGTAAGTGTATATATCTATATGTGTATGTATATATTATACATAGGAAGCATCATCATGTCAATTTCAAAATCAAGCACACAATATATCAAATCAAGACATAGTAAATCAAATTAGAACATAATATATCTAATCACCCCTATAAAATGAAATTAGCCACCAAAGTAAAAGAAAATGAAAAGAAAAAATAATAAAATGTGTGAAACTTGTAACATGAAAAGCATCGACCACCCTATGTCTATATTAGCCACCCTATACTTCACTACTGCACTTCAATACGGCCGTACTTGTTCACTTGCTCCTCTACATGTCATGTAAACATACAAAGAACTGCAATTAAAACACAAAATAGGCTAAGTGTTGAAGCTTGAAGCAGGAGTATAAACAGAGTAGCAGTTCAACACATTTCAAATAGTGAGAAAACAACCTTACATTTTGTTACTGGATATTATATATATATATATATATATATATATATATATAAATGATAACTGTGGTTTGGATGAATCTTTGTTCTGTGATAAGTATATATAAATCTGTTGTCTGATACATGCCTTTGTATATATGTGTGTTAGACATGTTAGTTCACCCTGCAACTCAGTACTGTACATCTTCTATCTCTCTGTTCATGTTTGATTGCTGAAACCAGTTAAGGCATTTAACCTTAAAAATCAATATCTTAAAATCCAATTTGTTTTAAACTCTAATTTAAGCGAAAGTTATTTTTTTTTTAACATAGAATATTTAAAAATTTATTTCATTTGATTCCATAAAGTAGAGAGAGAGAAATCACCGTATTATAGTATAGTGAATAAGTCAAGTATAATCGAGATTCCACTATTGTAATTTTATAAATAGATCATATAGTTAGAACCATGATTGGAAAGGATGATTTTTAAGAGTGGTATGAGAATTTTAGTGGCGTGAGGAAGGAAGATTTTTGAGATGAACGGAACAGGGGTTTTCGTCAAATTACGGCGATCTAAGCAATTTTAGGCGACGGTGTTCAGCATAGAGGAGCGTTGGACGTTGGCGCGGCTAGGAAAAATGGTGCATGATTTTTAAATATTGTGAATGGGTGAGGCAAAGTTAAACTAGGGTTTAGGCACGTTCGTTTTGTTCTCGGGTCCTTGGTCGATGGCGACACAAGAAGGAGATGGAGGCATGCGCATCGATGGGAAAAGGCAGAGGAGGTACTGGCGATGCTTTAGGCAAAGTCTGGTGATGGTCAAAGGATTATGTTGATGAGGCGGGGTGACTTGGTTGGCTCGAATTTATTTCCAGTTTAGGGTAGCAATTCGAATTTCGAACCAATGTTTGAACGTGTTTTCAGGTGCGCATTTTTGGGTGCAGAGGTTGTGGGTAATCTGGATGGCTGATTGGCGACGGGTTTTATTAACCGAACATAGTGTGCACGTTTCATGCACAGTTGCGTACACATCTTCGTGTATACAAAAGAAAGAGAGGAAAACGAACCGGAAGTGGATGAAGAAGAGATGGGTCGGGTTTGCAAATGTACGGGCCGAGTTGTTTTAAAAAAATGAAGTAAATCAAGCGATAAGCCCCAACTTTCACGATAGTAGATGGAATCCTTTACAAGAAAGGATATATCTTGCCTTATTTAAGATGTGTAAGCTTGGAGGATGGGATGAACTTCCTGGTAGAAGCACATGAAAGATTTTGTGGAGACCACTCTAATGGAACAAACTAGCAAAAAAGATAATGCGACAGGTTTTTTATTAGCCTCATATGGTGAGTCAAGCCATAGAATATGCAAAGAGATGCAAGGAATTCCAAAAGTACCCGAAGATCCCCCGATTGCCACCAAGTCAGTTACCCCCAATTTCAAGTTTATGGCCCTTTGATGTGTGAGGAATTGATATGATCATCCCGTTGTCCATTTCTAAAGGAGGAGCAAAATGCGCTGTGGTCGCCATAGACTATTTCACTAAATGGGTTGAAGCAGAACCGCTTTCCAAGACCACTTCTGGAAAAGTACTCAGATTTGTCATCAAAAATATTATAACTAGATTTGGAATCCCCTATAAGATTATCTTCGACAATGGAAGACAATTTAAGAGTGAAGAATTCTCTTGATCTTGCCATAAGAATGGAATCATTAAGGGCTTTTCCTCCGTTGCACATCCGAAGGAAAATGGGGTAGTTGAGGCTGCAAATAAGACCATAAAGTCAATTTTGAAAAAGGAACAACTGAACAAAGCTAAAGGAAACTGGATGGAAGAGCTACAACTTGTATTATGGGCTTACCGAACATCTACGAAAACGGCAACGGGTCATACTCCATATTCATTGACATATGGGTGTGAGGCGATGTTACCAATTAAGATTGAAATACACTTGCATCGAAGAATCACATATTCATTTGATTTAAACCAAAAAACTAAAAAGAGAATCACTAGATTTGATACAAGAGTTGAGAGATGAAGCAACAATCAGAACAACAGAATATCAAAGAAGGATTTCAAAGTATTACAACTCAAAAGTAAGAACACGATCATTTCAAGAAGAAGATCTGGTACTCCGAAGAGTAATGGCAAACATAAGAAATCCCGCGGATGGATCACTAGGACCAAATTGGGAAGGACCCATAATCGTTTGCAAATTAATCCTCCAGGTGCTTACAAAATGTGCCGACCAGAGGACAATATGGTTCCTAGAACATGGAGTGCAAAACATTTAAAACCATACTTTCTTACGACGAATGAGTAAAGCATCTCTTCCTTCAAAAAGAAAAATCTACATGGTTGGAATAGAATTCTTCTTGCGTTTGCACACTACCTTTAACGATCAAAGCCTTTGTCCACCCCAAGATGACCAGGGCAGAGCACCTCCTGGAGAGAGGAGTGTAAGCCTTTAACCGCGTCATGCTATGTCCTGGTTAAAGCACCGACAAGCCCTTGGTCGTGCCTTTGGTCAGGTTAAGACACCTCTTGGAGGGAGGAGTGTAAGCCTTTTCCACGCCACGCTATGGCCATGTTAAAGCATCGACAAGCCCATGTCAATTCCACGCTATGGCCAGGGCAGGGAACCTCTTGGAGGGAGGAGTGTAAGCCTTTATCCGCACTACACTATGACTAAGTTAAAGCATCGACAATCCCTTGGCCGCGCCTATGGTCAGGTCAAGGCGCCTCCTAGAGGGAGGTTGGGTAAGTTCTTGGTTCCCGATTTAGAATAAGTTAGCCAAGAGCACCAGTCAACAATGGAATAAGACATCCAAGCCTAAGAAGAGGCTCACTAAAAAATGGACTAAGACATCCAAGCGCAAGAAGAGGCACATTAACTATGGACTAT
Source organism: Allium cepa (assembly GCA_030765085.1). NCBI lineage: Eukaryota > Viridiplantae > Streptophyta > Magnoliopsida > Asparagales > Amaryllidaceae > Allium > Allium cepa. The sequence goes on along the minus strand of CM060939.1, from coordinate 391,285,821 downwards.
GATGTCCAAGCCCAAGAAGGGGCGCATCAGATGTCAGACTAAAATGTCCAAGCCCAAGAAGTGGCATATTAAATGATGGACTAAGACATTCAAGCTCGAGAAGCATCCGATCAAACTATAACCACATATGAGGCCTAAAGCGGTTTACATAGGTATAAGAAGACAAAATCTAAGGAGTAAAACAAAGCTCCACCTATTAATACCAGAATCTGGGTTTCGGGCCTCTCACTTCCAGAATTTATATTTTAATACCCGAATATGAGTTACGGGTCTTCACTAATAATTTATGATCTTCCTCATACCCGAATCTGGGTTTTGAGACTACTATCTAACGTCACTTATTTATGCTCGAATCTGGGCTTAAGATTTCTATTATAAAGATAATTACTATGGATTTCTGGTTAGCTAACATATGTCCTAATCTGGGCCAGAGATTTATATTACAAAGATAATTACTATGGATTTCTTATTGTCCAACATATGCCCTAATCTGGGCTGGAGATTTCTGAAGAAAATTATTGTGGATTTTTGATTACCCGACATATGCTCTAATCCAGGCTTGAGATTTTTGTCATGAAGATAGTTATTACGGATTTTCGATTATCCATCACAAATACCAAATCTGGGTTTAAAAGTTCTATCATGAAGACTATTTTTGAATCTCACTTATAGAAACCCAAATTTGGATTTTGAACATCTTACTATTGACTTCTAAACTTTACTTGATGACATCCTAATCTTGGTCTAGACTACATAATTTTCTAATGCCTGAATTTGAATTTCAGGTCCTTTATCATCAGTTTGGATTCTATCTATCGATTCCCAAATCTGGGTTTTAAAGCAGTAGTATTGAAACTACAATAGACATCTAAGTCATCAATCAGAAACTTCGAGCCGGTCTTCTTAATACGCAAATCAGGGTTATTAGATCGCAACTCTAAATGATGTTCACCGACATCTGAATTTAGGATCCGGGATCATTCTTATCTCCAGGAAGAGATTCAAAATACATATTAAGATTTACGGGTTATAAAGACTTATTTCTAGACAATAACTTCTGACCTCCTATTTTCAGACATTGATTGTTTCCCATAGGAAGTTCGTAGACTACAATCATTATATGCATGGATAACTATTAATTACAGACCTCATATCCTTTATTGAATCAAGATTATGATCAACTAAGCATTTAAATTTAGAAGCACTGCTATCCTGGTTTATCATGAAGCGCAAAATGAGTTAGCAATAAAAATGTCACTTGTTTGAATCTTGCAGGAAAACAAAGTTATTAGGAGCAAAGAAGTTTTCAAATTTTTGTCCTAAAGAACAAAATCTTCTTTCATACGGCGGGGAACAAAATGTTAAGCACAAAATCTACTTAAGAACGAAGGTATGAAAGAAGGTTAATGAAAATACCTGGCTCTATTGAAATAACAAGCACGGGTTTCGACAAGGATCACGAAAGAACATTTCGAAGGCATTGAAAAGGCTTTCGAAGGAGTCGCGAACACTAGGTACCCTCACAAGAGATAAGTAATCCAAAAGCTTTTGAAAAAGAGGAAAAAGAAAGTGGGGCTACCATTCTACCTCATTCAAGCCTTTCGATGCAGATGGGTTTGTGTATATAGAAAAAGCAAAGACAAGCTCAAAACCCCTTCTAAAAGCAATGAATAATACCCTTCCATATGCATGCCAAACCTTTCGAAATCAAAGGTTTGGCCTTCATTCAAATTACCCAAAATAACCCTTTCAAAAGCATAGCGAGCCTTTCGAACCGGTCGAAGCTAATACTCAGGAGAAGGTCCGCATCAATCCACAAGCATGCATTCAGAACCTACCTATTGAATCGAAATCATTGATACTTCAACATCTTCGAAGCCCTAGTAAGAAACCTATTGACAGAATCGAAAGTTCCTATGTTTGCTTCTGATGACAACAAAGCAACATGAAGAGAAAAGCGCATTTGTGGCCCTTTCGACGACGTCGAAAGCAATTAAGGGAAAAGTAGTGAGAAGAAACGCTTAAAACTTGACGACAACAAAAGGTGGACAAAGTACCCTTTCGATAAGGTTGAAAGGTCTGGAATGAGAAGAAGAGAAGCATAAGGATGAGTTAGAGGACTCAAAAGAGAAGCCTTTAGGCTGCATCAAAGGCAGGCGAGGCCTTTCGACCGTGTCCAAAGGAATGATGCAGAAGATTGAAGGACCTTTCGACTAGGTCGAAAGCATTGATGCAGAAGGGGGCCACCTGCATCTATAAATAAGACCCAAGGGGTCCGATTTGGGGACCGAAATTTGAGATCCAAAGCTCATTTCTTTTACTTCTACTTCTTTGCAACAACAAATTCTTTGTAACCCTAAACCGATTTGGGAAAAAGCTCTCAAACTTGTAACTCGTTTTGGATTAACGGAAATGGAGAAATGTGCGGTTCATTAAGGATTTCGATTATGAGGAAGACCATAACAATCATTAGCTAGACTAATGATCAATTGCACATGATACTATCTTATTTTCTCAATTTCTTTTAGTCTATGCAATTCGATAGGATCGACTTGGAAAATATACATGCGAAACACCTCATCATCATGTCAAGTACCATATAATGACCAATAAGGATGATGATGATGTTTCGATACTAATAGGTTAATAGAAATTACAAATATGCAAGACGGTCTCATATCGAGTATGTTGAATGAAGCTTGAGCAATTGTAAATTAGATCTAATTCAGAAGGACAAAACCTCTTTTGACCTGGTCGAAAAGGATCTCACGAAGGAAATTTGGTTTGTAATTGGCAAGCCATCATATGAGGAAGAGTTCATCCAAAAGGAACCAACATTCGACTGCACTAGCAATCCTTTCGAAGGGGTTCCATCATAAAGGAAACGAAAGCAACGAGGTTGAAAGCAGTTACTTCACTTTAATAGGCCGATCATATCTTTCGACATGGTCGAAAGGGTTAGAATTGACCATTCGACATGATCAAAAGGGATGAATATTTAGTATGAATAGTTGTTTTCGACTCATTCGAAAGAGAGGTTTCGAGTAAGATGCTTCCTCTCTGCCTCCATTTTTAAGCTATCTTCCAAAACTGTTTTGACCAAGTCAACCTAGCCGAAATGAAGGTTTCGAAGGAAGCAATCTTTTTCGACAGCTTATTTTATATAACCTTATTTGTCTTTCACATATCTTTGGGGATGTTAACAAGTTTTCTTGTAAACAATCTTTGTCAATGAAAAATCCAACTATTAATAATCTTGTTACTGGAATTTTTTTTTTCCATTTAGATTATCCCCTCGAAACTCAATTTCAATTTCAATTTAAGACAATCAGTACACCTTCAGTCGACAATCTCATATAGCAAACTAGGTATGACTTTCAGAAACCAAAATTTATAAAAAAGTAATTAATTTTTTTTTAAATATTCGACAACCAGCAATTAGCAATTAGCAATAACATATTAATAAATACGTTTAAAATAAACATTGTTAAAACGAGTTCAGTTTTTAATAAGGACGGGGTGGGGGAAGGAGCATTTTTTTTCTAAATTACGTAAAATTGCTATGGGTATACCAAAAAATATTGCCGCCATTAACAAAAAAATTACCCTTCTTATTTCGGCGATCCTTCACTGTTTTTTTATTTTCTTTTCAGTTAGAACCGTCGAAAATGGTTTTCAATGAACCATCATTATTTTATTTTTTTCACTTTTCGTTAGAATTTTGTCAAATTTTGCCTTGTATGAGGATAAAAAGGTAAATTGTTTTATTTGATTTTATTTATCATTTCCTCCATAATAATTTTTTTAGGTGGAATTTCCATAAAATAGATCCCCTTATCCAAAAATGAAATGCCTTTAACAATGTTCTTCGAAATCTACTCACTCCTAATCATGTTTAACATATATATGCATGTTTTGTTGGAAACAGTCATACACGTACCATTTATCACATCGATATAATCCTAAGTCTGTACAAAAACATACATTTATCAAGCATTACAAAGGAGAAGAAAAATATATTTACAAAGTGACTGAACCAAGGTAACTAGAGCTACGCGACGCTGTAAATAACAGAATAGAAAGTCGGTTAGATGACACAGGTTTCAAAAATAGTTGATGCTGGTTTCTCAAAACTAATGCAGTATTATTGTTTACAGTGTACGAACATCCGAAGCACATGTTTAAACCAATGACATCAAAGAAGTTACTTGGAACTTCTTCTATCAAATCCATGATAGAAAGAACCAAGCTATCAAACCTAAAAATACATATTAAAAACATAACCATGCATGAAACCGTGGTCTCCAATCCCACCGAAAGGTGCCCTTGAAAAAAGCAACGCACCTTGTTAAACAAGAAAGCCTGAAATTACGACTTATAAGTGATGGATCCCAAAAAGTCAAAATAACAAAATCTATTCAATATGTTTACCAACATGCCACCGACATCATTCTTTCAACTTGCATCCCGTCACATGGTTGAAGGTTGATTTTCTTACCAACTAACACAAACGTGAACTCTAATTAACAATTTTTTTATTACAGACCACAACCTATCTCTCCTTATATATACGAGCTCAGTTGCAGCATTGATTGCATACAAACCATGAAGAACGTCATGGGTTACAACAACTCGTTGTATTTCTTAGTTTTTATTATCGCATCTCTAGCTTTTGCTTATGTACCATCAGTAAAATCTTCCAGAATGCTCCAGGAAACTCAAAATATTTATATTGATTGCAAGTTTGAAGCGGTATCAAATGTTGGATATCATGATGCTTGGAGTAGAAGAATATATGATGAATTGAAGCAGAAACTGCCATCGGGTTCAAGCAGCAGAGGTCCTGGTCACTAGCATCTTCTTCTTCTTCTTTGTTTATTGACATAGAATAACATAAGACTGGGAACTTGACTTTTTTCCCTTCTTTTTTTTTTCCACTTCTATAACGTGTGTTGAAATTAATATATAGTTTACTATTTGATTTACTGCAACAGATTCTGAATTTGTTATAAGGAATCAAGGAAGCCGTTGCCGTTATTTTTCAGTCTATCGTATCATATGGAATAATATGTCAATTTCTTGATTATCTACACTAAGCGAATCACTAGTTCTCGTCGTAAAAACGTATCAAATAACAAAGGGGGAAAAAACAATTTCGAGAACAATATTTCCTGAAATGAATTTAATCGCGATAGCATAAATTTAAAACTGAGGAAACTGATGCCCAAAATGTTGAAAATGTGCAAATCAGTCACATGTTCTCTTTCTACAGAAAAACAATTTTTTGCATCATCCCATTTTACATATACACTAGTTCCATTTTACATATTCAATAGTTTGGTGCTTCGCACACCGGTACGTGGGACTTTATTGATTACTTAATTTATAATGCTTTTGTGGTAGCTGGCACATTTACCGTGTCATCTTCTCAGATACAAAAGTATGATTAAATTATGATCTTGGTGCTCCATATAGTTGTAGATATTGCATTCATGTTACTTTGTATGTACGTTAGCAGATTTGATGTATGTGGGTATTTATTAGAAAATGAACAATGCAGAGTAGGAAAATATATGAATAGCTAGGTTTAACGACTTGAACACCAATGGTTCTTCGTTTTTACTCTTCTAAACTATATGTTGGAAAAATTTTGTTCAGAAAATGATCTTATCCTGGATTAATACTTTTCACACCATGGTTAACTCCTAAGCAGTTCACGGAACCAGCATAATTATAGGAGTACAAAAATGGTTTAATGGAAACTATACAATTATAAAACTTCAAAAGAATGGTACGTCATAGGTATATGTAAAACTGAACATTTTGTAATTTGGTGAAATATACATCCACACAACCTTTGTTTCATTAAAACTCAACTACATTACAGAGTAGTGCTGAAGATGTTGTCAGGTAGAGTTACAGGTAACAGAAAAAGAGAGTTAAATAGAAGGAAATTTTGATTTTTACAACTAAAAGAATTACGTGGACCAAACGTGCGCAATCCCAGAAAGGAAAAAAAAAAAAGGAAAAAGAGAAATAAACCATTCGCATTGTCTTATAACACAAACTAAGGAAGAAGAAAAGGCCGGTTTGTCAAGCTCGACTAGTTTCTGTCTCTTTTCGCGAATTTCGAGTGCATTTGAGGTCTCCTTAAGAAGAGTTTCATCATTATAATTCTGGGTCAGTTGGAGATTTAGTTGGTTAAATCAATATTTGAGAAAAATATCATTGAAATTTGTGTGTTAAACTACTAAGTTTTTTTGCCTGATCAACTGTAATGCTCAAACTTTTATTGAAAATGCATATGACATATACCAAGGTGTCATAACCAAAAAAAAGGGAGCAGTACTGAAAATGTGAATTGTTAACTTGTTTTGAAAAAGAAGAAATAATAATAATAATAATGGACTTGTAGTTTTAAACTTTTACTGTCTAAACATATGTTCAGACCTGTGGTTCAGCAGGAAAATATGTGAAGCATGTGGCATTTTTAATACAATAGGTTTTTTCGTTATTTGGTGCATAAAATCTGTAACTGACGCACTTAGCAGCGATATATGCAATCTTGCTTTTCTAGAATTCACAACAGCCACTAAATAAGACTACAAAATTTCCTTTGCTATCAAGTCGTATAAATTATGCTCACATGAAAAATTCAATACAGTTTGTAGTTTCACAAACAAACCGTAAAACATGACACGCACCATTGTTAATGGTTAAATAATTCGATTTGACGCAAGAGATCACAAGTTTGAAACTTGCATAGCGTGATTCGAATGGTCACAAGTTCGAACCTTGCGTAGCGTGATTCAAACGTATATTGACATGTGAGTTGTGTTATGTTAATTATTCCAACGACATGTTGTATCTAAGTTCCATTTCAAGAAAAAAAAAGTAAAGCACGAGCATAAAATGCAAAGCGGCTGTGATTGATTTGTTATTTCTAGTTTTGAATTCTTGTCCATATAAAAATGCGCAAAACGGATGTATGTTGTCGAAAACGACCAACTTAAAAAAAATTAACATGAAAAATAGAAAACAACTTATATTTTCATTTTCCGTGTTTTGAAAAATAATAGAATCACGATAAAATCCATACTTTCATTGTCACTCCATCCCTTTCATCATTTCTCCATTTTTCTCTCATCGCATCTGTCATTACTTTACTCCTCTCATGTTTGACATACACATTTGAAAACAGAAAATCCAAAATTTGTTTTTAAACCAAACACAATCTACTATTTTCGTGATATAAAGCAAGTTGGAAAAACATAACTCCTCGGACACCATTCTAAATGTTTCTAGAAGGGGCTTTGCACCGCAGGTCCCTATTTTCGATGTTGTTGTAACAAAAGTCTCTATGATAATAAGTATGTAAATTAAGTCTCTGTTCTTTGTAAATTAGAAAGCGCAAACTATCTTTCACTTTTCTTATAAAAGTGCAAGCTAACTTGCGCTTTTTAAAAATTTAAATTTTTTGAAAATTTCAAAATTTTTAAAAAAATTTTAAAATAAAAAAGCGCAAACTAGCTTGCGCTTTTCTGATAAAAGTGGCAAGTTAGCTTGCATTTTCTGTCAAAAAAGTGTAAACCACCTTTCGTTTTCTATTTTTAAAAAAATAGGGACTAAATTTACATACTTATATATACATGGACTTTTCTTATAATAACATCAAAAATATGGACCTGCAACTCATTTCTTGTTTCTAGAATAATATGGTCAAATAGTGGTAATCTCCCTTAATCTTCTCGAATACAATTTTCCTTCCATGTTTGAACATCACAAACTGTAATTCATTTTGAAAAGTAGAAAACTATAAAATACTATTATAGTAAGTATATAATTTTTTCCCTTTCATTTATGCCGATACAGAAACCTACCTCATTAATTCCCTTCGAAAGCATGAAGAATGTCATCCTTTGCTTTTGATTTCATATATACATATTCAACACATACCAATTTCATGTTCAAATTCCTTATATCAATAAGTTGATATAAGAAGTAATGCACCGACTTTGAACAAGACCTAACTGTAAACTAATAAACTTAGTGTGGATTCCTTTTATCTTTTTGCATAATAATTGCATACACAAATACTATGAGCCCCATCATAGTAGTGTAAATGAGAAATAAAAAAAAGGTAGGAAAACTGAAGATGGAATAGAGATAGAATTGGTAGGGGAAAATAATAGCCAACGTGGTGTAGTAGTTTATGCACGTTTGGTGGATGAAACCCATAACAATGGTATGAACAGATAAACATAATTTTGATTGTTCATTAAAAAACTCAAATAGAAGGAAACATTTTTAGACCACATAAACTTTTGAGAATTATCGAATGATACTCTAAATGGATCGGGTCAGTAATACGTATTATAAGATATACAGTATGTAATAAGGGTTATAATAGGTTATGGGCCTCACTTATGTAAGCCCAAACATCATTTTATTTCGTTTAGAATTCATATGTGTACATTTACATTGTATCAAGTATCAGTTGTAATTGCTGCTTCAACACAAATCAGTAAAAATACATTTTCATCTCAAATTCTAACTTGGTATAAGAGCCTCATAACGAGGGTGACCGTCTTGCCAAGGCTTCATCAGATATCAAATCATCACCTAAAGTTGGCTGCGGCTTAGCCATAATCAGAGATCTGAGAATCTCGTCGTTTGATCAACCAATTTCTACCATTTTTATCCCAGAACTGCAGTTTCTTATCAAGAACTACAGCATTATAGGTTACTATCATCTATTGCTAATTGTACCTCGCCTAAAGTGCCTTGTCAGATTTCTGGTCATCACCCAAGCCTCTGTCTGCAAAATCAACTACTGTCAGAGTTAATCTCATCATCAAGTGTTCCTTTTCTATAACCCACCATTTAATAATATTCTTTATAATCCTCTGCAATGGCCAAAGGTTATGAGGATAGCTCATCCTCACAAATCCAAGAAACTCCTTGCAACTTTAAGAAACACTACATCACAACAAATTGTAACCCAAGATCAAATTAAAGCCATTGTAAAATCACAGAGCCCACTCATTACAATACAACTCGATGAATAAAATTACTCGCTGTGGAAATTCCGAATTGAAACCACTATGAGAGGATATGGGCTAGATGAGTATGTTCTTGGAACAACTATCGCACCACCAAAATATACCGCAGATAGTGAAGGGAAATTAATTAGTAATCAGGAATATATAACACATTAGTGGCAAGATAGCCTAATTAGTTCATGGCTACTATCCCCTATTAGCGCAAATCTCTCGCCTCAACTAATAGGATGTAGAACTGCTTAGGAAATCTGGTCTACGATTGAACAGATATTTAATTCTCAGTCAGCAGTAAGTGTCATGTATTACAAGAGACAATTACAGAACTTAAAGAAAGAAATCATGTCTATGGGAGAATACTTGACAAAGGTAAAATACCATGTAATAAATTGGCAGCAGTAGGCCATAAATTATCAGATACCGAGTATTTGTCAATAATGAGTGGACTTGATGATGAATATGAAGCTGTAGTGGCAGTTAGAACATCAAAAGAGACAGTACCAACTTTACAATATGTTCATTCTATTTTACTGGCTCATGATGATAGAATAGAACAAAAGAAGCCAACTGTTACTGAATTTTTAACCAACTATGTTACAATTAGCAAATATAGTAATCAAGACGAAAACTACAATAGTAGGAATGAAACAAATAACAACCAATGAGGAGGTTAATCCTTTAGATCAAGAGGAAAGGTGGAAGATGGAATTACAACAGACATAGATGTCAAATATGTTGAAAATATGGATATGCAACAAATAAGTGTTACTTCATGTTTGATGCAAATTTCACATCATCACAGCAAAACGGCAATAACCAGAGGAACCACAATCCTAGCTAATATGATAAATAGGCATCAAGATTGAAGAAATCAAAATGAAACCTTAAAAAATATATTACCAAAGTTGAAGATATACAAGATGAAAGCTGGTATCCAAATTCCGAAGTTACAAATCATGTCACAAGCAATCTAGGAAATCTAATTCCTAGCAACAAGAAGTACGAAAGTAAATAATATATATGCATGGATAATGACAAGTCGATTAAAATCACCCATACTGGTAACACATATATTAAAGGTAAAAAGCAACTTTATCTTAATAATCTACTTAGAGTTTCCCTAATTCAATTTTTTTTAATGAGTGTGTCACAATTTGGAAAACACAACAATGTATATTTTGAGTTTTGTCCTGAATAATTGCTTAGTTAAAGATAGACTAAGGAAATTCTCTTGTAGGGTAAAGAATTTACGGGGCTATACAAATTCAATGTTGCTAATTCAAGAAACTCTAGAATTAAATAAAAATGTTATAATATGTTCGTAGTAAAACAGACAGGAGATTGCAAGAATTTTGATATGTAAATTATAAACATGGGCATCCAAATGCAAGTATTATAAAGCATATGCTAAGTAAAAATAATATTTGTTATGATAATTTTACTATGCTTTATATTTTCACATATTGTCAAATGGGTAAAGGTCACAAGCTTGCATTTTCTGATTTTGAAACTAAATATAATAACCTCTAGAATTAATTGCCACAAACTTATAGGATCCAACACCTATTAGCACTGACCATGTATTCAAGTATTATATTTCATTTGTTAATGCATTTTCTAGATATGTATGAATGTACTCCTTAAAATCAAAATCTGAAAATTACGAACAACCATTACAGTTTATAGCTCAAGTAAAAAAGCATACCAACTATCAAATTAAGATCATGTAACGACCCGTATTCTACGTGTCGACTAATCGTAAAATAATGGCTACTAGGTTGTTAGTGTTGTTCATGTTGTTCAGAGCTTAAGTCATGAAAAGTTAACTCGTGTGGAAGCTAACTCGTGTAGGTGGATTTAGCTTAGGTCGTGTATTTTTAAGTCGTAGACGACTTAAGGGGTTTCAAGTTATAGGAATTACGACCTCTAAAGTTTCACGAGTTATTGTGTTACAACGAGTTAAGGGGATAGGTCGGTTATACGACCTAAGGAAATGGTTTAGGACTTAGGGTGGTTGCCGAGTTAAGGGTTAACGACCTAAGGAACTGGACGAGTTAGTAGCTTAGGCGAGTTATCGGTTTTAGGGGTTAAGCGACTTACCAGACAAGGACTTAAGAGTGTTTACGACCTATGGAAGTTGAGTCGTGAACGAGTTATAGTAGTTGACCGACCTATGGGGTTTACGACTTATTCGATGAGCGACCTAAGGAAGTTAGTCATGTTAGTTAGGTCGTAGACGACCTAAGTTAGGATGCTGAGGAATTAGGTCGTGTGAGTTTAGGTTGGTGGGGTATTTAGGTCGTAGGTCGTAACTCGTGAAGGCATTAGGTCGCGTAGGAGCTTAAACTATTAAGCCGTTAGGTCGTGTGACCCTGGGTTTGGTTAGGTCGTGACTAGGTTAGGTCGTTGAGTCACGATGTTAATAAGTCGCTAGGTCACAGGAGTGTTAGGTCGGCCATGACGTTAGGTCGCGTGAGTATGGTGATATTAGGTCGAGCATTGGTGTAAGGCTTAGGTCGTTGGGCAGCTAGGCCGCGCGTATCTGTTAGGTCGCGTGCATGTGTTTTAGGTCGGAGGTCTTTAGGTCGGCAATAGTTAGGTCGTGGGCGACCTAAGGGGGCGGACGACCTAAGGTTTCAGCCTATAAATAGAGGCGCCTATCTTCACTTTTTGGCACCGGTTTTTAAAGCGACGAAGTGCTGCCATTTTGAGAGCTCGACTACAATATTTCTTCATCTTATTTTCTCCATTCCAATCTAGTTCTAACATCCATCCAAGATCGAAGATCGATATTGAAGATCCAAGAGCTAAAGTTGAAGATCTTCATCCAACCAAGCTAGATTTCATCGTTTCAAGCGGGATTTCGACGAATCAAGCTTGAAGCTTCGCTGTCCAGATCTGAAGTTGATAGTTTTTGAAGTGTTTGGGTGATTTGGTGAGTGGTGGTTATCTCTCACGCGGACCCAAAGGAGTATATTGGATTGGTGGTTTGTTGGAGTGTTGTAGATAGTGATTTTATGCATTTTTCCTTAGATCCAAGTGTAGATCCGTTACTTACAAAGATGTTTACTTATGCAAGTTCATTTACCAAGTTGTAGAGATAAAAACCCATGATTTATATTTGTTGGATCTATGCTAAAAACCCATGATTCATGTATGTTATATCTATGCTCATTTATTTACGAAATTGCCATTGTAGTTATAAATGCCTACTTAGACCATATTTGAATGCTTGATTGCTTAAGCTAATGATTGATTTGATTGATTGCTATGTATGTTAGGTGATTGATAGTTAGATCTAGATAAGATGGTCGAAGATGATTCAAAAGCTAAGTGGAAAGGCTCTTGAATGGTGAAAGCTGCTTGTGGCATATGAAGCGGATGTTGAAGCTCATATGTATGGATTAGATGATGTTGAGATGGGACTTTGCCATGATGCGATGAGGCAAGCCATGATGTTGAGATGACACTTCGCTATGATGCGATAAAGCGAAGCATGATGTGAGATAGCCTTGGTTTAATCCAGACGGGATCATTCCAAGCATGTTGATAACTCGATGATGCGATGCGAGTTGGTTGATAATGGTTAGCTTGAGAGGCGCTTGGGCTAGTATGGAAATAGTCGTCGAAGAGGATGACTAGGAGGCTGAGATCTCATCGTTGTTGAAGGTTCTAGCAGGCTCAAAGCAAGAGTACGTTGGAACGGGCTGCGACGACGTTCCAAGCACGGGCTGCGACGACGTGCTAGTACTCTGGGTAGTTGCGAAAATTCCTAGGCACGGGCTGCGACAACGTGCGGAGTTATGTCTAGAACCGGGGTTACCATTAGCCCTTGACAGATGGATGAAAGAATGAGTTGGCCATTCAATTAACGGTGAAATCAAGGAAATGATAACAGTGATAGCCAGAGTCATGGATGTTTGGCTGTACCATCATTCGGTCTCAAGAGCGGTGTTTTCTGGGTGCTTATCTGATCTTGGTTTAGGCCTTGGGGGTTGTATTTGGAAAACATCGACCTTGACTCGAATGATTATTGCTTTACTTTAATTGTCTGCCATGTTATGCTTGCTTCTCCTTAGTGTGTCTGGGGGCTATCACTGTAGTAAAAGGCGGAGTGGGATGGTTTGGTTCCTATTCCTTTTATCCCTTATGCTCTTTTGGTATGTTTGATAGTTGATTTACTGCTCACTAAGACTTTGTCTGACTCAAGGTTTTATGTCTCCTCTTATTACCTTGGGCTGTTCATCCATGTTGGGATGGGCAGACTAGGTGACAGGTGGCAGGTGCTGATCTTAGTGGCTCACGTTGATGATGACGAAGGCGAGCAGGAGGCTTTACATATTATTTTCATATTCTATGTACTGGATATTCCGCTGTTTGTTGATTACTCTGAGTGCTATGTAGTGAGGCTTCTTGTATTCATGTTTCAGACCATGTATAAAGCTATTATGATTAGATGATGATATTCTGTTCTATGGGAGCTTCACTATATTATATTTCTCTATTGTATTTTATCCATGCGCTGTGAGTTTTACGATAGAGTCTGAAATGTTTATTTTACCCTTGACGGTCACTCATGGTTGCTTGGCACACTTTCAGCGCACCATTCCCTTGTTTCCGTGCGGGAGTCATGGGCGGTCGTCACAGATCACGTAAACTGATTATGGAGTTGAATTTTATCCGCTCAAAGAATATTTTCATTAAAGAGGTATCATTCATAGAACAACTTGTCCATACACTTTAGAGACAAATGGTCTATTAGAAAGGAAGCACAGACATACTATTGAAAATTCTGGCCTGATGTATTCGCTACAACTTTTTTCTTAATAAATAGACTGTCCAATGAAGTTCTACAGCTTAAAATTCCATTGGAGGTACTACCTAATACAAAACTAGATTATCAAAGCTTAAAAGTATTTGGCTGTCTATGTTTCCCTATATAAGATCATATAATACCCATAAATTGAATTTCAGGTCTACCCCATGCATATTTTTCTAAGTTATGATGCTAATCAAAAGGGATATAAGTGCTTGGACAATAATGAAAAGATATTTATATCTAAACATGCGGTATCCAATGAGAAAGTTTTTCCATTTAGTGAATCAAAAATCAAAACTTCTAAAAAATATATATAGAATCCAATATTTTCTGTACCTCCATTACCTTTATATTCTAAGGTGATCATAGAAGCTCATGATAAAGCAATACAGAGTGCTTTGGGATTAAAGCCACCAATCCAAATTGACTCAAGCCTACTACACACCATGTTTAACTCTGAACCAGGTCATGGGATAGAAGAGTCTATTAGAAGCCCATATCAAGTCTCACATCAAAGTAGTGACACTCAATCTTGTCTTCATCAACTATTATATGATTCTCAATCTTTTAATAGTCAACAAGTGACTACAACGGGTAATACAAATCAACAACCTACACCACATGATGACAAGAGCAAAGAGTGGATATTCAAGCCAAAATTGTATAGTATTGATCTAGATACCGAGGAACCAAGCATATTTCATCAAGCGGTATAAAATGCAAAATGGCAAACTGCAATGAATAAGGAATATGACACAGGGATAAAAAAAAACACAGGATCTGGTTTACCAAGCGACAAAAAATGTCACAGGATGTAACTGACATATAGACTAAAAAGAAATGTTTATGGTTCATTTTTTAAATACAAGGCAAGATTAGTGGCGAAAAGCTTTTCACAACAAAATGATTTTGATTTTAATGAAACCTATTCACTTGTTGTAAAGCCATCATCTATTAGAATAATTCTTACTACTACCTTGTATAGAAATTGGAGCATTAAAAAATTAGATGTAAATAATGTCTTTTTGAATGGTATTTTGTAGGTAGAAGTTTACATGGAACAACCTCATTGATTCAAACAAAATGACAATGAAAAACTTATGTGTAAATTAAACAAAGCAATCTATGGACTGAAGCAAGCACCAAAAGTCTGGTTTGACAAACTGAAATCAACTTTAGTCAAACAATGCTATAACTCAACCAGATCAGACAACAACAGCTTATATACTAATATATGTTGATGATTTTATAATAATATAGGAAATAGTGCAGTATAAATCTGCAGTCTCGCATAATGCTTAAACAAGGAGTTCTCTATTAAGGATCTAGGGAATGTTAATTACTTCCTCGAAATTGAGGTCAAGAGACTATCTGCTACACAAATTCACTTGAGTCAAAGAAAATACGTTTTAGAAATTCTTGTCAAAGCCAAGATGGACCAAGCAAATGCTCTTCCTACTCCAATGATGTGCAACTTACAATTTTCTAAGAATAAACGTAAACCAATCATAAATGACAAGTAGTATAAAAGCATTGTGAGTGCATTACGATATCTCATAATTACTGAACCAGAAATTTCCAGTGTAAACAAAGTAAGCCAATTTATGCAAAATCCACCTGATGAACATTGGAAAACAGTTAAGACAATGCAGATGCAGTCTGGACCACAGATCCTGATGATATGCGATCTACCATATGATACTATATATTTTTAGGAAAATAACTCAATATCATGGTGCTAAAAAAACAGCCTATTGGATCCAGATCTAGTACAGAGGTAGAAAATAGAAGTATTACTACTACTACAGTAGAAATCATGTGGATTGAATCATTGCTAAATGAAATTCAAGTTAAAACAGGCAATAAAGAAACAATGTAGCGCGACAATCTTAACACAATTTCTCTTACAGCAAATCCAGTATTACACTCAGGGATAAAGCATATGGAACTAGACCTCTATTTGTAAGAGAACAAGTGACGAGAGGAAAATTAATTTTAAATCATGTAACAACACCTTACCAAAGTGCTGACATTCTTACCAAACCATTATCTCAAAGAAACTTCACGATATTGAAGCTGGAATTGAAATTTGATGAAGTTAGCAAAGAATCTGAAGATTTCACAAACATATCAAAGAGTTGACCCTCCGTATCAAGTCACTATCTTGAAGAAATTTTAAGAGAAATACGCCAAAGTTGAAAGTTGATGGAGTTAGCATGGAATTTGGGAATTTTGCGAACTCTAATCCTAGTAGGATTTAAGGGGAGGTATCAAATGATACTCTGAATGAATTGGCTCAGTAATATGTAATATAAGAGATACAATATGTAATAAGGGCTATAATAGGTTATGGGCCGCACTTATGAAGCCAAAGCCCAAACATCATTTTATTTTGTTCATTTTAAATATGTATATATTTAAATTGTATAAGTATCAGCTGTAATTCTAGCTTCAACACAAATCCATAAAAATGCATTTTCATCTCAAATTCTAACAAGAATGGCATGTGGATGCACATCACCTATACATAACAACAACGGGAAAGAAGCAATTGGGTAATCTCATTAGAAGCAATGAAGAGAATGGGCTACGAGCATGCATTTGTATAGATAAAATGAGGAAGTTTGTCATGTTTAAATTTAATTTGCTCATTTCACATATTTATATTGAAACCGCTTACCTAGTTGGTAGCGTCAAAGAAGTCATTGCTGTTTCCAGTTGGCACCAAAGTTGATGCTGTGTGTGGTTATCTTTTTAAAATTATACTAGATCAGAAAAAAATATGCACAAATTCAAGCTACTTCCTATGAACTTTATAATAAAAAACTGATAGAAAGATGAAGCATATAATTTTCCCATTTGCTCGAACCACTAATTCAAAATATTAATGTATGGTTCAGTATATTATATGCACAGTAGTACATAAAGAAAATTAAATTGGAAGTAGAATTTCCGAATTAAGAAAGATAAATGATAGCAGGTTGATGAGTTCAAGTCTCGTGAACAAAGCATATTATTCGTTATTTATTTGCATGTGTGTAAGACATGGAATTTTTGTCAATAAGTAAAAAAATGTAATTAAATGCATGAAAGAAAAGATAAAGGAATTAGTTTGACTAAACAATCGTACTTTATTGTATCAGTCAAATTGTAACCAGATAAATATGATAATAATATAAACTAGTATAACCGCACAACGGTGGAGAAACCGACCGTTCGATTGTATAACTTTGATAAAAAATATATATTTAAAAAATTTGTTAATATTACATAAACATTAAGTGATAATATGTTAGAAAAGAATAAATTGAGATTTGAATCTGAAAATATGAATTTCAAATTTAAATATTAATCAAAACATTCAAAATTTTCGATTTGAAATTGAAAATTTTAAAATTTTAAAATCATAATAGATTTGAATTTGAAATCTTTGATGCAAAATAAAAGGAGAAAGGTTAGAAAAACCACGATGAGACAAGATCCACGTTTTTAGAGAAACCGCGATGAGACAAGATCCACGTTTTTTTGGCTTCAGAAAAATTGATTTTGGCTAGTAGAAGTAGGCAAACCTTCCTACGGTCGGTTTGATAATGTTAGTCATAGCAAAATAATGAGCGTTGTTTTTATGACTCATGATACATGGTGCTATATGGGCAAGGATTGGCTATACAATAGACATTTGATATTAGTAGGTGCAAGAGCGAATGGCCAAGGAGAGAAGACAGCCTCATATATTAATGCAGAAGCTGTATATGAATATACCACGGATGCAGGAAACATGGATATGAATGCACTCTTTCAATCATTCTTGGCAAATTTAGCGCAACATCAAGTATCACCGCAAGGCTTGAATGTGCCTAGAGACCTTGCGCAGCAAGTTAGAGATGATTTTGGTAAAATGAACAAAGATTTCAAAAGTCTAGAAGGAAAGATGTTTGATGGAACAAAACATGCATTGGATGCAAGTGATTGGCTGGAGACGTGTGATAAAATTTGTGACAATTTAGAACTGACAAACGCCTAGAATGTTGGGTTGGTATATAACAAGGTTCGAAATTCCGTTTTCCGTTTCCTTTGCGGTCAATTTTAAAATTTCCGGATCCGTTCCGAAAATTCTGAAAGTTCCGCTTTAATTCCGGTTTTTTAATTCCGATGCTTTTTGGCTTTAATTTGTTATATGCACTAATATATATCTAATACTATCGTAAATTTATGGTACACATTTTACATTACATATAAAATACATACTTTAATTAAAAATCCACTGTGTAAGATTCTGTATTATTCATTTGAGACTTTAAAATTTTAATTAATTTTGAAAATTTTAATTTTTTTGTTATGATTCGGTGTAAATTAACAAAGTATAATAACTTTTTTTTATGAAACTAGACGATTTCTTCTCAATTTATTTATTGTCCCGATTAATTTGTTTTTTTTTTATTTTTATATATTTTTTTAATTTTTTTATTTTTTATAAGTTTTTTTAATATATGTAAAATAAATCCGGAATTTTGAGCGGAACTGGAATTTTGACCGGATTCTGTTCCGGCTATGAACGGAACCGGAACGGAATCACCGGAATTTCGAACCATGGTATATAAATAGTTTAAACGATTGGTAGGCACAGTGAGAGCATACGATGTAAGCAAGAAATTACTTGGAAGAGGTTTAGAGGGATGTTTGAAGAATGGTTTATTTATGGATCAAAGTTGTCAACAATGTTATGAGAGTTTGTTGAATTGCAACAAGGGAGTATGATAGTGCCGAAGTATGCGTAGGATTTAAAGTTTCGTCCAAGCATGGGGTTTACTTTATTAGAACTTGGAGAAAAAAGATGGGGAGGCCTATTTTATGATTGATGTCAGGATTGAGTGATCGAACATTGGCTAACCTAGCACGTGCCTTCAATGAAGTGGACAACATAGCAAAGAAATATAGGCTTACGTAGAAAGGTGAAGTGTGGGATAGAAGGCCCAGGCTGAAAGGAAAATGAAGTTTGGTCCTTATTAGAAATGAAAGAAGGGCCAACAACAGAAAGGAAGGTTTTAGAAGGGATGTGACGGCTACCCTATACTTTCAGAATCCAATATACCTATAGAGTGTGCTACTACGGTGCTCGAGCATGTAGGACGATTATCAGGTTGAAAGGTAGGAAAAACAATCACATAACATGTCGTATATCCTATATCGTATCGAATAAAATATAATAATCATCACAGATATAAAATAGAAGAGACAGTAATAACTAAATAACCGTAATTATCAGAGTGCATATATGCACAGAGTTATACAAAGTAGTAATAGAGTTTATATGACTAGAAAGAAACTCAAAGATAAACGTCTCAAAATAAAATAGCAGACACTACCAAGGGTCCAAGTGTCGTACAGAGGAATAAGAAATAGTAGATCCCTATATAATATGAGAAAGCACCATCTCCTGCTCGTTCTCTATACAACAACCACGTATCACCCAACCTGCTATCTAAGCTACTCATTTGCGAGTACCGAAGATAATAAGAAATTAAGGAAAAAACCTTAAGTCAAACAACAGCCTGGTGTAAGCGATAAGTAAATCTCAAAAATACTGTACAAGTCGTTATAGTAAGGAACAGAGGTATAAGAATCATACATGACCCATCCCTGCATCCAAAGAGTTAGCAACCAATAATATATTCTAAGCTACTAACATCATAAGGGCATACTACTTCCGAAGTTCAACATTGGGTATCTAGGTATCCACATCTACAATACCTACGTACCGTGACATCCCTATAGTGATAACCAAGCATGGAAAGCGCAACATCCATCAAATAATCCTCATTATCACTAATGTGCTTTGGATATATAATAACCTGTATGACTGTCTTAATGCAAAACACCAATGGAAAAGTCTCGGTTCCTCGGTGCTCAAAATCCACGCCACTCAGTAGGCTAAGAAACTAAGCTGTGCTTCCTAGCAGTCCACATTATACTGATCCCAGCCTAGATCTAGGGTACACGTCCTAATACCCAATAAGCATCCTCACATACCCATGCTTTATGAGCACATTAGAAACACTCCGAGTATCAACGATCCCTTCGCATGCATCTTTGAACAAGTCCTACTTCGAATCATTCCTATAGTAGAACTAGTCCTCATCCTTCCCATTTCCATTTTCCACAATTAAGCACATTCTATCCCTACCTCACAAGTTCACATTCTAGAACTTGTCTTCATGGACATTCATCATGATTCCATCAACATCGAGTCGCCATCATCGGAACACAACCCCATCATCATTGAGTTTCCATCATCAAAGCACTTCCATATTGCTTCTCCTAATATCAATCATCTTTTAGCTTGATGCCACATCGCAATTGAATGTTGAACGAACGAACACCTTCAGCACGAAATTTAGGAGATGCTTGTCATCCCCTGGAAGTTTGGCTAAGATTGGCATCCTCAATTCATTTCAGTACCGACATGATTAGGTTCATGTTGATACTGATATGAGTTACTTAGTAAAATTTTGGCTAAGCACTTCATACCCCGATCACTTCCTCCTTTGCTTGCCTGGAGCTCCCTCTTTCCATGCCTTAAGTCCCAAGTCACATGGCTTATTCCTCTTGCTTAAAAAGAAGTCAATATAGACTAGGAAGAGTTGGCGATGAGTTGAATAACTTTACAAAAATTGGAAGTTAACTTCCTAAGCTCCTTTCTTTCCTTGACTTGAAGCCTACCCAAAGTTTTACTGTCTAAGTCTCGAAGCGACCTCCTTTATCGACCTGAACTGGAAACTCAACCAATATGATTTTGACTGCCTCCAAATGACCCATGACTAGAACTGTAGGCTCCCCAAGCTATCCTCAACAACATATCCAAGTTTCATTTGATTTTGAGCTCATTTGTCCTCGTTTTACCCAAATCGACTGCCACATCCTAACTATACTAAAAGCACTAACAAACACATCAAAATAACCCATAGAAAGGTAAACATCACGTGTAAACATACAAGCAACATAATTAATTCATCTATATCGCCCCACCTTTACCCCCATATTACCTATGATATTATAAGAAATATTTTCGAGTAATATAGAGAATAAGACAGGTTAGGAGCAACCATCCGTAATATTGCTTTGGGCGAGTATTGATACGTCGAAGTGTGTGATTATATTTGTTTCCTTACAAGCAGAGATTCGATATACACAATCTAAGTGCAAAATAATAATTCAATGGCTTAATATAATTCGGAACAAGATCTCATATAATATACGAAACATAATCACAAATTACAATGGGATTATAATACATTAATTATTTCTTTAAAGTGTAAGTCTACAAAAGGAAATACTAGAATTGCATATACAAATATATACATGCATAAACTATGATAGGTTCAAAAGTATACTTAACAACTTAAGACAACACTATATCAAAAAATACAACTTGTGTAACAACCCATACCTCAATGGGTCTAAATTTTGGCAAAAATTGAAATCCAAGTCCATTAAAGCATAGATCATTTGATTTGGTATCTGCAAATAAGCATGGTCATTATCATAGATTGATAGAAATATAAACTCACAGTGGAAACAATAATAGGATAAAAATACCGATTATGACTACTACCTTGGAATTAACGGTATTCCTTGGATAACATGTTGTCACATCAGCATTGAGCATGAGAGAAAAGAAGACTTTTCCAGTAACTAAACACATCTAGCTCCAATGACCTATTCCTCTAAATCTATCCCGTGGGTTGTAATGAGTAGGGGGTCAGAACAGCGTTCTGGTGACTAGAAAATCTATGAACTGTCCACAGCATAGATTTATACCGATTGGTTTCCATTTAATTGTTATATCTGTTAAGGTAAGCAATTCTAATATAACCTTGCATTGCACACACGATTACTTACCTACCCCTTCCTAAGGTACAAAATACTGATGAAGCCTTATCAATCACCCAATACTTCCAAACCCATTAGCCACTTGATACTTCTAAATATGAAGTGGGCTTCTACTATCGCCGCATAATACTTTTAAAAGAGAAATAGGCAGACACTGCTATTTAAGACATCAAATAAGGTAGACCTCATCATTTAAGACATATTCTCAAGGTGGTTTTCTAACAATGTTATCAATGGTCGGTGGGTTCTAACTACAAAGACCTCTAACCACTATTTAACGCTTCCGACATTTAATGTCCAACTATTACGACGTCTATCACCAATAAAACTGTAGCCATGTAAGAGACAGTACCCAAGCCACTTAATACCTTATAAGGACTCAATGGACTTTTAACCATTTAATACCCATATTCTGGGTAGGTCCTACATCATTTAATACCTATCCTCAAGCGGACTCCTCACTGGGACTATCGTTATTACGGCCTTAGCAATGTGAGAGGGTGTACCCAAGCCACTTAATACCTCATTAATAAGGACTAGGTAAACCCTTGACCATTTAACACCTATTTATAGGTAGGCCTTTGTCATTTTATACCTAACCCCAAAGTGGACTTCTCATTGGTACTATCTAGGTGATATCATTTGGAATCTCACTTGCTTAATACTTCTTTTTAGAAGAGAGGCGGACCTTAGATTAGTCACTTAATACCTCAAACCCAAAGTGAACCCTTCCTAAGATATACACCATCACTTTTAATTATAAATATGGAATCTCATTAGGTTACTTCTTTCGGTAGAGAGATAGATCCTAAAATAGCCACTTAATACCTCAACATTGAAGTAAACCCTTTTAGAGACATCCTTATTTATTTAGAAGCATTCTAGGTTACTTAATACTTCCTTTTAGAAGAGAGGCAAACCCTACAACCACTTAATACCTCAAACTAAAAGTGAACCCCTACGGAGATATCCTTCACCGTTCCTAATTTCAAATTTGACCATTTAACACATTTTAATTAAGAAAGCAGTTTCAATTTCTCATGTCGTCATAGGTCCTAGGATAAGTGATATCCCACATCAGTAGTAAGTGCACCCGACTACTGGTAGCCTCAAAGTGAATGGCAGTTTTTGGTCGAGTGACTCTACCGACCTTGCATCACTAACCTACTAAGTCCAATTAACCATCCTAAGTCTTTACTTATATTATCTTAGGTAGACATTGGACTTAGCTTGCTAATTTTCTTTTTATTTAAGGCAATAAGATTTATCTTAAATGCTATCTGCCCATAAATCCCCTTTTAATGGTCATAAATGTCAATTTGTTCATAAAATCTTAACAGACATTTCCTAAGACATTTATGTATGATTACTAATTTCAAATTAGTAATCTTTTTCATCTATTCCATTTTTATCGGTCCCATTAATCTATCCGTCTCTATTAATTGTAACCCTTAATTTATTAAAATCCGTTATTTCTTATTAATTTCCATTAATTGGGGTTACAATCTTTTATTTCATATTAATTATTGGCAATTCCTATTTTATTGCACACTAATAGGAATTACTACATTTTCTGATTCTACCTATTCGCTTCCCTAAATATAATAATAATTAATGAACGCTACGCATAAATAACACACAAATAAACGATGTTCTTCTTTATAACGCAATAAATATGTATTAATGAGACTACTATTCTTATCCAAATATATTATAGTCATAAATATTTAACTAGAATATACTTTCCATATTTATTTTGTTGGAATTAAATTTCTTCAGAAGATTTTCCGCTACGACTTCCATAAATTGGTTTAACACAAAAGGAAAGATTTACTACATTTGAAATTACAACGAATGATTAATTTTTTTTAATTTGGAATAAACAATGTAAATTAAGAAATCTATACTTTACACATATCTTCCGTTCTTGTTTTATTTCTCGTTTAATCAAACGTCTCCCTTTTGAATGAAAAGTAGAAAAGCAAACAAACTTATAAAAATCAAATGGATGTTCTTCCTACAAATTAAACTATGAAAAACATAGCACAAATTGGGAAATAATCCAAAAATCCTATTTTACACCCAAGTGCTGGTCTGGAATAAAAATATACAACATTCAAATTCGAAAATCTTTGTGACTGATTTTCAGATCTCGGTGTAAACATATATTAAATTAGATCGAAAAAAAGATATAAAATTTCTCACTCGTCTTTTAAAAGCGATCCAAATCTCTAGATCCGAAGTAAAACCTTAAATTCATCTCTGAATTCTCTTTAGTCCAAGGGATGTGTATAAAAAGGTATATACATACCTTAGAATTATAGATCTGAGAAGAGATTTGGAATTGAAAGAGAAAATAGATACAAATATACAAATATATATAAATTACCTCATATAAGCTTATAGTTGATTTTCTTCTCTTCTCCTTTTTATTAGATTTCTACTCTCCTCCAATTTATATGAATATAAATACAAATATCTTATTTTTAAAATTTAGAAAGAAGTCAAAGAATAAGAAATAGCAAAGCTTCGGTACTACCTTTAGAAAAATATGAGAAGAGAATAAAGGGTTAGGCCTGAATTTATAGGCATAAGAATCAACCTCAACTGTACGATTTAAAATATTAAATCCAAGCCATTATGGCCTAAGTTTATTACAACCGCCTAAAGGCGGCCGGTCGACTGACCATGGAGGTAGATCTGTCCTAATGACAGGTCGGGGTATGTGCCCGGACAATAAATTAATAAACATTCATTTATGTAACCGAATAATTTTCGTTTCGAATTTGTTTTTCTTCCTTAACTTCTTCGTTTGTACTTCAATTGCAAAACTCCAAAAATGAAAGTTGTTAAGAATTTCTCCACGAACGCAATGATGCAAGTTTCAAGGTCAAATTCCACCGTTTGCACAAATTCAATTTTTGGAGCCTAATTAATTAACTAACCAATTAAATAACTAACGCCAAAGTAGCGGGTTTTACATTCTTCCCCCGCTAAAAAGAATTCTCCGATATGAATGCATTTCTTTTGAAACCATTTTTGAAAACATGATGCAAGCAACCTATATATATACTTGGAGTTCTACATATGTGCAACTTTTTGAAAAATCTTTTCAACCAAAACCCCGATAATCATACGAATAAAATTATGAAGCAATTTTTTTTGCATCCACTTCCTATTATCCAATAATCTAATGCATCAAAAAATCACTTCCCAAACTTTACTCCTATGTCGAAAAAAGGCATTTGGTGGAGAATTTAACATTCTTACCACTATAATCTTTCTATTCCAGTAGTACAGCCTCGTTGCCACGATTTACTTCAAATTTTCCACATATGAACACGTAAGGCAGCTTATTTTCAAGCTCTAAAATGGACTTAAATCTAAAAATAAACCCGTGCGCGTTGTCGACAAGGTACGGAAATAGAAATTCCAAGGCTAAAATAGCTTTTCCCTTATTATTGCTTGTATTTATGGCACCGTTGATCCTAATGCACCACTAAATTTGCAAATTCTAACTCTATTTGCCTTCCTTAGACTTAACATGTGACCTTCAAAATCAAATATTTCGCAAAATCTTTCTCATTTTTCAAATCTGTACATCAAAATAAGTTTAGATGCACATTATTCCTTGAAACCAAATTTTGAACAAAGCTCTAGAAATAAACTAAGAGTCAAATATAACAAAAACACAAAACCTTTTTTTCGAAAGAGAAACTTTTCAAATCAAGGAAAAAATTTCAAAATATTTTTGATCTAAAATTTTTGATAAATTAAGCCACAATTTCAGCATACTCGGAAGTTGGTTATGTGCTAAATGCATAAACCAAATTCCATAATTCTACAATTATCTTTTACCCATAAAAATTGACATTTTATTTTAAAAATATCAACATATCTATTATTCAAAAAAAATTAGCTTTTAAGGAACATGAGTTATGACCCATGATACCAAAACAACTTTATCATGTTCTTTGCTAAAATTTCCTAACTATTATATACTTCCAGCCTTATATTGTGTTTACTGTTAGTCAAATACTGCTTCTTTACTATGCATATATAAGAGCGGTTTACATAACTAGAAACAATAACATAGAGAATAAATAGAAACTCATAATTCGCGCGTGCCTTTTGCAAGAGACAACTAATAGTTTCAACCCAAACAACGTAAAAGAAAAAAACAAATGCTGGATGGGAAAAGAAAACAGCATCATAAATCCTACAATAATGCCTACAAACTATGAGATGCCTGACTCCATGGCTGGAGCTTGATCCATTGCTGCGACCCTTGAATGGCCATAGGAAGACGGCTATACATCTCGTGCTGTTGGCACTACTAGTGTTGCCGACAGCTTCGGAATTTCCATCTTTCTAAGGAAGATCTAATGATGGCAAAAGGAACCTTATACTAAACTATCTCTCCATGGAGGTTCACTTGTATTATCTAAAGACGAGAGTGGACAGGTGAAATCACAGAAAGTGACTTTGTGGAGTGCGAATAATTGGTCAACAAATTGAATCAAAAGGGTGCGGGTCCAATTGACGGCGATGCCGACAGTACTAGGATAAATGGTCTTCCGCACCATGGAATAAATCCAGTCGTAACTTCCCGCCTTAGGGATGATGTTGTGCCAAATGGTGCAAATAATTAGACAGGCAGTTGAATGCATATTATTCGTCTTCTAATAACCAACATTCTAGGGAAAAAAATCTACTGCAAAATCTTTGTGTCGGTCATTTTAAATTCATCCAAGCCCATGCCCTTCACAAAGCCTCCATAATCTCAACAAGATCATCATTAGTTTTCTCAATCAAGAGATTCTTCACCTCCGAACAAATCGAAGTATTTCCTCCATCGAAAAGGCAGACATAGCATGGGTAACATTCCCTCTTAAAGGTCATGAAGCAAAGGATCAATGCAAATCCTACCACAATGAATAGCTTTTCCTGCCCCAAAGCGGCAGAACATTTTGCTAATTCCGATCAAGCCATGTAGCCTCTTAAGGGTTGAGATCATAATGGTGTGAAGAAAAATCGGAAGTGCATAAATGTGTCTTGGGCTAAGAAGTGCTCGGAGACGGAAATAGGGTTTAGATCTGGAGTGGTGGAGGAGCAAGATCTAACATGCAAAACTAGCATGTGGGAGAGGCAAGGCTTCTACTCCTAGTTAAAAACGGTGTTGCCTAGGGTAGTTACGGAAGAGAGAGGCCGATACTTAGACGAAGATGAGTATGGAGATTGGGTTTGGCTTGTTGAAGAAGGAGGAATGAAAGAAGACAATTGGGTAAATTCGTACGCAACTTTTATAGTCCCGTTCCAAGTTTAGGTTGTTTCAAAACTCGTTAACTAGTAGACCACTTTAGGTTTACCGCTAAGTGGTCAATCGCTAAACGGAGTTTAGGCGTTCATAGAACCAGGACCTAATTAGAGTCGGATTAAATAATAATAATTGTTTTGCACCGTCTCACTCGATTTGAAATGATCCAAAAAGTTCTTATCCTCATCACAATGATGTTAAATTCTACCGCCTAGTCCAGAATCACACTCCAACAATTCACAGTAATCTAAACAAAACTGCTGTGACAACAACAATTCCAAAAACTCAAAAATATTCTAGGTTCTATTTCCTTCCTACTTTGCACGGAAATATTTCTTCCATTAGCTGGTGGTAAAACAACACTTCGAACTACATACCCTAATAAAATTGAACGTCATTCTTATTTTGTCAGTACCTTTAAGAGAGAAAATCTATAAATCCTGATTTTATAAACTGAAAATCGTCGAGCTAAATATATGCTCCTTATATTAGTTTCTAAATAGTAGAGACTATTTCATACCAAAATTTCCCTTAAAAATCATTCTTATAAAATATTTCAGGATTTCCAGAAACTTTTTTTGAGACACAAACTTTCCAAATTGGAAATTATTTCCTTACAAAAAATCAAAACCAAGCCTTTTTATATAAATATTTAAGGATTTCAAGGATTGATCCATTATAAACTAAAAATTTCTTAACACTACCAATATAGCGATATACCTGTTCTTTGAAAATTAAAATTTCAAAACTTTCTCAAAACAAAATTTCTAAAAAAATCCCTAGGAAAAGAAATCCTTTAAAAACCCTTTTTTCCAAAATCTAAGGCATTTCCAAAAAATACTTTACAAAAATTCACTTACAAGTTTTTGACTAAGGAATTAATATTAATTATCTAAATAAAAATCCAATTTGCCATCAAAGAGGTGATCAACGAGTGCACCCTAGCAAAAAGTTACACCTGGACAACTATGACATATAGACTCTAATTTCCCGCCCATCTAGAATAAATGTAGCCTCCGACTAGAATTCATCATCAAAATCCAAAATCACATGGTAGCTTGAATCTCAATCATCAAGTCAAACACCTTCAGTCTCCGGGATTCTTCCATATGTCGTACTCATGCTCTACAACAACAACGCTTTATGCATCACCAGCACTCCATGGTATACTTTGAAGTTGGTGTAAAAATCTTAACTCTAAAATGTTTCCAACCCATAGTTGCTTTGCCCATTCCCTTGGAGAGGAACCACAACTACTTCTATAGTCGGAACTACGAGAATCTAATATAAAAATATAATATTACTAGATAGAAAAGTACGAATACGTTCTCTTAATTTATCATAGTTCCTCTGATCTACTAACCTAGGCTCTAATACCAAATGGAATAACCCATACCTTAGTGGGCCTAAATTTCAAAAAAAATTAAACCTAAGTCCATCGAAGCACATATCATTGGATTTGGTACCTGTAAATAAGCATGAGCATTATACAGAGAATGATAGAAATCTAAACTCGCAACGGAAACAATAGTAGGGTAAGAATACTGAATTTGGCTACTACTTTGGAACCAATGGTATTCCTTAGAATACAGGTTGTCACATCAACATTAAGCATGAGAGAAAAGAAGACTTCCCCAACAACTAAATATATCCAGCTCCAACGACTTGTTCCTCTAAATCTATCATATGGATTGTAATAAGAAGGTTGGACAGAATAACATTCTGGTGACTGAAAATCTATAAACTGTCCATGACATTAATTTATACGGATTGATTTCTATTTAATTATTATGTTTATTAAGGTTAGAATCTAATCTAACCTTGTATTTCACACACGATTACCTACCCACCCCTTCCCAAGTTACAAAATATCGATAAAGCCTTATCGACCACCCAATACTTCCAAACCCATTAACCACTTGATACTTCCAAATATGAAGCGGGCTTCTACTATCGCCACATAATAATTTAAAAGAGAAATAGGCAGACTCTGTCATTTAAGACCTCAATCAAGGTAGACCCCATCATTTAAGACCTATTCCTAAGGTGATTTTCTAATAATGCTGTCGATGGTCGGTGGGTCCTAGCTACAATGATCTCTAACCACTACTTAAGGCTTTCGACATTTATTTACCAACTATTACCAGATCTATCGTTCATAAAAACGTAGCCATGTAAGAGACGGTACCCAAGCCACTTAATACCTTAAAAAGGACTAGGTGGACTTCTAACCATTTAATACCTATATTCCACACAGGTCCTACGTCACTTAATACCTATCCTCAGGCGGACTCATTACTGATACTATTGTTATTACGGTCTTACCGATGTAAGAGGCTGTACATAAGCCATTTAATACCTCATTAATAAGGACTAGGCAGACCCCTCAACATTTAATACCTATTTATAGGTAGGCCTTTGTTATTTAAAACTTAACCCTAAGATGGACACCTCATTGGTACTATCTAGCTGACAACACTTGGAATCTCATTAGGTTACTTAATACTTCTTTTTATAAAATAGGCGAACCCTAGATTAGTCATTTAATACCTCAAACCCAAAGCGAACCCTTCCCGAGATATCCACTATCACTCTTAATTGTAAATATGGAATCTCATTAGGTTACTTCTTTCGGTAGGGAGGCAGGCCCTAAAATAACCATTTAATACCTCAACATTGAAGTAAACCCTTCTAGAGACATCCTTATTTATTTATAATCTCACTAAGTTATTTAATACTTCCTTTAAGGAGAGAGGCAGATCATACAACCACTTAATACCTCAAACTAGAAGCGAAGCCCTGTGGAGATATCCTTCACCGCTCCTAATTTCAAATTTGGACCATTAAATATTTTTCAATTAAGAAAGCAAGCCCAATTTCTTACGTTGTCATGGATCCTAAGATTAGTGATATCTCACATCAATATTAAGTGCAACTGACTATTGGTAGCCTCAAAGTGAAGGGCCATCTTCCATTGAGTGACTCTACTGACTTCACATCACTAACCTACCGTGTATAACCATCCTAAGTGTTTACTTATATTATCTTGGGTAGACATTGAACTTATCTTACTAATTCCTTTTTATTTAAGGTAATAATATTCACCTTAAATGCTTATTTACCCATAAATCCACTTTTAAGTCTCATAAATGTTAATTTGTCTCGGAAATCCTCATGGATATTTCCTAAGATATTTATATAAGATTACTAATTTCAAATTAGTAACCTTTTATATCTGTTCCATTTTTATCAGCCCCATTAATGTCTTTATTAATTGTAACCCTTAATTTAATACCGTCCATTATTTAGAATAAATAGTGTAAACTACAGAATTTATACTTTGCACATCTCTTCCCTTTTTGTTTTATTCCTTGATAAATCAAACATCGCCCTTTCGAATGAAAGGGGAAAAGCAAACAAACTCATGAAAATCAAATGGATGTTCTTTTCATAAACTAAACTATGGAAAATCAATAATATAGCACAAATTAGGCAATAATATAAAAATCCTATTTACACCTAAGTACAGATTTGGAATAAAAATATACAACACTCAAATTCTAAAATCTTTGTGGCTGATTTCCAGATCTAGATGTAAACATAATTCAAATTATATCTAAAACAAGAACATGTATGTAATGGTTTCTATATTAATTTAAGCCTACAACTCCCAAATAAAATTGATTTAGTCATAAAAATCCAACGTATATTAACGGGATAGGTTTAATATCATAAACAATATATAAAATTTCCCACTCACCTTTTAAAAGTGATCCAAATCTGCAGACCTGAAGTAGAACCTTAAATTATTCATCTTCAGATCCTCTTTAATCCATGAAATATGTATAAAAGGGTATATACATAAATTAAAATTGCAGGTCTTAGAAGAGATTTAGGATTAGGAGAGAAAAGGAGATACAAATATACAAATACACAAATATATATAAATTACCTGAAAAAACGGGTATAGTTGATCCTCTTCTCTTCTCCTTTTTGTTAGATTTCTATTCTCCTCCAATTTGTATAAACATAAATAAAAATATCTTATTTTTATAATCTAGAAAGAAAGTGGGGAATAAGAAATGGAAGAGCTTCGCTACGGCCTCCAAAAAAATATGAAAAGAGCAGGGAGGGTTAGGCCTGAATTTATAGGTGTAAGATACAACCTCTACCATACAATTTAAAATTTTAAATCCAGGCTGTTGTAGCCTAGGCTTATTGCACCTGCCTGAAGGCGACCGATTGACCACCTATAGAGAACCGATCGACCGCTAGGGGTTGACCGGTGCCCATGACAGGTCGGCCTGTGGGCTCGAGCGATTAATTAATAAATATTCATTTGTCTAATAAAATTGTTTTCATTCCGAACTCATTTTTCATCCGTAACTTTTTCATTTAGACTCCGGTCGCAAAAGTCTAAATGGAAGTTGCTTAGAATTTCGCCATGGACACAGTGGTCAATTTTCATAGTCAAATTCAATCATTTGCACAAATTCTTTTTGACCCTAATTAATTAACTAACTAACTAATTGAATAACTAAGGCCAAATTATAGGGTGTTACAACAAGTATACATATACGACTAGCATCTCAAAGTGAAACTTAATCATATAAGTAATACTGCATATATCTACTCTAGATTTCCCACACCCTAGGCCACCGAGTCCTGTACCTGCCAAGTCTCGGCCTGATCCGAGTATTATAAGAAAAATAAATAGGTCAGACTATCTCTAAATATCAAAAAGGTGAGATCATACTAATAAGCATGCATAACATCAAAGATATATATCCAAACAGTATAAGAAACTAACTGTTCAAATACCATAATAGTAACTCATAGCAAGTGATCCCAAAATCTAGAAATAGCTAAAAGAAAGTAAATGGCATCACATATCATATTTCACCAAATTATGAAACACAAATATAGCCCTTTATAGGCAAAACATAATTATGGTGAAATCCGAAGTCAAGTCTCAAATCTCAAAGACTACCCATAAGGAAATTCCCCGAAAGTCACTAATAATATCTTATAAGGAAGTGCCCAAATATCTAAAAATAACTATAAATATAGCAATTATCACTTTCAAAGCAAATATCACCAAATCCTAAAACTCGAATATTGGTCCATCATAGCCTAGATAGAAATATGGTGAAATCCCAATTGGTGAATCAAAACTCAAAGTTCGAAATCAATAACAAAATAGCGCCATCGAAAAGGAAAGCATAAGGCTATATGTAACGATCGATCGTATTCCAGAGATGAGCAAAAATGCTACATCTAACAATCGTGAAAGATCACCTCCACAAAGATGAGCTTGAAAGCTACACCTGATGACTAGGAAGGATCGCCTCCCAAAGATGAGCATAAAGGCTATGCCTGATGACTAGAAGGACCACCTTTCAAAAGACGAGCATGAAGGCTATGCCATTCCAAAAAGTACCTCCTACTCTCAATTAGTAACCAAATGAATTTCGCCAAGGCGTCCCATACCACCCAGCAGAATTCAATGTTTACTAATGGATTGTTAACTCCATTGGGTAAGTATAATGTACTTTTAATTAGTAATTAAATAAGTGTTACCCAATATGCCATAACCACTTTGTGGTACTTAAATATTTAATAAATGATTGTAAATCCCACTTTACTAAAATACTCATTCGAATAAGTCCAATAATTAACCAATAAAGTAATACATATGTTTCATACAACATATATTACTAAATTGTTTAGTTAGATTCCTCATTCAAGTGAAAGTAGAAATTGCAAGAAAGCAATAATCTCAAAAGTCATACAAGAAACCAAGATAGTATATAAATAGCCAAAGGCTCAGTATAATAAATGACAATATGAGTTTATAGTTTTGAAAGTAAATAATATACCCTTTATCATGTAGAAAGTGATTTCTAAAATACTCTCTCTATATACTTACTTTCAAACTTCTCCCTTTCAAATCCCTATACTCATATGTTATTCAACAATATATATATATATATATATATATATATATATATATATATATATATATATATATTTATCGCTTGAGTACATAAACTATAAATTCGAATAGATAACAAAATGTATTTATATAAATAGTTGTTCCAAAATCTTCTTAAAAAGATATACATAGTTCTACAACTATATTCCAAAAGCCACATAAATGAGTACATATTTACTTACGAAAAATATAAATATTCATATTCCAAAACCCTATTGATATACTAACAATCGCTTAGAAATAACATAGGTTTATATTTCAAAACCATACTTCTAAATTATATACTATTCCTACTAATTGTATTTAATATATAATTACTTTTTAAAATAATTTATAAAAGGAATTGATTAATTTGGAATCAAGTTTGAGATTAGTAAATTATAATAAAATTTCTACTGTAAATTACTTTTATTCAGACCATATATATTAAGTAAATATATATATATATAACTTCAAAATCATTGGATCAAAGAATCATCAGATCGGAGAATCAAAACTCAAAAAATCAGAAAGCAAGTCACCAAAAAAGTTATCAAAATGATATATGGTTGTACAAAAATCCATAAAAGAGTTTACACTTGATTTCAATTAGAATTAGACAAAACTAAATTTATAATTCTAAACCGATTATATTTCTACCATAGCTTGTATTAAAACAATATATATATATATATATATATATATATACGAAATAAGAAACATTAAACATGATTATTGAATCTCGTAAATTAATATTGAAAACCCCAAGAAACTTTTATCAAAACAATATGAGAAGAGAAAGAGGCTAGGAAGCCATTTTTATTTCACTTTGATTTGTGTTTGCAAGTTGCTAATTCCTAAGTAAAATAAGAGATAGTTGAAGATATTTGCATGTACATAAAAGGGCTATTTATACATGCATAAAACGCTAATTCAATTTTTAGGGTGCTTCCCAAAATACCCTTTAGGAAGTGTGTCCACCAAGTAATCATTAGCCACTAATCCATCATTTAATGTGCATGAAGCTTTAACATCCACTGAGTTGTCCATTAGCTTCTAATTGTAGATTTAGGTAAGTGGGTGGGGTCCTCCACAATCATAAAATTGAATTATTTTCTCTTCGTTCCTTTGTATTCCCTTATGCATGCATATATCTTCATGAATTCCTTTTCCATATGCATAAAAATTACCTATAAAAATCATAAAAGTGTCCAAGTAAAAATTCTCAAATTGACACATGCACAAATGACCATTTTCCCCCTGCATGAAGATGAATATATGATGATTTGAAAATAATTAAACTTTGGTTTTAAACATGTTAATGCCAAAATATGACTTTTATTTAAATAAAAATAGATAAAATATGGATGTAAATATATGCACATTTATGTGCACGTCAAAGGAGAAGAACCAAATTCCAAAAACTTAGTGTTATTGGAAGCAGTAAAATGATCTGAGTATTGTACACAATCAAAACAACAATAGGCAAGCAAATCTAAAACTAGGTCGCAGAATGGAGCAGCAACCTGGAGCATATATTTCTCAAGAAGCTCGACCAGTTGATTAAACCTAGGGTCAGTTGGCTGGACTTGGATCTATATGCTTTATGAATGAATTGACCAATCGACTAAAACCTTAGTTTCAGTCGACTGGATGCGAGTACCTGCAGCTACAGGCTCCAGGTCTCGTTCCCAATCTATGCAGGACTTTTCGATGATTTAACTCGATTCTGGCAATACTATATGACTTATAATGACCATGCACTTGCTTGCAATAACTAATAGCGTTGTATAGAAGAAAATCAAAGCAATTAAAGATAATCTTAATCACAAACAGCAAGCATCCCAATTGGTTTCAAGGTAGTTTATATTCATTGCAATTTCAACCATAAAGCCATTAAAATTTGATATTAGAAACCATCAAGCATCCGAATCTAAACTTAGATATAGATCTTGTGAGGTTTAGCTCAACTGTCTACTCAATTCAGCAGCCAATAGACTAAAATAGTTCCAATTTCTCAAAAGAAATCCCTAGAACTCAATCCATACAAAGAAGAACACAATATTTCAAATCTTAACCAAAAAATGAAATTAATTGCTCAAAAAATTGAATGGGGTTACAAAATAATTACCTTGATTTTCCAAGAATTTATTCCTATTTTAATTTGTTGCTTTGTTTTAGGTTAAGAGAAAACTTGATCCTTCTTTCTTTTAGTTTTCCATTTACTGTAATGAATATACAGTAAAAAAAGAGGAGGATTTTCTCCTTAGCTAATAACTAAAATGGGTTTGGGTTTGAAATTAAACCCAATAAGATAAATAATGAATTTTCTATATTCTTTTATATATATTCAACAAAGACCCTTTCTTGTTATTTCTAAAGCTATGATTATTACTCAAGTGCTTAAAACCAAATTCAACATTCAGACAAGAGATTCTCAAGTAATTGATAATATGAACATTATTTTGGGCTTTAGGTTTAATTTACAACCCAAAAAGAATTAAATAACCACTTTTAATTAATTACGTACTAATAGCTTCATAAATCAAAAGCTTAAGTATTTAAACCATAACCAAATGAATAAAACAACTTCTTAAATTAGTTTAACAATGAACAATGTCTTTATAAAGAAGTCTCAATAATCTTAATTCTTCTTTATTTAAAAACATTCAAACTAGATAAATATTCTTATCCAAAATCGAGTTCCAATTATCTTTAAATAAAACTCTAAAATTCTAATTTCTCCAATACTCTACAATTTTAGAATTCACCAAAATAAAATCCTAATACTATTTTCAAGTGATTTCAACCCCTTTGAAAATACTAATATTTCTCAATTTCACAAAGATTTTGGATTAATCATTCTAAAATAATTTATTCTTTACAAAGAAATACAATGTTCCAGATTAATGATTTAAAATTTCCAATTTAGATCATTATTTATTTTATTTTATTTATTCAAAAATCCGAATTGTTACATCATCCAAACAAATTTGCAAACATATATATAAATCTAATTCTATGCAAAAATGATAGTATAATTCATAAATAGGTGTAAAACTATTTTAAAATCCATATTTTACTTTTTAAATTTGACCATCGTATGTAATGAAGTTTAGATTAGAGTTTGAAATAGTTTTAAGATAGAAATTATATCAAAAAACATCATTTTAACTATACGAACAAGCATATGATAGTGTGAGATAATAAATCAACCTAACACCCAAAGTTACTAAACGTCCCTTCAAATCTAAAATGGATGGCAAGAAATCATATTCCAAAACATTCAAAATGATAGATCTACAATCTCCTTTGCTAATTACCCTTCTAATGATGGTTTAGGCTAGGATTAGTATGAAAATGGAGCTTTTTTATGAACTCTAGGTTAGGATGTTTATAATTGTTTTTAAGAAGTGGAAAATGTATTAGATCTATCCCATCAGTTCCAATTTGGCACAAATCCTAAAGTAGGCTAGCGGGCTTAAGTTTTGGCTTAACTGATTAATCTGGCTAGCAGCAATCTAAACTTAAAATGACCATATATCCTATATAGTAAGTCCATTTTCTTGTTATGACTAATCTACGAAAAAACAATCACCCAAATTTAATGGAAATGGCTTTAGATCCAGTTCAACTTTTATCAAAAGTTATAGTCTTTACAAGAATTTCTAGGCACAAACTGTTCGATAAAAGTTCAAAGGATAGAAAATGTCCCTATTAATCATTTTTCAAAGTTATAGACTCATATGACCTCCTATGATTTAATTTATAATATTTTATGATTATCTAATACGTAAAATATGGAATGTTACACTCTCGCCCTTTAGAAATTTCATCCTTAAAATCCCAAACAAATCAAGTAATAGTCAACCATAGTTACCCCGCATGTCTAACGACCGTAGGCAATCATCAAACATATTAAATAGGAAATTATGGAAATAATATTGATATAACTATCCTAGCATGCGAGATAATAAACCATCCTATACGATATCAAAAATGAAAGCAAATACGATAAAAAGTTGGCCTTACCATGCAAAGAGATCTGGATATGCGGCCTTCATGCCCTCCTCAGTTTCCCACGTGCAGTCGCATTCACGTTCACCCCATTGAACCTTCACTAACTCCATAATCTTCCTCCTAAGCTATTTCATATCACATTTGACGATATGAATTGGCCTACAAGGTCTCGATGCTTCTGGTCCAATCCTGATATCATGAAGTTGATCCGCTACAATCATCATGCCTAAGTCGTACACAAACTTCCGCAATTGAGTGATGTGGAATACATTGTGCATGCCCGCCATCATCTGAGGTAAGTCGACCTTATATGCTAGGCTCCCCATCCTCTCCACTATTAGAAAAGGTCTTAAGAACCTTGACCTCAACTTCCCCTTACTACCGAATAAAACAACATTGTTCAATGGAGAAATCTTTACAAACACCATATCATTGACAAAGAACTCTAAATCTCTATGTCTCTTATCAGTTTAGCTCTCTTCTTCCAATCCTAAGATGCCTTCATTCATTTCCGAATGATTTCAATCTTCTCTAAGGTCTCTCTGATCATATCTGGCCCAAAGTATCAGTTTCTTGCTTGCTTCCCACCAACAGGGAGTGTTACATGGTAACTATACAATGTTTCAGATGGTGCCATATCGATACTAGACTAATAATTATTGTTGTATGTGAACTCCACTAAATGCAAGTGATCGTTTTACGAGCCTCCAAAATTGATAATGCAAGATCATAGAGGTCCTTTAATATGTGATTGACCATCTCGGTCTGCCCATCGGTTTGTAGGTGATAAGTTTTATTGAGATGCAGATCTATTCCTAATGCCTCTTGTAAGCTCTTCCAAAAACCATTAGTGAACAAATGGTCTCCGTCACTCACAATGCTCTTCAGAAAACCATGTAATTGCACCACTCATTTCACATACAACTAGGCCAATGTGGATGTCATTTTAATAGAATTAATAGTTATAAATCGAGCACTTTTTGTCAATCTAGATTGATGTCACTTTTATAGTACCTCATCTCGTAATCCATCAACATCGAGAACAAATAATCTCCTATCCTTATGAAGCCAACCATCTTGGTCGAGTCCATGCTGCCTTATCTCATTAGACTCCACTCCATCTTCTACTTTTTCTATGATCTTTGTTAGTTTAGCATCTCACTGGTCTGATAGTCAAACTTGCTAACATATCTGGCTCTAACTTACAATGAAGTCTGAAATCATACCTAGCAATATACTTCGGCAGCTTCCACTCTAGGGACATCGTGCTTAAATTGGCATGTCTTCTGCTCAATGTGCCCATTTCCCTTACTAGGTATATAAGAAATGTTGAAGTTGTAGAAGGCTAAAAATTCCAACCATCGTTGCTGGCAAAGGTTAAGATCCTTCTGGAAGAAGAGGTACTTCAATGACTTATGGTCAGTGAATACCTCGAAACTCTCTCCTAATAGGTAGTGCCTT
This sequence comes from Allium cepa, assembly GCA_030765085.1. Classification (NCBI taxonomy): domain Eukaryota; kingdom Viridiplantae; phylum Streptophyta; class Magnoliopsida; order Asparagales; family Amaryllidaceae; genus Allium; species Allium cepa. Next base: position 391,247,281 of record CM060939.1, on the reverse strand, counting down.
CAAATCTTCAAGGCAAACAATATAGCTGCTAGATCCAAATCATGGATTGGATACTTCCTCTTATGCGGCTTTCGCTATCAATTAGCATAGGGAACAACTTTACCTCCTTGCTTCAGTACCGCACCCAATCTGATACCACAAGCATCAATGTATACAATAATCTCCTAATTCCCACTCAGTATGGTCAATATTGGTACACCCATCAACCTCTCCTGCAGACTTACGAATACAAGCTCATACCTCACATCCTGAACAAAGGTCATATTTTTCATCATCGAATTGGTTAATGGTACTGCTACCTTCGAGAAATCCTTAATAAAATGTCTATAATATCCCTCTAGTCTAAGGAAACTCATCAAATTAGCAGCGTTCTAGGGTTGGTTCCAGTCTTGAACCGCTACCACCTTGGTATGATCTATTATGATAACCTGCTCAGAGATGACATGACCAAAGAATCATACTTCCCTCTTCCAAAAGCGACATTTCTAAAACTTGGTTTATACCATATGCTTCCTCAACACAAACCTCAAGTGTGTCTTTTGTTTCTCCTCCATCCTAGAATAGTCCAAAATATCTTCCACAAACACAAGCACGAGCTTATTTAGCTGATCCCAGAAGACACGGTTCATGAGATCAACAATTATGGCGGATCTTTGGTTATTCCAATCGACAAAATTAATCACTCGCAGAAACCAGATGACATAAAAAATAGTGATCTATACACTCTCATTCGTTACTCTAAGCCAATGATACCCAATCGTAGGATTTAACTGAGAGAATACCTTCGCAATGTGGAGCTGATCGAATAAGTCATTAATACGTGGGAGTAGGTACTTGTTCTTCCTAGTTACCTTATTTAATTCATGCTAGTCAACAAATAACCTCAGAGTGTCATTCGTCTTAGTGGCTAATACTATAGGTATGCCCCACTCGGATGTACTCTTATAAATGAATCCTCGCCTTAACAGGTCATTCGCTTGTACCTTTAACTCTTTCAGCTCTTTGGGTTCCATACGCCTCAAAGGCATAATTATCATCTAACATCCTTCAATAAATCAATGCAAAATTCAATCTCCCAGTGTGATGGTAATTTGGTCCCCTCCTTAAATACGTACGGATACTCTCTAATAATGGGCACAAAAGAAAACTCAACTAATGGGACGTCTAGAGAATACAGAAAGCTAACCATAACCTCATCCTCGGGTAAGCATCCAATCTCTACCTGCCACCCCTCCTCAATCCCAATTGTCACCAACAACTTCTCGTAATCCATCACTATTGCATAATTACTCAGCCAGTCTATCCCAGGATAATACCAAACCAAACGAAACCCAATACAAAGCAATCACAAACAAAAGAGCATCCATGACTCGATAAAACCAAATCACAATAAACCATACAAAGATAAGTTGTAACGTCCTGGTATTTCATGCCATTCGCATCCACACATGTCGGACTTGAATTGCTCAAAATATCAGATTGGTAATTTTTATATTTGGCAAAACTCAGCAAATACAGTAAATAAATCAATCACAGAATCACAGACACAGAGTAATATAAAGATAAGCAGCGGAATATATAAATAGTAGTTCATGAAGCTACTATATAAACAACAGAGTTTGAAATAAAATACAACAGAATATCTCAAATAAAGTGAAGTCTCGAATACAAACTGATGATGACATCTCTAAACAATCAACTGGAAAAGCTAAAAGCTGAATAGATACAGATGGATCTCCAATTGAAGCTCCAATTCCAAAGGTTAGTCTCAAATATCGTGGCACTTAATCTGACCCGAGCGTAACGCAAAATACAAAACACTCGAGTCAGGATTAACATTCTTATATCAATAAACCCAACTCAAGTGAAATATCAAAGGAAATACAAGTAACTCAAAGGATGTTTGGGATAAACATCCTCTAAGGATCTGTGAAACTATCTACTATGTAGTAATATACGCTATTATAATATGTCTATAGTAAAGTAAAACTATTAAAATTGCGTTAAGGTGTTACCCATATCCCCCTTGACACATTTTATATATTCCCATAGTCTATACAGTATCGTAACTCCCTACGTCAACTGAAGGGCAATCAGAGGGCACTCCATAGGTATGGTACAAAACAAACTTGTAGAAAGCACGATAGGGCATGCGACAAGGCACTCAAGGCAACGCTAGGGTAGATATCCCGTTCGCGTATCCGGACTGGTGGTAACGCATAGCAGCTACTACCGCCCACCTCATGACACACTCATAAATCAAAGAGTGCACCCAATCAATCATAAAACCTATAGAATGGTATCGAAGAAATGTGCCCGATCGGAGGAATGACCTCACTTGGCCCGGCGTAGCTCCTATTTTAGCTGCATCAAGCGGACTCACGGGAGTCAGGGCTACATAAATACCATATAGAATCATCACCAAACCATCCTACTTCATTCTGGACTCTCCATCACGTGCACAGTTGTTAAAGTGGTTTTCGGTATTGGCAGAGGTATGACAATATTCGATCCTGGTCACTTTAACAATAAAATGTTATTATAACATCGTGGTAATTTCAAAATAGTTTATACTTCAAAACCAAAATATCATTACCATTTCAAAACCATATCAATGCAATATCATTTCCCTTTCAAATATATCTATTTCCAAAATCATAGCACTTCAAAGTTATAACATTTTCGAAACCAAATACTCGAATTTATAACATTTTGGAAATCATAACACTTTGAAATCATAACACTTTCCTTTAAACAGTTTATATATTAATAATAGTATATATAATAAAATAATTTATAAAATAGAATGGTTTATATAAAATAGTTATAAGTTAAAATAGTTTATATTAAAATAATTAGTATAAAATAGTTAAAATAGTTTTATATTAAATTGATTTATAATAAAATAGTTTATATTAAAATAATTTATAAAGTAAACTAAATAAATAATTTTAAATATAATTTAAAAATACTTTATATAATAAAATAGTTTCCTCAAATTTCACAAATCGATTTAAATTAACCTAAACTCCGAAATTCGAATTAAATCGCAATTCATCAATTTTTAATTCAATTCAGTCTCTCAATAAACCATTTCAAATTAAATCGATTTCAAGTACAGGTTTGAACCACCAAATAAACTATTTATTTTTCAATATATTTCAAACTTTAAATATTCCATAAATTCAAAACTACATTTGATAATTTCATATATGTCTTTATTTAACTTTAATTTTGAAATATTCACTTAATAAATCCAATACCATTTAAATAAACCTTAAATTTCCAAATTTTAAATAAAAATAAATATACCATTTCAATTTATGTAAATTTGAAATATTCATTTAAATCGCTTTTAATCAAATTCAAGTTACAAAGTCATATCTTTAAAATCTCAAATTTAATAAATTTCAAATCAACCAATTTAAGTATAATTCTTAAATAAATATAATTTCAAACCAATTTCTATTATAAACTTTATATTTGAAATATAATTTCAAAATTTATTTATAACCGTACAATTTCAAAGCATATAAATTTTAAAATCAAAATTTTAAACCTTTATAAAATAACATATATATGTGTATATATATATATATAATATCTTAAAATCAATTATTTATTTAAACCAAAATATTCATTTTTATACCTTGGAAATTATTTTAATATATATATATATATGTATGTGTGTGTGTGTGTGTGTGTAGACCAACAGTGTCTGTATATAACTTTCTATCCTATGGTCAAGTGGTATGGATATTTATCATTTCAATCCGCTATTTAAAATATATACAGGTATATATCATTTCAACCTGCAATCCCAAACTCAATTCAATGAAAGTCGTTGGGGTTTATCAACCCATAACGATTTCACTTTATTCTACTGATCACTCGGGTATGTATCATTTCAACCCATAGGGAATTCTATACTAACAGGGTACTTGCAGAGTGATAATAGATATGATAATAATATAACAGGCATATATCATAAATAATAATATAATATAAATAGTAGGATATGATGTCATATCCCACAGGTGAACAATTACAGATAATAGCATATATAACAATTTAAATAACTACAACAGCATATTTCAATTATCGTTTCAATTGAAATCAAATTTAATAAATACAAGAACGTTAATCGTGAATGATTGCTCACCTTTCGAGGCTAGAGAGATTGGACAATGAAATGAGTTACGAATCCAGGCACAAATTCCAAAGCAAAGCAAGATTGGCACGAATTTGATGATCAAAGCTGCTATCAAGGAATCGATGAGATAATCGAATCAGTTTGATAAAATCTAAGAATATACACATTATTATTATGCATATATAATAAAATCAAAATATCTATATTATATTTAAAACAAATATTAAAAACCAATATTCCTACAAATCAACATAAGATCTCACAATACTATATTATAGATATACTTCAAAGTACTAACATAGACTATATATGTTTAACACACATGTTACCTAAAACACACAATTTTTAAAGTCAGTACACATTCTATATATAAAAATTTAAACATATTTATAATTATACTTTAATGTATTATAACGATCATATATATACAAACCCTATATATATATATACACTTTATAATCTTTATAAACCGTGTAAACCAAATCAACTGCTCAGATGCATAACAAACATAAATCTACTTTTAAAATACAATTTTTTTATAAATACAATTCTTATATTATAACCAACAAATCGACTATAAGAAATGTTTATACAACTGTATATATAATAATGTATAAACTAAACTCGTATAACTTGCTATATATAACACTATATCCTATAAAGTACTGTAACCACATGTATAGTACTGCAACTTTTATAAACAAATATATATAGACATATTTAAACTTATACTGGTATAGTTTAACAACATATAAATGTCATACAAGTTTTGAACACACATTTATATATAAATCTAAAATAGAACAGTGGGAACTAGTAAATTATATATAAACCTTATATAATAATACATACATACCATCATAGAATACATTATATTTACACAATGTAGCTTATGTAACAGTTATTGTATATACTACACTATATAACAGAATTTCATAATTCAACCTATATATATATATATATATATATGCGAGCATGCATACAACTCCATATATATGTATAAAATTTATATAACTACATATGCAATAAATATACATATACCTTGAATAAAGGATGGTTGACGATGAAAGCTTTGCATTGGGCGAAGGCTGCATGAAAATTTGCTCGGCTACACAAGAATGGGATCGGTCTCAAGACAATTGGGTTCGGCCATAATGAAAATCTGGTCAAGACAAGGCTTGGCATGGACAGTTTTTGGCCACGGCAAAGCAATGGAAGTGGTTTTGTCTAGTGTGTTGCTCGGCTACATGATATTTGGCTAGGCTACAAGGTTATCTGCTCGGCTATGGCTAGGCAATAGGAAGAAAGAGGTGTTTGGTCACGACTGTGGGAAGTTTGGTGAGGCAAGTCTCGGCCATTGGAATTCTGTTGAGGAGGTGAGGTGGTGGTCAAATATAAAGAAAAAGGAAGAAAAATGCAAAAAAGGAAGAAGGCAAAAATATTTAGAGCTTACTGTATATTTTCTTGGAGAAGAAGACGAGCACAAGAATTTAGAAGAAAGAAAAGAAGACGAGAAATGAAATGGGATGAAGTGAGAAATGAAGAGAACAGTCAGGCAAAACAAATATGCATGCATAAAAAAGAATGTGCAAGAGAAGCCAAGAGTTTTTGAACATGTAATTTAAATTAATGTGCATTTAAATGAACGTGTACTTAACATCAAAGGTTGGCTCCTCATTTCTCAACTTCCATTCAAGTGACTTTTACGATTCTAGCCTAATGGCCTACCCATAAACAACAAGCTAAATACAAAATAAATTCAAAAATAAAATAAAATATGAAATAAAATACGAAAAATAACCGCGTGTAATACACTGAAAATTTACAGTTTTTGAAAAGTATAAATCAGGATTTAACAAAACGAAAAAAAGATAAAATATTAGAATCAATTTTTATCTGATTTGAATTGAAATAAAATTACGTAGAAAAATGAACTTCCATATTTTCAAATGAAAATTTACCATTTGCTATGTTAAATTAGACGTAATCGAAATATTAAATTTTTATTTCCAAATTCAAATATAAAACTTTAAGCAAAATTTAGTTAATTACGTTATAAAAACTATTAAAATTTCTGGGTTGTTACAGTCTCCTCCACTCAAAACTTTTCGTCTCCGAAAAGGAAGGAGGTAGGAGAATAGAAATAACCAGAAAGAAAAACAGATTGAACTACCAAATACAACAATTAATTTAAAACCATATAAACTCTATTTATGTTAAAATTGGTTTATATTTAATTAATTGATTCCAATTCATTTTATTTAATCAATCAAATTTATGGTGTTCACATTTGAATTTGTTTCAAATTCGTTAATATTTACTACAAAATTTATTACCATATATTAATATTTATTAACAAAATTTCACAACAAAATTCGTTTTATTTTACTCATCTATTAAATATATTTGATCAACCATAGTTAATTCCACCTCAACATTCAGTTTCAACTATTCAAAACCCTTTAGATTTCAATTTAAATAAATTAATATTCAACAAGTTGGTTTACTCCATTTTACTAAATCAAAGACTATTTACTATCCATACTTTATTGATCCAATTTAATATATTTCAATCAATGGATTTGATTTCAGTTCATTAGTATTTGTTACAAAATTTCCTTTCCAAAACAAGATTTATTTGATTTAACTAATTTATCTACCCATTTATTAAATCCATTTGACCCTAGTTAAGTTAGTTTCTCTTAAAATTTCAATTTCACTATTCTTAAGTTCATATTTGCTTGCTTAACTAGCACTCTCCTTTATTTATTTAATTTATTCCACGTTACATATTTTGCAACATACATTAGGTATATAAACATCTTATAACATATTTTATTCAACAAATAAATTTCTCACAATTTATTATCCAATTTGTTATTAGTAAATTTCCTCAACAAAATATCATTTTGATATCCTATTACTTATATCATAGTGTATACTACCCAATTACATTCTAATTACATTTAAACTTTTCTTGGTAAGTTACATTAGTGATTCTAAATGTAATTAAACACTACACAAGTTTACCTGTCGTTTATACTATTTTTATTAGGCAAAGTTAAATTTGAACAATTCATTAACTAAGTTTTCTCTTATATAACCTCAACTTCATATTCACCCTGACATTTTAACTTTATGAATTTTTTTTGGTGTGATATACTTTAGAATGCAACTTAGTGTTATACACATAAGTTTTTATTAAAATTCAACCATTTCGAGTTGGTTAAATTTCATTTAATTCAAATATCTCAATTGTTAAAAATTTTCACTTTATTTCAATAATTGAAACCATTACTTAAAACAAATTTAAGATTTAAATTTATGGTTTCACTTTAAATTATTTTGAAATAATTATATACACATATATATATATATATATATTATATAAATCAAATCATATTCAAGAAAGTATAACAAAGCTACTAACTCATTTGTCCACTTTGAAACTCGAAAATGAATGCGATGATGCTGCAGTCATCACCGAAAATATTTTCCAGCGACAATGGAGGAGAATACATGTTTTAAACTTTAAAATTATTCTTTTGAAATAATTTCTATTCGAAAATACTTTTAAATAATAATACTTTCCAAAACTTTAAAACCAATTTTGAATGTACCAAGAATTTAATCCTCAAATCCTTATTTTAAATAGATTTCATTTTCAAATTTAATTTATGAATCATGTGTATAAAATTCATTTCCCGATAATAAACAATAATAGTTAATGGTTAGAAATGTTAATAAAACAATAAATGATAATCTAGTATTATCATTTCTAACAATCAATTCAATAAATTATTCAATTTTATAAAATTTACGTATATATATATAATCATTCAAAATTTATTAATTTTTAAAACAATATTGTGTCAGTTTGCTCCGTTCAAGTGTTTTGGAATTCCTATCAATGGCGTTGATCAGACGAATTGATCAAAACCCAAAATTCAAACTTAACAGCTCAAACAACATAAAATAAAACATCTTTATATAAATTATAAATACACTCACTCACTCGATGATACAAGAATAGATTCTAAAACAAGGATAGAGATTCAAATCAGAGGGACCCAAATTATTGGAATTCGAGCTAAGAAGATAGGCTTGAAAGGAAGATAAGATAATTGACTAGCAAAGGAGAAAGGTTGGATAGACTAATATTAATCGCGGGCAACCTTAACCGGGTCAACCATGACTGCAAGAATAAGATCGGTGTAGAATTCTGAGGCAAATCGATACTCGATCGCAAGAAATAGAATTTGGACATAACAAAAGATAACTGCATCTAAACTGAGGATATAGAAATCTTCAATGAATTAGTACTTATTGCAAAGGAGTTCCTCCCCTTTACAATCATTCAGTGGAGCTATGAGATACTCCAAAATCAAGAAAACACGAATAGGGAGAGACAAGAATGGATTTCAGAACCGAGGAGAACATTCCAAAATCCAAAGGGAACTGAGTCAAAGAAGAAGAGATTCAAGCTCGAACGAAAGTGATTCTGTAATTAAATTTTACTTCATATGTTGAGTATTTCCTAAAAACCAGAGCTTTAATACCAACTGTAACGAGCCGGTATTTTCAACCATTCGCATCCACGCATGTCGGACTTGAATTGCTCAAAATATCAAATTTTTAATTTTTATATTTATCAAAACTCAGCAAATACAGTAAATAAATCAATCACTGAATCAAAGACATAGAGCAATATAAAGATAAGCAGTGGAATAGATAAATAGTAGTTCAGGAAACTACTATATAAACAATAGAGTTTGAAATAAAATACAACAGAATTTCTCAAATAAAATGAAGTCACGAATACAAACTGATGACATCGCTGAACAATCAACGGGAAAAGCTGAAAGCTGAATAGATGCAGATGGATCTCCAAGTGAAGCTCCAACTCCAAAGGTGAGTCCCAAATGCTGTGGCACTCAGTCTGACCCAAGCGTAACGCAAAACACAAAACACTTAAGTCAGGATTAACATTATTATATCAATAAACCCAACTCAAGTGAACTATCAACTAAAATACAAGTAACTCAAAGGATGTTTGGGATAACCATCCTCTAAGGATCCGTGAAACTATCTACTATATAGTAATATATACTATTATAATATGTCTATAGTAAAGTAAAAATATTAAAATAGCGTTAAGGCGTTACCCATACCCCCCTTAACACATTTTATATATTCCCATAGTCTATACAGTACCATAACTCCCCATAAACTAGAGGGCTATCAGATGGCACTCCACAGGTATGGTACAAAACAAACTCGTAGAAGGCGCAATAGGGCATGCGATAAGGCACTCGAGGCAATGCCAGGGTAGATATACCGTTCGCGTATCTGGACTGGTGGTAACACATAGCAGCTACTACCGCCCATACCATGACACACTCCCAAATCAAAGGGTGCAGCCAATCAATCACAAAAGCAATAGAATGGTATCGAAGAAATGTGCCCGATCGGAGATATGACCTCACTTGGGCCAGCGTGGCTCCTATGTTAGCCACATCAAGCTGATTCACGGGAGTCAAGGCTACATAAATACCATATAGAGTCGTCACCAAACCATCCTACTTCATTCTAGAGTCTCCATCACGTGCACAGTTGTTAAAGTGGTTTTCGGTATTGGCAGAGAGTATGACAATATCTAATCCCGGTCTCTTTAACAATCAAACGTTATTATAACACCATGGTCATTTCAAAATAGTTTATTCTTCAAATCCAAAAATCATTACCATTTCAAAACCATATCAATGCAATATCATTTCCCTTTCGAATATATCTATTTCCAAAATCATAACACTTTAAAGTTATAAAATTTTCGAAACCAAATACTCGAATTTATAACACTTAGGAAATCATAACACTTTGAAATCATAATACTTTCCTTTAAACAATTTAGATATTAGTATATATAATAAAATACTTTATAAAATAAAATGGTTTATATAAAATAATTATAAGTTAAAATAGTTTATATCAAAATAATTATTATAAAATAGTTAAAATAGTTTTGTATTAAAATGATTTATAATAAAATAGTTTGTATTAAAATAATCTATAAAGTAAAATAAATAAATAGTTTTAAATATAATTTAAAAATACTTTATATAATAAAATAGTTTCCTCAAATTTCACAAATCGATTCAAATTAACCCAAACTCCAAAATTCAAACTAGATCTCAATTCATCAATTTTTAATTCAATTCAGTCTTTCAATAAACCATTTCAAATTAAATTGATTTCAAGTACAGGTTTGAACCACCAAATAAACTGTTTATTTTTCAATATATTTCAAACTTTAAATATTCCAAAAATTCAAAACTACATTTGATAATTTCATATATCTCTTTATTTAACTTTTGTTTTGAAATATTCACTAAATAAATCCAATATCATTTAAATAAACCTTAAATTTCCAAATTTTAAATAAAACTAAATATACCATTTCAATTTATGTAAATTTGAAATATTCATTTAAATCGCTTTTAATCAAATTCAAGTTATAAAATCATATCTTTAAAATCTCAAATTTAATAAATTTCAAATCAACCTATTTAAGTATAATTCTTAAATAAATATAATTTCAAACCAATTTCTATTATAAACTTTATATTTGAAATATAAATTCAAAATTTATTTATAACCATACAATTTTAAAAACATATAAATTTTAAAATCTCAATTTTAAACCAAAATATTTATTTTTAAACCTTGGAAATCATTTTAAAATATATATATATCAACGGTGTCTGTATATATAATTTTCTATCCCATGGTCAAGTGATACAGATACTTATTATTTCAATCCGCAATTTAAAATATATATGGGTATATATCATTTCAACTCGTATGCCCAAACTTAATTCAATGAAAATTGCTTGGGTTTATCATTTCAACCCATAACGATTTTCTCTTATTCTATAGATCGTTCGGGTATGCATCATTTCAACCCAAAGGGAATTATATACTAATAGGGTACTTGTAGAGTGATAACAAATATGATAATAACATAACTGGCATATATCATCAATAACAATATAATGTAAACAACATGATATGGTGTCATATCACACAGGTGGACATTTACAGATAACAACACATATAACAATTTAGATAAGTACAGCAGCATATTTCAATTGTCGTTTGAATTGAGGTCAATTTTAATAAATACAAAAATGTTAATCGTGAGTGATCGCTCATCTTTCAAGGCTAGAGAGATTGGACAATGAAATGAGTTACGAATCCAGGCACGACTTCCAAAGCAAAGCAAGATTGGCACGAATTTGACGATCAAAGCTGATATCAAGGAATCAATGAGATAATCGAATCAGTTTTGATAAAATCTAAGAATATAAACATTATTATTATATTATATATATATAATAAAATCGAAATATCTATATTATATTTAAAATAAATATTAAAAAGCAATATGCTTACAAATCAACATAAGACCTCACTATACTATATTATGGATATACTTCACTGTACTAACATAGACTATATATGTTTTATACACATTTTACCTAAAACACATACATTTTTAAAGTCAGTATACATTCTATATATAAAACTTTAAACATATTTATAATTATACTTCAATCTATTATAACAATCATATATATACAACCCCTATATATGTACTTTATAGTCTTTATAAACTGTGTAAACCAAATCGACTGCTCAGATGCATAACAAACATAAATCTATTTTTAAAATACAAGATTTTTTTGATAAATATAGTTCTTATATTATAACTAACAAATCGACTATAAGAAATGTTTATACAACTGTATATATAATAATATATAAACTAAACTCCATAACTTACTATATATAACACTATATCTTATAAAGTACTATAACCACATGTATAGTACTGTAACTTTTATAAACATATATATATATATATATATATATATATATAGACATATTTAAACTTATACTGGTATAGTTTAACAACATATAAATGTCATACAAGTTTTGTACACAAATATATGTATAAATCTAAAATAGAACAGTGGGAACTAATAAATTATATATAAACCTTATATAATAATATATGCATACCATCATAGAAACTATACATTATATTTACACAATGCAGCTTATGTAACAGTAATTGTATATATTACACGTATATAACAGAATTTCATAATTCAACCTATATATGTATGTATATATATATATATATGCGAGTATGCATACAACTCTATATATATGTATAAAATTTATATAACTACATATGCAATAAATATATATGTACCTCGAATAAAGGATTGGAAGCTTTGCATTGGGTGAAGGCTGCATGAAAATTTGCTTGGCCATACAAGAATGGGCTCGGTCTTAAGACAATTGGGTTTGGCCACATTGAAAATCTGGTCAAGACAAGGCTCGGCATGGGCTTTTTTTGGTTACGGCATAGCAATGGAAGTGGTTTTGGTCTAGTGTGTTGCTCGGCTACATGATGTTTGGCTAGGCTACAAGATGATCTGCTCGGCTATGGCTAGGCAACAGGAAGAAAGAGGTGTTTGGTCACAGCTGTGGGAAGTTTGTTGAGGCCAGTCTCAGCCATTGGAATTCTGTTAAGGAGGTGAGGGGGTGGCCAAATATAAAGAAGAAGGAAGAAAAATGCAAAAGTGGAAGATGGCAAAAATATTTAGAACTTACTGTATATATTGTTTGCAGAAGAAGACGAGCACGAGAATTGAGAAGAAAGAAAAGAAGAAGAGAAATGAAATGGGATGAAGTGAGAAATGAAGAGAACAATCAAGCAAAACAAATATGCACGTATAAAAAAGAACGTGCAAGAGAAGCCAAGAGTTTTTGAACATGTAATTTAAAATGAATGTGCATTTAAATAAACGTGTACTTAATATCAAAGGATGGCTCCTCATTTCTCAACTTCCATTCAAGTGACTTTTACCATTCTAGCCTAATAGCCTACCCATAAATAACAACTAAATACAAAATAAATAAAAAAATAAAAAAAATATGAAAATAAAATACGAAAAATAACCGCGTGTAATACGCTGAAAATTTACAGTTTTTGAAAAGTATAAATCAGAATTTTAACAAAACAAAAACAAATAAAATATTAGAATCAATTTTTATCTGATTTGAATTGAAATAAAATTACACAGAAAAATGAACTTTCACATTTTCAAAAGAAAATTTACCATTTGCTATGTTAAATTAGACGTATTCCAAATATTAAATTTTTATTTCCAAATTCAAATATAAAATTTTAAGCAAAATTTTAGTTAATTACGTTATAAAAACTATTAAAATTTCCAGGTTGTTACATAAGCGGGGCCTCCAATAGAGTTCGTCACCACCAAAGGTCGATCAACTATTTCGGGTCTCAGTCTCAATCTATCAACCAGGTCACTAAATATAAAAGAATGTGAAGCCTCGGTATCGAATAAAACATGTATGGAAACACCATCAATAAAAAGCATACCATGAATAATGATACCTTTCCCTTTATCCTTTCCCAAGTGGGTGCTTGATGAAGTCGAGACAGCATCCAAAGCATATGCCTTCACCGCCTATCTCTACATTATTGGTTTAGTACAATCCCTCTGCATATGTCCCAGCTTATTACAATTAAAACAGTTCCTACCTCTAGCTTTACAACCCTTAATCAAATGAACCCACTAACCATAATTATAACAAGTAGGCTTTCACTTGCCAATCTTTTAAGCATCCTTGCCCTGAAATTCTTCCTCTTCCCATTCCATTTCTTCATGCCACCACTACCTTGCTGCGGCTTTGGCTATTCTTTAACAACATCAACGATCTTGAGTTTAGGGTGTAAACACTCAAGCCAAAGGGCTTTCTTAGCTACCTTCTCAAACGGCTCATCAATGTGCCATAAAAGCTTTTTTATAAGTAATTATCCAACCCCATAATAAGCTTTTAATCTTCTTCAACGAAGTGCCAATAAAAGAAATCTCGTACTTTGATTAGGCATCAAACTCCACAACATAGTCAGAGATGGACATGTCCCCCTCCTTCAGCTTAATGAATTGTATAAATAGCACCGACTTCTAGATAGTTAGTATAAACTTCTCCTTAAGTCTAGTTTTGAACCGGTCCTAAGTAAAGTGGTCATCGGGAATGTCAACCATGGATACATTCCATTGGTTCATGGCTCTTCCCTGAAGCAGTCGAGAAGCCAATCTCCTCGCCATCGCATCATCTAATTCCAAGTCATTAAAAATCCTCTTGTGGGTATCAAACCAGTCCTCACTTCCATAAACCCATTCCGTCCCATAGAACATTTTTCCACCAAGACTAGCAAAATCCTTATTTAGCCTTAGGAAATCAATTATGGACTCATGCACCTGAGCACCACCATTAATAGCAACATTCGAAGCAACCGCTTGGGAATTTTGCAGCATGTTCGCTATTATCGTATTGAACATTGCCTGCAAATCAAGATTTGGAACACCCGAGTTTTCTTCTTCCTTAACTCTAGAGACAGAGTTCCTTGCAGCGTTTCTTGTATGCAAGCTCATTCTCGATCCATAACAAGAATGATCAGTTTCTCATAAAAAAACTGCATTAGTGGTACTTGTGCGTATAATGCGAATTATATACTAAATATACTACTATATAGTTTTGAAATCGAAACATGTGAAGAGTATGCTCTCTCTCGTATACACACACTCTCTACTGAGTCTAGGGCGATAAATCCTTCCCTACCTCTATTGGATCATGGTATCAACTCAGATTAACTTAATGCTATCAACTCATGTTAACTACACAACCTAACGTCCAATACTAAATGTGACAACTACCCTACACCTTCGATAACCAATATACCTATAGAGTGTGTTGCTATGGTGCCTGTTTGATGTATGGCGATTTTCAAGGTTGAAAGGCAAGTAAAACAATCACCAAACCTATCATATATCTCACAATGCATCAATTAAAATATGATAGTCATCACAAACATAAAATAGGAGAGACGGTAATAACTAAATGAAATGTAAGTACCAAAATGCATAGTTTCATAATGTTAAGCAAAGCAGTAATAGAGTTTATATAACAAGAAACAAACTTAAAGATAATCGTCTTAGAATAAAATTGTAGACACTGCCTAGTTCCATAGTGCCATACAGCGTAATAAGCAATAGTAAATCCAGATATAACATGAGAAAGCACCATCTCCTAATTGCCTTATGTACATCAAAGAAATATCACCCAACCTGCTATCTAGTCTACTCATTTAGGAGTATCAACTATAATAAGAATTAAAGCATAAAACCTCGAGTCAGACAACAGTCCGGTGTAAGAAAAAACTAAATCTAAAAAATATTATATAAGTAAATATAGTAAGGAACAAAGGTATAAGAATCATGCCCGACCTGCCCCTGCATCCAACGAGTTAGCACATAATATATATGCTAAGCTATTATCGTCACCAGGGTGTACTACATCCTAAGTACAACATCGGATGTTTAGGTATTCACATCTATAATATCTACATCTAGTGACATCCCTAAAGTGATAAGAAAACATGGCAAACATAACATCCATCAAACTATCTTCACTATCAATCATGTGCTTTGGATATATGATAACTCATATAGTTATCCTAATGCAAGAGACCAATACCCATGTCTGGTGACATCCCTTGAATGATAAGAAAACATGCCAAACATATATCCATCAAACTATCTTCACTATCACTCATGTGCTTTGGATATATGATAATTCATGTGACTGTCCTTGTAACATCCGCCTTTTTGTACGCTTTAAATCGACGATAAACCACACACATCAGACTCAAACCATACAAAAGAGCGAATTGTTAATGGGGTGAATAAGAAAAATGAAGAAAGAAAGAAACAAAACAGAATCTCGCAGTGGAATGATAAAATATAATAATCAAATAAGAGTTCATGAAGCTGTTTTACAAAACATTTGGTTATACTTATACAACACATAATCAGAGTTACACATACCAAAGAGTAATAAATAATAATACAGCGGAATAGTGTGAAGCAGTGGAACAACATAGTATATAATAATAATATCTTCATCTTCATCCTCCAAAATAAGTCTTCAAATCTTGTTTTCTCAGACTGAACCGAGCGAATTGAAAAGACAAAACACTCGAGTCAGAACTAAAAGATCTATTGTGAGTTAAATCAACAGAAATACATATGAGTGGAACAACGTCAGAGTTGTTTACGGGAATTGACATCTCCTATCCAGTGTCAAACGTGAGTGCAGTAACTTAAGAGATGTTCGGCATTTACATCTCCTAAGGATCCGTTAAACTATTTACTATGTAGTAATATTTCGCTATTATAATAATGTCTAATAGTAAAATAAACTTACTTTTAAATAGCGTTAAGAGGTTACCCGTATAGCCCTTAACACATAATAGTGCCAATAGACTATACAGTACCGTAATACCTCCTGATCAGGAGGCTACCCTAGGACACTTCATAGGTACGACACAAATCAAACTCGTACAAGGCGCGCTAGGGTAGGTGACATGGCACAACTAGGCAATGCCAGGGTAGATATACCAATTACGCTTGGTAACGCGTAGCAGCTACTACCGCCCACCTCGAGCCACACCCCCAAAATCAAAAGGGCCTAAATCAATCATAAAGTAATAGAATGGTATCAAAGGAGTGTGTCCGATAAAAGGTGCAACCTTCTTAGCCCGTAATCGCTCCTGTTTTAGCCACCTTATGCCAACTCACGGGAGTCGGGTCCACGTATATACCTTAAAGGAAACACCGCCACCATCCTACTTCATTCTGGAATCTCCACCGCGTACACAGTTGTTAAAGTGGTTTTTGGAGTTGGCAAAGAGCATGACAACTTCCGATCCCAGTCTTTTTAACAACCAAACGTTATTACAACACCGTGGTCATTTCAAAATAATTATACTTCAAAACCAGAATATAATATCCATTTTAAAACCATATAAATACGATATCATTTCCATTTCAAAAACCAAAACAATATGATATGATTTTTATAAAAACCCAATTCAATATAATATCATTTTATTTCAAATATATCCTTTTTCCAAAATCATAGCACTTTCAAAGTTATACACTTCAAACTAAACACTTGAAGTTATAACACTTTCAAATCATAATACTTTGAAACTCGTAACTTTGAAACATAACTTCCATCACTTAAATGGTTTAAATATTAAATACTTTATATAATAAATAGCTTCATCAATTCGTAAATAAATTCCAAAACAACTCGAATTCCAAAATTTTATATTTAACCAAATCCCTAAATCATAAATTTCAATACGATTCAGTTTCCAATTAAACTATTCCAAGTTATATTGATTTCAAATCAGATTTGATCCACAGAATAAACCATTTCAAATTCAATATATTTCAATTTTAAGTATTCAACAATTTCAAAACTAAGTTTGATAATTACAATTCAGTACTTCAATTTTCTATTATTTAGTTTTGAAGTATTTTACTTAATAAATCCATTATCATTTAAATTAAACTCAAATTACAAATAACTAAATATTTCCTTCATTTTATTTATACTTGAAATATTCATTTAATTCACCTCAAACCAAAATCAAGTTATAAAATTCATACCTTTTAAAATTCAAATTTAATAAATTTCACATCAAGCTTATTTTAGTTTAATTCTTAAATAAATTCAATTTCAAATAAATCTCAAATTTATCTTCCAACCTTAATTTTATTTGAATCATTATAAATTCTATATTAAAATAAAATTTAAATACTTAACCATATTATCTTCAAAAAAAATCAAAATTATTATTAAGCTTATTCAATATTAAAACAAATTATACATAGCTTAAAATCAAGGATAAAATAACATTTATATATTATCTAAAATTAATATTTATCTAAAACTATATATTTCTTTACAAAGCCATAGAAGCATTTCAAAATATTTTTATATATAGACGACGGTGTCTGTATATAATTTTCTATCCTATGGTCAAGTGATACAGATATTTATCATTTCAATCCATAATTCAAAATATAAATATGGTTATATATCATTTCAAACCGCAATCCCGAATGAAATAAAAATCCATAACAACTTGCAATTTATAACAATATAAAATACAACATCCATTCATCCAATATCAATTATCAAACATTTATCACAATCATCATCCAATTCAATCAATAACATTAATATAGAACAGATACTAAATAACAGGTATTTACTGGCAGTTTATATGCAATAATAAATTAAATAACAATTTTATCCAAATAAATTCAAATAAACTGAGATGATGATTCAAAATATGCCAAACAGTCATAAATAAATTTCTAATCACATCATAAATCAATTTAACAAACATAAGAAATTTTAGAAGTTGTGAGTAGGTTAAAACACTCACCTTTTTGAATTTAAATTGAATTTAAATCCAAAATTTGAACAGTCTTAGAATTCATCCAAACAAGGGTCAAAATGTCTGGAATTCTAATACGAACCTAGCGGAGAAAACTGCGTCCAAATCCGATCTTGTATGTGAGAGTTATACGCATTAGAAAATTTGAAATCAAAATTTATAAATAAATAAACTAAGATAAACGACCTACCGTATCACGCCACGTCACCTGTCTTCTACAACAGCCCTAACACGAAACTCAACACTCTCGATCGCACGTCTAGAGCTTCAGGCAGAACAAGAGAACCTTAGAATCAAACGCCTCCGACCAAACACAACCATGCCACCGCACATCGAACAGCACGCACCAGCTGCGCCTCCCTCCAGGCCAACCACGACGCCGATCGTCACGCAAAAACCCTGCCGCCGCCGAACCACGCCTAACCCTAATTGAATTTTTCGCCTCAATCTGACCATCATCTGACCCAACGAACTGCAGCGATGGGATGCACTCGTCAATCTCTACGCAACAGTAACATCCAATTGACGATCAGGCAAAGTTGATCGCGGCTTGATGGACGGTCGCGAATTTTTCTCAATTTTCTAGACAGACAGAGGTTCAGATTGGAAAACGAATTATAGATATGAGATGCGCTCGTCGAGAGCTTCAAATTGATATATAATTTGATATAGTTTGAAGAGTTTTAATTTTGAAGTTGAAATTTGAATTGGAATTGAACCGAGGAGTTTTAGGGTTTTCAGCCATTAGAGAGAGGTAGAACAGAAATTTCTGTACCTATAGAAATAAGAGATAGAAAAACTGCTAGGGTTTATAACGGGATATATATAGATAGAGTTGAGAAATAGAGGAACGAATACGATTGGTTTGGACAGTTGAACGATAAATGGCCCGAAAAGCCCGTTCTGACTCCGGAACGAAATTGGGTCAATCCATATATCAAAATAGATGTTTTTGAATATTTTAAACGCAACAGAATAGGTTTCAAGTCCAAATTCCATCATATGAAAACGTTATGCTAAAATCTAGTTATTTCAAATTGATTTCAATTGATATCAATTTCATTGATTTCTAGGCGTTTCGAGCCCGTACGATCAAACGACAAGTCTGATCGCTACGAAACTTGAAATCCCATAATAATTCACCATTGCGGATCCGATGAAACTGGTTTCGTCAAAATCCGAGTAAGTGGCCAAAATGGCTATTTTCCAGTTATTTAAATAAACTCATATAAATAAATTAAATCACCTTTTCAATTTCAATTCCATAATTAACAAACCTGATCACTTTTGATTTCTTAGACAATTACAATAACTTAAACAAACTTAGATATCAATTTAAAGTTAATTTTTTTTTTTTACCAATTATAGCGTTTGAATTCAGTTTCAGTAAATTCAGACATTAGAAATTAAATTTTCAATAATTACATTTAATTTAACTTGCATCCTATTATCCAATCTATCATTATCAAATAGAGAAAATTAACATTCGTTCATGATTTATTACATTAATATCTTCAAATTTCAGCTGAATTTACATTAACGTACTAGTTAAATATTTTGATTTTATTTAATTGCAATTAATCCAATTATTGTATTTTAAATTCCATTAAATTAATAAATATTGATTTCCATTCTTCTTATCCAACCAATTGTCATACTATGAATAAAGTTAACATTATTATCTTAATTTATATCCTGTTACTATTAATCAATATATTATTTCATTGGTTAATCAATACTTACTTTTATTTACTTATTTTCAATTTTATAACTAAGTGCAACACTTTACACTATTTCATTATTGGGATTTCACTCCCATTGTCAACAATTAATTTTTATTTACCATTGCTACATTTCATTTCTAACATTCGCTTCATTATAAATTATAAAGTTTTTATTTCTTTCTAAATTTAATTACAAAAGTCTTATTAAATTAACCAATTTAATTATCGAAATTTACGGGTCGTTACAGTCCTAATGCCAAAGGCCAACGGAAAGTATCGGTTCCTTGGTGCTCGAAATCCATGCTACTCACCGGGCCACGAAACTAAACCACATGTCCTAGTAGCCCAAGGTATACGGATCCCATCCTAGATCCAGGGTACGTGTCTAAATGCCTAATGAGCATCCTTACATACCCATGCTTCATGAGCATACTAGAAACACTTCGAGTATTAACGATCCTTTCGCAAGCATCTTCGAACATGTCCTAGTTTGATTCTTTCCTATCATAGAACCAGTTCTCATCCTATCCATTACCATTTTCCATGTTAGAGAATGTCGTACACCTACCTCACAAGTTCGCATCCATGAACTTATCCTTGTGGACCTTCATCACTACTCCATCATCATTGAGTCACCATCATTGGAACACAACCCCATCATCATCGAGTTGCCACCATCAAAATACTTCCACATTGCTTCCCTTAATGGAAATCATCCTTCATCGCACCGCCACATTGCAATCGAATGCTGAATGAATGAAAGAATACCTTCAACATGACCTATAGGAGATACTCATTGTCCCTTGGATGTTTGGCCTAGATTGGCCTCCTCAATTCATTTTGGTACTAACATGATTCGAAACATGTTGGTACCGATATGAATTACTTAGCCAAATATTTGGCTAAGCACTTCATACCCTGATCATTTCTTCCTTTACTTGATTGGAGCTCCCACATTCCATGCCCTAAGATCCCAAGTCATTTGGCCCACTCCTCTTGCTTAAAAATATGTCGGAACAGACTAGGAAGGATCGATACCATGCTTAATAACTCACAAATTTGAAGTTAAGTTCCCAAAATCCTTTCTTGCTTTGAGTTGAAGCCTGCCAAAAGTTTTGCCATCTAAGTTCTTAAGGGACCTCCTTTACTAACATGACTACAAACTCCACTAATATGATACTGACTATCTGAATAACCTCCAAATTACCAACGACTAGAACTACGGGCTCTCCCAACTTACCTTAACATCATATCCAGGTTTCGTTTGATTTTGAGCTCGTTAATCCTTGTCTTTCCCAAATTAATGATCATATCTTAACTACACTAAAAGCACTAACAAACACATCAAAATAATCCATAGAAAGAAAACATCACACATAAACATATAAGAACCATAATAAATTCATCTAAACAAAATTTACAAACATATAATTTCCTAGATGTAGTTCTATGTAAAAATGGCAATATGATTCATAAAGAGGACCGTTTTAAAATACATAATTTATTTTTAAATTTAGCCATCACTTTTAATAATGGTTACATTAGAGTTTGACATCGTTATAACAAAAAAAAATCAAATAAAGAACATTATTTTAATTATATGAACATGCATATGATATCATAAGTCACTCACATAATACTCAAAATTACCAATCTTTCCTTCTAATTCGAAATGGACAGCAAGAAATCAAATTCCAAGTAACCAAAATGATAGATCTACAATCCCCTTTGCTAATTACCCTTCTAATAATGGTTACTGCTTGGATTATCAATGAAAAATGGATCTTTTTAATGAAATCTTTGTTAATGGAAGATTATTAATGTTTTTAGTAAGTAGGAAATGAATAAAATCTATTACATTAGTCCCAATTATGCACAAATCCCAAAATGGGTTATCGGCTTAAGTTAGGCTTAACTAACTACTCACTAATCTGGCCAGCAGTGGTCTAAGCTTAAAACGGCTATATATTCTAAACGGTAAGTCCATTTTTCTATTACGACCACTTTACGAAAAGAGAAATCATTAGCCTGATATAATGGAAGTGGTTTTACACCATAATTCAACTCCCATCAAAAGTTATAAGCTTTACAAGAATATTTAGGTATAAAATATCAATAAAAATTTAAGGATGAAAAATGCTCTTATTAGTCATTCTCCAAAGTTATAGAGTCATATGAGCTAAGATGATTTAAATAATAATATTTTATGATCTTTTAATATGTAAATATGGGTCATTATAGAGGTGGAGAATGGAAAGTCATTGCTGAAATGACCTGCCATAATTACGGACGGAACGAGGAGTATACAAATAAGTGTATGAAACTGACCGGAGTGGCCAATATCAAATGCGTTATCTGGGACAAAATTGGGCACAAGAAGAAAGATTGACCCGAGTTAAGGCGTGCGAAGTTCTCTACTATAAAGAAAAAGGAGAGAATGTTGCATTAGGAGGTATGAAAACGATCTCTAGTACTTCAGTTAGATTTTTTACACCGGTGCTATGCACTCCTATATTTCTAAGGATTGATGGATAGGTTATATCAGACACAACTACCCGATTACCTCTTTATGTGTTGTTAATCCGATTGATCGGTATGCTACTCTATGATTTAGGTGCCCTAACCTCAAATTTTCTTTTTATGGACATTTGTTTGTTTGTGACCCATATATGTTTCACTAAATATGGCATAGGGTAATTTTGGGTGTGGATTTGTTAGTGCATAATGACGCTAAGATCTTTTGTTTTAATAGAGCCATAGCTTTACAAAATACCAGATATTAGAAAATGATCATGGTAGCATAAGATATAATGAAAGTTAAGTCAAAATTGACGTTGTAATGGATGGAGAATCATGAGCATGAGATTAACAGAGTATAGATAGTTCAAGAATTTACCTATATTTTCAAACAAGTAACGAGATTGCTACCAGGAAGAGCGATTGAATTCCATTAGACTTGATGCCAAGGGCGTAACTTGTTAGTAGACCATCTAGGAGAATGTCGTCCATGGAGACGAAAGAATTGAAGAAGCATTTGGTGGAACATAAGCATAAAAATTTCATTAGATCGAGTTATTCATCATCGGGAGAATCAATGGTATATATAAAGAAGTCGGATGGACTATTACAGATGTGTATTGATTACTTAAAGTTTAATGAGTTAATAGTAAAGAATCGTTATCCATTACCTAGGACAAATAATTTGTTTTAATAGTTGAGTGGAGCTCCAATATTCTCGTAGCTAGATTTAGCAACAAAGGGTCCACCAAATGAGGGTAGCTAAGCATAATATTCCATTAACCGCTTTTACAATAGTATGTGGCTCATATGAGTGGTTAGTCATGACCTTTGGATAGAACAATGCCCTTACATTCTCTAAAGATATTATGAACCAAATTTTCCATGAAGGTTTATGTTAGTCTTCATTGATGACATTTTGGTGTATTTTAAGAATGGAAGAGACCATAAAGTCCATCTTAGGTTGGAGTTAGAGATTGAGGCAACATAAATTGAAGGTGAAGTTTTCCAAATTTCATTTTTGGAAACAAGATTTCAAGTTTCTCAGTCAAGTTGTTTTAGAGAATGAATTAGTTGTAAATCCATCAAAGACAGAAACCACTAATGGTTGGAGGAAACCAAAGACGGTCACTGAGGAAAGAAGATTCTTGGTATTAGCTGGATGTTACCATAGATTCACTAAGTATTTCTCATGTATAGCTGCACCCTTGACTAAGTTGATAAGGAAGAATGAGAAGTTTGATTGGACAGAAAGGTGTGGAGGGTCATTTCAAGAGTTAAAAGGGCTATTGACCAATGCTTCTTTCTAGATCATACCTGAAGGAATCAGAATTTGGTTGTCAATACTAATGCTTATAGGACGGATTAGGAGCATTGATGGTGCAAAAGGGTGAGTGATAGCTTACACATCAAGGCAATTGAGACTGCTTGAAGTTAGATTTCTGACCCATGACTTGGAGTTGGAAGTGGTAGTCTTTTTGTTGAACATTTAGAGACATTATCTTTTAGGAGAACAATTCGAGATGTATATAGATCATAAGTTATTTAAGTATTTATTCTCTTAGAAAGAGTTTAATATGATGCTATAGAGAAGGGTTGAATTCTTAGCGGAATATGACTTTGGTATAGAGTATACGCTAAGAAGGGGGATAAGGTTGTAGATGCTTTAATTAGATAGCATAAGAATGGAGTGTTAGCCATAATAGAAGCATGGAAGACATAGTGACATTGGCATCTTGTAGAGTGAATCATAGCATAAATGTTGAAACCAGTAAACATTTAGGCATATTAGCAAGTTTAAAAGTGCATCCAACCCATATAGATAGAATTGTTGCAAGGCAAAGTGTGGACCCATTATTAGCCGAGAGAATTAGGTGATTGGGGATGAGTGCAGATGTTGTGGATTTGAAAGGATTCGAAATAGATTCAAAGAGATAGCTTAGGAAGATAGAAAGACCGTGTGTTCCGAATATGGAAAATCTTCTGGAGGAGGTCTTGTAAGAAAGTCATTACTCTATGTTTATGATTCACTCAAGGGAACAAATATGTATTATGACACGAAGAAAGTATGATTTGGAAAAGGACTGAAGAGGGATGTTGGAGAATGTGTGAAAAGGTGCTTCACATGTCAGCGGTGATAGTTAGGCATCATAAACCAAGAGCTTTACCTCAACCTCTAGAGGTATCGACTTGGATGTGAGATTCGAAATCTAAAGTTTTTATTGATGGGTTGCCTAGGTTGTGAACTGGGAATGATAGTGTTAGTGCAAAAAAATGTCTACACCGGC
This sequence comes from Allium cepa, assembly GCA_030765085.1. NCBI lineage: Eukaryota > Viridiplantae > Streptophyta > Magnoliopsida > Asparagales > Amaryllidaceae > Allium > Allium cepa. Next base: position 391,222,183 of record CM060939.1, on the reverse strand, counting down.
ACCCTGAGGTCCGAAGGTATAGCCCCGAAAGGTGGTTATATTGTTGAGCCTGGCAAAGAGATTTCCGAGACATGGTGTAATCAAGCTCAGGCTATGAGATGATGAACCATAGAGTCGCAATAACAAGTGAAGTGAAGGTAAAGTACAAAAAGTAAATAACACCGAGACTTTTATAGTTGAAAGTCCTTACGCTCACAGTCCTTTCCTTATTTAGTCACTTTTATCTAGCCAAGAAGCTTTTTACATTGAGTCTATATACCTCCGCCATTGACGAGTTTGTAAAGGGAACTCTATTATAGGAAAGTACAATATGATTTTATCTCGTAATTATTTATAGTGCCTGAAGATCCTTGCGTCTTGGGATTGTCGTCTATTTATAGCCAGTATGCCATAACGCCATTGGCAGAGAGTCTTCTCCTTGGATTAGTGGAGTGGCCTATTGAGCGGTTACGATTTGAGCTTCTTCTGAACATCTAACGGTGCTATGTAGGAGGTGTAGATTGGTGACTTGTTTTCCGCACAAAATGGCCCCTCAACTGATATCTAAAAAATGCTACCAATAACTAAAAACTAATACCTAAAAACTACTACCGATAAACAAAAACGAATACCTAAAAATTGCCACCGATAACTATTTTCTGATACCATACATTAAAACATTTTAAAAAATACCTAAAACTGAAAATAAGCACTTGTACACACCAAAGCTAAAACTACAACATTACAATATGTCAGTTGTTGAAACTAAAAATAACAAAAACTCAACTAAAAATGATACTAACAAAAGGATACTACAAAATAATTATATTCATCGTATCATTGAGCAGAAACCAAATACCGATCAGATAAAATTTGAACAAATGTTGCAAACAAGAGCAGGAATTGTGTATGACACATTAATAGACGATGATTACTGCTGAAATTTAGCCAAGTTCATATCAACACTGGAATAAGAAGAAAACATCAGTAAAAAATGTTTTGTTTAGATTTTTATTATATTTCTAGTGTAGTAATTACCTTTATAAATCAAAAAATCAAAAATAATATAGTTTTCTTTTACAAAAATGATATATACCATCACTAAAACTGATATCTAAAAATTGATCCTCAAATTAATAGTCAAAGTGATACTAAAAAAAAATTCATTAAATATTTGATATTAACAAAACGCTAATTCAACTCAATAATCATCATATTTACTCTATAACAATCTTTTTATATACTCAAACAAACAAAATAGTAAAAAACTTGCACACCGCATATTGCAAAAAATGATACTCGAAAAAACAAAAATTATACCTAAAAATTGATCCTCACAAAACTCAACACATCAATACATTATCAATAAAACCAATATGAATGCAAAAAAAGATGGCAATTAAGAAACATTTGCTTCAAAATATGAATTTATTATAGTATAATAATTTTGTAATACAAAAAAAATCACAAACTCAAAATTAGCATGTTCAATTAAACCTAAAACTAATACTGATACTAATATAATAAAAACTAATACCATGTTCTATTATACCTAAAAATGATACTAATAGCATGCAAAAACTGATATTATATTGTGTACTACATAAAACTAATACTAGTAGCATACGAAAACTCATACCACATATGCCTGAAACTAATACTAATAGTATCAAAAACTAATAATGAACAATTAATATTGAATAAACGAATCAACATCACCACATAACCTATAAATAATAAAAATAATACTAGTATTACTGCAAATTAAACCGATACTTAAAATGAAACTTGAAATGTTACTATATACCAAAAAATGTAATAAAACTGATACTGCTTATAGTACAAAACCGATATGTAAATGACACTATAAATGATACTATATAAATAAGTTCAATTACAAAGAGAAAATCAATGACAAATTAAAAATGTGCGAAACCAATATACAAAGAGCAAGCTAATACAATACACTTATATGACCATCAATTACATAAAATTGCGAAAAAAGACATACAACCAAGTATAATTCTCAACAAATTCATAATAACATAAAACTCAAATTATATCTTCTTAGAATTTTAACGATTATGCTTATTGTGACCATTTTGATTGCATACAACACATCTATTTTGCTTATTTTGAAAATATGCAAATCCCCCTTTCAAGTTAATTTACAGGCTCACCGGCACCACATTTCACCTTAGATGGCTTAATAACATCTTCAACTCTTGCATCAACAATATGCTTAGCGAAATTAGGAATAAGATTTATAGCATTAGCAAATTAGAAGTTGTGGAACACATACTGAACAAATCAACGATAAATATATTCACATTCTTCACCTTACAACTAAAAGTATATTCTGTTCCACATGAAGATAGCACTGACTATGAAAGCTGGAGGAAAAACTTAACCAACACCTAAAATCAAATCTTGATAGCGATCCGACATTAAAAACCAAATCATGATCGTCTTAAAGCATTTATTTTAATTTATTCAAAAACTATTTCCAATTATCCACATTTTGAAGAGAAACTATACCCACAGCTGAAGGAATAAACGCACAAATAATAATTTAAAAAATACTAAAAAAAATTAATTAGTTGTTAACTCAAAAACTAATAACTAGAAATTGCTGCCAATAACTAAAAACTGAGAGCAAATTTTGATACTATGTATTAAGCATTATAAAAATCTTATACTAAAAACTGACAATAAGCACTAATCTAATATACACCAATGGAAGAATCTACAACACTACAAAATATCACTTTTTTCAAATCTCAATATCAAATTCTAATACTTTATGATACCACACAACTGCATATGTTACTCTAAAATTAATGCTAAACAAAAAATCTTAATACCAAATTCTAATACTTTTTGATACCATGCAATAAATATGTTACTACCAAATTGATACTAATTTTTTTTTAATATTAAATTCTAATACCACGTAACGCATATGTTACTCCAAAACCGATACTAAACTAAAAATCTTAATAACAAATCTTAATTTCAATATCTGCACGTTGCATAATATGATAGTAATAGAAAGTGACACTAAGAAATATTGATGCTAACACAAACTCAAAATAACAGTTACTGAAATTTAAAAAATGGTACTAACATAAACTAATAATAAAAATGACAACTAAGAAAAATGATACATAAGAACCGATCCTCACTAAACTCAGCACTACAATACAATTTCAATTAAACCGATATGAATGCAAGTAAAAACCATCAATCAAAAATGTTTACTTTACGTTATCATTTAATTACAGTATGATAATTTTCTTTATACCATAAAAATGTAATGATTTTATTCAAAATGATACCTACAGACGGTAGAATTGATACCTAAAATCTGATATTGAAATTAAGAAAAACGATACTCAAATAAAGTTAATTGAATGTTTGATGCTAACTAACTTCAGTAAATGTTTGATAGTAACAAAACATTGATTCAACTCATTTATCATTATATTTAATCTAAAACAACTTCATTTTTCATAGACACAAGAATAAGAAACGAAAAAGTAACTATTTTATTCAAAAATGGAACCTACAAACTGAAAAACTGATACCTAAAATCTGATGCTGAAATTAACAAGCCAGCAATGAACCACAAAATGAGAAAGATAACAGATACACCACCAACCTGCAAACTATAGTGTGCCTTCAGCATCCTAATCCTAGCTCTAGCAATAGCGATTCCATCTTCCTCATCACCTAGAAACCAGAAACCACAACCTTCTTCAACCCGCAACTAACTCTATCTCCTCAAACTTCAACAACTTGAATTGCAAATCAAATTCGCCAAAAATTGTCCACATTCAACTATTGCTTCAAACCTCCATCATCAAAACTGACTAAGCAACTTTCCACTGCCTATCACAAATAACACCTCAAACTCACGACTTGAACTGCGACTCCAGCAAATCCGACTCCATAGAACTCGAATCAAGCCGCTTCATTTTTTATTTGAATTTGAATTCAATTCACCTCTATCCTTATTTCATTTTTCGTTGTTTTTCAATTTAAATTCGAGATTGGAGAAGAAACGAGAAAGCGCGACGGTTAGGCTTTTTAAACTATTTTAACATTTGGTCCTTTAGAATAAAATATTGATTGCTGTCCTAGGTCATAAAAAAGCCTATAAAATTGTCCTTGACAATATTTTCTGAAATCTAAACTTATAATATTTTTGTTTGACCCTGGCGATGTCGGTTACCCAAACCAAAGGCAAAAAGAAGTTGGGTTGTGTCAACTTTTCAACCAATTATAAATTATTACGTCAAATCTTTTGATGAATTCTCAACAACAAAATAATCACCTTAAATATATTACTATTATTGTTGTGGTGGTTATTGTTGTTATTAATATAATATAAATATTAATAATAGAATTAACAATAATTACGAAATAATTATAATAACAACAACTTTAATAATAATAACAACTATTTAAAAAATATCAGCAATATGTTAATAATAATAATAATAATAATAATAATAATAATAATAATTCGAGTAAAATTAGAATAAAAACATGGAATATAATGACATGTGCAAGTGTTGGTGAGAATTTTCGCCACACAGCACCCAAAATTAACTCAAGTAATTTTGGTGCTAAATACTTTGGTGGTTAAGAGTCAACAAGTTTAGGTGATACTAAATTTGCCTTGGTATTAATTATACTGCTATAAGCTTACACAATTACGAAGTTGAACTTTAATTGTTCATTAAAATGTCAAGTCGAACTAGTATTTAATGCAAGTAAAGACAAGACAAAATCTAACACTAAAATCTAGGTGAAAATAAACAAAAATGAAGAAAAGTAAAAGTCAGAGAGAATTTACATGGTTCGAATATTAATGAATCCTACATCTATAGGGAAATGTCACTTTCTTTTTTATATTTCTTGGTATAGATTTTAATGGTAGAGGGTACAATGATTTTGCTTTCTCAACCTTAGTAATAATAAACGAGGAAATATTCCTTTTCTCGCTACAGTTCTTTTTCTATAGAGATGCACATGGATCGCCGCAATCCTTCTTTCAACATTTGGTTTCCGCATTTGGATCATGCCATGTGCCATCCATTTGCATTATCTATTTGATACATGCAGATTGCTGCGGTGTTTTTGGTGAAAAATCAGAATTTGAGAGGTTAAATTCCGGGCATTGGTAGAAAGTTGGAAATTGAAGCTAGACCATATGAAATTGAAGTAGGAAACTTGAATTCAAATGGGTTATGCATTTCTAATATGCACTCACCTTTTTTCCATAGGATGAGCTATGCCGCCTGTTGTGCTTTGCCTGCACGATTCTGCTTTGGGATGATTAAATCCATTTAAGCCACCTGAATTAACCCATGGAACCTTCATATGAATTTGCATTGCCCCGAACTACTCTTGGCATGAGGGATGTGCAAGATATTGGGATAAGATGCTTATCCTTTTGCCGTTTTCTTAACAAGTGTAGATTTGCGGTGGAATGATATTTGGGTACCCTATGCACATCCCGTGTGATGCTTTAGATTTCTTATGGTGTAACTTTGAGAGCCTTCAGTGATCACGGGATAGATCTATACTTGAAAAAGTTAGCGGCGCAGAAGCTTTTAAGAATAATAATTAGGCTTATTGGATTCTTTGGTTAAAGAGCAGCTTCATTCTATTGTCCTTCTCCTTTTTCTTTCATGTTTGTTATGTCCGGATGGCGGCATGTTTCTTTATTTTCCCATTATGATGGCGATGCACTTATTTTGATGGCAGCACACTTATATATTAGCATGGCTTTGATGTTGGCTGCGGTGCTATTCCGTCCTTTAGTGTATAAGAGGTGGTGTTGCATCCTTATAACCCTTGTTGACGCATGCCTATTGTCATTGTGCGTTGATATGTGAGCGCAACACATCCTTTTTTAAATATAACCTTTCACGAGGATGTATTGTACTCTAACATCGTTAGTATAACTTTTTGTTTGGAAGCGCATTATATGTTTGTTTTGTGTCCCTTCTACGTTGTGTTGTAGTTCTTTCTATATAATCACATACCTGGCAACCATTTCTGGGTATAGTACCAAGACTATGGTTAAATGATTGAGTATAGTATTCTCTTGATTTTATCTAAGTCTTTTTTCCTCTTCTTATAGCCTAACTTAAATGTGAGAGCAATCTTCTTTGATTTTGGTACCTACATCATCTCGCTTTTAACAGGGTTCGAAAAAATGGGTGTAGATCTTGTCTCCCAAGTCCGCATCGATTGTAGATGGGTGTGGACTTGTATTTGCTCTTTGCATCCCATCACATCTATTTATTTATTTCTTTTTAGAAAAAGGGAAAAGACTTTATAGTCATTTCACATTTACTACTCTTGCACTCGTGTCCCTTACCTGTTGGCTGAGCCTCTATTGAGCCGTAACATAAATCTCTTCATTTACCAGGTAAATTTATCTTGTTATCACGCTCATTATTCTTGCTATTTAATCGGTCGACTAGTGATTTAGAAATTTTTCATCATTTGTTTTGTATGGTTAATATTTGATTATGGTAAGTATATATCTTTTCTCTTCATCTTCTCTGTTCTCTCATGTTTTGTTATCATAGTAGAAATCAAAAGAAATAGCACGCGAAGATCTTCACCCGTTTGATCGATTCCTTTCCCAAATTTTGACATTCTTTCCAAAATAACGTGATGATTTTGTTTTTTTAATAAGCCTCTTTGTTTTACCATTTTTTCACAATTAACCTCATAATTATGAAATGGCCTCTTCTTCTCCTTCTTTTTCTCTGTCTTCTAGAATAAATAGCCTAAAGGACGTAGAGGGTATTTTAAATCGATTTGGGTTTAAGGGTTACCAGGTTAAGGTTCTTGAACCTCATGAGTGTATTAATACCTCTCCAAGCACGTTTGGCCCCTTACTTCCGAACATATATGATGCATGCTCTACCTTTACCCAAACCAAATTCTTCGTCAGTGGATGACTGCTATTGATCTTATTCCTGTTCAGCTCGCTCCTCTTTCGTATTCTCTTGTGACCGCCACTTCTATTCTCTAAGTTGAAAATGGTCACGCTCCTACTTGTGAGGAGCTTCGATTGTTAATAGGAGCCTTTAAGTGGGTGATGCCAAATTTTAAAAAGCCTAAGCTAAGACAGCCATCCTAACATCCGTCCCCCGTAAGGCCTATAGATGGATTGATTTATTTTTCTTCATTTCAAATTCCGATAATTTTCCTCTTTCCTTCCATCCCCATCCTTCTTGACCCATTTTCTCTGGTGATGCCACCAAGTTCTACGATGTGTATAGGAGAAGAATTCTAGAAATAAGGCAGAGAAGAGGAAAAAGCAATTATTTTTGGCCAAAGAGATGTTAAAAAAATGGTTTTTTGAGCCCAAATCACAAATTATCGCATTTTATTTTTAAGCTTTATTAGGTTTCAGATGATCCCAAGGGTATAGATTTCTAAATATGGATTAAAGATTCATTGTTCTTTGTTGCTGAATTTTTAGCAAAATATTTTCTAGACATTGAGATTCTTTATACATAGAAGTAAGATAGATTATGACCTCGTGGACGCGCTCGTTTCTTCTAGCCAACCATCAAGCAGAATAAGAGTAAAAGAGAACGTACTGTTGAAAAGGATTCTAACCAAGGTTCCAAGAAGTTATCTACTTCAACTTCCTCTCCTCCACCATCGACTCCCCCCGTTTATACTTCAGTAGCCCTCAATATTACCCCTCTGTAGTTTGGTCTTGATGTTCGCACTCGGTATTTGCCTTTTCCCAAGGGCATCATATCTGAAATTTCCGAAAGGTCTGGAAAGAATACACTGGATAATTTATCCAGTATTACTTCATCTCCTCATCTTTTCTTCCCTTTCATTTTCCAAGCTTCACTCCTCTGATATTGTATCCAAGTGTTAGGGATGCGGATTAAGGATCTTAAGGCAGAAATAACACTAGAGGGGATGGGGGTGAATAGTGTTTTAAAGGATATATGAACTATATGACTAAATTAAAACTTTCAACACAAATCTAAACAGAATTCTAACATAGAATGATCACAGAACATATAACAAATGCAAATAGTAAAGTAAAGCAAGTAAAAGGAAAGAACACATCGGATTTTATACTGGTTCGGAATCCTCCTACATCCAGTCCTGCACCAAGGCAATATCCTTGTACAGATTTTTATAAGCCAATATCCAAATTACAACCCTCAATTTCTAAGGCCTTGAGGAACTCTCCTATCTCCGAGTCTGGGGTAAACTCTCTTGATTTACGGGACACAAGATCACCCGAATACTTTCTAATAACAATCCTTTTGAATGGATAGACTCTATGGATTTTTTGAATACAAATTGATCCTATAACTCTGAATAGCACTTTGATCTTTAGTAGAATGATGGAGAATCAAATAGAGAGAGTATCTAAATGATTTCCTATTGAGAATTTGGCAGAATGATGGCACGATCTTGAAAATATGAAGTTTTATGGATATGGAATGGTGGAGAAGAAAGAGTGAAGAAAACAAGAAAGTAGTTGTTAAAAAAATTCGTTTTAAGCCTATATATAGATGCACAACAGTCATAACCATTGGCGAAAGGTTTTTGAACGAATGGACACTTCTTTTGAAAACTGAATTTTGAATCCAACTGTCACCATGTCGACATGGGGTATCCCCTTATGTCGACATCCCTTAGTTCAAAATTATAGAGATGTTGTTTTGTAAAGACAATTGAATTTAAAACAAGTTGAAACTTCTATGAAGCAAAGTAAAGTGTTTAAACAATATTTTGAGATAGAGAATGAATATAAAATATTATTTTAAATATATATATATAATTGATATAGACCGTCAATTATATAAGTAATATTTAAAATTAGAATAAGTTTTGATGTTTTAAAAATAGAAGTTTTGAAAATCAGAATAGAGGAATATTTCAAGGCTAAAAAATTGTTTGAAAACATTTTTCAAAACATGATTTTGAAAGCTAAAACATTTTGAAAACAGATTTAAAAACATTTTGTAAAAGTCTATTCAAACTGAAATTGCAAGAACCTTCCTACAGAGCTCCTCCATAGGACTTGAGAACTTGTACAAAGTAGTTTAAATGATTTTGATTTTCGTGGGTTTGTAAGCCACATGTCGTAGGTTTGTAAGCTACTTGTCGTGGGTTTGTAAGCCACTGGTTTTGATAGAAATTGGGTTCCATCCCAAAAGAAAATTGGAAGAAAGATGAGAGTGCAATTATGAAGTTTTAACAAAATACTCGACACTTATCATGAGATCTTGAAATCTTGATTTTCTAGAGTCTTGAATCTTGAATCTCTAATCTTCATCTTGATGCTTGAGTCTTTATACTGATCAGTCTTCGATGATACCTGCATATACTTCCTATATACATACATATATATATATATATATATATATATATATATATATATATCTATATGGAAATGTTAGTATATATTTTATAAAGTAAAGTATAATAACTATATAAGGTTGTTGTCATCAAAACATCATCAACTCAGTTCCTAACAATCTCCCCCCTTTTGATGATGAGAATCTTTATTTATAAAATATTCTTACCATATCATAACTCCTCCTTACTCTGTGATTTCTTCTTAAAACTACAACTCCCCCCTACTCCATGACTCCCTCTTACACCAAGCACATATATTTTTTATAACTTTCTCCCCCTTTGTCAACAACAAAAACTATTAACTACTTAAGAATTCAAGAATGATTAGTATGAACAAATAATATGTATAGAACAAGCATGAAATAATGAGTATAAGTGAACACATTTTAGTTATTACGACATATATAAGAACATACATAAACACGAACAAACAAAACAATTTAAACAAAGAATAAAATGAAAGTACGCTTTAATGGCGATCCTTAACTATAGGAGACTTATGAATCGAACAATTGGGGTAGTGGAGAAAAAAGTTTCCACGTTGTTCAATTATGTTTTCATTAGTATCAACAAGGATCTCACCAACGCAAATAATGCTCTCGTCCGTATTCATAGGGACTTCGGGTTGAGGTAAAGGTTGATCTTCCTCTTGGTCTTCTTGTGGTTCTTCCATAGGTTCTTCTTCCTCGGATTCCATGGCTTGTGAAGAGTCTTCAATATTAATAGGATTTGTACGGTTATCCATAAGGAATTTTTGTACATTCCTAATAATATTCCCTTTCCTTTGTTGTTCCTAGCCATCCTAAGTTGACCTACTTGAATTTCAGTCATCAATTGAAGGATATCTTTCATCTTCTCTTGCAATTTGATCACTCGAGCGTGTGTAGTTCGTTGAAATGGACCAAAATGAGGAGATGTGGGTGAAGTGGGTTCATTAGTAGAAGAGGGGCCATTATTTTATTGTTTCAGTAGTTATTTACAGAGAATATAGTGAAGAAAGAGGAGAGAAAACGAAATAAATAGATAAATAACCAAATAACTAACTTTGGAGGGAAATTTAATTTTCAAATTTTTGTTGGGTATGTCGACATCATGAGATGGGGCATGTCGACATGTTCTTCAAAAAAAGTGTAATTTTTATTTTGAATTTTTATTGATTATTATATTATATTATTTTATATTTTAGATTTTGAACAAATACCTAATTCTCTTCTAAATTTAGTAAAATTCTGTTCGGTTAATGGTTTAGTTAATATATCAGCAATTTGTTTTTCAGTATTTATATAATCTAGAGTTATTATTTCTTTAGTTATCTTATCTCTAAGAAAATGATGTCTTATATCAATATGTTTAGTTCTAGCATGATGGGTTGGATTTTTAGATAGATTTATTGCACTAGTATTATCACAATATATTGGTGATTTACTTATGTTAATTCCAAAATCTTTTAAAGTTTGTTGCATATATACGACTTGTGAACATGCCAGAGCAGCAGATATATACTCTGCTTCAGTTGTTGACAAGGAAACAGTATTTTGTTTCTTGCTGAACCAGGAAACCAGTGAATGTCCTAGAAAGTGACAAGTTCCACTTGTACTCTTTCGGTCTGATTTACAACCAGCATAATCAACATCACAATATGATATTAAATAAAAAGTATTAGAATAAAATAAACCATAATCTAAAGTGTATTTTACATATCTTAAAATTCTTTTAACAGCTTTTAAGTGAGTTTCTTTAGGTTGTGATTGGTATCTTGCACAGAAACAAACACTATGCATAATATCAGGATGACTCGCTGTTATATAGAGTAGCGAACCAATCATTCCCCTACATAAAGTTTGATCAATATCTTTTGATTTATCTTCTTTACTTAAACCTACATTTGTTGACATTGGAGTTTATTTCCCACTACAGGTGCTTAAACCAAATTTATTGATTAAGTCATTAGCATATTTTTCTTGACTTATGAAGATTCCATTTTCTAGTTGTTTAATTTGAAGCCCTAAGAAGAAACTTAATTCTCCCTCGTGACTCATTTCAAATTCTTTAGTCATTATATCTGAAAATTCTTTATTCATTATGTTATTAGTTGATCCAAAGATTATATCATCTACATATATTTGAACTAGTTGAATATCTTGATTATTTCTTTTAATAAAAAGTGTTGTATCTACTTTACCAATTTCAAAACCAGATTGAAGTAAATAAGATCTTAGTCTTTCATACCAGGCTCTAGGAGCTTGCTTTAGACCATATAGAGCTTTCTTTAACTTGTATACATGTTTTGGAAATTTATTATCTTCAAAAAGTGGAGGTTGTTCAACATAAACATCTTCTTTTACAAAACCATTTAGAAAAGCACTTTTAACATCCATTTGATATAATTTGAAATTATTATAATCAGCGAAAGCAAGTAGAATTCTCATAGCTTCTAATCTTGCTACGGGGGCAAAGGTTTCATCATAGTCAATTCCTTCTTCTTGACAATAACCTTGCGCGACTAAACGAGCTTTATTTCTTACGACTTCACCGAGTTCATTCATTTTATTTTTATAAACCCATTTAGTTCCAATTATACTTTTATCCTCAGGATTAGGAACAAGTTCCCATACACCATTTCTAGTAAATTGATTCAATTCTTCTTGCATAGCAAGAATCCATGAATCATCAGACGATGCTTCCTTTGGATTTTTAGGTTCAATTATTGATATAAAGGCTACATTACTCATACTACTTAATTGATTTCTAGTTCTTACTACAGATTCAATATTTCCTAAAACATTTTCTATAGGATGATCTTTTGATATTTTAAATCTCTTATTAGGTTGATTTATTTCACTAATAGTTTCATTAGATTGATTTAAATTTATAAAATCTTCTTCATCATCTATTTGTACAATATTTTTAAGATTTTCATCAAAAGACACGTGCATAGTTTCTTCAATAGTATTAGTTTTTAAATTAAAAACTCTAAATGCTTTGCTTCTATTAGAATAACCAATAAAGAATCCTTTATCAGCTTTTGGTTCAAATTTATCTAAATTATCTTTTGTATTAAGTATAAAACATTTACTCCCAAAGATTTTAAAATAAGCAACTATAGGTTTCTTATTATAAAGTAATTCATTTGGAGTTTTATTTGTTAATGGTCTAATTAAAATTCTATTTAATATATAACAAGCTGTAGCAACTGCTTCAGCCCAAAAATGTTTAGGTAAATTACTATCAGAAAGCATTGCACGAGCACACTCTTGAATCGTTCTTATTCTTACGTTCTACTACTCCGTTTTGTTGTGGAGTTCTTGGAAATGAAAAGTTGTGAGTAATTCCCTTTTGAGTACTGAAATTCTCAAAATTTTCATTTTCAAATTCACCACCGTGATCACTTCGAATAGTTTTAATTTTGAAAGAATCTTGTTTTTGAATTCTTTTAGAAAAGTTTTTAAATATTTCAAAAGCATCACTTTTATGTTTTAAAAAGATTGTCCAAGTATATCTTGAATAATCATCTACTATAACAAAAACATATTTACTATGGTTAATTGATTGAACATGAGATGGACCAAATAAATCTAAATGAAGTAATTCTAGAGGACTAGAGGTAGAAATAGCATCTTTTAATTTAAATGAACTTTTCTTAAGTTTTCCTAATTGACAAACATCACAAATACTATCTACTTTAAAGTTTAACTTGGGTAGACCTCTAACTAAGTCAAGTTTTGAAATCCTAGATAATAATTTGAAATTCAAATGGCCAAATCTTTTATGCCAAATCCAATGGTCACTTGTATTAGCCAAAAGACATAGATTATCATTTGAAATTTTCATACTAAGGATATAAATATTTTTCTTCCTAATACCTTCAAAAATTATATTAGACTTATCATCTTCAATGTGACATTTATCTTTTCCAAATTTAATTTTAAAACCTTTATCGCAAAGTTGACTTATACTAAGCAGATTATGTTTTAAGTTCCTAACTAATAAAACATCAGAAATAAGTAAAGTTTTAGAGTTACCGACATTGCCGACGCCAACCACATATCCTTTAGAGTTGTCACCAAAATTGACTAATCCACCATCTTGATAAGTAATGTCCTTAAGTATCTCGGGATTTCCAGTCATGTGCCTCGAACAGCCACTATCAAGTATCCATTTATCTTTCTCAATTTGCACAGTTTGTCCATTGGGTGTTGATTCGTCAAAAGCCATATAACATGTCTGTCCCTGCATAACACACCAATTCGGTAGATAACTTGATTTTTTTAGAATAACTATATGCATACTTATGATACTTTGATGAAATGCATAGATCCAAAACAGTTTTAACACAATTTTCCAAAAAAGCCATTTTTATATTTTTCAAGTTTCAGATTATGAAAACAATGAAAACCAATGCTCTGATACCAATTGTTAGAGATGCAGATTAAGGATCTTAAGGCAGAAATAACACTAGAGGGGGGGTGAATAGTGTTTTAAAGAATACATGAACTATATGACTAAATTAAAACTTTCAACACAAATCTAAACAGAATTCTAACACAGAATGATCACAGAACATATAACAAATGCAAATAGTAAAGTAAAGCAAGTAAAAGGAAAGAACACACCGGATTTTATACTGGTTCGGAATCCTCCTACATCCAGTCCTGCACCAAGGCAATATCCTTGTACAGATTTTTATAAGCCAATATCCAAATTACAACCCTCAATTTCTAAGGCCTTGAGGAACCCTCCTATCTCCGAGTCTGGGGTAAACTCTCTTGATTTTCGGGACACAAGATCACCCTAATACTTTCTAATAACAATCCTTTTGAATGGATAGACTCTATGGACTTTTGGAATACAAATTGATCCTATAACTCTGAATAGCATTTTGATCTTTAGTAGAATGATGGAGAATCAAATAGAGAGAGTATCTAAATGATTTCCTATTGAGAATTTGGCAGAATGATGGCACGATCTTGAAAATTAGAAGTTTTATGGATATGGAATGGTGGAGAAGAAAGAGTGAAGAAAATAAGAAAGTAGTTGTTAAAAAAATTCGTTTTGGAAGCCTTTATATAGATGCACAACAGTCATAACCATTGGCGAAAGGTTTTCGAACGAATGGACACTTCTTTTGAAAACTGAATTTTGAATCCAATTGTCACCATGTCGACATGGGGTATCCCCTTATGTCGACATCCCTTAGTTCAAAATTATAGAGATGTTGTTTTGTAAAGACAATTGAATTTAAAACAAGTTGAAACTTCTCTGAAGCAAAGTAAAGTGTTTAAACAATATTTTGAGATAGAGAATGAATATAAAATATTATTTTAAATATATATATAATTGATATAGACCGTCAATTATATAAGTAATATTTAAAATCAGAATAAGTTTTGATGTTTTAAAAATAGAAGTTTTTAAAATCAGAATAGAGGAATATTTCAAGGCTAAAACAAAGTTTGAAAACATTTTTGGAAACATGATTTTGAAAGCTTAAACATTTTGAAAACAGATTTAAAAACATCTTGAAAAATCTATTCAAACTGAAATTGCAAGAACCTTCCTACAGAGCTCCTCATAGGACTCGAGAACTTGTACAAAGTAGTTTAAATGATTTTGATTTTCGTGGGTTTGTAAGCCACTTGTCGTAGGTTTGTAAGCTACTTGTCATGAGTTTGTAAGCCACTGGTTTCGATAGTTGGGTTCCATCCCAAAAGAAAATTGGAAGAAAGATGAGAGTGCTATTATGAAGTTTTAACAAAATACTAGACACTTATCTTGAGATCTTGAAATCTTGATTCTCTAGAGGCTTGAATCTTGAATCTCTAATCTTCATCTTGATGCTTGAGTCTTTATACTGATCAGTCTTCGATGATACCTGCATATACTTCCTATATACAAACATACATACATACATACATATATATATATATATATATATCTATATGGAAATGTTAGTATATATTTTATAAAGTAAAGTATAATAACTATATAAGGTTGTTGTCATAAAAACATCATCGACTCAGTTCCTAACACCAAGATGAAGAGGGTCTTAGTCCTATGTGAGGTTTTCCCTTTCTCTTTCCCCTTATTCATTTAACCATTCCTTACCTATTTATTATTATTTATTTACTTTTAACTTATGGCCTTAACAACTGAGCCACAAAAGAGTTGGGAGGGAGAGGAAGTCATGTCTTTAGCTTGCATTATCAAACTTGAAGCAAGCCTTAACTCGGTCACTTCCGAGAAGGTAAGATTATGGGAGAGTTTAATGCATACCCACTTCATGCGAAAGGAAAAGAGAAGAGTATAAAGGAGGCTTTGGCCTTAAAAGATTGTGAGTTCAAGAAGAAGGATGAGGAGCTAACGGAGAAGGATTTGGAGCTGGCGATGTTATGAAAGAAGCTTAAGGAGAGCACTTTCGTCTTGGCCTTAGTGTTGCAGCTATCTATAGGCCTGAAAAAAAGTTAAATAAGACTTTTATAGAAATTAGAGACAAGACCCAAGAGTCGCTCTCCAGGATTAATCATGTAGTTAAAGAGAGAGGCACTCAGTGACTTTGTATTGCGTAGATGGAAATATACCTTAGAAAATGGCTCTTTCCCACTTGATAGTCCTTATTTGGAATGGTTTAGACATAGACTAAGAAATTTACAATAGGATTGAATTTTACTTGTTTTATTTTTTTAGCATTGATTGGCTGATTCGTGTCGTACGATGATGTAGTTAATAATACATGTTCTTATCTGATTTCACCTAGTGCATTTAGATTTTCTTTGAGTCGAACTTTTGATTATTACCCACTAGGTTGGTTCTCAAGGGTTTCACCCGAATTTGACGAGGCTCTTAATCCAACGTTTCTTTTGCCCCCATTGTTCGCTGCCCCGATGACATCAGCGTGCCAGAATTCAAGATTAGGGTATAGGCTTCTTCTATAGCCTTTATAAAAGAGAACATTCATTTGATAATTGCTAATGAAAGGCTTGAGAAAGGCTTAAAGAAGGCCAACATGGACCTTAAGGACGCAAGTGAAGCTCTGAACTGCCAACATCAACTTAACACAACGTTGCGTGTCGGACTTAATGCTGCTGTGTTAAATTAGGTGAAATGCAACAGTCATTAAAAGATGGGGAGAAAATTTATGGCATCATTTACGATGGTGAACTACCATGGTTGGAGAAAACTACAGAGGATATATCTATGCAAATAAGTTGCCAAATCGAAAAGGAAGAAAGAATTGAAGGCAATGAGGCGAAGAAGTTTTCTCAAACTAGAAGAGAAGGATGGAGGACTAATGCCTACAAACTCTTTGGAGGCTTCTCGAGGAATACTGAGAAAACCAAAGCAGAGCTGATTAATACTTTGGAAAACATGAGGGAGAAAGCTGCACTAAATATTTATGAACATGAGGATTCTTTACAAGATGATTGAGGTAAGATTGCCTCCTTCTCAGAAAAATTTAGATAGGAGAAAACTGAGAGAAAGAAAGGTCAAATTTTCCTATAGTGCACTAGGAATGTCATTTAATATTTCTAGCCTTCACTTGATTAGAATTTCTTATGCAATATTGTGAATTTGGAAGTAACCATAGAAGGACGAATGGACCATTGGGATGGAGCTTGTTATGAACCCCGAAGGACTTTCCTTCTTAGTTTAGACCCACCATTAGTCACTATGCCTTAAGTGTCTTATGGTTGTATTGTTAGAACTCGCGTAAGAAAATAATTTTGTAAATTTTCAATATTGGACATTATCTTTGCTAAGTTTCTGTGTAGATGAAAATTTTCTCCTAGGTTGTAATTATACCGGGCAGATTTAAAGTTCGTTGCAAAAATTATGTATTTACCTTTAGTTTCATTTTGTGTTCCTCGTGTGATTTTTAGCTCCTCTTTTAATCAAGACCCGAAGGTACCATTTTGGAAAAGAAGCTTAATTCTGCTTTGGCAGAATTGTAGAATTGGAAGGTTTATTAAAAAATGCCGAAAGCATATACGAGGTCGTATACGTGGGTGAAATTAAAGCTTTGCAATGCAAAGTTGAAGAATTATATGGGTAGTTTGCACAACCGATTAGTGCCAAAGATGCACCCTCTATTTCCTTGAACCTAGGTGCTACTTTTAGACCCAACGCTGCCACCGCACCCCTTTTTGGGGCTGATCCAGCAATGTTTTTAAATGGAAGAACGATTTGAGAAGCTATTATGAGAATAATTTTAATGAGTTAGAGAATTGTTATAAGATGAATTTGGGAACATCTGGAACACGCACTTCACCCTACCTTTCTTCTGTGTAAGTGCTCTTTGGTCCTTTTTCTAGGATAGTTGAGAAAACTAGGGATCAACTTTTTTATGAGATCGAATGAACTAGGACAGTTGCTATGAGACGTGTGAAAGTCCTTGAGAATAAAATATTCACTTTAGAACGTGAAGCTTGCCTAGATTCCGTCGTAGTTTCTTAAAGGGGATTAGGTAGGGATTCCTTGTTGGAAAAGCTTCACGATACGAAGATAGGAAAAGTTAAGGCAGAGACTGGTGTGAAGTGTGCAGTTGATGTATTCACTTACTTCTGGTTATGGTTTGATCCGATCTTCTTGTACAATCGTGAAAATTGTGAATTTGATCCGCAGGACTACAGTAACCATTGGACCGGTGCCAATTACGATTCCCGTGCTACTTACAGCTGCACGACTTCTATTCGTTCATTGCTTGTCATTACTGAACTGAACGACTCACCTTCTGCCCTTCAACTTGAGGGCAGCTCTTCTTGATGTTTAGCAATGCATTTTCATAGATCATATTGTAGGAGGAGCGTTATAAATAGTTCTTCCTTTGAGTTTGAGCCAGACTTGTAATGTAGTTATGTTTACTTGAAGTGTGTTATTTTTCTTTTGCGCTTTTTAAATTGTTTGTAGAAGTATGAGGCATGTTCATATGAGCATAGTATTTAATGTATAATATCAAGAATTAGGTAAATATAAGAAAATCCTTGATTTTGATGTTTATCTGCAAGATTTAAGTAGTTTCTTGAATTGTACCAGATCTGTAAGCTACAATACATTCCATATGTTGTTTTTCCTTGCCATTTCCTGGAATAACTTCTTATGCGGCTCATGCTTCTTGAAATTGATTTTAGCATGCATGTTTTGCTGCATGCTTGGGGTGACCTACCCCATTATTTGGGTGCAGTTTCATATTCATGTGCTTAGCACAATTCACTTCGCTGTTTGGGGGAAGATTGATGTTTGACTGTGAAGTCATGTCATGTATTTACAACCTTTTCAAATTATGGACATGGTTTTTTGTACTAGTTCAAGCTATATGGTATTCTTACATCTAGTGTGGCTGTGTTAATTGAGTTAACATAAAGGGGTTTTTATAATAGTTTAGACCGTTCAATGTCCGTACGACCAGTTTTATTTGGCTAAAAAAGTTAGGCTGCATTTTGCATAGTCTTGTTTTGATAACGGGTTCGAGCAGTTTAATATCCCTATATACAACATGGCTATGTTAACATGATTAACGTAGTGAGATTTTTATACTGATTTGGGCCATTTAATATCCCTACGTCCAGTGTAATTATTGTTTATTATCGAAGAGAAAAACACAAAGGAATTTTATACTGGTTCGGGTCATCTAATATCCCTACATCCATTTCATTATATTACTACTCCTTTCACAATTACAATTTTCATTACATAAGCACTGTAAATCATAGAAAATAAGGCTTGATGAGCTCAGAGTTCCAAGTTCTTAGAACTAAGTTACCATCAGGTCTTGATATTGGTATACCTGGTTAGCTAATACTTCGGCCATGACTAATGGACCTTCCGAATTTACGCCTAAAGCTCCATTTATCGGGTTTTTATTCTGTTAGCCATCACCATTTGCGGTACAAGATCTCCCATGTAGAAGTTTCTTTCCTTGAGTCGGATATTGTAGTTCTTTGCCCTCCTTTGCCGATATATGGCAGATACTACCTTCGTCTCATCCTTTTTTCTTAAATGAGATCTATGGCAACTTCCTTCAGCCTTTTGTTATTTTCTTCCATGTACTAGATTCTTCTATGCGATGGAATTTCTACTTCAACTGGGAGAATTGCTTCATATCCAAAAGTTAGTGAAAAAGAGGTATAGCCCATTGAGGATCTAGTCGAGGTTCAATATGCCCATAATACCAGAGATAGCTCTTCCACCCACTATCTCTTGGCTTTCTATAGTCTTTTTTAAGTAGCTTCCTAATGGTTTTTTATTTGTAGCTTCAACCTACCCATTTGCTTATGGGTGTGTGATGGAGTAACTCTTAATTATGCCATTCTTCATATAAAGTTTTGTAAACTCCTTACTTTCCAACTGGGTGCCGCTATCGGAAATTATCTTATATGGGATTCTTAATTTGGGGATTATGTTCCTTACCACAAAAGTGACTCTCTTCTTAGTAGTGATCGTGGCTAAGGGTTCTGCCTTTACCCACTTGGTGAAGTAGTCTACTACCACTATGGATTACTTCACCCCTCCTTTTGACATAGGAAGCGGACTTGCAAATCTATGCCCTATATGTCGAACTGCCATGTGTTGGTAAGTGAGATGAGCTCGTGGGATGGCTGTTTGGGGATACTCATAAATCATTGACATATTTCACATCTTCTTACGGATTCCTTCACATCCTGAGCGTTGTGGGCTATTAATAGCCATGCCTCAATACTTTCTTTGCTAACATAGCCCCTTCTGAATGATCCGCGCATTGGCCTTCATGTACTTCCCTCATGATCCATGCTCCTTTTCTTCGGAAACACACCTAAGATAAGGGTTGAGTACCATCTCTTGTATAATGCACCATCAAAGGTGGAGTAGTATGGAACTTGGCTTATTTTTTAGGCTTCATTTCTATTCTAGGGTAGGGTCTTATTTAGCAGGAGTTTTTTAATGGGATTCATCCACTTGTTCTCTTTAATTTTCTCAACTGTGGGTTCAAGTGGGGACTATTCCCAGTTTTATGTTGTTTCCTAGTCTTGAGCGCATTGAATTACTGCACGCTAGGCTCGGGTTAAGACCAATATCTGATTAATTCTTTTATACTTAGCTCTACCTGATGTCTTATGGTTCCACCTTCATTTCATTTTCTACTTTAGTGCTTAGAAGTTTGGCTAATGAGTCGGTAGGCGAGTTGCTTTCATGTGGAATTTGTTCATGCTAAACTATTCAAAATGATCTAGTAATTTATTAGAAAGTTCAAAATATTTAGCCAAGATTGTTTCCTTTTCTTGGAAATTGCCCTGCAATTGGTTCATATTTAATTGAGAATTGCTATAAATTTTAATGCGGGTTACTTTCATTGCCTGGGCCATTCTCAGACCCGCGAGGAGAGCTTCATATTTTGCAACGTTGTTAGGTGCTTTGAAATAAAGGTAAACTACTATCTGCAACTTCTACTTATTTGCAATGGTCAGTACATACTCAATTCCTCCTTCCTATTTACGTGATGCTCCGTCTAAAATAGTTGCCAAAAAAGAGGGGTTAAGGCTTCTTCCTCTGGTTAAGGCTCAGCTGGTGACGCGCATTCTATGATGAAGTCTGCCGAAGCTGGACCTTTGATTATCTTTCGAGGATAATAAGTGATCTCGCATGACTGAGCTTCATTGCCTATTTCAGTAAGTAGCCTGATATTTTTGGCCTCTGCAGTATTTGCCTTAGCGGTTTGTCTATGAGGACTTTGATGGGATGTGCTTGGAAACATGGCTGCAACTTCCTCGCTGTAAGGAGCATGTTGTAAGCTAGCTTTCAATGACTGAATAGTTCTGCTCTGGTCTTGACAGCCTCTTGCTTGTGAAGCAGATAGGCCTCTAGTTCCCTTTGTCCTCTCGTATTACTAGTCAAAGAACGGGAAGCCCTTGTCTATTGCTTTTGATATGAATCTACTCAGTGTTGCCACTCTACCATTTAAGCTCATCATATCCTTTGGTTTTTCTGGAATCTCCATTTGTCTTATGGCTTTGATCTTCTTGGGTTTCGCTTCTGTCCATGCACACTCACTATGTACCTCGTGTACTTCCTTGATTAAATAGTGAATGTACACTTTAGAGTTTTCAGCTTCATATTCTACTTTCTTGGGACTTCAAATTTTTTCTCTAGGTTTTGAATATGATCGATGCTAACTTTGACTTGCCCAGCACAATATCTACGTATACTTCGACATTCTTTCCGATTTGCTCTTAAAACATCATGTTGACCTGCCTTTGGTAGGTTGCTTCGGCATTTTTGAGTCCAAATGGATGATTTTGAAGCAGTATAATCCTTTTTCTGTTACGAAACTAGTATGGTCTTGTTCTGTTCAACATACCTATATGATTGTATCCTAAGTATGCATCCACGAATGAGAACAGTTCATGTCCGCTACTTGCATCCACTAACTGATCAATCCTTGGTAAGGGAAAGCTATCCTACTGTTATACTTTGTTGATGTTGGTATAACCAATGCAAGTTCTCCATTTTTCATTAGGTTTCTTCGCAAGCATTGTGTTAGCAATCCATCTTAGATAATATACCTCCCTAATGAATCTATTTTCCTTAAGCTTTTTAACTTATTTGCACAGAGCATTTGTAACGCTTCGAGATTTTTGACTTTCGAAAATTGACATTAATACGTCCACTGTATCAACTGCCGAGCAATCGAAGGCCGAAAAACCGAATTGTTAGGGTTAATGAAGAAGAGGTAGAAGAAGAAAGAAAGAAGAAGCAACAGAAACAATATCAGAATCTCACAATCGCAGCGGAACAACATATAATAGATAAATGAATAATCTTTAAATCAAAAGAACTGTACATTTTATACATTACATCATCAGAGTCAACTCACAACACAACACAACTGGACAATTACATGAACTTGTCCGTACAAGTGGATACACAGCAGAAAAGATAATATCATATACAAGTGATACGTTTCGCCATCCAGCTCGCCTCTTGAGCTCCACAGCACCTCCTGAATTGCAGAATATCCTGATAACCTGACTCTAGGCTGCCCGTGTGGAAAATGATGGGCACCCAGAGTTTAGGAAGGAAACAATAAAGTCCAGGTCAGTCATGAGACTGGCGTGAGAACTTAAAACAGTTTATCTTAAAAAAAACTAACAAAGAAATATTTTAAAATAGATTCGCAAAGCTTTTCAAAAAATGAAACTACCATAAGGCCTCCCGCCGCACACACCATGCAAACACAGAATTGGAGGAGATTTCTCCTTATGATAGTCAAACATGCTTGATACGAGAAAATTTCTTGATATTATTATTATAAGTGCACAGTGGAAAACATTTCGAAAATATAATATTAGTCTTAGCCAACATACGACCATTATCGTATGCCTACTATAGCTATCACTTAAACAGTGGGGCGCCACCATAAGTAAATGGCAGGTTATACGACTAAAACCGTACAAGGGCTCGTATTGTTTCTTTGGATTTTCCAACAAATGGTTAGGCTAAAGAACTTCCTATTTCCACATGGGAACGCCTTTGGCGGGACGCCCCGAGAACCTAACCGGATCTCTGCCAACACAAGGTCGGGTTACCTCTGCAAAAATAGGTAACCACTGACATGCGTATGTCATCCCTCGGTTGTAAACAACCATTATCCGAGGATCCTCAATACCAACAACCACAAAGTAAAAAATTTGCAGCAACCACATAGGTCAAGTATCTGGGCTCCATACCATGATACGACCTCTATGCAGAAGGAAATGAACATACCCTTAGGGGCGTTATGCCCTAAAACCTTGCTGCATTCTCCCTGTTTCGACCATTCCGGGGTGCGAGGTCCGACGAAGTCTCGTCCACAAAGCTACGCTTTTCACAAAACATATGCTTTGATCAACAAATGATCAGCAGCACTTCGTATGCCACATTACCAAATTGGGAATGTATCACTAGTACATAACCTCTGAGCTCGTACGCCTCAGAGAAGGGTGTTAAGCTAAGAGAATAAATTCTCCGCCACCAACAGAAATGTATTTGATAGAAACCAGCTTTACATCTCAAATTATAACGTCAGACACACATCCATACGAGTCCGTTCTGGGATCGAACGGAACCGAAGGCACTTCCAAAGAAGCCCTTGCAATCCGGATATTCACTAATCACGTCCGGACTTCCCATCACAAAGGGTGATAAAGTCTCTATATCGGGGATCAGCCGATGTAGAGACATTCGACGGTAATCCTTCCGTTTTCGAGAATATCCGGTCTTCAACACCGGTCTTCAAATGCTATCCATTACGAGGTATCACTATTAAGAATGGGATTTATGACCCAAAGGTCCTCTCCCGGCTAAACCCGAATAATGAGCGCAATATTCAAAACATACGGATATGGTATTTCAGTTAAGTCACAACTTAATATCCAAAACTTTCCTTCCAAATGGTTTAAACAAATTACCATTCAAATCTTTTAAACAAAAAGATTTATTCCACAAAGTTCACCCAGTTTCACAAAGATTAAATTTATAGCTTTCGAAACAGTTCCTTTTCAAATTGGATTGACTATCCAATCTATCAATTTAAGATTTAATTCGTAACTCTCAAATCCCTTCCAATTCAAATCTTGTATATGGAAGATATACCATTTAAAATCCTCTTAGATTTCAAAACAAGATTTAATCGTCTTCATAAAGGTTAATTCATAGTTTTTCAAACTATTTACAATTTCATTTCAAACTTGAAATCTTTCGATACAATTTTGGAAATCCTTTCTTTTTTTATGAAAGCTATTATTATTTGAAAAAAATAGTTTTTATTTTGGGAAAAACCGATTACAAATTACATAAGTTGAACCATCCAAGTATAAAACTTGGATTTAAATTTAAATTTCCAAAACCATACTTTTTAAATGGTTAAAAACCTATATAAACATCCTTATAACTTGTATAATCTTTTAGACCCTAATTTCCAAATCATTCCTAACTTGGAAAACTATTTCCAATTCAACTTGAACTTCCTTTAATACCAATTGGAAATTCGTTTCGTATGTGAAAGCTTATATCGTTCGAAAACAAATAGTCTTTATTTCAGAAAAAAATCCAATTCCATTTATACAAGTTGAATCTTCGGGTTAATTTTAATTCCCAAAGCAACACTTTAAAACGGTTTAAAAACTCTTATAAACTTGTATACCGTTTTAAATCATAAATACCGAATATAGAATTCAATTTCAGATACTGAATTCCAATTTAAATCAAACTATTCAAATTTCAAAACTTTATTAAGTTATTCGAAATAACTTTTATCCCTTTTCACAAACTTTTTTTATTTAACCCAATTCCATTTCCAAAACCGTTTGGATTGAAAATTCAACTTTTAAAACTATTTTGCATTAAATTCAAATATCCGTGAGTTAGCCGATTTCCATGTGAAATCCATATTTGTGTGTGTATAGTGTAGTCCAGGGGTTTAACACAATAGTCCGCACATCAACCATCAGTTCAATCATATTAACATCGATAAGCGGCATAATCCATAACGCTTATCTTCATTCACAGACTCATAGATAAAATGAATTTATCAATGAGATATATCACAGAATATAAATAAAATTACTATTTGTGAGGATTCCAGTTGGATCCCTCCAACCTGTTTCCTTGCATGCACAGATATTAGCACAACCAATAAATATCAATTCAATCTGATAATAATTATCATATTCATCTAAACAACCAATCAAACATTTAACTACTAGCTATTTAAATTAACTAGTATCCAGATTTGAGTGAGATTACTCACATTGAATTTTCGACGAGCGTACAAATTTAAATTAAATCGAACGGTGTTCGATTTAACCTAAATTTTAACTTGCTCCAAACGTTTTCAAATTTGCGCTGTAGTGTAGATCGCGTCGCTACGATTCCGGTGCTAACAAATTCGTTGAATTCTGATAATGCAAGCAATATATATGAATTTTCAAAGTTCAATTACCAATTTGAACACAAATTTCTTTTTTTATATTTTTATTTACCAAAGTTCATCAGGGCCGCACAAACAAAAATCGAAATCAAGGCCGCACGACATCTCCTTCCTCACGCGTGCAACCAGTAGAAACCGATCCCATTGCTCCCAAGCTAGGGTTGATCGCCGCTTCCCCTACGACGAGCTTTGGCACGATCGGCGACCACCACCTGGAAGGTCTTCGCGAGATCCACCCACGGCCATGGCCACGTCGAGCTCGGCCATCCCCATCGCTAGAAAACCACGCGCGAATGGCCAGCCTTCTCGGTCGATTCGCCGCTAAATCGTTGCGCCATAACCAATCTCAACAGATGGATCTCTAGATATTGTCGAGCTCGTCGACTTTCCAGTTGGAAATTTCTTAAATAGATGAAAGGATTGAGAGAAAATTGAGGGAGAGAAGAAAAGTGTTTCAGCCATTGAATATAGAAGTGGCGGCCGAGAGTTGCTGCTAGGGTTTAGCCTAAAAAGAACGTTTATATATAAACGTTTTATAATTATTGTTTTATTAATATCCTCAAATTCCTCCAACTTTACAAACGTACTCCAAATCTCACGTGCCACCAAGCGTTTCTAAGGTTTTACCCACGTTCCGAACACAATGGAACGTGTTTCGGAGGCTAATTCGATCATATACGCGAGTTACTGAAATAAACGATCAGTTTCAAATTAAATCGATTAAAATAGTTTCTATGCGTTTTAAACTGCCAGAGTCAAACGACAACTCTGATTGCTACGAAAATTGAAATCCGATAATAACGAACTATTACGGATCCAATGGAACTGGTTTGGTCGAATTCTGAGACTGTTCCCCGGAAGGCTATTTTAACTCGTCGATAAATTCGAGCGATTTCCGAAATTGTCGAAATCACTTAAAATTTCACTTTTAAAACTCTACTAACTCTATTATAAATCAAATAGAACTTATATCCACATTATAAATCATTCTGATTCATTCCGGACCAAAATCTGATTATTTACCATTATTATATCATTAAATTCCATTATTAAATTAATATAAAATCTCAAATCTTAATTTATCGACTTTTGATTCCATCTAATAGTCCAACATCATTATTTAAATCCAAATAGACTTAAAATAAATTTTAGAATCTATCTTTTTTATATCTATTTATATCCAGATTCACCAATTATCCCAAATCCAATATTAAATTATTATAATTTCAAATCCAATTAAATTACCGTATTTGAAATTTAACTAATTCTATAAATTTAATCCAAAATCTTTTTATTTCAAAATCAATTAAAAATTCACATTTAACATTTAAAATGAATTAAATGTTCAAAATCTAACGACCAAAATTCTGGGTCGTTACAACCTTCCCCCCTTAAAAGAATTTCGTCCCGAAATTTGCTAAGGTAAGAAGATGCTACTAAACTCATTTACTTACCCAAACTCACATTTACTTCGTCAAAACTTTTAACTCGATTCCAAAATCATTTGCTTATTTTAACTTAAAAGCTTTGTTCTCATTATCCTTTCAAAAACAACTTTACCAGTTAACCCAAAATTTTAAAATTTCCAAAAATTTTCTAATTCCCAAAATTTTGGAAATTTTTTGGCAGCGTCTCCTTTGTACGGAGGAGCTTTTGCAATATCACAATAGATATAAATATATATATATCGACCCACATGGTCGGAAAACCAAAAACAGTTCATATTTCCTATTTTTATTGCGTAGGCGTACCTTTTATTAGCATTTTAAAAGCAAGCGGCTAATATATTATGCATATACGCGCTCCAACTCTATCGATTGCTTCCCGTACCTGTACGTACTTAAACAAACACATCAGTTTTCAATAATATGAGGTTTTCAACAACATTCCATTCATTTATCTTAACCAAACATGTCAATTACAAAGCCCAATCCACACATTTCCATAATCCTACATGTAAACCATATTTTATAAGCAATTACAAGGTTTCAATTACCATTTTAATCCTCTTTACAAATACAAACTCCATTTTTATTCCACTCGAATGATTTTCATTCAAGGTTAATAC
Organism: Allium cepa; assembly: GCA_030765085.1. Lineage (NCBI taxonomy): Eukaryota > Viridiplantae > Streptophyta > Magnoliopsida > Asparagales > Amaryllidaceae > Allium > Allium cepa. The sequence continues at coordinate 391,194,770 of CM060939.1, read as the reverse complement.
ATATAATTTTTATTTACTTCAATTCAATTCCAAATTAATTTACAATCAAATCTTTATTTCAAATTTGATACATTTGCATTTCTTTATGATTCACTTGCATTTATATACAATCCAATTATTAAAATTTCAATCCATCCCAATTGATTTAAAAAACCAATTGCATTTTCTTTTTTAAACCAATTCAATTCCGTTTACAACAAAATGATCAATTTCTATGCAAATTTTCATGCCATTCAAGCAAATAATCATCACTTAAGCTTATAACCATTAAAATTAATTCCATTTCAATCTATATCAATTTTATTTTAATTTGATTTTCATCCAATCAAATTCCAATTCATTTACAAATTTTAACTCAATTTGTTTATTAATTCAGTCCACTTTAAATTTTAATTCATCTCCTCGATTCATTTCTGAATTTATTTATAACATAACCATTCCAATGCAATTTCCATTTAATTTAGCTTGCACTAAATTCATTTCTAAACTATCTTTTTAAATCTGAAATTTTTATTTTTATTTTGAATTTAGTTGAGTGAGAATTCAATTCATTCAGCATCATTCTTACTTAATTTAATTCAAGTTCAACTAAATTTTATTAGCCAACTTAAACTCATTTCACTTCATTTACTACTTAAACAAGAATTGAATTTCATTCAATATTATTTATAACACAACTAAATTCTGATTTCAACTCAATCCAAATTTAATTCTCCATATACAAGTTCTAAACTTATTTACTATCTTAAGTCCATTCACATCTTACATTTTCTTCACCTTATTTCAATTTACATTTCATTTAGGATTTAGTTTGAATTCACCATACCATTCAACTATTTCCCATTTGTGATTATAATTCCATTTCCTATTTATAAGTTCACCAACTTATTTACTTAAAAGCTTATATTGCTCATTTGAATTATTTACATCTTATAATCACAATTCCAAATTTATCTATATAACACTTAATAGCTCAAGGATATAAATTTTCATTACACAATTATAGTCATTTTACATTTCAACTTTATATCCAATTTAATACAATTCAAAATTCCAAATTTTATTTAACTTATCTTAAGTTAAACTCAAATTTTCAATTTACTTCCATATACTCAAGTTAAATTTTTAATTCCAAGATTAAAATTCCCATTTTCTTCTTATTAATATCAACTTCACTAAATAAGTCCAATAGCTGATTCATTTTAACCTTCACATTATTTAAATAGAATTTTTCAGAATTCAATTACCCGGTTTTATTTCAAAACCATTTTGAAATAATATCAACACATACCCATTTGGTATATCAATCAAATCTCCGGATTCCAAATAACTTGTTTATACCAAAACAAATTTCCTCCTTTTGAAATTTCTAAAATCACTTGTATCTCAGACAAATCTAAACAGATATCATAGCCAATTACTATGGAAGCAATCCATCACTTTAGAAACTCGAAAATGAATTCTAATGATGTGGCCATCATCGTCAGGATTATTTTCCAGCGACTGAAGTGAGTTCAGTGCTTCCTCACTTCCACGAATTCATTTCAAAATAATTTTCATTCAAAAATATTTCCCAAAATAATACTCCATCATTGCCTTCAAACACTTGGGAAAACATTCCCAAGAGTTTTAAATCCCCAAACCTTTTGTTTTCATCACATTTAAAACACTTTTCAAAATTCTCGGAATTTAAATCCTAGTTTAACTCAAAATTAGTTATTCTTCTTTTGGATAAATCATACTTATAGAATTTTATTTGGTTATAAACCATTTCAAACTTTAGATTCTTATATTTGATTATAATATCGACAACCAAACATCCAAATATATATATATATATAATATTTTTAGAAAAATTATTCCTTTTATATCAAAATATAATTTTGGGTAAAATTATTTCAATTACCCGCTTTAAAACAATATTATGTCGGTTTATATTGTTTAAGAGTTTAGAAACCCCTATCGACACAGTTAGCAAGACTGCATCGACCAGAATCTATAAACACTCAACCGATAAGTCAACACAATATAAAAACAATTTTTGTATTCACTAACAAATACACGCTCATATCTATTATTACACTCAAACTCATTCTAGAGTACTACTGACTCCATCTCTAATGAGTAACACCCAACAGAGCCAAGGTTGTCGCTTAACCAAATGCTCCGATACCACATGCAACGCTTCAAAATTTTCGACTTTCGAAAATCGACATTAATACGTCCACTGGATCAACTGCCGAGCAATCGAAGGCCGAAAAACCAAATTGTTAGGGTTAAAAAGAAGACGTAGAAGAAGAAAGAAAGAAGCAACAGAAACAATATCATAATCTCACAATCGCAGCGAAACAACATATAATAGATAAATGAATATTCTTTAAATCAAAAGAATTGTACATTTTATACATTACATCATCAGAGTCAACTTACAACACAACACAACTGGACAATTATATGAACTTGTCCTTACAAGTGGATACATAGCGGAAAAGATAATATCATATACAAGTGATACGTTATGCCATCAAGCTCACCTCTCGCGCTCCACAGCACCTCCTGAATTCCAGAATATCCTGATAACCCGACTCTAGGCTGCCCGTGTGGAAAATGATGGGCACCTAGAGTTTAGGAAGGGAACAATAAACTCCAGGTCAGTCATGTGACTGGTGTGAGAACTTAAAACGGTTTATCTTAAAAAAAAAGAAATATTTTAAAATAGATCCGCAATGCTTTTCAGAAAATGAAACTACAATAAGGCCTCCCGCCGCACACACCATGCAAACGTAGAATTGGAGGAGATTTCTCCTTATGATAGTCAAACATGCTTGATACGGGAAAATTTCTTGATATTATTATTATAAGTGCACAGTGGAAAACATTTCGAAAATATAATATTAATCTTAGCCAACATACGACCATTATCGTACGCCTACTATAGCTACCATTTAAACAGTGGGGCGCCACCATAAGTAAATGGCAGGTTATACAACTAAATCGTACAAGGGCTCGTATTGTTTCCATGGATTTTCCAACAAATGGTCAGGCTAAGGAACTTCCTATTGCCATATGGGAACGCCTCCGGCGGGACGCCCCGAGAACCTAACCGGATCTCTGCCAACACAAGGCCGGGTTACCTCTGCAAAAATAGGTAACTACTAACACGAGTATGTCATCCCCCGGTTGTAAACATCCTTTATCCGAGGATTCTCAATACCAACAACCGCAAAGTAATAAATTTGCAGCAACCACATAGGTCAAGTATCTGGGCTCCATACCATGTACCACCTCTATCCAGAAGGAAATGAACATACCCTAAGGGCCGCTACCCCCTAAAACCTTGCTGCATTCTTCCTGTTTCGACCATTCCGTGGTGTGAGGTCCGACGAAGTCTCGTCCACAAAGCTACGCTTTTCACAAAAGCTATGCTTTGATCAACAAATGATCAGCAGCTTTTCGTATGCCACATTACCAAATTGGGAATGTATCACTAGTACATAACCTCTGAGCTCGTACGTCTCAGAGAAGGGTGTTAAGCTAAGAGAATAAATTCTCCGCCACCAACAGAAATGTATTTGATAGAAACCAGCTTTAAATCTCAAATTGTAACGTCAGACACACATCCATACAAGTCCGTTCCGGGATCGAACGGAACCGAAGGCACTTCCAAAGAAGCCCTTGCAATCCGGATATTCACTAATCACGTCCGGACTTCCCATCACAATGGGTGATAAGATCTCTATATCGGGGATCAACCGATCAGAGACATTCGACGGTAATCCTTCCATTTTCGAAAATATTCGGTCTTCAACACCGGTCTACAAATGCTATCCATTACGATGTATCACTATTCGGAATAGGATTTATGTCCCAAATGTCCTCTCCCAGCTAAACCGAATAACGAGCGCAATATTTAAAACATATCGATATGGGATTTCAGTTAAGTCATAACTTAATATCCAAAACTTTCCTTCCAAATGGTTTAAACAAATTACCATTTCAAATCTTTTAAACAAAAAGATTTATTCCACAAAGTTCACCCAGTTTCATAAAGATTCAATTTATAGCTTTCAAAACAGCTCCTTTTCAAATTGGATTGACTATCCAATCTTTCAATTTAAGATTTAATTCGTAACTCTCAAATGCCTTCCAATTCAAATCTTGTATATGGAAGATATACCATTTAAAATCCTCTTAGATTTCAAAACAAGATTTAATCGTCTTCACAAAGGTTAATTCATAGTTTTCCAAACTATTTACAATTTATTTCAAACTTGAAATCTTTCGACAAAATTTTGGAAATCCTTTCTTTTTTTATGAAAGCTATTATAATTTGAAACAAATAGTTTTTATTTTGGGAAAAACCGATTACAAATTACATAAGTCGAACCATCCAAGTATAAAACTTGGATTTAAATTTAAATTTCCAAAACCATACTTTTTAAATGGTTAAAAACCTATTTAAACATCCTTGTAACTTGTATAATCTTTTAGACCCTAATTTCTAAATCATTCCTAACTTGGAAAATTATTTCCAATTCAACTTGAACTTCCTTTAATACCAATTGGAAATTCATTTCTTATGTTAAAGCTTATATCATTCGAAAACAAATAGTCTTTATTTCGGAAAAAAAATCTGATTCCATTTATACAAGTTAAATCTTCGGGTTAATTTAAATTCCCAAAGCAACACATTAAAATGGTTTAAAAACTCATATAAACTTGTATACCATTTTAAATCATAAATACCGAATATAGAATTCAATTTCAGATATTGAATTCCAATTTAAATCAAGCTATTCAAATTTCAAAACTTTACTAAGTTATTCAAAATAACTTTTATCCCTTTTCACAAACTTTTCATATTTAACCCAATTCCATTTCCAAAACCGTTTGGATTGAAAATTCAACCTTTAAAACTATTTTGCATTAAATTCAAATATCTATGACTTAGCCGATTTCCACGTGAAATCCATATTCGTGTGTGTATAGTGTAGTCCAGGGGTTTAACACAATAGTGCACACATCAACCATCACAGGTTCAATCATACTAACATCGATAAGCGGTATAATCCATAACGCTTATCTTCGTTCACAGACTCATAGATAAAATGAATTTATCAATGAGATATATCACAAAATAAAAATAAAATTACTATTTGTGAGGAATCCAGTTGGATCCCTCCAACCTGATTCACTACATCCACAGATATTAGCACAACCAATAAATATCAATTCAATCTGATAATAATTATCATATTCAGCTAAACAACCAATCAAACATTTAACTACTAGCTATTTAAATTAACTAGTATCCAGATTTGAGTGAGATTACTCACATTGAATTTTCGACGAGCGTTCAAATTTAAATTAAATCGAACGGTGTTCGATTTAACCTAAATTTTTACTTGCTCCGAATGTTTCCAAATTTGCGCTGCAGTGTTGATCGCGTCGCTGCGATTCCGACGCTACCAAATTCGTTAAATTCTGATAATGCAAGCAATAGATATGAATTTTCAAAGTTCAATTACCAAAGTTCATCAGGGCCGCACAAAAAAAATCGAAATCAAGGCCGCACGACATCTCCTTCCTCACGCGTGCAACCAGTAGAAACCGAACCCATTGCTCCCAAGCTAGGGTTGATCGCCGCTTCCCATACGACGAGCTTTGGCATGATCGGCGACCACCACCTAGAAGGTCTTCGCGAGATCCACTCACGGCCATAGCCATGTCGAGCTCGGCCATCCCCATCGCCAGAAAACCACGCGCGAACGGCTAGCCTTCTCGGTCGATTCGCCACTAAATCGTTGCATCGTAACCAATCTCTACCGATGGATCTCTAGATATTGTCGATCTCATCGACTTTCCAGTTGGAAATTTCTTAAATAGATGAAAGGACTGAGAGAAAATTGATGGAGAAAAGAAAAGTGTTTCGGCCATTGAATATAGAAGTGGCGGCCGAGAGTTGCTGCTAGGGTTGGCCTAAAAAGAATGTGTATATATAAACGTTTTATAATTATTATTTTATTAATATCCTCAAATTCCTCCAACTTTACAAACGAACTCCAAATCTCACATGTCGCCTGGCGTTTCTAAGGTTTTACCCGCATTCTGAACACAATGGAACGTGTTTCGGAGGCTAATTCGATCATATACGCGAGTTACGGAAATAAACAATCAGTTTTAAATTAAATCGATTAAAATAGTTTCTATGCGTTTTAAACTGCCAGAGTCAAACGACAACTCCGATTGCTACGAAAATTGAAATCCGATAATAAAGAACTATTACGGATCCAATGGAATAGGTTCCGTCGAATTCCAAGACTGTGCCCCGGAAGGCTATTTTAACTCGTCGATAAATTCGAGCAATTTCCGAAATTGTCGAAATCACTTAAAATTTCACTTTTAAAACTCTACTAACCCTATTATAAATCAAATAGAACTTATATCTACATTAGAAATCATTCTGATTCATTCCGGACCAAAATCTGATTATTTACCATTATTATATCATTAAATTCCATTATTAAATTAATATAAAATCCCAAATCTTAATTTATCGACTATTGATTCCATCTAAAAGTCCAACATCATTATTTAAATCCAAATAGACTTAAAATAAAATTTAGAATCTATCTTTTTTATATCTATTTATATCCAGATTCACCGATTATCCCAAATCCAATATTAAATTATTATAATTTCAAATCCAATTAAATTACCGTATTTGAAATTTAACTAATTCTATAAATTTAATCCAAAATCTTTTTACTTCAAAATCAATTAAAAATTACATTGAACTTTTAAAATGAATTAAGTGTTCAAAATCTAACGACCAAAATTCGGGGTCGTTACAGCATTATATCTTTCTTGATTTAAGTTTCTGTGTTTTGTTCGATTGGATAGTCGTTGGATCGTGTTAAGAATATGACACATGATGGCTGGTTCTATTCCTATTATATCTGAATGTGTCAAGACCCGCAAATCTGCACCTTATAAATCGACAATAAACCATACATGTCCGATCCAAAAGCACAGACTGACGGAAACTCAGGAGAAAGAAAAGAAGAGAGAAGAAGAGAAGAGAAGAAAGAGAACCCAAACCAAAATAGTACAAAATCTCACATCGCAGCGGAAAACATATAATATAGATCAATAATCTTTACAAGAGAAACTGTAATATAAATAAGTCAATATCAGAGTTCAACAACCAATCACTAGTTATCAGCCTGGACGGTTATTACAACATATCCTTACAATTGCCGATACATAAACAACACCAATCAATGCGCAAAGCGGATAATCAAAACTGATGTGTGTATACGAAAATGAAGATCTCCAGCTCTCCCGCTGAAGCTCCAAAAGCACCAAATCTGAACCTATAAATATACTCGGTCTGACCCGAGCTTTAAAAGGGAAGAACGCCCAGATTAGTCTGGTAAATAAATGTGAGAAACACACCCAACTGAATTTATTAGACTACCAAAACTTTTCTTTTCAAAACAAAAGTACCTCGTAAGACACATCTACACATAAACACAGACATGTTTTTACCTTACGATAACCAAAACATCTCATATCAAATCGAATGTATTATAATAGCATCTACTATACAAATAATAGATTAAATAGCTGAAATTGTTGCCATTATTAAATTCCAGCAATACTAGGCTCTACAAAATAATACGGTAGGCACGTAGTGGATTTTGGATTCCATAAAAATTACTAGGTAAAGGGACCGCCTTTCCGAAAACTCGGTACAGCTCTAGAGGAATGTACCTAGGGTTGAGATACTCAGCGTCTAAACCAACACAAGACCGGCCTACCCCTTCCTGGATAGTACCGAATATGCCATCGCTCCGGTCATTACCGACCTTTAATTCGTGGCCATGAGCATACACAACAATAATCAGATATATGACGTTGTAGCATGTAAATATATATCTAGAAGAGTAATGACATCTCCTAATGGGAGCGACCCATTTTTTCCTTGCTGCTTCTATCCCTGTTTCAGTCATTTTCTGGGAAGTGAGGCCAAAGAGTTATCGATTACCTTTCGTATATCACATATCACAAATCACATCACTTTGAATGCCACATTGCCATTTCCGTTGACTATTAATTGCCTTACACAAAAATACAACCCTTGAGCTTGTACATCTCAAGGAGGGTGTTAAGCTAAGAGAAGTTGCCTTCTTCGCCACAGCTGATGTACATTTGTAAAAACCAATGTACGTAATCTTAGAAATGCAATGTCAGACAAACGTCCATACAAGTTGTCCAGGAATAGGACAAACCAAAGGCACTCTCCTACTACCACTAGTAGCGAGTAGTCCTTGCATTGGATATTTCATAATGAAGAGACCACTGCTACTATATGTATATTGGGATTTTATCCCTAAACGATCAACAAACAGTCCTCCACTATGAAAATCCTGAATATCAATATCATCACAACTAACCTACACAATCATCGCACAAATGTTGGTCCGAAGTGGTTTTTGGATAAACCGATCCCAGTCTTTTCGCATCAACAACGCAAAAGCATTTCTCAACCTCACACAGAAACAAAGTCTCGTAGATTATCGCGTCTTCAAATTTCAGTTTGCTATCCTTTGGCCAAGAAGGAAGCCTGAAAGATTGGAGTAATACTCCGCACAACACGAATCAACATCCTCAACGCAAATGATAATCAACCCTACATAGAAGGCTGCGTACTAAGTGTACGACTAAATAGTTTCCACATCAAGTCGAGAAACTAAAATGGCCAAATTTGATAGTCGGTTATTTAACTGTTAAAGCAAACAAACAAATATCTAGCATCATAAGCAATCACTAGGCCATTTTAAATTAATCTTTTATTAATTAATCTTTCCAAATATCCACTTCAAATTATCTTTAAAAAGATATAATCTCAAACCATTTCAATACTTTAATATTGGAAAACATTTCCATATGCTTATTTAATAATAAGTAAATTCAAAATTCAATTTATTTTCAAAACTTAGAAAATATTACATATACTTAAATCATGATTAAGTATATATTTTATTTTTTAAGGAAATTACTCTCTTAAACATATTTGTTTGGGACAAAATGAATGTTGAGTAAAACATCGTTACGACAATCCAAAATCACTAGTATAGGGATTCGATAATTAGATAAATATGTAAATCTCATATACTATATAAAACATCTCCTTTCGAAAATCATTTACTATAACAACAATGTTATAGTCCACCATTTTCCTTACTTCTTGAAAATGTCTATTTCAACAATGAATGTTGAAATCTATGAATTAGTTGCTCATAAATTTTAAAACATCTTTAAAGCATTTTACTCCATTTAAAATATCAATTTCCAAAACATTCATTTAATTTAAAAGATTATTCACGTTCCAAAATCTTGAATATAATTCGTTTACCAAATTCAATTCTTCTACACAGTTATTAAAGGATAATTCACTGTCCAAAATCATGAATATAATTCATTTACCAAATTCAATACTTCTACACGGTTATTAAAGGATAATTCACTATCCAAAATCATGAATATAATTCGTTTACATAATTCAATACTTCTACACATTTTTTAAACGATAATTTACCGTCCAAAATTGTGAATATAATTCGTTTACCAAATTCAATACTTCTATATTTGACTTATCAAATAAGTTGATTTCGAATTTATAAAACAATGTTTATAAATTCCATTTCTATTTTATAAAAACTTCAATTTATAAATTCCCTTTATTAACAAATTCCATTTACATCTCGTTTATATGCCACCAATTCAATTTTAAGTTAATTACTTATAAATCTCTTGTTTACAAATTCATTCTTTTATAACTTCACAAATTATAAATCTTATTCACTGATAAGATTCACTTATAACTTCCTTTTAATACTTACAAAACTCCTTTATAATTCCATCACTTTTGATTTATAAATATTTAATTTTATAAATCTTCAATATAAACCATTTATAATAAATTCAAAAATCTCAATTTAAACTATTTACAAAATAGTTAACTCCATATTTCAAAAAAAATCATATTTTGGTATGTTCAAAAAATCATAATTTTTTATAACATAAAAATTATAACTATTTATTTGTTTAAAATAAATTCATTTTCTTAGCAATTCAAAATTTAACAGAACATCTATTTTCAAAATCACTTGAAAATCCTTTTAAATTTGAAATCATCACTTTAACATTTTAAATTACCAAAAATAGGCCAAATGCTGCAACAGCACTAAATACATCAATCACGGCATCCAAATCATCATATATCACATTATAACAGCATATATCACAACATATGTAAATAAAACCAATACCGGTGAGGAATCCTGTTGGATCCCTCTAACATGTTGCCTACAAAAAATATATATGAGAATATATGTACAATGTCTGCTTCGAGACAGACGTGCGTACAAAGGGTCATCCGCTCATACATGAGAACGTATAGGGTCTCATCTGCTCCAATAGGCAGGAATATATCCATATACCAATCAGTATATACAAAATATCATATATTATCCAAACAATTATCAATCATCATAAAATAAAATTTGTTCTCACTTATATAAAAATATCAGCGAGTTAGAAAGAGTGAGTTGTACTCACTTTGGTTCCAATAGCAATTGTAGTGTTTTATTCCGAATAAAATTAAATAAGCGTCTAATTTTATCCAAAATTTTCACTAGCTCCAATCAGCTCGAAACAAGCTCTAAAATGTAGTGCTCGTCAATACGGACCCAACACAACTTGTATCGTCAAAAACGGACCTCGTATGAAGAAGTTATACAATTTAGTAATTTATACAAATTATTATATAAACAAATTTACAATTTTATTTTATTTGAAAACCTAGATTTAATCCTAGCCGTTCGATTTACAAAACAAGATCGCGGCCGGACGTCCTTTTCTTCTTCCCTTTCTTTTTTTTCTAGGCTTCATTCGTTTGAACCCATTTTTGCCGCCATCCTTCCAAAAATTTTCACGACCACCACCTTCGTTTTGACGATGATCAGACACCTTCATGTTGAAGCTCCTCCTTGCCTCTACCTTTATTCACGACAATGTGAGCTTGGTCGTGTGTCCTTCCCAAAGACGTGAGCCAACGCCGGCCATTTGAATTCGATTTGTCGCCGATTCGTTGCATTAAACTCGATCATAGCCGTTGGGATTATAGAGCTCGATATGCTCTTCGATGTTGTAGTTGAAAGATTTTGGTAATTGTGGATGGATCGAGAGAAAATCAAGGAGGAAATATTGAAGTTCCTGGCCATTGAATATTAGGGTGGCGGCTAACCTAGGTTTTCTAGGGTTTTGGCAAAATGGAAAAAAGTTTGGCCTTTTATAGAAAATTTTACGATACTATTCATCCGAATTTTTTTTCGAACACCAATCGAAGCTTGCCGCCTGACGTTTATAATGTTTTACCCCTATTCCGAACACAATGGAATATATATCGGAAGCCAATTTGATCGTATTTGGAAGATAGTTTTCGAATCGACTTATTTAAATTTAAAATTTACTTAAACAATTTCTAAGTGTTTCAGCTTACCACGACTAAACCGTAAATCCGATTGACATGAAATTTGAAATCCTATAATAATATAACTTTACAGATCCAATGAAACCAGTTTCGTCGAAATCCAAGACTGTGTGCACATTCCCTATTCAATTTCTATAATTCAACTTTTAATTCAGTTTTAAAAGTTCTCTAACATAATTCTAATTCAAATAGAATTTAATTCAACTTTAAAAACCATTTTCATTCATATTAAATTCAAATTCAAATTATTTCATCAATCTGAAAAATTAAATTAATAATTTAATTATCCAATTAAATCACTATATTCGAAATATAAGTTATTCAACTTATAAAATTTACTTTTGATTTTTAAAATCAATAAATATTTCGAATTCGAAGGACTAAAAATCTGGCTCGTTACATGCTTTCCACCTTAAAAGAATTTCGTCCTTGAATTAGTTTGTAAGAAAAGATGCTACCACTCTATTAGCTTTTAAAACATTTCGTTCAAACTAGATTACCAAAATCATTTAAACCCTTTAACATTTCAAAAATCCATTCGTTTAACTTCTTATAAAAACTTTTCTAAGGTTTCAAATCCATTCTAGTTATCCTTTTCAAAACCAACTGATACCATTTCAAATTATAACTCAAAATCAAAATTTGAGTTATAAATTTTTTTCCAAAATTTCTAGAAATTTTCTAACGCCTTAAATTTTTAGAAAATTTTTCCATGTCCTCTTTTGCGCAGTTCGATCTGGAAAAATCACAATATATGTATAATCACAAATATACATCTCATCTTCGACGTGAGGCTTCCCGTAGAGAAAAAGTGTAAAAGTACGATATATAATCTGATCTATGTACCTTATATATTATTAGCGAGCATATATAGCTAATACAGCACAAAAGCAAGCTCTTATGCAAAGCAAACGCCATCCGCACCTACTAAACACTCAACAAACCATAAGAACATGTATATCATATAATATCAACGTATAACATATATTATACAATAATATATATGCCAATATAGAAAATGCAACAAAAGCAACAAATGAAACCATCCAACAACTAACATACAACTAACAACCATCAACAAATTTACAACCAAATTGATTCATAAACAAATCAATATACATTCCAACTTTTATTAACATTCACTTGATTCACTTTTGAATTTATTCACATTTATTAATCACAATTGATTAAATTCAATTTAGATTGGATTCAATTTATCTACATTCAATTTAGATTCAATCCATATTTACTTAGTAAAATTCTTTTAATACCAACAACACATAACACTACTTTACTTCATTCCTCACTTAAGCTTCTAAACATTTTAATCCCATTCATTCTTATTCAATTTATTCATTATTTAGTATACTTCCCTTTTTTAATACTAATACACTTATGATTTATTTTCTAAATCACTTACCTAAGTTCAATATACATTTTTATACAACATTTCTAATGTTTATTATCAATCCACAACTTAAATTTGTTAAATTCTAATAACAACATTTCCAATCATATTCCATTTACTAACTTATTTCATTAGTTTAATTCAATTCATATACACACTTAAATTGAATTTCTTATTAACTCAAGTTTATATTCATTCCATTACTCATTTCAATAATTCACTTTATTAATTCACTTTGATTATCAAATTAAAGTTCATTCAACATCACTTAAGTTAAATTCCTTTTCAAGGTTCATTTCTTAACACCCTTATTCAATCAAGTAGAAATTTGTTTTACTTACTATCTCCCAAATTATAAGTTATAAAACTTATTCACTTCTGATTTCATGAATGTTTACTTATATTGTCTTCCATTTACCAATCATAATTTCAATTCATAGTTTTAAAATCACTTTACAGTCTTAAGTGTATATTTACTTTTATTTGATTCATTTCAAATATTTATCTAATTCATTTAAAATTCAACTCAATTTTATTTAACTTTCCTTTAGGTAAACTTCAATTCATATAATTCATTTTATCGACTCAATGTATTTAACTTCACCTAAGTTTAAAATTTTAATTTCATAGATTAGTTTGAAATTTTATTATTTATACTAATTCCAATTATAAGTTCAAAACTTATTTCACTTTTATTTATCAATCTCAAGCTTGGATTTTAAATTCAACTTTGTTTTGTCAAAACAAAACTTCAATTTGCTAATGGTAGCAAATCAATCACACAGAAACTCAAAAATGATATTGATGATACTGTAGTCATCACCCTTATTATTTTCCAGCAATGATAGTGAGTTAGGTGCTTTTATTAATTTTAAAAACAATTTATTTGTAAATCACATTTATAAATCTATACTTATATTCACTTAATCAGTTTTCTTATATAAGTTTATTCCAATTTTATATCTTAGTTAGACTCATAATAATAACAACTTTTATTATTTAGGCACGACAAATAACAACAAATGATAATAATCAATATTACCATTCATTAACAATTAATTATCTTACATACTACTATACAAAATATAATCAAGGTAAAATTATTTCATTTACAAAATTTCAAAAATAATATTGTGTCCAATCTCCATGTTCAAGTATTTAGAGATCCCTAGCGATACCGTTGGCCAGATGTAACGATCAGAACCCATAAGCAACTCAACAGTTCAATCAACACAATATAAAACATTTTTATATTCACTAACAAATATGCGCTCATATACATAATATGCTCAAACTCAATCTAGGGCATTACTGACCCTATCTCTACCGAGTACACATCAAAGCCTAAAAATATACAAAATCTAAGCTCCGATACCAAATATCAAGACCCGCAAATCCGCAACCTTTGAATCGACAATAAGCCACACATGTACGATCTAAAAAGCATAGACCGATGGAAAGTCAGGAGAGAAAAAAAGAGAGAAGAAGAATAGAGAAGAAAGAGAGAGAAGCAAAACCAAAACAGTATAGAATCTCACATTGCAACAGAAAACATATAATATAGATCAATAATCTTTACAAAGAGAAACAGTAATATGCATAAGTTAATATCAGAGTTCGACAGCCAATCACTAGTAATCAGCCTGGACAGTTATAATAATTATCCTTACAATTGCTCATAATATAAACAACAACAATCAATGCGCAAAGCGGATAATCAAAGCTAATGCGTGTATATAAAATGAAGATCTCCAGCTCTTATGCTGAAGCTCCAAAAGCACCAAATCTGCACCTATACTACTCGGTCTGACTCGAGTATTGAAAGGGAAAACGTCCGGATCAGTCTAGTAAACCAACGTGATAAACGCACTCAACTTAATTTATTAGATTACCAAAACTTTTCCTTTCAAAACGAAAGTATCTCGTAATACACATCTACATATAAACACGGACATATTTTTACCTTACGATAACCAAAACATCTCATATCAAATCCGATTGTATTATAATAGTGTCCATTATACAAATAATAAATTAAATAGCTAAAATTGTTACCATCATTAAATTCCAGCAATACTAGGTTCTACAAAACAATATGGCAGGCGCATAGTGGATTTTGGATTCCATACAAATGACTAGGTAAAGGGATGCCTTTCTGAAAACTCGGTACACCTCTAGAGCGATGTAACCAGGGTCGAGATACTCGACGCCTAAACCAACACAAGACCGGCCTACCCCTTCCTAGATAGTATCGAATATGTCATCACTCTGGTCATTGCAGACCTTTAATTCATTGCCACGAGCATAGACAACAATAATCAGATATGTAACAGCCCGCAAATCTGTACCCCTTGAATCAACACTATCCTACCTCTATTTACTCAAGTGGCACAGAATTACGGACCATTAGGGTTAAGAAGAAGAGATAGAAGAAGAAACTAAACAATATCAGAATCTCACAGTCGCAGCGGAATAAAATATAATAGTAAATATAGAACTATACACAAAATGAAAATCTACCACTGTTTTATACATCATATCATCATAGTATCTCATACATCAACCAATACCAATCAGACATACCATACAATCATAGCAGCGGATATATATAAATACGATACAAATAATACGTCCCGGACTCCAACTCCTCTCCTGCTCCAAAGCATCCTGTTCTGAACATATAATACTCGGTCTGACCCAAGCATTATAATAAGATAACACCCGAGTCAGTCTGGAATACCAGCTGATTATAATGCATCCAAATTGATTATTAAAGTTTCAAAAATCCTTTGAAAACAAAAGCATCTCGTAAGACTACGCCACAAATAAACATGTCGGGTTTTTACCTTACGATAACTAAAACACTTTTTATAGAAATCCTCTGATATTATAATAGGGTCTATTTACAAATACTTACAAAATAGCCGAAATTGTTACATGATTAAATTTCAGCTAGTAGCCACAAAAGTGGGTAATACAAACAAAACTCGTAAAAGGCTCGTAGGGAGAATGGATTTCCAACAATGACTAGGCACTGGGGTACCACCTGTCACAGTACGTGGTCTAGATCACAGTACCGAGGACCACTCCTGATCCCCTGCAACACAAGGCCGGACCCATCCCTTACTGGACAGTTTCGAATAAGATCACCCCGCGGTTGGGATCAGCAACCGCCCACTAAACCGAAATAAAAAGGGACATCTAGACAGGGATGATCTTACTCTCCAGTGGGGGCTACCCACGAAGCCTTGCTGCATATCCCCTAATTTTCAGTCATTCCCATTTGATAAGGCTTGAGGCTAAGCGTTACCTTTTGAACGTTTCACTTAGAATGCCCATCACCCACCTGACGATGTTTCGCAAGCATTCATCCATACAAGTCCGTCCCGGGTTCGTACGGAACCGAAGGCACTACTCCTACTACATCCATTTTGGAAATATCCTCAGGATTAGTAGCGACTAGCCCTTGCACTTCACAGTTCCATCTTCGTCTCCGAACACGTTTTTTTAACGAAACGTACAAACCGGATCGAAGTGGTTTTCGAGAAATAAATCTCGATCCCGGTCTCTTCGAAACGATCAACGCATTTGTCCAATATTGATAGTCGGTGATTTAACTATCAATTAATATTCATAAGCAACCATCACCCAATAAATAATTTCCCACATTATTTATTTGCCTCAAATATCTTTAAAAGATATATTTCCAAATTTTCAAAACTCATTTGAAAACAATTTCCCCAAAATTCTTCCTTTACAAGGTAAATCCTTTACCATATATTCCCATTGGAGATAACCAAGTTCAAAAACATTTAAATTTAAAACAGATAAAACATTTAATACTGAAATATACTTTAAAATACCTAAATTTACTTCTAGTTACTTACTCAAAAATATAAATTTAAAATAAGTGAAGTAAAACTATTTATTAAGATCTAAATTTGATTTTTACATAAAAGTTTAGTTAAACTAAATTTAAAGGTAGAGTTTTAAAAAGAATTCATAATAATTCAAATAACTTTATTCAAAACTAGCCTTCAAATAAATCCATTTGTAAAAATAATTACTAAGATATTCATACAAAATTACTATTGCTAATTTATTAATAGTTACTTTTAAAATAATAATTTTCAAAAACACTCTTTAAAACAAGTTTGAACTTTAGACTTCCTTTTAATAAAATCTGTTTAAAACTCGAACTAGGTTTTCCCAGGGAAACACATTTCCACATAACATTCCAGAAATCCTTCTTATAATTTCTGTCAATTCATTCAATTCAGATTTATGATTTAATAATCATAAATTTACTTTCCATGTTTAAATAACTTCTTATGAAGCTTAACAACATTTCCATGCCCGGAAATTTACTTTCAAAGTATAGGTTTTAAAAATCTCTTTTTAAATAAACTATTATAAATTTATTTAATGAAATCATATTTAGTTCCCACGAAACATTAATATCAAAATAACCCCATTGTTATTTTTAGCCGTTTATAATTTCTTATCAAAATTATCACCAGCAATCCATACTTTCACATTTATCAACTACTAAATGTTCCACTTATTTATGTTTTCAAATTTCATTCTTCACTTAACCCAGATTCTAAATTTATTCCTTTAAATTCTTTATTTATCAATTCCTTTATTTCTTTAAAAATCCAGTTTATTTTATTTTATGTTTAAAATTCTGTGTATATCCTTATCCAGCAATATCACAGTACAATTAATTCAGAGTTATCAATCACAATATATAACAGGTTACAACATCAATTATAAAGATAATTACTATAGTGTGAGGAATCCAGTTGGATCCCTCCAACCTGTTTTCCCTGCATCCACAAATGTTAGCACAACAACATATATATCAATCCAGGCTGATAAAAATAAACATTTCAATCAATCACACAATTATTTAAATATCAACAACTTAAATCAGCTAACATTCCAGATGTGAGTGAGATTAACTCACCTTGAGTTTCGGCGAGCGTTCGAAATTTAAATTAAACCGAACGACGTTCGATTTAACCTAAATTTCTACTTGCCTGGAATGATTCCGGATCTGCACCATTGTGTAGTGCTCTTCTCTGCGATTTCAACGCCACCAAAATCGCCGAAATCTGACATCGTATGTAACCGTTCTGAACATTTGAAGTTTGTATATAAAATTTTAAACAATTTCTTTGATTAAATTTTATTTTACCAAAAATAACATCAAGGCTGTTCATCACGAAACAAACTCGCCCTCCTCCTTCCCGCTCTAGCACGCGAACACGGCTCCAGTAAGAACAAACCCAAAATCGCGATTTAGGGTTTCAAACCGCTCCCTTCTCGGTCGACGAAACCACGATCAAGCATCATCATCGCGTGCGCCCCACCTCGCTTCCCTCTCGGCTCAGATCCCATCGAACTCGGCGCTAAACCCGAGGCGAAAAACGAGCACGAACCCTACCCAAACGCGGCCGATAATCACCTCCTCTGGTCGACTAACCAACATCTCAATCGTACGGATCTGAAGTACTCGATGGGATCTTCAATTCTCTAGTTGGAGGATTTCGCTAAGAATTAGTGGATTAGGAGATTTTGGAGGAAGAACCGCAATCGTTTTCGGCCATTCAAAACATATAAGCGGCGGCCCGAGAAAATAAAATTAGGGTTTTGCAAATGTAAATGTATATATAATGTTGTTTAATATTATTTTAATATTATTTTCCAATTTTAACGACTTGTGCAAACGAACACCAATTCTCACGAACCAATAGGTGTTCCTAGGGTTTTTCCGCGTTCCGGACACAATGGAATAGGTTTCGGAAGCTAATTTGGTCATACACGTGAGTTACGGAATTAAACGATCAATTTAAAATTAAACCGGTTAAATCGATTTCTATGCGTTTTAAGCTGCCGGGGTCAAACGACAACTCCGATTGCTACGAAAATTGAAATCTGATAATAACTAACTATTACGGATCCAATAGAACTAGTTTCGTCGAATTCCGAGACTGTGTCCCGGAAGGCTATTTTAACTCGACTATTAAATCGAGCAGATTTCAAAATTAACGATAACGCTTAAAATTTCGCTTTTAAAATTTTAGTACTTTAATAATAAATCATATAAAATTTATAAACACAATAAAAATCATTCTGGCTCATTCTGGACCAAAATCTGATTAAATTGCATTTTAATAATATTAATACATTTTTAAATTAATATAAAATCCCAAATATTAATTTATCAACTTTAAAATTCTTCTAAAATTCTCACCACGCTATTTACACTCAAATAACTCAAAATAAATTTTTAAAATCATTTTTATCACTATTCACATCCAGATTTACTTTTATTTCAATTTCGAATATTTAAATTATCATTTTCCCATTATTCAGATTCAACCGGAATTACTAAAATTAAAAATTATAGCTTATTTCATTGATTGAACCCGAATCCATTCATTTCAAAATCAATTAAGAATCCACATTAAACATTTAAAACGAATTCAATGTTCAAATTCAATGGCTTAAAAATACGGATGTTACATTCCTCCCCCCTTATTAAAATTTCGTCCCCGAAATTTTCTAGGGTAGAAAATACTCTCCAACCCATTTACTTACCCAATTTGCTTAGTTGAAAGCTTATATTCACTTTCCACAATCCTTTAGCTCAATCCCAAACTCATTTGCTTCATTTACTCTAAAGCTTTAAATTTTAACGTATTTCAAAATAACTTTCCAAGTTAACAAAATTTTCCCAAAATCCCAAAAAATTCTAACTCCTAAAATTTCCGGAAAATTTTGGCAGAGTCTCCTCTGCACGGAGGAGCTTTCGCGATATCGCGATACAAATAAATATATATACATCGACCCACACGGTCGGAAACCAAAATATATCATAAAATATATATCATTTCCCAATTATATTTGCGTAGGCGTACCTTTTTAGCAAATTTTTAAAAGCAAGCGGCTAATATAACGCATATACGCGCTCCAGTTCTCTCGAACGCCTTCTGTACCTGTACTATACTCAACAATCACACCAGTTTTCAAAGATATGAGTATTTTAACATCATTTCCAATATAATGTAAGCCAAACATGTCCATTTCATAATCCAATCAACAATTTGCATGATTCCATAAGTAAACTATATTTTATAACATGCATAAGTTTTTTTTTTAATACCAAATTCCATTTTATTTCACACAAATGATTTACATACAAATTCAGCTATTCCAATTCATACTTTACCCAAATTTGGAATTGATTCACCAAGCAAATTTCATTTCAATTTGAGACATTTGTTTTCTATTATAACTCACTTGCATTTACACACAAATCCATTTATTAAGATTTTAGCCCATTTTACTTTCATCCAAACTAACTTCGTTTTATTACACTTGAATGATTTACGTTCAAGTTTACTATATACCATTCATATGCAAACATTGCTTATTAAAATGTTAATTCATTCCAATTGATCCAAAATCAATTCCATTTGCTACTTGAAACCAGTTCACTTGCATTCATTTACAAACTCTTTGAATTAGATTCCAATTTAGTTTCAATTTATTTGAGACTCAATTTCAAATGCTTCTTCAAGCAAAATAATCACCACGTAAGCTTAGAACCATTTACAATTAATTCTAGTTTAATTTATATTAATTTTACTCCATTCTGAAACATCCATTTCAATTTTTAAATCACATTCTTATTCATACTTTTCAAGTTTATTATTCCTCTTAAGTTTATTTTTATTATTTTATTACTCTTATTGTTTTATTATATATATATAATATATATTTTTATACAGTTATATATCATTCCATACTTATTTACAACTCTCACCCATCTTTAATTCATACTTGCTTATTCCATCACAATAATTAATTAAAATTCTCTTCACTTGCATTTCAATTTCTGCATCTAAACAAATTTATCCAAGACCACATTATTCAGCTTAATCACAATTATTTAATTTGCTTAAGCTTTCTTTACAATATTTCCATTATCTTCTTATAAATCAATTTTTTATTTTCATTTGATTCTCATCCAAATCAATTCCAATTCATTTACAACTTTTAATCCACTTTATCTATTTATTCAATCCATTTTAAATTTATTCACCTTCATAATTCATTTCTGAATTTATTTTATTAACAATGTGGCCACTTCAAATCATTTCACTCACTGGAATTTATTTACAATTCAAACCATCACAATTATAATTCAATTCTATTATTCATTCACACTCTCAACTTTTATTGCCAAAATTTACCTTCATACCAGAGCTGGGTTTTCAATTATTTTTCATTTCAATCTAAATCTTCTTAACAAACCACCCAAAATTCATCCATACCAATACAAATTCCATTTAATTTAGTTTACACTAAATTCACTTTCAAGATTCTCTTTATTTACTTTAGCTTACGCTAAATTCATTCTCAAACAATTCCTTTAAATTTAGTTGAGTTAAAAATTTATTCACACAATATCCTCCTTACTTCTCTGAATTAATTTTTCTTTCCATTTAATTCTCTATCAATTCTAATCCAAGTTCAACCAAATTCATTTAGCCATATTGAATCTATATCATTTCCTTTACCATCTTAAACAAGAGTTAAATTCCATTCATTACTATTCATAATACAACTGAATTTTGATTTTACTTAATCCAAATTCAACTCAATTCCATTTAACCGAAGTTAAATCCAATTCAATCTGATTCTAATTCTCCATATACAAGTTCAAAACTTATTTACTACCTTAAGTTCATTCACTTCCTTTATATCTCACTTTACCTGATCTTAATTCATATTTCATTTGAGATTAAGTTTGAATCCACCACACTATTCCACTATTTTCCATTTGTGATTATAACTCCATTTCTATTTTATAAGTTCACCAACTAATTTATTTAAAAGCTTATATAGCTCATTTTAATCCATCTACATCTTATAATCACAATTCCAAATTATATATATATATATATATGTATATGTATCACTGAATTCTTAAAGATACAAACTTCTTTCACCTTAATCCTTTGCAAATTTTAAATCCTCAATTTCAGATTATAAGTATAACACTTAATACTTATGGGTACAATTCATTACCCAATGACCCACAATTACAAAGTCATTTTACATTTCAATTTAACCCAAACCAATTTAATTTCAATTCCCAATTTTATTTAACTTATCCCAAGTTAGATTCAACTTTCCATTCATTTCAATAATTTCATTTACCTCAATTTACCCAAATTAACTTTAATTTCAGGATTAAAATTTCACTCCCTTTCTTACTTAATATCAACTCCAATTCTTTTTAAATCAACTTTATTTACAAGTTATATAGTTCATTCATTTTATCTCACATTTTTATTCTAAACAGAATATCCAGAATTCAATTTGCCCGGATTTATTCCAAAACCATTTTGACATAATAATCAACTCATACTCTCCCGGTATATCAAATCAAACTTTCAGATTCTAAAACAATCTGTTTTCACCAAAGCAATTTCCCTTTTGAAACTTCTAAAATTACTTGTATCACAAACAAGTCCAACAAAAATCATAATCACTCACAAGGTAGCAATCCATCACTTTAGAAACTCGAAAATGAATTCTAATGATGTGGCCAACATCATCAAGATTATTTTCCAGCAACTGAAGTGAGTTCAATGCTTTCTTACTTCCCAAATTCATTTCAAAACAGTTTCCATTCAAAAATACTTCCCAAAATAATATTCCAATATTGCCTTCAAACACCTTAGCAAACATTTCAAACTTTCCCAGGATTTTAAATTTCCAAACTTTTGTTTTCATTACATTTAAAATCCTTTCCAAAACTTCCGGGATTTAAATTCTGGTTCAATTTAAATTTTATTTATTCCCTTTTGCATAATTTATACTCATGGGATTTATTGGGTTATATCCATTTCACATTTTAGATTAACTTTTAGATTCTTATTTACTTATTGTATTAACACCCAATCAACCAAATATATATATATATAATAATTTTCATAAAATTATTCCTTTTATATTAAAATATAATTTTGGGTAAAATTATTTCATTTACCCACTCTAAAAACAATACTATGTCAGTTTATCTTGTTTAAGAGTTTAGAAACCCTATCGATAGGTTGTACTTCCCGCACCGACCAGAATTCATAAACACTCAACCGATAAGTCAACACAGTATAAAAACAATTTTATATTCACTAACAAGTACGCTCTCATATCTATTAATACACTCAACTCATTATAGAGTTCTACTGACTCTGTTTAATGAGTAATTTCCCCTCCAAAGCCTAGGTTGTCGCCAACCTAAGCTCTGATACCAAGTGTAACAGCCCACAAATCTGTACCCCTTGAATCAACACTATCCTACCTCTATTTACTCAAGTGGCACAGAATTACGGACCATTAGGGTTAAAAAGAAGAGATAGAAGAAGAAACTAAACAATATCAGAATCTCACCGTCGTAGCGGAATAAAATATAATAGTAAATATAGAACTTTACACAAAATGAAAATCTACCACTGTTTTATACATCATATCATCAGAGTATCTCATACATCAACCAATACCAATCAGACATACCATCCAATCGTAGCAGCAGATATATATACATACGATACAGATAATACGTCCCGGACTCCAGCTCCTCTCCTGCTCCAAAGCATCCTATCCTGAATATATAATACTCGGTCTGACCCGAGCATTATAATAAGATAA
Source organism: Allium cepa (assembly GCA_030765085.1). NCBI lineage: Eukaryota > Viridiplantae > Streptophyta > Magnoliopsida > Asparagales > Amaryllidaceae > Allium > Allium cepa. The sequence goes on along the minus strand of CM060939.1, from coordinate 391,171,074 downwards.
CACCCGAGTCAGTCTGGAATACCAGCTGATTATAATGCATCCAAATTGATTATTAAAGTTTCAAAAATCCTTTGAAAACAAAAGCATCTCGTAAGACCACGCCACAAATAAACATGTCGGGTTTTTACCTTACGATAGCTAAAACACTTTTTATAGAAATCCTCTGATATTATAATAGGGTCTATTTACAAATACTTATAAAATAGCCGAAATTGTTACATGATTAAATTCCAGCTACTAGCCACAAAAGTGGGTAATACAAACAAAACTCGTAAAAGGCTCATAGGGAGAATGGATTTCCAACAATGACTAGGCACTGGGGTACCACCTGTCACAGTACGTGGTCTAGATCATAATACTGAGGACCACTCCCGTTCCCTTGCAACACAAGGCCGGACCCATCCCTTACTGGACAGTTCCGAATAAGATCACCCCGCGGTTGGGATCAGCAACCGCCCACTAAGCCGAAATAAAAAGGGACATCTAGACAGGGATGACCTCACTCTCCAGTGGGGGCTACCCACGAAGCCTTGCTGCATATCCCCTAATTTTCAGTCATTCCCATTTGATGAGGCTTGAGGCTAAGCGTTACCTTTTGAACATTTCACTTAGAATGCCCATCGCCCACCTGACGATGTTTCACAAGCATTCATCCATACAAGTCCGTCCCGGGTTCGTACGGAACCGAAGGCACTACTCCTACTACATCCATTTTGGAAATATCCTCAGGATTAGTAGCGACTAGCCCTTGCACTTCACAGTTCCATCTTCGTCTCCGAACACGTTTTTTCTAACGAAACGTACAAACCGGATCGAAGTGGTTTTCGAGAAATAAATCTCGATCCCGGTCTCTTCGAAACAATCAACGCATTTGTCCAATATTGATAGTCGGTGATTTAACTATCAATTAATATTCATAAGCAACCATCACCCAATAAATAATTTCCCACATTATTTATTTTCCTCAAATATCTTTAAAAGATATATTTCCAAATTTTCAAAACTCATTTGAAAACAATTTCCCCAAAATTCTTCTTTTACAAGGTAAATCCTTTACCATATATTCCCATTGGAGATAACCAAGTTCAAAAACATTTAAATTTAAAACAGTTAAAACATTTAATACTGAAATATACTTTAAAATACCTAAATTTACTTCTAGTTACTTACTCAAAAATATAAATTTAAAATAAGTGAAGTAAAACTATTTATTAAGATATAAACTTGGTTTTACATAAAAGTTTAGTTAAACTAAATTTAAAGGTAGAGTTTTAAAAAGAATTCATAATAATTCAAATAACTTTATTCAAAACTAGCCTTCAAATAAATCCATTTGTAAAAATAATTACTAAGATATTCATACAAATTTACTATTGCTAATTTATTAATAGTTACTTTTAAAATAATAATTTTCAAAAACACTCTTTAAAACAAGTTTGAACTTTAGACTTCCTTTTAATAAAATCTGTTTAAAACTCGAACTAGGTTTTCCCAGGGAAACTCATTTCCACTTAACATCCCAGAAATCCTTATAATTTCGGTCGATTTATTCAATTCCGATTTATGATTTAATAATCATAAATTTACTTTCCACGTTTAAATAACTTCTTATGAAGCTTAACCACATTTCCATTCCCGGAAATTTACTTTCAAAGTGTAGGTTTTAAAAATTTCTTTTTAAATAAACTATTATAAATTTATTTAATGAAATCATATTTAATTCCCAGGAAACATTAATATCAAAATAACCCCATTGTTATTTTTAACCATTTATAATTTCTTATCAAAATTATCACCAGAAATCCATACTTTCACATTTATCAACTACTAAATGTTCCACTTATTTATGTTTTCAAATTTCATTCTTCACTTAACCCAGATTCTAAATTTATTCCTTTAAATTCTTTATTTATCAATTCCTTTATTTCTTTAAAAATCCAATTTATTTTATTTTATGTTTAAAATTCTGTGTATATCCTTATCCAGCAATATCACAGTACAATTAATTCAGAGTTATCAATCACAATATATAACAGGTTACAACATCAATTATAAAGATAATTACTATAGTGTGAGGAATCCAGTTGGATCCCTCCAACCTGTTTTCCCTGCATCCACAAATGTTAGCACAACAACATATATATCAATCCAGGCTGATAAAAATAAACATTTCAACCAATCACACTATTATTTAAATATCAACTACTTAAATCAGCTAACATTCCAGATGTGAGTGAGATTAACCCCCCTTGAGTTTCGGCGAGCGTTCGAAATTTAAATTAAACCGAACGACGTTCGATTTAACCTAAATTTCTACTTGCCCGGAATGATTCTAGATCTGCACCATCGCGTAGTGCTCTTCTCTGCGATTTCAACACCACCAAAATCGCCGAAATCTGACATCGTATGTAACCTTTACGAACATTTGAAGTTTGTATATAAAATTTTAAACAATTTCTTTGATTAAATTTTATTTTACCAAAAATAACATCAAGGCCGTTCATCACGAAACAAACCCGCCCTCCTCCTTCCCGCTCTAGCACGCGAACACGGCTCCAGTACGAACAAACCCAAAATCGCGATTTAGGGTTCAAACCGCTCCCTTCTCGGTCGACGAAACCACGATCAAGCATCATCACCGCGTGCGCCCCACCTCGCTTCCCTCTCGGCTCAGATCCCATCGAACTCGGCGCTAAACCCGAGGCGAAAAACGAAAACGAACCCTACCCAAACGCGGCCGATAATCACCTCCTCTGGTCGACTAACCAACATCTCAACCGTACGGATCTAAAGTACTCGATGGGATCTTCGATTCTCTAGTTGGAGGATTTCGCTAAGAATTAGTGGATTAGAAGATTTTGGAGGAAGAATCACAATCGTTTCCGGCCATTCAAAACATATAAGCGGCGGCCTGAGAAAATAAAATTAGGGTTTTGCAAATGTAAATGTATATATAATGTTGTTTAATATTATTTTAATATTATTTTCCAATTTTAACGACTTGTCCAAATGAACACCAATTCTCACGAACCAATAGGCGTTCCTAGGGTTTTTCCGCATTCCGGACACAATGGAATACGTTCCGAAAACTAATTTGGTCATACGCGCGAGTTACGGAATTAAACGATCAATTTAAAATTAAACTGGTTAAATCGATTTCTATGCATTTTAAGCTGCGGGGGTCAAACGACAACTCCGATTGCTATGAAAATTGAAATCCGATAATAACTAACTATTACGGATCCAATGGAACTAGTTTCATCGAATTCCGAGACTGTGCCCCGGAAGGCTATTTTAACTCGTCTATTAAATCGAGCAGATTTCAAAATTAACGAAAACGCTTAAAATTTTGCTTTTAAAATTTTAGTACTTTAATAATAAATCATATAAAATTTATAAACACAATAAAAATCATTCTGCCTCATTCCGGACCAAAATCTGATTAAATTGCATTTTAATAATATTAATTCATTTTTAAATTAATATAAAATCCCAAATATTAATTTATCAACTTTAAAATTCTTCTAAAATTCCCACCACGCTATTTACACTCAAATAACTCAAAATAAAATTTTAAAATCATTTTTATCACTATTTACATCCAAATTTACTTTTATTTCAATTTCGAATATTTAAATTATCATTTTCCCATTATTCAAATTCAACCGGAATTACTAAAATTAAAAATTATAGCTTATTTCATTGATTGAACCCGAATCCATTCATTTCAAAATCAATTAAGAATCCACATTAAACATTTAAAACGAATTTAATGTTCAAATTCAATGGCTTAAAAATACGGGATGTTACAAGATACATGACATCATAGCATGTAAAGATATTTCAAGAAGAGTGATTATATCTCCTAACGGGAACGACCCATTTTAGCCTTGCTGCTTCTATCCCTGTTTCAGTCATTTTCCGGTGAGTGAGGCCAAAGAGGTATCCATTACCTTTCACATATCATATATCACAAATCACATCACTTTGAATGCCACATTGCCATTTCCATTGACTACTAATTGCCTTCCACAAAAATACAACCCTTGAGCTAGTACGTCTCAAAGAGAGTGTTAAGCTAAGAGAAGTTGCCTTCTTCGGCACCACTGATGTATATTTGTAAAAACCAATGTATGTAATGTTAGAAATGTAATGTCAGACAATCGTGCATACAAGTTGTCCAGGAACAGGACAAACCGAAGGCACTCTCCTACTACCACTAGTAGTGAGTAGTCCTTGCATTGAATATTTCATAATGAAGAGACCACTACTACTACATGTATATTGGGATTTTAACCCCAAACGATCAACAAGAAGTCCTCTACTATGGAAATCCTGCATATCAATATCATTACAACCAATCTGCAAAATCATTGCATAAATGTTAGTCCGAAGTGGTTTTCGGATAAACCGATCCCGTTCCCTTCGCATCAACAACGCAAAAACATTTCTCAGCCTCACATAGAAACTAAGTCTCATAATGTTATCACGTCTCCAAATTTCAACTTGCTATCCTTCGGCCAAGAAGGAAGCTCAATAGATTGAAGTAATACTCCGCACTATACGAATCACTGATACGCCAATCCCAAGATGATAGATAAGGCCTTGGAACATCTTCAACAAAAATGATAATCAAGCCTACACAAAAGGCTACGTACTAAATGTAGGACTAAATAGTTTCCACATCAAGTCGAGGAACTAAAATGGCCAAATGTGATAATCAGTTATTAAACTATCAAAGAAGACAAACAAATATCTAGCACCATAAGCAATCACTAGGCCCTTTTAAATTAATCTTTTATTAATTAATCACTTTCCAAATACCCACTTCAAATTATCTTTAAAAATATATATTCTCAAACCCATTTCAATACTTCAATATTGGAAAACATTTCCATATACTTATTTAATAATATGTAAATTCACAATTCAATTTATTTTCAACACTTAGAAAATATTACATATACTTAAATTACGATTAAGTATATATTTTATTCTTTAAGGAAAATAGTCTCTTAAACATATTTATATGGGTTCAAACGAATGTTGCGTAAAACATCGTTACGATGATCCAAAATCACTAGTATAAGGATTTGATAATTAGGTAGATATGTAAATCCCATATACTATATAAAACATCTCCTTTCGAAAATCATTTACTATAACGACAGTGTTATAGTCCACCATTTTCCTTACTTCTTGAATATGTCTATTTCAACAATGAATGTTGAAATCTATGAATTAGATGCTCACACATTTAAAACATCTTTAAACCATTTTACCCCATTTAAAATATCACTTTCCAAAACATTCATTTAATTAAATCACTATATTCGAAATATAAGTTATTCAACTTATAAAATTTACTTTGAATATTGAAAATCAATAAATATTCCGAATTCGAACGACTAAAAATCTAGATCGTTACATACTTTCCCCCTTAAAAGAATTTCATCCACGAAATTACTACGTAAGAAAAGATGCTACCACTCCATTAGCATTTAAAACAATTCGTTCAAACTAGATTACCAAAATCATTTAAACCCTTTAACTATTCGAAAATCCATTCATTAAACTTCTTATAAAAACTTTTCTAAGTTTTCAAATCTATTCACAGTTATCCTTTTCAAAACCAACTGATACCATTTCAAATTATAACTTAAAATCAATATTTTAGTTTTCAAATTTTTCTCCAAAATTTCCAGAAGTTTTCTAACGCCTTAAATTATCTGATTTTTTTTCTATATCCTCTTTTGCGCGGTTTGATCCGAAAAAATCATAATATATATATATATATATATATATATATATAATCACAACTATACATCTCATCTTCGAGGATGAGGCATCTCGAAGGCAAAAAGTGTAAAAGTATGATGTATAATTCGGGATATGTACCTTATATATTATTAGCGAGCATATACATCTAGTACAGCGCGAAAGCGAGCTCCAATGCAAAGCAAATGCCATTCACACCTACTAAAAACTCAGTAAACCATAAGAACATGTATATCATATAATTTCAACGTATAACATTACTATACAACAATATATATGCCAATATAGCAAATTCAACCAAAGCAACAAATGAAACCATCCAACAACTAACATCCAACTAACAACCATCAACAAATTTAAGACTAAATTGATTCATAACAAATCAATATACATTCCAACTTTTATTAACATTCACTTGATTTGCTTTTCAATTTATTCGCATTCATTAACCACAGTTGATTATATTCAATTTAGATTGGATTCAATTTAGCTACGTTCACTTTAGATTCAATCCATATTTAATTAATAAAATTCTTTTAATACTAATAACACATAACACTACTTTACTTCATTCCTCACTTAAGCTGCTAATCATTTTAATCCCATTCATTCTTATTCAGAATTTATTCATTATTTAGTATATTTCCCTTTTTAATACTAATACACTTATGAATTATTTTCTAAATCACTTACCTAAGTTCAATTTACATTTTTATACCGCATTTCTAATGTTTATTATCAATCCACAACTTAAGTTTGTTAAATTCTAATAACAACATTTACAATTATATTCCATTACTAACTTATTTCATTAGCTTAATTCAATTCATATATACTGTAACGACCCTGATTTTTTCAGCCCAATTTAAATTTTAAATTCATCGTTTTATTATATAAAATTTTAAAAATTTATAAACAATCTCAATTTAAGTCCAAACTTTATTTATGACATACGTCTAGTTAGATATGAGCATAGAAAAAGTTTCGTCGTAAATTATTACAGTAAACTTCGTTCGCGTTTTACTGTATATCAGTCCATATAAAGCTGCGTAAAATTTATCTTCCAAATCCAAATATTTTTACACAGTTAGGTTGTAAAAATTATTCTGATCATGATTATGAAATTCGTTTCGTCAAAAACTGTCATCGCCTGCTTCGATTAAATTATTTTGCAAAACGAACAATTTAAGCGGCATAAATGCGAATTTTATAAAACCATCGTATCGCAATAATCTGTGTACCGTTGGAATCGCCTCGTCGCACTGGTCATAACGGTATATTTATTTGCACGAATCGGAGTCCGGCATAATCCGTCGCATTGGTTTAACGGTTCCGGACGGACCGGTTAAACTAAGTTCAGCCCAAAAATTGTCGCCGTATCCATTCAAAATTGAAAAATAAATTGCTGGATGCATTCAATAGAGTGGTTGGCTAGTGAATTAGTATGGACGCTTGGGAATTCGGTGAAAAACTTGGGAACAAGGAATGACGATAGAAGCTTAAAAAATTTATTACTGTGCCGAGTTTAAAGTTGAAAATGAAACAGTTCGTTCATTCTAGTTCCACTGTTTCTACTTTCAATTCAAGCTCCAGGTAAATGTCTCCTCCTCCTTCCTCTCAATTTTCTTCTTTAAAAAAAACGAATGGAGGCCGAACTCAGCTCACACTCTCCACTCCACCTCTGACACTTTTCGGTCTTGGGGATTCATGCGTGCCTATATGATGTGTCTTGGGGATTCATGCGTGTGTGCTGTGTCTTGGTGATTCATGCGTGCGTGCCGTGTATCATGAGATTTATACAACATGGTGAAGGTTGCATTTAAAATGAAAAAGTGTGTTCAAATTGTGGTGCCTGCATAGTTTATGCAAGAAGGGATGAAGGATTGACTTGGGCACAAATTTGAGTCTCAGCCTCTGTTTGGAAAAATAAAGAAACTGTTCATGTGCATATGCTAGTAGCTGCATATTTTAGTCTCGGCCCATTTTTTTAAAAGATCGTATGTTCATGCATGCATGCAAGGGAAGTGCATATGCTTTAGGGAAGGTCACGGCTGAAAAATGCGTGAGTTTTTTTTTATTTTAAAAATTTACTTGTGAACGGTGGGTACGTGAAGGTGATGCATGCTGTTGGAGTGTGCGTGCATGTTGTTGCATGCGTGGGTGTTTGGGGTGTATTTGGTGCGTGAGCAATAGCGTGAGCAATAGGGTGTTGTGGCCAGTTGATATAAAAAAAAGTTTTGAAACGGAGATTGACATAGCGTTGGATATTGCAGTAGAGATTTACACCGATATCTATTTTGGTTGCCAAATTTGTAACCGACTTTTCTTTTTCGTTGTGTGCAGAAGCAACCGGTTGAGCTTTTTGCAGCAGCACCGATCTTCATCTTTTGTTCTCTTCTCCGTCGTCGGTAAGCGCATTTATATAAATTTATAAATTATATACAAACGTTCATTGTGTTAATATCGTTTTCTTTTGTCGATATTACAGCGTTCGTTGTTCGTGCTATACCGACTCTATTCTTGCTTCATTCGTGCTTCTTTTGTTTCACCGTCACATTTCCTATCCACGAAAGGTGAAATAAATTTTCACGTCATATATTCTTATGCAAGTTTAGTTTGATTGCTATGTGATGTTGAATTGGATGCTAATTGTTATTGTTAAGTGATAAATAATTTGCAAGTGAAATTGATATAGGATAGTTAACAAATAAAATGGATTATATATGTCGAACTTGATTTGTTAAACTTGACCCCTTTATATGTTAAATTTGATTAGTTAAACGTGGCCCATTTATATGATGAACATTGATTAGTTAATTGACACGTATAAATTTGATAAATTTCACTTTGAACCTTTGAACATATATTGTTGTAGTATTGAAATTGAAATTGAACGACAAGTGAAAAACCGTAATATAATAATCTTTAATCTACATGAAATGATAGTGTAGATTCTAGAAATAATTATATTAATTTGCATAAATAACAAATGAAAATTAATATGATTATTTCGGGATTATTTAAATAATTGTTGAATTGTTATGTATGGATGCTATTTCTTGTTTATTTACTTTGACACCATCCCAGCTATCACACTGCAAGTTCCCTTTGTATGCTTTGATTTGATTTTGAATTGAAATGGAATCGGGTTGAAATGATAGACACCCAAATAACTTTGACTTAGGATAGAAAATTAAATTAAACCGATTGGTCAATATTTTGATTAAAATAAAATAAAGTTTATTTGACTAATAATAAGGTTTTGAATAGAAATTGGAATTTAAATTCGAATGAATGTAAATGTGAATATTTGAAATTTGAAACAAAGTGTTAAGTAGTAATTGACAAAAGAACATTGTTTAAAATTTAATTATTTGATAATCAAATTTAGAATTATTTGATAATAAATTTTGAATTGTTAATGATTAAGTTTGAAATTCGTAATAGTTAATTTGGAATTTTTAATAATCAAGTCTTGAAATTTATTAATAATTAAGCTTGAAATTATTAGTAACGAAGTTTTGAAATAATTAAAAATCAAGTTTAAAATTGTTAATAATGAAGTTGGAATTATTAATGACGAATTTTGAAATTATTGATAACTAGGTTTTGAAACTTATTAATAATTAAGTTTGGAATTATGAATGAATGAGTTTGAAATGTATAATTAAGATTTGAAATTTGTGATAAATTAATGAGATTGAATTATAAAAAAAATTAATTGAATTGAATATTCTTTATTAAGACAAATTGAATTATTGAATAAGTGAAACTAAGTTGTTTAATTGAGTTTTGAAATTTGTAACTAAGTAAAAACATAAATGAAATGAATTTCTTTAATAAGAAATAGAATGCGTTTTATCGGAACAAATGAAAGACTTGAAATATAAAGAATTGGATTTGATAAATTAATTTAAATGTGTAAGCTTGATATAATAAGTTGAACTTAAGAAAGTAGTGTAATAAATTGGAAGTTAAATTGAAATTGTTTAGTGATAAATTAATTTAATGAATGTCAAATGAAATCGATAATGGGGTTTAAATCGTTTTGAACGTTAAATTAAGTTAAATGATTTGGAATGAACTTATACGTGAAATTAAATGAATGTTGAATTGTTTTAAAATTGAACTTTGAAATTGGATTATAAAAATTTGAAATGAAATTGTGAATTTATGAAACGTAAGTTTTGGAACTTGATTTAGAATGACTAACGAAATGTTGATTTACGAATTCTAATTGAAATCGAAATTAAATTGGTTTTGAAACATATTAAACGACCAATCGGTAAATTAATTACGAAGGTTATTAAAGGAACCGGAATCGGTTAGGGACATACTCACTGTCTAAACCGAAAACCACTTTAATAACTATACGCGGAGTGTGATCCAGAATGAAGTGGTTGGAATGACGTACGCGATGACTGAAGAAAGTGAACGATAATGGATAGCCTTGACACTTGTGTCAAATTCGAAATGACTAAAATCAGGAGCCGTGCCGGGCCAAATGGGGTTAGCTACCTCGAGCGAACACACTTCTTCGTAAACTACTCATTTACTTTTGTGATTGATTGGTGCGCACCCTTGAATTTGGAGTGTTGTTTCACGGTGTTGCGATCGTTGCGGCGATGCGTTCTCACCAGTCCGGATCAGGCAAACAGTAGTTTTACAACCTTGGGTATTGCCTCATGTGCCTTGTCATACTTGTATTCCCGTATACGCAACCACTACGAATTTGTTTTGTATTATACCCATGGAGTACTCCCTGATATCCCACTAGTTTACGGTGGAGTTTACAGTGCTGTATAGTCTATGATGCTGTATAAAATATGTTAATGGGGATAATGGTAACGCCTTAACACTATTTTGATATTTTACTTTACTGTTAGACATTATCTATGTATCATACACTATTATGTATAAATAGTTTAACGGATCCTTAAAGATGTTATTCCATTCATCTTTGAGTTATTGTTATTTGAATTTTGAACCATATTATCTGTATAAGAATATATGTCCTGATTCGAGTGTTTGTTTGTGCATATGCTCGGATCAGATTGAGGATTGCTGCTACTGTTTATTTGGAGCTGAAGACTGAAGACTTTCACTATCTTATCTTATCAGTATTTGTTCTTTCCATTTGGACTATTTAGACTTCTGTGTTGTTTATTTCCTTTTATTTGAGACACTGTTGTACTTATGGGTAACTTCATGAACTACTCTTATGACTATGTTATATTTCCGCTGCACTATTCTGTGATGATTCTCATATATATATATATATATATATATATATATATATATATATATATACACACACACACACACACACACACACTCCATTAACGATTCATGTTTTGTACTATTTAAGTTGACATGTGTGGATTATTGTCAAATTAAATGGTCCAAATGTACGGGTTGTTACATATACATTTAAGTTGAATTTCTTATTAACTCAAGTTTATATTCATTCCAACATTTCAATAATTCACATTATTAATTCATTTTGATTATCAAATTAAACTTCATTCAACATCACTTAAGTTAAATTCCTTTTCAAGGTTCATTTCTTAACACTCTTATTCAATCAAGTAGATTTTTTTTTTTACTTACTGTCTCTCAAATTATAAGTTATAAAACTTATTCACTTATGATTTCATGAATGTTTTCTTATATTGTCTTCCATTTACCGCTCATAATTTCAATTCACAGTTTTACAATCACTTTACAATCTTAACTGTATATTTACTTTTATTTGATTCATTTCAAATATTTATCTAATTCATTTCAAATTCAACTCAATTTTGTTAAACTTTCTTTTAGTTAAACTTCAATTCATTTAATTCTTTTTACCGACTCAACATATTTAACTTCACTTAAATTTACAATTTTAATTTCATAGCATAATTTGAAATTTTCTTATTTATACTAATTCCAATTATAAGTTAAAAACTTATTTCACTTATATTTATCAATCGCAAACTTGGATTTTAAATTCAACTTTGTTTTATCAAAACAAAACCTCAATTTTCAATTTGCTATTTATAGCAAATTAATCACACAGAAACTCAAAAATGATACTGATAATGTTGCACTCATCACCCTAATTATTTTCCAGCAACGGTAGTGAATTCAGTGCTTTTATTACTTTTAAAATTCATTTATTTATAAATCACATTTATAAATCTGTACTTAAATAATTTCACTAACTCACATTTCTTATATCAGTTCATTTCAATTTTATTTATCTTATTTAGACTTATAATAATAACAACTTTTATTATTTAAACACAACAAATGATAATAATCTATATTACCATTCATTAACAATTAATTAACTTAAATACTACTATACAAGATATAATTAAGGTAAAATTATTTCATTTACCCAATTTCGAAAATAATATTGTGTCTGGTCTCCATGTTTAAGTGTTTAGAGATCTCTATCGATAACGTTGGCCAGACGCAACGTTCAGAACCCATAAGCCATTCGACAGTTCAATTAACACAATATAAAACATTTTTATATTCACTAACAAATACGTGCTTATATACATAGTGCGCTCAAACTCGATCCGGGGCACTACTGACCCTATCTATATCGAGTACACATCAAAGTCTAGGAATATTCAAAATCTAAGCTCTGATACCAAATGTCAAGACCCGCAAATCCGCACCCTTTGAATTGAAAATAAACCACACATGTCCGACCCAAAAAGCATAGACTGACGGAAAGTCAAGAGAAAGAAAAGAAGAGAAGCAAAATCAAAACAGTTCAGAATCTCACATCGCAGCGGAAAACATATAATATAGATCAATAATCTTTATTAAGAGAAACTGCAATATACATAATTCAATATTAAAGTTCAACAACCAATCACTAGTTATCAGCCTGGATAGTTATAATAACCTATCCTTACAATTGCTGATAATATAAACAACAACAGTCATTGTGCAAACCTGGTAATCAAAGCTGATGCATGTATACGAAAATGATCTCCAACTCTCCTACTGAAGCTCCAAAGCACCAAATCTGAACCTGTAAATATACTCGGTCTGACTCGAGCATTGAAAGGGAAGAACGCCCGGATCAGTCTGGTAAACCTACGTGAGAAACACACTCAACTGAATTTATTAGATTACCAAAACTTTTTCTTTCAAAACAAAAGTATCTTTTAAGACACATTCATATATAAATACAGACATGTTTTCACCTTACAATAACTGAAACATCTCATATCAAATCCAATTGTATTATAATAGTGTCTATTATACAAATAATAGATTAGATAGCTGAATTTGTTACCATTATTTAATTACAGCAATACTAGGCTTTACAAAAAAATATGGCAGGCATGTAGTTGATTTTGTATTCCATACAAATGACTAGGTAAAGGGACTATCTTTTTGAAAACACAGTACATCTCTAGAGGGACGTAACTAGGGTCAAGATACTCGGCACCTAAACCAACATAAGACCAACCCACCCCTTCGTGAATAGTATCGAATATGTCATCACTTCGGTCGTTACCGACCTTTAATTCATGGCCAGGAGCATACACAATAATAATCAGATACATTACCTCATAACATGTACATATATATCTAGAAGAGTGATGACATCTTCTAATGGGAGCGACCATTTTCCCTATTTCAGTCATTTTTCGGGAAGTGAGGCAAAAGAGGTATCGATTACCTTTCACATATCACATATCACATATCACAAATCACATCACTTTGAATGCCACATTGCCATTTCCATTGACTACTAATTGCCTTCAAAAAAATACAACCCTTGAGCTCGTACGTCTCGAGGAGGGTGTTAAGCTAAAATAAGTTGCCTTCTCCACCACCACTGATGTACGTTTGCAAAAACCAATATATGTAATCTTAGAAATGCAATGTTAGACAAACGTGCATACAAGTTTTCCAGGAACATGACAAACTGAAGGCACTCTCCTACTACCACTAGTAGCGAGTAGTCCTTGCATTAGATATTTCATAATGAAGAGACCACTGCTACTATATGTATATTGGGATTTTAACCCCCAATGATCAACAAGCATTCCTCCACTACGAAAATCCAAAATATCAATATCATCACAACCAACCGGCACAATCGTCGCATAAATGTTGTTCCGCAATGGTTTTTGGATAAGCCTATCCCATTCTTTTCGCATCAACAACGAAATAGCATTTCTCAACCTCATGTAAAAACTTAGTCTCATAGACGTATCACATCTCCAAATTTCAACTTACTATCCTTGGGCCAAGAAGGAAGCTCGATAGATTGGAGTAATACTCCGCACTACACGAATCAACATGCTCAACACAAATGATAATCAAGCCTAAATAGAAGGCTATATATTAAGTGTACGATTAAATAGTTCCCACATCAAGTCGAGGAACTAAAATGGCCAAATTGATAGTCGGTTATTTAACTATCAAAACAAATAAACAAATATCTAGCACCATAAGCAATCACAAGGCCCTTCTAAATTAATCTTTTATTAATTAATCACTTTTCAAATATCCACTACAAGTTATCTTTAAAATGATATATTCTCAAACTGTCACGTTCCAAATTTCAGCGTTCGAAAATCAACATCCATACTCCACTCGTACTTGAATGCCGCAGATCCAAACATCAAAATTTGACTCGTGCCAGATCTTATAACACATTAAGTACAACACGGCGGAAGAAAATGAATAATATCATAGACAACATTTGATACAATATCTGATACAATGATGATACAATAGAATGATACAATAGATATCAATACTATCAGAGATACAAGAAATAGCAGTGGAAAAAATATCTTCAATAGAATACATCTCCAAAATGCAACTGCAAACTATTTCCAAAGCTAAAGATAGCTCGAACAACCATTAAGTTGCACCAAGCTAAGCAAGGTCAGCCGTGAAAAATGAAGTGTAGCAAATGCGATCCACAAATCCAAAAGGCTTCGAAGGCTATCGAATCCATTCCTACTATTCGACTATCTGAAAAACCCAACTCTAGACTGCCTATGTGGAAAATTATGGGCACCCAGAGTTTAGGAAAGGAACAAACTCCAGGTCAGTCGTGGGACTAGTGTGAGCAGACAAAACAATTTATCTTTAAAAACAAACAAAAGATTTTAAAATTGAAATCCGCAATGCTTTTTGGAAAATGAAACTACCATAAGGCCTTGGCACACACACCATGCAATCGCACACTTGGGGGAGATTTCTCCTTATGATAGTCAAACATGCTTACTACGCAAAAATCCTTTTTTATATTATTATTAGTGCATAGTGGAAAACATTTCGAAAGTATAATATTAATCTTAACCAGCATAGGTACCATTATATTATGCCTACTATAGCTACCACCTGAGGTGGCAGGTAATACAACTGCAATTGTAAACGGCTTGTATTGTTTGATTGGATTTCCAACAATTGGTCAGGCCAAGGAACTTCCTATTGCCACATGGGTATGCCTCTAGAGGAATACCCCGAGAACCTACCCGGCTCTCTGCCAACACAATGCCGATTACCCCCTTCCTGGGAAGTAAAACCTCCGGTCCTTAGGGACCTTTATTCGAGGATCCTCTATACCAACAACATCACACAGTAATAAATATACTACAGTGCCCACATGAGTAAGTATCTGGGATCCATACCATGATACAACCCTTTTCCAGAAGGAATGTTCATACCTTAGGGGAGCTACCCCTGAAACCTTGCCGCATCTTTCCTGTTTCGACCATTACCGGTTTGTGAGGCTTGATGAGGTCTCGTCCACAAAGCTACGCTTTTTCACAAAGTCGTGCTTTGATCAACAAATGATCATCAACACACAACAGCACTTAGCATGCCACACTACCAATTTGGGAGTATATCGCTGATAACCTTCAACTACATAACCTTTTAGCTCGTACATCTTAGATAAGGGTGTTAAGCTAAGAGAATAAATTCTCCGCCACCAACAGATATGTATTTGAAAGAAATCTGCTTTATATCTTAAAGTTTAATGTCAGACATACAACCATACAAGTCTGTCCCGGGTTCAAACAGAACTGAAGACACTTCCGAAGAAGCCCTTACAAATCTGGGTATCAACAATCCCGATCGGACTTCCCATCACTTAGGGAATCTCTATACCGGCGCAACTCAGTGTAGAGACAATCGACGGGTTATCCTTTCATTCTTGAAAATGCCCGGTCTTTACCACCGGTCTTCAAATGCTATCCATATCGACGTATCATTATTCGGAATGGGTTATATGACACAAAGGTCCTCTCTCGGCTAAACCGAATAATGAGCGCAATATTTAAAAACATATGGATATAGTATTTCAGCTAAGTCACAACTTAAAACCCAAAACTTTCTTTCAAATGGTTTGAACAAATTACCATTTCAAATCTTTTTAAATAAAAGATTTACTTCACAGAGTTTACCAATCTTTCACAAAGGTTCATTTACGGCTTTTCAAAACAATTTCATTTCAAATTGGATTAACTCATCAATCTTTCAATTTAAGATTTAATTCATAGCTTTCAAACCATTTCTAATTCAAATCTTTAATATGAAAGATATACCATTTAAAACTTTCTTCGATTTCAAAACAAGGTTTAATAATCTTTCACATAAGTTAAAGCCATTTAAGTAAAAATTTGGGTTTTAAATTTAAATTTCCAAAACCATACTTTTTTAAATGGTTAGAAACCATATAAACACCTTTATAACTTGTATAAGCTTTTTAAACCATAAAACCCAAATTTACCGAATTCAATTTCAAATACTGAATTCAAATTTAAATCAAATTATTAAAATTTCAAAACTTTATTAAGTTATTCAAAATAAATTTTATTTTTGAGACTCATTTTCAAAAGCTTTAAATTCCAATTCCAAAACTATTTTGGATTCAAAAATTCAATCTTTAAAATTGTTAAAAATCTGTGACTTAGCCGATTTCCTCGTGCAATCCATATTAGTGTGTGTATCTAGGGGTTTCACATAATAGTGCAACATCATCAATCATCACATCACATATTTAAGCACATCGATATTGATAAGCGGTATAATCTATGACGCTTATCGTTCATTCACAGATTCACAGATAAATAACATAGGTACATCGCAAATAAATAAATTACATTCATCACAGATAATCATATCACAAAACATCATATATCAGGGATATCACACAATTCAAAGCATCCAATTCAATTCAAACATTCATAAGTAAGATCAGTTAATTGTCTGATTAATTCAAATCAGATTAATTACTTATGAATTACTAATCCTGGTTAATTAACATTAATAAATTACAAATCTCTTTGATTAATCATCCTCTAATCATTCATTAACTAACCATTAATAATTAATTAATTATCCTTAATTATACAAATAGATTAACCCTTAATTAATTACCTTAATTAATTAACCCTTAATTAATTATTATTTAGTTAATTACAATAAGTGATTATCCTTAATCAACTTAACTATTAATTAATTATCTTTAAGAAATTAAGAACCCTTAATTACTTAATTAATTACAATTATAAATAAATTAACCCCTCTTAATTACTTTCCAAAACAATTAATTAATCATAATAATTATTTATCTTAATTAACATTTTAAAATCTTCCTTAAACTTTGAAATCGAATTATTACTAACTTGAAAACTTTAATGTTAATTAACTTTAACACTTATTTTAAATTAACCACTTAATTAAAGTATTAATTGGATTTTAAAACATTCTAAACTAAAATAATTAAAACTTGTAGTAAAGTCTTAACATAACATCGTCAAGCATTAATTAAGTCGACAATACTTAAAATTGTTTTAAAGAAAAATTTACTTAACTCACTTTTCATTTTGCTGCAGGTTTGGGAATCAAACCCGAGCCATTCCCTGTTCTTCCAAGTCCCAACTTCGAGTTTCATTCGAATCCTCCCCATGAAAATTTCCCACTCCTGCCTCTTTTTTTCTGTTATAATTTAAACTTTTACATCGTTTAACGCTCGCAAATACTTCGAGTACGACTTCGAGTTCACGCGGTTACAATCTCAAGACCACCCCGAGTTCCACCTTTCTTCCCTAAAATCTTCAAACCCAGATACGTAAACTTGCACGTATACGTGCACAAGCACGGCGGCCCTCGTCGATTGAAATTGATGCCACCGGCACATCACCCACGAGCACCCAAGCTAGTCTGAGCAACCCACAACCCAAAATCACCCCTTAATCGAAATCGAGCCATTCTCGAGTTCCTGGAAACGAAACCCAATCCCTGAAATCACCTCGCATGCGCAACCCCGACAACCAGAGCGTAGCCACCTCCGGCCACGTCTTCGACAACCCCCTAGCCAACACCTCCCTGAGTATCATCGAACTCGATCAACCACTGACTCCACACGAGCACGAGAACCATGTCGACCCAAAACTTCACGTTAAACCCTAAATCCACATTGCTTGATCGCCACGATCACCAAGAAAATCACCGCGTATTTTTCCCGTGTTCGCCGTCCCACAACACACCTCTGACCAAAATTCCGATGTCACTAACCTCCTTGACCACCATAAATTTACCAAAATTCAAATTCCATCCAACTCTGGATTTCTCAATCAATACTACATTAAAAATCATGATTTCCATTCTAAAAATCGTTGTTTTTAAACCTGAATCGATTTATATAACCAAGATCTAAAAGTAAAAGTATTGAATTTTCAGATTAGAAAGGATTTTTACTGTAAATTTTTCTTTCCCTAAATATTTACTAAACATAAAATGCTTAGAACTGTTTGTAAAATGAAATCGGATAGTTATAGCCAAGTTTCATTTAGAGTTCAATTTTTAAAATTGTTTGTAGGTGGTGATTTGAAATTTTAAATCAGGTTTAAAATCTGTAAAGTGTGAACAGAGGTGATTTTATTCCTATACATATAAACATGCACACAAATATCTTCAACATGCAGTCATATTCACATAACCATTCTATCATATTCACATCATAGCTCCAAATATAAATTCAAACATCAAGAGAACAACAAGGTCAAAGAGTTTGCTCACCGGGAACAGTATGAAATAGAGAACAATACTGTGTTGAAAACTGCAGTTTTGAGTTTCCTATAATCTTCCTGCTTTGTTATTGAATAAAGTTGGGTTTGAATTTTGTAAAAATAGTGATTTTTACTTTTTTGGTTTACTATGTTTTTGCTGAACGAAATGAAACAAAGAGTAGATGTATATATAGAAAAGAGATAGTGTTTGTATAGAGGAGGCTTGCTGTACAAGATTATTTCCTTTTTGATCAGATTTTTTTCTTTTTTCCTTGCCTCCATTTTTGACCAAAGATATTTTCTTAATTTGGAGGCTGAAGTGATTTCATTTGTGCTTATGTCTCCCTATATGTTTACAGCCTCATCTTGCTTGATTTTTTTTCTTGCCTACACTTGTTTCTATCATACTTCATATAATTACATTGGTTATAATTAGCATTTTTATGTTAAAGACCTTTATATAAATAAATTTAAAATTTATAGTTTAAACCTTGTTTACAAATTAAGTATAACTTTGTTTTTAAACCCTCATTTCATTTTTATTAATTTCTTTTTTTCAAAAATAAAACTAACTGACACTTGTATTTCTCATGAATCAAAAGCTTTTAAATAAAATTTATATTACATTTTTCTTATTTTATAAATACATATTCTTAATCATTATTATATACACATTATTTAAAAGAAAATGCTTTTTAAAACGAACTACCCATTAATTAATTTACATAAATAATATTTTTAAATTCAAACACAAATTCAATATTCATATTCATATTCTAAAGTCAAAATTCAAGTTTACACATAAATACATATACATATATATTTCAAATTCAAATTAATTCCAAAATTTACATTAATTATTAATTTAAATTTAATTCAAAATTGGGATCGTTACAGATTCCCCCCTTAAAAAATTTCGTCCTCGAAATTTGGTGGCAGAGAAACAACAAAGGTAGTTATACAAGGATAAAGAAACAGTTTTCCAAGTCAAACTGGATATTTATTCTGTATTTGGTTCACCATATCAGAATATCACCAATATGAGAATAAACTCATTCAATACTAAACAGGATACTCAGGTCATCAAATCTACAAAATATACATGGGCATTGGTTAGTTCGAATGAATAATTAACCACTCGTAAAATATATCGAGACCCAAACAATAGATAAATGGATTTAAATCTTCCACAACTTTCAAGTACTAGATATGGATTCCAAACTTAAGTCGGAATACCCTAAAGTATATATATAACTTGTCCCTCTTCGGACTTTGATATTCACAAGAAATTACAATAGAATTTCGAATTTGGTTTTAATCGAAATCGTTTTATTGATTCAAATCTTCATATTCAACTTTATATTTAATTTACCAATTTATTTCAAATAAAATTTAAAATTCATTGAAGTTAAAAACGGAAAGCTGATAGAAATTTAACGAAGTTAATACGAAATAGAAACTTATCTATAAGATTCGTAAGAGCAACCATCATACCAAAGCTTCTCCCTCGAGCTGCCACAAAGCCAATCAAAGAATTGAAATCGAATCAATAGAGATTGATAGAGGAAGAATGTTTCCGTTGTTTCAGGGTATTGACCATTTGTACTGGTATTTCCCTGTCCCCTATCCCGTCCTCTTCTTGCACTCATACTCACTATCAGTGGATAGTAAGAGAATTTACTAAGGCATTCGAATGGATATCTTAGGGATACTCATTCTAAGGTATACTTCACCCTATCTCTAATGAGCTACCTAATGTGTTATACTCCTGAGTTGAAGTTTTAACCTTCAGCTCTAATACCAAGATGTCACTTTCCAAATTTCAGCGTTCGAAAATCGACATCCGTACTCCACTCGTACTTGAATGCAGCAGATCCAAACATCAGAATTTGACTCGTGCCGGAGCTTATAACACATTAAGTACAACACAGTGGAAGAAAATGAATAATATCGTAGACAACATTTGATACAATATCTGATACAATGATGATACAATAGAATGATACAATAGATATCAATACTATCAGAGATAAAAGAAATAGCAGCGGAAAGAATATCTTCAATAGAATACATCTCCAAAATGCAACTGCAAACTATCTCCAAAGCTAAAGATAGCTCGAACAACCATCAGTTACACCAAGCTAAGCAAGGTCAGCCGTGAAAACTGAAGCGTAGCAAATGCGATCCACAAATCCAAAAGGCTTCGAAGGCTATCGAATCCATTCCTATTATTCGATTATCTGAAAAACCCAACTCTAGACTGCCCGTGTGGAAAATTGTGGGCACCCAGAGTTTAGGAAAGGGACAATAAACTCCAGGACAGTCATATGACTGGTGTGAGCAAACAAAACAGTTTATCTTTAAAAACAAGCAAAAGATTTTAAAATTGAAATCCACAATGCTTTTTGGAAAATGAAACTAGCATAAGGCCTCCTGGCACACACACCATCCAATCGCACAATTGGGGGAGATTTCTCCTTATGATAGTCAAACATGCTTACTACGCAAAAATCCTTTTTTATATTATTATTAGTGCATAGTGAAAAACATTTCGAAAGTATAATATTAATCTTAACCGGCATAGGTACCATTATATTATGCCTACTATAGCTACCACCTGAGTGGCAGGTAATACAACTGCAATCGTAAAGGGCTCGTATTGTTTGATTGGATTTCCAACAAATGGTCAGGCCAAGGAACTTCCTATTTCCACATGGGTACGCTTATGGAGGGACGCCCCGAGAACCTACCCGGCTCTCTACCAACGCAAGGCCTGTTACCCCCTTCTCGGGAAGTAAAACCTAAGATATGCCACCCTCGGTCCTTTGGTACCTTTATTCAAGGATCCTCTATACCAACAACATCACATAGTAATAAATATACTACAGTGCCCACATGAGTAAGTATCTGGGCTCCATACCATGATACTACCCTTTTCCAGAAGGAATGGTCATACCCTAGGGGAGCTACCCCTGAAACCTTGCCACATCTTTCCTGTTTCGACCATTACCGATTTGTGAGGCTCGATGAGGTCTCGTCCACAAAGCTACGCTTTTTCACAAAGTCATGCTTTGATCAACAAATGATCATCAACACACAACAGCACTTAGCATGTCACATTACCAGTTTGGGAGTATATCGCTGACAACCTTCAACTACATAACCTCTGAGCTCGTACGTCTCAGAGAAGGGTGTTAAGCTAAGAGAATAAATTCTTCGCCACCAACAAGTATGTATTTGAAAGAAATCTGCTTTATATCTCAAAGTGTATTGCCAGACATACAACCACACAAGTCTGTCCCAGGTTCGAACAGAACCGAAGGCACTTTCAAAGAAGCCCTTGCAAATCCGGGTATCAACAATCCCGATCGGACTTTCCATCACTTAGGGAATCTCTATACCGGCGCGACTCAGTGCAGAGACAATCGATGGGTTATCCTTTCATTCTCGAAAATACCCGGTCTTCACCATCGGTCTTCAAATGCTATCCATATCGACGTATCATTATTCGAAACGGGTTATATGACACAAAGGTCCTCTCCCGGCTACACCGAATAATGAGCGCAATATTTAAAAACATATGGATATAGGATTTCAGTTAAGTCACAACTTAAAACCTAGAACTTTCTTTCAAATGGTTTGAACAAATTACCATTTCAAATCTTTTTAAATAAAAGATTTACTTCACAGAGTTTACAAATCTTTCACAAAGGTTCATTTACGGGTTTTCAAAACAATTTCTTTTCAAATTGGATTAACACATCAATCTTTCAATTTAAGATTTAATTCATAGCTTTCAAACCATTTCCAATTCAAATCTTTAATATGAAAGATATACCATTTAAAACTTTCTTCGATTTCAAAACAAGGTTTAATAATCTTTCACATAAGTTAAAGCCATTTAAGTAAAAACTTGGGTTTTAAATTTAAATTTCCAAAACCATACTTTTTTAAATGGTTAGAAACCATATAAAACCTTTATAACTTGTATAAGCTTTTAAAACCATAAATCCTAAATTTATTGAATTCAATCAAATATTAAATTCAAATTTAAATTAAATTATTTAAATTTCAAATCTTTATCAAGTTATTCAAAATAACTTTTATTTTTGAGACTCATTTTCAAAAGCTTTAAATTCCAACTCCAAAACAATTTTGGATTCAAAAATTCAATCTTTAAAATGTTAAAAATCTGTGACTTAGCCGATTTCCTCGTGCAATCCATATTTGTGTGTGTATGGTGTAATATAGGGGTTTCACACAATAGTGCAACATCATCAATCATCACATCATATATTTAAGCACATCGATATTGGTAAGCGGTATAATCTATAACGCTTATCGATCATTCATAGATTCACAGATAAATAACATAGGTACATCGCAAATAAATAAATTACATTCATCACAGATAATCATATCAAAAAACATCATATATCACGGATATCACACAATTCAAAGCATCCAATTCAATTCAAACATTCATAAGTAAGATTAGTTAAATGTTTGATTAATTCAAATCAGATTAATTACTTATGAATTACTAAACCTGGTTAATTAACATTAATAAATTACAAATCTCTTTCATTAATCATCCTCTAATCATTCATTAACTAACCATTAATAATTAATTAATTATCCATTTAATTAATTATCCTTAATCAATTATACAAATAGAATAACCCTTAATTAATTACCTTAATTAATTAACCCATAATTAATTATTATTTAGTTAATTACAATAAGTGATTATCCTTAATCACTTAATCAACTTTAACTATTAATTAATTATCTTTAAGAAATTAAAAACCCTTAATTACTTAATTAATTACAATTATAAATAAATTAACCCCTTTTATTACTTTCCAAAACAATTAATTAATAATAATAATTATTTGTCTTAATTAACATTTTAAAATCTTCCTTAAACTTTGAAATCAAATTATTACTTACTTGAAAACTTTAATGTTAATTAACTTTAACACTTATTTTAAATTAACTACTTAATTAAAGTATTAATTGGATTTTAAAACATTCTAAACTAAAATTATTAAAACTTGTAATAAAGTCTTAACTTAACATTGTCGAACATTAATTAAGTCGACAATACTTAAAATTGTTTTAAAGAAAAATTTACTTAACTCACTTTTCATTTTGCTGTGGTTTGGGAATCAAACCCGAGCCATTCCTTGTTCTTCCCCGTCCCAACTTCGAGTTTCATTTGAGTCCTCCCCGTGAAAATTTCCCACTCCTGCCTCTTTTTTTATATTATAATTTAAACTTTTACATCGGTTAACGCTCGCGAATACTTCGAGTACGACTTCGAGTTCACGCGGTTACAATCTCAAGACGACCCCGAGTTCCACCTTTCTTCCCCAAAATCTTCAAACCCAGATACGTAAACTTGCACGTATACATGCACAAGCACGTCGCCCCTCACCGATCGACGTTGATGCCACCGGCACATTACCCACGACCACCCAAGCTAGTCTGAGAAACCCACAACCCAAAGTCACCCCTTAATCGAAATCGAGCCATTCTCGATTTCCTGGAATCGAAACCCAATCCGTGAAATCACCTCGCATGCGCAACCCCGACCACCAGAGCGTCGCCACCTCTGGCCACGTCTTCGACAACCCATAAGCCAACACCTCCCTGAGTATCATCGAACTCGATTAACCACTGACTCCACACGAGCACGAGAACCATGCCGATCCAAAAGTTCACGTTAAACCCTAAATCCACATCGTTTGATCGCCACGATCACCAAGAAAATCACCGCGTATTTTTCCCGTGTTCGCCGTCCCACAACACACCTCTGACCAAAATTCCGATGTCACTAACCTCCTTGACCACCATAAATTTACCAAAATTCAAATTCCATCCAACTTGTAACGCCCCGAAAATTTTCGACTTTCGAAAATTCAACATCGATACTCACTTTATCGACTGCCGAGAAATCGAAGGCCAAAAACCCAAAATGTTATGGTTTTTAAGAAAAAGAAAAAAAAAGTAGAAAAGAAGAGAAGAAAAGAAGGTAATAGAGGGAAGAGAAAACAGAAAATAGAGAAGAGATAGAAAACATAGAGAAAAGAAAATGGAAAATAGAGAGAATAGAAAATAGATCATTTTAAAATAGAAAGAAAAGAGAATAGAAAATGGAGGGGAAAGAAAAATAGAACGGAACAGAAAACAACAGAATCACATCAGAATCTCACAATTCGCAGCGGAACAACATATAATAATAAATGAATAATCTTTAAACAAAGAACTATATCAATTATTACATTTCATACATTTCATTTCATTACATCATATCATCAGAGTGTACAACAATAACAACAACAAACAGCGGAAAAGAAATACTATATACTAGTAATACGCCATGCCATCCAGCTTGCCTCCAGCAACTCCAGAATATCCAGAATATCCTGATAAACCTAACTCTTAACTGCCCGTGTGGAAAATT
The DNA here is from genome assembly GCA_030765085.1 of Allium cepa. Classification (NCBI taxonomy): domain Eukaryota; kingdom Viridiplantae; phylum Streptophyta; class Magnoliopsida; order Asparagales; family Amaryllidaceae; genus Allium; species Allium cepa. The sequence goes on along the minus strand of CM060939.1, from coordinate 391,145,775 downwards.
GGTGGGCACCCAGAGTTTAGGAAGGAAAACAATAAACTCCAAATCAGTCATGTGACTCGTGTGAGAACTCAAAACAGTTTATTTATCTTTAAAATCAAAAATAGAGGAATATTTTTAAAGTCAATTCGCAATGCTTTTAAAAATGAGACTACCATAAGGCCTCCCGCACACACACACAATGCAAACGCAGAATCGGAGGAGATTTCTCCTTATGATAGTCAAAGATGCTTGATACGCATTTAAAATAATATTTGATATTATTACTAGTGTATAGTGTAGAAAAAAATTCATTTCGGAAGTAGAATATGATTCTTAGCCAGCATAGACATTTCGAACTATGCCTACTATAGCTAACTATGTTCAATAGCAGGTTACCGCCACATTCCATAGCAGGTTATACAACTAAAACCGTACAAGTCACGTATTGTTTCTTTGGATTTCCAACGAATGATCAGGCCAAGGAACTTCCCATTGCCACATGAGAATGCCTCTGGATGGACATCCCCGAGAACCAAACCGGATCTCTACTAACACAAGGCCGGGTTAACCCTAACTGAGTAACAACTGACCGAATATGCCATCCCCCGGTCCTTTGGGACCTTTCACCGAGCGCTCGTAATCAATTCACACAATCATAACAAAGTGTTTTCAATATGAGTAAGTATCTGGGCTCCATACCATGATACCACCCTTTTCCAGAAGGAAATGCACACATCCTAAAGGGCGCTACCCCTCATAACCTTGCTGCTTCTTTCCTGTTTTGACCATTCACGGGGTGTGAGGCTCGACGAAGTCACGTCCACAAAAACATACTTTATACAAAAGCCATGCTTTGGGTCAACAAATGATCATAGAAATGATCACCAAGATAGACGATCAAATAAATGATCCTATCACAAATAATCAACACAATGATCATTTCACAGCAACACTCAGCATGTCACATTACCAAATTGGGAATATATCGCTGATAACATTCAACTACATAACCTCTGAGCTCGTACGTCTCAGAGAAGGGTGTTAATCTAAAAGAATAAATTCTTCGCCACCAACAGAAATATATTTGAAAGAAATCGGCTTTATATCTCAACTTGTAATGTCAGACATACAATCCATACAAGTCTGTTCCGGGCTCGAACAAAACCGAAGGCACTTACAAAGAAGTCCTTGCAATCCGGATATTCACAATCCTGATCGGATTCACCATCACATATGGAGAACTCAATACCGGAGCAACTCGGTGCAGAGTCAATCGACAGGTCATCCTATCGCTCTCGCAAATATCCGGTCTTCAACACCGATCTTCAAATGCAATTCACAACGACGTATCACATATTCGGAATGGGTTATACGACCCCATGGTCTTTTCCCGGTTAACCCGAATAGTGAGCGCTTATTCAAAAATAAGTGTGGCATTCACATTCAAACAAATCACATCAAATACCCATTCAAAGGGAAATATTGATAGTCAGTTATTGAACTATCAATGGATATGCACACATCACCAGTTTCCAAATAATTTTCCAAATTATTTATTTTCCAAAATATCTTCACTAGATATATAATTTCAATACTTCAAAAATAAATCAATATTTATTTTTAAACAAATTCTCCTTTTCATTCATAAATTCCATAGTGAATTTATAATCCAAAATATCTATGAATATTCGATTTCGATTATTCATTTCAATTTATCTTCAAAAAGATAAATTCTTAAGATATTCACTTTATATTGGAAAACATTTCCATACTTATTAAATAAGTAATTCACCAATTTTATTTTCAACACTTGGAAAATATTCAATACACTTGAATCGAGATTAAGTATATATTTCATTCTTTAAGGAAATCATTCTCTTAAACATATTTATTTGGGCTAAAACGAATGCTGCGTAGAACATCGTTACGACGACCCAAAATCACTAGTATAGGGATTCGAAATTAAAATAGATATATAAATCCCAATACTATACAAAACATTTCCTTTCGGAAATCATTTACTATAACAACAGTGTTATAGTCCACCATTTCCTTCTATTTCTCGAAAACGTCTATTTCAACAATAAATGTTGAAATCTATGGTTTCGAATCTTAACATATTTTAAAACATCGTTAGATCGTTTTAATTTCTATTTAAAACATCACATTCTAAACATTTTCTTTAACATATTATTCACTATTCAAAAACGTGAATATACTACGTTAACAATTTCATCCTTTTATTCATTTTAATTCAAAGGATTATTCACTATTCAAAAATGTGAATATAACTCCATTTATAGGTTTCAACAAATTTTCTTGTCAAAATAAGTCATTTGCGAATTTATAAAACAACGTTTATAAATTCCATTTCTATTTATTTATAAAAACTTCCTTTTTATAAATTCTTTTATTAACCTATTCCAGTTTATAACTCAATTATAAACTAAAAGTTCATATTATAAGTTAATGCTTATAAAACGATTATTTTACAAAATCGTTCTTTTAAACTTCATAATTATAAATCTTATAACTTATAAGATTCAATTATTCATCCAAATATATTCTTTAATAACTTCACAAATTTTATAAACCTACTGTTTATAAAATTCTATTTCTAAATTCACCGTTTATAATTCTATAAAAGTTCATTTATTTATGAAATTCATTTTCACTTCATTCAAACACTTATAAAAACTCGTTTTATAATTTCAATATTTCAATTTATAAATATCCATTTATAAATCTCTTAATATAATTCAATTTATATTATTCTTTTAAAACGTCTTTAATCTCCTTTATTATTTCACCATTTTTGATTCATAAAATAATTAAATTTTATAAATCCTATATTTAAACTTTTCACAATAAATTCTAAAATCCCGATTTAAACTATTTTATAAAATCATTAACCCTTATTTCTCAAAAATCAGCTTTTAACTATATTTCACAAAAACCAAAATTTTATAACTTTGAAAATTATAACGTTTATTTATTTAACATGGATCAATTCCAAAAATATAGTATATTTTCAAAAATCACTTTTAAAAATCATTTTTAAATTTTCAAAGTTTGGTCCAATGATGCTACACACCAAATAGTCAATCACGACTACAACGATATCATATATCGATATGATAATCCCTCAAATATCAAAATATCTGAAATCAAATAAATACTGTTGAGGAATCCAGTTGGATCCCTCCAACCTGTTTTCCTGCATCCACAAACATTAGCACAATACCAATTTCGCTCCAGTACGAAATTATCGCGGTATATGGGATTTAATAATATTATCCGCTTAATAACGGCGCAATAGGGTCTCATCCGCTAAACAAAAATTGCGGGAAATCAACAACTCCAATATATACATATGCCAATATATATATATTGCTACTATATATAATACCAATTTCACTGTTTATGAAATATTCGCGGTATATGTTTTTAATAAATAACATCCGCTTACTAACGGCGTATAATGTCTATTTTAACAATCAATAGATATCAATCATCATTCAAACATGCATTCAAATATTTTAAATCTAACTATTTAAAATAAAATCGAAACCGATTCGATTGAGTGAGAAGTTCTCACCTTGATTTTAAATTCCGTTTTAGCGATTTATTTCGAATAAAATTAAACGGACGTTTAATTTTACTCAAAATTCTCACTGACTCCAAACGACTCCAATCCAATTTCATCGCGTAGTGCTCGTCCATACGATTCCAACGCAACTGGTTTCACGCGTTTCCGACCTCGTATGAAAAAGATATGAATTTACGAAGTTATACGAATTTTTATTTATATAATTACAACATAACTTTTACAAATCTTATACCAAAGCTAATCCTGGCCGTGAGATTCAGATCCAACGCCCCCAACATCATCTCCCCAATTCACGTTATCCTCTCCAGGTCATAGCCGCAACCACCAAAACCCATAGCATGAAATTAGGTTTTCACTTTGCTCCTCCTACACTCGACTACAACACGATCAAGATGCGCCATGTTGAAGCCCCATCCACCACGCACGAACGCCAGGGAGCACTTGAAGCTCGGCCTCCATCCTAGCACGAAAATCGAGAATGAACGCGCGGCCTTTGCGGCCTGATTCCCATCAATTTACAGCTCCATACGCGATCATATCCGTTGAACTCGTAGATCTAGATGTGCTCTACGATTCTCTAGTTAGAAGTTCGTCGAATCGTTGCACGGATTTGAAGAAATTTGGAGATGAAGATGGGAGCATTTCGGCCGTTCATGGGGAGGGTGGCGGCTACACGTTGAGAATTAGGGTTTAGTTATTATTTTTTTTTTTTAGAGTGAGGGTGCCTATTTATAGAATTTCGAACGACACTATTCATCCCGGAAATTCCGAACTCCGATTTACGCGCCGTAACCAGCGTTTCTAGGGTTTACCCCGCGTTCCGGACACAATGGAACAGGTTTCGGAAGCTAATTCGGACATCTGTGCGAGTTATGGCTATAAACGCTCAATTTAAATTAAACCGATTTAAACGATTTTCTAGGCGTTTTAATTTGTACAGGACAAACGGTAAATCCAATTGACACGAAATTTGAAACCTTACAATAATATCACATTATGGATCCGATGAAACTGGTTTCGTCGAAATCCGAGACTTTTTGAAAAATGGCTATTTTAACTCGCCAAATTAAAATTAAAAATAATTCGATGCGTTTCGAGCTGCCACGATCAAACGATAGCTCCGATTGACACGAAAATTGAAATCCGGTAATAACTAACTATTACGGATCCAATGGAACTGGTTTCGTTCAATTCTGAGACTGTCCAAAAATTGACTATTTTCACTAGTCGATTTAAATATTAAAATATTCAATTTTCACAAATTAACTCTTAATTCGATTTTAAAAGTTCTAAAATATCATTCTAACTTCAACATGATAAAATAAAATTTTACAAATCATTTTCAATCATATTTAACCCAATTTTCAATTATTTCCATAATTTAACATATTAAATTATCGATTTAATAATCCAATTAAATTCAATAATTCAAATAAAAATTTATTTGACTTATAAATTCACTTATTAATATTTAAAATTAATTAAATATTCATATTTTAATTATTAAAAATCCTGAGTCGTTACAATCTTCCCCACTTAAAAGAATTTCGTCCTCGAAATTATTAAGTAAGAAAAGTTATAGAATTTATTAATTTTCCAAAATAAATTTAAACTTCTTATAATACTTTACTAAGTTTTCAAATCATACTTAGTTATCTTTTCAAAACAATTACTATTGTTTAACTTTAAACTTCAAATCAAAATTAAAGTTTTCAAAATTTTCAATTTTCTTAAATTTTTCTAACGCCTTAAATTTTCGGAAAAATTCGCCATAGTCTCCTTTGCGTGGCTCGATCCGAAAAAAAATGACAGTATATATATCACAAATATACATCTCATCAAGTAATGAGGCATCCCGAAGGGAAAAAAGTGTAAAAGTACGATATTTAATCCGAGATATGTACCTTATATTTTATTAGCAAGCATATACGGCTAATATAGCGCGAAAGCGAGCTCCAAATGCGAAGCAAACGCGATCCGCACCTACTAAACACTCAACAAACAACATGAGAATCATGCATATAGATAATAGTATCGATATACAACATATAGCAACATAATAACTATATATGTCAACATAGCGAATGCAAACATCAACAAATGCAAACATCAACCAACTAGCATCCATAACCAAATCAATATTCATTTATATTCTCATTTATATACAATGAAATGGTTTTCAATTTAATCACATTCGATTCATTTACATTGGATTTTATCAACATTCATTCTCAATTCAATTAGTTCATATTCACTGATCCATATTCAAGTTGGTTCACTTCCAAATCAAATTCAATTCTATTAAGATTCATTTAACTTCCAATAACATTAGAATTTAATGAATTAACACTTATATTCATTATTTCATATCAACTTAATTTACATTCAAATGATTAACATTTAATCCATTAATTCAATTCAATTACAAAAGTTGAATTTTATTTACATAACTTAAATTCCCACTTGTAAATAAATTCAGATTTCAATTCTAAAGTAAATTTCCATTTAACGATAAATTCATTTTTATTTTACAACTCATATTCATAAACATATTCATATAGTTTCACTTCTTATATATATAAGTTTATTTCACAATTGTAAATTACTTTAATTATAATTCAATTCTTATAATTCTTTTTACTTATACAATTATTCTCTTGTTTAGATTATTCAAACAACTAAACAATCATCTTATATACACTTTATTAATTCTGAAAAATTATTTCTTTTATATATAAAATATACTCAAGGCAAAATTATTTCATTTACCCAATTTAAAAATAATATTGTGTCGAATTGTTCTATTCAAGCGTTTAGAAACCCCTTCGGCATAGTTGTCGAGACCACGCTGACGAAGGTTCATATGCCACTCAACAAACCAATCATCACAATATAAAACAATTTTATATTCACTAACAAATACGCTCTCATAGCTATTATTACACTCAAACTCAATCTAGAGTACTGCTGACTCTATCTCTAATGAGTAATACCCAACAGAACCATGATTGTCGCTTAACCATATGCTTTGATACCAAAATGTAACGCCCCGAAAATTTTCGACTTTCGAAAATTCAACATCGATACTCACTTTATCGACTGCCGAGAAATCGAAGGCCAAAAACCCGAAATGTTATGGTTTTTAAGAAAAAGAAAAAAAAGTAGAAAAGAAGAGAAGAAAAGAAGGTAATAGAGGGAAGAGAAAACAGAAAATAGAGAAGAGATAGAAAACATAGAGAAAAGAAAATGGAAAATAGAGAGAATAGAAAATAGATCATTTTAAAATAGAAAGAAAAGAGAATAGAAAATGGAGGGGAAAGAAAAATAGAACGGAACAGAAAACAACAGAATCACATCAGAATCTCACAATTCGCAGTGGAACAACATATAATAATAAATGAATAATCTTTAAACAAAGAACTTTATCAATTATTACATTTCATACATTTCGTTTCATTACATCATATCATCAGAGTGTACAACAATAACAACAACAAACAGCGGAAAAGAAATACTATATACTAGTAATACGCCATGCCATCCAGCTTGCCTCCAGCAACTCCAGAATATCCAGAATATCCTGATAAACCTAACTCTTAACTGCCCGTGTGGAAAATTGGTGGACACCCAGAGTTTAGGAAGGAAAACAATAAACTCCAAGTCAGTCATGTGACTGGTGTGAGAACTCAAAACAGTTTATTTATCTTTAAAATCAAAAATAGAGGAATATTTTTAAAGTCAATTCGCGATGCTTTTAAAAATGAGACTACCATAAGGCCTCCCGCACGCACACACAATGCAAACGCAGAATCAGAGGAGATTTCTCCTTATGATAGTCAAATATGCTTGATACGCATTTAAAATAATATTTGATATTATTACTAGTGTATAGTGTAGAAAAAAATTCATTTCGGAAGTAGAATATGAATCTTAGCCAGCATAGACATTTCGAACTATGCCTACTATAGCTAACTATGTTCAATAGCAGGTTACCGCCACATTCCATAGCAGGTTATACAACTAAAACCGTACAAGTCACGTATTGTTTCTTTGGATTTCCAACGAATGATCAGGCCAAGGAACTTCCCATTGCCACGTGAGAATGCCTCTGGATGGACATCCCCGAGAACCAAACCGGATCTCTACCAACACAAGGCCGGGTTACCCCTAACTGAGTAACAACTGACCGAATATGCCATCCCCCTGTCCTTTGGGACCTTTCACCGAGCGCTCGTAATCAATTCACACAATCATAACAAAGTGTTTTCAACATGAGTAAGTATCTGGGCTCCATACCATGATACCACCCTTTTCCAGAAGGAAATGCACACATCCTAAAGGGTGCTACCCCTCATAACCTTGCTGCTTCTTTCCTGTTTTGACCATTCACGGGGTGTGAGGCTCGACGAAGTCACGTCCACAAAAACATACTTTATACAAAAGCCATGCTTTGGGTCAACAAATGATCATAGAAATGATCACCAAGATAGACGATCAAATAAATGATCCTATCACAAATAATCAACACAATGATCATTTCACAGCAACACTCAGCATGTCACATTACCAAATTGGGAATATATCGCTGATAACATTCAACTACATAACCTCTGAGCTCGTACGTCTCAGAAAAGGGTGTTAATCTAAAAGAATAAATTCTTCGCCACCAACAGAAATATATTTGAAAGAAATCGGCTTTATATCTCAACTTGTAATGTCAGACATACAATCCATACAAGTCTGTTCTGGGCTCGAACAAAACCGAAGGCACTTACAAAGAAGTCCTTGCAATCCAGATATTCACAATCCTGATCGGATTCACCATCACATATGGAGAACTCAATACCGGAGCAACTCGGTGCAGGGTCAATCGACAGGTCATCCTATCGCTCTCGCAAATATCCGGTCTTCAACACCGATCTTCAAATGCAATTCACAATGACGTATCACATATTCGGAATGGGTTATACGAACCCATGGTCTTTTCCCGGTTAACCCGAATAGTGAGCGCTTATTTAAAAATAAGTGTGGCATTCACATTCAAACAAATCACATCAAATACCCATTCAAAGGGAAATATTGATAGTCGGTTATTGAACTATCAATGGATATGCACACATCACCAGTTTCCAAATAATTTTCCAAATTATTTATTTTCCAAAATATCTTCACTAGATATATAATTTCAATACTTCAAAAATAAATCAATATTTATTTTTAAACAAATTCTCCTTTTCATTCATAAATTCCATAGTGAATTTATAATCCAAAATATCTATGAATATTCGATTTCGATTATTCATTTCAATTTATCTTCAAAAAGATAAATTCTTAAGATATTCACTTTATATTGGAAAACATTTCCATACTTATTAAATAAGTAATTCACCAATTTTATTTTCAACACTTGGAAAATATTCAATACACTTGAATCGAGATTAAGTATATATTTCATTCTTTAAGGAAATCATTCTCTTAAACATATTTATTTGGGCTAAAACGAATGTTGCGTAGAACATCGTTACGACGACCCAAAATCACTAGTATAGGGATTCGAAATTAAAATAGATATATAAATCCCAATACTATACAAAACATTTCCTTTCGGAAATCATTTACTATAACAACAGTGTTATAGTCCACCATTTCCTTCTATTTCTCGAAAACGTCTATTTCAACAATAAATGTTGAAATCTATGGTTTCGAATCTTAACATATTTTAAAACATCGTTAGATCGTTTTAATTTCTATTTAAAACATCACATTCTAAACATTTTCTTTAACATATTATTCACTATTCAAAAACGTGAATATACTACGTTAACAATTTCATCCTTTTATTCATTTTAATTCAAAGGATTATTCACTATTCAAAAATGTGAATATAACTCCATTTATAGGTTTCAACAAATTTTCTTGTCAAAATAAGTCATTTGCGAATTTATAAAACAACGTTTATAAATTCCATTTCTATTTATTTATAAAAACTTCCTTTTTATAAATTCTTTTATTAACCTATTCCAGTTTATAACTCAATTATAAACTAAAAGTTCATATTATAAGTTAATGCTTATAAAACGATTATTTTACAAAATCGTTCTTTTAAACTTCATAATTATAAATCTTATAACTTATAAGATTCAATTATTCATCCAAATATATTCTTTAATAACTTCACAAATTTTATAAACCTACTGTTTATAAAATTCTATTTCTAAATTCACCGTTTATAATTCTATAAAAGTTCATTTATTTATGAAATTCATTTTCACTTCATTCAAACACTTATAAAAACTCGTTTTATAATTTCAATATTTCAATTTATAAATATCCATTTATAAATCTCTTAATATAATTCAATTTATATTATTCTTTTAAAACGTCTTTAATCTCCTTTATTATTTCACCATTTTTGATTCATAAAATAATTAAATTTTATAAATCCTATATTTAAACTTTTCACAATAAATTCTAAAATCCCGATTTAAACTATTTTATAAAATCATTAATCTCAAAAATCAGCTTTTAACTATACTTCACAAAAACCAAAATTTTATAACTTTGAAAATTATAACGTTTATTTATTTAACATGGATCAATTCCAAAAATATAGTATATTTTCAAAAATCACTTTTAAAAATCATTTTTAAATTTTCAAAGTTTGGTCCAATGATGCTACACACCAAATAGTCAATCACGACTACAACGATATCATATATCGATATGATAATCCCTCAAATATCAAAATATCTGAAATCAAATAAATACTATTGAGGAATCCAGTTGGATCCCTCCAACCTGTTTTCCTGCATCCATAAACATTAGCACAATACCAATTTCGCTCCAGTACGAAATTATCGCGGTATATGGGATTTAATAATATTATCCGCTTAATAACGGCGCAATAGGGTCTCATCCGCTAAACAAAAATTGCGGGAAATCAACAACTCCAATATATACATATGCCAATATATATATATTGCTACTATATATAATACCAATTTCACTGTTTATGAAATATTCGCGGTATATGTTTTTAATAAATAACATCCGCTTACTAACGGCGTATAATGTCTATTTTAACAATCAATAGATATCAATCATCATTCAAACATGCATTCAAATATTTTAAATCTAACTATTTAAAATAAAATCGAAACCGATTCGATTGAGTGAGAAGTTCTCACCTTGATTTTAAATTCCGTTTTAGCGATTTATTTCGAATAAAATTAAACGGACGTTTAATTTTACTCAAAATTCTCACTAACTCCAAACGACTCCAATCCAATTTCATCGCGTAGTGCTCGTCCATACGATTCCAACGCAACTGGTTTCGCGCGTTTTCGACCTCGTATGAAAAAGATATGAATTTACGAAGTTATACGAATTTTTATTTATATAATTACAACATAACTTTTACAAATCTTATACCAAAGCTAATCCTGGCCGTGAGATTCAGATCCAACGCCCCCAACATCATCTCCCCAATTCACGTTATCCTCTCCAGGTCATAGCCGCAACCACCAAAACCCATAGCATGAAATTAGGTTTTCACTTTGCTCCTCCTACACTCGACTACAACACGATCAAGATGCGCCATGTTGAAGCCCCATCCACCACGCACGAACGCCAGGGAGCACTTGAAGCTCGGCCTCCATCCTAGCACGAAAATCGAGAATGAACACGCGGCCTTTGCGGCCTGATTCCCATCAATTTACAGCTCCATACGCGATCATATCCGTTGAACTCGTAGATCTAGATGTGCTCTACGATTCTCTAGTTAGAAGTTCGTCGAATCGTTGCACGGATTTGAAGAAATTTGGAGATGAAGATGGGAGCATTTCGGCCGTTCATGGGGAGGGTGGCGGCTACACGTTGAGAATTAGGGTTTAGTTATTTTTTTTTTTTTTAGAGTGAGGGTGCCTATTTATAGAATTTCAAACGACACTATTCATCCCGGAAATTCCGAACTCCGATTTACGCGCCGTAACCAGCGTTTCTAGGGTTTACCCCGCGTTCCAGACACAATGGAACAGGTTTCGGAAGCTAATTCGGACATCTGTGCGAGTTATGGCTATAAACGCTCAATTTAAATTAAACCGATTTAAACGATTTTCTAGGCGTTTTAATTTGTACAGGACAAACGGTAAATCCAATTGACACAAAATTTGAAACATTACAATAATATCACATTACGGATCCGATGAAACTGGTTTCGTCGAAATCCGAGACTTTTTGAAAAATGGCTATTTTAACTCGCCAAATTAAAATTAAAAATAATTCGATGCGTTTCGAGCTGCCACGATCAAACGATAGCTCCGATTGACACGAAAATTGAAATCCGGTAATAACTAACTATTACGGATCCAATGGAACTAGTTTCGTTCAATTCTGAGACTGTCCAAAAATTGACTATTTTCACTAGTCGATTTAAATATTAAAATATTCAATTTTCACAAATTAACTCTTAATTCGATTTTAAAAGTTCTAAAATATCATTCTAACTTCAACATGATAAAATAAAATTTTACAAATCATTTTCAATCATATTTAACCCAATTTTCAATTATTTCCATAATTTAACATATTAAATTATCGATTTAATAATCCAATTAAATTCAATAATTCAAATAAAAATTTATTTGACTTATAAATTCACTTATTAATATTTAAAATTAATTAAATATTCATATTTTAATTATTAAAAATCCTGGGTCGTTACACAACTCCAGATTTCTCAATCAATACTACATGAAAAATCATGATTTCCATTCTAAAAATCATTGTTTTTAAACCTGAATCGATTTATATAACCAAGATCTAAAAGTAAAAGTATTGAATTTTCAGATTAGAAACGATTTTTACTGTAAATTTTTCTTTCCCTAAATATTTACTAAACATAAAATGCTTAGAACTGTTTGTAAAATGAAATCAGGTAGTCATAACCAAGTTTCATTTAGTGTTCAAGTTTTAAAATTGTTTGTAGGTGGTGATTTGAAATTTTAAATCAGGTTTTAAAACCTATAAAGTATGAACAGAGGTGATTTTATTCCTATACATATAAACATACACACAAATATCTTCAACATGCAGTCATATTCACACAACCATTCTAGCATATTCACATCATAGCTCCAAATATAAATTCAAACATCAAGATAACAGCAAGGTCAAAGAGTTTGCTCACCGAGAACAGTTTGAAACAAAGAACAATACTGTGTTGAAAACTGCAGTTTTGAGTTTCCTGTAATCTTCTTGCTTTGTTGTTGAATAAAGTTGGGTTTGAATTTTGTAAAAATAGTGATGTTTACTTTTCTGGTTTACTATGTTTTTGCTGAACGAAATGAAACAAAGAGTAGATGTATATGTACAAAAGAAATAGTGTTTGTATAGGGGAGGCTTGCTGTATAAGATTATTTCCTTTTTGATCATATTTTTTTCTTTTTTTCTTTTTTCCTTGCCTCCATCTTTGACCAAAGATATTTTCTTATTTTGGAGGCTGAAGTGATTTCATTTGTGCTTATGTCTCCCTATATGTTTACAGCCTCATCTTGCTTGATTTTTTTTCTTGCCTACACTTGTTTCTATCATACTTCATATATTTACATTGGTTATAATTAGCATTTTTATGTTAAAGACCTTTATATAAATAAATTTAAAATTTATAGTTTAAACCTTGTTTACAAATTAATGTATAACTTTGTTTTTAAACCCTCATTTCATTTTAATTAATTTCTTTTTTTCAAAAATAAAACTAAATGACACTTGTATTTCTCATGAATCAAAAGCTTTTAAATAAAATTTATATTACATTTTTCTTATTTTACAAATACATCTTCTTAATCATTATTATATACACATTATTTAGAAGGAAATGCTTTAAAAACAAACTACCCATTAATTAATTTACATAAATAATATTTTTAAATTCAAATACAAATTCAATATTCAAATTCAAATTCTAAAGTAAAAATTCAAGTTTACTCATATATACATATATATATATATTTCAAATTCAAATTAATTCCAAAATTTATTCCAAAATTTATATTAATTATTAATTTAAATTTAATTCAAAATTGGGATCGTTACACAAACCCATTTCAATACTTCGATATTGAAAAATATTTCCATATACTTATTTAATAATAAGTAAATTCACAATTCAATTTATTTTCAACGCTTAGAAAATATTACATATACTTAAATCACGATTAAGTATATATTTTATTCTTTAAGGAAAACAATCTCTTTAACATATTTATTTGGGTCAAAACGAATGTTTCATAAAACACCATTACGATAACCCAAAATCACTAGTATAGGGATTCGATAATTAGATTGATATGTAAATCCCATATACTATATAAAACATCTCCTTTCTAAAATCATTTACTATAACAACTGTCCTATAGTCCACCCTTTTCCTTACTTCTCGAAAATGTCTATTTCAACAATGAATGTTGAAATCTATGAATTTGATGCTCACACATTTTAAAACATATTTAAACCATTTTACTCCATTTAAAATATCACTTTCCAAAACATACATTTAATTTAAAAGATTATTCCAAATTCATGAATATAATTCGCTTACAAAATTCAATACTTTTACACATTTATTAAAGGATAATTCACTGTCCAAAATCGTGAATATAATTCGTTTACCAAATTCAATACTTCTACATATTTATTAAAGAATAATTCACTGTCCAAAATCGTGAATGTAATTCGTTTACCAAATCAATACTTCTTTATTTAACTTATCCAAATAAGCTAAATTCGAATTTATAAAACAATGTTTATAAATTCCATTACTATTTTATAAAACGTCAATTTATAAATTCCCTTTATTAACAAATTCCATTTACATCTCACTTATATGCCACCAATTCAATTGTAAGTTAATTACTTATAAATCTCTTATTTACAAATTCATTCTTTTATAACTTCCCAAAATTATGAATCTTATTCACTTTAAGATCCACTTATAACTTCCTTGTAATACTTACAAAAATCCTTTATAATTCCATCACTTTTGATTTATAAAATTCAATTTTACAAATCTTATATATAAACCATTTATAATAAATTCAAAATCTCAATTTAAACTATTTAAAAAATAGTTAGCTCCATATTTCAAAAAATCATATTTTGGTATATTCACAAAATCATAATTATTATAACAATCAAAATAATAACTATTTATTTATTTAAAATAAATTCATTTTCTTAACAATTGAAAATTTAACAAAACAACTATTTTCAAAATCACTTGAAAATCCTTTTAAATTTGAAATCATCACTTTAATATTTTTAAATTACCAAAAATAGGCCCAATATTACAACAGTACTAAATACATCAATCATGGCATCCAAATCATCATATATCACATGATCACAGCATATATCACAATATCTGTAAATAAAACCAATATTGGCAAGGAATCAATTAGATCCCTCCAACCTGTCACCTGTAACAAGTATGAATATGAGAATATGTGTGCAATGTCCTCTTCGAGGTAGACGTGCGTATAAGGGTCATCCGCTTATACACGAGAACATATAGGGTCTCATCTGCTCTAATAGGCAGGAATATATCCAAATACCAATATATATATATATATATATATAATATCAATTATCATCCAAACAATCATCAATCATCATAAAATAAAATTTATTCTCACTTATATAAAATATTAGTGAGTCAAAAAGAGTGAGTTGTACTCACTTTGGTTCCAATAGCAGTTGTAGTTTTTATTTCGAATAAAATTAAACAAGCTTTTAATTTTATTCAAAATTTTCACTAGCTCCAATCAACACCAAACTAGCTCTAAAATGTAGTGCTCATCAATATGGACCCAATGCTCATCAATATGGACCCAATGCAACTTGTTTCATCAAAAACTGACCACGTATGAAGAAGTTATGCAATTTGAAAGTTTATACGAATTATTATATAAATAAATATACAATTTTTATTTCGTTATGAAAACGTAGATTTGATCCTAGCCGTTTGATTTGCAAAACAAAATCGAGGTTGAACGTCCTTTTCTTCTTCTATTTCGTTTTTTTCCAGGCTTCATTCGTTCGAACCTATTTTTGCCGCCACCCTTCTACAAATTTTCACGACCACCACCTTCGTTTTGACGATGATCGGACACCTTCGAGTTGAAGCCCCTCCTTGCCTCTACCTTCGGCCATGACGACGTGAAGCTTGGTCATATATCCTTCTCAAAAAACGTGAGCCAACGCCGGCCATTTGAACTCGATTTGCCACCAATCCATTGCATTAAACTCGATCATAGCTGTTGGGATTATAAAGCTCGATATGCTCTTCAATGTTGCAGTTGAAAGATTTTGGTAATTGAGGATGGATCGAGAGAAAATCAAGGAGAAAGAATCGAAATTCCAGGCCATTGAATATTAGGGTGTCGGCTTACCTAGATTTTCTAAGGTTTTGGCAAAAAGGAAAAAAAGTTTGGCCTTTTATAGAAAATTTCGCAATGGTATTCAATCGAAATTTTTTCCAAACTCCAATCAAAGCATGCCGCCTGGCATTTATTATATTTTACCCCTATTTCGAACACAATGGAATATATATCAGGAGCCAATTCGATCGTATTCGGAAGATAGGTTTCGAATCGACTTATTTAAATTTAAAATTTACTTAAACAAATTTCTGCGCGTTCCAGCTTGCCACGACTAAATCATAAATCCGATTGGCACAAAATTTGAAATCCTACAATAATATAACATTACGGATCCAATGAAACTAGTTTTGTCAAAATTCGAGACAATGTTAAAAATGACTATTTTTACATGTTAATTTAATATTAAAATATTCAATTTTTTAATGTAACTTTTAATTCAATTTTAAAAGTTCTCTAACATCATTCTAATTCAAATAGAATTTAATTCAACTTTATAACTCACTTTCATTCATATTAAATTCAAATTCAAATTATTTCAACAATTTTAAATATTAAATTAATAATTTAATTATCTAATTAAATCATTATGTTCGATATATAAGTTATTCAACTTATAAAATTTACTTTTGAATAATTAAATCAATAAATATCCGAATTCGAACGACTAAAAATCTGGATCGTTACAGAATGAGTCCAAGAAAATACATCTACTGATCTTTTTAAGAATTTTATTAGCTTAATTCGATCCTCTGCACCGAGGGTTTTCCCTATTTTCATAATCTTTGTGGAATCCTTTGAATCTATTTATGCATCTTCGAGGTTATCTATTGACTCTAGATCTTTTTTTGTTGTTCATAATCTTGGGTCTATCGCATTTTCTACTTCCTCTTCAGGCTGTGATTTGACTCACACTGCTTATTTATAGGCCTCTTAGAAGAAGTATTGCACGTAGATTGAGTTGTATTCATCAGTGCTGATCATGTGCATACATAACCTATTCGCTTTCTTCGCAGGTGTTGGGTTCGTAGGACAGTCTGCCTTAGTGTTTGATTATTACTTTGTATTGATGCAGTTCAATGAATTGATTTTGTTTCTTGTTTATAGGCCTCTTAGAAGAAGTATTGCACGTAGATTGAGTTGTATTCATCAGTGCTGATCATGTGCATACATAACCTATTCGCTTTCTTCGCAGGTGTTGGGTTCGCAGGATAGTCTGCCTTAGTGTTTGATTATTACTTTGTATTGATGCAGTTCAATGAATTGATTTTTTTTCTTGTTTATTACTATTATTGCGAATATCAGAAGAGATAACAGAATAGTTTGGAACAATTTTATTGTTAGAAATAAGAGTTACGTTGTATAGTTCCCTAGCTAAAAATTGTTTCCCTCTCACTAACCCTATCCTAGTAGGAATGTTGAATTTCATAAGTTGGTCTTTCTAAGAGATGATTGTCCCTAAGTCAATCAGAGCAAGTCTCCCCATGAAAGCATTGTATTGCAAGGGCTGATTGATGATCAAGAAGCTCGCATAAAACGACTTGCGTAGTAGGGCAATTCTAGCAGTAACAATCAAATATGCTGATCCCATGGTGATAGTGGTAGTATTATTGAAACCATAGAGTAGTTCAGGATTAGGCGTTAGGATCTCTGATGGAGGCGTCATTTAATCATTTGCTGATCTGAAAATGATATTGACCGAGCTTCCAGAGTCAACAAAGACTTTCTTCATAGTACAATTTGATATCTACACTGTGATAACAAGTGGATCTTGGTGTGGGAACACAACACCCACCACATCAACTTCTGTGAATTTTATCTCCAGCACAGGCTTCTTCTTAACATGGAAAATAGACATTTGTTGGATTCTGGATTTTTGCACATATTTCTCCTGTGCCTTCTTGCTTCCGCCAGTGAGGTGTGATCCCATATGAATTGAGGCTATATGGTTAGAGGGGTTTCTGGCTTGATTCTCTTTTGGATCCGGGGTTAGGTTTCATGTCCTATCTTTATCGTTTTGCTTCTAGAAGCTACCTAGGTAACCTTTCTCGATCGGCTTCTCTATTTCATTCTTTAGATGTCAGTAGTTTTTGGTATGATGACTATTAGCTTGGTGAAAGCTGCAGTATGCCCCGCCTCGGTTTTGTTATATTTTCTTTCCCTTGCTTGGCATATTGTACGCAAGTTCGGCATTGGTCATCTCATATATCTATCCAAAGGTATGATTGTGGTAGTTTTTGTGGTGAGGTTTAATTCCTTTAGATGTGTGAGATATCCCTCTGCCTTCCTTTTCTTGTCATATCTGAGGTAATAACTTTTTAAGGTTGTGTTGCAGAAATAGCTTCTTCCAACCTAATGCAACCACTTTCTCTTTTGTATAAAGCCTCCATGCTATGACATGAATTTCTACTATTTTTATCCCACGTGGTGGTGTTTCTCCTTATTTTGACATGAGCCATCATCAGTAATGCTCCCTCATCCCTTACTCCTATCCTAAAAGCCTCAAACTTAAAATGTTCTATAAAGTTATGCAAGCTCTCATTCTCGCCCTGCTTAACACATAACATCGTATTCACATCTGAGGCGGCTTCTCTCCTTGAATTGAGTTGCCTTAAAACATCAACAGATAGTTATCGCCAGGATAGGACCTCCCTTAGTCCAAAGCTCCTTCCTTAAAACATCTGAGGCGGCACTGGCTAGGTAAACTAGGAAGAGTTTACATCTAGCCATCCTTCCTACTTTAGGATGTCTATATAATATTCAAATGTACAAAGATGATCATTAGAATTTATGGGCCCATCGAGCTTGTCAATTGACAATGCTTTGAATTTGTCAAGGAAATCAGCTTCAATTATAGTTTCACTAAATTGGGAAGTTCCTTCTTCCCTAACTTTCTCCCTAGTACTTTGTTAGCAGAGTTTGGCCAGCTGCTACACTCATGCCCTTAGCTGGTAAACTTCATATTCCCTGGAATCTAATGAGGATGAGTCAACCTCATATAATGAGGTGGCATCATCATCTTCGAGAGCAGATTAAGTTGTCTCTTCAGTTGTAGAGGGCTTATATTGGTCGCTTTAAATTTGATTTATGGATTGGCCTGGATCTTGGTTTTAAGGTTGGTATCATATTTTAGGCCAACATCACCGTTTCCATCTCTAGGAGTGCCGTTAACATTCCCTTGTTAAATAGCCAATGAAGTAGGTGAAAGATAGCGGTGAGCTATGGATTATGGTGGCAAGGATAGTCTACGAGTAACAGGCTGGGTCATTGCTTTCTCTAACCCTTCCAAATATTGGTTTATTTAGTTTGTTAAGGATTGGAATGCGATAAAAGAGGGTCTATAGGGAATTCAATCAAAGATCCCACTTCAAATTGGGCTTTCAAAGTTATGAGCGACTTGTTTGCAGTTTTCGAAGCCAAGTTTAAATGTTATTAAGGAGGAGGAGCGGTGGAATCATTCGGATTCATGGTATATGAAAGGGAATATAAGTAAAGTTTAGCGAAAGTACAGAACTGGGAATAGAGATTTAGGCCCTCCTTCTATCATCAAAATGTTGGTGAGAATTTTCACCTCACAACCAAAAATGAATGCGGAGTAATTTTACCGCTAACTACTTCGGGGGTTAAGAATCAACAAATTTAGGTGATATAAATTTTCCTTTGGTAGTAATTGCACGCTATACGCTTACACAATTATGAAGTTGCACTTTAATTATTTGTCAAAATGTCAAGTCGAATTTGTACTTAAATCAAGTAAGGATAGGACAAAATTTAACACTGAAACCTTGTGAAAACAAACAAAAATGCAAAAAAGTGAAAGATAAAGAGAACTTACGTAGTTTGGATATTAAGGAATCCTACGTCCACAAGGTAATCTCACTTTATTCCTTATATTTCTTGGTATCAATTTTAATGGCAGAGGGTACAATGCTTTTTCTTTCTCAAGCTTGACAATAATAAATTGGGAAAGATCCCTCTTTCTCTATAATGCTTTTTCTATTTATAGTATAGAGACACACGTGGATCACTGCAATTCTTCTTCTACCATTTTGTTTCTGCCTTTCGATCAAGCCATTTATCATCCATTCATATTGTATATTTGATGCATAAGGATTGCTGGTGTGTATCTGGCAGGAAATTAGAATTTGAGCGGTTAAATTTTGGGTATTGGTGGGAAGTTGGAAATTGAAGCGGGAAAACTTTAATTCAAGTCGATTATGCATTTCTAGTCTACACTACCCAATTTTCCACTAGATAAGCTATGCTACATGGTGTACTTTACCTACATTATTCTACGGTAGGATGAATGAAGCCATCAATGCTGCATGGATTAACCCATGGAACCTTCATATGAATTTGCACTTTCCCCGAACTGCTCTTAGTGTGGAAGATCTACAAGCTACTGAGATCAGATGCTTATCTTCTTGTCATTTGCTTAACAAGTGTAGATCTGCGGCAGAATGATGTTTGGGTACCCCTATACACAGCCTTTGGGATGCTATAGTTTCCTTATGGTGCCGCTTAAAGAGATCTCAATGATCGTAGGGCAGATCTGTACCTGAAAGAGTTGGTAATGCATAAGCTTTTTAGAATGATAATTACGCCCATTAGGTTCTTTGGTTGTAGTGCAGCTTCCTTCTATTGCCTTCTCTTTTTGCCTCCATGTCTGTTATGTCCTAATGCTGGTGAGTCTCTTTATTTTCCCATTCCGATGGCGGCGCACTTATTCTAATGGCGGTGCACTTATTTATTAGCTTGGCTTTGATGTTGGACTGCATTTATATTCCATCTTTTAATATATAAGTTGGGATGTTGCATTAATATAAACCATTTTGCCATAGTTTATTATCCTTGTGCATTCATATGCATGTAAGCACATCACTATTTGTATTTAGCCTTTCAAGGGGATGTAATGTACTCTTACATCGTTAACACAATTTTTGGTTTGACAACATAGTACGTTTTTGTTATTGTCACTTCTACATTGTATTACGGTTCTTTTTATTTGACCGCATACCTGGCAGCCATTTCTAGGTATAGTGCTAAGGCTGTTCTTAAACATTGGATGTGGTATTCTATTGATTTTGTATGATTCTTTGCTTTATCTTCTTATAGCCAAACTTTATTGTTATTTTAGCTTCTTTGATTTTGGTGCTTGTGTCATCTCGCCTTTAATGCGGTTCAGAAAATACGCGTGTAATAGTAGGAAAGGGTTATGACTTAAAAGATATTTAAATGGAATGATGCATAAATATAATTTGATAGAAATAAAAAAATTGAAAGGAGAAAAGTTAGAGAACCAGAAGAAAGGTAAAAAATTGTTTACTTGGTATAGGTGTGGTAATGGCGATCTAAGTGCATGAGAGATAAAAAAGAGAAAAAGAGATAAACTAATGTATATTAATATTATTCTAAAATGATCAAATCTTAAACAAGATCAGTATATGCACACCCCTAGTATGTTTAGACGAAAACATAAAACTAACTTTTGGGATTCTTCGAATGAAATTATGCATTTACTGCTAATACACACAAAATAATTATAGAAGAAGACATTAATGTCCATGTATGGGTGAACAGTAGAGAAAACACAAGGTTCCATGGAGGATTGGAATTCCAAATGTGAAATGAGGAAGAAGGATTGCTTTTGATGTTTGCTCGGTCGTGTGATCTAGTTACAAATGAATATGGTTTTCAAAAAAATAGAAGATTGTTCAAACATACAAAAGTGAATCAACAAAAACACAGTTTGAGTATTGTTCATACATAAGAACATGTTTTGCATTATGTAAAAATTGCAAGGTATTACTTCAATAAAGCCTAACTAGCAAGCACCAAGTTTTAATATTGGCCAAAACAATTAAGGGCTTGAATTTGGAAAATATGAGTAAAGGATGAAAAACATTAAATGAAAAGGATTAAAAGATAAATGTATATCAAATTTTATTATATATGGATAAAGAGAAGAATTGGAATGATGACATAAATAAGTTATGGGCAAGCACCATACATCATATAAGTGAAAGTACTAAAAAATATTTGGAGAAAAGAATGGGGAAATTTTATTTAAAATGTCTTAAGTTTCGACGAGATGACATAGCCTCTACATTTCTCCCCTATATCCTCTTCCCCCGGCATACATATATGAGTTGACACACATTTCGTAATAGAAGAGATCTTCAAAGTTGCATTTCTAGCAACTCAAATTTATGCACTGTTTTTCCAAGTTATTAACCAAGCTATTTTATCTCTTATATCCTCCATTTCCTTCAACATGCCAGACGATCCAAATAACATCCCCCTTGATTCACATCCCAATCGAGTATTTTGAGAGTAATGTTGTTTCTTATCTATTACTCCCTTGATCCACAAGAGTACTTCGAGAGCAATAATTTCTTGGATACATGGCCTAGTTTGTAATCTTCAACTTTAATACCATATTAAGTTTCCTCGAGATGATACAACCCCCACATCTCTCCCACATCTCCTCAAGTTTGGGGCATATACATATGATTGGTATGAAATATGTAATAAAGGAGATCTCTAATGTTACACATTTACAAATTCATGTTTATACATCACATTTCCAAGAACTATTCTATCTTCAACCACCTCCATTTCCTTCAACATGCGAGAAACCTAAATAAAAGGATAAATATAGTTAAAAACTTATTATATAAAATATCGGTAGGTGGGAAAATGCTAAAAAGGGGGAAAGAAGTGCTACTGCCAATTTTTAAAGATAAGGAAGATGAGCTAAAATACGGTAACTATAGAAAGATGAAACTAATAAGCCACATAATGAAACAATGAAAAATGAGGTTAAAACAAAGTTAAAGAACTCAATCTTCGATATATGATTACTATTTAGGTTTCATACTTGCTAGGTTGATGGTAGAAGTTATACATTTAGTGAGATGATTAATAGAGCAATTTAGGAATAACTAAAAGATTTGCATATGGTATTCATTGATAGTAGAAATCACCTCCAAACTTCTATAGAATATTTGGAATATTATATTCTATTTTTAGAAATTTTCTCATTATTTACAAAAAATTCTAAAAGCGCAGTAAAAATGTAAAATAATACAAAATACCGAAGGCTAAAAATTACAGGACTTTCCACAACATTTATCTGAAGTTTTGTGTTTGGAATATTGGTATAGAAAGTTGTAGAAAGTAATCAAAACTCCCATAGAAAGTAATGAAAATTTCTATGGAATAGTGCTAAAATTTCACACTTGGAATTCATACAAAGGTTATATTTTATGAAAAGTCCCTTTGTTTGTCATCACCCCTCTTTAAATTTTTTATCTTTGCGAAGGATTCTGGCTACTTTAATGACATCCTATCATCATCATATAAACCCCAAACATCTCCATTGATACAACAACATTAATTTGATCAAATCTATTGATTTTCAGTTAAATTTCTCTCTAACTATTATTTTTCTAAAAATCCAACCACCAAATTGGTTGTTTTCAATTAAATCTTTTATAATTAATCTAATATTAATCCTAGACTATATACATCCACTTAAATATCATTTGTTAGGATTATAAGTGTTGCTATACTACAATGTGACAAGTTAGTTAATTGAGACACAAAATATTATTAAAAAGTTTGCATTTCACTTTCTTGTAAAATTGTAAAAAGTCATAAGATTGAAATTCTATTGTGAAGCCATTAGGCAGTTCGTGCTGAAGTCCTATTTGGCTGTTCAAACAGAGTTTGTAACATTACTTATGCCTTTGGGTTAAGCGAGGATCATTAGTGAAATTCCAGAAAGGAACTTAGGGATTTGAGATAAAAAATTGACTGAATGATCTTATAGTTAATGCGATTTTACAGAAGTATAAGAGCCTAGTATTCTATCGATCATAACATCATAGAATAATGACAAACAAGAGAAGAAGATCCATTCAAATCAAAACCAGCAAAATGAAATGAAATTCATGCTATACGGCAACTTTTGATGGAAGATAGCTACACGAAAATCAATTAGGTACAAACTGCTTATGATTAGTTATGCGAGTTTTTGGTGATTAAATTTGAAAATTTTAAAAATCTTATGAAGTTCCATAAATAAAATGAAGAAAATTTATATAATTATGAGCTTAAAATTGATATGTTGAAAATTGAAACAAACTTTAGAAAATAAAAAAAACTCTTTAAAATTTTCTCTAAATAATTCTATTTTTAAATTGGATCATTGAAAATTTAAACAGTTCTATAGAAATAGAAAATGTACAATTTTCAAAGAAGTTTAATGATTTAAAATTCCAAAATATTACTTATAGAATTATTTAAATAACATTATTTCTCAAATATCTTCTCTTAAATAAGAGACGGAGCTTTAAATAAATAGCATTAATTAATGAATTGGGATCTTTTTCAGAAATAAAAATAAAGTTTTATGATTATAGATTTAAATTTGGTAAACTGAACGCAAAAATCACATATTTTAATAAATGGAAAGATACTTTAGCTTCTACAATATCAAGTTTAAAGACCCATAACAATAAAAATAGTTTGGTATACTAAGGATTAAAATAAAAATAATACTAGATATGCATTCTCATATTAAAAATATTAGACTTACCTTCAAAAATCTAGGATGTTCTAAACCGCTTATTGTCATAATAGTACTACTGGACCAGGTGCACTGACAACTGGGTAAAAAGAGGAAAGAAAAAAAAATCCTTTTATTAATTTTGCACTAGAACTTTATTTTGTGTCTACATAATCAATTTATTTGCATTTATTTAGTGTATATTTGATAAAAGAAGAGTTTATTATTTGAATTTAATATTGTTTCATATTGTTCTAATATTTTATTTATTAAAAATATTTTGTAATTTAAATTTTATTTTAAATTAATTTAACTTTATCTTAGGATTTAATTAGTTTTACTTCATTTAATGGAGATTCACACACAATATAAAATCATCATATGGCATAAACTAATGTAATACATTTATGGAATTAATAGTATAAAGCATTTATATATTCATTCGAAATTATGGTGATGTCATATAAAATGATCATACAATATCAATATATAACATAATATCCCTTGACTATATTTTTGCATGTTTATAGAGAGGGGTGTGTTTGTGTATGTTTGTGTGTGTATATAATTCATATTCGGCCATATTAAAAAAACCGCAAAATAAATTATTTTTTAAGGTAAAACCTTTGGCATAAAGTTTTAAACAAATACAATATATTAAAAATATTAATTTTTTCATTAAATTTTAAATATTTGAATTTATATTATTTATTTTCGCCTGAAATATATGTATTTTTTTGGGTATATATGTTTATTGATATATTTTTTAGAAACATAACTAATAGATGTAAATCCACATAATAGTATATATGTATGTGTTTACTAAAAAAATGAAAAATAACAATGGTCGAAAGGATTTTTAAAAAATAGCAAATCACACACAAAGAAACACACACACATCTCCCTCTGTATGTGTGTGTTATTTAAGATTATATATTAAATATATATAGGTTATTTTTAGTCTTATCGAAATGGAAAAAATGGTTTATATATAATGTGTATGTATTTATAATTTAATTTAATTTCAATTTTTTTGTTTCAATGGTTGAAAGCATGCAAGGGGTATACGTAATAAAGGGAAAGCTATTATAAAAATAATATTTATCTTAGATCTATTAGTTTCATATATGTTGTGATTTTAGTTATTTCTTCTTGGACTATAATTCCTTTCTCCTTCAAGCTTGGTTTGCAAATCTTGGCTTTATGATTTAAAAAAGTTTAATAGGGACATGTTTGTTCTTTACTGTATCGAGTGGAAGAAGGTTGGGCTAATTATACCCACCTGATATAACAAATATCTCGCTTTTTAAATCTGGATTAGATTTAGGTCAAAGAGACCCACTCGAACCCCTATTTCCTTAAGTATAAGGTTGGCCCATCTTGGGGAATTAATCTCATGTGTTTATCCTAATTAACATCATATATTAACTAATTCAATATTTATTTCATTGTGTATATTTAATTAGATTGATATATAATAATTATAAAGTATTTTAATATATTAAGGCTCAAAAGAAATAGCTAAAGCTATGAAAATTTGTATTAATTTTAACTAATTCATAAATTACTTTAAATAAGTTGAATTTGAAAAACTGCTAACAATGGTATTGAGTGACTCCCTAATGTGAACTCAGTCCTTTGTAATTTAAATAATTTAAGTATTAATGCATGTAAGAACCTCACTAAAGTATAATATCGAGCATGAATTCAGTTGCCTATAGATCTTTTAGGTGAAATCTAACCTCTAATCTTTATTAAGCTACACCTTAAATACTGATATTTTATGCACCTTTTGCTTTCATCATCGTTATGTAACTGAGATATCTAAAGTTTGGTCAATAGTCAATAACTCCAATTGTATCCATAGTTATGTAGTGAACTTCAAAGCCATGGTTCAATCTGATAACATTTATCGATTAACCAATTCCCTCTAGGTAGAGATTTTAATATTAAGTTGACTACTTGTTACAGTAATACTAAACTTCCAAAACAAAGGAGCGTCTCTTAAATAGTGTTTCACTTTAAGTAGTTCAACATATACCTAGCTATGGTCATGGCACGAACACCAAGTCTTGTTGTTTACCAAAATCAAGGTGTAGCCTACATCCTTAAATTTCACAGTACTATCAGGTCTGAAGAATACTACACATTATTACATAAGATATTCTATTTTAATTAGTTCTATGAATCTATATAATACTCTTATTGAGTCATTCTATGATCGTTCGAAACAACCACAAGTATGTAATCATTTGATGTCCTAAACATTCATAATTAATTCACCGTCTATCATATGGAGAGCATACATATACTCGTCTCAATGGATGTATTGATATCCTTTTCTCGATATAACTTGATTAGGATAATTTAAGATTAAGTATTTTAATTATTTGATTCAAAATCATGGTTATAAACACATTTTTCGACTGTACTCGAATAGTACCTTAAGGATATTCTACCTATAGTTATTTAATGTATTATGATTGTTACTTTATATAACAATAATATAATACAAACAATATAAAACAAAATAAAAAGCATTCTTTATTTCGAACAAGATTCTAATAAAAGAGTTACATTTACATAACAATTTACATAATGGTCCCTAGGGCATACCCTTAACTCTGTCAATCTTCTACTTGTATTTGAGGATAATTAAGGAGCCTCATGCTCACATCCTCAGTCAATTTACCTAAACTAGACTATGAAAGGCCCTTAGTGAATTGATCTACGATGTTATCATATGTATCTACTTTCTCTACCACTATCTTTCTATCATGATACGTTTTCTTATCATATAGAATTTACAATGTGACTTGACTTCTTGTGTAATAAAGTATCTCAAGTTTAGTAGGAGCAATAATAAAGGTAGTGAATTTTAAAGACACAATCTTAAAAAAGCATAGAGATTGAGCAAGTATTTTGACAGAGGAACCAAACAGTTTGAATTCTATCAAAATGTGGTGGAAGCGTGTGCCTATAAGAAAGAAAATCGAATGTACTAGAACATTTCTTCTAAAGTAAGTAAATAACATGCTATTAATTGTTTAACGATGGAACCATTTTAAAATCAGCTAAAGTTTGGTTGCCTAATTCTCAATGAAGCATTTGAAATCGACATTCTTTATAATATGTGTAAGGAATGTTAGGAATGTTCTAATTGACATATATAGACACCATATTAAAATATTTAATGTGGAGCATATAAAATAGATTCCTTATGCATTGGCAATAGGAATCATCATTTATATTATGAATTAGATCAAAATTCGTTTCTGCACTTGGTGTAATGAGGGATATTAAATTTGAGTTAAAATCACTGAATGATAGCTAAGTGTATTCTGGAATATTTATGAAATACTAGATAATCTTTTATGGATACAACGAACTCCTTATGAAGGGTGTTCGGACTCGAACTTCATAATGACATCAATATAGTAAGTCAATCACAAAAATCATATTTAGCCTTTATAAAGGGGATTCAAGTTGGAAATGTTCCAAAAAAGGGGTTGTGGCATATTCAACTATAAAGGCTAGGTGCAAGTAATACCCCACGTTTTTACGCTAATTAATTCAAAAGGAATTAATTAATAAATAGAAAATAGTGAAAAATGTAAATTTTGCAAATGTTGGAATTGGGCCATGAAATTTGCACCATTGAATTCGTGACAATATTCTGATCAAATTTCATATGCAAACATTTCTAATTGGAGTTCAAACGAAGATGTTAATAACGTTTGATGGAAATAATTTATATGTAATCAAGGAAGTAATTTGAAATAAATTAATAATGGATTACGTTGTTAAAGTAAATGGTTACTTAGCGTTTAAGAAAGTTAATTAGAGTATGAAATGATACTAATTGAATAAATAGGGAAACAAATGAAAGTAATATTATAAAAAGAGAAATAAATGAACTAAAATTAGCAAACACAATAAAATACACGACCTAGGTCGACGCGACCCATGCTAGGTTCACCGTGGATGGTCGACTATGCATGTTAGGCAGTCGACCCACCTTGTTTTTGGGCGACAGTAAACTCAGGCCTTAATGGCCCAGATTTAAAAGTGTGTAATCCGACGGTTAGCGCTGATTTGAATCTCCATAAATTAGAACCTAGGGCTTCACTTCTGAATCATTATTTTTCTAATGAGCGCGGAAGCTCTATCACTTTCTCCTCTCCTCTAAAATTTTTAAATACACAAAAATAGAGTAGATTGCACGTATACAATTCGGAGAAGAATAGAAAAGATAGATGATAGAAAATGGTTCAAATCAGATTGCTACATTAAAGGTAAACTTTTAGATCTGGTTTTAATTAATAAATATAAATCCAAATTACTTCTCCCTAATCCAATCTTTAATAGATCTGTATAAAATATTGTTTGTGGATCCACATAGGAAGTCAAAAAGTGGAGAATGTAGATAATAGGGCCAGATCTAGATTAAATCTTGAGATTTGGGAACGCTGAAGCAAAGCGAGTGAGAATATTATATATTTTTATATAATACCAAATTATATCATTGAAGCTATTCCATTATTATTGCGAAGTTAAAATTAAATTGCATGTTAATCTCCATTATATGAAATGATGTAATGTAATGTTGCCTATGAATTTTATTGTAAAAGTAATTTACATCTTTTGACGACTGATTACTTACATGGTTTTTACGACCGATTATTTACATGCTTTTCGACTAGTAATTACATGTTTTTCACTAGATTTTAGTTAACTTTAAAATAAAAAATTTGAAATTTCATTCTTTTTAATTGAAGTTAATCAATAATTTTATTTCAACATTTGGGACATTAATGATGTTTTATTTTATTGAAATGTGCATTTTTGCAAGTGAATTTCCATATATTATCAAGTCTAATTTCATAAAAGCGCGATGTATGAAATCACAAGAAATAAATATATATCTATAAAAGAAAGAGATGTACAAAATAGGGATGATTACCGTATTTTGTGTTGTTTATTTTAATAAATAAAAGGAGAATTCCTTATAGTTACAAACATCGTACAAATCATCACCTTTGGATAAGATATGGAAATATACTAGGTAACAATTAGTGGATAAAGATAAATTCTAATTTATTTAAATGTAGTCAATTCCAGGAGCGAAATATTAAGATAAGAATGACTTAAAACGGTTAATAAAATGGAAATTAATG
Source organism: Allium cepa (assembly GCA_030765085.1). Lineage (NCBI taxonomy): Eukaryota > Viridiplantae > Streptophyta > Magnoliopsida > Asparagales > Amaryllidaceae > Allium > Allium cepa. The sequence goes on along the minus strand of CM060939.1, from coordinate 391,116,003 downwards.
TAATAAGAAATGCGGAGTCATGGGCAAGAATATAATGAAATAGAAGATAAAAGGTAATGGAAACCAAAGTGAAATTGATGAAAAAGTAGGAACGTTGTGGATAACTAATAAATGAGAAACGGTAAATGAAATTGGTTAAAATGAAAGACAAACGCAAAATAAACGAAGACATGGGTCAAATATAAAGATGTAAAGGCTGTAGAGAAAATGCAAGAAGAATGAATATACATAAATATGAATCATGTATATGTAGCCTCGTATATGCGTTTAAGACGAATGAGGATGGTTATATTTAATAAATATAAACCACAAAAATTGAATGACACTGGAAAACATTAGAGTAGGTTCGAGTGCAAAATCACATTCAATTATAGGCCACTGTGGAAAGTATACTATTGCGTATAGAGAAGGGATACCCAAGTACACTATACGTAGCTCCATAGATGTAGGCAATTGGGAAGTCCACCTAAATAAGCCATTGGCAGTCTTTCTCCGTAAACGTAGGCCATTTGCATAGTCCATTAGTGGGAGCATTGCACAGTCAAAATAGGTCTGCTTTAAATTTGTTGGATGGGGGATTGCCTTGATTGCACTAGGCAATCTAAATGGACGATGGGTGAGGTCGGATGCTATGCAACACATTATGCGGGTACCAACCACTAAGGGTAGGGTTACATAGGTCCGAGGCCCACCATCGAGTCCCTTGCGGTCAATGGGAAGGATACATGTTATTTGGCATTTGACCTGGCTATATCCGAATTGACTGGACAATTTAGACTCGACTGCCATCAAGGTCATTAGCCTAGAGCGATGATTACAGGGTCTGAAAATCAAGCATAGATGATAATATGAAGCAGTAGCGAAGAAGAAGCATGAAAACTCACTACTCACCGAAGATGGACCAGGTACGATCTATATTCAATTCTATGGATCGTATCGATTCCACAGCTCAATTCAACGATGATCGATTGATATCTCAGATTCTACAAATCTATTACATATGAAATTTTGGCAATAAGATGTGGGGACCTTAGGAAACCTACCCTAAGGATCGCATCTCAAAAGGATGAAGAAAGAGGGATCCACCTTCTTCCGTCCATAGGGATCGGTTAGAATCAGGAGACACCTCACATTGCATCAAAGATCGAGCAATAACTCAAGTTCTACTCATCCAATTGATATGGACAAGCCTACTACAACATGTGGAACACCCACTAGGGATCACATTCCAATTGAAGGAAGTTGGAGGGATCAGCATAACTCCCTTTGGAGGGATCGGCATAAATCAGAATTCAAGCAACACTACTTCACGGAAAATACAATATCTCACAAACCGTATGTCAAAATTGCATCAAATTTAGGAAGAAAGTAGCCGACATCATGGGACACCCCTCATAGGGATCACAGCTCATTCGGACACACTAATACAGATCGGTACCGATCCCTATTATGGGCCCCGATGGGCCTTGAAATTTTTGGATAGCCTCGTCTTGGTCTCCTAAACCTTCTGCAGAAATTCAGTCTGATCCTTGCACTTTTCTCTTATAAATATAGCAGGCACGGTGTCAGAAAAGGGAATCTTCTTTCTACTCAAAAGGCTCTTCCATTTTTATTCTTCGTTCTTGTACTAATGGATCCTAGCCGATCTAAACATTTTTGTAATCATAATCAAGTGCAAGATTAATAAAAATATAAGGTGGACTTAAGCTAAGATTGCCAAACCACTATAAAATATGTGTGTTCGTTTATAATATTTTCTCTATTTTAATTTCATTCTACATTTGACCTTTGCTAGATTCTATTGGGTGTTGATGACAGTTTCTGGCTTCAACATTTTGGTGCTTTCCCTGAGAACTGGATTCTCAATTTGATTGGATCTGATTATCTACTTGTGGATTCCCATATTCGCGAGATAAATCCAGCATTCTACCAATAAACTTCCTGTTCTATTTAGATTTGAAGGAAATCTAAAGGAAGCTGATAGTCATGGTTAGAATAATTAAATCAACTTCCCAAGGAGCTGAAAGAAATAATGATGCTTGTGTTCTTGTTTGAAGTTGTTTATGTGTTCATATCCATTTGGTAGGGTTTGGATTCACTCATGTATGCAAGTTCTTGGGATTAAATTCTAAAGTTTTCACTCAAGTCAGCTAAATGACGATCCTTCTCTCAAGGCCAAAATGGCCGATCCCTTTTTCAAGGCCAAAATGGCCGATCCCTCTCTCAGGGCCGAAATGGCTGATCCTTCTTGGTGTCTAGCACCAATCCCTTCATGAGCCACCCCTAAATACATATACGTGCTCAATACTGATCCCTCCAAAGACATCAATACCAATCCCTCCGAAACATCTATACCGATCCTTTCAAGATATATGCATATGATCCCTCCAGTATATATACCGATCCCTCTATAAGGTGTGTATACTAATCCCTCTGCAAGGTATATATAATAAACTTTCTCCAAGCGATCCCTCTGCAAGGTCTATATACCGATCCCTATACCATTGATCCCTCCATATTGCTGATCCCTTCATACTCCTTATGACCAATCCCTCTCATAAAATATTCAATATCGATCGCTAAGGGATCCCACATGTCATGACCACTGGTTTAACCACTTTTGATCCCTATGTCGCGTTCGTCCATAGCCGAAACCTTGTTTAACCGATCCCCATTCCCAAAAAATTTGGATCGGGCATAATCCATTTTTTTTTAAAAAAATTTATGGATCGGGCACCCGAACCCGTGCCACATCGCAGTGCCCCCGCATTCTGGATTCGAAACTCAGCTTTAAGATGGTGAGTTCTATTTGCTTACCTTACATCCTGTGACTTACTGGGGCATAAGGGATCAAGCAGTAGCTGCTGAATTGCAGCCAAGGAATGGTGTAACGACCCTGGATTTTTGGCCCCGTTTATTTTAATATATATTTAATTTAATTAAATAAAAAGTAGCTTGATCGTCTTAAAATGAATATGATTAGGAAATACTGCTATTTATTTATATAAACTGTATTTTTAAAAAGGAGAGTAATTTGAAAATCTAAAATAAATCTCAATAATATTTACAATAAATTGTTCTTATATAATTCAATTGAAATAAAATTTATCTTATATGATTGAATTACAATACTTTGTATTATTAACATGTGATTAATAAATATATTGATGTGAATGATAATGTTTAAATAAAATTAAAGTTTATCAATATAAAATATAAATATTAAATATAAGTAAAACTTAACAATATAATGTAAATATTGATAATCAAAATATAAAATACAAATATAAATAAGTAAGCAAGCAGATGAATATCATTTAAATATTGACAGCTAAAATACAAATACAAACCAATATAAGTAACTAACCACATGAATTTTTCAAGCTAGAACAAATATCTTTATATACAAAACTATTATCAATCTGTTAAGTGTATAAAGCTAAAAAAATAAAATAAAACACAAGTATAAAATAAAACAAGAACAAAGTATATCAGTAAAATAAAACCAAATGTAATATAAGACCAAACACAAATATATGCATATAAACTATTTCAACTAGAAGAAATGGACAAAAATGTTTTCATGCTTACTATCTACATCTACATGACCAAAGTCAAACTGAAAATGTATGTTTCCAAAATAAAAATAACAAGACAAAATAAAGCTTCTCACACAAGCCATAAGTTAACTGCAAAGTGAAAAAGTTCATACAAATATCAGGGAACATTAATTATATGTTAACATAATTGAAGACATATTCATTAATGCTAAGTACACAATTTGTCATTTCAGGTTACAAAATAATCTTTCAGCCAAAATCTCAATATCTTTTCATATTGCAGTAATTTAATTCAAGTCATATAGGGTCAAACAAATAGAACTTGTCCAGTAAATACCTATGCTGTTCAAAGCCTTTCTATATATATATCCATCATATGAGCATGTTCGTTTATAAACTTAACTAAAACCTAAGAGCAAACCTGAAAAGAACAAAGGAAGATAAACATTTATTGCCTGCAACTCAAATATATTCAAACAGCAAAACAAGTTCATCCAAGCAGAGAAGTTGTTCAGGAAATTCTGCAGTTTCTTCGTCAACTTTGTTTTCTGTTTCAACAAAATTTAAGGTGAGTAAACAAATATTTTTTTTAAAAGTTTAAGTTAATTAAATAGTCATGATTCTTTAATTAATATAATTTGTATACGGTTTTATGTTTGAATATGAATTTGTATATATATATATATGTTATACTGCATATTTATATCCTCTGCTATGTGTTCTTGGTGGTTACAGTTACTTATTCTTGTTCAAAATTCAAGCTATTCTCATCAATATTGAAATCTGCAATTATTCTAACTCAGCAAAATGTTAAAACTAAATTAAGATTTGATTTTTAAAGCTAATTTTAAATATGTTGAAGGGAGTACTTCTCTGTAACATGTTATACAGGTAATTCACATATTACTTGATAAATTCGAATATCGTAAATTACTAATTCGAGTTTATATCTTGAATTAACACTAAAGCTATGATTTTTAAAATTTGTATGAAGATTTTTAACTCAGTATTTCCAAAGCAGTTTGCAATAGAACCAAAACTGCATTTTCTTAAATTTCTTGTTATTTGATCAATAAATAAAGTAGAAATTTGGGATGAAGCAAATTCAAACGTATGTGATTTCATAAAAATCACCTGAAAATATTTATATCGCTTGAGATTTGGATACGAGATCAATCTAGGGCTCGAGTCCTTGTTTTTATCTATGACTGTATAGTGTCGAATTCACCACCTTCACGCAATCGAATGGCTTGTGCTTCTGTGGGATGATGGTTTATCGTGATGACGACGTATGGGTGAAATCTTGGGCGCTGCAGGTGGATGGAGAGGCGGTGGCAAGGCGATAACCCAATGCGTTGTTACAGTTTTTTTCGAGTAGAGGCTCTTTTTTTGAATTCGGGCTTTTTAAGGTAATTTGAATCTTGATTACAATCCTAGGGTCGTTTTGTGACCTGTTGAAGTTTTTGTGGTTCGCCGGAGAAGGGAGATGCCGCCGTGCACGAGTACGGCGGCGGTGATACGCTACTCTGACACAATGATGTCGTTCGCGCATCGTACGAGGGAGATGGACGAACGCTTCGGGTCGTGCTCGCGTTGTTGTGGGTTTTACTTCGAGCTTTTTCGTTCGAGTGCGTGTGAATTTCGGATGTTGATTTAAGATATTAATTCGCTTACTGAAAGAAAAAATAAAGGAAGAAGAAGAAGGGGTTCAGGGGAAGGGCTCGGGTGAATTGGATGGGTAACTCGAAGCGTTGCACGAGTTTTCCAGGGTAGTGCTCGGGTTTTATTTGCTGTTACAACGAACAAAAGTTAAAGTGAATATAAGTTAGTCAAATTTTGTTTTCAACAGTTTTAACACTATAAACTAATTAAGGTTTAAACATTTGAGGTAAAACATATTACAAGTTTTTTTTATACTATAGTTTAATAAAGTTTTAACCGTTGAGATAGGGTTGTAATATAAGTTTTCATTTTAGTTAAGGCCTTAATAATGTTTCCAACACTTAATCATTTTCAAGTAATTAATTTAAGTAAAAATAAATTTAATTTACATTTAAAGTTGGAAGTTAAAAATCAATTGAGTTTCAAAATTTAAGAACTTTAAAGTGTTAATTAAATTGAATGGTAATTAATTAATTATCTTAGAAAACAATTTAGAATAATTACTTTTTAGTTGTAATTAGCGAGGGATCAATCGATGTTTAAGTAATAAATGAAATTGCAATTAACTACTTAAGTTAATTTAAAAATGGTTAATAGTCAATTAATTAAGTAACTTAACTACTTATTAATAAATGATTAATTAGGAACTTAGCAGTAAATAAATAGGTAATTAAGTTTTATTTATTAATAATTAAGGTTATTAATTAATGGTTAATTAAAGTTAAACAAATCGATTAAGAAGCAACTAATTAAATGGTGTGGGATAAAATAAGTAATTAATGAAATAATTAAGATTTAATAGTTAGTTTAGAAATATTAATTAATTAAATAATTGGAAATGGAATAAGTAAGTAATTGATAATTAATATCAATTAAACATGTTTAAGAGATAAATTCTCAAGAAATTGATTTTTAAATTAAATCAATTACAATGAGAATTTAAAGGTGATTGCTTATGGATTGTTGTGTAGAATATCTGATCGTGATATTTGTTTGATGATATTCTATGATGTTCTGTGATATGTTGTGTTATATCTATGATGCTTGTATATGTTTTATCTGGGATAAATGCTATGTTAATTCAATTGTTGAATTTAAATTATTCAAACTATTTAAGTTAATTAGACAACTTGGCCTTTAAAATGGCATTTGGATTTCGATGAGACCGGGATCGGGTATCCAATTGATATTCCGAAAACCACATCGATCCAATTTAAACGTTAGGTCGTGAATTCTGAAATGAAGATCGAAATGGTGTTTTCAGAATGCAAGGGTTATCGTCGTTGACTCTGAGGGTGATTCCAAAATGAGCGTGACGAGATAATGCCTTCGGTTTCATTCGAACCCGGAATGAACTTGTATGGACTGAATGCTTTCAGCACATCGTCAGGCGGACGATGAGCATTCTAACTGTAAAGGTAATCGCAGCCTCAAACCTCATCAACCGGGAATGGCTAAAACATGGGAGATGCAGCAAGGTCAGGTGGGTCATGCCCAAGCAGGACAAGATATTCCCCTGTCTAGATTTCCCTTTTTATTTCGGCTGTGTGGGCGGTTGCTAGCTATAACCGCGGGGTTTATCTTCTTCGGGACTGTTTAGTAAGGAATGTTTCCGGCCTTGTGTTGTAGGGGGCCGGGAGTGATCCTCGGTACGGTGATCTAGGCCCCGTACCATGACGGGCGGTACCCAAGTTGCCCTGCCATTGTTGGAAATTCATTTTCCCTATGAGACCCTACAGTTTTGATTTGTATTACCCACTTTTGTGGCTAGTAGCTGGAATTTAATAGATGTAACAATTTCGGCTATTTTCTATTTACTTGAAAACCCTAGAAACTATTATAATATCACTGGATTTCCTATGAAATGTTTTGGTTAGCGTAAGGTAAAAACTTACCCGTATTTATTTGTGGGGAGTCTTACGTGATACCTTTATTTTCAAATGTTTTTTAAAGTTAAACAACTTTAAACTGTTTACTCATACCAGACCCATGTCTGACCCGGAGTTTATATTTGTTTTTCATAAACTCTTGGGTACTCAAATTTTTATGAGTAGTCAAGTGATAGGTTTTGGACTTTGATTTCTGGAGGAGCTTGGAGCAGGAGTTTCCAGACGTATGTAGCTATCTATCTAGTTCCGCTGAGTTAGTTGATGTTTACTGTATCTCTGATGTATATAGTGGTCGATGTATGTATAACTGTCATGTGTATTGATATTCTATAACTCTGATATATGTAAAACTATGTAATAGTTATGTGATATATTATATTTTGTTCCGTTCCGTTGTGAGATTTTGATATTGTTGTTCTTTCTTTTCTTTTCTTTTCTATTTCTATCCCTTTCTTTCTTAATGATGATACGTCTTTCTGGTAGTAGAAGGGCGGGTCATCACAGTTGATATCAGAGCCAGGTTGGTAATAACCTTGGCTCTGGTAGGAATTACTCATAGAATAGAGTTTGTAGAACTCTAAAATGAGTTTGAGTGTATTAATAGATATGAGCACGTATTTGTTAGTGAATATAAAATTGTTTATATATTGTGTTGATTTATCTGTTGAGTGTTTATGGATTCTGGTCGATGTGTGGGATGCCATTTCATCGATAGGGATTTCTAAAACTCTTAAACAAGGTAGACCGACACAGTATTATTTTTAAAGTAGGGTAAATGAAATAATTTTACCCAAAATTATATTTTGTCATAAAAGAAATATTTTTCTGAAATTATATATATTTGGATGTTTGGTTGTTAATACTATAGTTGAATAAAAATAAAAATTTAAAATGGTTTATAACCAAATAAAATTGTCTAAGTATGGTTTAAATAAAAAGGAATATAACTAAAATTTGATTAAACTAGAATTTAAGTCCCGGAAATTTGAAAGGTTCTTAAATAAATTTAAACAAAAGGATTTGGAATTTAAAAATCTTGGGAATGTTTGAAATGTTTTCCAAAGATTTGAAGGCAGTGATGGAGTATTGTTTCGGAAAATATTGTTGAATGGAAATTGTGAAAGTAAGGAAGCACTGAACTCACTTCAGTCGCTGGAAAATAATCCTGATGATGATGGCCACATCATCAGTATTCATTTTCGAGTTTCTAAAGTGATGGATTGCTACCAGGATAGTTGGCCATGATATTGTTTGGGCTTGTTGGGTATACAAGTCATTTTAAAAATTTCAAAAGGGAAAATTTGTTTTGGTGAAAACAAGTGTTTGGAATTTGGAAATTTGATTTGATTTACCAAGTGGGTATGTGTAGTCATCATTTCAAAATGGTTTTGGAAATGAAAACCGGGCAATTGAATTCTAAGAAATTCTATTTAAATAATGTGAAAAGTTTAAGTGAATCAACTATTGAACTTATAAAGTAAAGTTGAGATTAATAAGAAGAAATTGAGAATTTTGATCCAAGAATTAAAATTTAACATAAGTAAATGAAAGTGAAGAGAATATATTTGAAAGTACCCTGAGATGAGTTAAATAAAATTGAAATTGAACTAAATTGGAAGGTAAAATGATTGTAATGGTGAAATGAAAATTTATACATTAAGATAGTAAGTGTTATATATATATATATATAATCTGAAATTGTGATTATAAGATGAAATGACTCAAATGAGCAATATAAGCTTTTAAGTAAATAAATATGTTTGGAACTCATATAGTGAGTAATAAAATTTAAAAGAATGGTAAGTAGCTAAATTTAACTAAAGTTGAGTTGGAATAAAACTGAATGTAAATGAATTCAATCGAGTTACAAATAATATTGAATGGAATGAAATTCTTAAGTAAATAAGTATGTAATGAATTAAATTAAAATAGAATTGGTGTGAGTTGTAAACAAATCTAACTCAAGCATAAATTGAATGACCTTATTATAAATAAATTTGACAATGAATTGTTAATGTAAATTAAAATTTAAGAATGGATAAAAAATAAACTAATCGAATAAATTAGTAAATAGTTGGGATTTGATTAAAGGAGAATCAAATCAAAGATTTAAATGGAAATTGGTGGAATAGAATAAACTTAAGTTATTGGGTGGAACAGTTTGAAGAAAATAAATAACATTGGTAAATTGTGAGATGGTTAATTTAAAATATGGATTGTTAAGTTTAATAAAATGGTTTGGAATCAAACTTTTTGAAAGGAAAGAAAATGCAATGAAAAATTTGTGAATAAATTAAATTGAGATGGAATCAATTTAAAATTGTTATAGAGCTTAAGTAATTATTTATTCGCAATAATAATGTCAAATTGCATAAGAAAATAGGTTGTTTGAAGTAAATGAGATTAGATAAAATTTTATGAATTATTAGAAGCAAAATAGGATGATTTTGAAATCAATTGAAATAAATTAGTGGATAAAAATAATGAATTAAATATAAGCGAGTAAGTTGTAAATCACTTAAACTAAAGGGAATGGTTTGAGAATTGGTTGGAAGTAATTGTAATAAGTGTTGAAACCTTACATATGTGCTTATGAAAATATGTAATGCTATATAAGCGTAATGCTATAAACTTCTTATATATTATATCTCTTGTCAAATTGAAAAGTCTCCTTGTACGGATATTTTCAAAAAAAAATTTGGGAGTTAGATTAAAAACTTTAGGAACAAACCGATTTCAAATTGGAGATTGAAATAAACTAGTGGATGAAACTAATTTTAAAAAATATATGATAGAAATCAGTTATAAATGGAAGATAGTCAATAAATTTCAATATTCAAAGTTGAAGATAAATTGAAATTCACAGGGAATTGGAAATTCAGATTCAAATAAGAGGATATAAAGGCTAAAGTGGTAGAGGAATAATATAAGAGTATATATAATGCTTATATTAAACTTAAGAAAGGAGTGGTGAAATTCTTAAGTAAATTTGATACTGAGAAAATTATTTCAAGTGGATAGAAATCAGAATAATGTGAATAAAAGAAAATTGATATAGTTGATAATCAATGGATATAAATACGTAGGATGAACATATATTATTTTATTCGCATAACAATTTGATCCAGATTCGAGCACAGAATTTCGAAATAGTTATATCGATCCGAGTTGGGATTTTTCACTCGATTTTTGACGACGAACCATGGATATGGATTTTGATTGATTCTGGAAATCCTCTATCATAGTTATGACTATGCAAGGAGAATGGCAGTTTTTGATCAAGGAACCGGATCTGAGTCCGTACTAGGAAGTCGGGTGGACGATACTAGTTCGGAAGAGAAATTGTGTGATCGAGTGAGCGATCAAATTTGATATTACGTACGAATAGTATATGTACATCGTACGGGATTGATTGAATAGAAATTGAAATTCTGTAAAGAAGTCAATAAAATTTGGAAAGAGTTAATACTGTAGATTTCAGAATTGAATTGCCAGAACTGGTGTCTGGAATTTATTGTGTATTCCATATATCTCATCTAAGGAAATTTGTTCATGATCCATCATTTTTTGTAAAACCGGTAGTTTAGGGATTTGGAAGTCGAATCAAATTTGACTGTGGTCAGGAATCCGGTTCGGATTGTTGATCATCGAGAGACAACTCTGGATAATTTTAGGAAAGCTTATTCGGATTCGTATTCAGATAGTTAGTGATGTTTGTTAGGATAATCTGTTTGATTGTTAGCTACTGTTTGAATGATTGGCATAATAGCTTTTAAAATTATCTTTGTTTTAAATTTCGGGGACGAAATTCTTTTAAGTGGGGAGGAATGTAACGACCCTGGATTTTTGGCCCCGTTTATTTTAATACATATTTAATTTAATTAAACAAAAAGTAGCTTAATCATCTTAAAATGAATATGATTTGGAAATACTACCATTTATTTATATAAACTGTATTTTTAAAAAGGAGAGTAATTTGAAAATTTAAAATAAATCTCAATAATATTTACAATAAATTGTTCTTATATAATTCAATTGAAATAAAATTTATCTTATATGATTGAATTACAATACTTTGTCTTATTAACATGTGATTAATAAATATATTGATGTGAATGATAATGTTTAAATAAAATTAAAGTTTATCAATATAAAATATAAATATTAAATATAAGTAAAACTTAAGAATATAATGTAAATATTGATAATCAAAATATAAAATACAAATATAAATAAGTAAGCAAGTAGATGAATATCATTTAAATATTGATAGCTAAAATACGAATACAAACCAATATAAGTAACTAACCACATGAATTTTTCAAGCTAGAACAAATATCTTTATATACAAAACTATTGTCAATCTGTTAAGTGTATAAAGCTAAAAAAATAAAATAAAACACAAGTATAAAATAAAACAAGAACAAAGTATATCAGTAAAATAAAACCAAATGTAATATAAGACCAAACAAAAACATATGCATATAAACTATTTCAACTAGAAGAAATGAACAAAAATGTTTTCATGCAAAATATCTACATCTACATGACCAAAGTCAAACGTAAAATGTATGTTTCCAAAATAAAAATAACAAGACAAAATAAAGCTTCTCACACAAGCCATAAGTTAACTGCAAAGTGAACAAGTTCATACAAATATCAGGGAACATTAATTATATGTTAACATAATTGAAGACATATTCATTAATGCTAAGTACACAATTTGTCATTTCAGGTTACAAAATAATCTTTCAGCCAAAATCTCAATACCTTTTCATATTGCAGTAATTTAATTCAAGTCATATAGGGTCAAACAAATAGAACTTGCCCAGTAAATACCTATGCTGTTCAAAGCCTTTCTATACATATATCCATCATATGAGCATGTTCGTTTATAAACTTAACTAAAACCTAAGAGCAAACCTGAAAAGAACAAAGGAAGATAAACATTTATTGCCTGCAACTCAAATATATTCAAACAGCAAAACAAGTTCATCCAAGTAGAGAAGTTGTTCAGGATATTCTGCAGTTTCTTCATCAACTTTGATTTCTGTTTCAACAAAATTTAAGGTGAGTAAACAAAGATTTTTTTTTTAAAAGTTTAAGTTAATTAAATAGTCATGATTCTTTAACTAATATAATTTGTATATGGTTTTATGTTTGAATATGAATCTGTATATATATATGTTATACTGCATATTTATCTCCTCTGATATGTGTTCTTGGTGGTTACAGTTACTTATTCTTGTTCAAAATTCAAGCTATTCTCATCAATATTGAAATCTGCAATTATTTTAACTCAACAAAATGTTAAAACTAAATTAAGGTTTGATTTTTAAAGCTAATTTTAAATATGTTGAAGGGAGTACTTCTCTGTAACATGTTATACAGGTAATTCACATATTACTTGATAAATTCGAATGTCGTAAATTACTAATTCGAGTTTATATCTTGAATTAACACTAAAAGCTATGATTTTTAAAATTTGTATGAAGATTTTTAACTCAGTATTTCCAAAGCGGTTTGCAATTGAACCAAAACTGCATTTTCTTAAATTTCTTGTTATTTGATCAATAAATAAACTTGAAATTTGGGATGAAGCAAATTCAAACGTATGTGATTTCATAAAAATCACCAGAAATTTTTTATATCGCTTGAGATTTGGATAGAGATCAATCTAGGGCTCGAGTCTTTGTTTTTATCTATGACTGTATAGTGTCGAATTCACCACCTTCACGCGATCGAGTGGCTTGTGCTTCTGTGGGATGATGGTTTATCGTGATGACGACGTATGGATGAAATCTTGGGCGCTGCAGGTGGATGGAGAGGCGGTGGCAAGGCGATAACCCAATGCGTTGTTACAGTTTTTTTCGAGTAGAGGCTCTTTTTTTGAATTCGGGCTTTTTAAGGTAATTTGAATCTTGATTACAAGCCTAGGGTCGTTTTGTGACTTGTTGAAGTTTTTGTGGTTCGCCGGAGAACGGAGATGCCGTCGTGCACGTGTACGGCGGCGGTGATACGCTACTCAGACACAATGATGTGGGTCGCGCATCGTACGAGGAAGATGGACGAACGCTTCGGGTCGTGCTCGTGTGGTTGTGGGTTTTTCTTGAGCTTTTTCGTTCGAGTGCGTGTGAATTTCTGATGTTGATTTAAGATATTAATTGGCTTACTGAAAGAAAAAAATAAAGGAAGAAGAAGAAGGGGTTCAGGGGAAGGGCTCGGGTGAATTGGATGGGTAACTCGAAGCGTTACACGAGTTTTCCAGGGTAGTGCTCGGGTTTTATTTGCTGTTACAACGAACAAAAGTTAAAGTGAATATAAGTTAGCCAAATTTTGTTTTCAACAGTTTTAACACTATAAACTAATTAAGGTTTAAACATTTGAGGTAAAACTTAGTACAAGTTTTTTTTATACTATAGTTTAACAAAGTTTTAACGGTTGAGATAGGGTTGTAATATAAGTTTTCATTTTAGTTAAGACCTTAATAATTTTTCCAACACTTAATCATTTTCAAGTAATTAATTTAAGTAAAAATAAATTTAATTTACATTTAAAGTTGGAAGTTAAAAATCAATTGAGTTTCAAAATTTAAGAACTTTAAAGTGTTAATTAAATTGAATGGTAATTAATTAATTATCTTAGAAAACAATTTAGAATAATTACTTTTTAATTGTAATTAGCGAGGGATCATTCGATGTTTGAGTAATAAATGAAATTGCAATTAACTACTTAAGTTAATTTAAAAATGGTTAATAGTCAATTAATTAAGTAACTTAACTACTTATTAATAAATGATTAATTAGGAACTTAGCAGTAAATAAATAAGTAATTAAGTTTTATTTATTAATAATTAAGGTTATTAATTAATGGTTAATTAAAGTTAAACAAATCGATTAAGAAGCAATTAATTAAATGGTGTGGGATAAAATAAGTAATTAATGAAATAATTAAGATTTAATAGTTGATTTAGAAACGATTAATTAATTAAATAATTGGAAATGGAATAAGTAAGTAATTGATAATTAATAATCAATTAAACATGTTTAAGAGATAAATTCTCAAAAAATTGATTTTTAAATTAAATCAATTACAATGAGAATTTAAAGGTGATTGCTTATGGATTGTTGTGTAGAATATCTGATTGTGATATTTATTTGATGATATTCTGTGATGCTCTGTGATATGTTGTGTTATATCTATGATGCTTGTATATGTTTTATCTGGGATAAATGCTATGTTAATTCAATTGTTGAATTTAAATTATTCAAACTATTTAAGTTAATTAGACAACTTGGCCTTTAAAATGGCGTTTGGATTTCGATGAGATCGGAATCGGGTATCCAATTGATATTCCGAAAACCACATCGATCCAATTTAAATGTTAGGTCGTGAATTCTGAAATGAAGATCGAAATGGTGTTTTCAGAATGCAAGGGTTATCGTCGTTGACTCTGAGGGTGATTCCAAAATGAGTGTGACGAGATACTGCCTTCGGTTTCGTTCGAACCCGGAACGAACTTGCATGGACTGAATGCTTTCAGCACATCGTCAGGCGGACGATGAGCATTCTAAGAGATTTATCCTGTAAAGGTAATCGCAGCCTCAAGCCTCATCAACCGGGAATGGCTAAAATAGGGGAGATGCAGCAAGGTTTGGTGGGTCATGCCCAAGCAGGACAAGATATTCCCCTGTCTAGATGTCCCTTTTTATTTCGGCTGTGTGGGTGGTTGCTAGCTACAACCGCGGGGTTTATCTTGTTCGGGACTGTTCAGTAAGGAATGGTTCCGGCCTTGTGTTGTAGGGGGTCGGGAGTGATCCTCGGTACGGTGATCTAGGCCCCGTATTGTGACGGGCGGTACCCCAGTAGCCCTGCCATCGTTGGAAATTCATTTTCCCTACGAGAACCTACGGTTTTGATTTGTATCACCCACTTTTGTGGCTAGTAGCTGGAATTTAATAGATGTAACAATTTCGGCTATTTTCTATTTACTTGAAAACCCTAGACACTATTATAATATCACTGGATTTCCTATGAAATGTTTTGGTTAGCGTAAGGTAAAAACTTACTCGTATTTATTTGTGGGGAGTCTTATGTGATACCTTTATTTTCAAATGTTTTTCAAAGTTAAACAACTTTAAACCGTTTACTCATACCAGACCCATGTCTGACCCGGAGTTTATATTTGTTTTTCATAAACTCTTGGGTACTCAAATTTTTATGAGTAGTCAAGTGATAAGTTTTGGACTTTGATTTCTGGAGGAGCTTGGAGCAGGAGTTTCCAGACGTATGTAGCTATCTATCTAGTTCCGCTAATTTAGTTGATGTGTACTATATCTCTGATGTATATAGTGGTCGATGTATGTATAACTGTCATGTGTATTGATATTCCATAACTCTGATATATGTAAAACTATGTAATAGTTATGTGATATATTATATTTTGTCCAGTTCCGCTATGAGATTCTGAAATTGTTTTTCTTTCTTTTCTTTCTTTTCTATTTCTATCCCTTTCTTTCTTAATGATGATACGTCTTTCTGGTAGTAGAAGGGCGGGTCGTCACAAATGGACAAGGAACTACAACTCAAACGATATACCCAAAGGATGGAGAACCAAGATGATATGACATGAACTGGGATCAGTTACAAGGTCAGGCTTTTAGGTTAGCTTACAACTGCTCTCAACTGACCAGCTTCCAAATGCCTAACATGCTAGCTATGATACAACGACTTGTGTGATGACTGCCCTACGCCACTTATTATGACATCTTAAAGTATAACCATCCATCATCAAAGTCGAACCTGAAGTATTTACCTATTCGACTTGAAGAAAACCCAGGAAGTTTTGGCCCAAGGTTATACTCAGGTAAAACCAAGATTTTCTCCAAGAAAACACCAGTATGACTCCAAACACCATTCGTTACCAACCTAGCACTTCAAATTCAGAGACTCCAAGCGAACCAGGGTTGACTCCAAGCAAATAGAAAATTTTCTAAGGCCGAACTCCAAGTAAATTATCACCAATCTGTCACATGTTGGACAATCATGCATACAACATCCACAAGAATTAAAAATAGTCGAACTTAAGAATAGACCAGACTAATGACGATGTGAGCATTTCCCCCAAGTTGAAGCCCATTCACTGATGCCATTCAATATGCAGAATATCCCAATAGATTCATTATGCGAACCATGTTGGAGTATTCTAGAAACACAAATCCTCAAGAGCATCTCATGAAATATAAATGGCACATGAATTCCGCCAGAGCGGCAAGCACAATTAAGTGTTGATTCTTTCCCTTATTCTTTGGGGGAGTAGTGATCGATCATGTGATTTATGCGATCATTGCCTATGTCCATCTCCTCATTTAATCGGTTGGCTAAGGATTTCACCAAGAAATTCAGAATAAACGCGACTCGCCCCAAGTATGTTATCTTATTATTAAACTTAGCCAAAGCGCCTGGTGAGCCGCTCAAAGACTTATGGTAGAGATTTAACAAGGCTGTCACTAAAGTGAGAAATCCCGACGAGAATATCATGCGAATGGCGTTGATAAGGGGAATTGACCTCGAGACACACTTTGGCGATTGGTTACCTGGAGAGCCTTATATGACCTTATGTTACAAAGTGAACCAGAACCTAAGCAATGAGGAGGTATAACGGACAAGGAGAAAGAATGATGTAGGTCCGTAAGTTGAAGAGAGTCAAAGCGGGGTAGCATTAAGGCCTTAAATGAGGACTCAGATTCTAGGAGATGACCCAGAATCCCAAAATCCAACACATATACTCCTTTGAACGATTCAATCAAGAACTTCTACTTGGAGACTCACGACTCAATGCAGTAATGGAAACCAACCTCGAGAGAGTCCACCGAAACCGAGAAGAAATCCGAGAAATGTTTTATATTTCAAGATACACACGGCCATAACACCATCGATTGTAGACACCTTCAAGATGTGATCAGAAAGTAGATTTGGAAAGAAAAGCTTCAATAATATGTGCAAGCCTCGCAGAATGGAGGGCAGAGAACATCGACACTTACCAATAATGACCTTTGATTATCAGTCATACCACCTATAGTTAACTTCTTGCTAAGGAAGGCTGGGGAAAAGTGGAATAGTGAGCATTCAACTCAGCTTCACTTATCAATAAGATTTATTTCATTTTCAATTATGTTGCAAACTATGACTAACTTGAACTAAACTACTTCCAAACAATGCAAGTGATAAAGTAATTAGATTTAGGTGCCAACCAACCTCCATGGACCATGATCGGATCTTTAGAGTGTCATCAAGACGAGTGTGATTCAACCGCTCATTAGCTACCATATGTCCCTGACCTGGGAAAGGACTCGAAATGGAAAGTAGGTGTGACTCGACCATCCACTTCCCATTCAGCGCTTCAATTCTTATAGAACATCTATTCCTCACTTATAGCCCGACAATGTCATAATCTAATACAAATTGGACACGACCGGCCATCCACTAATCAACCTCCACGATTGACTTGAATATGAAGAAATACTTGGAGTGGATGCAACCCAGCCATCCACTCCTAGCTGATGCTTGATGTTTGCCAAAGTATTTATGCCTCTCCTGAAGCTCAACACGACTAAGGTCTGACTAAATTGGACGTGATTTAACCGTCCACACATTAACTCCTGCCCTAGAAATAGGAAACAGTTCGAAAGATCGACTTAATATGGGCATGATTGATTGCTTACTCATTAACCGCCGCTCTCAAATCATAGACACGACTTTAGCTTAAGGTGGATGTGACTTGATCGTTCACCTGAAAACTCTCTCCCTCGACTTGTTGGGAGGAGTACTAAGCAAATTGGATGAGACCTAACCGTCCAACATAGGTATGGGTATGATATAGCCATCCATCACTTACTCCCTTCCTGGACTTCAACGGAGGAGCTACAATTACCAAGTAGACGTGAAGACCATCCATTTGTCAAGTTTTATCCCTGATGCTGGAGGCAAAATTCCATTCCATTGATGAACGTGGTTTGTCCGTTCATTCGACAACTCTTACGTCGACTTCGACAACTGGAAAATAAATCAAAAATTTTGTAGGACTGACCACCCATTGACTAACTCTGGTCCCTAGAGTGCCGACTGGAATATAAACATCAAAAAGATGGATGAAGTACGACTGTCCATAGACCAACTCTGGTCCTCAAAGCACGGACTGAAGTATAAACATCAAATGGGTATGACTGACCACCCATCGACCAACTCTAGTCCCTAAAGCATGGACTGAAGTATAAACATTAAATGGGTATGACTGACCGTTCATCGACCAACTCTGGTCCCTAGAGCACGGACCGGAGTATAAACATCAAATTGGTGTGACTGACCACTCATCAACCAACTCTGGTCCCCAAAGCGTGGAATGGAGTATAAACCTTAAATGGGTGTGACTATCCATCCATCGACCAACTCTAGTCCCCAGAGCACGAACTGGAGTATAAAAATCAAATGGTGTGACTGACCACCCATCGACCAACTTTGGTCTCCAGAGCGCGAACTAGAGTATAAACATTAAATGGGTGCGACTGACCACCCATCGACCAACTCTAGTCCCTAGAGCGTAGATTGGAGTGTATCAAATGGGTGTGACTGACCACCTATTATAAAACTTTGGTCCTTGGAGTGTGGACCAGAGTATAAACACAAAAAGATGGACGTGGTTCAACCATCTATTGATCAACTTTGGTCTTTTAGCGCAATCTGGAGTATAAATACCTAAAAAAGTGGATGCGGTTCGACCATCCGCTCCACAACTATTGCCCTTGACTTAGGGCAAACATGCGACCTTGTTTATGCTTGAGGTACATGGAACTATCCAAGCCTTATCCTGACATCGGTAAGCCTAAAATCCAAACCAAGATATGGATGTGGTTTGATCGTCCAACAAATAACTCTAGTCCCTCGGTGCGGATTGGAGTAAAAAAACAAATTCGGTGCAGTTCGACCACCCATTAACAAACTCTTATCTCTAGAGTGCAGAGTGAGTATATACAAATCGATGAGTGCGATTCGACCACTCAATATTCCATAAACTCCAGCTTGAACTCAATTGGAGGAGTATAAGCTCACTACGGATGGACTTCGACCATCCACGAACCAATTCTCCTAACCCAAGAATGGGAATGAGATTACAAACTACTACAAGCTGAGTATGACATCTTACTATAGCTTTGGCTGGGTAAGATTTACAACTTAAGGCAACAACTGCAAGGAGGCCTCAATACAAAACCAATCAGAATGACATTCAAAGTTACGGGTGACCGACTGTATCATACTATCGGATCGAGGGTCAATATCGATTTGCACCAAGCACAAATGGATGTGACCCGAATGTCCATCGAATAACTCCGATCACCAGAGCATGGATAAAAGAATAAACCATGAATGAGTGGGACTTGATCATTAATTCTCCAGTACCTCCTTTGATCCGTCAAGAGGAGTATGAAATCGGATGAGCGTAACCCAACTGCCCCTGAGCTAACTCTAACCCCAGATCTGGTAGGAGAATATGAATCAAAATGGACGCGATTGACCATCCAACTCCGAATGTGTGTAACGAGACCGTTCATTCATTGACTCTTACCATGATCCAACTAGAAGAGCAATATGAAACGGACGTTGCTCGACTGTCCACACATTAATCCTTGCCTTTGGTCCGTCAGGGAGCACCATTCACTGATTGGACATGACTTACCTTCCTACTTATCAACGTACACCCCAGACTTGGGGCATGAGCAAGAAATAAGATGAACGTGAACCGACCATTCATTGATCAAGTCTAAGTCTTTGGAGCTTAGGTGGGAGTACAAACATGACTATATGAGATTCGACCGTCCATGCAATACATTTATCAAACTGAGATCGAAGGTGGAATTGTGATCTTCCAAAGACTGACAGCGATAACTCAATACTGTGATTGATACCTAGTGTTTACAATGACTCAAGGTTACGACCAAAAGGATGCCTAGAGATAGAATCATCGAATCAATGCCCAAGCTCATGGGCAACTGATAATCACTCTAACCTAAATGAAGAGTAACGGATCAAGAGTTCTTAAATGGAAAGCACGTTACTCGAATATACAAGCAGATTCGAACTCAAAGCAAGAGCCGAATATGCGGTTGTGCGCTACACAAGGCTGAACCATACTTGACATATGATTCAACATGCTTCTAGGCATAATCTTCAACCATTTGCAGATAATTGCTCAAAGCATTTAGAGCCCTTCACTATCAGACTCAATAACTCATGACAAGACTCTGCGATTCAACCAGAGTATTCGTCATCATTGACCGACCCAATCTGATTTCACATTGATTGTTACCCGAAATAGTTACGTTTGAACTCAATGAATCCAAGGTTGCACCCACTGAGCTGACGATCGATATTATAGTTAGCCATGGCGACTCATCACGGGTACTAAAGATCGGATCACAGCTCAGTGCAACGATGATAAAGAAATTAACTGGGTTTCTCCGAATGAATGTTGATGTGTTTGCTTGGACCCATTCAAACAAGCATGTGATCCCATCGACTATCGTGAGTCATGCATTGAATATCGACCCGAGGCATGTCTCGGTGAGACAAAAGCAACGCGGCATAGATCTAGAGGGATTTGCTGCACTTAAAGAGGATGTGGATAAACTCAAAAATAATAGGTTTATCCGTGATGCCCTCTACCCGAAATAGGTATCCAATCCAGTTCTTATGTGAAAAGCTAATGGAAAGTAGCGAACATGCATCGACCACTCTTACCTGAACAAAGCATGCCCGAAAGATAGCTTTCCACCTTCGAGGATCGTCTAACTGGTAGACTCAACCATTGGATATAAACTTCTTTCATTTATGGATGTGTACTCCATATACAACCAGACCTTGATGCACATCCCCGACCATAAGCACATCAACTTCATTACTGATCTAGGGCTATATCATTATGTTGTGATGCCATTTGAACTAAATGATGTTGAAGCTACTTATTAGAGACTGGTCGACAGGATGTTCAAAGACTAGATAAGGCGATCGATGGAAGTATATGTGGATGATATGCTCGTGAAGTCATGATGATCAAAAGACACATCAATGACTTAGAGGAGATGTTCAATATTCTATGAAAATATGAAATGAAA
Source organism: Allium cepa (assembly GCA_030765085.1). Classification (NCBI taxonomy): domain Eukaryota; kingdom Viridiplantae; phylum Streptophyta; class Magnoliopsida; order Asparagales; family Amaryllidaceae; genus Allium; species Allium cepa. The sequence goes on along the minus strand of CM060939.1, from coordinate 391,094,724 downwards.
CTAAATCTCTTGAAATGCTCTTTCGGCATTGTGTCAGGGAAACTTCGGGGTTTCATCATCAACTCTAATGAAATCAAAGCATCTAGGTACCGAAGACGATTAAGCAGGTACAGAAATTAAATGAGAAGGTTTTAGCCCTAAGGTGCTTCATCTCTAGGGCCACCGACAAGAGTATTCCTTTCTTCTACTTGATCATGAGAAGGAAGAGGAACTTTAAATGGATGAAAGATTGCATAAACACATTTCAAGCATTGGTATATCACTTAGAGAGACCTCCTATCCAATCCAAGCCACTAGATCGTGAAGACATATACATCTATTTAGCAGTGTTGGTACATGTCGTAAGTGCCACAATGTTACGTGAAGGGAATCAGATCTAGTGGCCAGTATATTATGTTAGCAAGTGATTGAAAAATGCTAAGAGAAACTAATCATAGTCGAAAGAGCTCGCATACTACCTGTTGATTACATCACGAAAGCTTCGCCATTACTTCCAAGCTCGCCTCATCAATGTCTACACCAACCAACCATTACGATAGGTCCTACATCAACCTTAGATGTCCAGAAGGTTGCTCAAATGGAATATCGAGCTAAGTCAATTCAATATCACTTATCTCCCTAGGAGAGCTATCCAGGGACAGACATTAGCAAGTTCATCTATGAATTCACTACATCATATGATGATTCGAAGAGTGGTGGAGAATCGACCAATCGATGGAAAATGTACACGGATGGAGCATCCAATGATCGGTGTCCTAACGTTAGAGTTGTGTTAATGACTCCCGAGGAACGATTGATCTGCTACGTCCTAAAATTTGACTTCCCTATAACAAATAAAGAAGCTAAGTATGAAGCCTTGACCGCTAGGCTCAAACTTTCTAAAAAACTTGGAGTGGAAATTTTACATATCTTTTGTGATTCTTAGTTAGTAGTATGGCAACTAAGGGAAGGTTATTTCGCTAGGGGGCAGCGCCTTGCTCCTTATCTCAGCTGGGTCTAAGAGCTATTGATCGACTTTGAGTATTACAACGTTACATACATCCTCAGAGAACCAAATGAAAAATCCGAGTCACTGGCCAAGCTGGCCAGTTCTGGGGATGCGTGGCAAATAGGCTTGTCTCGGTTGAAGTACTTAACATTCCAAGCATAGATAGATGGAGACCGACAAGATCCTGGAGGCGAAGCCAGAAAAGGATTCATAGATGACTCCTATCAAAGACTATCTATAATGGGAAATTCTTCCTGAATGGAGGAATGAAAAACGACAGATCTTCCTCAAAGCTTCACGCTGCATCATCTAAGAAGGAGTGATGTATTGAAAGGGCTTTCTCCATTCCCCTACTTCAATATATCATGCATGATAAAGTCAAACGAGTCTTGAGAGAAGTCCATGAAGAAGAATGTGACAATCACACCAGTGGGCAAATCTGGAGAAAGAAAATACTCTTCTATGGGTATTACTGGCCAACTATCAATCGAGATGCAGTTGATCATGCTAGATAATGCGTCGAGTGTTAGATGTTTGCAAAAAATTTGAGAGCCACCGTCGACGGAAATTACTCCAATGGTCACTCCATAGCCATTTACCACTTGGGATATTAACATCATGGCTTCTTGCCGATTCTAAAGGGGTGCAAAATACACCATCGTAGCAGTTGATTACTTCACCAAAAAGGCTGAAGCAGAACTTTTAACTACAATCATGACAAAGAAAATAATCAACTTCATTGTTTAGAGCATCACATGTCGTTAACCATTGTAACTGATAATGGAACCCAGTTCGACAGAGCTAAATTTAAAGACTTCTACCGTTGGCATCATATTGAAAAGAGATTTATGGCAGTTGCTCGTCCTCAAGAAAATGGACAGGTTGAAGCTGTGAACAAAATCATAAAGTCCATTTTAAAGAAAAGTTTGGAAAAGGTTAGTGGCAAGTGGGTGGATGAACTCCCAACAAAATTATCGGCATACAAAACTACCCACTATTCCACGACTGGCAATACTCCATTCGCCTTTGCTTTTAGCTCCAAGGCCGTCATCCCTATAGAACTTGAAGTCCCCTTTCATCGAATGACTTATTACAACACCTATTTCATTATAATATAATATATAAACAAGGAATCGTAATCCAATTGCAACTGAACTAGAAGGAATTGGTGACGACTCGTGAGCGTACAAATGCATCCGGCAGCCAATGACAAGAACATGTACCTAAGCGTGCACGCGTATATTCAAAAAATTCGACTTCTTGAAATCGAAAGAAATTAAATCTTCAGTTGGAGTATTTAATGAAAAGACTAGATCAGATAGCCAAAGCTTACTAGCCCTATGACATAGATAGCAACTAATGGAATACAATCCTAAATTTATACTATTGAAAATCGACAAAGCATCATGACGATCAAAGAGGGATACAACACTTTAGAAAGATAATTCAACTGAAGAATAGTGACTATTCAAGAAACTGGATGGATTTCTTTCTGGCGATTCTAAATTGCTTCGATTCAAAACACGTCATGTACGCAACAAGACGTACTTTGGGTGCAAATGTTATCCGACATTTTAACCCGGCTATATCCGAACCGACTGGACAAGTTAAACTTGACATCATCAAGGCCAGCAGCTCAGAGTGATGATTGTGGGTCCGAAAATCAAGCATAGATGATAATATGAACTAGAAGCATGAAAGCTCACTACTCCCCAAAGATGGACTAGATACGATCCATATTACGCAATATGGATTGTATCGTATCGATTTCATAGCTTAAATCAATGATGATCGATCGATATCTTTGATTCTACAAATCTAATATGCATGAAAATTTAGGAACAAGATGTGGCGACCCTAAGGAGCCTACCCTAGGGATCACATCTCAAAAGGATGAAGAAATAGGGATCATCCCTCTTCCTTCCATAGGATCGGCTAGAATTAGGAGACAACTGACATTGCACCAAAGATCAAGCAATAACTCAAGTTCCCCTCATCCAATTGACATGAAACTTAATAGTACAACTACAACATGTAGAATACCCCTTAGAGATCTCATTCCAGTAGAAGGAAGTTGGAGGGATTGGAAAAACTCCCTTTGAAGGGATCGATAGAAATTAGAATTCTAATAATACTACTTCACGGAATATACGATATCTCACAAACCATATGTTGGAATTGCGTGAAATTTGGGGAGCAAGTAGCTAACACTAAGGAGAACCCCTCATAGGTATCGCAGGCCATTTGGACACACTAATAGGGATCAGTGTCGATCCCTATTGTGGGCCCTGATGGGCCTGGAAATTTTTTTATGGCCTCATCTTGTTCTTCTAAACCTTCTACCGAAATTTCAGTCCGATCCGTGTATATCTTCCCATATAAATGTAGTAGGCATGGCGTCCGAAAAGGGATTCTTTTTCCTACTGAAAAGGATCGTCCATTTTTATTCTTTATTATTGTACTAATGGATCTTAGCTGATCAAAGCATTCTTGTAATCATAATCAAGTGCATGATTAATAAAAATATGAAGTGGACGTAGGCTAAGATTGCCGGACCAATATAAAAATATGTGTATTCATTTATGATATTTTCTCTATTTTAATTTCATTCTTCATTTAATCTCTACTAGATTCTGTTGGGTGTTGATGCCCATTTCTGGCGTCAGCAACAAGGTTACACCTTGCTTGGATGATTTACCTACTAGGGTGTCCAGTTAGGTCATACAATGCCCCAGTTGTTTGTTAGATTGTTTGATAGGGAAAGGCTAGTTAACATATAAAATGATTACTTTGAAACAAGGATGGGGTGGTTTGTGGAGCCTAGTCCACATGATATAGAGTAGATAAAGTAGGAAGTCCTCAAAGAGAACATGACCTTATGGAGGAAAGGTTGTGGGTGCGCACTATAAGATTTCCTTGACATATACGATAGCGAGATAGTGATACAACGAGGTGATGATCCTGAAGAGGTGCTGAACAAAAGATACTAGTGGGGACAGTATCTAGGTCCATTAGGGGAATATGGGGCATACATATAGTTATATACATAGATATAAATCTACGGGAAGTAGATAGGTACGGTTTGTATGTAGGAATGGAGTCGGAACAACTAGTGATAAAATCTACCGTAATACGAAATGGTGAAAATTAGCATAATATCGTGTTATGTATAAGATGTATAATTTACCGATCACCGAAACATTGTTCTGACCTCTTCCTCATTACAACCCACATGATAGATTAAAGGTCAGGTACTAGTGTTTGGGCATGTTCGATGCTGACATGGACATCTAATCTGAAACATCAAACATTGGTCAGTACTTATGTGATATATTATACTTTAAATTATTCCACTACAAGTAATTTGATTAGAGCTCTGATATGCATCTTTTACTATATTTGCCGAATACCAAACCATTGATCCATACTCTAGTGGTTTTGGGTTTTTGTTTCAACGATAATTCAAGCCCACTAAGTTGCGGGTTGTCACATTTGGTATCAGAACTTAGGTTAGAAGATCCTAAAATGTTTAGGAAAAGTGAGCGAACATATTTGTATTTTTCCTATAAATATAAAATAATATACGTTAAATTCTAATAATTATAACTATAGAATAGTTACATATGGAAAATCCTTGAAGATGGATAATACATGACTCCCTAGTCCGATCTTTGTAGCCCAATCATGATAGATCCCCATATGATTGCCCATAGATGACGTATAATAGGTCTAGATAAAAAGGGAAAACAAGAACTCATATGTTATAAATAGTGGAAGATGTGTAAGCTCCAACTGAAGGGAGTGAAATGGTCTCTCCTAATTGATAATTGGAATTTCATGATTTAACAAAGGGATGTTCCTAAGGGAATAGTCAGAAGTCCACTTTGAGTCCAACCTAATAAATAGCAATTTTCGAAAATTGAAAAAGAATATAAATTGTATCTTTGAAAAGGACTTTTAATGAAAATCATTGAAACTTAAGTAAATATTGGATTTTGGAGAAAAACATACGATTATGGGTTTTGAAAGATATTTTTGTAATAAAGTTTTTATTTGACGTAACACTGAAAAGTTTCCATAAAATGAGTTCTAACAAAAAGGGGAAATTCTTTTTTAAGAACCACAGAGTGTATATAGCTCACTAGTTAATTTGTAAACAAGAAGAATTTAAAATATAAAACTGTATAGAGGTTGAAACTTGTTAGAAACTAAAATTTCAGTAAAGAAATTCTGCAAAAGGTATTTTCTTTTGAAAAGAAATGATAGTGCAATATAGCACATGAATCTTTCCATGTGATGAAAGGTTTTAAGATATGGCATAATTCTTAATGGGTAGACAATAGGAGTGGTACATAGTTGGAATAGAGTAAATCATTTAGAAAAAAGGCTTAAAATTTTAAATTAAACTGTAAGTGATTGCACTATTAGAGTAAGAAGACAGTAAATTAAGAGAGAGAAAATTGGAATTGGTGCAGTTTGGGTAGAAGAATTGAATAGTAGAAAAGCAATGACTTTGTTAATTATAAAAAGCTAGTTATGAAAAATAAATAGAAATGATATTTAATTTATTGGAAGTAATATGGGATTTGACATACTCTAATTCATTGGAATGAAAACGAAATGACAATATAAGCTTCTATGAATCAATTAAGTTACAAATAAAGGTGTTTTGTTTGAAATAATAAGGCATGTAAAAGTAAAGAAAGAAATGTAATAAAATATAGGAAATCTCGTATTTTGTGCAGTTTATTTCAATAAAGAAATAAATAAAAATTCCTTTCGATTTCACACAAAACACGGATCCTCTTTTAAGCAATTCGTAGAAAGTTTTAGTGTTAACAATTTCTCTTTGAGAAAAAGTTATTTCAATGCATTAAAGTATAAGATCCTTAAGTGTAATAAAAAATGTAGTAGTTGGAAGTAGTGTTGGTAAATTGTATTAGAAACAATAAGAGAGATCTAATTAAAAATGCTAAACTAAGGAAAATACACATTTTCCATTGTTATGCACATTTAGTTTGCGTATCTTTTAAAAGTTCCTCTTTAATGATAAGTTAAGACTCTGCCAATATTGGATGATTGGGAGAGTAAGAATGGTAAAGGGATTATTAAGAGGATAGTTTTTCTTATCTACTCTAGTTTTTATAATTCGAAAGTTATAAAAGATGTTTCAAAAATGTTGTAAAGTCTATTTTTGAAGGAAATAGTTTAGTGAAATGAATATGTTTTCGAAAGAAAACTTAACAAATGACCGGATTAAAAAATTCCAAATTTTAAAGAAATAAAATTTAAGAAGGTCTTTAAAAGGAAAAGTGTTTTGATTTTAAAATTAGAATTGTTGACATTCACTTCTAAGTTTAGGGAATAAGTTAAATTTAAAAACCTTAAAAATGTAAGTTTTGAAAAGAGTCAAAAACATCAAGTATTTTTGAATTTAAGAAGAGTTTCTAAGTAGAATTTTAAAGACAAGAGTTTTGGGATTAAATTTTTTAAAAACTTTGAGCTTTTAATTTCTAAAAGAAAATGATAAAGACCAAACCAAAATTTTAAATATGAAGTAGATAGGAATTACTACCTAAGTTAAGCAGGGAAAAGAATAAGGCTATAAAGGAGATAGTGATGACTACTTTTGGAATAAAAGTAAGGAATCTCGATAGAGTTTGAAGGACAATAGAAATAACCTTGAAATATTATGTCGATATGTGTGTAAACCATAAAGATGATATTAAGGTGTACTTCTATAAATTTTGGAAATATCCTTATATGAGGCTTATAAATAAAGGGAATAAAAAGATTGAGAATACTATCAAAAGAATGGGATTAAGAGAAGATAATAACAGATAGTAATGATATGGTAAACACACAAGGAAGATACAAGTATACTAAAGTTAGAGAAGCAAGAAAGGAAATGTAAAGGTAATTACCCCAAGCATAGTTACTATTTAGTGTGAAGACTACATATAATGTATTTCTTGTCCATTGTAGTGAGAAGGGGTATAATTATTCCATTATTGGGTATGGAATGAAAGAGATGGATGGATATTATTCATCAAAAGTAATTAAGCAATGATAAGATATGAAGATTATAGTAGGATGACCTATTGGGAAGGTCAATTTTAATCTGTAGTTATAGTAGTTAGTAGTGGTTATGTTTCCTTCCAGTATTTTTTCTTTTGTAGAGCGTAAGTATTAATTGTTACTATGAAAACTGTGTATGTTGGTAAAAATATTCCTTTTATGTGTTTTCTATTGGACCGCTATGATTTGAGAAAACAGTAAAAACAACGAAATTTTAGAAAGTCATTAAACTTATGTGAGGAAAAATAAAATATTTGAAATTGGATATTAAAGAATTTATTAAACAAACTACTAAGATGATTGAAAACGTAAGTTCCGAAAAGAATATGAATTTAAAAAAAATTCAGTAGATGGAAGACAGGGAGGTAACTTTGTGAGCCATGAGTCAAGCTTCCTATTCCCTCGAAGACTGAAATTTAAAATTAGACATGTTTGCCGGTTGATATTAATAAGAAAGAAAAGTTTTTTAGAATGTTAGTGGCAAAAATGGTCACTAACACCAAAATCCAGATGAAAGCACCAAATAACAGTCACAACTCACAGATAGAACATATATAGAGAGTAATAATATGAAGAACGGTAAAAATTCAAAAGAAAGCAGTAAAGAACAACAGATTTTATAGTGGTTTGGCTAACTCCGGCCTATGTCCACTCCAGAATTTTCCTTTTTATTGATATCAAAATTGATTACAGTTACAAGGTGGTAGAGTAGCCTTAGCCTTAGGAAATAAAAAGTTAGAAAGCAGAAAGAAGATCCCTTTTCTAAACCCCACATGCTGTATTTATAGGCAAATCCTGGTAGTTGGGCCTCCTGAATAATTTGGGCCCACTTAGGCCATAGCCGAGCCATGCTTTTCATTATAACCGATACATGCCAATCGGCCTTCAACACCAATGCCCGAGCCATGTACATCCTTCGTCCCTGACCGAGCGGCATCTGCCGAACCGCCCATGCCGAGCCGCAATGTCGAACGACCTTCCACTAAGCCACATACCTCCCATGCCCAACTGTAATTCCAAGCGACCTTCCATCGGGCCACATACCTCCACTTCCGATCCACAATGCCGAGCGATATTCAATGCCGAATGACGTCCAATGCCAAGCGAGGCACAATGCCGAGCGAGGATGCCGAACGACATCTAATGCCTAGCGACTTCCAATGCCGAGCGAGGTACGATGCCAAACGACATCCAATGCCGAGCGACTTCCAATGCCGAGCGAGGTGCGATATCGAACGACATCCAATGCCGAGCAACTTCCAATGCCAAGCGAGATGCGATGTTGAATGACATCACCTTGCCAACCCGAACCATACCGAGCGACCTCTAATTCCGAACCATCCTACCAATGCCGAGCGGAAATGCTGAGCCGCAACCAAATGACCTTCCTGAACTTCCACACCTCGATCGGACATGGCCATGCCGAACGACCGAGCCACAAGGTCGAACTCCAAACACTTCGAACCACTTCATTTCGACCGAACGTCCTATCATCTATCTAAGTGAACACCATCCATTTGGACCGAATCCATCATATTTTAGCCTCGATAGCCGTGAAGTTGTTTTAGTTAAATCTGCTTGTCAATGACCTGGTCGAAAGGCGGGTTAACATTTGCCCCCCAAAACATACCTTGCTATTGGAAGGTGTGTTTTGAATAGCTCCAAATCCGATACACGGAGTCCATATCCTGTTCATAACCACATTATTAAATCCATGACCTCTCCGGGTTTAACCTCGAATCCATAGACCTCGTCGGGTTGCATTATCCAGTTCTAGCCTCGACTTTCCCATCAAGGGCTTGTATGTTATCTAGCCTCGACTCCCTGGTCAGGTACTTTTTATATTCATCGGCATCGGCGCTCCGACCGAGGACTTTGATATTTACTGACCTCGGCACTCCAGTCAAGGACTTTGATACTCACCGGCCTCGACACTCCAGCCAAGGACTTTGATATTCGTCGTCCTCGGCACTCCGGCCAAGGACTTTAATATTCACCGACCTAAGCACTCTGGCCAAGGACTTTGATATTCACCGGCCTTCGCACTTCGGCCAAGGACTTTGATATTCATCGGCCTTGACACTCCGGCCAAGGACTTTGATATTCACCAGCCTAGGCACTCCGGCCAAGGACTTTGATATTCACCAGCCTCGGCACTCCGGCCAAGGACTTTTATATTCACCGGCTTCGGCTCTCTGTCCAAGAACTTTGATATTCTGTCCAAGTCCATTCCATCCCTCTCCGGCGAAGGGACTCGTAACTCGCGATCACTGCCCCGTCTCTTCGGTTGGGACAGTAATCGTAAAACGTGAACTGTTTATTACATTGATCCAAATTTAATCAGAAAACCAGAAATCCATATTAAAAATCAAAGATCCAAACCAAAATGGCAAACCAAAAAACTAACTAAACCGGGAGTTCAATTCAAACTCCAAAACCATACTAAAGAAAAGTAAATGTCCAAAGTACCAAAGAGGAAATCAGAATTTGCAGAAACATAGAAAGAAAATAGGATTTCATAGATCCAAGCAGTACGATTTTTCGTCATCTCAAAGAACGCCTAGGGACCGTCCTCGATCCCATACGTGTGTAAGTAACCTAGCTGTATTGCTTTGGATACTATTACTTATTCAGAACCCTAAAACCATTCAGTTTATAACAAGCCAGCGTTGACCAGATCCAGTACCACCATCGTTCGAGGTAGGCGGTGGCCGCTCCTGCTTCCCTGCCACATCTCGATTCCTAATGTACCGTTGCAGGTGACCATTCCTTACATGCTCCTCCATGATATCTATCAAATGCCTACATTCGTTCGTGTTGTGCCCATCCAGCTCATGGAATAGACAATGCTTTCCCGATGCCCGCTCATATTCGGAAGGCTCTCTCTTTACTGGCCTTCGATATTGGAGGCATCCTCGAGTATCTAAGTAAATCCTTTCTAGAGTCTCAGTTAAATCTATGTAAGACGAAAACTTTGACTCCCTTTGAGCCTCTTCGAAGTGCCGCTATTGCCATTTTTTTCCTTTTTCCTTTATCGTCTTTACTTGGATCCTTCTCGGGTGGACCTCCACCCCTTACTGCATAAGCTTCAGTCTCTCTTCCTACTCTCTCAGCCTGCGCATCCTCTTGTCTCAAGAATCTTTCTGCCTCATGTTAGAACTCCTCGAGATCCCTCGGTGGGTCTCGTTCCAATGATATCTTGAAATTCGAATTATCCGCGATTCCTGAGAATGCTACCATTAAAACCATTGACGGATCGGGTCGATCCACTGAGGCTACCGATGCATTGAATCTGGCTAAGAAGTTCCTTAGTGACTCTCCCTTCCATTGTTTCATCGATATCAAGGTCATTACGTTCTTGGGCCTGACTATATGGACCCGAAACTGTCTATTAAACCTTTCAATCAGCTCCGTCCATGTGCCGATAGAGCCACTCTCCAACTATCTGAACCACATAACTGCGATATCTTTCAAATACAAGGGGAAGCAACGAGCCACGACCTCATCCGATGCCCCCAGTACCTCCATATGCCTCATGTACCTTGTCAGGTGAACAGTGGGATCCGTTCTCCCATCATACATATCCAACGTTGGTAGCTTAAAGTCCGTTGGATTCCTAGCTTGCTTGATAGTTGGAGTAAAGGGACTCCTATTCACATCCTCCAAGTCTTTATTTACCAATCCACCTCTCACAGCCCGTTTGACCATCTCCGCTAGTCTGTCATTGTCCCCAAGCTGTAATCCTTGTCCGTTGCCTCCGGTCCGCTTCCCGAGTTCATGAGGGAATTCTGGCACATACTCCTCATCTCATACTCCTGCACTCCTATTGGTGTCGGGTTGCACGGCGTCATATCCCTTCATGGTTTGGTCCAGCATTTCCTGGTGGTATGCCCCCGAGTCAAGATCCATCCATGTTGATAGTCGTCTACTGATTGGGGGCTGTCCCCTGCTGAGCCATTCGCTCCGCTTGCTGGTTGAGCGTTTCTGATCCAGCTCCATGGATCTGAGCTCCTGCGTTTCCTGCTTGTGCAAATTATCTGAAAAGAGCTTGCATCATCTCCTCTTATCTTTTCAACATCGCTTCCATCTCATCTCTGGTGATGTAGATGGATGCTTGACCTGCTCTAGCTCTAGAGGAAGCCTCTTGACTTCCCTCCTGATTGCTCCTTTCTATCACTTGCTTTCTTGCTGATGGCCTAGCCATTGCTTTCTAGAATCCAAGTTCCTAGCTCCAAAATCCTCGAGTGCTTGCCTTATCAGTGAAAGCACCAAAATGTTAGCGCCAAAAATGGTCACTAACACCCAAATCCAGATGAAAGCACCAAATAACAGTCATAACTCATAGATAGAATATATGTAGAGAGTAATAATATGAAGAACGGTAAAAATTCAAAAGAAATCGGTAAAGAACAACATATTTTATAGTGATTCGGCAAACTCCAGCCTATGTCCACTCCAGAAGTTTCCTTTTTATTGATATCAAAATCAATTACAGTTACAAGGTGGTAGAGTAGCCTTAGCCTTAGGAAATTAAAAGCCAGAGCAGAAAGAAGATCCCTTTTCTGAACCCCCACATGTTGTACTTATAGGCAAATCTTGGTAGTTGGGACTCCTGAGTAATATGGGCCCACCTAGGCCATAGCCGAGCCATGCTTTTCATTATAACCGATACATGCCGACCGGCCTTCATCGCCTATGCTCGAGCCAGTATATCCTTCGTCCCTGACCGAGCGGCATCTGTCGAACCGTCCATGCCGAGCCGCAATGCCGAACGACCTTCCACCGAGCCGCATATCTTCCATGCCGAGCCGTAATGCCGAGCGACCTTCCACCGGGTCACATACCTCCAGTTCCGAGCCGCAATGCTGAGCGATGTTCAATGCCGAACGACGTCCAATGTCGAGCGAGGCACAATGCCGAGCGAGGCACGATGCCAAACGACATCCTGCCGAGCGAGGTACGATGTAGAACGACATCCAATGCCGAGCGACTTCCAATGCCGAGCGAGGTGCGATGTAGAGCGACATCCAATGCCGAGCGAGGTGCGATGCCAAACGACATCACCTTACCAACCCGAACCATACCGAGCCACCTCTCGTTCCGAACCATCCAACCAGTGCAGAGCGACAATGCCGAGCCGCAACCAAACGACCTTCTTGAACTTCCACACCTCGACTAGACATTGCCATGCCAAACGGCCGAGCCACAATATCGAACTCCAAACATTTCGAACCACTTCATTCTGTCTGAACGACCTATCATCTATCCAAGTGAACATCATCCATTTGAACCAAATCCATCATATTTCAGCCTCGATAGTCGTGGAGTTGTTTTAGTTAAATCCGACTGTCCATGACCTTGCCGAAAGGCGGGTTAACATAGAACTTGAAATTTTAATGCGCAATCAAGTAAAGTTCGTTATAATAAATGGATAGCGACTAAACTCTAATGTTAGAAATGCGGATATTTGTTGGTAAAAATGTAAATATGCATATATTTTGAAAAAGGGAAAAAAATTATGGATTTTTTTGTAAAAAGTTTTCATTATATATAATATGAATTTAAATAAAAATGTGCATATAAATAAATCTTTGAAAGGATAAAATTGTTTTAGTATTAGAAATTTTGAAATACCACATGATGACATTGGGAAACAATCAGTAAATTGATTAGCGTAAATTTTACTATATAACCGTGTTTATAATAAAATGGATATGGTAAGCAATAGGGAAGTTGCTTTAGCTATGGAAGTTTCTCTTAGATACATTGTCAATGAGTGGAAACTCTTAGAAAGATGATTTTTGAAACATCAATTTTCTTGAACTATAAAAATAAAAACTAACTTATGCAAACTGCACTTGGAAAATTTGAAAAAGAAATGGGCGCAAAAGAGAAGATTCCAAGATACAGGGAAAATGGGTACAAATGAGAAGGATGGATATATGGATTTTTCCATCAAGACCCTTTTCTATTTTAAGAAAATATATTTAAAAAATCTGATTTTTCTAAATTTGGAAGTTAGCAATAGTGTGCTAAGAATTTGGATGGTAAGTTTTGGATGCAAAAATTGGTTAAGCTATGATTCTATTAGTAGAAATGTGGGAAATTTTTGGAGAAAAACTTATTTTGAGTTTTCAAAAAATTGCATTCATAAAACTGCTAGTATATTTAGTATGTTTGCATCATGTTTTCGAAAATTTGTTTAAAAGCAATCATTTATATTGGAGGAGCCAATTAGAAATTATTGTTCTTATATATCGTACGTCCAGTGATGCACTGTGCATATGTACATGGATTGTTGCAAAATTGGTTGTACGTTAAATGACTGTTGGAGTAGAATGGATGTTCAATGGATTTCATGATTGAACCCTTGCGGAATTTCGAGGACGTAATTCTCATAAAGGGGAGAGAATGTAACACCCCGTGTTTTTACGCTAATTAACTAAAAAGATATTAATTAATAAATAGATAATAGTGAAAAATATAAATTTTGCAAATGTTGGAATTGGGCTACGAAATTTTTACCATTGAGTTCGTGGTGATTTTCTGATTAATTTTCATGTACAAACTTTTCCAATCGAAGTTCATATGAAGAAGTTATTAGCATTTGAATTTTCGAAGTTGGAAACAATTATATCTATGATTAATGAAAAAATTTGAAATAAATTAATAACGGATTATTTATATTAAAGTTAATAATTACTTAGCATTTAAAAAAATTAATTAGAGTAGGAAATAACGCTAATTGAATAAATGGGGAAACAGATGAACATAATATTATAAAAAGGGAAATAAATGAACCAAAATCAGCAAATGCACCAAAACACATGGCCTAGGTCGACCCGACCCATGCTAGATCGACATTGGATGGTCGACCGTGCATGCTAGGAGGTCGACCCACTTTGTTTTTGGATGGCAGTAAACCAGGCCTTAATGGCCCAAATTTGAAAGTGTTTAATCAAACAATTACCGCTGATTTGAACCTCTCTAAATTACGGCCTAGGGTTTCACTTCCAACTCGTTATTTTTCTAACGAGCATGGAAGCTCTATCACTTTCTATTCTCCTCTTAAATTTCTAAAGCACAAAAATATAATACATTGTGCGTATTCACTTTGGAGAAGAATGGAAAATGGTTCAAATCAAATTGCTACATAAAAGGTAAACTTTTAGATCTGGTTTTAATTAATAAATCAAATCCAAAACTCTTCTCTCTAATCCAATCTCTAGCAGATTTGTATAAAATATTGTTGGTGGATCCAAATAGGAAGTCAAAAAAGTGAATAATACAGAAAATAGAGTCAGATCTGAATTAAATCTAGAGATTTGGGAACGCTAAAGCAATGTGAGTGGGTATATTATACATATTTATAAAATACTAAATTATATCGTTGCAAGTTATTCCATTATTATTGAGAAGTTAAAATTAAATTGCAAGATAATCTCCGTTATATGAAATGATGCAATTTATTGTTTCCTATGAATTATTTTGTAAAGGTAATTTACAAGTTTTGATGACTGATTATTTACATGCTTTTGACGATTGATTATTTACATGCTTTTTTGACTGATGATTACATGTTTTACGCCGAATTTTAGTTAGCCTTAAAATTAAAGAATTTGAAATTTCATTCTTTTTAATTGAAGTTAATCAATAATTTTATTTCAACTTTTAGGATTTTGTTGATATTTTCAGCTTATTGGAATGTGAATTGTGGCAAGTGGATTTCCATATATTATCTAGTCTAATTTCATAAAAGTGCGATGTATAAAATCATAAGGAATAAATTTATATCTACAAAGGAAAGTGATGTGCAAAATAGAAATGATTACCGCATTTTGTACAGTCTATTTCAATAAATAAAAAAAGAATTCATTTCCGTTACAAACATTGTACGAATCATCTGCTTTGGATAAGATATGGAATTATACTATGTAACAATTAGTGGATTAAGTTAAATTCCAATTTATTAAAATGTATTCAATTCCAAGAGCGAAATATTAAGATAAGAATGAAATAAAAAGGTTAATAAAATGGAAATTAATGTAATAAAAAATGTGGAGTCATTGGCAAGAATAGAATGGAATAGAAGATAAAAGGCAACGTAAACCAAAGTGAAAATGATGAATAAAATAGCAACGACATGGAGAACTAATAAATGAGAAATGGTAAATGAAATTAGTTAAAATGAAAGAGAAATGCATAACAAAATGAAGACTTAAGGTCAAATATAAAGATGTAGAGGCTGTAGAGAAAATGTAAGAAGAATGAATGTACATAAATATGAAAAATGTATTTGTAGCCTCGTATATGCGTTTATGACGGATGTGGATGGTTATACTTTAATATATATATATATATATATATATATATATATATATATATATAAACACACACATATGTGTATATATATAAACCACAGAAAGTGAATGACATTGGAAGTCATTAGAGTAGGTTGGAGTGCAAAAGCACATTCAACTACAGGACCCGTGGAGAGTATGCACTTAAGCATAGAGAAGGGATACCTCAGTACACTGTCCGTAGCTTCGTAAGCATAGGCAGTTGGGCAATCCGTCTAGATGTAGGCCATTGGGCAGTCCATCTCTGTAAACGAGGCCATTTGGGCAATTCGTTAGGGGGAGCATTGCATAGTCAAAATTTGTTTGGTTTAAAATTTTTGGAGTGAGGTATTGCCTTAATTGCAATAGGCAATCTAAATGGACGACGAGTGTGGTCGGATGCTATGCAACACGGCACGTGTCCAACGCTCACCATGGACTCCCTTGCGTTCAACGGGAAGGATAGGGTTGCACCTTGATTGGATGATTCACCTGCCAGGATGTCCAGTTAAGTCATGCAATGCCACAGTTGTTTGATAGATTTTTTGATAGGTCAAAGATAGTTAACCCATAAAGAGTTTCCTTCGAAACATGGATGGGGTGGTTCGTTGAGCCAAGTCCACATGATACAGAGCAAACAAAGTAGAAAATCCCCAAAGAGAATAGGCCTTATGGAGGAAAGGTCGTCAGTGCACACTATAGGATTTCCTCGAGATATACGACGGCGAGATTGTGATACAGCGAAGTGATGGATGTGAACGAGATGCCGAACGAAAGATACTAGTGGGACAGTATCAAGATCCATTAAGGGACCATGGGTTGTGTATATATAGCTATATACATAGATATAAATCTAAGGGAAGTAGATGGAAATGGTCCGTGCGTAGAAATGGAGTCCACATGACTAATTATGAAATCTACCGTAACATGAAATGGGTGAAAAATTGGAATAAGATAGTGTTATGTATAAAATACATAATTTACGAGTAACCAGAACGTTGTTTTGACCCTCTTCCTCATTACAACCCACCGAAAAGATTGAAGTGCAAGTACTAATTTTTGGGCATATTCGGTGCTGACTAGGACACATGATCTGAAAGTGTCAAATCTTGGTCAGTACTTATGTGATCTATTATATTTTAAATTATTCTATTGCAAGTTATTTCATTAGAGCTTTGATATGCATCTTTTACTTTATTTGCAGGATATTAAACCAATGATCCGTACTCTAGTAGTTTTGGGATTTAATGTGGTAAAAATTCAAGCCCACTGGGGTGCAAGTTCTCATAGTACATCGCCTTGAATAGTGCTATAATGAAAACTTTATATATGTGCATGTAGATTTATAAGAAAGTCAGGATGGTTCCCACCATTTAGAATCCAGTAATGTATTTTGATAAAAATGATACAATATGCATTGCAATAGGAATCGACAACTTGACAGGAGATCAAGGTTAATTCTTTGTTACTAACACTTGATAAAAGTGTTCATCAGTGATGCGAAGTGTTATCGAAAAGCAAATACGTAATAATAATAAGCAAATCCAATCACTAAGGCACTTTCTCGGTTTTTTCTAGGAGAACTCAAGAGTATCCTTATGACTCATGTAATCACACGTAATTTTATCAATATAAATTGAAATATTTAATTAGATTTAAATATTCAAAAATAGGTTTATTAAACATAAATAATCATGTTTTATGTGATAAATAATAATGGTGATCTTGTTTTGCAGAAATGTTTACAAAAATATAATCTTTGAAAAAATATCGACAAAATGACCGAGAATCATTTTTTCGATAAACAACATTTTAACCATCAGAAGTCACACATGAATTTTTTTACATGCACTTATTTCTCCACAGAAGCAGGAATATAAAATAAAATTATTTATTTTATTTTTAGAAATAAAATATCTTTATGACATCATCAATGATTTCATCATTTTTGAATAATTGAGTTTTGAATTTAAATTGAGGTCAAATGACTTAATAATTGTTTTAAAATCAAATGAGGTCCTTTTAATTATTAAATAATAATAAAAATGTTATTTTAAATTTTTGTACATAGATAAATAGTACAATGAAAAACTAAAAATATGATAGGAAATCGGAAATCGGATTCCGGATTCACAAAAGTTTAACAAACAAGAGTTGTTTTAAGTCATTACAACCTTGTTTTTGTGTCATATGCACATATATACATGTCATACATGCACATACACAAACAAATACACATACATGTATGTATGTATGCATATGGTAGAAATATCATGTTATTTAGAAAATAAATTTGAAAATATCATGATATTTTTCATATAAAGCCAAAAGCACCCATCACCATCACCTTCTACACATGGAGGCACATGGGGTGGAAGGTGGCTGAGCTCATGGTGACATTGGGGGTAGGGCATGAGCATGAGGTAGGAGGGGGAGAAGATATTTTCCAAATTTAAGTTTATAAACACATGAACTTATTCACTCCTTCATTCACACATTTCTTCAGCTTCTTCTTCACCTTCTCCAAGCTTTTAATGGTTTCTCTTCTTTGGAAATTTATGATGAAATAATACCAAAGAGAAATAAAAATATATACACATATGTATGTTATCACTCCACCTCAAAAATAAGACAAAATCACTCCCTACCACCTCTATAACCCACGGCCACCCCTCTTTCAGACACCATGGCCAAGCTCCAACACTTCCAAGGTCAAGGCCAAACCTATTAGAGGCATAGAGCAAGATCAAGGAAGCTCCGTAATGGAAATGGTGGAAAGAAGTACCGTCAAATTTTCATCGGACTCAATTCAAGGAGTTTCGGATTGCTGGAGTGGAAAACAACAGTGAGTATTTGCGTTTAGTTTTGTTTATTTAAAATTTAAAATGATGATATGCATTTTTAATTAGTAAATTAATATTCTTGTTTGAATATTGGATGAATATTTGGTTGATAAATATTTAGGTGATAACTTGGTTGCTAATGATGGGAAAATAATATTCATCAAAATAGAAATGGTTAATTAATTAACAATAATTAATTCATGAAAAATAAATCCATATTAATATGCATATGGAGTTTATTATGTCTCTTTATGGTTTTGAATATAAAAAGATTAAAAAATGAATATTTTAATAATATAATATTATAATATGGAATAAAGTGGAAATTGAGCTTTTATTGTAGTAAATATAGTTTAAAATAATTAAAAATGGTTAATTATGGTATTTTAAACAATTTAAAAAGTTTTGGCAATGTTTACTGAAATTTGAAAAATAGAGCCAAATCGAGTTTGTCGTGTAGCGGCAGTTCATCATTTTCTGACCTAAAAAGTTAAATCAACGTGTAGGATTCAACATAAGTAGGAAAATAAGAATTTTTCAGACCCGTGTAGTTATAGTTTTCAAACAAAAGAAGAAGATAAAGATTTTATTTAGTAAAGTTTGAGATATGTCCAAACCAACTTTTCAAAAATGTCGCGTTTTGGCAGTTCGAAAACCAAAACGGAAAAATCTTTAAAATGGGTATTTTTAAGTCTCTAAAAATATGAAATAAATTCCATAAATATATTTAAATGTTTTAAAATATATTTAAGTAATAAAAATGGACATATGTGGAATGAAGTTAATGTTTTGATCGAGGAAGCTTTAAAAAAACACTATGCGTAGCACTTTTTGCAGCACCTTTTGGTAACTTTTGAAATTAAGATTTAAACTTGGGATTTTCTACCCAAATCATTTGCAAATGTTTTTCAAATAATAAATCAAGTATTTTAAAGAGTTTAGTGATGATCAACAACTTGACCGTCTTATGGATGATAGAGAGATAGTCTCTAGACCTAGGCTTGAGCAACAAGTATCTGGGTTCCACTCTAGCTATTCGAACGGGCCCGGTGGGGGGATAGTTAATTTGATCTACTCGCACAACATTTTCTTAAGTTAAAATAAAAGAGATTTGGATCTTTTACAAGTTAAAACAAGATTTAAAATATGATTTTCGTGGTATAGAGAATAACATAGTCAAACTCTTTATTGAATTCCGAGGAGGGAATTCTTATTATCCGTGTGAATTTAAATGGTGATTTCACTGGTATTCGTAGAATAGTACAGGTTGAATACAGAAAATGGTATTGAGTATAATTAATCTAATCTCGATAGATCCTTTTCTACTCAAGACTAATAGATTTTGGTTTACAGTAAATAATGTCTTAAATAACATCGATTTTGACCTATTTAAAAGTCATAATTTGAAAATAAAAATCTTTAATAAGATTTAAATAAATGATTTGAAAATGTTTTCCTAGTAAAAGGTGAAACGATTTGGAATTATTCCAAGAGTAAAGAAGTTTAATCAACTGAAGGATTTGATAAACAAGGCTTAACAATCCATATCTCTTAAAAGATAAAGGAATAGTTTAAAGGAATATATCTACGAAAGATATTTGATTTGATAAAAAGATAAATTGATTGGATGTTGCCTGATAATAATCTATATGCTTGACATTGTATAATCGATGATTGGTTCGGAGAAACCGTGGTCAGATTTGAAGATGGCGATCTTTATGATGTAGGGTTGCTTGCCACTAACCTCTAGGTTGATCATCATATCATATATATATGGTGGCTATGGTGCCTTTGTTCTGGAAATCTTCGATTTGCAAGGACTACTCGCAACTAATCCTATAGGTGATTCCCAAATAGGAAGTAGTAGGAGGCATGCCATAAATTTGTCCTTCACATGGACAACCTGTATGGATGAGTTTCTAGTATTGCATTCTAAAAACCATGTACATTGATCTATACAAACGTACATCTGTTTGGTGGTGTGGGAGGTAACCCCTCCTATGCTTAACACCCTTCTTTGAGATGTACAAGCTTGGTGGTTGTAATTTAGTGAAAATAAGTAGTGTGTTGTTAGAAATGGCAATGTGGTATTCTAAGTGGAATTTGCTATGCGAAAAGGTAAAGCGTGGCTTTGTGAAAAGCAAAGAATGTCTTTGTGGAAAGAAGAGCGTAGCTTTACGAGCCTCACATCCCAATAATTATACAGGATACCATGTGGTCTGTGAGACTTATATTTCAGACTATGGGTTTTATTGATGATGGAGGAGTCTAGTATTGTCTGGACCCTCAATGGTTTAAGTGGCTAAGTATTGGAGGCTCGACTAAGAAAGAGAAAAGCCACCGAATACGCTGTTCCATAATAATGTAACAATGTAGTATGGAAGCTTGCTTGAGAAAAGTGAATAGTCATCAGAGACTAGGATGTTTTCTTAGATTGTGCATCGGAGGAAAAGGCCACTAGTTCTCTATCATGTTGGAAATCCAATTCCAATACGAGCTTTATGGTTTTGGTTGTATTCCAAAAATAGTGTAATGCTTTTATGATATCCCGAAATTTTTGGTAATATCAATTTAATAATCTGCATTAAAATTAAATTGATTTGATAATGTTGATTAATAAAATATGAATTGGTTTAATAATCTAATTAAATAAATATTTAATTAGTAATTTTATCTTTTAAAAGCTAAATAAATGTTTCTATTTATAATGTATATATATATGTATATATATTATAGATAATCTTTGATTTGGAATTTAATAAATAAACAAGTCTTGTTTTCAAATTCTAATAATATATTTAATAATTTGGAAATTATGATTTAAATTAATATTAAGCTTTTCAAAGTTATTTAATTAATAATTATATGGTTTGTAAAAATTTAAGATAAATGTTAATTGCTTAAGATTATATCTTAGCTTAATTTTTAAATTTAAATAAAAAGTTTGTTTCATTTTATTAAACATTACTTGATATATATGATTTGAAATAGAAGTTTAAAATACAATATAGCATATGGTCTTAATTCATTTAATAATAGAAGTGATTTATAATCTCTTTTATAAATCATTAAAAAAAATTAAATTTGTTATTTTCAAATGATATTAATAGATGTATAGATATTTAATTTGTTTTGGATTTTAAAATATTTGTATAAACTTTTATTTATAAATATAATCGGTTTTTATTTCTTTTAAAATTATTTATACATATATAAATACTAATTAACTAATTCATTAAGCTTGATTTTGTATTAATCTTTCATAAACATTTAAAATATAACTAATTAAATTAAGAGATATGTGTTAAGTGATTAGCATATTTTAATGACAAATGTTGTATTATAGGACAAGTGTCAAAATTGAAGTTAGTTTTTCTTTTATTTTTATTTTTAAATAATTTCAGCTTATATAAACAAATCTCCTTCTTTATTTCTTTTCTTTTTCTAAATCACAAGCCAAATACAAATCTGAGAACTTCAACTGAAAAAATAAAATAAGCAAACTCTTCAGTAATCCTCTACATTCTAAAATCCAAATCATTTTCCCTGTAACTCCTGTTTAAACATGTAAACCTAAAAAAAATCCTTCTAATCATTTCCCTGTTCATGTTCAAAGTACCTGTAGTCTGCATATTTTCTTCAATCTGGGATTGTTACTGCATGCAACTACATTTTCAATCAAAAGCATTCCGGTTCAAAATTAGGCAAGAAACTCAGTTCCAAAGCAAAACCAGTTTTCAAACCAAATCAGCATTCAAGTGCAAGTTTTAAAAAGAGTTTAAAGTTTTCAAAAGCTGTTTTCAAATCATATCTAGAAGCTCTGTCTTCATGCTTTAATCTGGTGAGTAACATTTTGTTTAAAAATAAATTAAATATGATTCTGGTTGCCTGATTGTCTCTGGAAATAAAATTGCTTATGTGTATATTTATAAGTGTATTTGTGTGTGTATATATGAATGTATGATGTGTGCATGTTTGCTAATCTCTGTAATGTCTCTGTTCCCAGATTCAAGTTCAGTTTTTTTTATTTAAATCATCTATCTCTTGATCTAGTCACTATTATGATTTAAGTTACAAACAAAACTTGTTTGTTGATCATAGAGTAGGATTTAAAATTTTATTTAGGTTGACATAAATTGGAAATGCCTTTGGAAACCAAAGAACAATGAAAATATAAGTTATGGTAAAAATTCAAGCATCCTAATTCAATGATTCAGGTATATGATCTGAATCCTTAAACTAAATCCTGATTTTTGGAAGTGAAATCACAGTTTTTAGAAGTGAATCGAATGAGCAATTCTTGTTTGATCAGTTTGGGGGTTTTGGATATTCTATGGTGATCTAGTTGATAGGGAAGGTCAGGGTCTTCTCCGGTGGTAGAGGAGTGATCAGAGAGTGGGAAAAATGGCCGATGGGTGTGCAAGTCACAGTGGAGGCGGCGGTGATCAGAAATTGTTTTGAACCCTAGTTTTGGCATGGTCGAGTTTTTGGATTGGCACGACCCCTCCGGTGGATCGAGTTCCACCGAACTCTGGGCAATGAAAGCATGGAGGTAGGCGATGGCATGGCCGGAAGGGGCAGACTTTCTGGTGATCGGAGATTGGGGATCGAAGACGTTCCAGGTTTTGGTTCATGTCACAGGTTTCAGGTTGAACACTCAAATTCGATTTCGAGTTTGTTATCGATGTTCTGATGTTCGTGATGATGTGCGAGGTTGTTATATGATGTGATAATGCTATAGTAGTTGACCGGTGGTGGACAGAGCCACCGTGCATGTGCACGGTGCTCTTTGTTTTCTGATGATCTGGGCATAGTAGGTGGGGGTATTGTACTCGAGTAAATACTCGAGTCATTTGATGTCATGCCCGAAGTCAAGTGAGGTTAGACTCGAAGAAAAATAGGAAAGGCTCGGGTAAATTTTGTTACAGGTTTTAGAAACCTGTCAGTGTTTTGGGTTTTTAAGTTTAAACTAAATTTTAAAAAAAATGAAAAGTAAGTTTTAATCAAAGTTTTGAAGCAAGTTTAAATCTGAATTCAAATAAGTTTGAATTCTAATTTTTAGAATAAATAAGTTTTATAAAAATGGAATGTTTTAACAACTATAAATTGTTAAAGTATTTTATAAAATGATTTTAAAATCTGAAAATAAAGATTTAAACAGGGTTTTAAATCTAAGTTTTAAATTTGGATTCAAAAATGAATTTGAATCCTAGTTTGAAGTAAAATAAAGTTTTTGAATTTGAAATGTTCTAAAACAACCTTGAATATTTAAAGTGTATTTTAAATTGATTTAAATTGAATATGGTTTTAAAACTATTTTAAATTCCCTTTAGAAGATAAGTATTTCTTTAACATGTTATTAAAAGGTTTTTGAATTGTTAAATTTTGTTAAAGTTAAAATTGTATTCATTTTAAATCTTAAATTTAAAATGGAATATAAAAGTAAATTTAAAAGCAAATTGTTTTTAAAATACTTTGTTTATGATAATTTAATCATTAATAAGATTTAGGTTTATCTTAAAGATAACTAGGACTCAATGATATGTAATTCATTAAATTAGCAAGGTAATTAAGATGGATAATTAATTAATTTAATTAATTAATAATTTGGTTTAATTAATTATGTAATTAAGGGTTTAATTTAATTAATTAAAGGATTAAGTAAGTTAATTAAGATTAATTAAATTTGTAATTAAGAAATCATTAGTTAGATAAGATTTGATTTAAATTAATGATTTGAAATTTATTAATCAAGTAATTACAAATTAATTAAGTTACAGATTAACACTTAATTAATTAAATAATTAGAGATTAATTAATGGGTTATTATAGATAAATTAATTTGTAATTAATAATGACTAATCTTAGTTAATTACTTTAGAGAAGTAATTAAAGATTAGTTGATAGTTAATGAAGGTCATTAACTTAGGATTATTTAATAATTAATTAATGTGATTAATTTTAATAATTAATTAAATTAATTAATTAAAGATAATCATTTGATAATTGTTTAAGTGTAATTACTTAATGGAAGTAATTAAGAAATTAATTACTAATTGTAATTAATTAAGTTTATTTTGATTAGTTTAAGTTAATTAATTAAGTTTAATAAATTTAAGATAATCACTGGATAATTTAAAAGGTAATTACTCAATGTAATTAATGAAGAATAATTACTCAGTGAAGTAATTAAGAAGATAATTACTGGATGTAATTAAATTGAAGGATAATTAGGTAATAGAAGAGATTTGGAAATTAATTACTTTGTGTAATTAATATGAAGAATAATTACTTAGTGTAATTAATTAAGAATTGATTAATAAAGTTATTTGAAGATAATTAAAAGATGTAATTAATTAAGGGTAATTAATTACTTAATGAGATTAATCTAGGGTGATTAATAAATATAATTGATTAAAGATTAATTGATTAAAGATAATTTATTAAGGAGTAATTAATTTATTTAAAGAAGTAATTAATGGTAGTTAATTACTGAATGTGATTAATCAAGCGTGATTAATAATTATGGTTTAATTAAAGTAATTAATTAAAAAGTAATTAAGGATCATTAATTTATATAATTAATGATGTAATTAAGGATTGATTGATTAAGGATTAACGTAATTAATTATAGTTAATTAATTAATGAAGTAATTAAAGGTTAATTACTGAATTTGGTTTAGAATAATTAATTTGTGAAATTAATTAAAGGCTAATTATTTGAATGTAATTAAAGGATAATTAATCAAGGGTGATTAATTAAGGTGATTTACTAGAGGGTAATTAATTAATTGATTTGTAATTAATTAAAGGATATGTAAGCAAGATTTATATTGATGAAGTAATTAATTTAATTTACTTTAAATTAATTAGAGGTGAAGTAATTAATTTAATTCATTTTAAATTAATTATAGAATGGTGATTAATAAATCTTTGCTTATGAATGCTGATTGATATTGATTTCCTTGAATGGTTTGAGATCTCAGATATGAGATAAGTGATGATGTGTGATATGGATGCTCTGGTTGCATTGAGTTGATAATATGAATTATCTATTTGTGATGATAATATGGTTTATTTGTTTATGATGATAACGTTGATTATCTATTGTGATATTGTTAATTATCTATCTGTGTGAATATAGATAACAAATTGAATTATTTTAACTTTAAAACAACTTGGACCTAAAAGATGGCGTTTTGGATTTCGATGAGACTGGGATCGGGTTTCCATATTTGGATATCCGAAAACCACATCGATCCAAATTAACGATAGGTCGTGAATCTCAAGTGAAGATGAAGATTCAAAGTGCAAGGGTTATCGTTGTTAACTCTGAGGGTGATTCCAAAATGAGTGTAACGAGATAATGCCTTCGGTTTCGTTCGAACCCAGAACAAACTTGTGTGGATTGAATGCTTTCAGAACATAGTCAGATGGAAGATGAGTATTCTAAGAGATGTGTTCTCTAAAGGTAAACGTAGCCTCAAGCCTCATCAACCGAAAATGGCTAAAACAGGGGAGGTGTAGCAAGGTTAAGTGCGTCATGCCCAAGTAGGATGAGATGAACCCCTGTCTAGAAGTCCCTTTATATTCGGCTGTGTGTGGCAGTTGATTGCAGAAAGGGATTTTTGGCAATATCAATTTAATAATCTGCATTAAAATTAAATTTATTTGATAATATTGATTAATAAAATATGAATTTGTTTAATAATCTAATTAAATAAACATTTAATTAGTAATTTTATCTTTTAAAAGCTAAGTAAATGTTTCTATTTATAATGTATATATATTTGTATATATATTATAGATAATCTTTGATTTGGAATTTAATAAATAAATAAGTCTTGTTTTCAAATTCTAATAATATATTTAATAATTTGGAAATTATGATTTAAATTAATATTAAGCTTTTCAAAGTTATTTAATTAATAACTATATGGTTTGTAAAAACTTGAGATAAATGTTTATTGCTAAAGATTATATCTTAGCTTAATTTTTAAATTTAAATAAAAAGTTTGTTTCATTTCTTTTATACATTACTTGATATATATGATTTGAAATAGAAGTTTAAAATACAATATAGCATATGGTCTTAATTCATTTAATAATAGAAGTGATTTATATTCTCTTTTATAAATCATTTAAAAAATTTAAATTTTTTATTTTCAAATGATATTAATAGATGTATAGATATTTAATTTGCTTTGGATTTTAAAATATTTGTATAAACTTTTATCTACAAATATAATCGGTTTTTATTTCTTTTAAAATTATTTATACATATATAAATACTAATTAACTAATTCATTAAGCTTGATTTTGTATTAATCTTTCATTAACATTTAAAATATAACTAATTAAATTAAGAGACATGTGTTAAATGATTAGCATATTTTAATGACAAATGTTGTATTATAGGACAAGTGTCAAAATTGAAGTTAGTTTTTCTTTTATTTTTATTTTTAAATAATTTCAGCTTACGTAAACAAATCTCCTTCTTCATTTCTTTTCTTTTTTTAATCAAAAGCCAAATACAAATCGGAGAACTTCAGCTGAAACAAATAAAATAAGCAAACTCTTCAGTAATCCTCTACATTCTAAAATGCAAATCATTTTCCCTGTAACTCCTGTTCAGACATGCAAACCTAAAAAAATCCTTCTAATCATTTCCCTGTTCATGTTCAAAGTACCTGTAGTCTGCATATTTTCTTCAGTCTGGGATTTTTACTGCATGCAACTACATTTTCAAGCAAAAGCATTCCAGTTCAAAATTAAGCAAGCAACTCAGTTCCAAAGAAAAACTAGTTTTCAAACCAAATCAGCATTCAAGTGCAAGTTTTAAAAAGAGTTTAAAGTTTTCAAAAGCTGTTTTCAAATCATATCTAGAAGCTCTGTCTTCATGCTTTAATCTGGTGAGTAACATTTTGTTTAAAAATAAATTAAATGTGATTCTGGTTGCTTGATTGTCTCTGGAAATAAGATTGCTTGTGTGTATATTTATAAGTGTATTTGTGTGTATATATATGAATGTATGATGTGTGCATGTTTGCTAATGTCTGTAATGTCTCTGTCCCCAGATTCAAGTTCAGTTTTTTATTTATTTAAATCCTCTATCTCTTGATCTAGTCACTATTATGATTTAAGTTACAAACAAAACTTGTTTGTTGATCATAGAGTAGGATTTAAAATTTTATTTAGGTTAAAATAAATTGGAAATGCCTTTGGAAACCAAAGAACAGTGAAAATATAAGTTATGCTAAAAATTCAGGCATCTTAATTCAATGATTCAGGTATATGATCTGAATCCTTAAACTAAATCCTGATTTTTAAAAGTGAAATCACAGTTTTTAGAAGTGAATCGAATGAGCAATTCTTGTTTGATCAGTTTGGGGGTTTTGGATATTCTTTGGCGATCTAGTGGATTGGGAAGGTCAGGGTCTTCACTGGTGGTAGAGGAGTGATCGGAGAGTATGGGAAAAATGGCCGATGGGTGTGCAAGTCATAGTGGAGGCGGCGGTGATCAGAAATTGTTTTGAACCCTAGTTTTGGCATGACCGAGTTATTGGATTGGCACGACCCCTCTGGTGGATCGAGTTCCACCGAACTCTGGGCAATGAAAGCATGGAGGTAGGCGATGGCATGGCCGGAAGGGGCAGACTTTCTGGTGATCGGAGATTGGGAATCGAAGACGTTCCAGGTTTTGGTTCATGTTATAGGTTTTGGGTTGAACACTCGAATTCGATTTTGAGTTTTTTATCGATGTTCTGATGTTCGTGATGATGTGCGAGGTTGTTATCTGATGTGATAATGCTATAGTAGTTGACCGGTGATGGACAGAGCCACCGTGCATGTGCACGGTGCTTTTTGTTTTCTGATGATCTGGGCATAGTAGGTGGGGGTATTGTACTCGAGTAAATACTCGAGTCATTTGATGTTATGCCTGAAGTCAAGTGAGGTTAGACTCGAAGAAAAATAGGACAGGCTCGGGTAAATTTTATTACAGGTTTTAGAAACCTGTTAGTGTTTTGGGTTTTTAAATATAAACTAAATTTAAAAAAAATGAAAAGTAAGTTTTAATCAAAGTTTTGAAGCAAGTTTAAATTTGAATTCAAATGAGTTTGAATTCTAGTTTTTAAAATAAATAAGTTTTATAAAAATAGAATGTTTTAACAACTTTAAATTGTTAAAGTATTTTATAAAATGATTTTATAATCTAAAAATAAAGATTTAAACAGGGTTTTAAATCTAAATTTTGAAATCTGGATTCAAAAATGAATTTGAATCCTAGTTTGAAGTAAAATAAAGTTTTTGAATTTAAAATGTTTTAAAACAACCTTGAATATTTAAAGTGTATTTTAAATTGGTTTAAATTGAATATAGTTTTAAAACTATTTTAAATTCCTTTTAGAAGATAAGTATTTCTTTAACATGTAATTAAAAGGTTTTTGAATTGTTAAACTTTATTAAAGTTAAAATTGTATTCATTTTAAATCATAAATTTAAAATGGAATTTAAAAGTAAATTTAAAAGCATATTGTTTTTAAAATACTTTGCTTATGATAATTTAATCATTAATAAGATTTAGGATTATCTTAAAGATAATTAGGACTTAATGATATGTAATTCATTAAATTAGTAAGGTAATTAAGATGGATAATTAATTAATTTAATTAATTAATAATTTGGGTTAATTAATTATGTAATTAAGGGTTTAATTTAATTAATTAAAGGATTAAGTAAATTAATTAAATTAGTTAATTTTTAATTAAGAAATCTTTAGTGTAAGATTTAATTTAAATTAATGATTTGAAATTTATTAATCAAGTAATTAAAAATTAATTAAGTTATAGATTAACACTTAATTAATTAAATAATTAGAGATTAATTAATGGTTTATTATAGATAAATTAATTTGTAATTAATAATGATTAATCTTAGTTAATTACTTTAGAGAAGTAATTAAATATTAGTTGGTAGTTAATGAAGGTCATTAACTTAGGATTATTTAATAATTAATTAATGTGATTAATTTTA
Organism: Allium cepa; assembly: GCA_030765085.1. Classification (NCBI taxonomy): domain Eukaryota; kingdom Viridiplantae; phylum Streptophyta; class Magnoliopsida; order Asparagales; family Amaryllidaceae; genus Allium; species Allium cepa. The sequence goes on along the minus strand of CM060939.1, from coordinate 391,065,442 downwards.
ATAATTAATTAGATTAATTAATTTAAAGATAATCATTTGAGAATTGTTTAAGTGTAATTACTTAATGAAAGTAATTAAGAAATTAATTACTAATTGTAATTAATTAAGTTTATTTTGATTAGTTTAAGTTAATTAATAAAGTTTAATTAATTTAAGATAATCACTGGATAATTTAAAAGGTAATTACTCAATGTAATTAATGAAGAATAATTACTTAGTGAAGTAATTAAGAAGATAATTACTGGATGTAATTAAATTGAAGGATAATTAGGTAATGGAAGAGATTTGGAAATTAATTACTTAGTGTAATTAATTAAGAATTGATTAATAAAGTTATTTGAAGATAATTAAGAGATGTAATTAATTAAGGGTAATTAATTACTTAATGAGATTAATCTAGGGTGATTAATAAATATAATTGATTAAAGATTAATTATTAAAGATAATTAATTAAGGAGTAATTAATTTATTTAAAGAAGTAATTAATGGTAATTAATTACTGAATGTGATTAATCAAGTGTGATTAATAATTATGGTCTAATTAAAGTAATTAATTTAAATAATTAATTAATTAAAAAGTAATTAAGGATCATTAATTTATTTAATTAATTATGTAATTAAGGATTGATTAATTAAGGATTGATTAATTAAGGATTAACGTAATTAATTATAGTTAATTAATTAATGAAGTAACTAAAGGTTAATTACTAAATTTGGTTTAGAATAATTAATTTGTGAAATTAATTAAAGGCTAATTACTTGAATGTAATTAAAGGATAATTAATCAAGGGTGATTAATTAAGGTGATTTATTATAGGGTAATTAATTAATTGATTTGTAATTAATTATCGGATATGTAAGCAAGATTTATATTGATGAAGTAATTAATTTAATTTACTTTAAATTAATTAGAGATGAAGTAATTAATTTAATTCATTTTAAATTAGTTATAGAATGGTGATTAATAAATCTTTGCTTATGAATGCTGATTGATATTGATTTCCTTGAATGGTTTGAGATCTCAGATATGAGATAAGTGACGACGTGTGATATGGATGCTTTGGTTGCATTGAGTTGATAATATGAATTATTTATTTGTGATGATAATATGGTTTATTTGTTTATGATGATAATGTTGATTATCTATTGTGATATTGTTAATTATCTATTTGTGTGAATATAGATAATAAATTGAGTTGTTTTAACTTTAAAAAACTTGGACCTAAAAGATGGCGTTTTGGATTTCGATGAGACCGGGATCGGGTTTCCGTATTTGGATATCCAAAAACCACATCGATCCAAATTAACGATAGGTCGCGAATCTCAAGTGAAGATGAAGATTCAGAGTGCATGGGTTATCGTCGTTAACTCTGAGGGTGATTCCAAAATGAGTGTAACGAGATAATGCCTTCGGTTTCGTTCGAACCCGGAACGAACTTGTATGGATTGAATGCATTCAGGACATCGTCAGGTGGATGATGAGCATTCTAAGAGATGTGTTCTCTAAAGGTAATCGTAGCCTTAAGCCTCATCAACCAGGAATGGCTAAAACATGGGAGGTGCAACAAGGTCAAGTGGGTCATGCCCAAGTAGGATGAGATGAACCCCTGTCTAGAAGTCCCTTTATATTTGGCTGTATGGGGCAGTTGATTGCAACAACTGCCAGGGTTATCTTGTTCGGGACTATCCAGTAAGGGGTGGTTCCGGCCTTGTGTTGCAGGGGATTTAGGGTGGATCCTCAGTACGGTGATCTAGGCCATGTACTGTGACGGGCGGTACCCCCGTAGCCCTGCCATCGATGGAAACCCATTCTTCCTACGTGCCCTTACGGTTTTGATTGTATTACTCACTTTTGTGGCTAGTAGCTGGAATTTAATCACGTAACAATTTCGGCTATTTCTTATTTACTTGAAAACCCTAGACACTATTATAATATCATCGGATTTCCTATCAAATGTTTTGGTTGGCGTAAGGTAAAACTTTTCCATGTTTATGAGTGGGAAGTCTTACGTGATACCTTTGTTTCAAAGGATTTTCAAAGTTAAGAAACCTTAACCTGTTACTCACACGAGACCCATGTCTGACCCGGAGTTTATCTTCTGTTTTCTTAAACTCTTGGGTACTCAAATTTTTACGAGTCGCCAAGGGATTCTGGTTAGCTTTGACGAATTATGGAGGAGCAATGGAGCAGGAGGCTTCGACGTTAGATATATAGTTTCCGCTGTGTGTTCTCTGTGTTGTGTTTGTATTGAGTTGTAATAACAAGACAGGTGTTTATAACTATCTAGTATGTGATGTATATGCTGTGTAACTCTGATAGATGTTGTATATTATGTAATACTTATGTTGTTAATATAATTTATTCGTTCCGCTGTTGAGATTCTAGTGTTGTTTCTTCTTTCTCTTCTTTCTTTTCTCTTTTTCTACCCCTTTCTTTCTTAAAGATGATGCGACTTTTTGTGGAGAAAAAGTCGGGTCGTCATAGCTTTGCAAACATTTCAGCTACCCCTTTGGTATTATATACACCTTTTGACATTATCTGGGTATTAATAACTACTTTGTGTATATGTTTATTTGAAAAGTGTTTTTAAACTAATGTCATTAATGATAATATCAAATTTGTTCTGGGATAAAGCATTTTGGTTATCGTGAGGTAAAAACCCATCCGTGTTTATGTGCGGCGTGGTCTTATGAGATACCATTCGTTTTAAAGGTTTCGATTGGAATCAATCGGATCTATGACATTGACATATGCATTTATAATTCAAGTGTTCTCACATTGGTTTATCAAGCCTGATCCAAGTATTTTTTATACATAGGTCATATCCAAGAAGTTTCAGGTTTAGCTAAAGATGCTTGGAGTTTTCAGCGGAGAACTAGAGATCTTCATCGACATATGGGTGTATTCTATTTTTCTGCTGCATTTGTTTTGTTGTTTTTCAGCATTTGTAAGGACAAAGGATTTATAACTATCCAGGTTGAATCTAGGTTAGACTTTGATATTGTATTCAAAATTTTCCACTACAATAGATTTTATGGTTAATAATATATTACTATTCCATTTGTGTGAGATTCTATTTTCTGCTATGTTCCGTCTTTATTTTCTTTTTACCCTTGATCAATCTGCCTTTTCGGCACTTGAATTTGTGGAACTTAAATATCGAGGATGTATTAGTGTCGATTTACGAGTCAAAAAGGCCGATCGTCACATTTTGTATCAGAGCTTAGGTTGAGTGAATACCTAGGATTTAGTGGGGTAAAACCAAATATAGATAGGGTTAGTAATACCCTAGAATGAGAGATTCATTAGAGATAGGGTTAGTAACACCCTAGAGTGAGTTTGAGAGTATTATGTATATGAACGCTTACTTGTTATTGGCTATAAAATAATTTGTGTTGATTGTTCTGTTGAGTAGTTTATGAAGCATGGTCAATACAGGGGACGCCCTGTGATTGATAGGGATTCCTAAATATTTAAACAAGACAATTCAGCATGCTATTATAAAAAGATTATATTTTGTATACAAAAAGGGTATAGATATGTGTGTGATTTGGAAAATTTTCAAAAGATACATTCCCTTTGAAGGTTCATGGAGTAAGTCCTAATTTATTGAGTGATGATTGGGATAATCTTCTAAATAACAATCATATGTTCGCTTGGGCAAATGATATCGAGCACTTGGTAAATTATTCTCCTTATCAGTGCTAGATCAATCATGTTGAATCAAGTTATTTGGGTAAGAAAGGTTTTTAAGTCAAGAAATAAATGGTACAAATCTTCTAATAATATCTTGGTATGTCACTTAGGGATACTATGGCTTATTATATGCTAGGTGATGAGCTTTGGGAGAATCCAAAGCAGGCACGAAGACTACGTGCAGTGAGAAAACCAAAAGAAAGAGCAAAACTAGGATCTTGTGATGACATCTACTCTTACAGATGCAGTAAAGAAGGGCATTATGCACTTAGATGTAAGGATAGGAAAAACAAAGGAAAATAGGAATAAGGAAACAAAGGAAAATAACAAAGAAGAATATTTTTGGTATGATACATTCGGTTTCAAGTGTAAAAGGCAAGGACATCTTCTACATGGTTGCCCTAAAATGCAAAAGAAACCCAAAATTCGATCAAAAGGGGAAAGGGTTGCTACCATTGCAAAGGACTAGAACATGTATCCAAAGAGTGTCCCAAATGGACTTGCATTTGGTGCTACAAAGGGAGATATTTAATGAAGAACTATCCAAAGATAAGGTCAGTTGACTTAGGCACCAAGGATAAAGCTTCATATACCTCAAAAGGGTTCAAAGGATAGGGGTTGTAGCTCAAGTATGTGTATATATGATGGTGGTGTATAATAGACTATATCCATATAGTTTATTTCTTAAAATTCTGTGATACAGGACAGGGTTAGAAATTGATGTATAAACATGATGTTAATTAATAAATCTCCTTTTGGATTATTCTCTCTGTGCATCTCTTCTATCTTCCATCAGACCAATTTAATAAGATATTTGGAAATAAATAGTTTAAAGGGACGTGAAAAAGAAATTACTATACAAAAGTTTTTAAAAATAGATTAAAAATTTTATAAAATATTTTCATAAAGATTTCCTAAAAGTTAATAAGTACGGGTTTAAGTTTAAAAATAACGTGAATTATCAATTAAAGGATTAATTAGAAATCGTTAAATTTTATCAATGTATTTGCATTTATAATTTATAAAAAAACGTGTTGTAATAAAAGATGTTTATTATAATTTTAAATGGGAACGATATTTATCATTTGGAATGTGGAAATAAAAGTGATTATATATATAAAGAAGCACCTTTACAATGTTTGAATAAAAGATGAAAGTTATATGAAAAGTTTTCATAAAATTTTTGGGAATGTTATTAAGTGTGTATGTTATACGTAGACTATTTCGTCACATGATTTTGATTTAAGATTCGAGTATGGAACTTTGAGGTGTTTACACCGGTCTGAAAAGTGATTTATCGCTCGATACTTGACGACGGACATTGATGAGGGTCTTTGGTTGAGTACTTGCATTTTCTATCATAGTTGGGAGCTATGTAAGGAAAACTAAAGTTTTTATTGGAAAGCCTGATCAGAGTCCGCACTAGAGAGTCGAGGGATCAATACTAGTTTGGAAATAAAGTTGTGTATTCGAATAAGAGATCTAATCATATGTTGTATATGGATGATCTGTGTACATCATACTGAATTGAGTTTAAAAAACTTGTTTTGGTTTGTAATTTCAGGGATGATATTCTTTTAAAGGGGAAGCCTGTAACAACCCCTAATTTTATCACTTAAAATTTGAAATATTTAATAATTTTAAGTGTTCGAAAATAGGTTTATTAAACATAAATATGCATGTTTTTTGTGATAAATAATAATGGTGATCTTATTATAGAAAAATGTTGACAAAAATATATTTTTTGAAAAAATATCTATAAAATGACCGTGAATTGTTTTCGATAAACAGCTTTTTAACCATTTTTTACATATACTTATTTCTCCACTTAGGCAAGAATATGAACTAAAATTATTTATTTTGTTTTCGAAAATAAAATATCTTTATGACATTATCAATGATATCGTCATTTTGAATAATTGATTTTTGAATTTAAATTGAGTTTAAATGATTTGATAATTTTTTTAAAATCAAATGAGGCTCTTTTAATTATTAAATAATAATAGAAATGTTATGTTTAAATTTTGATTCCATAGATAAATAGTTTAATGAAAAACTAAAAATATGACCGAAAATCGGATTCCAGATTCATAGCGGTTTAACAAATGAATTATGTTTTAAGTTATTGCAATCTTGTTTTTGTAACATGTGCACATATATACATGTCATACATACACATACACAAACAAATACACACACACACATACATATATGCACACACACACATACATACATATGTATATATATATATATATGGCAGAAATATCATGATACTTAGAAAACAAATTTGAAAATATGATATTTTTCGTATAAAGTCAAAGCACCCATCACCTTCACCTTCTACCCATGGAGGCACATGTAGTGGAAGGTGGCCAAGCTTATGGTGACATTGAGGGGGGAGGGAGGGGTAGGGCGTGACCATGAGGTAGGAAGGGGGGAGATATTATCAAAATTAAGTCTATAAATACATGCAACCATTCACTCCTTCATTCGCACATTTCTTCGTCTTCTTCTTCTCCTTCCTCAAGCTTTTAATGGCTTCCCTTCTTAGGAAATTTATGAAGAAATAATAGCAACGATAAAAATAAAAATACACACACACACACACAGATATATATATATATATATGTTATCATTCCACCTCAAAACCATGGCAAAATCACTCCCTACCACATCTATAACCCACGGCCACCCCACTTCCAAGCACCAAGGCCAAGTTCCACCACTTCCAAGGTCATGGCCAAATCTATTAGAAGCATAGTGCAAGATCTAGGAGGCTTTAGAGTAAAAATAGTGAAGAGAAGTGTTGCTGGATTTCCCCTGGAATCAATTCAAGGAGTTTCGAAAAAATTTGGTGGAGTGGAAAACAATAGCGAGTACTTGAGTTTTTAAAACTTAAAATGATGATATGCATGTTTAATTAGTAAATTAATATGATTGGTTGAATATTGGATGAATATTCGGTTGATTAATATTTGGGTGACAACTTTGTTGCTAATGATAGGAAAATAACATTCATCAAAATAGAAATTAGTAATTAATTAACCATAGTTAATTAGTGAAAAATAAATCCATATTAATATGAGTATGTATTTTATTATGCCTCTTTATAGTTTTGGATATAGAAAGATTAATAAACGAGTATTCTAATAATATAATATTATAATATGGAATAAAGCAGTAATTGAGATTTTAATGTAGTAAAATAGTTTTAAATGGTTTATTGTGGTATTTCAAACAATTTAACAAGTTTTGGCACACTTTAATGAAGTTTGAAAAATAGAGCCAAATCAAGCTTGTCGCTTAGCGGTAGTTCGTCATTTTCGAATCTGAAAAGTTAAATCAGTGTACAGGATTCTATATAAGTCAGAACTCTTTGAAATAAGAATTTTCCAAATCCATGTAGGTATATTTTCCCCCAAAAAAAATCAATATTTCATTTAGTAAAGTTTGAGATATGTCCAAACCAAGTTTTCAAAAACGTCGCTCTTTGGCAGCTCGGAAATCAAGATGCCAAAATCGTTAAAATGGGTAATTTTAAGTCTTTAAACATAAGAAATAAATTCCATAAACATATTAAAATATGTAAAAGGGATTTGAGTTATAAAAATGGACATATGTGGGATGAAGTTAATGTTTTGATCAAAGAAGCTTTTAAAAAAACACAATTCGCAGAACTTTTTGTAGCACTTTTTGATAGCATTTGAAATTAAGATTAAACTTGGGATATTCTTCCTAAATCTTTTACAACTGTTTTTCAAATAATAAATCTAGTATTTTAAAGAGTTTAGAGATGATCAAATAACTTGGCCGCCATATGCGTGATAGAGAGATAATCTCTAGATCCAAGCTTGGACAACCACTGTTTGGGTTCCAGTTAAGCTATCCGGACTGGCCCGATGGAGGGGATAGTTAATTTGATCTACATGGATCACATTTTCTTAAGTTAGAAGAAAAGAGATCTGGAGTTTTTCAAAAGTTAAACAAGATTTTAAAATGTGATTTTGGTGGTATAGAAATTACCCTAGTTAAACTTTGTACTAAATTCCGAGGAGGGAACTCGTACCATCCGTGTGAATTAAAAAGGCGATTTTACCATTAGTCAACGAATAGTACAGGTTGAATATAGAAATTGGTATTGAGTATAATTAGTCTAATCTTTAAGGCTCCTTTTCTACTCAATACTGATTAATTTAGGTTTAGATTAAATGATATCTTAAATAACATCGTTTTTGACCCATTTAAAAGTTATGATTTGAAAAACAAAAAATCTTTAAGATTTAATTAAATGATTTGGAAATGTTTTCCTAAGTAAAAGGTGAAAATATTTGGAATTATTCCAAGACTGAAGAGGTTTAATCAACTAGAGAATTTGATAAATGAGGCTTATGACTCCGTATACTCTTAAAAGATAAAGGAATAGTTTAAAAGAATATATCTTCGAAAGATATTTGATTTAATAAAAAAGGTAAATTGATTGGATGTTGTTTGATAGTCACCTATATACTTGACATCTTTTTATCTATGATTGGTTTGAGAAACTGAGGTCCAATTTGGATAATTCCTATCCGAAAATCAGTTCGAACAAATATACGTGTTCGAAAGTGAAGACATGTTGAAGGCAATGATTTGAAGATGGAAATCTTCATGATGTAGGGCAACTTGCCACTAACCCTAGGCCAGTCCCTGCATCATATATATGTATATAGTGGTAGTAGTGCCTTTTGTTATGAAAATCTTCAATTTGCAAGGACTACTCACTACTAATCCTAAAGGTGATTCCCAAATAGGAGTAGTAGGAGGAGTGCCTTGATTTTGTCCTTCACCTGGACAATTTGTATGGATGAGTGTTTGAAACTGTATTTCTATAAACCACGTACATTGATCTCTACAAACGTACATTCATGTGGTGGTGTAGGAGGTAACCTTTTGATACTTAATACCCTTCTCTGAGACATACGAGCTCAGAGATTGTACTTTTGTAGAAATCAATAGTGCATTATTAGTAATGGTAATGTGGCATTCTTTGTGGAATTTGCTTTGTGTAAAGGTAAAGCGTGGCTTTATGAGAAACAAAGCATGGCTTTGTAGAAAGAAGAGCATAGCTTTATGAGACTTACATCCTAGGAATGATATGGGATATTATGTGGTCTGTAGAACATATATTTCAGGCTACTAGTTTTATTGATGATGGAGGAATCCAGTATTGTTTGGACCCTTAATGGTTTAAATGGCAGGCATTAGAGGCTCAATTAAGAATGGGTAAAGCCATCAAAATATGCAGTTCCATAGTAGTGTAACAATGTAGTACGGAGGCTTGCTTGATAAAAGTTAATAGTCATTGGAGACTAGGATTTTATGCATGGATTTTGCATCGGAGGAATATGCCACTAGTTCCCTATCATGTTGGAAATCCAATTCCAATATGAGCTTTATAGTTTTGGTTATATTCTTAAAATAGATGTAATGCTTTGCAAACATTTCGGCTACTCCATTGGTATCATATACACCATTTGACATATTCGGGTATTTATGCCTACATTTTATATATATTTATTTGAAAACTATTTTCAAACCAATGTCATTAATGATAATATCAAATTTGTTTTGGTACATAGTATTTTGGTTATCCTAAGGTAAAAACTCATCCATGTTTATGTGTGGCATGATCTTACGAGATATCATTCTTTTCAAAGGTTTTGATTGGAATCAATCTAATATATGACACTATTACATACGTTTATAATTCGAGTTTTCTCACGCTAATTTATCAGGCCTGATTTGGGTATTTCTAATACATGGGTCAGGTCTGAGTAGTTTCAGGTTCAGCTAAAGATGCTTTGAGTTTCTAGAGGAGAATTAGAGATCATCCTCAACATGTGGAAATATTCTATTTTTCTGTTGCACTTGTTTTGTTTTTTTAGCATTTGTAAGGACAAAGGATTTTCAACTGCCCAGGCTAAATCTAGGTTAGACTCTAATATTGTATTCAAAAATTTCCACTGTAAAAGATCCAATGATTAATAATATATGATTATTCCATTCATGTGAGATTATGTTTTCTACTATGTTCTATTTTTATTTTCATTTTACCCTTGATCAAACTGCCTTTCCACCACTTGAATTTGTGGAACGTGAATACCGAGGATGTGTAAGTGTCAATTTTCAATAGTCGAAAAGGTTGGTTGTCAAAAGACACCATAATTGGCACCAAGTGCAAGTGGGAGATCAATAGAGTCATGAACGTACCCAAGGTGTGACTACAAATTGATTTTATAACTTAACTTTTATAAAGAATCTTGTTCGATATAAAGTATGATTTCAACCATATTTTTTTACTATATATTGTTATATTAGGATGTAAAAAATGTTTGAAATACATTATTGTTAGCGTCAAAATTGACCACCAACACCCAATGCAAGCTAAAACACTAATATCCAATCACATATCACAAATAGAGTATATGCAGAGAATAGAATATGAAAAATAATTAAAATTAAAATGAAAGCAATAAAAAAGACAAGATTTATAGTGGTTCAGCTAACTCCGGCCTACGTCCACTCTAGAAAGTTCCTTTTTATTATACTGAAATTTGATTACAGTTACAAGCTTGATTTTATGAAATAAAAATGGTAGAGTAGCTTTTAGGCAGAAGATGAAGAGAAGCAGAATGAGAATCCCCTTTTCTGAACCCACACTTGCGGTATTTATAGGCGAAACCCCAACTATAGGGCCTCCTCACTCACATGGGCCTACCAAAACCACAGTCAAGCCCATATCGTCCATTACTGCCAACCTTAAGTTGATAACATGCCGACCCAAAGTTGCCTTGAGGATGACCCATAGTAATCTTGTTGCTGACCCAAAGTAGATTGGTAGCTGAGCCGAAGTAACCAGTCAAAGCCAACCCCATCCAACCTTTCCTCTCCTCAATGTCGACCCCATGTTGAAGCCTCTCCGACCCGAAGCATTCCCAACACCAACCCGAAGTAATTGCCAAACTGACTCGAAGTAAGTGCCGACCCCTTATAATAGCCGACCACTTGTAATAACTAAGCCCAAGTTGTATGCCGACCCCGAAGTTTCCTTGATGCCGACCGAGTGCTTTTCCATATGTCGACACCTAGCCATTCTTTATGGTGACCCAAGCATTGACCCGAAGACCAACCTGCACCAACCCAAATTGAATCGCTAGGCCTTATTCCTAATGTGGAGGGATCGATACCGATCCCTTCATTGGTCGATTTTTGGGCAGCGATCCCTGTGATGGCTTCTCCATGCTAAAATATATTTAGCCTCCAATTTTATGTCATTTGGACCACTGGAACTCGAGCTATCGCTTGATCTTTGATTTGATATTACTTGTGGACTGCTATTTGTCCCTTCCAAGGGATACTTGCCGATCCTTCCAACTTTGTCCTTGTGACGTGCGATCCCTAGGGTAGGTTCCTTACAGTCCATATACCTTGCTCTCCAAATTTAATATGCTTTGGACTTATAGATCTTGAGATATTGATTGTTGTATGCATGAGTGCACTGGAACTTTAATGCACGTCGACCTCTCTTCAGTAAAGCCTACCGACCCCTCTTGATTAAGTATGTCGATCCCTCCTAATGAGCCAATCTATTCCGAGCCCTTCTGTTCGTTGAGCCATATTCCATGGTTTGAGCATCCCACATTGTACATCCGTCAAATCCATTCAATTCTAACTTTATACGATTATTTGTACTTGATTTCTGGGTCCCACAATCATCACGCAGGAGTTTTCGACCTTAATTGTAGTTGAATCGAACTCGTGCAATCAGCTTGGTATAGCTGGACTAGAACGCCGGATAACACTTGCCCTCTAAAGTACGTCTTGTGATTAACATAACGTGCTTTGAATCGAAATAAGTTTGAACTGTCGAAAAGAGACCCAACTAACTTCCTGAAAGGTTGTTATTTTCAAGTCATTTTCTCATGGTGCTTAATGTCTTATTGATCGCTACAACGCTTAGTTGATTTCCCTTAATAAAAATCCAGTGCTATATTACATCAATTGATATATATAAAAATCCAGTTCTGTGAGACTAATAAGCTTTTGTTACCTAATCCAGCCTCAAACTAGAAAGATTCAGGTTTTAACTTCTATTTCTGTCGATTTCAAAAGTTAACTCTTGGGTCATACATGTGCATGCTCATACGTACGTTTTTGTTGTTGGCTCCCGGACATGTTCGAACATTCATGGGTCGTTGCTAATTTTCATAGCATTTTTTATGTATGTGATTCCAATAATTTCTATGCCTATATTTACTCGTGTACATACCTATAGCCGATCCCCATCATTCATTCTTTTTTTAAAGCTTTTGTAGGGATCTGCATATATGTTTGCCAACCCGTTTCTTGGGTTCAGCTAACAGTGATTGGCGAGCTTTTATGCCGACCCTATCTCCATGCCTTGTGCCTAGGGCCTGAAATGATCCCTCCGTCCATATATATATATAAAGCAACTTTCCATCCCTTCACCCCTACTTGTTTCATTTTCTCATTTCCCTCGTAAGCATCAAACCCTCTTGCTCCTTTATTGAAACAAACTTTCCTGCCCTTCTCCTCCCCTCAATTTTGAAACAAAACTTTTTCGTGATTTAACTTGTGTTTACAACCCAACTTCCCATACTTTCCATTTTTATCGCCTTCGAACTCCTCGCCAATTTCCTTAATACATTCACATGTTGGTGAGCCTTTTTGACTTCATTTTTTGATTTATGGTAAGATAAGGCAATCGCTAATAATTACGATGGTGCTCGAGGCTGTAATGTTACAGTAATCGAGGCAGCCTGGGAATGATGAATCAATGGTGGATAGGGTTCAGCTAAATAAGGAGATGAAAAAACGGAGGATAAAGGAGGAAGAAGACAGAATGAAGGAGGGATCGATGTTGGATATTTTAACCTATGCCAACTCCTCTGCGTAGAGGTTCGATGAGTAGAGGACGAAGTAAAAGGGGTCGGTATGTTTTGTGTTTGGCAATATTTGTTGTGAGAGAGGGATCGATGAAATATGCGAAAGTAAAAGGATGGGTGGGATTAATGAAAAGTAAGGGGCCGGTGGTTTTTAGCTCGAAAAGGGGGATCGATCGTGAGGCCTTGTCAAAGGGATCAGCATAAAGTTAAGAACTGGCATAAGCATAGAGATCGGAAATACTACAGGGATCGTCATAATTATAGGTATCGATATAAAGTTAAGAACTGGCATGTACATAGGGATTGGCAATACTATACGGATCGGCATAAGAAACTTTTTAAACTTGCAATCTAATCCAACCTTACTTGCTCGGACAATCATTAATAATTCAACTTAGTGAACTTAGATATAGATGATGATGAACAATTAAACTTGCCTCACTATTAAACTTGAAATTGAATAATCAAATCCATGGAACTTTCAACATATATTAAAAAATTGCATATGGACTTGAATGGCAGACTTTACACTTTGATATGCCGATAGTCGATCCTAAAGCTTTCACCACCGATCAATCTCTTCGTTAGACGTTGATGACGTTCACTCTAGTCGGTATCCAAAGTCTTGTCATTTAACTTAATTTTCTAATTTTAAGCTATTTATTTCTGCTATACACTGCATTGCACTACTTCACACTTAACATGGGGAGGGGAGGGTTTAGGTATACTTTCCTAACCCCGATTATCTACTGAGTGTAGCTAATATGTACTTCAGATGCTCAGAGCGTTTAGCCGCTAGGTCTTCTAAACAGGCCATACAGCACATCGATCCTGAAGCAAAATCGAGCTCTACGATTATATCCGATAGGCATTCTTCCAGTCATCAAGTAGAACAGATGGAAGTTTCTAGCCCTTCGGTCAACCTTTTTTTTTGATGTTTCTGTCCTCACGACGTAGGATATAAGTCAAGCTCCCGATGCAGTAGAGGGTGCCATTCTTCTAGATAACCCGATAGGTTCTCAAGCTTCTAGAATTGGTGAGGATGCCCTCCGAATGTTGTGTTCTATACATGGAATTCCATTTGTAGACGTCCTATTTCCTTCAATAAACAATAGGCCTCACCTACCCTAGAGAGGTATACAACATGTAATAAATTTATGTGCTGGGTCGAATGCGTACCACCCCTTAATTCATTTATTCGAGAGATGTTGAGATATCTTGGAATTGCTCCCTCTCAACTCCATCCGAACAGTTATGCCTTCCTACATAGGACCTTTTTGCTATTCATGTGCATCCCATTTCATCCACCAACTTCTGAGGACATAAGATTCATTTACAACTTTAAACAGTGGTCAAAAATTCCTTCCTATGTTTTTCTTGAACCTTCACCTAACCGTCGAGTCTTAATAGGCACTTGGACTAAGCTCTCTTTATTCAAGCACGAGTGGTTCTATGTTCGATGTCCATCTGGCTTCGCAAGGAGATGGTTAGAAGGATGTAAGTTTTACTTTCATTTCATTATGAAATCCATTAATCCAAGTCATATTTTTGAATCATCAACTTTCGAGATTTGTATAAGTGTTTGTCCATGTTCTAAAGGCAATAGTTTTTCAAGAGGGGTCGCCGCTATTCGTGCTACCCTGTCGAAGACAGCTACATCAAACTTCTTGTAATCGATGGAGTTACTATCTTTATTCGAGCTGTAGGAAGAGGGTCGTAACATTGGGCTCCCTAGAAGTGCAGCATTGGCGAGAAACATCACAGAGAAAGAAAGGAATGCCATCAATCATATCGTGCCTCCAGCCAAGGGGACTCGAGATGACATTGAAGAAGGTGAGATTAGGGATTCCCAGGCTAATAAACCAAGTGATGTTGATGTAGGACTAGGCAAGGCACTTGTAGCCGAAGCCATAAGGCATGCAGTCTCAAACACCAATGAAGAGAAAGAAAAAGCCGACATATAAACTTCATAGAAGAAAAACTACCGCGGATCCAGAATTTGTCATCACTCCTATTGAAGAAGAATCATCTTCCCAACACTTGGAAAGTTAACCGAAGGGGTTTTAGAATCACCAAATTCCCAATGATATCATGACATACGACTTTTTAAATATCAACATCGAAGGGTTCAATTCTCTTAGTAGGAGCGATGAAGGCATTCACCCTAGTGATAAAGGAGAGAGAACAACCATAAGAAAGGCTACGTTCACTGGTCTGTCAAGGGGAACACCAGGACACTCACAACCGCATGCACTTCACTACATGCTCTTCCTTAATCCTTTGCACAATAGTTGCTCACATGTTCTCATTTGGCTTTTGCAAGTGCAATGACTTAGTCCGGGGCCTTCTATCACTTAAGAGGTTCTTCAACATATTATCGATCTAGTCATGACTCAGAGTCCGGCAGGCGCAGGGAGAAAGATGACCGATGGGGAAGAAGCTATCATTCAAGGGAATCCTCCTCTTCTAAGTGCAAGTCCCAGTCTCAGACATCTCGCTAGCGGGATTAGCCTAATTTCCTGTGTATATCGGAGCCCAGCCTCCCATCCCCGCCCTCAAATTTCCACATCACATGAGCATCATTCTTGTTCTTTTAGCTCTAAAAAATCTCGCGATTGTAGATTAAGCAAGCATTCCCTTGCCATTTCTGATCCAAAATTACTGGCCCCTGCTCTTGATACTTCTACAGCGGAGAAATTAGCTGAGCTTAAGGCCACTTTCTTATAAATATGTTTCGATGGTCTTAAATTCCTTCCCACGGTACATATGATCCTAAGGCACGCCAAAGCAAGTTCTCTTGCATGTGTTAATGATGTGTTCGTGTAGCATGAATCATAATCGTTTCAACACTTGTCGGAAAAAATCTCCAAAGTGTCAATCGAGCGACAATATGAAATAGACTGTCTCAAGCTAGAGGCGATACACGATAATGACATAATCATAACACCAAGATGATAACTATTGGAGTTGATAACAATACTAGCCAAGGCAGAAAAGAGTGCCAAGGAAACGCCGGAGGCAGTGAGTCGTTTAGAAGCTTCACATAAGAAAGAACTTGATGTTGCTCTCAATCACAGCGAGGCAATCGCCCTAGAAAAAGAGTCCTTACAAATGGAAAAGATGTCTTGGCCCGTCACGTCGAAGAACATGAGGAGATTCTCAAGAAAGAAAGGGAAGAGAAGATTAAAGCTCACGAAGAATCACAAAAGTACTGCGAAGAGTTGTTGAAGCCTAGAGCCTGAAAAAAACTTGATGAGCAATTTACTTAAGTAGAAGCCCTTAAAGGAGAGGCATAGGAGGAACGCTGTAATGAGATGATGGAAAAAATTAAAAACCCGAGTAGAAGACGCTAAAGAGTCTGGTCGAAATGAAATTAAGGACTTGTTTGATCCATTGATCATCAAATACAATTCAAAGTCCTCATCCACCGTGAATTGAGTTTTCTCCGCAAAGGTTATCTCGAGTAACTTGCTAAAGCCTGGGAGCACGTCATTGAGATGAAAAAGAGGGAGTTGATGAAGAAAAATTAGTGCGGGAGATCTTCCATGGAAATGAACCTCTAGATCTTGTCGCCGTGAGACTTCGATATTTTGACATTTCAGTGCCTTCTAACAAAGGGGAAAATATTGCCGGATCCTCTAAGGCCGATCCTAAAGGCCCCTTTTCTTTCCAAGTAGCTGGAGCATCAATTTCCTTTGGCCAGAAGCAGGACTTGAGCTATGATCTAGATATGCCCGGTTATCAATCCATAGTGCTCTCCTCTATTTTGGAATGGGACACTCCAGCTACCCTCGAGAGCCAGCCGGATATAGATATTCCACTTTACTCTCCAATTTATGAGAATTTTTGTTCATTGCACCCAATGGTTTTAGGCTTACTTTCCTATTTTAACAAATTTTTCAAGTCTTTCCGGTCCCGGTCAAACTCCTAAAAGCGATTCTGTTGTGGAGGAATAAGAGAAACTAGCAGAGATTCCGACCGCCACTGATGTACCAGAGCCCTATGCTTTAGTCATCAAAGATCTTAACAATGATAAAGTTGAAGATCCGCTCCCAATAGATGAATCCGACGATGTTGTGATTCCCGACGCTTCTGAATGGACTGATGAAATTAGCTTGAAAGAGAGTATCTAGAAGGAGTAGTTGCTGAAGAGAAAGGCTAAAGCTGAGCCGGTCGAGGTGGACATCGACGATCCACACCTTGTTTTTCCACCCAACGGGTCGATTCCCAATAAACTCCATCCTATCTCTGTAAGCTCTCATGCAAAAGGTGGCAAAGGATCCAGGAAGAGAAACATCGAGGGCTCAAGTGGCACCACTCCCGAAAAATCAAAAAAGGAGAGGAGCCATCACTTCGGCTCAGTGTTTACATAGTTTGCATAGCTATTTGTTTGTCGTTTCTTTTATTAGTTGTGGTTGTACGGGTATGATTCTCAGTTTTTTGAAATAACCTGTACCACAATCTTGAAACCTATAATGTGACCAAATTTTTTGTTTTCTATTGGGCTTTCGTATGAATTTCTATTTAAGTGGCTAACTATTACTTTCCATTCAATGTACTTGTAATTCGTTGTTCATCAGTTTTGGCAACAATCCACTAACTCTATCTAAACGCTTTCGAGCGGTCATGGCCTTGAGTCATTTCAAATGCTAGGCTCGAACCTTAGTGCTATACCATCGAATTCAGTGGTTTTTGAGTAACTATACACCTGCCCCCAGTCTTTGGTTAGAGGGGTTAGACGTTGGATGGTCGAACTCCATCCTTAGCGAGTTTATACTCCTCCTATTGGTTTCAGGCCGGGTTTCATGGAATAGTGAATGGTCGAACCTCACTCATCTATCTGTTTATGCTCATATCCGCACTCTAGAGACAAGAGTTAGTTGTTGGTTGGTCAAATCGCATCCAATCTATGTTTATACTCTAGTCCACGCTCTAGGGACTTAGATTTATTTCGCAGATGGTCGATTCACATCCGATTTATGTTTATACCTCGGTCCACACTTAGGGAATTAGGGTTATTTCTCGGGTGGTCGATTCACATCCGATTTTAATTTATACTCTGGTCCGCACTCTAAGGACTTAGAGTTATTTCGAGGGTGGTCGATTCACACTTGATTTGCGTTTATACTTCAGTCCGCACTCTGTGAACTTGGAGTTATTTCTAAGAGCAGTCGGATCGTACTCTCCTTAATTGATTGATTTGCCACTTAAGGTCTGGGGTTTGATTTAGCAAGCGAACGGTCGTGTCATGGTTACTCTTATTTTATTTCAGTTCCAAAGTTTTACAGGATTTATTCGATCATCAGATGGTCATGTCACATTTATTTCCTCATTGTGTATCCCGTCCATTGGATTATGGATGAGGGTTATAAATGAACAAGTTGACCAAGCTCATCCAGTTTAGTTCCATTTGAAACTAGCGTAATTTATTAATTTCAAACTCTAGAAGCCTATTCGTATATATCGACATCAATCAGTTTCACCATGTAACTAATACATAATGCTAAACATATAAAGGAAGTATGAAACTTTACTTATTAAATGGAAAGAAATAAAATAAACTGTATTAATACATATCTGGAAAATACTTTTTTAGAATGGACTTTATGATTTTGTTTATAGCTTCATCATATCCATTATCTTGAGGTTGGGAAACTACTGCAAATCTCTTTTCAATATGATACCTTCGACAGAAGTCTTTGAATTCAACATTGTTGAATTGAGTCTCATTATATATTACAATTGTTCGTGGAAGACAGAAACGACATATGATATTTTAGACAATAAATTTGATTAATTTCTTGGTTGTGATCGTGGCTAAAGGTTCAGCTTTGGTCCGTTTGGTGAAGTAATCAACTGTGATGATAGCGTATTTCGTGCCACTTTTAAAGATCGGTAAAGAATAATGTCTATGATCCATATGGCAAACGGTCATGGGTTGATCCTGTGCACTTAATGCGCTCGGCAGATTCAAAGCGGTGGAGGTGCAAAAAAGTCATAGCGAGGATACAGCGAGGATATAGCTGGATATAGCGGATGGCTCTTAAATAGCATATAAAACTCGTACTTAATGTTTTTACAAATATATAAATGGTAATTAAATGAAAAATCATCATTCGCTTGAATTATAATTAATACATAAATAATTTTAAATAAAAACATGTGCAAATATACTTTAAATAAATGTAAAACTGTTGTATAACATAATCGAATTTAGTAGAATATTAGAGTATTTTCATTTCTGAAAATATATTAAAAATTAAATCAAATAAATTAGTTTCATATGTTTTATAATGCATAAATGCAATTTTTCAATTCATTTTATTAAAGAAGATATAACGGAAATAGCGAAATATAGCGGAAATAACGGGATATAGCGGAAATAACGGGATATAGCGGAAATAGCGGGGCTTAAAGCGGAAAGGATATATTTTGTGGCTACATGGAAAAATCATAGCGGTAGAAATCCGCTATGAGATATAGCGGAGTTATAGCTGGGTAATAGCGGGGCTTTAACTACACAGGGTTGACCATTTGCATGATTTTTATCGGTGGGGCTCTAGGAACTTTTGCATGTATCTAGCACTTATCACATTGTCTTACATAGTCAGCAGCGTCTCGATTGACAGGTTGCCAATAATACCCATAGTGGAGTATTTTTTTTGCTAAAGTTTGCCTCCAAGCGTGGTCGCAAAATTCCCCTTCATGAACTTCTTTTAGGGCACGTTTATCTCGTCATGAGTGACACACCAGAGTAAGGGAACTAAAAAACCATTTCCATATATAACCCTTCTTGCATGATATATAGCGAAGCTTTATGGAGGACTTCTCGCTTTTCATTTCTTTAATCTGGTAGGACTTTATGTAACAAATAGTCTTTGATCTGAGTCATCCACGATTCCCCCTCAAACTCCACTTCCAATGTCTGGTCAATTTCCGTCATGTATATACTTGGGGCGTTTAATACTTCGATCGGAACCAATCCATCTGTTGTGCATCGCTGGTGCTAGCAAACTTTTCCAATGAATCAGCCTCTATGTTTCAATCTCATGGAATATGTGAAATGTCATAGTACTCAAATTCTGCCAACAACTCTTGGACTTGGGTATCGTATGGGGTAAGCCGTTGTCCCTTACCTTGATAATCTCCCCTGAATAGGTAAACTACCAACTGCAAATTGCAAAAGATTTCAAGTGATTTTTATTCCGAGTTCTCTAGCGATTTTAAGTCCAGCAGTCAAAGCTTCATACTCAGCTTTGTTGTTTATCGCTGGGAATCAAGCTTTAAAGTAACACATCTACAGAACAATGATCCTTAGACGCTTCATCAGTATACAATTTCCACCGTATGCTAGGGATTTCGCTACCTTATGGAGAATTATCCTGCGCAGTAAACTCTGCTATAAAATCTGCTAGTGCCTAACCCTGGATAACCCTTCGATAGTGATAGGTAATATCAAATTGGCTGAGCTTGATATTCCACTTGATTAACTTTCCAAACGTCTTAGGTCGCTTTAGGACCTGTCGTAACAGCTACTCAGTGTAAACATTGATCGAGTATGCCTGGAAGTTTGGATAAAGCTTTCGTGATGCAATCAGCAGGTAGTATGCTAGTTTCTCTATCTTTGGATAGTTCCATTTAGCTTATATTAATTGTTAGCTGACATAATACACCATCCTCTATATCTGATCCTCCTCGCAAAGCAATGCGGCGCTTATCACGTGTGTCAATATGGCCAAATGAATGTATAAATCTTCATGATCCACCGACTTCGACAAGATGGGTAGTCTCTCCAACTGATTCATCAAAGCTTGAAATGCGTCTTTACAATCCTGCACCCATTCGAATTTTCTTTTCCCTTTCCTAATCAAATCAAAGAAAGGAATGCATTTGTTGGTAGGTCTAGAGATAAGTCAGCTTAAGGTAACAACTTTCCCATTCAGACTCTGCACTTCTTAATAGTCCTTGGTTCTTGGATATCGTGGATGTCTTGAATCATCTCGGGATTAGCTTCTATTCCATGGGCATTAACAATAAAGTCCAAGAATTTCCCTACTGCAACACCAAAGGAACACTTCAAAGGGTTAATTTTCGTCTTGTAACGTCAGAGGATGTCAAACATTTCTGCCAAGTTTCTAATGTGGTCGCTTGATCGTCGTGTCTTCACGAGCATATCATCCACATATACTTCCATCATTTTTCCAATCTGATCTTTAAACATCTTATTGACTAAGCAATGATAAGCTCCTGCACTCTTTAATCCGGACGGCATTACTACATAGCAGTACAGTCCAACATCGGTAAGGAAACTGGTGTGCTCCTGATCAGGAATATGCATTGGGATTTGGTTATATCTCGAGTATGGATCCATGAAAGACAGCAATTCATATCTGACGGTTGAATCCACCAGCTGGTCGATCCTCGAAAGGGAAAAACTGCATTTTGGACATGCCTTGTTCAAATCTAAATAATCAATGCATGTTCCCCACTTCCCATTCGCTTTTTTCACAAGTACAGAATTAGATACCCATTTAGGGTAGAGGGCATCATGCATAAACCCATTGTCTTTTAGTCTATCCACCTCCTCTTGGAGAATGGAGAATTTCTTCGGATACATGCCGTGTCTTTTTTGCTACACCGGGATATACCTCAGGTCGATAT
Source organism: Allium cepa (assembly GCA_030765085.1). Classification (NCBI taxonomy): domain Eukaryota; kingdom Viridiplantae; phylum Streptophyta; class Magnoliopsida; order Asparagales; family Amaryllidaceae; genus Allium; species Allium cepa. The sequence continues at coordinate 391,044,139 of CM060939.1, read as the reverse complement.
TCAATACATAGCTTGCAAAGGCAGGCGAGATTCCACACATGTTAGAGTGAGTCCAAGTGAACACGTCTAGATTTTCTTAGAGAAAACCACCAAGTTCTTTCATCAACTTGGGGCTAAGCTGTGATCCAATTTTAGAACTCATGAGGGGTCGTCGTGTCTGACCGTGATATCAATTATCAGTTCAGCTAATGCAACCTTGGTCTCTTTGGGATCCTCTTCATCATCTCTCGGATCTATATCTCTACAGAGCCAATGTGGTGCCTGAGCCAAGGCTCAGGCACTAGTTGTCAATCTTCGGTAGCTCGGATGCGGACAACCTTGTCCACACCCTTACCTTTTTCTTTGCAATGAGAATCCCTTAACTCGGGTACATAACAGGCATGTCCAGGCGTCCAATTGCCATAAACAACTCCAACACCATTATCTGTCAAAAAATTAAAAGTCAAACATCATGGGGCAAGAGCTGCCCGGAATTCAGCTAGGGCCAGTCGACCTAGAAGAACGATGTATGGAGAGTAAACATCCAAAACAACAAATGACAAGATCTGTACTCCCCTTTGTTCACCTTCTCCCAACTCTATAGAAAATTTCACATAACCAACAGCTTCAGTTGTAACGCCGTTAAAACCGTGCATACGAGCTTTAGACGGTTTTAAATTTTTAGCTTCCATCCTCATCCGATCATATGCTTTTTTAAAGATTATATTTACTGAACTTCAACAACCAATCAATATCCTACTCACCAAAGCAGGGCCAATCATGGTCGAAATCACCATTGGGTCGACTATCGGAGCCTCTACCTTATCTACATCTCTGTTCCTGAACACAATATCATTCACCAACATGTGTTGCTATTTTACTGGAGTTCCATCTTCCGTATTTGAACAAAATTCAAATTCCATATGCCTAATTGCGCTAGCATAGCGCTCCATCTCTTGCCAACTCTTTTCTGGTAGGTGCAGTCCTCCAACTATTGTATTTATCACTAGTCTGCAAGCTCCTCAGCCTAATTCGGTGCTTGTCCTTGGTGGGGGTCAGATGTTCCCTACCAGCCATGCTATGGGGCTTTCACAAACTGTTGTAGTTTCCTTTCTCAAATAAGCCTTTCTGTAACATCTTGGAGATGCCTACATTCATTTGTATTGTGTCCATAGCACTCATGAAACCGGCAATATTTCCTAGACTGTTTCTACATCTTTGTTGATTCTTTTGGAGGCGGCTTCCTATAGTGCATGGTATTGCAAATAGAAAAATATATATTCACCAAGGATGTATTCAATAGTGTGAAAGTATCATACATTAGATTCCTAGGCTTCCAAAGTCCAAAATCCCTCTTTCGTTCACATTCCTATCTCCGTCGCTTTTTTGCTGATTTGATTTATTTTGGACATTCACTTGGACTTTTCTAAAACTATCATCAAACTCATTTATTGCAATGTTACTACGTACTCTTTCTCCACTTGGTCTCGCAACATTCTTTTTCCTAGTGGACATTGTTTCCTTCTTTCTCAGATACTGAGCCGCCTTTGCATAAAAGCGCTCCAACGTTGTGGGCGGCTTATCGGCTCACCAATCCACAAACTCAGACGCTAGATCAATCCTCTCGTCATGACCATAACATATGTGTGAAATCTCTTCAAATAATATTGCAATGAGTCTCCTGGAGCCTGAACCACGCTAGATAGGGGCATGACATCTTTGGGACGAGTTGCATGCATTCTGAACTGTTCCACAAACTTGATTGCCAAGTAATCAAATATAGAAATTGATCTTGTGGGTAGCTATATGAACGATATCATCGCTATTCCATAGAGAGTTATAGGAAAGCATCTACCCTTGGTCGTATCATCAGTTCGTGCAAAATCCATCAACCATTCGTATCTCATGATATGTTGCTTATGGTCGGTTTTTCCCTCATAGGCGGGTATTAATGGTCATGTTGAACCTCCTCGGATATTCCGCATGTAATACATTATCAATAAACGGGGTACGACTTATCGAAATTATTCAGTCATTGTTAGTCAAGCCCTGCCTCTCCCTTATAAACTGTCGACTATTGTCGATAAGTCAATCGTTTGGACGGTTGATGCCAAGCGGTTGTCACGCTCATGTGAATGGTCCGTCGATGTCTATGGGTAGTTTCACACCTTCTTGGCTCACCATCTTCCCAATATGTATCTTGTAAATTCACTTTATCGTAATTCCGAGGAAGACCTTGGTCAAGATTAAATTGAACTCCAACATCCAAAGCAACCGTAGCAGCTCTAGCTTGATTACCATAAGGTATGGATGAATTCCCCTTTCTACTGGAGGGATCGGTACCGATCCCTATGGAGAGGTTGGCACTGATCGATCCTGCCAGACCATGATGGCCTGCCAGTTGATGCCCTAAAGTTTCTACGCGATATTCATGTGTTCTATGATGCCTACAACCATGATACTCATTTGATGAGTTAGAATTCTTTGATGTCGGGAAAGAAGTGGGATCCCTCCAAGCTTTCCCCCACTTATGTTGATTGATTTGGTTCATCAAGTTGATATTATTATGAATTTATTGATTTAGTTGTCGACGGCTCTCTATCAGCTTTCTCACTAAATTATGAAATTCAGCTCTTGTATTAGAATCAGTGGGATTTTGAACTTCAACCGAATCAGCATTCACATTGTTGGTTGATTGTTTGGATCTCCTTGCTGAATGCTAGTATTCTCATTTCCTTTCATATTTTAAGAAGACGATCTAGTATGTCTCACCATTATTGATAGCCTTGCTTAGATTTCTACAAACCTAAGTAGTATTAGCAACTTCTTGAAGATAAATGCATATCTCCTTTGACGAATTTATCTAATCCAATAGCAACAAAGGAATCCTAGCAAGTTAAGAATCAAGGTTCTCAATGAAAGCACCAAAATGTATGCTCACAAACACCTAAGAATAGATTTTTATAGAGAAGTAAGTGAAGAAAAATTAAATTAAACCAAGGAAATGTTTAAGCTAATAATAGATAAAAAGTAATAATTAGAGACATAGAGATTTATAGTCATTCGGCATTGTATGCTTATGTCCACATTTAAGATTATCCTTTATTAATCACTTATAAATCTGATTACAATAGTAGGAAATAGCAAATATTTAATTGCAATAGAGGCTAGAGTAATAAGTAGCGTAAAGATCCTCAAAATGGCCCATCAGGCTAGTATTTATAGGTGAGAGGACCACCAGCATCTCTGAAACTTCAGTTGAAGAACCTTCTAATCCACATGGGCCCACTAATGGGATCGCTAAGCCCAATTCCTAATGTGGAGTGATTGGTACCAATCCCTTCATTGGTCGATTTTTGGGTAGCAATCCCTATGGTGGCTTCTCCATACTAAAATATGCTTAGCCTTCAATTTTCATGTCATTTGGACCAATGGAATTCGAGTTAATGCTTGATCTTTGATTTGATATTACTTGTGCATTTCTCTCTACCCATCCCTTCCAAGGGATACTTGTTGATCCCTCCAATATTGTCCTTATGACATGCGATCCCTAGGGTAGGTTCCTTAGGGTCCATATACCTTGCCCTCCAAATTTCATAGCTTTGGACTTGTAGATCTTGAGATATTAATTGTTGTATGCATGAGTGCACTTGACCTATAATGCACGTTGACCCCTCTTTAGTAAAGCCTACCGAACCCTCTCGATTAAGTATGCCGATCCCTCCTAATGAACTAATCTATGCCGAACCCTTCCATTCGTTCGGCCATATTCCATGCTTTGAGCATCCTATATTGTACACCCATCAAACCCATTTAATTCTTACTTTATACGATTATTTGTACTTTTTCTAAATAAACAATAAAATTATACTATAAAATGTTACATTAGAATAATTGTTATTAAATGAATAAAAAAATTATTCTACATACCTTTTGACATGAATAAACAATGAAGTTATTTTAGTCAATATTCGAAAAAATAACGATATTGTAACTAAATTAATATTAGTATTATAAAAACAATAATGCATCACTTAAAATTAATATCAAAATCATCTAATAAAACATTGAATAAGAATTAAAGTTGATAACATTATTCACGATAACGTTATAAAAGATCTAATGTGTACTTAACTAACCAAAAAATTATTTAAATTTGCATTTCCACCCTGTTGTCTGATGCATTTAATCTAATAGAGATATTGGATCCCATATCATGTTATTATGAAAAATAATAAAATTTGAATTTATAATTGGTTTAGATTTATAAACATTATGAATAAATTTAAAAAAATTATTTTAAATTTGTATTCATAATGAATATAAATAAATTAATTTAAAATTAAATTTTAGTTTATGAGGTTATAGTTAAAATTTAAATTCGTAAACTTTATAAATGAACAATAAAATTAAATCTGAATTTATAAAGGTTATAAATAAAAAAATTAAAATTGTTTAAATTTGAATTTATAAAAAGTAATAAATTATGAATTTGAAATTAAGTTATAAATAAATACATTTAAAATAATTTTAAATTAAAATATAAACTATAAACGTTATACTTCATGAATTATTACAACAAAGTTTTAATATTATTTAATTGTCAACTAATAATAATATACATAAATATAAGATTTAGTATTATATTGTTTTTGTTATAATTAAATAAGAGAGTCTTTTATATTGTATAAAAAATAAAAGAAAATGGAATTTTAAAAGTTAAAATCAAAATAAAACTCGTAATAGTTATAAGGAATAAATATATGTATATAATGAGAGAGTTAGTGGTATGCTCTAGGGCCAATTATGTAATTTGTTATACGTATGTCTAACTTTGTAATCAATCATGTTTGTAATGAAAGTTATTTCTGTTTGTTTAGATTTATATACTTTGTTAAATTGTTATATAAATAATTAGATAATTAATTTAGAGTATATAAATAAGAAATCCTTAGATAAAATATTATGTGATTGTAGATACAAATAGTTTCAACCGTGATAAATTAATCACCATATAATATAACATTTTGTTTTAAATATTTCTGGTCAAGACGTTGTGAGAAAGGATATCGATAAATCCATTGAGACCAAAGTACCTAATGCCCTCCAAATGTTGGGTAGTGTATAACTTATGGCTGCTAGGGGAACTAAGGGGTTATGTACTTTTAGTTATTGGATAAGTATTGAATGTCCCGATTGAGATTTTTCTGTTGGTTAATAACAACTAGGTCAAACAGGAAATATTAGTGTAACAATGCTTAATAATTCTCTTGACTTGATAATACTATGAAACTTCAAAGTAGACACACCATTTTGATTATAATTAAATCATGGCGTGGCAATCATCGAGGGAACATAGTTGGATTTGAGTTAAAGCGTAGATATGAAGCAATATTTAATAGAGAATTCATCTTCTTGGTTATATGAGGTAAGCATCATGGTCAATTTTAATCAACTCAAAGTCAAAATCTCTAGCCAGAGTACAACTATTAATAATAAATATTACTATTGAACCAAGGACTTTGCAAATGGACTAAGTAATTGAAAATGGATATTATTGGGGTTTTGACCCAAACCAAACTCCATACATACTAAGAAGATATAGTTTTGACGAAGAGAGCCTATGCATATTATATCGTTACTTAATGGTACCACTTAAGGTGGTCTAGAATTTGATTTTGCAGAATAAATCTGTAAGTGATGAATTCGACAAAACTTTCACAACATTTGTCAATGTGGCGTGTGAATGCTAATATTGAATTTTTGATATTAATTGTTGACTAACTTCACCCTGTGGGTTACACAATCACATCTATGAATTCTTCGAAATACCATGCAATTTAATTAGGTTATAAAGTATTATAAATTGATCAATACTCAACAAATATTAATTATCAGTGTAATTGATTAGGGTGTTTTTAGCAATAGGGTAGCTCGTAGAAATGTTTTGGGTGCTGTTAATAATTATGTGGGTGTGTATATAAATGTTATGTATACACATATCAATATATGATATATATATATATATATATAATTGTTTTAAATATAAAAATATATAACTAATGTTGACCATGCCTAATCAACATATATGAAGTAAGGAAAGAATAGTTTGAACCGCTCTTGGAGACCAAGTAAAGAGGGATAGATATTTGGATCTAGCCCATCTCTTTAAATACTCTTTTATTTTTCCACTTTATCTCCACTTGAAACTCGAACTAGTTGTCATCACCCCTACATTGAACCCATCATCCCTTATTAATCCAAATGCAATCGTCAAAAGGTGGTAGCACTCATTAGATTGCAAGTTTATATCATGGATTTTATATAATAGAAATCAATTTGCAGATCAACTTGTTATGAATAATAAGATCAACTAAGGTAAAAATTTATTTATATAAATACACATATGTTCATGTTCCCATAGTAATATATATAATAATGTCATGAATATAAATATATAATTATAAGTTTATTAATAATTTAAAATAAAATATAAACTAATTTTATAAATTATAACATATAATAATTGTAAATTGACAAAATTACATACATACATACATATATATAAACACACACAGACACACATATGCAACATTAATTTTTGGCTACTTGAAAATTTTATTTGGTGTATGTTATTTCGATAAGTTAATTTATTTTATTGCAAATGCAAATTTATTCAAATATAAATATAGATTTTTGACCTATGTATATTGTCAACTTTAAAAATAAAAAAGATAAGCTAGGAGTACTTTAGTGATAAATTAATAAAGATGTTATTTTATTATATACAAATTTTGTATTTAAATAATATATATTTATTTATATTTTGTGCTTGTAGACATTAATAATGTAAAATATATTAGAAAAATTAATATTTTGAATCAGTCGTCATATTCAGAATTGTTCATCATATTAGATATTTACATTCAATATTTTGGATTTTAAATATTTTGAAATAGCTGTATTTAATTTTAAGTTTAAATATAAAATGTTTGGATTAATCAAAACCAGATTTGAATTATATTGAATTTTATTTAAATTTTATTCTTTTTACTTCGTCAATAGATGATTCTAATAATTGCAATTTAGTTATATATATATATATATATATATATATATATATATAGAATTAATTTGAATACTTGCATAATATATTTGGGGCAATATGTAATGAGGAAGGTTCAATGACACCACTATTTTGGAGCACCACTTTAGCACCCTATCATATCTTGAGCTACACTATTTCAAATGCTTCAAAATTTATAGATATCTAATTCATACATATCGTTTTTTATAAAATTTAGGTCCATTTCAATATATATAGCATAATATATTTTATGTTTAAATTTAACAGTTAAAATAAATTTTTGAGTGGTAATAATTTAATTATGATTTTGAATAGCCTACAAATGATAAAATGAGCCCAAAATTTATAGAGATGGTATTCTATATATGGGCTAAACACAAAAATTAGTAGTATTGAGAATATTGTAGGTCAATATATGATAGGGATGCTAAAGTGGTGCTTCAAAACAGAGGTGCCATTGAACCTTTTTCATATGTAATATATCCATGTATATGTCTAAACTATAGATATGTCGCACTAATAATACAAACCTATATGTATATCTTATTATATTTAAACGTTTGTATAAACTTAGACATTAACATTCCCTTGGTACGTTTATGAAATTATCTTATATATGCGAGTGTGCGCGCGCGCGCACGCACGCACGCGCGTGTGTAATATGTATGTATATACAATGGATATAAATCTGAATACATACATACATCCACACACATGCTTTATATTTACCATGATGTTTTAGGCATATATTGTATTGATCCAAATATACATCATATATATAAATATAAACATTTAAAATCAAGTATAATATCATTTTAAAATGTAGAATGGATCTAAATGCTATCTAATAGTTTACAAAGGCCCAATAAGATCCACTTGGGTTTATTTTTTTGAAATTTATCATATTTCTCCAGCTACCAAATGTGCCTGATCCAACGATGGTATCACAGCACAATTTCTCAATGCAACTATATTAGCCAACATTTAGGGCTAACTAATAAACTTATCTATCTAATATGTGTCTAAAATAGAAGTGTTTGGGCTTGGGATTGGATAATAAGTACTCTTTTCTCCCTGGCTCCTAGCTTAGCCCAAATAGGTGGAGCATGTCCAAAAGGTTGGCCTAAATGTATGGCCTAAATTTAATATAGGCCTTAGGCTAGTTTAAAATTTTAGATTTGAAAATATTAAATTTATATTTTAAATTTAAAAGTTAAGCTTAAAACATAAAAGGGTATTATAAATGTTATAAAATAAAATTAAACCATTTAACTAAATAATTAATTAACTAAATAGTTTATATATATATATATATATATATATATATATATATGTATGTATGTATGTATGTGTGTATATATGTATGTATGTATGTATGTATAGCTATGAAAATTATAGTTATGTTTTATTCTTGAATTGTTTAAGATGGATAAAATAAAATTTTCAAATTATTTAAATATTTAATTAACATACTTGCACTCACACACAAAACTATAATAGTTATAGTTGAATAATTTAAAGTATGGTAAAAATTTCCAAATTGTTTGAAAAATTAAATTAGATTTTCTAAATTATGAAATGTTTAATTAATTAAATAAATAAATAACTAAATAGTTAATATATATTTAATATATTTAAACTACATAGTTGATATATAAATAGTTAATTTTCAAATTCATCCTTTCTTTTTCTTTTTTTAATGTCCGCTTCGCCTATTCCCCACCCTGCCCACGTCCCATCTCCCTTTAATCCCTCTGCACCCATACTTCATGTCCTTGAACCATCCCTTGCATTACCTATACCCCCTCCTACAACTATCCCATCTCCGATCCCGCATCCCAAACCTCCTTTTGCTCTCTCGGTTGACCACGCCATCTCTACTTCCTCTCTTGTTCCTCCTCTGCCTTCTTCCACTGCAGCCCCCTTGCTTCCTCTTGAACACTCTTGGGCTTCTCTTTTTAAAAATCTACAAATGATAAAATGAGCCCAAAATTTATAGAGATGGTATTCTATATGTCGGCTGAACACAACAATTTGTAGTATTGAGAATATTGTAGATCAATATATGATAGGGATGCTAAAGTGGTGCTCCAAAACAGAATTGCCATTGAACCTTTTTCATATGTAATATATCCATGTATATGTCTAAACTATAGATATGTGGCACGAATAATACAAACCCATATGTATATCTTATTATATTTAAACGTTTGTATACGCAACGCAGGGAAGTACACGCCTGTTCAACTAGACCCTATTTTTGATGGTGAAGTTCTTGTTCCACGATACTCTGTCCTTTCTGCTGGCATGAACACTTGGGGTGAGTATTTAATTGGTTTCTTCCTCGGTAAGCCCCTCTTGTATTCTGCTGTTATTGCTCATTTTAAAAAAATGGAGGCTTTGTGGCAATGTAATAGTGAAATCTGATGGATCAATTTTCCTGTTCCCACTCTCTGGTGAACAAGACAAAAAAACATAATCTGTAGTGAACCCAAGGATCAGTAATGTGTGTGGTTCAATCAAACCTGTTCTACTATGGGTTCATCTTTCTAACATTCCGATCTTTGCTTGGTCGCCGCTGGGAATCAACTGGCTTGCTAATAGATTAGGGAAGCTAATTTGTGTGGGTGAAATGACCGAAAAATTAGACCGTATAAACTATGCAAAGTTGATTGAAATTTCCCCTAATCAAGAATTGGTTAATTCCTTCCCTATTCAAATTACTGATGGTTCAACCCAGTTTGTGTATGTTGATTACATGTGGAAACTAGATATATGTGTTAAATGTTGTGACTTTGGCCACACAGTTGAAAACTGTGCATCTGAAAGTGGTATAGCTGAACTACAAGAAAATTCAGATTCTTTCAATAAGCCTATTGACAAATCTGCTGCTGAGACTTGTATAGGTGCTAGTAATAAAAAGAAATTTTGATTTGGCGATAAAAAAGTCTGGAAGAAAGCTGATATCACAAAGAAAAGTGACACTGAAAAACCAGATAAGCTGATGCATGCAACTGTCATTAGCAAATTATTGGTTGTAGCTCCTATGCACATTGCAACTGCACTCAACAAGGAAGAAATAGTAGGGAACAACCAAATTGCAAATAAATTTAATCTACTTCAGTCAATTGAAGAATCAGGAGATTTTGATGATAGTGCTTCACTTTTGATTGAAGAATGTACTCCGGAAGATAATATAATACTGATACATGAAAATGGAAATGATTTGGATTTTGTTGTCGAATGTGATGAATTAACCGAGTCTGCTTATAATACTACTTACGGACATGCACGCTACAGTGTTCAAATATGTAACCAAGACAAAATGCTAATGGATTCTGATAAAAACCTCTCTGAGGAAAATGCTTGCGTTATGCATGGTACAGATGCCATTCATATATAACTGCTCCTCACCATGCAACCGATCTTCCAATACCAAATTCCTCAATCAATTATATTGCATTATGCATGCAACTTATCTCTCAACCATGCAACCATGCATGCACTACTCCTCATCCATGCAACAATGAAGCAGTTATTCTCCCAGTAACAAATGCAAATAATCAAACTCCTCCAACAATTCCGATTCTTCAAGCATGCAACAGTCTCCTATCCTCAATCAAACAATCACGACACTTCAACCACTACGCTCTAATTCAATCATAAATCCACTAGCGAACGAACTCTTTTCTAATCCCTCATCCAATCAAAGTCCTCCCCCTCCTACATATTGGATTTGTATCCTTATTCCAGCTCTCTTCAAACACTTCCTTTCAAACAAATCCTAAATCTACCACTCCTAACCCTCCTCTCCATGCAGTCTACCCCCTCTCCACTATCAACTCCTCCAACCACTCCAGTACTTCCTCCTTCCTCCTCGGTGAAGTCTGTTTCCAAGTCTAAACACCCGAGGAAAAATCCACAACATCTGAGCTGCCTGCAGAATCAAAACCAGTTTCAAAGCCCCAAGGAAAAAGTAAAAAGAAGAACAAGTATCCATTGAATACTTCCCCAATGAACTCTGACTCTGACACGGATGAATTATCTAAAAAAAATTCCTGTTCATGTGCCTACTACCTCTCAAAGTGGTAACAGATCCCTCAGACACAAAAAATTAAAGTTTAATCAATGATACACAATATAAGAACTTGGAACACTAGAGGTGCCCATTCGATATCCAAACTTGAGCAAGCAAAAACAATTACTCATGAACATAAACTATCCCCACTATCATTATCTGAAACCAAGCTAGATCTTTCACTCTCGAATAGAGTAGCCAAAACCATCAACCTAACCTAGATTTGCATTAATAATCATTCTCACGCAACCTATGGTAGACTTCTTGTTGTATACGACCCAGCTATATACTGCCTTAAGCCAGTCCTTTTTGACAGGCAGTTCATACATTGCTAAGCTATACACCTTCCCTCCTATACAACCTTGTATATCACTTTCATCTATGCTGATAACTCTCCTTCTCAAAGAAAAAAGCTTCATGACTACCTTCCACATTTGCGCCAAAACTCTCACCCATTGATCATTCTTGGAGATTTTAACTACTCCTTTCTGTCTACCTGGTAGAAAACCACTAAACACCAGAGATCTTTCTCCTCTCAATGACACTATATTCAATGCTAAATTAGTTGAAATATCGTCTTCTGGATCCCTATTCACTTGGAGTAACATAAGTCATATTGGTCAGAGAACTCTCTCTAAAATTGATCATGGTTTCATCAATCACAAAGCTCTCGCCCTCTTCCCTACAATGCATATATTCGTTCTGCCAACCCTATCAAACCATTGCCCTCTAATCCTTTCCTTTAGAGATGCAGATTTTAAAAAGCACGTAAATTTTAATTTTTTTAATTCATGGGTACATAACCCTGATTTCATGCAGGTGGTATCTATGACATGGAATATGCACACTTTTGGAAACCCTACGCTAAAGATGCAAAGGAAATTAATACACACAAAACACGCTCTAAAATTATGGTCAAAAGAAATATACGGTGATGGTAAGAAACTCTCTACTGACATTCGTAATAAACTTGAACAGGTACAGGGCTTACTTATGAACTCAAGCATCGATCCTGCTCACTACCTCCTTGAAACTGAATTGACTAAACAACTTGAAGAAGCCTACACTATTAAAGCTGATATGGCATAGAAAAAGTACAAAGAAAACTAGATGCTGCATGGAGATAGAAATACAAAGTTATATCATGCTTCCTTGAAGATAAAGCAATCCAAAGCTTACATTCATCAGAATATAGACAACCATGGTGTTTCTCACAACACAGCTAAGGGGTTGATACAGCCTTCTTGAGCTATTTCTCTGCTCTTCTTGGTGGCTCACAACCAACTCCTGATTACTCATTTCTCAATGATCTCTCTGTACCTACTGTATCACCTGAACTGTAAGACATTCTCACATCCCCTATAATTGATGAAGAGATAAAATTATCCATTTTTTCTATGAGAAAGACGGCTGCTGGGGGCCGGATGGCTTCAATGCTGTTTTCTACACTAGTTGCTGGAATAAGATCTCTACTGATGTTACTAAAGCAGTTCATAATTTTTCCGGCAAGTCTAAAATGCTTAGCTCTATAAACTCTACGAATCTTGCACTGATACGAAAAGAGACCAACCCCTCAAGTGTTACTCAATTCAGATCAATAGCTTGTTGCAACATAATATACAAAAGCATTGCAAAAATACTAGCCTCTAGGCTTAAAAAAGTTCTCCCTTACATAAAATCTACCAAACAAGCAGCCTTTCTCCCTAAACGTAGCATTTTTGACAATGTCCTTCTCATGCATGAGCTACTTAATGGTTACTCTACTGCAAATAAATCACTTCGTGCTATGATGAAAATAGACATTAGAAAAGCTTTTGACTCTGTTAACCGGACTTTCCCAATAAGAGAGAATGAGCAACTATCTGTGATCCGCGTAACATATATTGAAGATATTGTATCTCTGCCATTCATCAAGTCTAAGGATGATCTCAGCCGTTGCTTTTATTTTCTTTGTATTTTCATGTATATGGGCCAGATTGCTTAAAGCCCATCTCAGTGTATTTAAATATCAACTACACGAGATCAATCTTTGTATCTGATTACTATCTTTTCACTATTCAGCAACAAAGCATTTTTTCTGTTTCAAATCTATCCTCAAAAACTAAAAATCATCTGAATCAAAATATTTCAACTTCACAAATTATCTCAACATGGTATCAGAGCCAATAGAGGCTTAACAGCCATTAATTCTGTTGATCGAATCCCCATCAGAAACTGTATCATCATTTGGGCGATTAATCTTCATCAGAAACTAAGTTCATCATCTGAAGATTATTGAGTCAGTGATACAATCCAGTGCCGTGCCTAACAACAGTGGCTGCATCAAGATTCTTTCACATACTCTCACAGAAAATCAGTCAAGAAAATCAGAAAACAAAGAAATCAAGAAATCAAGAATCATCTCAAAACCAAAAAAGAGAAGAGGTGCCTTCCAGCACAATATATCAGATCAAAAGAAGGAGATCATCATTTATGTTGCACGGTTGCATCAAATTCACTGTGAGAAGTTCTTGACTCAGTACCTTTATTTTCTTTATTGAATTGAATATTTTCTGTTGTTCTGCATCTCCATTGTTTGTCTGCATTGGATCATGTTTTTTGAAATCATCATGGGTGATGAATCGAGCAACCAACCCAACATGGCAACCTCAGCTAATGAAAGCAACAGTAGTCTGCCAAGTACTACTGCAGAGAAACTTATCAAGACGGTGATTAGCCCACAAAGAAATCTTGTCACAGTCTAATTGAATGAAGATAATTTTCTTCTTTGGAGATTACAAATTGAGACTGCAGTCCAAGGATATGGACTTGAAGGTTACATTCTTGGAACTATCCCCATTCCTCCCAAATGTATAATTGATCAAGAAAACAAAATTATCAGTAATGAAGATTATGTTAAATATCATAGGCAAGATAGATTAATTTGTTCATGGTTGTTATCTTCAATAAGTATAGACTTGCTATCACATGTTATTGGATGCAAAACTGCAAATGATATATGGACAACTATTGAAAATGTGTTCAATACAAAATCAGCTGCCAAAGTAATGTACTATAAAAGACAACTGCACAATATAAAGAAAGACAACAGTACAATGAGAGAATATATCTTCAAAATCAAGGGAATATGTGATTCACTGGAGGCAGCAAATCACAAAGTTTCATATTCAGAACATATTCTGACCATTCTCAATGGATTAAGTGAGGACTATGAATCAGTTATTGCTGTTATAGCATCACAAAAGGATCTACCATCTCTTGATGATGTTTACTCCATATTACTTTCTCATGAGGCCAGGATTGATAATAAAAGATCACAAGAATCAGAATTTGCAATCAACTACACACACTTCAAGAAACAAAGTTCTGAATAACAACAAGACAGATCAGTTTATACAGAAAGGGAGCACACAGAGAGGAGGTTATTCAAATAGATCAAGAGGAAGGAGCAGATACAACAATAACAACAGACCAAAATGTCAAATCTGTGAGAAGATTGGACACACTGCCATAAAGTGCTATTTCAGATACTCTAATCAGAACAATAATCAAAAAGGTGGAAATTATAGTGTCAACATAGCTCAAACTAGTTCTGACAATCAACCAAACAACAAGAATCACAATGCAAGTGAAAATAATCAAATCATGAATGATGAATGCTGGTATCCAGATTCAGGAGCAACCAATCATATAACAAATAATCTTGACAATTTAAATCTTGGAAATAGAGAATACAAAGGTAAAAAATCCATTTGTATGGAAAATGGTAAGTGCATCAATATCTCACATATAGGAAATGCTATCATTGAAGGAAAGAAACAATTATTTTTATACAACTTATTGAGGGTACCAAAAATAAAGAAAAATCTCATAAGTGTATCTCAGTTTGCTAATGATAATAATATTTATTTTGAGTTCTATTCTAAGTACTGCCTTGTTAGAGATATACTAACTAAAAATGTTTTATTACAGGGTGATGTCGAAGGAGGATTATACAGATTTAAATCTGTCGGTAGCAGCCAACACACAAATAAAAAAAACTGTTGTAATTACTGTGAAATAGAAAACAGTAGCAATATTTTTGATGTATGGCATTTTAGACTTGGTCACCCTAGTACTAAAATTGTTAAACAAGTTCTCTCTGAAAGTAACATAGTATACAATAATATACCTCTCCCCTATGTGTGTACCTATTGTCAGATGGGGAAAAGCCATAAACTACCATTTGGTGATTCTGTAACAATGTATTCTAAACCACTAGAACTCATTGCTACTGATCTTTGGGGGCCTGCCCCAATACATTCAGATTATGGATTTAAATATTACATATCATTTGTAGATGCACACACAAGACACACTTGGATATATTTTCTGAAAAACAAATCTGACACATGCAATGCTGTGATGAATTTTATTACAATGATTGAAAAACAACTTGGTATGTGTGTCAAAATCATACAATCAGATGGATGGGCTGAATATAAGCCACTTGAGGATTATTTTAAGGTAAAGGGAATAATTCATCGCTTTACCTGCCACTATACCTCTGAACAAAATGGTCTAGTAGAAAGAAAGCACATGCATATAGTAGAGTGACGCAGCGGATTAACAAAAACTTGATATGTCGATGGAATTAGCAATCGGTGAATTGAATGATGCCGAAAATGCTCAAATCTGTTGATCTCAGGAGATACCGGATTCTATCTATCCTTAACACGTTGATCGCGCACGATACCGTGATGAAGGATCTACGATTCTTCGACGTTGATCAAGCGCACTTGATTCCGTGAATCAGCTTCAACGTTCGTTGATTCGAGCGCACTCGAATGCCGAAGTGGAGATAGGAGATTTTCACTCGACTACCAATTTAAAGAAAGCACAAAGCAATCAAATGGAAATTTTATTCAATTTTTAACAACTATTACAATGACATTACATCTCTATTTATAGGGTTTATGACACAACACAAAAGACTTAAGAAAATTACAGTACACGACCTAAGAATTGACTCGGCAACGACTTAAGCTATCCTGGCTACGACTCACGTTAACTCAGCAACGGCTTACTGAAGCTTCCTTCGCGACTTAACAAACAGCCGCGCCTTAAATAAGTCGCTCGCGACTTAAAGACAAAAAAATGTTTTGCGACTTAACAAATCATCACCGACTCAAGCTAAGGTCGTTTGCGACCTTCCTCCTTGTTTCTTTCAGCGATGTATCGATCGTGACTTACTGGAATGAACTCGCGACTTAGGGTAGCTCGCGTACGGTATATGGATTTAGGGCTTTAGTTGGGAGTAAGTCGTTAACGACTCATGTCAAAGTCGCGACTTAGGGCGTTGGAAGGGGCGATGGAAGGGGCGATTCTAGGGTGGAGGCCGAGATATTGATGAGTCGTAGGTCGGCCGCGATTGGAGATGTAAGTTAGGTCGTGAGTCGCGGGGAAGTCTGAGTCGTGGATCGTGGTAGGATTTGAGTCGTGGGTGGAGGGCGACAACGCGATGAGTCGGTCGCGACTCAATAAAGTGATGAATCGGTCGCGACTCAAGATAAATGCTTCATCATCCTCCCCTTGTTGGAAAGAATTCGTTCTCGAATTTACACTCTCGTCAACTTTGATGAAATCCTCCCCACAATACGGAATTAAATGTTTGACATTGAAAACATCAGAAATATGAACATTTTCCGGCAACTTTAATCGATATGCATTATCATTGATCCTCTTCAAAATTTATATTAGACCAATCTTTCGTGCTTTCAACTTATTGTAAGTTCCAACTGGAAAACGATCTTTCGTCAATACCGCGTAAATAAAATCACCCTCTTTGAAGACTACACTTCTCGTTTTTTATCCGCCATTTGTTTATACCTCTCATTTGCCTTCTCCAATCTTTCGTGAACGATTTTATGGCATTCTGTCAACCCATCAACAAAATCAGCAGCCCGCTTGACTGTTCCTTTCGGTTGTGGCACCATTGTCAAATCCAGCGGCCCCTTTGGTAAGCTTGAATATACAATTTGAAATGGACTGAAACCTGTACTTCGGTTATTTGCATGATTGTGAGCAAATTCAGCTTGACACAACTTCACATCCCCACTCTTCAAATTGTCTTTCACAAGACATCGTAACAAATTTCCCAACGATCTATTCACCACCTCTGTCTGCCCATCTGTTTGCGGATGATAAGCACTACTAAAATTCAGTTTCGTTCCCACCAACTTCCACAAACTAAGCCAAAAATGACTTAAAAATCTAGTATCTCGATCAGAAACAATAGATTCTGGTAAACCATGCAATCGATACACTTCTTTAAAGAATAATTGTGCCACTCGAACTGCATCCGCTGTCTTCTTACAGGCTATAAAATGTGCCATCTTCGAAAATCTGTCAACCACCACAAATATAGAATCATTACCCCTTTGAGTTCTTGGCAAACCCAAAACAAAGTCCATACTCACATCAACCCATGGTTTAGCGGGTACAGGCAATGGCATATACAACCCAGCATTGGTCGCAGTTCCTTTCGAAACCTGGCAGATATGACATCTTTCCACAAATCTCTCGACCTCTTTCCTCATTGAAGGCCAAAAATAAGATTGTGTAATTAACTGCAATGTACGATCACGGCCCACATGTCCTTCCTCGTGCAATTCCTTGATAATTTTCATTCTCAAACTACAATCTGGTATACATAAACAATTCCCTTTGAACAAGAATCCATCAACCAACATAAATTCATCAGTATTCCCATCCTTAACTTTCTCAACAAATTTTACAAAGTAAGGATCTTCTTCAATCAGCTCTGGCAATAATTCGAAACCTGGCACTTCAACTTTCATTGTCGTTAATAAATGACTCCTCCTACTCAAAGCATCAGCCACACGATTGGTTACTCCTGACTTGTGCTTAACGACAAAAGTAAACTGCTGCAAACAAGCAATCCATGATGCATGTCTCGCGGAAATCTTGTCCTGTCCTTGCATATGCTTCAATGCCTCATGATCAGTGTAAAGAACAAACTCTTTCTGAAATAGATAGTGTCTCCAATGTTTAATAGCTTGTACAACAGCATAGAATTCAACGTCATATGTACTGTATCTCATCTTCGCTCCTGACAACTTCTCACTAAAATATGCAATAGGACGTCCCCTCTGACTCAACACTCCACCAATTCCCACCTTCGACGCATCAGTATGCAATTCAAACAACAACTGAAAATCTGGTAAAACAAGAATCGGTGCTGTCGTCAATAGTTCCTTAATCTTCTCAAAAGCAACCCCCGCTTCCTCTGACCATACAAACTGTTTCCCTTTCATGCAATCAGTAACTGGAGCCATCACGCTACTGAAGTGTGGAATGAATCATGACGCTAGCCCATGAAAACTTCTCACTTCCGTAATTATCTTTGGCTGTGGCCAATTCCTGACTGCTTCAACTTTATTCTGGTCCACCTGTATACCTTCTCCTGACACAACATATCCCATAAATAAAACACTATGCGACATGAACACGCATTTCTTCGTAGCAGCATAAAATTGTTCCTCACGAAGAATAATCAGCACTTCCCTCAAATGTTGAACATGCTCCTCCATATTCCGGCTATATATCAGAATATCATCAAAATAAACCACCACGAACTTCCCAATGAATGGTCTAAAGATTTGATTCATCACCCGCATGAATGTACTAGGTGCATTTGATAAACCAAATGGCATAACCAACCATTCGTATAACCCCTCTCTCGTCTTGAAGGCTGTCTTCCATTCGTCTCCAGGTCTAATCCGAATTTGGTGATAACCACTCTTCAAATCAATCTTCGAAAAGATAGTAGCCCCACTCAACTGATCTAGCAAGTCATCCAACCTCGGCATTGGAAATCTATATCTCACAGTAATCTTATTCAAGGCTCGACTGTCAGTACACATCCTCCATGTTCCATCCTTCTTTGGTACTAACAAAGCTGGCACAGCACACGGACTCAAACTCTCCTGCACTCGTCCTTGTTCAAGCAACTCTTCCACCTGCCTCCTTAACTCTTCATGTTCCTTCGGACTCATT
Organism: Allium cepa; assembly: GCA_030765085.1. Taxonomy (NCBI): domain Eukaryota; kingdom Viridiplantae; phylum Streptophyta; class Magnoliopsida; order Asparagales; family Amaryllidaceae; genus Allium; species Allium cepa. The sequence continues at coordinate 391,024,937 of CM060939.1, read as the reverse complement.
CGATAATGTGGTCTATGCGGTAATACTGCTCCCGGAACAAGATCAATCTGATGTTGAATGTCTCTCAGTGGCGGTAACTCCTTAGGCAACTCTTCTGAAAATACATCTTTAAACTCTTTCAATACTGGCTTTGCTTCTTCTGGAATTTCAACCTCTTCACCGCTCTCACGCCCTATCAACAAGTACACTTCAGGTTCCTCTTCGACTTCCTTAACAAACTCCTTCAAAGATAACAACATTTTCAATTCTTCGATCTCCTCAGATTTACTCTCTCTCTGCTGTCTCTTCTTTGGGACTAGAATAATCTTAACGCCTTCAAACATAAAACTGTAACTATTGGTTCGACCGTCATGCTGCACCGCTCGATCATACTGCCACGGTCTACCCAAAAGCAAATGACAAACATCCATCTCAACTACATCACACCAAATCTCGTCTTTATATTTCTTCCCAATAGAAAATGGAACTCGAACTCGTTTATCCACCTTCACCTCTCCTCCTTTTCTTAGCCACGCTAACTTGTAAGGATTCGGATGTTTCTCCGTCTTCAATTTCAATTTTCTCACCGCTTCTGTAGAAATAATATTGTCACAACTTCCTGCATCAATCACAAATTTACAAACTTTTCCCAATATAGTGCATGTCGACTGAAAGATGTTACTCCTCAACCAATTAGCTTCATCTTCTTGCTTTGGTGTTAAACAAGACCTCCTTAACATTAGATTACACCCTTTGTCTCCCGATGCGATATCCTGTTCATTCTCCTCAACTGGACTATCTTCACCCTCAACAGCATCCTTACTTTCAACTTCAGCTATCATAGTTCTCTTCTTCGGCTTCGGACACTCGTTGCTTTTATGACCCATCTCCTGGCAATTGTAGCATTTGAAACCATTATAAACCTTCGCCTTCTCACTCTCCTTTACTACGGGTTTACTGACAGGTTTAGAAACATTAGAACTTCCGCTAACACCCTTCACTTATTATTAGAATTAGTAAACACAACACCTCCACGCCTTCCCTGCTTCTCCCAAGCCAACGCCTTTTGGTGTGCTTCCGCCACAGATCTCAGATCAAACATATTAACCATATCCTAGATCTGCATTCGTAACCCTCCAACAAATCTAGCAGTCAATTGTTCTTCCGTCTCCATTATATCGTTCCTGGCAATGAGTTGGTAAAATTCATCGGCGTAATCGTTGACTGATTTCATTCCCTGCCTTAGATTCTGCAATCTCTGGTACATAAGTGATTGATAGTTGTATGGTAAAAATGTGGCTCTCATCAATTTCTTCATTTTCTCCCAATCTACAATCTTCGACTTTCCCATCCGTTCTCGTGTAAGTTTAGTTTGCTGCCACCACGCCAAAGCTCTCCCCCTCAACCTAGTAGCAACTAACTTCACTCGGCGATTCTCCAGAACCTCCTTGAAATCAAAGATCTCCTCAACATTAGACAACCAATCCAAAAATTCTTCAGCAACCATTCCACCCTTGAACTCTGGAATTTCCATCTTCATTCCCGATTCCCATCGACGATCATCATCTACATCTCGATTCTGACGTCGTGTTTTTTCTCTATCTCGATAATGAACACTTCCCCTATCACCATCAAACTCCTCATCAAAATCTGACGTATATCGATGTCAATTACGACCTCCAACATCTCTACTATCACTCCTTCGATCAACATTCCTATCATGATTATCAACACTTCTATGATCTTCTCTTCTCTCCCGATCTGAATGTATCGAAGCTCTACTTCTCCCATGACTCGACTCAGGTGAAACTCTTCTTCTACTTTGATTCATTTCAAGCGTCATTCTCTCTAAGCGACCAATTCCTTCATTCAACTTCTCAGTGAAACTCTCATTGATTCGTTGCTCCATTTCATCGGCCTCTTCTCTTCCATACAAGGCATTAATATTGCGATGACGTTGAGCTCGTCTCGGAGGCATGATTGATCTTCAAACAAATAATTCAACAAATCTCCAAACTTCAACAAATCAAAATTCAACAAATTTGACTTCAAAAATCTTCAAACAAAACAACTCCACAACTACAATTCAAATCAACTAGCACGGCTTCAAGCTTGCTTCGAACTTCACTTTGGCGTGCAAACTCTCCCATGCAAATTCAAACACCTTTCCCACACTTTGATCCAAATGATTATGGATCAAACACCCCAAACTTGTTGCAACTTCTCGATGAACACGATGAACACCCAACTTCTCGACAATTTGCAAATCCGATCTCCAAAATTCAAATTCTCAAAACCCAAGTCTCCAACTGATGCAAACTCCTTGTGATCTAGCTCTGATACCAAACTGACGCAGCGGATTAACAAAAACTTGATATGTCGATGGAATTAGAAATCGGTGGATTGAATGATGCCGAAAATGCCCAAATCTGTTGATCTCAAGAGATACCGGATTCTAGCTATCCTTAACACGTTGATCGCGCACGATACCGTGATGAAGGATCTACGATTCTTCGACGTTGATCAAGCGCACTTGATTCCGTGAATCGGCTTCAACGTTCGTTGATTCGAGCGCACTCGAATGCCGAAGTGGAGATAGGAGATTTTCACTCGACTAACAATTTAAAGAAAGCACAAAGCAATCAAATGGAAATTTTATTCAATTTTTAACAACTATTACAATGACATTACATCTCTATTTATAGGGTTTATGACACAACACAAAAGACTTAAGAAAATTACAATACCATCAGTACACGACCTAAGAATTGACTCGGCAACGACTTAAGCTATCCTGGCTACGACTCACGTTAACTCAGCAACGGCTTACTGAAGCTTCCTTCGCGACTTAACAAACAGCCACGCCTTAAATAAGTCGCTCGCGACTTAAAGACAAAAAAAATGTTTTGCGACTTAACAAATCATCACCGACTCAAGCTAAGGTCGTTTGCGACCTTCCTCCTTATTTCTTTCAGCGATGTATCGATCGCGACTTACTGGAATGAACTCGCGACTTAGGGTAGCTCGCGTACGGTATATGGATTTAGGGCTTTAGCTGGGAGTAAGTCGTTAACGACTCATGTCAAAGTCGCGACTTAGGGCGATGGAAGGGGCGATTCTAGGGTGGAGGCCGAGATATTGATGAGTCGTAGGTCGGCCGCGATTGGAGATGTAAGTTAGGTCGTGAGTCGCGGGGAAGTCTGAGTCGTGGATCGTGGTAGGATTTGGGTCGTGGGTGGAGGGCGGCAACGCGATGAGTCGGTCGCGACTCAAGGAAGTGATGAATCGGTCGCGACTCAAGGTAAATGCTTCATCATAGAGTCTGGGCTTAGTTTACTTGTTCATGCAAATCTACCACTAAAATTTTGGCCTGAAGCATTTAGTACAGCTGTCTATCTCATTAATAGACTACCAACCAAAACTTTAGATGGTAAATCACCTATTGAAAAATTGCTAGGAATAAAACTAGATTATCATAGTTTAAAAGTCTTTGGATGCTTATGTTTTCCATGCTTAAGATCCTACAATAACAATAAGTTAAGTTTTAGATCAAAACAATGTACCTTTCTAGGATATGCATCCAATCAGAAAGGGTACAAATGTATTGATAATACTGGAAGGATCTTTATAAGCAGACATGTCATGTTTAATGAAAAAGTATTTCCTTTCAAAAATTCCGAAGTAAAAACTACAGGAAAAGTACACAATCCATATGTGTCTATACCTGATTTACCACTGATATCAGAAAACAAGAGCTCTGTAGAGATGAGGAGGACTACTGTTGATCATCAACCACACTCACCAACATCTGCTCAACAAAATCCAGAGTGGGAAGATGATCACAGTCATGCCATCAACTCACCTACACATCAAAGAAATGAAGAAGGTCAAAATTATGATACAGAAAACAGTATTAATAATAATGAAAATATTGAGTTACCTCAAACTGAAGCTCCTGTGAGATCTAGTCACCCCATGATCACCAGAGCCAAAAGTGGGATATTCAAACCCAAGGCATACATCACCAACATAAATATTGATGAGCCATGTACATTTGACCAAGCTGCAAAAAACAAAAACTAGAAGGCAGCAATGGATGAAGAGTATAATGCTCTTATAAAAAACAAAACTTGGAATCTAGTATGTCAACCTGCACACAAAAATATTATAGGTTGCAGATGGACATACAAGATAAAGAGAAATCCAGATGGATCCATCAACAAATATAAGGCAAGATTAGTTGCCAAAGGGTACACTCAACAGTATGGGTTTGACTTCACTGAGACATTTTCACCAGTAGTCAAGCCCACTACTATAAGGCTTATCATCACAATTGCTCTATATAAAGGATGGAATATAAGGCAATTGGATGTTAACAATGCCTTCTTAAATGGTGTACTAGAAGAAGAAATTTATATGATGCAACCACCTGGTTATGAACAAGATTCAAATCTTGTATGCAAACTGAATAAAGAAATATATGGGCCAAAACAAGCCCCAAGGGTATGGTTTGATAGATTGAAATCAACTTTAATGTCAATAGGATATCAACCTATCAAATCAGACACCTCACTATTTATCAAAAGTAATACGTCCTCAATCATTTACATATTAAGCTGTGTTGATGATTTAATTATTACAGGAAACGACCAGAGTGAAATCAATCAAGTCATATGCTATCTGAACAAGCAGTTCTCAATCAAAGATCTGGGACATATCAACTACTTTCTAGGAATAGAAGTACACAAGATTTCAAATTTAGAAATCATCTTATGACAGAAAAAATATATAACAGAACTGCTTGTCAGAACAAATATGGAAAATGCTAAACCTATGGCCACTCCTATGATCAACAATCAAAATTTATCAAAAAACAGAGGAGAAGCCATAAGCAATATTAAACAATATAGAAGTGTCATAGGGGCATTACAATATGTCACTATAAAATGACCTGATATTACTTTCAGTGTTAACAAGCTTTCTCAATTTATGCAGAACCCACTAGATGAGCACCGGAAGGCTGTAAAAAGGGTTCTGAGGTATCTAAAAGGAACAATTAACCATGGACTGACATTCAAAGCAAGCAAAAATCTCAACATAACAGGATATGCAGACTCAGATTGGGGCACTGATCTTGATGACAGAAAGTCAGTTACAGGATACTGTATATTTGTGGGAGGTAACTTAACATCATGGAGCTCAAAAAAACAGTCAACTATTTCTAGATCCAGCACCGAGGCCGAATGTAGAAGCATAGCCAGCGCAACAGCAGAGATAATGTGGCTACAGTCAATCATAAAAGAACTAAAACTAGATACAGACATCAAAGCAACATTATGGTGCGATAATCAAAGTGCTGTCTACATGACAGCAAATCCTATAATGCATTCAAGGACTAAACACATTGAAATTGACTTACATTTTGTCAGAGATCAAGTGCTCAAGGGGAATTTACAAGTAAACCACTTACCAGCCGCTTACCAAATGGCAGATACTCTGACGAAGTCACTATCAAAAAGAAATTTTCTGCAATTCAAAAGTGACCTCAGAGTTACAGAAGATCAATCTTCGGTCAAGCAGAGTCAACAACAGTCAGAGAAAGCATCAATCTATTCTCAATTGGATCAAGACAGACCAAAGCTTCAAGAAACAACTCAGATCTACTCAACTCAGAAACCAAAATCGAGATGTTCTTCTTAAGCGAAAGTTGAGAGATGAAAGGATCACAAGTCATCAGCTTTTGGATGGTACAGCTCAGGAACCCTCTGTCGTAACTCAAATCAATAAAATTCATCACTAATTTCTGCCAGAAATTGATAATTTTACTCAAACCCTAACCCTAAGAGAGCTAGGGTTCGAAGTGGGGAATAAGAGAAAATGAGCAACTATCTGTGATCCGCGTAACATATATTGAAGATATTGTATCTCTGCCATTCATCAAGTCTAAGGATGATCTCAGCCATTGCTTTTATTTTCTTTGTATTTTCATGTATATGGGCCAGATTTCTTAAAGCCCATCTCAGTGTATTTAAATATCAACTTCATGAGATCAACCTTTGTATCTGATTACTATCTTTTCACTATTCAGCAATAAAGCATTTTTTCTGTTTCAAATCTATCCTCAAAAACTGAAAATCATTTGAATCAAAATATTTCAACTTCACAAATTATCTCAACATTCCCTCATGCACATCATGACATTGATGAATTTTCCTTCTAAATTTAGCAACTGGATTTATCAATGCATTTCTACTGTTAGATACTCTCTGGTATATAATGCCCATACTGTTGGATACTTTAAAGGCATGAATGACCCATGGCATGGAGACCCTATTTCTGCCTACCTTTTCATTCTTGTAACAGAAACTCTTACTTAAGCCTTCCAACGACAAGTCCTTATAAAAAAGTTCACTCTTCATCCCAAGTGTAAAATGCCCATGATCACTAGTCTTTCCATTGCTGATGGCCTTCTAATATTCACCAAGCCAACTGCCTAGTCCTTGAATGCCATTATGACCACTCTTGACTCTATTTATAAATTCTTTGGACTTTAGCTTAACCATGAAAAATCCCATATACTTATAACTGGGTTGAGCATTTCTGATATTTCTACGTGTCTCTCCATTACAAAAATGACAACTCTTGAATCAGACATGACCTATTTAGGGATTCCTTTAGCTTCCATAAGGATCTCTATTTCTCAATGTATGCCTCTTTATGAAAGAATAATTAGTGTTTTTGAGCAATGGCACAATAGACATCTGAATCAAGCAGGCAGACTAGTCATTATTAACTCGGTGATCTTCTCATTGGCAGTTTACAAGTGTAGGACTTTTCTCCTTCCAACAAAACTTATAGCAATGATTAGTGTTAGAGAACCACATATTATCACAAAACCAATTGGTTATGTGAAGGGAGGTCTCTTTAGTATTTATGCATGATTTATATTGTAAATTGTCCGATGTAGGACTAATCTTAACACGCCCCCGCACGTGTGGCGTATCATCAGCCAAACACGTGGACATTCATTGAGGGTGACGTGTGACACAATTAAATCCGCTCTGATACCATGAAAATATTTGAGGAAGAAGACTAAGTTTATTTTTTAGAAAGAATAGTTGTTCAAAACAGATACAGACGCACTAATATATATGCGCACAAGACTTGTTTAGCAAGACACCAATATGCAGTGAATACGAAATACAGTAGCATTAATACAATCTGATACAAGCTATATTATATTAGCTATTCTAATTGATACAGTAACATTAATGACCAAAAATCTGCAGTTAACAAAGAATGATGGTGACCCAATAGAAAATGCACATCAATATAGGAGTATAGTCGGAGGTCTTCAGTACATTACTATAACTCGTCCAGAGATCTCATACAGCGTAAACAAGGTTTTCCAATTCATGCAAAACCCTCTAGATACCCATTGGAAAGCAGTGAAAATGATACTTCGCTATCTAGCAGGAACATTAGACTATGGACTGAAGCTATATGCCCCAGGAAAACTCAATATAAGTGCCTTTGCTGACGCTGATTGGGCCGCAGACAGAGATGATAGGAGATCAGTGAGTGGTTATTGTGTTTACCTAGGTAAGAATCTGGTAGCTTGGTGCTCGAAGAAACAACCTACTATCTCGAGATCAAGTACGGAAGCTGAGTATCGAAGTGTAGCAGCGGTTGTATCTGAAATTATGTGGTTAAAGTCACTACTGTATGAGATTCTGGGAACGAAACAGATTTTAGTCACTGTGTGGTGTGACAATGCAAGTGCAGTTGCTTTAACTGCTAATCCCATATTACACTCTAGAACAAAACACATTGAGTTAGATTTGTACTTTGTAAGAGAACAAGTTGCAATGGGAAACATATGCATTAATCATATACCTGCATTATACCAGCGTGCTGATATTTTAACTAAATCCTTATCTTTGAATCACTTTGCCAGGCTGAGAGATGCACTGAATGTCATCAAGGAAGAAAGAGAAGACTGGAGTAAAGAGAAGAAGGAAGCAAGAGAAATAAAAGAGAAAGAGAGAGTTAAAATTGAAGGAAGGAGTTAGAATAGCTAATATAATATAGCTTGTATCAGATTGTATTAATGTTACTGTATTTCGTATTCACTGCATATTGGTATCTTGCTGAACAAGTCTTGAGCGCGTATATATTAGTGCGCCTGTATCTGTTTTGAACAACTATTCTTTCTAAAAAATAAACTTAGTCTTCTTCCTAAAAATATTTTCAATTAGATCAGGGATGATTAGATTCCTATGGACTGGAACAACACACAATAGAAAATTGTCTCCTATTGCCTATAACAAACTTGAAAAGCCTAAGAAGTTTGGAGGACTGGGAATAAAGAATCTGAAAACATGGAAAGTAGCTGCCCTATCCAAACACTTTGTCAGTCTTCTCAACAAAGCAGACACCTTATAGTTAGCGTGGTGTTATAGTCATTATCTTAAGTATGGGGAAATTTAGACTATCAAGCCTAAACAGGCTAGTAATTGGGTTTGGAAACTGATGATGAAAGTTAGGGATGCCATATTGCCACTCTCCTTTGTATCCTTATGTCAACATAGCATTGCTGGGTTCTGGACTAAACCTTGGTTAGATAATGGAACGATATTATGTTCTTCTATGTCATATGTTGAAGTACAATTTTCTATATCCCTATTCATGCAAAAGCAACATTATATATCAGAAATGGCAAGATTGATCTGCCTATCTCGAGCAGTTCAGTCCTTAATGATAATTGGAACAGATATAACCATCAATCGTACATTTATGCATCTAAGGATGAATACAAATGGATAGTAAAGCATAGAGAGCACTCTACTACTGTCATATACACTGCTTTGGAAGAAGAAGCAACTCAATCTAGATTTGCTTGGAACAAGCGTATTTGGAATCCACATACTAGTGAAAGATTGAATTTTATGCTCTAGAAGATATTCATGAATGCTATACATACCAAGTCAAATCTAAGTAGAAATGGCCTTACCTGAATAAATTCTGTTTACTGTGTCAAAACAATGAAGAAGATGTACTCCACCTATTTTTCTCTTGCCATTACACACATTTCATCTGGTCTTGAATTAGAGTTGAGGGAGGTTTTTCAAGACCGCATTGGGATAGCAGGATTGAATGGTTTAATACACATATTGCAACAAAATGGAAGACGACATCTGCTCATGCATTGCAACTCTATGTTAAGGTTACATTTGCAGAACTTGTTAAATTTTGGCGACACTATATGGAAATTTGTAGAGGTCGGAAGTAGCTTCGTAACGGAGGAAACGGTTCTCAAATCGGAGTTCGGATGTTTAAGTTATAAGAGAAAAGACGAAGTGGGTTGAGTAGGGACATAAACTTTTTTCAGACGTCTGACCCATAATTCAGATGTCTGATTTGGGGCTGAAATGCTTCCAGAGCATTTCATCAGACTCTGACCAAATGGGTCAGACGTCTGAGCTGAAGCAAAGTCACTCCAGTGACTTAAGTCAGATGTCTGACCTTTTGGTCAGACGTCTGGAACGACTTTCATCTGATTTTCTTCTCGCGGACTTGGGTGAAAATTTGTGATATCCGCAGGGGTAATTTTGAAACATTGCCTAGGGTTTCTATTCTCCTATATAAGCTAGCCTCAGGTTTCAGAACTATATGCGTGCAAGCAACCGCAAGAGATTAGCCGCCACCAAATTAGGGTTTATCAAAACCTAATTTTCTTCAATTCCCTTCTCCACAAATTCAAATCTAATTAGAATTTGATCATTGTATTCAATCTCTTGTACTCTTCTCATCAATATTAATAAAAGCTCTCTCTTAAAGTGGATGTACACTAACACAACGTTAGTGGAACCACTATAAATCGCTGTGTGATTTATTTTCGTTATTGCTTTGATTTGTAATTTCTTGTTTGGGATTGTGATTACTTTTGGATCGATTGAGATTGGAATTGAGTTGTTGATTGGTTTTTTTACACTTCTTACCATGATTCTGTCTTCTGTTGTGCTTGTGGGGTTTTGATTTGAGTGGTCTCGTGTTGGAATCTCACACCAACATTTGGTATCAGAGCATTGGTGTTGGTAGGTGGTTGTAGAAATGCCTGAATCAAGTAGTAACTCTAGTAGTTCCTCAATGGGTAATCCAAATGGTGTAGCTCCTTATGTACGTGGCCCGTACGCAGCTTCAGGATCACAATTGATAATAGACAAGTGGAATGGCAATAATGATTTGAAAAATGGAAATGGAAGATGAAAGCGGTTCTAAGGAGGAATCGGGTGCATCGGGTAGTGTTTGACACACATTTGTTGCCAGCAGACATCTCAGATGTTGAGAGAGAGGAGATGGAAGAGTGGGCATTCACTACACTTCAACTTGCTATGGGAGAGAATGCTATCTCTGAAATTAGTGGTGGGACAACCACTAAAGGTATTTGGGACAAGTTGGAGGAATCGTATATGAAGAAGTCCTTGACAAATCGTTTGATCTTATTGCGAACGTTCTTCACCTATAAGATGAAGGAGGGTACTTCGCTGAAGACGCACTTAAATACTTTTGATGATTTGCTTATGAAAATGAAGGCGGTAGATTTGAAGATTGAGGAAGAGCAAAAGGCAATGATATTGTTGTGTTCGTTGCCAGATCGCTATACAGGTTTCTCAAATAGTTTGATCTATAGCCGGGATACATTGACTCTTGATGATGTCAAGACGGGTCTTCTTAGCGAGAAGTTGCGTGATCAAATGAAGGAGTTAGGTGATGGAAGTAGTGGTGCTAGTAATCGTCATGGTTTATTTGTGGAGAAGGAGAGGTATGTGAAGAAGGAGAACCGGGGGCGTTCTAAATCTAGGAACCCTGGTTGAAGAGGAAAGTCGAAGGAAAGAAAAGGCAAGTGCTATATTTGTAGGAAGTCCGGTCATTGGAAGAATGAGTGTCCGGACAAGGAGAAGGCAAAGAAGGAAGTAGCATCTTCATTAGTAGCGGTGGAGAGTACATGTGATGAGGGAGAAGTAGATGTTTTTTCGACGGTAGCATCGGATATTTCGAGTAGCGATTGGGTGCTCGATTCTGGGGCGTCTTATCATATGATGCCAAATAGAAATTGTTTTTCTTCTTACATCGATAAAGAAGGAAATTCAATTGTTATGGAAAATGGTGCTATTTGCAAGTCGAAAGGCATTGGTTCCGTGCAAATTCGGATGTTTGACGGAGTGGTTCGTACTCTCACTAAAGTGCGCTATGTTCCGGGACTTAGGAAATCTCTTATCTCTTTAGGGGCAGCTGGATTCTTTAGGTTGTAAGATCACTATTGAGAGCGATAGCTTGCGGGTTTCGAAGGGGGGCACTTGTGGCGATGAAGGGTGCAAGGACTCATGGTACTTATTTGTTTCAAGGAGTGATTGTAGAAGATGAAACTTGTATAGGAGTTGATAGTTCTCGTGGCTTGGATGCGACTAGGTTGTGGCATTTGAGGTTGGGTCATGTCTCGAAGAGGAGTTTAGATGTTCTTGGAAGAGAGATGATCGATGGAGAAAGTTTCAACAAGTTAGAGTTTTGCGAAGAATGCGTCATAGGGAAGAAAACTAAAGTTTCATTCGGTGAGGGAAAGCATGATTCTAGAAGGGTTCTTGAGTATGTTCACACGGATGTTTGGGGACCGACAACTGTAGCTTCTTTAGGCGGAGCTCGCTATTATATTTATTTTATAGATGACTTTTCTCGAAAAGTTTGGGTTTATGTAATGAAGGCCAAGTCGGAGGCATTTGCAAAGTTCAAAGCGTGGAAAGCTCTTGTTGAGAATGAGAGTGGCAAGTCTTTGAAGGTTCTAAGGTCTGACAATGGCGGAGAGTATGTTTCCGGAGAATTTCTGGAGTATTGCAAGCATCATAGTATTCGGAGGCATTTTACTACACCTGGAGATCTGCAATCAAATGGTGTTGTGGAGAGAATGAATCGTACTCTACTTGAGAAAGCTCGATGCTTGAGATTGACATCGGGTTTGGCGAAGGGATTTTGGGCTGAAGCTTTGTCAACCGCAGTGCACATTATTAATCGAATTCCGTGTTCAGCTATTGGTAACAAAATTCCGAAGGAAGTGTGGAAGGGAAAGAGCATTGACTTGAGCTATCTTCGTGTGTTTGGCAGTCTGGTTTATGTGCATGATCCGGAAAATGATAAGCTTGAACCAAGGGATTTTAAGGGGATTTTGCTTGGCTATACGGGCGGTGTAAAAGGCTATCGGATTTGGAATCCAGAAACAAAGAAGGTGGTAAATTCTCGTCATGTTACTTTGGATGAGTCGGCGATGTTTAAGGAGAATGTGAGCTCATTGGGTGTTCCGGATTTGGTTCATGATGAATCAAAGGAGAAGGAAATTATCTCCACATTTTGTCCAAGGAGTAGAGAGAGTAGAGTAGTAGGAGATGCTTGTGAGGAAGTAGCGGTTGATGTTACATCACATAGTCTACATGGCGACTCTAGTAGTGTTGGTGATGTACATAATTCTAGAGAAGATTCGGTTCAAGGTGGAGCCGAAGGGAGTTTGGGTGATGGTATTGCTACTCGAGTTGGTCATCATACTATAAGACCACTCGAAAGATATGGTGATTGGAACTATCTTAGCTTTTGTGATAATTTGGACTATGCTCTTCATGTAGTCCAAGATGAGCCGATGGACCTTGATGATGTTGTGAAGTCGAGTGATAGCTCAAAATGGATTTGTGCCATGAAGGAAGAGATGCAATCATTGTTGAAGAATCAAACTTGGGATTTGGTTCCACTTCCTAAAGGAAACCGTGCTATTGGGTGCAGATGGATATATAAGGTGAAGGACGATGGAAGATACAAAGCTAGGCTAGTGGCTAAGGGGTTTGCACAAAGGAATGGAAAGGAGTATGATGAGATATTCGCACCGGTTGTGCGCCATACTTCTATTCGGATATTACTTGCTATTGTTGCTATTCACGACTTGGAGTTGGAGCAACTTGATGTGAAGACCGCCTTCTTGCATGGAGACTTGGATGAAGACATCTTCATGGAGCAACCGGAAGGTTTCGTTGTAGATGATAAGTCAAATTTGGTTTGCAAGTTGAAGAAAACACTATATGGTTTAAAGCAATCACCTAGACAATGATACAAGAGGTTTGATCATTTCATGCTTGAAAATAGTTTTGAAAGAAGCATCAAAGATGCTTGTGTTTATTTCAAAAGGTTGAAAAATGATTGTTGGGTGTATTTACTCTTGTATGTGGACGACGTGGTCATTGCTTCTAAGGATAAGAATGAAATCAACAATCTAAAACTGAGTTTGAAATTGGAGTTCGAAATGAAGGATCTTGGAGAAGCAAGAAGGATATTGGGCATGGAAATTGTAAGGAATCGAAAGCATTTTGAGTTGAAACTAACTCAAAAGGAGTACATAGAGAAAGTGCTTTGCCGTTTAGCATGGAGAATGCAAAGGCGTCAAATACACCTTTACCTTTGCATACGAAGCTTTCGAGTAAAGGATCACTTATCTTGGAGGAAGACAAGACATATATGGCAAAGGTGCCATATGCTAGTGCGGTTGGAAGTCTAATGTATGCTATAGTGTGTGCAAGGCCTGATATTGCAAATGCCATCGGGATGGTTAGTCGATACATGGCTAATCCGGGAAAATCGCATTGAGAAGCTGTGAAGCTTATATTGAGATATATTAGAGGCACATCATCTCATGGTCTTGTTTTTGGCGGTAGTAAGGCGATGGATTGCAAGTTAGTTGGTTATTATGATTCGGACTAGGCCGGTAATAGGGATCGAAGAAAATCAACTTTCAGATATGTCTTCACACTTGGGGGCACAGCCATAAATTGGAGATCTAGATTGCAGACCGTAGTTGCTTTATCCACTATGGAGGCGGAGTTGATAACCGCAGTGGAGGCGGCAAATGAGGCACTCTATTTGAAGCGATTGTTGTGTGACTTGGGATTCGGCCATGATAGTATTGATGTTCGATGTGATAGCCAGAGTGCTATTCACTTGGCAGAGAAATTGGCATTTAGCTCACTGACTAAGCATATTAACGTGAGAGAGTCATTTGTAGTAGCCATGGATGAAGATAAGCAAGTATATCTTCGGAAAGTGCACACAAAGGATAATGCAGCAGATATGTTCAATAAGGCATTGCCGGTTGGAAAGTTCGAGCATTGCTCGAACTTGATTCGCTTGGAGAAGTGCTAGGTGCCACGGGGTGACATGGTTAAGGAAGGAGCTTGGTAGTAGATGAGGAAGAGTATCGTTGAGAGATTGGAGTTCTATCTTCTTGGTAAGTGCTATTATTTGGTGAGATAGCTTAGGATTTTGATGTTTTCAACATTCCATTAGCGGGCGGGGGCTTTGCCTGAGCTCGTTGGTGGAGTGCAATGGACGGTGGTTTTGCTGGAGCTCATTGAGAAAGCATTCATGTTTGGTTGAGGGTAGAAGAGGCGATAGTTGGCGCTATCGGTTGTCATTGATGGTATGCTACCATTGGAATTGAAGATAGATATAGTGTCGAGGTGGAGCGTTAAATTTTGGCGACACTATATGGAAATTTGTAGAGGTCGAAAGTAGCTTCGTAATGGAGGAAACAATTCGCAAATTGGAGTTCGGATGTGGAAGTTATAAGAGAAAAGATGAAGTGGGCTGAGCAGGGACAGAAACTTTTTTCAGACGTCTGACCCATTTTTCAGACATCTGATTTGGGGCTGAAATGCTTCCAGAGCATTTCATCAGACGTCTGACCAAATAGGTCAGACGTCTAAGCTGAAGCAAAGTCACTCCAATGACTTAAGTTAGACGTCTGACCTTTTGGTCAGACGTCTGGAATGACTTTCGTCTGGTTTTCTTCTCGCAGACTTGGATGAAAATTTGTGATATCCGCAGGGGAAATATCGAAACATTGCCTAGGGTTTCTATTCTCCTATATAAGCTAGCCTTAAGTTTCAGATCTATATGCATGCAAGCAACCGCAAGAGACTAGCCTCCACCAAATTAGGGTTTATCAAAACCTTATTTTCTTCAATTCCCTTCTTCACAAATTCAAATCTAATTAGAATTTGATCATTGTATTCAATCTCTTGTACTCTTCTCATCAATATTAATAAAAGATCTCTCTTAAAATGGATGTACACTGTTATCCCGCTTTTTGGCAAAGCCGCGATACCAAAAGATCGATCGAAAACGGAGAACAGTTCGTCTCAGAGATTGGTCATACTTCGTTTCGCTATGGATATCGCTGAATTTTGTCCGAGTTCGAATTGTGCTACAATTGATAGGACGAGACAAGAAAGACCATAGAAGCCTTCATCTCAAATTTCGAGTCAATCCGAGTTCATACGCTCAAGTTATGATCGATTCAACTTGAAGGGGAAAGCATTGGTTTCGAACCCATCGTGGTAGGTATCTTCGAACCCATCGTCAAACACCATTCGAACCGATCACCTTCGAATCGATGGACTTCGAACCCATCGGAGTGCCTCGGTTCGACTCCATCAACCTCGAACCCATCTAGTTCGTATCGGTGGGCCTCATGACCATGAGGAGGTTGCAAAGCTCGTATCCATCAGGGAAACGCAAGTTCGTATCCATCAAGCCTCGGTCACTCGACTCCACCAATAAAACCTTGTTCGAACCAATCATTGGAGCCTTGTTCGAACCCACTGAGTCAACAAGCCACGATGACGTGTCATCCATCGGTTCGAATGCGCCGAGATACATGGAGTCGAAGCGGTCAACTCGGAGTGAAGACCGAATCGGTTCGAAGTTTGCGCTCCACGTCACCACGAAGGCGCGTGCGACCATCGGTTCGAAACCATCGATTCGAATGGATGGTTTCGAACCAAACAGCCACGCAATGAACCCCATCTCGAATCCATCATATCTCTCAATCCAAATGCCACGAAATTTTCACAGAAGCTTGCATTCATGTCAAAGAATGTCCACACCAAATTTCACCTCAATTGGATGAATTCTTGATCGATTCGAATGGAGTTCAAACTGATGCCAAAGTGGACCCAAATTTCCTGAGGCTGGGCGTGTGGGCCCCCTCACGTGCCAGAAGTGGTCTCTTGAGTTTTCAGCGAAATATCAGCAGCCTACGCCTATAAATAGATCCCCAGAGCAACAGAAAAGGGATCTTTCGACTCTGAAGCGCCCAGACTCCGCCGGATTGAGATGTTCATCATCCTACATCGTATACTAGCTGTTGATTTCGAATTTTCAGCTGTA
The DNA here is from genome assembly GCA_030765085.1 of Allium cepa. Lineage (NCBI taxonomy): Eukaryota > Viridiplantae > Streptophyta > Magnoliopsida > Asparagales > Amaryllidaceae > Allium > Allium cepa. The sequence continues at coordinate 391,008,698 of CM060939.1, read as the reverse complement.
ACCTGCTGTTGCTTGCTGTAATCGCTTGTAAACCTTGAAAGAGAATCAATAAAATTGCTAAAACTTCACAGTGGACGTAGGCAATGTGCCGAACCACTATAAATTGCTTGCCTTTGTCTTTATTTTACTGTTATCTGGAGCTTTTGTTAGATAATCCTCATTTTCAATTTATATTATTCATTTATTATCTCTTCAAAAGACTCCCGAAGAGTGTTGTGCCCAATTTTGGTACAAACACTTTGGTGCTTTCACTGAGAAAAACCAGTTTTTCTCATGCTCCTTGGATCTGTCGCCGATACCGGATTGCATAAATCTAAGGGAGAGATCCAGATTTCATTTTCAGATTCCTTCCATTCTATTTAGATTTGCCAAAGTCTAGGGAAGGAGTTCACTACCTAAAATGGTTAGCACAAGAACCACATCTGCCGCTGGTCAAGAAGGTCGGGATAGACAAAATCCCGCGCAACTACCTCCACCTAACCAAGATGATACCGGGCATTCCGACCCATCAGGTCCGGTCACTAGGAAAGAGTTCCAGATGTTGCTCCAAGAACTAACTCAAAGTCGGCAACAGCTAGCCGAGCAGTTGCGCGTCAACACTGAGTTAGCCAACCAACTAGATCGCCAAGGGCGTAGAAGATCCAGGAGGGATCATGCGTCTCGTTCCTCCACGGAAAGTTCCGCTTCGTCCGACTACAATCACAGATCCACCCATCCCAGGCTAGAGGGAAATTATGCACAGGCCGTTGACCACCAGCCAGCATTGACTGTGGGACAGATAAGAGTTGGCCCATCCGTTAGTTTTCATACAGGACCCTCATCCCGAGGGGGCGCTGTTCCACAACACACTGCGGATAACCATGCCGCCACCACTGCGGTTGACATAGGAGTTGATACCCGAAATCACTCCAACCAGAATTACCACCAGCAGGAACGAGCACCGGAACCATATGTCCCGGAAGACATCGTGCCAAGGAGGCGAGACACGGATCGTCGACAGCATCTGATCCCATCTCGCATTGTGGAACCCGACCACACTTTGGCTCACCACCCTCAGAATGTAGCAACGCCAGACCTCTCAGCCATGGTACGCCAAATGATTCGCGAGAGTCAGGGATTGAAAAATGACGATTGGGGAATCTCCCGAAGTCATACTCCGTTCACCGATGACATATTATATGCTGAACCTCCTCGGCGATTCAGGATGCCAACCCTGCCCATGTATGAAGGGAATTCCGACCCAAATCAACATATTTTGAAATACGAATGGTCGATGACTGCTGCGAGAGCTGATGACGCAGTAAAATGCCGTAGTTTTCCCATTTCCTTAGGGGGAATTGCGACGATGTGGTTTACACGACTACCACCGCGATCTATTTCTTCTTTTGATCAGTTAGCTACCAAATTTGTTGAGCAGTTTCGTATGCATATTGCCAGACCTAAAGATGTTAATACCTTATCAAGTGTTACTCAAGCTCCCGGAGAGACAGTTAGACGATATTTGGAGAGGTTTAATGCTGCATGCGCAGAGATCACTAACCCCAATGATAATTCTATCTTAATGGCTTTGACTAAAGGAATCGACCCTGATTCCGAGTTTGGAAATTGGTTGGCTGGAAAGCCTCCCGCATCGTTGGACCGTTTCTATTCCAAACCCGCTCAATTCTTGAGGCGAGAGGATGCGAAACAGTCTAGGAAGCAGGACGATGCAAGGCCCAACAGTGAAGGGATTCAGAGTAATGTTGCGGTTAAACAGTCTGGCGAAAGTTCAGGAAAAGTCCAGTTGAATATTCAAAATAAACAGACTCAACAACCGAGGAACGGTGATAACCGGAGCAAGAAGCAAGACCAGAATCGTGGTCCGAGGCATAGGGCCGCAATGTTTGACAGTTATACACCACTTAACACGTCGCTGGAAAACATATACCTATAGACTTGTAACACTATGCAATACAAGAAGCCTGCTCCGAAGCCTTCGTTGGAGAGGCAGATTCAAACAGGAAAATTCTGTAGGTTTCATGAAAGTTATGGACATAACACCAATGAGTGCAGGCATTTGCAAGACCTCATTGAAAAGTTGATCAGAGAGAGAAAGTTGGACCAGTTTGTTCGGGCGCCGTAGTCTGGTGGAGCGGGACTATCCAATCAAAATCGTACGCAGAATCAGGAAAGACAGGGTGAACCCGCTCGTACGGGCGGGAGGTTGGTTATCAATACAATAAGTGGTGGTCCCCATCCGGCAGACAGAAGCTGGAGGGAAATGGAGTCGTATGCCAGTTCGATTAGGCATGCGGACTTCGATTGTTGTAGCAATTCTAAAGACTGGGCTCCGGCTAAACAACAGAAGACGATGACAGACGACATCGTGTTTAGAAGTCGAGATGCCGATAGAATCGAAGCCCCCACAATCGACCCACTGGTTATATCCTCTCAAGTTAGTCCTGCTTGGATGAAGAGGATCTTAGTAGACAGTGGGAGTTCTGTGAACATACTGTTTAAAAGAGCATATGATTTAATGAAGATGGAAGCTAAAGACTTAAAACCTTGTCAGTCACGAGTCCACGACTTCAACGGAAGTGCGACGATACCAACCGGAATGGTTGAATTGCCGGTGGAGTTGGGAGTGGTAGAATGCCGAAGAGTTCAGATGTTGCGATTTGTTGTCTTGGATATTCCTTCTCCGTATAATGCTTTCTTGGGCCGACCGGCCCTTGTTGAATTTAGGGCTGCTATTGCCCCATGGTGTTTGACCCTTAAGTTCCCTACTGATCGTGGGATAGGGGTTGTACAAGGATATCAAGCTACGGGGAGAGCTTGCTATGTTGCTGAGCAGCGGGAGGCGCAGCGAAAGGAAAAAGGAAAGGGCGTAGAGGAATCTCTCTGCGTCCGTTTCACCGACAATTGACAATTAACGCCTGGGCCTCTGCCCGGGCATCACGACCAATTCCAGAAGGATCTAGACCCCAGAGACAATGAGGATAAAGATGAATCCAGAGAAAGTCAGGCTTCCCCAGCTGAATTAACAATTGACGTTCCGATCAGTGATAACGATGATTCAAAGATGTTGAAAATTGGGTCTCAGTTGAGCCTGCGAGCACAACGGGAATTGGTCGAATTTCTCCAAGAAAATCTAGACGTATTTGCTTGGACGCATTCTGATATGTGAGGGATCTCATTGAACATCGCGAGCCACACCCTAAATATTGACCCGCGGTTTGTCCCGGTCAAACAAAAAAGGCGTGGTATGGATCCAGAGAGATCTGCCGCCCTAAAAGAAGAGGTCGATAAATTGAAATCAAATGGGTTCATTAGAGACGCTTTATACCCGGAGTGGGTATCCAACCCTGTACTTGTCCGGAAACCAAATGGGAAATGGAGGACGTGTATTGATTATTCTGACTTAAATAAAGCTTGTCCGAAAGACAGCTTTCCGCTCCCCCGAATTGATCAACTTGTAGATTCAACAGCCGGGCACGAATTGCTATCATTCATGGATGCTTACTCTGGCTATAACCAAATACCCATGCATGTGCCCGACCAAGAGCATATGAGCTTCGTAACCGATCTGAGACTATACTGCTACAATGTCATGCCCTTAGGATTGAAAAATGCCGGAGCAACTTACCAATGGTTGGTTAACCGGATGTTCGCTGATCAGATCGGAAAAACAATGGAGGTTTATGTGGACGACATGTTGGTGAAATCACGATACTCTACTGATCACGTTAAAGACTTGAATTCGATGTTCAATACACTTCGAAGATATGGGATGAAGCTCAACCCGCTTAAGTGTCATTTTGGAGTCGCATCCGATAAATTCCTTGGGTTCATCGTAAACGCTAGAGGAATAGAAGCCAACCCCGAAAAGATCTGGGCCATCAGAAATTTACAAACCCCGAGAACCATAAAGCAAGTCCAGAGTCTCAACGGAAAGGTGGCGGCACTGAGTAGGTTCATTTCAAAGTCCACTGATAAATGCATCCCATTCTTCGATTTGATCCGAAAACGGTAGCGGAACTTCGAATGGACCTCGGAGTGCGAAGACGCATTCAAGTCATTGGCCCAACATCTTTCCACACCGCCGATTCTTTCAAAGCCGATCAACCACGAACAGTTGTATCTTTACTTGGCGGTATCAGAAAACGCGATCAGTGCCGCCCTTGTTCGGGAAGAAGACCGAGTGCAGAAACCGGTCTACTATGTTAGCAAACGACTCACCGGAGCTGAGAGAAACTACCCGAAGCTGGAGAAATTAGCTTACTGCCTAGTCATTGCCTCGAGGAAGCTCCGCCCATACTTTCAGGCTCATCCCATTACTATATACACCGATCAGCCGTTGCGACAGGTCCTCACGCGGCCTAAGACGTCTGGTAGATTACTCAAATGGAACATCGAACTGAGTCAATTCGATATTACTTACACTCCAAGGAGAGCTATTCACGGTCAAGTCCTAGCAGATTTTATAGCCGAGTTCACTGTCCCTGAAGACTTACCTGAGACCAGCAAATCTCCTGAGTATATCTGGAAGCTACACACTGACGGTGCATCCAACGATCGATGCTCGGACGCTGGGGTAATACTTGAAACCCCTGAGGGCTAATCCATATGTTATGCCCTAAGGTTCGAGTTCCGTGCAACCAATAATGAAGCCGAATACGAAGCCCTACTTGCTGGTCTAAAGCTGGCCCGCGATCTGAAAATTACCGCGGTGGAAATTTACTATGACTCCCAATTAATCGTATGTCAGGTCTGGGGGGAATATCAGGCTAAGGATCGAAGATTAGCTGCTTACCTAACTCGAGTCCGGGAGGTTATCGATCAGTTTGATTATTATGCCATTTTCTACATTCCCCGGGAGCATAATCAGAAGGCCGACTCATTGGCAAAGTTAGCAAGTACGGGCGAAGCTCAACAGTTGGGGCTCATACCCGTTGAAACTCTATCTTCTCCGAGCATAGATCAGATGGAAACTGGTTGCACATTTGAGGCTACTACCAGGAAGAAATCGTGGATGACCCCCTACCGAGATTACATTGAGCATGGCATACTACCCGAGCGTCGAAGTGAGAGAAGACAAATTCTTCGAAAAGCTTCGCGATTCGTCGTTCAGAATAGAGTTATGTATCGAAAGGGGTATTCCATTCCTTTTCTCCGGTGTATCGCACACGACAAAATCAAATGAGTGTTACACGATGTGCACGAAGGAGAATGTGGCGATCACACTGGGGGACAAGCACTTGCCAAGAAAATACTCCGATATGGATATTATTGGCCTACCGTAAATCGCAATGCCATGGACTATGCCAAAAAATGTGATAAATGCCAAAAACACGCTCGGATTCCTAGAGCCCCGCCTACTGAGATAACCCAAATGGTCAGTCCATGGCCATTTGCAATATGGGGATTGATATAATTGGTACACTGCCTTTGGCCAAAGGTGGCGCGAAGTATGCCATCGTCGCAGTCGATTACTTCACAAAATGGGCGAAAGCCGAACCTCTTGCAACAATCACGACGAAGAAAGTTATCAACTTTGTAGTACGCAATATCATCTGTCGGTTCGGTCTCCCGCATACTATTATCACCGATAACGGAGCCCAATTTGACAGCGCTGAATTCAAGAATTTCTGTCAGCGATTCCATATCCATAAGAAATTCTCCGCTGTTGCACACCTACAAGCGAATGGCCAAGTCGAAGCCGTTAACAAGGTCATCAAATCTATTTTGAAGAAACGACTGGAAAAGGCCGGGGGCAAGTGGGTTGATGAACTTCCTATGGCCTTGTGGGCTTATCAGACAACTCACAAAACTGCAACCGGCCACACTCCATTTTCTCTATCATATGGCACTGAAGCCGTTATTCCGGTCGAAATGGAAGTTCATTCTCATCGTGTGACATATTATGATCCGAAAATGAATGATATACTACTTGTCGAATCCCTGGATCTGCTCGATGAGAGGCGCGAAGAGGCTGATTTAAGGGCAGCCGCATATCGGAGTCGAGTCGCCCGAATGTACAATGCCAAGGTCCGACCGCGGGCCTTCGAACTTGGCGACCTTGTACTCAAAAGAATTTATCCGGTTCCTTCTCACATGAAGCCAAATTGGGAAGGACCGTATGTGATTTCACAAAAGCTCGGAGATGGCACATTCAAGTTATCGACCGTTGATGGTCTAACTCTGTCGAGAGCCTGGAATAGCGAGAGTCTCCGTCGCTACTATACATGACAGCCTTTATTTGTTTTAGCCCGTTATTTCCTTTGCATTTTATTTTCGCATTTTGAAACTCGAACTTGTAATAAGGCAGCTGACTTCGCCATATTTTCTTATTTCAGCAATAAAATGCTATCTCTTCAAGCTAGAGCTGTGATTTATTGAATACGCCGCAAAACATCACAATGCACGAAGAGCTAAGTTCCATCATGCGGTCGGACTTAATTGAAGTAGGGAGTGACTGTGATACGACCGGTCACTCGCTATGTGAAGCCCAAGCTCGGGGGCATGTCACCATGTTAATATTTAAAAGGATTGATACACGACAATCCTCACACTAACTCCAGATTCCCAGAGTGCGAACTGGAGTATAAACATTGAAATAACTCTAAGTCCCCGGAGCGCGGACTAGAGTGTAAACACTAGCTCCAACTTCCCAGAGTGTGAATTGGAGTACAAATACTCAATAACTCGTTCCCGGAGTGCGAACGGACTCCAACTTCCCAGAGTGTGAATTGGAGTATAAATATTCAATGACTCGTTCCCGGAGTGCGAACGGACTCCAACTTCCCAGAGTGTGAATTGGAGTATAAATATTCAATAACTCGTTCCCGGAGTGCGAACGGACTCCACTTCCCATAGTGTGAATTGGAGTATAAATATTCAATGACTCGTTCCCCGAGTGCGAACGGACTCCAACTTCCCAGAGTGTGAATTGGAGTATAAATATTCAATGACTCATTCCCAGAGTGCGAACGGACTCCAACTTCACAGAGTGTGAATTGGAGTATAAATATTCAATAACTCGTTCCCAGAGTGGGAACGGACTCAAACTTCCCAGAGTGTGAATTGGAGTATAACTATTCAATAACTCGTTCCCGGAGTGCGAACGGACTCCAACTTCCCAGAGTGTGAATTGGAGTATAAATATTCAATAACTCGTTCCCGGAGTGCGAGCGGACTCCAATTCCCAGAATGTGAATTGTAGTATAAACATTCAGCAAATCATTCCCAGAGTGCGAGCGGACTCCAGATTCCCGAAGAGCGAGTCGGAGTACAAACATTGATTCTAGGTTCCCGGAGCGCGATCCGTGTTACTAACATCGATAACTCCCAAGTTCCCGGAATACGAACCAGATTATCGATCTCAAATTATCCTAAGTCCCCAGAATGTGGACATGTGCTAAAGGTCTGCAATAAATGCAATCAACTACCGAAATACAAATGTTATTCCCCGAGACTAGGGGCTAAAAAGCTAAGTGTTAATCACTAACCAAAGTGATACAATGTCCGAAGTTCAACTTATTCATCGATAACAACATATGACCAGGATTTTCAGACTTGGCAAATAAAACAAACTCCACTTGACGGTAAGAACACCACAAGTGCACCGAACTAGAAGCTAAACACTGCAAATGCTTAAGCACAAATAAAACGAGAATTGAAACAAAGAAACTAAATTTTATTTCAACTAACTAGGGACAAAGACTTACATGAAAATAAGTTCTTCCAAAAAAGAATTCCTACTTGCAGGGGCCGAACCTGCATCTATACACGACCTATCTACCAAAAAATCTGCTTAAACGGCCCATCTACTTCTTCTTTTTGGATCTCCTTATCAGCGGTTCGTCTTCGGACTCGCTGCAGACAGAGATCCTTCGTTTGGAGCGCTTCCTCTCCGGTGGCTGCTCTTCGGCTAGGGGCATAATGTCAATGTACTCCTCAGAGCTCGAATCTATGTGAAGGCTTTCCATAGGAGGAGTAGGAGGGACTGGCTCCGCGACTGAAGGTGTGACAATGCCGCCTGATGATATTACCCTTAAAGGTGCTGGGCTATGCGCCGCCGTGCTGCCACCAATACTACCGCTTTGCCCCGCAGCCTCTATTTCGACGTTGATCTCGGCCAAGATTTCCTCGTCTCGGGCTGATTGGGCCTGGCTGGGGGCAGTCGTGGTCTGCGTCACAAAACTGGAGGTCGACGGAAGATCACTGATGATAAATGGCAAGTCTGTAAAAGGGTCACCCTGTTGGCCAAGCAGCTCACTCACCATTTGTTTATCAAGAGATAAGGATCTCCCCTGCGCCATCTCAGTAGACACTGCCGTCGTCACGACAGTCGTTTCAGTGGTGATGGCTTTTTGCCCTTGAATAGACTCCTGAGCCAAAGATGCCGGAGTAGTTTCAGTTACTGAACAAAGAGGAGAAGGGGATATAAGCAATCACTTCAAAACAAACGCTTTAATAAAAGCACACTTGAGATGTGTTCAAAGTACCTTCCTCAGTTTGACTCGTTGACGGTTGGACGGCCTCAGAGACGTGCTCCCGAATGGGAGGTAATCACGGCTGTTCTGGGTCAAAAGCGGGAACAGATTGTGAACCAACCACAGACACAGGCTCTAATGAAGGTGGAGCGGTGACGTCAGTAACAGTGGCGTGATGCTCAACACCTGATCCCTCTCCAACCTCCAGAGATCGGCCACCAATCATCTTCTTCTCATGAGCAATAATAGCGTCATGGAGGATCTTCTTCTCATCATCTGTCAGCAACCGATTTTCGAGTTCGAATCGGTCGACCGATTCATCCGGATGCGCTTCCTCTTCTTCCTCAACCAATCGACCCCAAGCGCTACGGAGGTGTACCGGGTAATCTTGGAGCCAGGCCAAATTTCTGTGTCTCAACACATTGGCATTGTAAGTGATGAGCAAATCTTCAATATCGGCCTCCAGCCTGGCCTCCGCTTGTTGAACTTTCTCCTCAACCTCGGTCTCGACCGCCTGGACCTTGGCTACTGCCGCATCCCGTTCAGTCCGAAGCATCACGGCTTGTTCACACGCCTCCTGGGCTGCGTTGTTCGCATCATCCCTATCCTTGGCGATTTCGGCAAATTTGGACTTAAGCTCATTTAGCTCCTTCAGGACCGCGTCCCTTTCGGCAGTGACCATGGTGTTTCGATGGCCCATATCTTCTACCATGGCATAATGCTCACGTTTCATCCCATCCATCGTTGCTTGGGCTTCGTCGGCTTTTTTGATAGCCTCCATTTCAGATTTCCGAGAGGATTCGGCTTCAGTGTTTAGCACATCAATGATACAGCTCTTTTGAGCTAACTCAGCCTGCAACCTCTCAATGGTGGCCCCACGCTCAAAAGCCAATGCCGACGCTTTGTCAGCCGCTTTCGACCACGCTTTGTATTGAGCATAAAAATCGTGTACATAGTCATGTACCAGCAGCTCAGCTTCCTCCGGTATCTTCTTTAAATGTGGAGGAAAGATATAGTTGTCGAAGCAGATGTTTGGAAAATCTTTCTTTAACTGAGCAAGCTTGATTGCTCCTTCCCCTGAAATTTCCACGGGGGCCTGTTCTGTAACGGCAGTAGTTATTGTTTCGCTCCTAGAACGGCGGGGTTTATGCCTAGAAGATTGAGAGGCCGACATGTAATGTGAAGATTCAGAAGGACGAGAGACATGGGCAGGAGGTTGTATGGGATCTCTGGGGGGAGGAGGAGTACGCGATCGAGATCGACGCTTATAACCTCTGTCTGTATCATATCTTTCTTGACCAGAGTACCCAGAACGTCCCTGGTCGTAGTCTCTGTCCCCTTCTCGTCTGCGCGAATCATAATATGAAGACTTGCGGGCCTGTCGGAGACTCCCTAACATCGAACCTCGCCTAGACATAGTATCTGCAGAGCAAAATAAAATAGAATTAATCACTCTTCGATACAGGTGGTTTATAGTCAAAGGTTATGCAGTGTTGTGAAATATGTATGAATGTGCAACCCCCCCACCAACCGGATGTGTCTGCCACATCAGTGGGAAAAGACTCGCTCAAAACTAAAGTTTCTGAAAGCTCTTCCAATCCGGCATCATGCTGTAGGGACACGTAGTCCGGAATTGGAATATCGGCGAGCCCTTCGTAAAGACTTTCAGTTCTCGGAGGGGACATATCCGAAATTCTAACTCCGGGAGAGGATCGGGCCGTGACAACCGATTTCCATCTTCCCTTCTTAGTTGACGTGACGACGGCTGCCTTGCCTTTTCTCTGCTCTGTGACATCCTGAACTACATCCGTAGGCTCGGTCAGCGGCTCATCATCAGTGTGGGTTCTTTCAGAATCAGCCTCCTCGGCTATAATAACTTGGGGTTTCTTATGCTTGACTCGCTTTTTCGAGACGGTCCTTAATGCCCCGTCAAATTGTATGCTCTGCCCCCGTTCGATCAACCCGTAAGTCCGGAGATTCCTATCGGTCAAAAGCGACTCGATATCCCTATCTTCACTCGGGACTTCTCGAAGTACTCGCACCATCTCCTTAAAGTGTTCGCCCTCAGGTCGCTGAATCGTCGCTGTAAAAAAAGAAAGGAAAAACATAAGTTTCACTTTGACCGCAATTTCCTTAGTAATTACTTGATAACTCAGCTACACTCACGTCTGAATAACCATCGCCGGGCAAACCTCGAAGAACACCTGACATAGAACCATTCCGTCCTGTAATAACTCAACCTGGTCCAGGACTCAGTGACCACTTGGCAATTCCTCACTGCTTCCAGAAATGTGAAAGAAGGGTAATCCGCTCAATTTTTGAAATTGAATAAATATTTGATCTCGGTTGGGATCGGTGGCCTATGAAGGTACTCCATGAAGACGATGAATAAACTGTTCACGGAAGCATATCCGTTCGGGTGTAGTTGAGATGGAGCGATCCTCAAAAAAGACAACACTTCCCTTATGTACTCGTTGAACGGAGGAAGCGTCCCAGCCGCGCACGCGTGGCGATTAAATGCTGTGTATCCCTCCGGCGGGTTGTGTGGTCTATCATTCGGCCCCGGCAGTAACACATCATCCAGTGACAGGCCGTGCCTCAAGCATATTCTCCCCAACATATCTTCAGAAATATTGGACTGGACGGAATCCGATGGATTGGCAATGAACGACGCATTGGGGAATTCATCCGGGGCTGGACCAATGATCTCGGGTTCGATATCCGAAACTCTAGTTTCGGAGTAACTGTGCTTTGAACCTCCTGCTGTTACGAACTTGAAGGTTCCATGACTAGCTAACTCATGAGAAACCATCGTTAGATGACAAGGACTCGTGCGTTCCCCAGTGTAAAGTGTATGAATGTATGTTGTACAGTGCCATGCATTACTTGAATAAATATCGCAGAATTAAAGGAAATATGCAAACGACAAAGCTACGAGACCCACTAGTAATGACCGTCTTCGTTGACCGTCATCATCAAACCGTTTGTACGATGGAATTTGATGTGGATAGAAGTTGTTATGGTTCCATCGACGAGCTTCGAAAGATGGTCAAGTATGCAGTTTAATTATCAAGTCCAGATATGCAAGGATGAAGCTCGTCGGAATTACTTAGGAAATGTCAAACTTTGGTATCCATCATAGAGGGTTCAAACTGATCACAGGGAGCTCATTCGAATCCATCCCAACATCACTTTAAATCGATGCAGAAAGGCACGGTTCGAATCGATGATCAGGTGTCATATTCGAATCGATCATTGAAGGATGACTTCGAATCGATCCTTGGTTAACTGGTTCGAACCGATAACGAAGCCTTCAACTTAACATCGACCATGTTCGAATCGATACCCTCCGTATCGATGTAAAGTCAAGAGCTTCGAACCGATAGCTGATGGATTCGAAACCATCGATTCGAATGGACCCATCAAAGATGGTCAATTGGTGCGAACTGCGTCACCCCCATAAAGTCATTCCAGGGATCGATGCGAAATCCAAGGGAGAATGACGCCGCCATCATCGATTCGAACTCGAGTCCACGAATCGATTCGGAGTCCTCCCAAACCAGATCTGGTTTTGCCAATCACCGGAGTGAGCAATCGATGAAGAAGAGATAGGTTCGACGTAACTTTGCCGTTTGGATTCGAGGCTAATTACCTAATTTGAGTGATGGATTCGAGGAGTTAAAGACTTAGATCTTGATTGATTCGGTGAAGTGACACAGTTTTTTCTTCTCAGAAACTTCGAAACGTTGCGAAACACAGTAAACGCAAGGCGAGAGTAAAAAAAGTAAAAAGTGAAAAAAATGAGCCCCCCTGCCATTTATATGAAGCCTAGGAGGTAACCGGGCCGATTCGCATCCCAGTTAACCCAACCGGTCACAACCGGTCAATTGTCGTACCGATTCGAGGATAACCTTCGAATCCATCGGCCTAAGACCCTATCGATTCGAAGTTACCCACACACTTCATCGGTACGAAACACACAGCAGGGCGACGAGTTGCATCGATGCGAAACAAACAATGGGCACATTGGTTCGAAAACCCTGTTCACACTAGCAAACCCACAACCTATCGATACGAACGACTGTTTCGTATCCATCATAACCTATCGACGCGAACTACTATTTCGTATCCATTCATTCTCGTTTCATACTCGTCCAAGCCATCGGTTCGAATGTCAGATTCGTACCCATCATAACATAAGCGTACTCCATCCATACGAATGTAGATTTCGAATCCATCAATGCTCCAACACATCGGTTCGAAGTGTTACATTCACGCAACCCAAAGTAGTTTCCTTCGACCTTCTATATCGGTTCAGGAGAGGATCGATACGAAATTCAATAGCAAATCAAACTGACAACAACTTGTGGACGCACGACGTTAACAACGGTCAAACGCACATATGTGCATATATGTCGAACCAATATTCGATTTTAAACGTTTACAGGGATCGAGCACTCACCTTGCTACAAATGCAACAGCCAACGGCTAAGCGCTATCATACAACAATCAACCATATCAACGCAAGGTTACATCAGTACAGGGTACAAGTCTCAACAAAAAAGAGAGAAATGGTTGTTCAGAAAGAAATTGCAGCTATTCAAAGCACGTCATGTTCCCACAAGACGTACTTTAGGGGGTAGAATGTTATCCCGCTTTTTGGAAAAGCCGCGATACCAAAAGATCGATCGAAAATGGAGAACAGTTCGTCTCAGAGATTGGTCATACTTCGTTTCGCTATGGATATCGCTGAATTTTGTCCGAGTCCGAATTGTGCTACAATTGATAGGACGAGACAAGAAAGACCATATAAGCATTCATCTCAAATTTCGAGTCAATCCGAGTTCATACGCTCAAGTTATGGTCGATTCAACTTGAAGGGGAAAGCACTGGTTTCGAACCCATCGTGGTAGGTATCTTCGAACCCATCGTCAAACACCATTCGAACCGATCACCTTCGAATTGATGGACTTCGAACCCATCGGAGTGCCTCGGTTCGACTCCATCAACCTCGAACCCATCTAGTTCGTATCGGTGGGCCTCATGACCATGGGGAGGTTGCAAAGCTCGTATCCATCAGAGAAACGCAAGCTCGTATCCATCAAGCCTCGGTCACTCGACTCCACCAATAAAACCTTGTTTGAACCCATCATAGGAGCCTTGTTCGAACCCACTGAGTCAACAAGCCACGATGACGTGTCATCCATCGGTTCGAATGCGCCGAGATACATGAAGTCAAAGCAGTCAACTCGGAGTGAAGACCGGATCGGTTCGAAGTTTGCGCTCCACGTCACCACGAAGGCGCATGCCACCATCGGTTCGAAACCATCGATTCGAATGGATGGTTTTGAACCAAACAGCCACGCAATGAATCCCATCTCGAATCCATCATATCTCTCAATCTACTGATCCAAATGCCACGAAATTTTCACAGAAGCTTGCATTCATGTCAAAGAATGTCCACACCAAATTTCACCTCGATTGGATGAATTCTTGATCGATTCGAATGGAGTTCGAACCGATGCCAAAGTGGGACCAAATTTCCTGAGGCTGGGCGTGTGGGCCCCCTCACGTGCCAGAAGTGGTCTCCCGAGTTTTCAGTGAAATATCAGCAGCCTACGCCTATAAATAGAGCCCTAGAGCCAACAGAAAAGGGATCTTTCGAGTCTGAAGCGCCCAGCTCCGCCGGATTGAGATCTTCATCATCCTACATCGTATACTAGCTGTTGATTTCGAATTTTCAGTTGTAACCTGTTGTTGCTTGCTTTAATCGCTTGTAAACCTTGAAAGAGAATCGATAAAATTGCTAAAACTTCACAATGGACGTAGGCAATGTGCCGAACCACTATAAATCGCTTGCCTTTGTCTTTATTTTACTGTTTTCTGGAGTTTTTGTTAGATAATCCTCATTTTCAATTCATATTCTTCATTTATTATCTCTTCAAAAGACTCCCGAAGAGTGTTGTGCCCAATTTTGGTACAAACATACACTAACACAACGTTAGTGGAACCACTATAAATCGCTGTGTGATTTATTTTCGTTATTGCTTTGATTTCTATGGGATTGTGATTGCTTTTGGATCGATTGAGATTGGAATTGAGTTGTTGATTGGTTGGTTTTACACTTCTTACCACGATTCCGTCTTCCGCTGTGCTTGTGGGGTTTTGATTTGAGTGGTCACGTATTGGAATCTCGCACCGACAGAACTATGGTAAGAGAGGAACGAAATATTGTTTCCAAAAAGATTAGGAAGAGACATGAGGTATACCATCATATTTGCAAGTTGATTCACATTTCATTATCTTACTCCTCCTACCCTTATGAAGAGGCAGTGGTTCGTCTGTGGGAATGATTATTGATATGTACAATGTTGTTGTTTTTTCTTTATTTTTTACTTTCTTCTCTTCTTAGTTAAACTCTATGATTCTTATTTATGATGTAAGAACTATTCTTTTCATTATAATACAACTGTAGTGTAGTAAGCAACATTGATGAGAATGATCTGCTGAATTTTAATTTTTGAAATTTAGGTAACTAATTCAACGGTCAAAGTGCTTAAGTTCATTTGGATTTTACCTTGTAAAATTATCGTCCAGTGTGATTATGAGTTTTGGCATACGTTAAAATATAAATTCGAAATAATGGTTTAGAATTGACTGTTTGCATATAATACCTAAAATGTCATGAAGTCAGTGGACCATTAATTGAGTTTGTGAATAACAGGTAAGATCTAAGAACTAATATAATGGTATCATTTGTGAAGCATTAGAGTTGAACAAATATTTTGAAAAAGAAACCTAATAGCATGATTTCTAGTAAAATTGTAGAGGAAGCGTATGTCTAAAAAAAGAATATTAAAGGGAACTAAAATGTTTCAAAAACTATTAGTAAACAACACACTACTAATTGTTAACGGTGTGCCTACATCAAAATCGATCTTAGTTTGGTTGCTTAATTCTTTATATAGGATTTTAAATGACGTCGTTACAATTAATATCTATTATATTGTATTTCGCTTATGTAGTTGGTACATTAAGCAAATATCAAATCGATTTAAGATGTGTGAATGGTAATTAAGAGTATTCTCGTATATTTGCAAAATAGTAGAGAATTGTTAATGGAAATAATGAACTCCGTATTAAGGAGTATTCGGACTCGAAATTCAAAAGTGATATCAAATATAGTTTATCAATGCTAAATTTATATTCAACTTTAGTTAAGGTGCTTTAAGTCCGAAACGTTCCAAATGAGAGTTAGCATGGCTTAGTGAACCAAAACGCTAAGTACATTGCCTTAAATAGCAATGCAATAAAAGCAGTGTATGCAGGAAAAAATTAATGATCGGGCTACGGGTGGTTCTCAATGTTGAGAGCCTTATGATAATTGTGACAACCCAAACTTCTTGACAAACTGATCCAAAGTTTAAGGTGACTTTCGAACTCGTGCCAGTGTCAAGAATATGAGCTGTTGGTGTTTTTAAAACAATTTAGAGACAAATGATATACATATATGATCTAAGATAAACTACACTTTTAGAACTCACAGTGGAAGGAAACAAAATACGATATTGAAAATAACCATATCATTAGATATCTTAAAACACGGTCTTAGAAAATAGTACGCAGTCAAACACAGAGTACATAGGAATACGGCTTATGGTCTGATAATATACTAAGTGTTGAATAAAATAGATGATAGATTGAAAGTAAAAAAAATGATAAGCAATCTAGTGAGGAGCTTGTCTCTCTATATACAGAAATCGGGCCTATCACCTATTGCCCCATCGTTCTGTGGTGGGGAAAAAGAAAGAAAAAGTGGCGGATCAGACAAAAGTCTGTTGAATGAGTACATGTTTAATATATGGTGATTATGTGCAGTTAACTTTAATTCTACTTTATATTACCTAAGATGTTCTACAAGTTACTGTGTATTACTGGAGTTCGTTACTTTAAGGTTTTTACCTGATATATGTCTACGGTAACAGCTTGTGCAGGCTCCTACAAGGATCGAACTATGGATCGAACCTTAATAATTAACGATCGGCTAATAACTACTAGCTTTTCTCAACATAGGGTCATCCTACAACTTCCTATGTGGGAAAACATCTCACACATTACGTCTACGCGTAATTATCTCCCATAGGTTTCCCTGTAGTTTCAACGTTGGAATAAATTTCCCACAATTAGGACTGCACTACCCCAACCATGCGTTAAAAGGGAACCCGCAATGCCGACCCGTCAGAGTGACTCATCATGTGCATCCATGTTCACCTCTCAATGGTAATTTACACCTCTTATTTCATGCTTCGAGATCCATCAACACAGTAGTATCACATCGCATCATTATATGTGCATACCAAGGAACACCCACTGTGCTAGGACCACATACTTCATTAGGCATTAGCCAGTGTTGCACATCACTATAGAACCTCCTATGAATGCTAATTTGTGATAGAATTTCCCCAGTCGAATAACCGGCCCCTGCTGGGTAAAGAGCATTACCCAACCCCACAATGTCCTAGTGTCAACCCATAGGGAACTAGCTTTCCTACTATCTCCAATATATATATATATATGCACACTAATAATATTGTTATTCTCAACCTAAGCCTTAGGTCGAGATTCAAGTTCTGCTTCTAGATCATTTAGTAGTCAGCCGCTATATGCTAGGGCTGTCGACCGCTTGCCGTCAACAACTCCAGATGCATGGTCGATCGATCATAGCGAAAAATTTAGGATTAATTAGATAGTATAGTTTAATTGTGATTGATAATTAATTTTTGTTCATTTTATGATTTCAATAGTAAATAGTAAACCTACAGTTTTTGGGTTTAACAATTTTTTTATGACTCTAAAGTGATGTTTGTCCATTTCTAAAATCAATCTAATCTAGTTTAACATTAATATAATCAGGTTATGTTAACAAATTATTGGAATTTCTAATCGATAAGAAGGGGTTTGATCTAGAATAACAAACAACTTCTAACAAGTTTATACCAATTTAATTTATAATTCAATTTAGAGTTAAAAAAACATTTTTCTAATTTAGTTTCTAACATCCTAGATGAGAAAGTTTAAATTAAGATTAACTAAAAATAATCATCTTGTTAAAAAAATTCCCACTCACCTTGAATCCAAGTTTGCACCTAGTCTCTGTTTGGAAATCTACCCTCGTTTTCTTGCCCCTTCCTTGATCCGGTCTTCTTGAGTTCTTTCATTTTACTTTTATTTTAGTTTAGAGAAATCTATTTTTGGAGAGGGGAAAGAAATTTGATTGGGTTTGAGGCATTGACGATTTTCAAGTGAATTTAGGGTTAGGTTAGGTGTATATTTGTGAGGATTTTGATTAATTCTAACCATTGATCTTTCCTAGGAGAATATTTGCTTACATCCATTAGTTACTTCATTCCCAAGTAAAATTATTTTTCTAAATCCATGCAGTTGGACGTTAAATATTCTCGATCTGGAATGTCAACTGGTCTATTGCTTGAACCTCACCGGTCGACCATTACATATTGAGCGGTGACCCTTAGGGTGTCGACCGTTGTTTCTTTTTTTTGCTATTCAATTCCTTTCCCAATTTGGCTATGAAATTATTTTAATTTATAAACTTCCAAATGCTCCAAACTTCTTTATATTAGCTCCGATTTCATAGTGGTATATATGAAAATTGTCTAAAAAATCGATAGAGTCGCAATAGTGCAAGTTTCACTGTCAAATTTGGATGTTTGTAAAAATTACATTTTTTCCCTTGTTATATTTTAAATTTAATTCTTTTATTATATCTCTTTAATTTAAGTGTGTTACATGCTCCTTCCATTAAATGGATTTTGCACCTAAAACCTCCAAAGACGAAAAAATGTAACTCGTTCATATGATAATCAACAACTACAACCATCTACTTGTCCATCATCCATGGGAAATCATTGTCCTTAGTTAATTTTAAATGTAATATTTACATGCAATCGTGGAATGCACATGAACATGTACTAATGCGAAGAATAGGTGGCCTCCTGATCTAGTCTATTCCCTTAAATGCAAATGCTAATGCCATGTATCCAAATATATGCAGCATCCTAGGTAAATATACATGCAATTCAACATGTATGCACAACCATTCAATCCTCATGGGGCATTTATATGTATATAACTCAATATGATAAAAAATAAAGAAAATAGTAATGTTATTGTGTGTAATATCTAGAGGAAATACTTACCTAAGTGTGTGAAAACCAATCCAATCAATACATCAACTGGCATCCATCATCCGTAACATATCGTAGTGACACATTCAACCATTCCTACCATCCAATGGTCTCTACCTAAAAGGTCTATCAAAGTAAATCCTAATACATAAGTAGTCTATACTTATTCAATTAAATTGGAAATGTACCATAATAGAGTTGTGGATAGGTAGCTCGGATCTTCTCCTCAGTCTCCTATGTACTATCCACTAGATTGTCTCCACACTGAGCCTTAACAAGTTTAATTTCTTTTTTGCAGAGTCTCTTTGTACCATGCTCAAGAATACAAGTAGAAGCGTGGTGGAAAAGTGACTTCTATCTCCACTTCCTCTAGTTGACTTGGCTTAACTATAGTAGTTGAATCATGGAAGCAATTTCGCAAGTGCGACACATGGAAAACATCATGTACTCCCACTAACTTTTTAGGAAGTTTCACCCTATAAGCCAACTTTCCTACCATACAAGTGATCGAGAAAAGCCCTACGAACCTCGGTTCAAGATTCTTTGAACTACGAAATCCCATGACGTGCCTAAGCGATGAGACTTCACATATATCATGTTGCCCACTACGAACTCTATCTCTATATGTCTTCTGTCAGCGAAAGATTTCTACGCATCCTGTGTAGTTTTCATCATTCTATGGATCAAGTCTACTTTCTTTGATGTCTCCCTCACTATGTCCGGTCAAGAATAAATATATCCTTAGTGTCTCGCTAATATGATAGTGATCTACATGATCTACCATATAACACCTCAAATAACGTCATCCCAATACTTGCCTGATCCTTTGATTATAGGTAGAATCCACTAGCAGCAAGTGATCCTCCCAAGTGCCATCAAAATCCAAGATACACATCTGAGGTAAGTCCTCCAACACTTAATTTACTCTCGGCATCTATCTGTCTGTCTGCAGGTGATAAACGGTACTTAAGCTCAACTTGGTGTCAAAATCCTTCTGTAGACTCCTTCAAAACTCGTTGGTAAAAAGTGGATCTTGGTCTTTAACGATGCTAGGAGGATCTCCATGTTACCAACAATCTCTCTCAAGTATAATTCCACCAATTACATCTTGGTCATTGTACTCCTTACCTTAAAAAAATGAGTGCATTTGGCCAGTCGAAAGACTCTGATCCAAGTACTCTCATTCACTCTCTTAGTTCTTCGTAAACTGTTAATGAATTCCATAGAAATACTCTCCCACTTCCATTGAGGAATATCTAATCACTGCAACAATCTTTTCGACTTCGTTTTCTCTTCTCATACCCTCTAGCAGTTCACACATTAAGATACATGCTCCTCTACATGCTTCTTTATTCTAAGCCAATATGTTACAGTATAGTTTGTCTCTATGAGGATGAATGGTCATCCTAAAATAATAGGACTCAGCTAGTACCACATCTACCAAATCCATATCGAGAGGAACACAAAACCTACCATACCTATGAAACCATCCCCTCGAGTCAATTGTATAACACCTCAAACAACCCAACTAATCCCCTACCAAGCATCTTAATTATTTTTACTTTGTACTTGTCTTGCTTTTGGATGGTCCCAATACATTCCATAAGTGTAGGCTGCACATCCAAAGCTACCAACAATCCCGAAGTAATATTAGACGATGGTTGGAAGTCAAATATTGAAATGAACACCAAATGATTCTACTCCAAGAATAAAGGACTCAATACTACATATTGTCTACTCGAGGCATCAACAACCATGTTGCCCTTGCCTTGAGCATATGAAATATCGAAATCGTATGATGCCAAAAACTCCATCCACCTCCGCTTCCTTAAATTCAAGTCCTTCTGCTATAACAAATTCTTAAAGACTTATGATCCATATATAGCTCAAACTGCTCTCCAAATAGATAATGGCTCCATGATTTGAGCACAAAGACAATGGTAGCCAACTTGAGATCATGGGTAGGATAGTTTCATCTATGGACCTTCAACTGCCAACTAGTGTAGCACACCACACTTCTTTCCAAGATTAGGAACACACCTAACCCCGTACCACAAGCATCAGTATAAAATGTAAAGGCTTTCGAACCATCGAGTAATACTAAAACCGGTGCACTAGTAAGTGCTTCCTTTAACTAAATAAAGGCATCCTCGCACATCGTGTCCCATGAGAAAACTAAATTCTACTTAATAAGGTGGGTTAGAGGGGCATAGATTTTTGCGAAGTCCTTGATGAACTTTCTATAGTAGCATGCCAAACCAAGGAAACACCTTACTTGCATGGCATTCTTCGACACATTCCAGTCCTTAACCATGGTACCTTTAATGGGATCGACCACCAGCCCACTTTCTGAGACAATGTGTCCTAAAAAGCGTACCTTCTCTCACCAAAAGTGGCACTTAGAAAACTTTGCCTTCAGCTTATCTCATGGAGTATATGGAGCACTTCTTCTAAATGCAATGCATGCTCCTCTTCAATCTTCGAATAGACCAAAATATCATGCATAAATACTACAACGAACTTATTGAGCACCCCCTAAAAACAAGACTCATCAAATCTATGAAGTAAGCAGGTATTATAGGTTAGTTCTAAGGCCACGATCAACCTCTCATATAGTATTCGAGTGTATGGAAAGTAATCTTTATGATACAATCCTCAAGTACACACAACTGATGGAAACTGATAGTCAAGTCAAGTTGTAAGAACACCTTCACCCCCAAACAACTAATCAAAGAGATCGTCAATACAGAGCAGTGGATACCGATTCTTCTTTGTTAATTTATTCAGCTACCTATAATCAATGTAAAGTCTTAGAGAACCATCCCCCTTGGTGGAAAACATGACTGGTGCACCCCACTTAGAACTTCTCCTAATAAATCCCTTCTCCAATAGCTTATTCACCTGCTTTTTCAACACGAATCTCTCCTTCGAAACCATATTCCTGAAGGGTTAGGTCTGGCGTTCTCTACAAGATAGATTCAAAATTCGATCTCTCGCTAGGTAAGAGACTAGCAACCTCAGTAAAGACATCAGGGTAACCTCTAACTAGAGGCATCAAATTTATCTCGTCATGTGATAGGTCGAGTAAGTATAAGTAACTCAACATTACTAATAATCGGGGATCACAACAAACTTCCAAGTTGTGTACACTATGCGCACTCAACCTAATAACCTTCCTATCACAATCTAGGATAGTCTCATACATTGCCATCCAATCGATGCCCAATATCAACCCAAACCTATAAAATCCTAATATAAAAGCATCGCAGTCGAATTCGACCCCTAAAATGAATTATTTCAAACCCCTACATACCATAGACAAATAAGCCGATCATCTTACAGGGTTTGACATAACTATATTGTCTGTAACTATCCTAGCGTCCAAATATAACTCACCCACAAGTCTACTCGAGATAAAAGAGTGTGATGCCCTCGAATCAAATAAAGCACGAATGGATAACCAGTAGTGTTAATAAATCATTTATCATGTCCTTTTTCCATTTACTTGCAACTGGCTGCATGCTCGAGCTAGGTACTGCATCCAGTGCATAAGCTAGGACAACCTAGGTATATAGCCTTCTGAGGTGCTGGACACTTCCACCACATATGCCTAAACCGATTTTAATTACAACACTTCATCTTTGAACCATCTAACTTGCACTCCTTTGCAAAATGTCCTTTCTTGCAATGCATATCCTGCTTCCTGATCTTACCTTTGGGTCCAAATCTGTAGGATCGATTTCACCCTGAGGGGAGGGGTGAATAGGGTGATGGTATTAATTATAAAAATTAATTGCGGAAGCTTATAAAATGATTTCAACACAGAATACAGAATAATAGCAGCACAGAAAAATAGCAGAATAATAAAA
Source organism: Allium cepa (assembly GCA_030765085.1). Taxonomy (NCBI): domain Eukaryota; kingdom Viridiplantae; phylum Streptophyta; class Magnoliopsida; order Asparagales; family Amaryllidaceae; genus Allium; species Allium cepa. The sequence continues at coordinate 390,986,150 of CM060939.1, read as the reverse complement.
TGCAGAAATAGAACGACACAGAATTTACCCAGCTTCGGCAAAACCCTGCCTACGTGCTGCCCCCAAGGTTTCTACTAGAAATTAGTTAGTCAGTCGCTTACACACGTAAACTCGCAACACCCACTATCGACTAAACCTAACTCTACGCTCAAAACCCAACCACAACTCAGCCACTGAGTTGCGAATTCTCAAACTACGCCACGTAATTTGTCCCCTAGTCACACGACTAGTAAATACAACGGTTTAAAAAGAAAATTACAAATTAAAAACAATTTAAAAACAAAATTAAACCCTAATTTAACTAGAGCCTTATTAATAACTTTAAACCCAATATTTAAAAATAAAGGCCGACCCTATTTCCTCTTTTATTTTCTTTGGCCCGTTCCTTTGTGATAATGGCGGCTCTGTTGTTTCCTTTGTTCGATCTAAATTAGGGCTTTTTAATTTCAACGATGCCGACTTTGGATGCTAGATCGAATGGAAGATTTATCACGTCTTTTGCCTTGTCGATCGCTTGTTTCTCTGAATTGCTGACGACTCTTTGAAATTGATCGAGTTTGAGGTTGAAGCTAGTATGTTATTTATTCCTTCTCTTTTCTGGTTTGATGCTTGCTTGAACTTGATCAGATGTTACTTTGAATTGCAGACAGCTGCTTCTATTTGATCGAGTTTGATATTTGCTTCGGTATGTAATTTATCCTTTTTACTTTCTGATTGAATGCTTGAACTCGATGGTTAATTGCCGATGATGATTGTGGGTTTTATATGTTTTGTTTGCGTTCGTCTGATTTGTTCAACAATTTGCTTCAGCCATTTGATTTCGTTTGGATGCTTGAGATTTCACTGACTTATTCAAATTCGTATATTTTCGTATACTTGCTTCCCACGGCTTTGATGTTTAACTCGGTCAATTACCTTTGTTACCACGGTTTCGAATTTGACTTGTTCGATTGAGATGATTGCGACTTGTTCAAAAGCGTATATTTTTGACTTGCTTTCCATGGTGTTGATTTTTATTATAGCTTGACTTGTTTATCTCACGGCTTCAGCTCCGATTATTCTTCTGTTGACTTGGTCACACGACGATTTCACTGTGAACTTGGGTGAAGTGGTTATTGTCTCTGTACACTTGTCCATTGACATGACTATGGCGATTTGTCACGTGAATTTTTGGTCGGCTTCGACTCTGGCCATCTTTGTGTTCATCACTCTGCTTTTTGCATTTGCATTATTCATGTATCTGCTGGCTTCGGTAGTACTTCGACCTTGATTGGCTGCAGTTCTATGACATTGACATTTAACTTTCACTTATTTTTGGAGACAGTTTGCATTAATATGATATAGTCACATGCCACTTGGTTTGTTGTGTCATTGTATATTTATATTAGTTCTAATTTGCCATGACTCTTCTGATGCATCTCCTTCTGGCTAGCACTTGAGTCTGTTGGTATGAGCAGTTTGTAATTGCTGTTGGCTTTGGTTTTCACTGTCCACACATGTACATGCTTCACTGTCTTTCCATGGTATTGTTGCAAACCACTTTTTAACCTTCCTCTGAGCTTCACTGATATTAGAGTTATTCTTCTTCATATTGTTGTTACTTTGAGCTTCACTTTGATATCTTCACTTGAGTCATTTGAAGTTTGTTGTGCACTGACTTTGTGGTCTTCGTATATGTGTATGCTTACATTCTTGATTACATTCTTGATTACATTCTTGGTTGCATTCTTGGTTGAAACTCGGCTTGCTTTTGGTGCACTACTTAGCATAATCAGGTTTGTTAAAAAAATACTCCAACAAAACTAGAAATGTTCATGTTGTATTTGCCCTTCACTGATGCCTTGAGTCTTGTTTATGTTTGTCTGGTTCCTTTGTTGCTGTTATGTTGGTGGCATTTGTTTGCTGTTCTGTTGGTGAATGGTGTTTGGTCTTGCTTTCTTGATGGCATTTGTCCAGACATTGTCGTATTGTGATTTGTACGTTGAGTTGAATCCAGCTTGTAGCTCGGATTTGACCTTGTGATGAAAATTGTGACATTGTTTTATTGCACTTGAGTTGAATCCGATAATTTGGGTTTGACCTGTGCTCACCTGTCGTTGTAAATTTATCAAGTGTATATTTCGGTGTGCATGGCCTTGTGGCATATACAGTGATACACTGTGTATGTCACAAGCTGTTCGTGTATGATGAATTCAAATTTAAATGATGACGAACAACCCAAATAACTGAGGCAAATATTATTTTCAAAATTCACATTTTATTTTATATTGCAAACATATTTCTTTTTCAGTTTTACTGCGTTAGTGAATATTTTTGCAGATTGCTCAGATGCTGGATTCTAACTGGAATGAAGTTGAAGATAAATACGAGTGTGAGTGATATGTAGTGAGGTCAACTGTAAATGTAAAATTATGATGTAATTGAATTTGTATCAAAGTTTTATAGTGAATAGTGAGAGCTTGAATTTGTACTATTCAAAATTGTAATAAATATTTGTTTGAATAACATTTCTGTTTGAATTCAAATTCTGTGTTATTTACTTTTATTCAGCAAATATTTATTTAGTCTATGAAAAATAAAATAGTACATTAACAAATACATTTAAACGAATATATATATGTTTATTATCATCAAACAAAAATCATATAAGCGCATATTCAACAATCTCCCCCTTTTGATGATAACAAACATATATTTAAGATTTTGAATATGTTAAATGTATTTGATCATTGATATGCTCTAATTGCTCCCCCTATTTAAATGCTTCCTTTCTACACAAAGCTCCCCCTACATATATGCATACAAATAGAAATATGCAAATGAGCCTATGTTATTTGACAAAATCTTAACTTTTCTCTCCCCCTTTTGTTATCAGCAAAAGAGTAATAGTGTTAGAGACAATAGAGATAAAGTGATCGATATTAATCCAACATTAAAACTCAATTGAATATAAATATTAAATTTCAATAAAAAATCAAACAGAAACCATAAATATTTTGTTAGGCGCATATTCCACTTTTAGAATGATGGGAATTATGTCATCATATAAAACCATACAGTTGTGTCTATTTGTGGTATATTTATATCAGGAATTTGAATATCTACTAACCATGCATAACCGTTAGGACTTATAAATGAGATTAGTAGTATTCCAATTTTATTTAAAAAAAAAATGAATTCAAGTATCTTCTAACCACGCATAACCGTGAGGACTTTTAAATGGGATTAGAATCAACTTGTTTATTTTAAAAATCAACTTTTGATATGCGTTCCATACATGCATAACCGTGAGGACTTTTAAATGAGCATGGAAGCACATAACAAATTCCAAGTAATTCACCCATGCATAACCGTGAGGACTTTTAAATGAGAGTGAATACTTTGGTATTTATTTATTTATTTATTTATTTATTTATTATTATTATTATTTTTAAAAAATAAAATAAAATGAAAAACGAACGATTCCTGTTTAAAGTACCACATATCGACAAACTATATTGAATTTTGATGAGTGATGGTCGTTAAAAATATGATAGAAATAGAGATGGTCATGGAATTTTTACCAACAAAGGTTTTATAAATCTTGTTTAAATTTCTAAAAAAATTTACTAATTATACCGTATCGAGTCATAATGTATGATAATATCAACACTTATCACTTTTCAATCACTATTTATCTTTTAGATAATTATTAGGGAGTCAGCTTAGTCAAAATAGTCATTTAAAATCAAATTCAAAAATAATTATGAAGTCAATTTTTCAAAATGACTAATCTGAAAATAAGGTCAAAAATGATTTTCTCGAGGGGGTTATATGAGAAAAATTTCTGCTATTTGAAAATTATTTGAAATGAAAAATATGCAGATATTTTCTTTGAAAAATTATGCAGTTACTAAATGTCTCAAAATCACGTTCAACTAGTAATTTTTCTATCAACTAGATTACCAGTGTAATCTGCATCTGAATTTCTTTTTCACTCAAAATTATCATTAATTGAATATGATCGACCAAACCATGAAGTGTGCACCAAAAATTTCAAAATCAATTTTTAACAGCATTTTAAATGACATTCTTTTGAAATTGAATTGAAGCCGTGTGAATAATCAAAAACCGTGAATATAGAGTTAGCCGTATTATAACCAAATGTATTATCATCCAACAAAACACTATTTTTAATCCAAATTAATATATATGAAGTAATTCAACGAATCTAGAGATTTATATAGTGTTTTTGGCATAAGAATATAATTAGCCAACAATTTTGCATAAGTCAGAATCAAAATCATCATCTTTTCATCATCTCAATATTGGCTGATTTTAATTCAGAATATGGTGCAGATTATCACATTTAATATATCATTCAAATCAATATACCATTACCTGTTTTACCTTTACGATATTTTTCGTTGTTGTCCATTGTGATTCTGTCACCTTTATACTAGGCTAATGAACTTTGTTTTGTCTCCCGTTGTGTTTCTGGAATAGCCAAAATCCAGAGAACACTGTTGTTGTTCCTTAGCCTGCCACCACACCTACACGATGAAAGATTTTTGTGACCTATTTGTTTTTATAGGTCCATGGTTGTTAGTGGTAGAATATTTAGAAAAATAATTTTGTGGAGACCCAAAACTATTTATAATTGTTCCCTTCGGCACCCAAATTTGTTTAACTTTGAGAGTTTTTATATTTGTGCCTTTTGGATCCCAAATCGGTATAGTTTTCACATGTTTGGGTCTATACCAACGATTATTTTGATTGTGTCCAAATTTTCTACAAATTGTGCACATTGATTTTTCTTGAATAATCTTGCTTTCAACATTTTCAGATTTATTATATCGAAGTCCTTGTTTAACCGTATTAACAGTTTGCTTTCCTAATAGCATATTCAACGATTTTTCACTTTTTGAAAATTTATCTAAAGTCGTTGACAATTGTTGGACTTGTGTTTTGAGAGATTCATTTTCGTTTAACAATTATGTGCGCTTTTTAATAGAATTCTCTCTCCTGTTATTTTCATTCTCTTTCAAAATCAGAATTTCATTTTCAAGTGATTTTATATTAATTTCTGATTTTTTAATTTCTTCTTCGGATGTTGGACACTTATCACACTTAGGGATCCTACTTTGATAGTTTTTAACTAATTATTCAAGTTGTTCATTTAAATCTATCAAAGTGTGTGTTTGTGATTCAAGTTTAGCATATTTTTCCTTAAGTCGTTCAAAACAGCCATTTACTTCGTGGAAATATATAAGTAATTCTGACTGAGTGAGTTTTGATACCTCGCTTGGCTCGTCGTCGTCGCTATTAGTTATATTTCCATGAAGGCACATATCTGCTTTCTCACTCTCATTGCTAGAACTTTGATTATCTTCATCACTTGTATTCCACGTAGCTGTAGCATTTCTCCATTTTGATTTCTTTTCAAAATCGTGTTGAAATCGGGGATAATTGGGCTTGATATCACAGGGTTTGTTGCAAATGATCCTATGTTCTTCCGAGTTATCTAGTGCTTTAATTATTCTGCTTTTCAATTTTTGATTTAGAACTGGATTTCCATATTTGCTGTTCCACCTTTTGAATTTCTTCATCATTAACGCCAGCTCAGCTGCTCCATCATCATCCTCATCACAACTGCTATTTACCAATCCTGTTAAGCACATTTCTTTAACTGAGTCGGTTGTGGAGGACGTCTCATTGCTGTTGACTTTTGCACCAGATATTGCATCGAAAGTATTCCAGATTTACTGTGCATTTTCACAATGAGAGATGAAATTAAAATTATCTTCATTAATATGAGAATATAATGTATGCATAGCAAGAGCGTTAATCGAGATAATTTTCTTGTCTGTTATATCACACCCGTTTTCAATAATATCCTAACATTTAACATTAACAGATTTTAAATAAAATTCCATTTTCAATTTCCAATTCAAAAAATCTGTTCCATCGAAAATAGAAGGAATAATATTGGAACCACCCTCAATAAAAGTATTATTAAAAGAAGCCATTTTAAAAATTCAAATTTTTAAAACAAAAATTGGTTTTTGTAAAACGAATTTTAAAACAAAAGTTGACTTCTATTCCTAGCTCTGATACCACTTGTAGGATCGATTTCACCCTAGAAGGGGGGGGGGGGTGAATAGGGTGATGGTATTAATTATAAAAATTAATTGCGGAAACTTACAAAATGATTTCAACACGGAACACAGAATAATAGCAGCACAGAAAAATAGTAGAATAATAAAATGCAGAAATAGAACGACACAGAATTTACCCAGCTTCGGCAAAATCCTGCCTACGTGCTGCCCCCAAGGTTTCTACTAGAAATTAGTTAGTCAGACGCTTACACACGTAAACTCGCGACACCCGCTATCGACTAAACCTAACTCTACGCTCAAAACTCTGCCACAACTCAGCCACTGAGTTGCGAATTCTCAAACTACGCCACGTACTTTGTCCTCTAGTCACACGACTAGTAAATACAATGGTTTAAAAAGAAAATTACAAATTAAAAACAATTTAAAAACAAAATTAAACCCTAATTTAACTAGATCCTTATTAATAACTTTAAACCCAATATTTAAAAAATAAAGGCCGACCCTATTTCCTATTTTATTTTCTTTGGCCCGTTCCATTGTGATAATGGCAGCTCTGTTGTTTCCTTTGTTCGATCTAAATTAGGGCTTTTTAATTTCAACGATGCCGACTTTGGATGCTCGATCGAATTGAAGATTTATCACGTCTTTTGCCTTGTCGATCGCTTGTTTCTCTGAATTGCTCACGGCTCTTTGAAATTGATCGAGTTCGAGGTTGATGCTGGTATGTTATTTATTCCTTCTCGTTTCTGGTTTGATGCTTGCTTGAACTCGATCAGATGTTACTTTGAATTGCAGACAGCTGCTTCTATTTGATCGAGTTTGATATTTGCTTCGGTATGTAATTTATCCTTTTTACTTTCTGATTGAATGCTTGAACTCGATGGTTAATTGACGATGATGATTGTGGGTTTTATATGCGTTCGTTTGCATTCGTTTGCGTTCGTCTGATTTGTTCAACAATTTGCTTCAGCCATTTGATTTCGTTTGGATGCTTGAGATTTCACTGACTTATTCAAATCCGTATATTTTCGTATACTTGCTTCCCACGGCTTTGATGTTTAACTCGGTCAATTACCTTTGCTACCACGGTTTCGAATTTGACTTGTTCGTTTGAGATGATTGCGACATGTTCAAAAACGTATATTTTTGACTTGCTATCCATGGTGTTGATTTTTATTATAGCTTGACTTGTTTATCTCCCGGCTTCAGCTCCGATTATTCTTCTGTTGACTTGGTCACACGATGATTTCACTGTGAACTTTGGTGAAGTGGTTATTGTCTCTGTACACTTGTCCATTGACATGACTGTGGCGATTTGTCACGTGAATTTTTGGTTGGCTTCGACTCTGGTAATCTTTTTGCTCATCACTCTGTTGTTTGCATTTGCATTATTCATGTATCTGCTGGCTTCGGTAGTACTTTCGACCTTGATTGGATGCAGTTCTATGACATTGACATTTAACTTTCACTTATTTTTGGAGACAGTTTGCATTAATCTGATATAGTCACATGCCACTTGGTTTGTTGTGTCATTGTATATTTATATTAGTTCGAATTTGCCATGACTCTTCTGATGCATCTCCTTCTGGCTAGCACTTGAGTCTGTTGGTATGAGCAGTTTGTAATTGCTGTTGGCTTTGGTTTTCATTGTCCACACATGTACATGCTTCACTGTCTTTCCACGGTATTGTTGCAGACCACTTTTGAACCTTCCTCTGAGCTTCACTGATATTGGAGTTATTCTTCTTCATATTATTGTTACTTTGAGCTTCACTTTGATATCTTCACTTGAGTCATTTGAAGTTTTTTGTGCACTGACTTTGTGGTCTTCATATATGTGTATGCATACATTCTTGATTACATTCTTGGTTGCATTCTTGGTTGAAACTCGGCTTTCTTTTGGTGCACTACTTAGCATAATCAGGTTTGTTAAAAAAATACTACAACAAAACTGAAAATGTTCATGTTGTATTTGCCATTCACTGATGCCTTGAGTCTTGTTTATGTTTGTCTGGTTCCTTTGTTGCTGTTATGTTGGTGGCATTTGTTTGTTGTTCTGTTGGTGACTGGTGTTTGGTCTTGCTTTCTTGATGGCATTTGATCCAGACATTGTCGTATTGTGATTTGTACGTTGAGTTGAATCCAGCTTGTAGCTCGGATTTGACCTTGTGCTGAAAATTATGACATTGTTTTATTGCACTTGAGTTGAATCCGATAATTTGGGCTTGACCTGTGCTCACCTGTCCCTGTAAATTTATCAAGTGTATAATTCGATGTGCACGGCCTTGTGGCATATACAGTGATACACTGTGTATGTCACAAGCTGTTCGTGTAAGATGAATTCAAATTTAAATGATGATGAACAACCCAAATAACCGAGGCAAATATTATTTTCAAAATTCACATTTTATTTTATATTGCAAAAATATTTCTTTTTCAATTTTACTGCGTTAGTGAATATTTTTGCAGATTGCTCAGATGCTGGATTCTAACTGGAATGAAGTTGAAGATAAATACGAGTGTGAGTGATATGTAGTGAGGTCAACTGTAAATGTAAAATTGTGATGTAATTGAATTTGTATCAAAGTTGTATAGTGAATAGTGAGAGCTTGAATTTGTACTATTCAAAATTGTAATAAATATTTATTTGAATAAAATTACTGTTTGAATTCAAATTCTGTGTTATTTATTTTTATTCAGCAAATATTTATTTAGTCTATGAAAAATAAAATAGCACATTAACAAATACATTTAAACGAATATATATATATATGTTTATTATCATCAAACAAAAATCATATAAGCGCATATTCAACAAAATCCTCCCTTGCGTTGATTCTGCTATAGCGCCTTTCCTCTAGTCTTCTTGGGTTCCTCTTTTACTTCCACCTTAGAGATGGTATTCAGCAAGGCCTTCTCCACCAAACCGCATACATGGAACCCATGGGATTATAACTTATGGCTAAATCTTGAAGGGGTTGGTTCATCTATTTAACAAATTTCAAAGCCTTTTTATGTGGAGTATTGATCAAATCCATCTTGAACCTAGCCATCTAGTTGAATTGGTTGAGATACATCTTTACTGACATGTCTCTTTACTTCAGATAAATAAAATTTTCTAACTGTACTACTTCTGCTCTAGAAAGAAACTTCATCTTAAAAAGTATTTGGAACTCTCCCCATGTTATCTTTCCTCCAATAGTCTTTGCCTGAAATAAATCCCACCAACTCAAGGCCTCCTCCTACAAATGCCAAGTAGCTATCCATCTCCTCACCTCATCAGTAAGAATCAACAATTCAATAATCCTCTAATAAATGCGAATCCATGTCCTCAAATCTACATTTAACTCAATCCCCACATACCGCTTTCCTTCGTAGCTTGCAAAATCTTTACATCACTTAGCAAAATTGACGGTAAGTGGGTGGGAAAGAACTGAAACTGTCACTCTCCTCGTGGATCCTTTATTAAGATTAAGCTTGGCTTGTCCCCTTGCCAGAAGATACCGACAGAACCAAATTAGGATGTTCACACTAGAATCTTGGTTGCATTGCGTGTGCTTGAACCTATAGGATTACTCATCTTCTATCTATGGTTTTTAGGAATTTATTAGGAACTTCCCATAGAAAACATAGGAAAGAATATATGTGATGATATTTATGTTGTACTTATATAAGCAAAACCTTTGAAAAGCTTATGTATATTCAAACTTTAGAAATCCATTTTGAAATTTTTTTGGGAAAACATTTGGTAAATCTTTATCTTTGAAAAACTTTTTCAATTATGTTCTCTCAGTACACCCCTACTCCCTAAGGAATTTTAAACCTCACTCTGATACCACATGTGACAATCTTATCTTCTCGATACACTGATTCTATAACGATCTGCTTTTCTTACATCTAAAGACGACACATAATACATCCTCGGTATTCGTGTGTTGATCGTTTAATCGTCTGAAAGACATGTCTTCAGGGTTGAAGAAACAGAAGACAAAACAGAATTCCACAATGCAATAGACAATTTATAAAATACAAATGACCTTTACACAAAAAGAAAACTTGATGTCTACACACATAAGATTAAGCTAACATATCACGAACTTGGACCGTTATAACAACCCTCCCTTACAATTGCTAATAAATACAACAAACAGGAAAAATGCAATGGAAGTAAAAAGATATGTGAATTTGTCTAGGAGTCATCTAGCTCGTTTCCTAAAGCTCCAAAGCATCCAAAACTTAATTTGAAACATACTCGGGCTGATCCGAGCATCATAAGAAAATAATGCCTGGATCAGTCTGGTAAACAAGCATGAGAGAACTCAACCAATTAATATTGATTTCTAAATTTATAAAACCCTTTCAAAATAAAAGGTATCCTTTAAGACCATGCGACATATAAACACGGATAGGCTTTTACCTTACGATGACCAAGACATTTCTATAAGGAATCTTCTGATATTATATTAATGTCTAGGGCCTAAAATAAAAATATAATATAGCTAAAATGCTTGCATCTCACATTTCAATATAGTTGGGCATAACTAAGTCTGTAAAGCACGTATTAGAGAATGGATTTCAACAATGGCAAGGTAAAAGACTACCTTCCATACATTACATCTTTAGATAAAATGTACCAAGGGCTACAAATGCATTTGCCCCTCTACTAACTTAGGACCAGCCTACCGCTTACTGGATAGTACCGAATAGGTCATCATACCAGTTGTTCCCAACCTTTATAGAGAGTTCTTATGCATAACCAAACCCATAATATGATAATCTAGAAAGGTGATAACACACCCTTTCGGGAGCGACACACATAGCCCTACCACATCTACCCAATTTTAGCCATTTTCAGGGTGTGAGGATTGAGGGAACGCTTATACCTTTCTCTTAGCAAATCCCACTTGGAATGCAAACATTGCCCTCTAGGTAGCAATGCAATACCGATATCCATCCACACAAGTTCGCTCTGGGTCTGAACGAAACTAAAGACACTACTTCCACTGCATCCATTTTGGAATCACCTTAGAATTGGTAGCAAGTAGCCCATGCACTTCAAAGAACTACGTCTTCAATCATCCTCAAGATGTCTTCCATTTGAACATTTATGTTGGTTCGAACTGGTTTTCAGATAACATATCCATCCCGGTCTCTCTAAACCAACATTCAATAATTTAAAACTGGCCAAGTTTAATAGCCGGTTATTTAACTATCACAGAAAACAACAATCCAATCGAGGATTTATTTCTATCGAGAAACCAACATTGGTTAAGCACATAAGTAACCACTAACCTCTTTGATTAATCTTTTTATTAATTAAAATTACTTTGTAAATACTTGTATCAAAATACTATTACGAAGATTTACTCACAAATCTTTTATACTCCCTTTAATACTAGGAAAAATATTCATATACTTCTATGAACATTATAAGTATATTTACAAAAACGCTACGGTACTTAGAAAATGTATTCATATACTTATCTCAATGGTATAAGTATATCCACAAATAGTGAGAAAGATTTACTTTTAGGGTTATGCATGGAAAGATGATTTCTATACCACCGTAATTATTTAAAGGTCATTTTTGGAAATCAATCTCATCTTCATTTATTAATTTCTTTTTATACAACTCTAATACCATTTATAAACACCTTTTATATCATATCAATACTAGATAGAAATGGCAATTCCAACGATTTCTTTGTCCTCAATGCTTATTATTTTCAGGAATTAGTCACTTCAACAATATTTGATGGCTATACAAGTGTCCAAAGTATGAACGAGATGGATGTTTGTTGTCCTAACCATTCTTGCTAGCCAGATACCGATAAGGAAAATGGTAATTCTTACCAAAGTTTTTGTGTTGTTGATTCCTAATGTAGTGCTTCTTCACATATGCCGCCTATTGGTACTAGTGGAGAAGGAAATCCCTAAACCATTTATAAAACACCTTTCATAAATCTATAAACCCATTTAAAATTTATTCTTTTATAAAACTCCTTTATAAAGATCCTTTTAAAAGTCCCTTCAAAAATTACTTTATAAAAAAACTTCTCTAAAATCCCTTTATAAAATCCTTTATACAAATTCTTTATGAAGCCTTTATAAAACCAAAACTGCATTTTCATTTATAAACTCTTTATTAAATGAAATTCCTTTATAAATCAATTTATCATTTATAAGTACAGTTTATCACGTAAATTAAACATCCTAAATAAATAATAAATTAACTTTCCAACATCATTAATAAAATAATTTTTAACTCCAAAATATTATAATATAATAATTAATAATTTCAAGACATTATAAATAAATAATAATTATTTTCTTTAGAACATTATTATATATAATAATAATTAATAACATCAAAACATTACTAATAAATAATAATTATTAACTTCAAACATTATAAACCAAATAGTTAATAATTTCAAACATTATTAAAAAAAACCATAATAATTAATCTTCAAACTCTATTGTAATAAATATTAATTAATTTCCAAAACATTATTAATAAGTATTATTAATTCCTATTAGCATCAAAAATGCCCCCCAACACCAACAGTATGAAAGCACCACAAATCCATTCACAATTTCCAGACAGAGAATTAAATGCGCAGATCATATCAATGGCAAAAAAGTAAATGAACCCACGAATTTTATAGTGGTTCGATAATCTCTGGCATATGTCCACTGTAATAATATTTTTATTATACTTTAGGATTATAAATATAGTTTCTTTTATCTTTAGAAAATTAATGGAGGAAGGAAAGATAAATAATGAAGAAGAGCCAAATGAAGATACCCTGCAATGAGCCATTGATCCTGTATTTTGTAGGAGTAGATGCCGAAATATCTAGTTGAAAATCCTGATGCAGAAGCCTAAGACCAAGAAGAATTAATCCAGAAAGTTTAGAGCCCACCACGGCCTTCTATAGGGATCAGTATTTATCGATGGTGGAGGCCACATGATGCTGTGCAATCGATTGTGGTGATCCCCCTCCACTTCCTCTTCATATTTCCATAGTTGTTTGCTTGATTCCCCTAGCATTTGTTGAGTTATTGAGCGATCATAATTGAGTTGAACTGCCAGTTCGAGTGATCCATAGCATAGTGATTCGATTCGATCCCCTGCTTAGGGGAAGTGAAAATCCATATTTAGCCATTTCTTTGATGCTACTTGCTTGAATCTGCTTGAAAATTATCCAGCCTTACTTATAAATGATCTTCATACTTGATAATCATCTCTCCAGGCATTCTGCCTTAATGATCGCAAATCCATTTGGCCAACTCCATGGTATCACTGCCTTGCCAAAAGGCAGGATAATATCTGCCTCCTGAAACATGCCTTGCAATAGGAAGGTATGTTTTGAATTGCCATAAGTCCGAAGTCCATAATCCATCGATAACTGAATCTTCCATTCCATAATCCAATCCTTTCCAAAGCCAAATCTCCGTAATCCATGATTGTTATGAGTTGTTAGCCAATTCCAAAACCATTCCAAATCCTTAGCCGAATCCATATTCATGATCTCATTGGATCGTTTGTCCAATCCAAAGCCTCGATCTCACTGGATCATTGTCCCACATCTTCGATCTCTCCGATTCGTTAGCCAAATCCAAGGTCTCACCAGACCAATAGCCTAGTTCATAAACTCTCTAGACCGAACATAGCCTCTCCATGCTCTTGCTGGACCCCATCCAATAACTCTTCAGTAAAGGGGAGAACAACGATAAGTAAGTATGAACCATGGCCTCTTCGGGCCAACCATGGTCTCTCCAGACCCTTGTTGGACTCCACTCACTCTCTAGTGAAAAGGGCTCAACGATAAGCGGGTTGTGCTATTGCTCTCCGATGAAGCGGCCTAATTCTTGCTTTTATGGTTCTGTCTCTCCCATCAAAATAGAATACGATCTGTGCAGTATTATTCTCCAGCCTCGATCCCCAAGTACTTAATCCACGTACGAGTCCATCTTATCACTCTTCGGCGAAGGGATTCACACCTCGCCGTTATTTCCTCGGCTCTCCTATCGGGATAACAAAGACTTATTTCATTCATTTCATTAATGTAGATTTGAGCATTCCCAAATCCATTTACTAAAATTTAGGTTCTTAACCCAGAAAACAAGGAAACAAGAAAAAACAATTATTGGCTTTCCATACACTGTAATTTATCATCATCTCAGAGCATGCATAAGGACTAAACTCTATTTTGTACATGTGTAAGTGACTTAGCCATTTTATTATGAAGTTCATTACTTATTTCATGCCATCCTGATCAAGAGATGATGATCTGACGCCTCGATCCAAGACCATTGTCATTTGAAGTGGATGGTGGCTGCTCTTATTCCACCATCGCAATCTGAATCATCACATATTGTTGCAGCTGATTATTCCTACATGTACCTCAACCATATCCTTCAAGATCCTATAATTGTTTTATTATGCCCATCCAGCTCATGGAATAGATAGTATTTTCTTAATGCCGCTAGCGTTTGGTGGGCTTTCTCCTTGCCGGCCTTCGGTATGGAAGGCGCCCTCGAGTATTCAAATAAATCCTCTCCAAAGTCTCATTTAAATCTGTATAAGAAGAGAATTCTGACTCTCTCCTTTGAAGCATTGATCTGTTAAAGCCATCATCCTCTTTCCTTTTTCCTTGCCTGAGCCTTCCATGGATGGTCCTCCGTCCCTCACCGCGTTATCCTCTTCCCTACCAGCCTTAACATCCTTCTACAGTAGGAACTTTTTGTCCTCGTGATAAAATTCCTTGAGATCCATTGGTGGATCCTATTCTAGTGCCACTTTAACGTCTGTGTCTTAGCTATTCCTGATACTGCCGCCATTAAGACCATCGATGGATCCGGCCGTTCCACCGAAGTAACCGCCGCATTAAGTCGAGTTAAGAAATTCCTAAGGGACTCTTGTGTCCTTTGATTCAGTGTTGTCAACGTCATCACACTCTTAGGTCTCATGATATGAAACCAAAATTGCTTCATGAATTTATCCACTAACTCCATCCAAGTATGAATAGAAATGTTCTCCAATTGCCTAAACACATTGCAGTTATATCCTCCAAGTACAAGAGAAAACATCATGTTATAACTTCCTCCGATGCCTCCAACACCGCCATTTGCCTTATGTACCTTATCAGATTAAAAGTAGGGTTTGATTTTTTGTCATATGCTCCCAGTGTCAGTAATTTAAAATCCAATGATTCCTAACATGCCTAGTAAATGGACTCCTATTCACATCTTCTAGATCCTTGTTCACCAATCCTCCTTTCATAGCTTGTCTGATCATCTCTGCAAACTTTTCACTACCATCCAAAGGTAGCCTCTAATCGTCATTTCTAGCCAGCCCTTGAGTCCATAAGGGAATCCTGGAACACACTCCCTTGTACGGGTGTTCGCATTCCGATCTGCATCAAACTACATGGCATGACTACTGGCCTGTAAGCATCTGAACTAGCTTGACTCGGAGGTGTGCCCCTAAGTCCTAGGTGATCGGTAGCGATGCCTCTAGGGGGATCGATGTTGATCCCCTGTTGTTGGTTGGGGACCACCCCCGGCTGCTTCATTCCACTTCTCAACCTGTTGGCTCCATTTCCAGGCTCATGTTCCTAATTTTCTACAGCTCCCACTGCTCCAAATCCTTGATCCAAATTGCCAGTAGCTTCTGCTCTAGCCTGTTTAATTTGCCTGAGGAAATTTTGCATAATCTCCTCTTGTATCTTCATCAACTGCTTTTGTATAGCCTCCATCATAGTCTCAATCTCGTTCCTAGTGATGTAAAAGGAGGGTTGATTAGCTTCAGCTCCCGAGGATGCCTTCTAACTTCCTCCATGATGACTCATGTACACCAACGCTCTCCTTGTTCATTGCCTAGCTATTGATTCCTAGATTAAACTATCCAATTTGTCAAATCAGAGATCCAAGCTTCTAAATCCACAGGTGTAAGTCTTCTTTGTGAAAGCAACAAAATATTATCATAAAAAATGGCCACCATCACCTTAATAGTATGAAAGCACCACAAATCCAGTCATAATTTCTAGACAAAGAATTAAACGCGTAGACTATAGATTCACTAGAAAAAAGTAAATGAACACACGAATTTTATAGTGGTATGAAAAACTCTGGCCTACGTCCTGTCCAATAATCTTTTTATTATATTGTAGGAATACAAGTATATTTTGGTTTATCCTTCGAAAATTAATAGGGAAAGGAAAGAGTAATAATGAAAAGGAGCCAAAAAAAAGATCCCCTACGATGAGCCAATGATCCTATATTTATAGGAGAAGACGCTGAAATATCCAGCTGAAAATCCACGTCCAGAAGTCCATGACCAAGACGAACCAATCCAGAAAGTTTAGGGCCTACCTGGGCCTTCTATGGGCATTGGCACCAATTAGTGGTGGGGGACACATGGTGTCATGCAATCGGTTGTGGTGGTCCCCCTCCACTTCCTCTTCTTGTTTCCATAGTTATTTGTATGATTCCTCTAGTGTTTGTTGAGTTTTTGAGTAATCATCATAAATGCCAATCGGAGTGATCCATAGCCAAAGTGATCCGATCTGATCGGTTCCTAACCATATTGATCTAACTCAACACCCTGCCTAGGGGATGTGCGAATCCATACTTAGTCATTTATTGGATGTTACTTGCTTGAATCCGCTTGACTATTGTTAAGCAAATTTATGGTCAACGCACCAAAGTAGCTTCAACAGGAATATGAAGGGTAGTTTAGATAGAGGGGAAGAAATCCTTAAGAATTTCCTTTACGCTTAGCTTTGCTAGTTGTTTACTTTCGGTTTGGACCTATCATTTTAGTCGAAAGGTTGGTCCTTCAAGCAGATAATATTTTACCTCAGTGAAACTTGTAGGAGATCTCTTATGGAGTTTTTCCTTTAATATGATTGATGCCCCCTAAATTTATCCTTTTAAAGCTAATTTAAATATCGTCGAAAGGTTTAGTGGCTACCCTCTTTATCGCTAGGTAGGATATTAAATTCCTAGGTGGTATGTAGAAACTTTTCACCGTGTCGAAAGGTTCGTTTGATTATATAAAGTTGGTTACAACTTTGTTGAAAGGAATGTGAATGCCCAACTTTGGATTGAGCCTTATGTTCCCAGATTTAGACCTTGCCGAAAGGTTAGATTGCTCGATTGGTAATTGTGGAAGGTTCTGGTGTTGATAAAGCATAAAGAACTACCAATTTAGTCGAAAGGTTTAGATAGTAAAGCCAATGATTTCAGAAGGTTACTGCTAATATTAATCCAAGCCAGCTGTCGTCCTAATCAAAAGGTTAGGGTTGAAGGGTTAACGACATTTGGAGGTCGAAGTTATTACTTGAACATGTGAGTTTCCAACCATATCGACAAGAACCTTCCGATGGAGTTAATCCAGAAAATGTGAGTTAATCTAACAAAGATTTAAACAAAACCACAAGTAATTTGGTAGAACATAAGACTTCCCCTTTTTATTCAAGATCTGCTCTTTTATAATTCCACAAATTGATTCCTAATTAGGGTTACAATACATTTATTTTGAATTCACAAGAGCAGGATGGGAGAGATTATCCCCAAAACTGGACCCCTTGGTTCCTATTTATAGATGCTGGTGGCCCTCCTTTCGGCCTCATGCCTTTGACTGAGCTGGAAGGTCACATTTTATATGCAATTGTAAAACTTTCGACCTTATTGAAAGGTTTGAAGACCTTTGAACATTGTTGAAGGTCTGATCTTCTCTTTGCCTTCAGAAACCATTTTCCGTTGTTGAAGGGAATTTATTATATGTTCTATTGTGAATCTTTCGACCTTTTCAGAAGGTTTCCTCTTTACTCTTTGCTGATTCATGAATGTTTCCTTCTTGATAAACCTTTCAACATTGTCGAAAGCTGTCTTGTATGCTTCCCAACTGGTTCGAAAGGCTTGATACGCTTTCAAAAAGGTCACTAAGTAGTTTCTTGCAATTGCTTTGACTCCTTCTTTCCCTTCAAACTTCTTGGTTACAACCGTCGGAACCTTTCGACTCCTTCGAAAGGTTTTATGCGGTAAATTTTAATGACTGCATCCCTTCGAGAGCTTCAGAAGGTTTGAGCCGTGCTTTTCTTTCCTTTGCTTATTACAAGACCCTTCGTCCTAGCTGGAAGGTTAATTTTTATTGTAACATTCCCCCCATTCGAAGGATACTCTTGACTTTCCATATCTTTGCCGAAATCTTCAAAATTTCCTGCCTTTTTGTCTTCCTGCTCCATCTAGAACGTCTACCGAAATCTAATCCGACGATAGAGAATTTGGACGACTTTTCTTATATAACCCACTCCTTCTCTTTCATTTACTCCTACCTGAAATTAAAATTATCGCAAACAAGTAAAGGAGTTCTCAAAAACTTTCTAGATCTCGACTTACCGCAGCAAGGTATTCCTTTAATTCGCTTTATAAATCTTTGTTTACTCTTCACCGTCATAAACTTCTAACAAAATTTCTAGTTTCCCGAATCCAAAATCGAATTGGATTTTTCTAGAAATTCATTTTTCCTTAAATAATTTTTTGGATAAAAATTTTCAGTGGTTTTGGATCTTAGGTTAGTAATGTTTGCCGCGGGAAAATCCCTTTACAGGGTTTAATTTTATACCCAAAATATCTGAATTCAACTTTTGGCTTTTCAAGATTGATTTTTTCTCTATTGACAATGTTATACTATTCTACAGAATCTGCTTGATTTCAGATGAGATTTATTTTGCTAACAAGTTCATTTTTCTTGTACTTCAAGAAAAAATTTAAAACCACATTTATTATTGGGTTCAGGCTTTCTTATACCCTATGGTAACCTGGGCCCTACTAGCATGCAATTAGGTAATGCGAAAAGTCTTTCCTACTCCTTCGAAAGAGGTCGAGGTGGCAAAAATTAGGGTTATCTCTTTTTTGCACTTTCGATGACGTCGGAAGGTGTTTTGACATCACTTTGTCATTGTGGTAAGAAGGTTAGGTAAAACTATGGCGAAACCATCCGACCAAGAACTTTCGACAATATAAAAGAGTTTAAATCTTTTGTCTACATGCTTCCGACAAGGTTGAAATCCTTCAATCTTAAAGTCGTATTTCAACACCCTTGACCAGACCTTTCTATAATATGAACAATATCCATGTTTTCCTATTTGGGAAATTTTAAATTTCTAATTTTGTTCGTATCGGAAGGTCTTGCCATTTAACTTTTGGTTATACTTGCAACGGGCCCAGTTTTCATAAAACCTTCGGCATTGTCGAAAGGTAGTGACTAGGTAAATCATTGCACCTCTTCTTCACTCAGAGTCCATTACCTCCTCTTCTTTGCTTTCTTTTAACCCAGACTTAGCAAAAAATCATTGCTCTCTCATAGAGCAACAACTCTTGGTATGCTTCTATCCAATTAATTCTATTATCACTGGGTCTTTCTAATTGTTAACCTGTGTTTCTTCTCTTGTCGTAGATTTCCAGGAACTAGGTTTCTCTTAATGAGCATGTCTCCAAATTCTCTGTTGGATCGTCAAAGCTTCGGGGGGGGGGGGGGAATGCCGAGTTAAAAAGTCAAATGTCTTTACTGACAACCGCTCGAAATGACTCTTCTTCCAAGTTAGAGCGAATTAAGGCTTCCCTTTCCAAGGTTGAAGCAGACCTTGAAGCAGAGAGGCAAGCTCATCGACTTACGTTCGATGAGATATTTGCAAGGAAGCTTGCTTTAAAAGACTCAGAAGATGAGAAGGCTTGATTGATTTTTAAGAATACATTGCTAGGAGATAAATTCAAGAGGTCCAGAGCTTCACCTATACTTACTGTTCAAACCCACTCCAACTTCCAAAAGCATGTTTTTGATTTTATTGATTCAACCTTGGGGCCCATGATGTTGAACAATTATGAAGATGCCCTCATTCTTACTTATACTAATAATCGTGATAAATGTCCTGACTTTATTTTTCCTTCACTTCATTTGACTATAGTCAAAAGAGTTATGGACAAAATTAAGCGAGTCAAGTAGGGTTTTTAATTCGAGAGTAAGGATGGGACGCCTGACTTTAAGAAAGCTCTCTCTTTTTACATCCCATCGTTTGACATTAAGTCTGACTTTGAAGAGGAGGATGACCAAAGTAAGGATCCTAATGAGAAGGAGGATGATGATCACACGGACTGGGATACTGATGACGACAATGATAATGATGACAACCCTCACGATGGTCAGGGCCATGATTGAAAGAAGGAAGGTCGCTCTGGTGCTGAAGGGAACAATGGTGGAGGTTCAACCAAATCCCCTGAAAAAGAGCCATCACCTCATAAAGATATGCCTCCAACATCCCCTAGTCCTTTTGCATTTCTAGAGGAGGAAGTTGCTCCGACTCTTACCGAGGGTTCACAAGAGAGAGAACAAGTTTTCTAGGCCTCCATTCAAGTTTCCATAGGTATGGGCTGTAGGATCGATTTCACCCTAGAGGGGGGTGAATATAGGGTGATGCTATTAATTATAAAAATTATTGTGGAAGCTTATAAAATTATTTCAACACAGATATATCAAAATAATAGCAGCACAGATAATAACAGAAAAATAAATGCGGAAATAGAATGACACAGAATTTATCCAGCTTCAGCAAAACCCTACCTACGTGCTGCCCCCAAGATTTATACTAGAAATTAAGCAGTCAGACGCTTACACACGTAAACTCGCGACACTCGCTATCGACTAGCCTTAACTCTACGCTCAAAACTCTACCACAACTCAGCCACCGATTTACGAATTCTCAAACTATGCCACGTAGTTTGTCCCCTAGTCACACGACTAGAAATTACAATGGTTTAAAATGGAAAATACAATTTAAACACAATTTAAAAAAAAAAGAAAACAAAACCCTAATTAAAATTATGAGCCTTATATAATTATAAACCCAAAACTAATATTAAGGCCGGCCCAAAATTATTCTTTCTCTTTTTCTTTTATCTGCCTGTTCCTTTGTGTTTGTGATAATGGTCTCGTTCGTTCGTTCCTCTGAAATTAAGGTTTGGAAAATTGAAGTGTGCCGGTTTCTTTTGATTTGATTAATGATGCTTCGATTTCTTTTCTCTCTGTCAATCTCCTTCGGCTACTTCAAATCGACGCTTTCTTCTTTGCACTCGGCTCGTTCAATTTTGATCGAGTTCAGAGTTGCTTCGATATGTAATTTGTTACTTTTGATTTTTTTGATTTTGCATACTTGAACTCGATGATTTGAAAGCCGATGATGATACTGTTTATATAGGGTTCAAATCCTTATTTTCTCGTTCGTCTGATAGTTGTTTGATTTTGTCAATTGATTTGCATTGGTCATTGATCTTCGTTTGGATGCTTGAGATGATTACTGACTTTTTCAATTTACCTGAATAACACGGTGTTGATTTTGAACTGTTCATTTTTCTTAGCTACTACGGTGTTGATTTTGGTATTTTGATTTTTTTTGACCAACGGCTTGATTTCTTGGCTGTCACGGCTTGTTTGATTTCGTGGCCACCACAGGTTGATTTGCATTTGACTTCAGTCACTTGATTTTGTGAACATACGAACTTGTTCGACACTCTATTGACATCGGCCAGTTGATACCGATGCTTGATGTTGACCATTTTCTTTATGACTTCAGCACTGACTATATGTATACATTTTGTAGCTGAAGTTTGTTTTGATAAACTTCTACTTGGATTTATGGCATCCCTTGGTTCTGATTGTGGTTGACTTCGGCATTTGATTCTTCTGTGTGAATTTATGACTTTGCTTTTGATCACTTGATATTGATAATGTGATGTTGTTTTGTACATTTCTTCACTTCGGTTGTCATGTATGTGAAGCAGTGTTGCATTCCTTTGTGGTCGACTCTGGCCATTTGTGTTTACTGCCTCTTTGATCATTTTTGAGATTTAACTATTGATCCATGATTTCAAACTTGCCGTATATCATTAGTTTGGAACTGCTACATGATTCTTGTATTCATTTGGAAGTTTTGTGTTGCTTTGTCTTTGTTTTGCTGTTCCATGGCTTTGGCATGATTATTATGATCTTGTTCACCGAACTGTTGTATCACTTGGTGTTCATTAGCATTGGCTTTTCTCTGGTCATTGGCTGATCTCAGTTTACTTGTTCACTTTGTTGTAGCATTGTGTACATGTGTCCACATTGATATATATGCATTTGCCACTGTTTGTTCACTTTGATTCTGCTGTGTTTTATTGTATTTCAGCATAGGTGTATGCATTCATTTTTCACTTGTGTACTGTCTGGTTCATATCGCATTGCTCTCTCTGTTAAACTGTTTATTTAAGTCTGCATATATGTGCATACATACATTTGTATGTGTGTATGCATATATTGTTGGATTTGTACTGAGCTTGAGTCGTTTTTGAATGTGGTCTATGCCTTTTTGCCTTTGTGATATTTGTATGTCATTTGTGTCTTTGAGTCATTGTTATGGTTCATCTGTGCACATTGTGATCTGGTATCACTAACTTCGAGTTGCTTTGAGCATTTGTGTTATGCTGTAACTTATTGTATTGGGTTGCACCCTCTGTTGTATTTTGTCTGGTTCGGTCTTGTACCACTTGAGTCTGCACTTGCATTGTTTCTGACTTTTTTTGGCACACAGTCTTCATTTCCATTTGGTTTGTGGTTCACTTGCTTGCTCTGTTGTATTGTGTTGTCCTGTTGCACTTTAAGCTTGCTTTAACCTGAACTGGTCTGGTTTGCTTCCATATCATGGTTGGTTTGAGTTTTGTTGTCACTACATGTATGTATACATGTGTATATACATATGTATATATATATATATGTTTGTGCATTGTCTTCATGTAGTTTGTACCACTGCCTTTGTGCACTGTTAGGTTCATATTGCATTTGTACATTTGGATTGTGGTCGAAGCTTGTTTTAGTTGTCTTGACCATTTTTATGAACTTGCACCAGTGTTGAATCCATCTTGGAGCTCGGGTTTGACGTTGTGCTGATATTGTGACATTATTTTTATTGCACTTGAGTTGAACCCGGCGTTTTGGGTTTGACCTGTGCTCACCTGTCCCTGTAATTTTATCAAGTGTATATATTGGTGTGCATGGTGTTGTGGCATGTACACCGATACACTGTGCATGTCACAAGCTGTTCGTGTATGATGAATTTGAATTTAAATGATGACGAACAACCCAAATAACCGAGGCAAATATTATTTTCAAAATCCACATTTTATTTTATACTGCAAAAATATTTCCTTTTCAATTTTACCGCGTCAATATTTATTTTTGCAGATTGCTCAGATGCTGGATTCAATTTGGAGTGAATGAGTGATATGTAGTGAGGTCAAATGTAAATGTGAATCGTGATGTAGTCAAAATTGTACTGTAATTGAAATTGTATATATATAGTGAGAGCATGAAATTTGTACTATTTAAAAATTATAATAAATACTTGTTTGAATAAAATATTCACATATTCAACATGGGCTTCTCTATTTAAATGTTTTACACTTGGAAAATAATAGTTAGTGATAAATCATTTGTTTTAGATAAAGAGGAAGTTGAAATTTCCCTATAGCACAAAAATTGAGCGAAAATAAGCAAAAATTAACAAGCTATATAGGGGAACTAGATAAGTAAATAATGGAGCATAATGCCTTATCTAAGAAATATCATAGTCTCGACAAGAGTACCTCTGCAATTACGTCTAGAGAGCGACTCCTTTATTAAAGAAAACGCGTCTCCAATAAGACGCTCTATTGCCGGAAAATAAAGAGTTAATAACATTATAATGGATGGCGATTGAAGACAGAGATATTTCAATTAACTACTTGTATAAAGTATATTGCATGCATTCAATCATAGATTTCTCATACTTAGGTGAATTCAGTGGGGGTCTACTTAAACATTTTCACAAAAGATATTTAGACGAATTTGGATCTAACCCGCATCCTGGGGCATGCTGGAATTTACCTCATGTCAGATCGATTCCCTTAGATCTTCCTGTTGAGAAGCTTAAGTATTACAAATTTGTTTTTGAGTTTTTCTCCGAGTCCTTTTTGTAAGAACCCGATGAATGATTGTAAATGTGTAACAAGTATGAACACATGTCTTTTGCAATGCTTTCTATGCTCTACTTCTTTTCTTTATTGTGTCATTTCAGAATATCAGTTCTTTAGGTCGCGTTGTCCCAAGAGACACCGTAAGTCATTATGTTAACCTAAGAAGGTTCTACTCTAAAAAAGCACCACTCCTAAAGACTTCGAAGTTAGCGAGATATTACTTTCTTTGAGACCTACAAAAATTATACATGGAATTCTCTCGTCTTCCTTTTGACTTCCTTGGTGAAGAGAAAGAAACTTTCTTAAAGGAAATTAGAACATTTCAATCAAATTTGATTTACGGTCATGATAATTCTCAGGTTGGGAAGTGGGATTACAGCAAATGCCCTCCCATTTATTACCCCTGAAGGAGTCACTATTCCATTTGACTCGACAGTTACGCTTTCGGTTAACACTCTAGGAAAAGTTAGGAATGTGGTCTCTCAATTTTAGATGTGAATTAATTGATTATTTTATCCTTTAACTTTTCCTTTATATAAGTTGTAATCCATTACTATAGTAATAAAGTTACCTCTTATATCAACTCTGATTTTATTTTATGTCTTTTGTTTCAATAGGAGACCCAGTCATCTTCAACTTCACCCACTCAAAATTTAGTATCCCATGTTGATACCACAAGGGAAAGGTTGTTGATAGAGGGTGGAGCAATTGTGGTTCAAGATGAAGTATTAATGAAACATTTTGGTGGCAACGCCGGGTCTATGCAGTGGTATAAAAGATATCTTACCTAGAAAACCATTGTCAAAAATTACAAAGATCATATTGACCATCTAGAGGCTGAAATTAAAAAGAAAGACGAGGCAATCGCTTTGCTCAAACGACAAGTAAAGTCAAATCCTTCAATTGACTTTGATGAGAAGATGTGTAGGCTTATTCAGCAAATAAGTGACTTGGAATTGAAACTGAAAGATAGTCAGGCACAATGCGCTTCTCTAGAATTCATTTTGGGTGATGAAATTACAAATATTAAACTTTCGATCACACAAGAAACCTCTTCAACTACAAAGACTACTAGATCGAAGCAGCCCGCAGCTCAAAAATTTCCCACCATGCTCAATCCTCCCCTAGGTTTGGACGACAATGTGGTGGGGAACTGGTGTCGGAGAGTGATATTTGAAATGTCTTAGTATTTTAACGAGTAACAAAAAGTCAAGTATTCTTAGACTACTAACGGTTACGCTGCCAAGAATAAAAAATTGAAATATGACATTTATTTGCTTGACAAGCATGTCGCTGAGTTAGAAAGGTAAAACAGAACCCTTAAAGCAATGAATAAGGCCTTTAATCATACCCTAAAAACTAACATTGAAGCAATTGATGATGAAAATAACAATCAGGGAAAAGGAGAAGAAGCTTAAGAAAGTTCTTCATGCCGCAATTAATTATGTTGCTAATCCTTCAGTGGTAGAGAACCTTAATAAAACATCTCAAGATTTATAGTTAGTGTATTTAGGTCATGTAAGTTAATCTCATATACGATTATGTTGTTTGTAAATGACTTTGTAAATTACGATAACCTTGTAAATATCACCTGATGTGTGATCTATTGTAATGTAGCCTTTAGTACGCCTCCGAATTGCTCATTTGATGACTCTTATTCTACTTGAGTTTTTTGCCATCCCTTACCATTCCATTTTTCCTGGTTTAGGAGTCAATGTTTGAGATTTTGAAGTAGTTACTTCCTCATCCGTCATTTTAATAATATTTTTCGGCCCGGATTTGGGCATTTGAGATGAACAGCAATCTAAAGTCCTTGTACCTAGATCAAGGTTTAAATAAGTAGTAGTCTTTGATACTCAAATTCAAGTATAATAGATTAGCATTTGCTAATAATTCGAAACCCAGATTTAGGCACTTAATAGCCAGTGTTTAGAAGTAAGAATCCTGAAACCCAGATTCGTGTATTAGACTTTGAAATCTAAACATGAGAATTTTGAAGTCTGGAATACTCTTTTCAGTAATGCACAATCTGCTAATCCGGTATTAATAATAATAGGAGATCAAAAGACCACTTTTAGGCCATAAGTATCAAAAAACCCGAAAACCAATCTGTAAAAATAATATTAGAGGAGCAATCTGGCAATAAGTAGTAGAAGATTAGAATATCATTTCCTATAATAGAAGACCAGAATACACATCTGGAAATGTTCACGAGAAGAAGTCAGTGACTTCTCTCTAATTCTCTTGTCGAATGTGCCATCTTTAGGTTTTGATGTGTTAAGTATACTTTTTCTTTTTTGGGCCCAAATTTTCTTTGTCCATTTTTTTGACCTATTTTAGGCGGGGACTCTTTAGTCCAATTTTGTACTTATTTAAGCAGAGCCCATTTCAGGCTGTTTATCATTTTAGACATTGCCAATCTGTTGGCGACTACCATTTTAGGCGATGCCGATTTTTGACGGTTCCCATTTCAGGCATAGTCTTTTCTTAGTCCGCTGCATATATCATCTAGGATTCCAGTGTGCTCGGCTAGCTTATTCTCAAGCAGGGCCCGAGGATTTATCCAACCTCCCTCCATGAGGCACCTTAACTTGGCCATAGCGTAACACAGCTAAGGGCTTGTTCAGTACCTTGCCAGGCCATAGCGTGGCAGGACCAAGGGATTACTCGTCCTCCCTCTAGGAGGTGCCTTATCTTGGCCATAGCGTGATGCAGATAAGGGCTTGTGCTGCTTTAACATGGCCATTTCTGATTTTGGTACGGATAAAGGCTTACGCCCTCCCTCCAGGAGGTGGGTTGACCTGGTCTTCTTGGCGCGACCAAGGACTTTCTACCATTATTGGTAACCTACCACTTTCAGTAGTCCAAGTTTAAGGATAATTTCTCTCCCGATCATGTAGACTCTCATATTTTGAGAACGGAATTTCTATTCCACAGTTCGTTCAATCCTTTACAAATTTCTTAAGTTTTCCTTGTTGTTGGAAGTGCCGGACCATCCATTTTAAGTATCTTACATTGATTTGTATCATGTCCATTCATCAGGTAAAAGTTGCAATGTGATCCTTTATGTTTCTTTTCATATCCTGACTTCTTTTTCTTAAAAGGCCATTAATTCAGTTCCTCTTTGGTTAAATGTAGATATCTTCGATCGTGGTAGTAAGATTATATTATTTAAGAAGTCTTGATTTCTGAGCCGTTTTTGACTGGCTTTTAATCCTCCTTTGGCATGGTTCAAGTATTTCTTCTTGAGGTGCAAGTTTCCTTCTCATTATTTGTCGATCCTCTTCCAAGGATTTTTCCTACATTCTTAAGATTTCGGTTGGAAATTTCTTAGTAATCTTTATACTCCAACTTGGAAATTCATTTATTATCCTTAACCCTTTGGTTGTGAGCTTTTTTATGTGTCCCTGGCTTTTCCTTGAATGGTGAACTTCATTTATAATCTTATTCCATTTATGTGCAAAATTGTCACAATCCTTTACCATTTCTTTCTCAAAGATAGTTCCATAGGAATATGAATGAATGGTCCTTCTTATTTGTGGAAATAGATCCTCTTTCTATGAATTCTACTTTCATGGAGCAAAGATTGGGGTCGTCTCCAAACGGATCGGGTTGATATTCCATTTCAATGAGTTATAGGGTATAACCCATCTTTTTCTCTCAATGACTTGTAGAGCTCGAAGCCGGAGGGTTTGATCTTCAAGTAAGGGTTGGCTATAATTCATTCGATGATTAGGAATTACATCCAGAGGTTTCGTGGACGCTTGTAACGATCTTTCTCTGCAAAATCTATCTCTCGCTTAGAACATTGAATCTATACCTTATCCTTTAATTGTATTCAAAAGGATTGTAAGTCTTATATCTAATGTAAGCCCTTTCTTGTTCAAGAATAGGAGCTGATGAATCCTAAAAGAGTGTCCAAGCAGAAGATTTGATGAGTAATCCAATAAGTCAAAGGTTCGAGCCCTTCTTCTAGCGCCAAAAATGTTAACCAAATTTATGTTAACACCCAAAAGTTTCTTCAACAGGAATATGAAGGGTATTTTAGATAGAGGGCAAGATATCCTTAAGAATTGCCTTTACGCTTAGCTTTGCTAGTTGTTTATTTTCGGTTTGGACCTTTCATTGTAGTCAAATGGTTTGGTCCTTCAAGTAGATAACTTTTTACCTTAGTGGAACCTGTAGGAGATCCCTTATGGAGTTTTCCCTTGTGGTATGATTGATGCCGCCTAAATTTAGCTAATTTTAATATCATCAAAAGTTTTGGGTAACAACCCTCTTTATCGCTAGGTAGGATATTAAATTCATGGGTGGTGTGTAAAAACTTTTGACCTTGTCGAAAGGTTCGATCGCTTATACAAAGTTGGTTCCAACTTTGTGGAAAGGAATGTGAATGCTCACCTTTGGATTGAGCCTTGTTTTCCCAGATTTAGACCTTTCCGAAAGGTTAGATTGCTCGGTTGGTAACTGCGAAAGGTTCCCCTATTGTTAAAGAATACAGAACTACCAACTCAGTCGAAAGGTTCAAACCATAGAGCCAATAATTTTGGAAGGTTACTGCTAATATTAATCCAATCCAATTTTCGTCATAATCGAAAGGTTAGGGTTGAAGAGTTGATGACGTTTGAAGGTCGATGTTGTTACTTGAATAGGTGAGTTTTCGACCATATCAGTAAGAACCTTCTGATGGAGTTAATCTAGAAAATGTGAGTTAATCTAAAAAAGATTTAAATAAAACCATAAGTAATTTAATAGAACATAAGACTTCCCCTTTTTATTCAAGATATGCTCTTTTATAATTCCCCAAATTGATTCCCAATTAAGGTTACAATACATTTATTTTGAAATTACAAGAGTAGGATAGGAGAGATCGGCCCTAAAATTGGACCTCTTGGATCCTATTTATAGATGCTGGAGGCGCTCCTTTCGACCTTATGCCTTTGACTGAGCCAGAAGGTCACCTTTTATATATAGTTGTAAACCTTTTGACCTTATCAACAGGTTTGTGGACCTTCGAACATTGTTGAAGGGTATGTTCTTCTCTATGCCTTCATAAACCATTTGTCATTGTCGAAGGGATTTTCTTATATATGCTGTTGTGAACCTTTCAACCTTGTCAGATGGTTGCCTCTTTACTCTTTGCTGATTCATGAATGTTGCCTTCTTCATATACCTTTCGACGTTGTCGAAAGGTGTCTTACATGCTTTCCAACCGGTTCAAAAGGCTTGATATGCTTTCGAAAAGGTCATTAAGTAGTTGCTTACACTTGCTTTGACTCCTTTTTCCCCTTCAAACTGCTTGGATACTAGAGTCGGACCTTTTGACTCCTTCGAAAGGTTTTATGTTAGTAAATTTTAATGACTGCATCCCTTCGACAACTTTGAAAGGTTTGAGCTGCGATTTTCTTTCCTTTACTTGTCGAAAGACCCTTCGTCCTAGACAGAAGGTTAATTTTTAGTGTGACAATTGTCATCCATAGACTTGCTTATAACCGATCTTTGAACTTGATAATCATCTCTTAGAGCTTCCTACCTTGATGATCACAAATCCATTGAGCTAACTCCATAGTATCACGGCCTTGCAAAATGGCGGGATAACAATTTCAAAAGGTTATTAATAAATAACTATTATAAATTCCAAAACATTTTTAATAAATAATAATCATTAATTATCTTTAAACAATATTGATTATTTAAATAAATAACTTTTTACAATACTAAAATATTGATAAATAATTGAGAAATAGTTAAATATAAATAATAATTTCTAAAACATTATTAAACTATAGTTAAACAACTTTAAAACATTTCTAAATGGTTTAGAAAAGATATATAGATAAGTTGGCGTAAAATAGAGAAGTACAAAATTTTGCTTAATTAAAATATTCTAAAAAACCCAAAGGTTAGTGTGATGCTCCACCCCGTGACCCATATTAACAAAGAAAACAACTGGGTAATTCTGTTTGCTAATGCGGAGAATAGAGCTAGATAGGAGCGACCGTCTATAGTTTTTTCATAAACATCTACTGAATACGTCGATTGGTGCTCTATATTTTTCCTAACTTATGTGGATCGACATATTCAATAAATGTCTAATGCAAAATTATAGGTGGCTAACAGATCTATCAGAAAAATATACAAGAACTAAATGCAACTCACATCACAGAATATCAAATAATAATCATATAGATACACACATATATATACAGATACATCTTCAGAGTAATACAAAATGATACAACATATGTGGTATGACGACCACAATACACATCTAGTCAAAAATATACATATAGGAGTCTATACAAAAAGCTTCAACAAAAAAAGATGATAACAGATATATCCAAGAAGAAGCATTGAAGTGAAGATAAGCCCAAAAGCAGGTATCTAACCTGAAACAACTCGGTCTGACCCGAGTATAAAATACACGAGTCAGTCTAAGTAAAACAATCAGATTAATAAGGATAAATGATAATATGAAGCATATGGTAAAAGGGTGATAGTTCTTCTCGAATGGGAAGGGATAATAGCAAGCACATGTCTATAACGTAAGTGAACTAATGTCACTTAAGCCTATAGAACCTACAAAG
The DNA here is from genome assembly GCA_030765085.1 of Allium cepa. Taxonomy (NCBI): domain Eukaryota; kingdom Viridiplantae; phylum Streptophyta; class Magnoliopsida; order Asparagales; family Amaryllidaceae; genus Allium; species Allium cepa. The sequence goes on along the minus strand of CM060939.1, from coordinate 390,955,408 downwards.
AAATAAAAGCCAAGATAATACACAAAGTATAATAGTCGCCTCATATCATCGACAATGGCCAAAAGTAGCTAAATGGTTTCTCTAACCATATCTCTTAAATAGAAGAAAACACAAATCACAAATCTCGCCATAATGGCAAATACAAATACTCTCAAAATGGAGAAAGTTCCAAAACTCAAAATATGCCTCATTTCAATGGCATATATATAAATATCAAAAATTTAAACTCGTAAAAATGGAAAAACCCAAATATAATATCATTGTAGAGAAATCTCAAACACAAAATATGCCAAAATGGCAACTCAGATATATTCTCATAATAGAGAAGTCTAAAACACAAAATACGCCAAAGTGGCAAACTCAGATATCTCCATAAAGGAGAGCATAAATCTCAACTCAGAAATAGTACCCAATAGCCCAATAAAAAGCCCAACAATTATAAATGAATAATGGACTCAACAGCCTAATAATAGCCCAACAGCTAGGAAAAAAGGAAGGACCCAACAGCCCATTTGTAGCTACAAACACAGAATGGACCCAACAGGCCATTAAAAGCCAGTAGCTATAAAATATGAAAGGACCCAACGGCCCAATCTATGGCCCAATAGCCTGCCAAGTACCGTGTGCTAGAGACCCTGGCCTCTTTTTATGACCTAACAGCCCACATTTAACCCAACAGGTATATATATAGATATATGTACACGTAGAACCCAAACAGCTCAAGTACTGGCAATAACTCGTGAATGTGTCACAAACTCTTAGATAGGAACCCGAAAAGTGGTAACATGCGTCCCATACCACACGTTCTCACTAAATAGTTTATTAACCGCTAGTCAATGCCACATTAGAAAAATCATCAAACTCATGAAATCTCAAAAAACTCATGACTTGTCTCGTATCATCGACAAGTATAAATAGACCTCGTGATGATTCCTCAACAACAATAAATCTCAAAATAGGAAATCACAAACTCAAGACTTGCCTCATATCATCAACAAGTATAAAAACATCATGATGGTTATCATCGACCAAAAATCCTAAAATAGAAGATCTTAAACCTCAAAACTTGCCAAATATTGGCCATCTCAGATAATTCCTCAAATATGAATTATAAATCTCAAAACATGCCATAAATTGGCAAATCTCAATTATGAACTCAGAAATTCATAATCTCAAATAGCTTCGATCGTACAAGTCCAGAATTAACCAAAACAGTAAACGCATATGTCTCATACCACGTGTTTTACTAAATCATTTAATTCTCTTCCTCATATGCTCGAATAGTGCGAAAACATGTATATTATTTATAAAATAATTCACTTAAGAAAACGGGATTTTAAACAATTTTTCGAAATCATTTTGAAATCATTTTGAAATCAATTTATTGAAAATTCTGCTTATTATAAGAAATAAATATATTTTAATAACTTTAAAATAACTTATAAATAATTTAAAAATATTATAATACTAGTTTCAAAAGCTAATTTATTATAAAAATTATTTCAAATTTTGTTTTGGAAGAAACAGTGCTCTAAATCGAAGAAAAACATAGAAAATGCTCAAAAACGATATTAAAATCAATTCAAATTGAATTCAAAATCAATTCAAATTTAAATTTCAACTTCTCCAAAACTCAGCTACCCTACTGATATACATCATACCCTTCCAAAACAATCAAGAAAATCACAAAATTGAATCGAATAGGCAAGTAAAACAGTCTCAAACAAGTAGCAAACACACACAGGAACAATGCAGGACACACGCAAAAAATTCTCTCTAAGTCAACCAACAGGTCGACCCTTTAATCGAACTTACTACCCTTTAAGTCGACCATACGGTCGACCTAGATGGTTGTGTGGTAGGTCGACAGCATGTCGACTTAGAGAGGCATTATTTTCTCAGATTATTTTTAGCTCCCAGTTGATTTTTCAGTGCATGCAGGCATCAAATGATAACATTTTGCAATGAAATTTGGCACATTACAACTACAACATATTAACTTCAACTAGAAGAAAATCCGGTAGAATCTCATTGCCGGAGTTGAGAGAAAAAACGTTCAAAGAGACAGCCCAGAACAGATTTTGACAAAGAAACAAACTGACAACAAAACATCGTACAGAAAGATTTTTTTTATAGATTTAAGCAACTAGAAACATTGGCTTCAGCTAGAATTGTGAGCTTATCAACTCACCTTGATTTTGAAGTGCTAGAACCGGATTTTATGCTGAAAGATTGAAGCTTTTTCTTGGAATTGACCTTCAGGAACCTATAGAGGAATGAATAGCAACATGCAACGAAGAAAAAAAAATAACCGACAACTCTCAACTCAAATTAGTATGTTGATGAAATGTTTAGGTTTGGATTAGATTACCTTTTAATTTTTACTCTAGATTGATAAAATTTACAGCTTTCTTGAAATAATTTGAAGATTTAGAGCTTGGTATTGCAAAATGGAGAGGTTTGTTATTTACTCCTAGAGGAAGAAGATGAGAATATTTTTTTTGAACGTATTGTAAAATATTTCTCATTTATTTTCTTCAGGCTATTAATTTTTTTAGTGGGCTTGGATGAAAACATTAAAAGAAAATTAATTTGCCCTAAGGAATTAAATCAATACTTATAACCAATGCACAAATACTCTAAGTTATATGAAAACAATGTATTTTTTTAAAATTTTAACACAAATAAAATATGTTGACTTACATAAATAAAAAGATTATTTTAGTTTTTAAAACATTTTTATTATTAAAACCTTTATTTTTATATAAGTACACAATTTTCACAAATAAATGCATAAATTCCCATTTTTAACTTCAAAAATTCTACAAAAATTATTTTCTTGCATAGAAAAATATAGAAAACCATTTCAAACTCAATTTTATAACCAAAACTCATTTTTAACCAAATTTCACCTTTTTGTTTAAATAAGCAACCTTTAAAAATTAAATACTTTAAAAATTATTAAAAGAAGTAAATGGCAATAATTTGCATTTTCTCTAAATAAGAATCATTTTCCATTCATTACTAACTCAAACAAACAAAATAAAGTTTCCTAACTTTATTTCCATGTTTTATTTCAAAAATCATTGTTTATTTGGAAAAAACAATTTAAATCTCCAATTTTTATTTTTAATTCACAATATTAAATTATAACTGCCGTTATAATTTAATATTTACAAGTAATCTCCAAAACCATGGTTGTTACAAACTCTTCCCTTATTAAAATTGCGTCCTCGCAATTTCTAGAGAAGAGTTTGTATTCAAAACAATATTTCGTCAATCAAAAGAAAGATAGACAAGCTTGAGATTAAAATTTCTAACTCTCAACCCAAGATGATAGAAGACCAAGATAAAATTGCTCGATAAATTCTATGATTTCCCAAACATATTTGTCGGGATTAATGGACTATAGAATTTGTATAAGCAATACCTCATGATTTCGAAGGCTTTTCACCTTTGAAACAAGAACACAAACAGAATGTTACACAAAAGATCAATCGAGGGAGATTGATTTCACAGAAGTTCCTCGAACAGAGTTGGGATTTAGCATCCCTTCGTCCCAAACTCCAATCATCAAGACGATTATCGGCATGACTTTCCGCATGTCACTACGGAAAAAGCCACACTGATATTTGATTGATAACAAAAAATGTAAGTAAATTCAATGAGAGGTGGTTCTTCAAATGCCACCTAAACTTAAACGACTGCAAAAATGAAAATCGTTAGAAAATTGCACTAAGGAAAAATAAACACAAGGAATCAAAATTAATTTACAATCAAAATTTTTATAATTAAAAATTCATTATTTTCAAACCATTAAAATTTCAAAACAAGATACATATTCATCATGTATAACTTTATATAAAATACAATGATTTTTAATCAAAACTTTATCCAATCTTAAGTACATCATTTCAAGCACTAAAACATCACTATATTTGAATTCATAAATTAAAATAATGTAATGACATTGCTTCGTCGTTGATTTATAATGAATGACCCTCAATTGGCTGCAGAGTTGACCAAATGATCAAAACTACCTCGCCACTTATCTAACTATCACTATGGTTCAAGGCTGCATATGTCATTCAAAATAAAATTTAATTCTCAAACCATTTTCGTTTCTTCTCAACTTAATTTTATTAAAACTCAATTTACCGCGCCTGATTGTATCATCACAGCATTTAGGAAATTCTTATCGATAATGTTGATTAGACGCATCGACCGGAATTCTTAAAGCACTCGATGGACAACCCAACACAAAATCATTTTCTATAAAAAGAAATACCTCATATGTAACATGCAAATTATTCTTTGCTTATCTCAAAAAAAATCCAATTGCACTAAAAAACCTATCTTCAATTTGAAAGATTTAAAAACTCAATTTATTGCTTATTCTCAAAATCAAGGAACACAAATAGAGCTCATCGAGATATTCCCAAAATACTTGATCCTCAAGATTGAAGAAATGAACTAGAGCGTTCGTAAACCAAACAGTATAACGAGCCACTCATAACAACCATACGAGTGTGGAATGCGATAAGGGGAATACTATTCTACGAAACTACTATAGTAAGTCATAACTGATAAAAATCGGTGTACGTTCAAATTGAGGAATGACCCTAGCACCACTCAATATATTAAAAGAGATTGATAAGATATACGAGTAATGGCAAGATATCTTCTCAAATGAGAAGAACAACACAAACAACACCTCATTACTTTGAGTGAAGTAATTTCACAAAGTATACTAACAATTGAGCATCCTAAAAGGATATCTCAAAAGATTTAAGAATGGCAATGTCAATTTAAAATCAATTAATTACCTCATTTCCTTAGTGAACATCCTTATGGAAGAATGACCAAAAGGCTAAGAATTGGAAAGGAGGTCAATACACTACTCGATTCTCGATGGGGTGACAAACCCGAACGGACTCACAGAAATCAACAAAGTCACAAAAGTAGAATTCGAGATATATCATCAACATCTCGAAACTCAAGCATGAATACAGATACTTTGGAATCATCATTAACATCCCGAAGAACAAGAAACAACAAATCAGCTGAATTAGGATACCTAATATAGGATCATTTGAGTCACATAATGTGGCTTGATAATATGCAAGCCATTCCATCATAAATCATTCCCACTCTAGATAGAAAATTGCATGCTAATATGCATGTAAAAATAAGCTACAAGGAACAAGTCCTAAAATTCTCATATATCATGTCAAATATTGCGGATCTCCTTGATAGGATTCGGAATCCTCAAAGGATATCAAAGTAATAAACATCAAAGGTATTGCTTTGAAAAGCCTCTTCGATTTGAGTGAATATGAAGCACTCGCACTGAAGGGAACTTGAACAGAAAAATCATAAAATAATATAGAACTCTAAAGAAAAGAAAAAGGAGTACCTCCGGGTTGAGAGGAACCGCTTGAAGCATCCATCACAAGAAGCTCTCCCGAATGAGGACCCTTAGATGAGTTGGGGCACTTGGAAGACCAATGTCCTTCTCGTTTGCAACTATGGCAAATGATAGGTTTAGGGCAATCTTTAATCAAATGATCATGAGATCCATAGTTGAAGCCCGACTTATGAGAATGAGGCTTTGCATATGAATGTGAACTAGAGGCAACTGGCTTCTTCTTTTCCTTAGAAAATGACATAGATTTGTGAAAGGGAAACTTCTTTTTATTTGGGATCTTACAAACCTCAAATTCATCATTACTATCTCTCTCTTTCTTGATGGCTTCGAGGTAATATGCCGAGTCTACTAACTCCTCAAATGATAGCTTAAGCTAGAGCATAAGAGACTTCTTTAAATATTTCTTCAAACCAGAGACAAACCGAAGATTCTTCTTATAAGGAGTGCTGACAAATTCAAGCCCATATTTGGATAGGGACTCAAAAGAAGAAACATACTAAGAAACGGATGATTTCCCTTGCTTCAACCCAAGGAAATGACATGATAGAAACGCTTCCTCAGATTCAGTAACAAATTTGAGCCAAACCGCTCCCTAAGCTGTTGCCAAGTAAGGGTGGACTGGTCTATCTCGGCAATAAGAAGCTCATACCAATCGAGAGCACGCTCTTGCATCATACTCGATGCTACAAGAACGCGGTGATGATAAGATAAATCCATGCGAGAGAAGACGTGCTCGCATATTCGAACCCAAACCTGGACCTCAAGAACAGTCTCGGAACCTTTGAAAGGCTGGCCTCCTAAATGATAAAAATCATTACACATGCGCGCAAATACGGATTTGTGTGGAGGAGGAGAATGGGATGGAGCAGGAGGCTGGATGCTGTGAACAAGCTCTAGAATCTAATCGGTCGACATGTACACACCTTTGGGGAGTGAGCCACCTGACTGCTCAACCTCTAAAGTGTGACCTCTTTCTCTTCCAGCCATAAGCTGAAAGTTAAGATAGATATGAATTATTCACAGGGTAGATATCATTAATTCAAATATAGAATAATACAGAATTAGCATATATTCCTAGACGTATTCCCAAACTTCTACCTACCCCCAAAAGACTCAAAAAGAGGACTAGGCATGATGATTAAGGAATTCGTAACACTTGTATTATACTTGGATGTATTGTAATTTGTGTTTCTATTCTGTGTTTATCATATTTTGTTCCAAACTCAGCTCTAATACCAAACAGTGACCCTCACCCCGAGACCCACATTAACAAAGAGAGTTACAGGGTAATTATGTCTGCTACTACGGAGAATAGGGCTGGATAGGAGCGACCATTTAAAGCTTTGTCATAAACATCTATTGAATACGTCGATTGGTGCTTTGTATTTTTTTTAACTTATATGGATCGACATATTCAATAAATGTCTAATACAAAATTATAGGTGGCTAACGGATCTACAAGAACAAAATACAAAAACTAAATGCAACTCACATCACAGAACAGTAGACAATCATATAGATATACACACATATACATATACAGATACATTCCAAAGTAATACAAAATGATACAACATATGTGGTATGATGACCACAATATACATCGAGTCAATAATATACATATAAGAGTCTACAAAAAAAGCTTCAACAAAAAGGATGACAATAGATATATCCAACCAGAAGCGTCGAAGCAAAGCTAAGCCCAGAAGAAGGTATCTAACCTGAAACAACTCGGTCTGACCCAAGTGTAAAATACACGGGTCAGTCTAGCTAAAACAATCAATTTAATAAGGATAACGGTAATATGAAGCAAGAGGTAAAAGGGTGATAATTCTTCTCGAATGAGAACGGATAATAGAAAGTACATGCCAATAACTTAAGTGAACTAATATCACTTAAGCCTATAAAACCTATAAAGAAATATAACCCAAGATAAAACACCAAGTATAATAGTCGCCTCATATCATCGATGAAAGCCAAAAGTAGCTATAATGGTTTCTCTAACAATATTTCTTAAATAGAAGAAAACACAAATCACAAATCTCGCCAAAATGGAAAATACAAATACTCTCGAAATGGAGAAAGTTCTAAAACTCAAAATATGCCTCATTTCATCGGCATATATATAAATCTCAAAACTTAAAACTCGCCAAAATAGAAAAACCCAAATATAATCTCATAGTAGAGAAATTTCAAACACAAAATGCGCCAAAATGGAAAACTCAGATATATTCTCATAATAGAGAAGTCTCAAACACAAAATATGCCAAATCGCAAACTCGGATATCTCCAAAAAGGAGAGTGTAAATATGAACTCAGAAATAGGACCCAATGGCCCAATAAAAGGCTCAACATCTATAAATGAATAATGGACCCAACGGCCCAATAATAGCCCAATAGCTATGGAACCCATTTGTAGCTACAAACACAAAATGGACCCAACAGGCCAATAAAATCCCAACAGCTATAAAATATGAAAGGACCCAACAATCCAATCAATGGCCCAACAGCCTGCCAAGTACCGTGTACTAGAGACCACATGCCTCTTTTTAGGACCGAACAACCCTTATTTAGCCCAATGGCTATATATATAAATATATGTACACGTAGAATCCAACAGCTCAAGTACTGGCCATAACTCGTGAAAGTGTCACAAACTATCAGATAAGAACCTAAAAAGCAGTAATGTGCTTCCCATAACAAATGTTCTCACTAAACGGTTTACTAACCACTAGTCATTGCCATATTAGAAAATATCATCAAACTCATGAAATATCAAATAACTCATGACTTGTCTCCTATCATTGACAAGTATAAATAGACCTCGTGATAGTTCCTCATAAACCATAAATCTCAAAATAGGAAACCACAAACTCAAGACTTGCCTCATATCATCGGTAAGTATAAAAACATCGTGACGGTTCTTATCTACTAAAACACCTACAATAAGAGACCTCAAAACTCGTCAAATATTGGCCATCTCAGATAATTCCTAAAAATAAGAATTATAAATCTTAAAATATGCCATAAATTGGCAGATCTCAATTATGAACTCAGAAATTCATAATCGCGAATAGCTTCGATCGAACAAGTCTGAAACTAACGAAAATAGTAAACGTAGCACATGTCTCATAGCATGTGTTTTACTAAATCGTTTATTTCTCTTTCTCATATGCTCAAATATGTCAAAAATGTGTATATTATTTTTTAAATTATTTACTTGAGAAAATGGGATTTTTAAAAAAATTTCGAAATCATTTTGAGATCAATTTATTGAAAATTCACCTCACTATAGGAAATAAATTTGTTTGGAAGAAACGGTGCTATAAATTGAAGAAAAACATAGAAAATACTCAAATACCGATATTCAAATTCAATTCAAAATCAATTCAAACTTATATTTCAACTTCTCCAAAACTTGGCTAGCCTATTGATAGGCATCATAGGCTTCCAACATAATCAACAAAATCACAAAACTAAATCGATTAGGCAAGTAAAACAGTCTCCAACAAGTAGCAAACACACAGGAACAAGGCAAGACACGGGAAAAAAATTGCCTCTCTAGGTCAACCATGAGATCGACCCCCTGGTCGGCCTTACTACCCTCTAGATCGACCTAGATGGTTGTATGGTCGACGCCTAGGTCGACCTGCTGGTTGCGCATTTTTTCTCAGTTTGTTTTCAGCTCCGGGTTGATTTTTAAATGCATGTTCCAGGCATCAAACGACAATATTTTGAAATGAAATTTGGCATACTACAACTACAACATATGAAATTCAATCAGAAGAAAATCCGGCAGCATTTCACTACAGGAGTTGAGAGAAAAAGACAGGCAAAGAGACAACCCAAAATAGAATTTGACACAGAAAAAACTGACAAAAAAACATCGTACAAGAAGCAAAGTTTTTCAGATTTAAAATACTTGAAGCATTGACTTCCGCTTGAATTGTGAGCTATTCAACTCACCTTGATTTTGAAGTGCTAGAACCTGATTTTATGTTGAAAGATTGAAGCTTTGGCTTGAATTTGACCTTTAGGAACCTATAGATGAAAGAACAGCAACATGCAACAGAGAAAAACAAATTAACAGACAACCCTCAACTCAAATTAGGTGTTTGATGAAATGTTTAGGTTTTGGATTAGATTACCTTATAATTTTTACTCTATATTGATAAAATTTACAGTTTGCTTAAAATAATTTGAAGATTTAGAGCTTGGAATTGCAAAATGGAGTGATTTGTTACTTACTGCCAGAGGAAGAAGATGAGAATATTTTTTTTTGAAAGAACTGTAAAATGTTTCTCACTTCTTTTCTTCAGGCTACTAATTGGTTAATGGTTTGGATGCAAACATTAAAAAAGGTTTAATTTGGCCTAAGGAATTAAATCAATACTTATAACCAATGCACATATACTCTAAGTTATATGAAAACAATGTATATTCTTCAAATTTTAACACAAATAAAATATGTAGACTTACATAAATAAAACATTTTACATCACATAAAAAAATTATTTCAGTTTTAAAAACATTTTAATTATTAAAACCTTTATTTTTACATAAATACAAGATTTTCACAAATAAATGCATTAATTCCCATTTTTAACTTCAAAAATTCTACAAAAATTATTTTCTTTCTTAGAAAATATAACAATCCATTTCAAACTCAATTTTGTAACAAAAACTCATTTTTAAACCAAATTTCACCTTTTTATTTAAATAAGAAACCTTTAAAAATCAAATACTTCCTTTAAATTTTTTTGAAATAAGTAATTAGCAATAATTAATAAAATTATTGCATTTTCTCTAAATAAAAATCATTTTCCATTCATTATTAACTCAAACAAACAAAACAAAGTTTCCAAACTTTATTTCCACATTTTATTTCAAAAATCATTATTTATTACAAATAAAAAATTTGAATCTCCAATTTTTATTTTTAATTCATAATATTAAATTATAACTACCGTAATAATTTAATATTTATAGATAATCTCCAAAACCAAGGTTGTTACAGTTAGATTTAAAATCAATCTTCGAATCAAAAACCAATTTCAAGCCAAACGACACTTAATAGTATTTCATAATACTAAATTGAGGCAAATAACCACCAAAGAAATTAACCAATGTTGTTATTTATTTTTATCACTACAAGGGTTAAGTTATGATCATATAATAATGTCATGACTAATAGTGCTAAATAATCAAGATTCAGAGAGTTATAACTGAAATAAAACAATAAGAAAACCCTAATGCCGTCGACCCAAACCCTAATGCGGTCGACCCAAACCCAGGCTGCCACTTCCTTATCTCACCGCCACCGCCTCAGGTGATCCCACATCGTTGCCTCCTCATCGTCGACTCCCCAGACCACGAGTATCCCAAAGACACCTACCACGCCACCCTCGATGAACAAAGCTGAACATCGAACCCTACTATGTCAATGCTGTAAAACTAGACATCGCCGTCGCTACAGTTGACTAGGTACCCCATTGCTACCAACAAACAATAGCCCCCGCCCATGTTGACCTTACGCCACTATGCTAGACCCCTAACTCCCTCGCTAATGAAGCAAAGGAACCCAAAAACCCAGCCGTGATCATCACTAGATCTACTGTAATGACCCGTAATTTTTTATGTTTAAAATTTGTTAATTTAATAAGACTTTGGTAATTAAATCCAGAATAAATAAATTTTTGTTATTCATTAATGAATTTATAACGGGAATGAAATGTAAGAATGTTGATGCAAGTTAATAAATAACAAATTTAGTGCAATCCTAATTAATTGAAACAATTATGAGGTTTTAATTGATTGAAATTAGTAAATTGGAAAATAGATTCAAAGTTATATTAATTGATAAAATAATACATAATAAATTGTAGTTTGATAGGATCAATGCAAGAAAGTAATTATGATAATTGTTATTTGATAATAAAGTAAGAATGAGAATCAAGATTATTAATTTAAATTTAGTAAATTGGAGATAAATTTCAGTGAATATAATTAAATAGCATGTTAATGATGATTGAATGAAATTTGTGTTATGTAAACAATTGTAACAATTGTTTGGGAATAATAACTTATAAGTGTGATTGAAAGTAAATGGTAACAAATATTTTATGTTACCTATTTATTTAGCCGGCTAATTTAAATGTGGTAAAAATTACAATAAAACTAAATTAAATATTTTTTTAATGTGAATTGAGTTAATAATGGGAAATAACATTTACTTTATTCATAATATGACAATTGGTTGAATTAAAGGAATGAAAATTCAAGATTTATTAATTTATTGGAATTTAATATTTAAGTATTACGTTATTGGAAATTAAGTTGAAAATTGAGAATATTATGTAATAAATCATGAACCAATGTAAATTTCATCCATTTGATAATGATAGATTAAATAATAGGATGAAAGGTCAAATTTAATGGAATTATTGAAAAATTAATTTTCAATTTCTGAATTTAGTGAAATTGAAATTAAACACTGAAATTGATGAATTTATCAATTTTAAATCGACAGCTAAATTTGTTTGAATTATTTTGTGAATGGTTAAGAAATCAAAATTGATAGAAGTTGTTAATTATTAAAGGTTAAATTTGAAAGTGATTTAATTAATTAATTATTAATTTATTTAATTAACTAGAAAATAGCCATTTTGGCCATTGAGTCGGATTTCTACGAAACTAGTTTCATCGGATCATTAATGGTGAATTATTATAGGTTTTCAAGTTTCGTAGCGATCATACTTGTCGTTTGATCGTACGAGCTCGAAACGCTTAGAAATCAACGTAATTGAAATCAATTGAAATCAATTTGAAATAACTTGATTTTTGCATAACTTCTTCATATGATGGAATTTGGACTTGAAAAATGTTCCACTGCGTTTAAAATATTTAAAAACATATATTTTGATATATGGATTGACCCAATTTCGTTCCGGAGTCAGAACGGGCTTTTCGGGCCATTCTTCGTTCATCGGTCCAAACCAATCGTGTCCATTCATCGCCATTTCTGTCCTACCTATATATACCTCATTATAAACCCTAGCCAATTCCTTACTTTAATTTGTCTGTACGTACAATTCATCTATTTCTCCTTCTCAATCGCAGACAAACAAATCCTAGATCCAACTGCAAATCAAATCCAAATCCAAAAATTCAAACTCCTCAAAAAAATTTGAAAAAAATATAAGGACGAAGATTTCGACGATTCGAATCTACATCTAGTGTCTGTTTCTGAAAACGATACCCGAGTCAACAGCAAATCAAGGTCAAAGCTAGATTGGGCGTTTTTGATTGGGGCGTCAATCTAAGAAACGATTTCTGGGTTGGCAAGGGTTCGTCAAGGGGAAGCTAACGCGGGTGGTCGTGTGGGCTAATTCGATTGGAGGTGCGCAAATTTGGTCGATTAGGGTTCGAAAACCCTAAACTTTGTAGACGCGGCTGCGAAAACAGGTGGGACCGAAGGCGACGGCCCCTTAGCCGTGGGTGCGGCTGAGGAAGGCCAAAGCGGCGACGGTGGTGGCTTAGGCTAGCGCGGCCGGAGGTGAGAGATTTTGGCGGTCAATGTTGGTGATTTCGGCGCGTAGATGGGTTCTCGGTTTGTGAAAGTCTAAAGAGGGAACGCACGATGTCCTCAGGTGACGTGGCTTCGTTTGATTGGTTCACTCGTTTTACCATTTAATTTGTTTATTTAAATTTGTATAATCTTCTTATTCGAGTAACTTTTGCATATGAGGTCGAAATTTCGCCCGGTTTTCTCTGTTGGGATCGTACTAAAATTCTGGACATTTTGGCGTTGGTTTGGACAAATTATGAAATTGTTCATATTTTGGGTTTAAATTAGATTTAAATCCAATTTAAATTCAAAAGGTGAGTGTTTTAAACCACTCACAGCTTCTAAAATTTCTTATGTGCAATAGATTAATTTCTGATGTGATCAAAAATTTATTTATGACCGTTTGACATATTTTTATCATCATCCTATTTAAATTGAATTTATTGAACATAATTGTTATTTAATTTATTATTGAATATGAACTGCCAGTAAGTACCTGTTATTATTATTTGTTCTATATTGATGTTATTGTTTGAATTGGATGATGATTTTGATAAATGGTTGATGATTGATATTGGATGAATGGATGTCGTATTTTATATTATTATAAACCGCAAGTTGTTATGTATTTTATTTTATTCGGGATTGCGGTTTGAAATGATATATAACCGTATTTTTATTTTAAATTACGGATTGAAATAATAAATATCCGTATCACTTGACCATAGGGTAGAAAATTATATATAAACACTGTGGTCTATATATAAAAATATTTTGAAACAATTTTCTATGGTTTTGAAAAGAAATATATGGTTTTATGAGATATCGATTTGGATATTTTATAAATGTTATTTATATATAGTTAAAATTAAGCTATGTATAAAATTGGTTTAAAGTATAAAAGAAGTTTAACAATAAAGTTTGATTTTATTAAGATATAATATGGTTAAGTATTTATTTAAATTACATTTCTAGAGTTTATAATAACTTAAATGAGAATAAGGTAGGAAGATAAATATGAAATTGATTTGAAATTTAATAAAATTGAGATTTTAAAGGTATGATTTTTATAACTGGATTTTGGTTTAAGATGAATTAAACAAATATTCAAGTATAAATAAATTGAAGGAAATATTTAGTTATTTGTAATTTGAGTTTTATTTAAATGATAATGGATTTATTATGTAAATATTTCAAAACTAAATAATAGAACATTGAATTGTTGAATCGCAATTTCCAACCTTAGTTTTGAAATTGTTTAATACTCAAAGTTTGAAATATATTGAAATTGAAATGGTTTATTGAAACTGAAAGTGAGTTGAAAGTTATGAATTAAGATTTAATTTAAAGTGAATAAAATTGTGAAGTTTGGTAAATTATTTTTTTTATAAAGTAATTTTAAATTTAAACTATTTTACTTCATATACTATTTGAATATCCAAACCATTTAAGTTTTGGAAGTTATTGTTTAGAAGCTATGAAATTCAAAGTTTTATGTTTCGAAAGGTTATATTTCAAGCATTTGGTTTCGAAATATTATAAATTTGAAAGTGCTACGATTTTGGAAAAGAGATATATTTGAAATAAAATGATATTATATTGATTTGGGTTTTCAAAATGGAAAGGATATCGTATTTATATGGTTTCGAAATGGATATTATATTTTGGTTTTGAAGTATAAATTATTTTGAAATGACCGCGGTGTTATAATAACGTTTGGTTGTTGAAGAGACTGTGATCGGAAGTTGTCATACTCTCTGCCAACTCCAAAAATCACTTTCACAACCGTGTATGCGGTGGAAATTCCAGAATGAAGTAGGATGGTGGCGACGTTTCCTTTGAGGTAAATATGTGGGCCCGACTCCCGTGAGTTGGCATAAGATGGCTAAAACAGGAGCGATTGATGGGCTAAGAAGGTAGCACCTTTTATCGGACACACTCCTTCGATATCATTCTATTACTTTGTTATTGTTTGGGGCCCTTTTTGATTTTGGGGATGTGGCATGAGGTGGGCGGTGGTAGCTGCTACGCGTTACCACCGGTCCGGAAGCGTAATTGGTATATCTATCCAGGCATTGCTTAGTTGTGCCATGTCACCTACCCTAGCGCGCCTTGTACGAGTTTGGTTTTCTCCCATAGCCCGTGTGGTATCCTCTAGTGGCTTCTCGATCAGGAGTAACTATGATACTGGATGGATCACTGGAACTATTACGTGGTAAGGACTGTATGGTAACCCCTTAACTCTATTTAAAAGTAAGTTTATTTTACTATAGACATTATTATAATAGCAAAATATTACTACATAGTAACTAGTTTAACGGATCCTTAGGAGATGTGATCCCGAGCATCTCTTAAGTTACCGCACTCACGTTAGACATTGGATAGGAGATGTCAAATCCCGTAAATATCTCTGACGTCGTTCCACTCATATTATTTACAGTTGAATTAACTTACATATGATCTTTTAGTTCTGACTCGAGTGTTTTGTCTTTTCAATTCACTCGGGTCAGTCTGAGCATTTCAGGAAAGTCTGAAGGATGAAACGGAGATTGCATTACTATTATTTATTATATTATTCCACTGCATTCATACTGTTCCGCTGCATTATTTAATATTCTCTGGTATGTGTAACTCTGATAGGTGTAGTATAAGTATAATCAAATGTTTTGTAAAACAGGTTCATGAACCGTTATTTGATTATTTTATTTTGTCATTCCGCTGTGAGATTCTGTTTTGTTTTATTTCTTTCTCTGCTTTTCTTATTCACCCTAATAACAATCCGCCCTTCTGTATGGTTTGAGTCTGACGTGTGTGGTTTATTGTCGATTTAAAACGTACAAAAAGGCGGGATGTTACATCTGGTATCAGAGCTTTATTTTAGCAATAAATCTCAGTTTTGTGGGGTCTGACTCTTTATTAATAGGGTAGTAATACCCTATGATGAGTCGCTGATTGTATATATATGAGTGAGCATATTTGTTAATGTTATAAAAATATTTTGATATTGTGTTAGTTTGTTCCGTTTTGTATTTATAAATTCTGGTTGATGCATAGGAAGCTATGACATCGATAGGGATTTCTAAACACTTAATAGGATAGACTGACATAATATTTGTTTTGAATATTGGTGAATGAAATAATTTTTCCTATTATATTTTCCATATATAAAATAAATTTTATAAAGGTTATATTTGGTTGTAATATGTTGGTTATTAGGTAGTGAAATTTATAAATATTGATTGGAAACTTTTGAACTTAAGTTTCGGGGTTTTGAAATTTTCTTTCGAATGGTTTTGGAATATAGTAAAAATATTATTAGAAGTATTTTCTGATATAAATATTTCAATATAAATTGAAATAACTGTTTTAAAGAAATTTCAAAAAAATAATAATTCTATACTCCCCTCTCTGTCTCTGGAAAATAATTTCGGTAATGAGTGCACGCATCATCGACATTCGTTTTCGAATTTCGAAGTGGGCAGGCCACTGTAGTAGTTTTACTATAGATTTATTTTGATAGACAAATGTAAATTTCAAATTGTTTTAAATATAATTAGATATATAAGTTGTAAGTATATATTTATCTATTATTTTAAAATGATTTGAAATTAAACCCGGTATTTAGTTCTTAAGTTCCATTAATTAATAGTTTCAATTATTGTAGTGAAATGGAATGTAACTAATTAATAATTGGAATCTCTAACTTAAATAAGAGATTAAATGCTAGGTCATAAATGAGATAACAATAAAGTTGAAATTTGTAACCTATAAAAACAAAAGATATGATTTTTGAACATTAAATTAATTTAAAAGAAATGAGATAAACTTGTATAAATTTCAATTGCATTTTTTTTAAAAGCATATATATAACTTACCAAAGGATTTAAAAGTTGAAATGTCTAATAAGAAGATGTAATGGAAATTGTACAAGTAAACTTATGTAATGAAAGTTCAATGAATTTTCTTTATAAATAAAATTTAATGTTATAATTGTTATAAACTTAAGTTATGACTGAAATGCAGCTAATTAAATATAATAGAAAGGTTATAAATAAAGGACAATAAACTTAAGTAAATGTTAAAGTTATTTATAATGAAAATAAGTAGAAAGATGAATAATTGCATGAATGAAAAAAAAAATTATAAGAATAAACTTAAATAATGTTAGAAATTGTTGTTTGTTTGATTTATGGTTGTTTGGGTAAGGATACTTTAAAATTTGTTTGCATGTATGAATAATCTATCTAGTTTCATTTAAGACTGTTGAGTAAATGATGCACTTAGTAGTTATTTTGCATTCTGTACAATTTAAAGTTTTAAACCCGAACAACTATTTATTTTGTTTAATGTGAATGGATATTTGATTTGTGTTAATTATATATGATGATTGTATGTTGATTGCAAGCGATGGTTGTTTATATTGATTGTTCGTTAGTGATTGAAACAACTTTAAATATTTCATTTTATATAAGTATTAACTCTTTGGATTATATAAGTGAAATACATATTATGGAAGCAATTTCTACTGCTTTTGGTTTCATAATTAAGCGTTAATTGCCCGACAAATAGGTGCATTCTCGTATTACAGGATTACAGCGGTATTATATTGTTTTTCCCGTTGTTGGGAGATATTATTTTGAGATATTGTGATATATATTGTTATATTTGATATCATATTTTCTCCCGAGCCTCCTCGTACAAAGGAGACTCTGCCAAAAAATTCGTAAATTTTGGACTTACAAAAATTTTGAAAATGTTTTCCGAACTTTATTAATTTGAGTATAAAAGGATTTAATGGTTATAAAATTGGTAATTTTATTGAAATAATTAATTTTGTAAATTTATTGGTTTATAAAGTTAATATTTTTGAATAAGATGTATTGTTTACTCAATTCTTTCTTTCCCTCCTTTTTTCTTTTCGGGGACGAAAAGTTTTGAGTGGAGGAGAGTGTAACGACCCGCAATTTTCGATGTTTAAAATTTGTTAATTTAATAAAACTTTGGTAATTAAATGCAGAATAAATAAATTTTTGTAATTTGTTAATGAATTTATAACAGGAATGAAATGTAATAATGTTGATGCAAGTTAATAAATAACAAATTTAGTGCAATCCCAATTAATTGAAACAATTATGAGGTTTTGATTGATTGAAATTAGTAAATTGGGAAATAGATTCAAAGTTATATTAATTGATAAAATAATACGTAATAAATTATAGTTTTATAGGATCAATGCTAGAAAGTAATTATGACAATTGTTGTTTGATAATAAAGTAAGAATGGGAATCAAGATTATTATATTAAATTTAGTAAATTGGAGATAAATTTCAATGAATATAATTAAATAGTATGTTAATGATGACTAAATGAAATTTGTTTTATGTAAACAATTGTTTGGGAATAATAACTTATAAGTGTGATTGAAAGTAAATGGTAAATTTTTTTTATGTTACCTAATTATTTAGCCTGTTAATTTAAATGTGGTAAAAATTGCAATAAATCTAAATTAAATATTTTGTTAATGT
Organism: Allium cepa; assembly: GCA_030765085.1. Classification (NCBI taxonomy): domain Eukaryota; kingdom Viridiplantae; phylum Streptophyta; class Magnoliopsida; order Asparagales; family Amaryllidaceae; genus Allium; species Allium cepa. Next base: position 390,936,888 of record CM060939.1, on the reverse strand, counting down.
GAATTTAGTTATTAATAGGAAATAACATTTACTTTATTCATAATATGACAATTGGTTGATGGAAATTCAAGATTTATTAATTTATTGGAATTTAAATTTAATAATTGAATTAATTACAAATAAATGGAATTTAATATTTAAATATTCCGTTATTGGAAATTAAGTTGAAAATTGAGAATATTATGTAATAAATCATAAACCAATGTAAATTTCATCCATTTGATAATGATAGATTAAATAATAGGATGAAAGGTCAAATTTATTGGAATTATTGAAAATTTAATTTTTAATTTTTGAATTTAGTGAAATAGAAATTAAACACTGAAATTGATGAATTTATCAATTTTAAATCGACAGCTAAATTTGTTTGAATTATTTTGTGAACGGTTAAGAAATCAAAATTGATAGAAGTTGTAAATTATTAAAGGTTAAATTTGAAAGTGATTTAATTAGTTAATTATTAGTTTATTTAATTAACTGGAAAATAGCCATTTTGCCCACTGACTCAGATTTCGACGAAACCAGTTTCATCGGATCCATAACGGTGAATTATTGTAGGATTTCAAGTTTCGTAGCGATCAGACTTGTCGTTTGATCGTAAGGGCTCGAAACGCCTAGAAATCAATGAAATTGAAATCAATTTGAAATAACTTGATTTTTGCACAACTTCTTCATACGATGTAATTTGGACTTGAATCCTGTTCCATTGCGTTTAACATATTTAAAAACATATATTTTGATATATGGGTCAACCCAATTTCGTTCCGGAGTCAGAACGGGCTTTTCGGGCCATTCATCGTTCAACGGTCCAAACCAATCATGTCTATTCATCGCTATTTCTGTCCTACCTATATATACCTCGCTATAAACCCTAGCATGCTCCTTACTTTCATTTGTTTGTACGTACAATTTAGCTATCTCTCCTTCTCAATGATAGAAAAACAAATCCTAGATCCAATTGCAAATCAAATCCAGATCCAAAAATTCAAACTCCTCAAAAAAATTCGAAAAAAATATAAGGATGAAGATCTCGATGATTCAAATCTGTATTTGGTGTCTGTTTCTACAAACGATGCCTGAGTCAACCGCAAATCAAGGTCAAAGCTAGATTGGGCCTTTTTGATTAGGGCATCAATCGAGGAAACAGTTTCTGAGTTTAAAAGGGTTCGTCAAGGGGAAACTAATGTTGGTGGTCGTGTGGGCTAATTCAATCGAAGGCGCTCGAATTCGGTCGATTAGGGTTCGAAAACCCTAAACTTTGTAGATGCGGCGGCAACAACAGGAGGGACCGGAGGCGCCGGCCCCTTGGCCGTGGGTACGGCTGAGGAAGGCCAAGGGGGTGGTGGTGGCTTAGGCTAGCGCGGCTGGAGGTTATTGATTTTGGCGGTCAAAGTTGGTGATTTTGGCATGCAGATGGGTTCTCGATTCGAGAAAGTTTGGAGAAGGAACGCGCGATGTCATCTGGTGACGTGGCTTCGTTTGATTGGTTCACTTGTTTTACCATTTAATTTGTTTATTTAAATTTGTATAATCTTCTTATTCGAATAACTTTTGCATACGAGGTCGAAATTTCGCATGGTTTTCTCCGCTGGGATCGTAATAAAATTTCAGACATTTTGGCCTTGTTTAGACGAATTCTGAGACTGTTCAAATTTTGGGTTTAAATTGGATTTAAATTCAATTTAAATTCAAAAGGTGAGTGTTTTAAACCACTCGCAACTTCTAAAATTTCTTGTGTGAGTTAGATTAATTTTTGATGTGATTAGAAATTTATTTATGACTGTTTGACATATTTTTATCATCATCCCCGTTAAATTGAATTTATTGAACAAAATTGTTATTTAATTTATTATTGAATATGAACTGCAAGTAAATACCTATTATTTATTATCTGTTCTATATTGATGTTATTATTTGAATTGGATGATGATTTTGATAAATGGTTGATGACTGATGTTGGATGAATGGATTTCATATTTTATATTGTTATAAACTGCAAGTTGTTATGTATTTTATTTCATTCGGGATTGCGGTTTGAAATGATATATAACCATATTTATATTTTAAATTACGGATTGAAATGATAAATATCCGTATCACTTGGCTATGGTTTTGAAAAGAAATATATGGTTTTATGAGATATTGATTTGGACATTTTATAAATGTTATTTTATGTATAGTTAAAATCTTGGTTTTAAGCTATGTATAAAATTGGTTTAAAGTATAAAAGAAGTTTAACAATAAAGTTTGATTTTATTAAGATATAATATGGTTAATTATTTATTTAAATTACATTTTTGGAGTTTATAATAACTTAAATGAGAATAAGGTGGGAAGGTAAATATGAAATTGATTTGAAATTTAATAAAATTGAGATTTTAAAGGTATGATTTTTATAACTGGATTTTGGTTTAAGATGAACTAAACAAAAATTTCAAGTATAAATAAATTGAAGGAAATATTTAGTTATATGTAATTTGAGTTTTATTTAAATGATAATGGATTTATTATGCAAATATTTCAAAACTAAATAATAGAACATTGAATTGTTGAATCATAATTTCCAACCATAGTTTTGAAATTGTTTAATACTCAAAGTTTGAAATATATTGAAATTGAAATGGTTTATTGAAACTGAAAGTGAGTTGAAAGTTATGAATTGAGATTTAATTTAAAGTGAGTAAAATTGTGAAGTTGAGGAAATTATTTTACTTTATAAAGTAATTTTAAATTCAAACTATTTTATTTTATATACTATTTGAATATCCAAACCTTTTAAGTTTTGGAAGTTATGGTTTAGCAGCTATGAAATTCGTAGTATTATGTTTTGAAAGGTTATATTTCAAGCGTTTGGTTTCGAAATATTATAAATTTGAAAGTGCTATGATTTTGAAAAAGATATATATTTGAAATAAAATGATATTATATTGATTTGGGTTTTTAAAATGGAAAGGATATCGTATTTATATGGTTTCGAAATGGATATTATATTTTGGTTTTCAAGTATAAATTATTTTGAAATGACCGCGGTGTTATAATAATGTTTGGTTGTTGAAGAGACCCGGATCGAAAGTTGTTATACTCTCTGCCAACTCCGAAAACCACTTTAACAACCGTCTACGTGGTAGAGATTCCAGAATGAAGTAGGATGGTGGTGATGTTTCCTTTCTGGTAAATACGTGGTCCCGACTCCGGTGAGTAGGCATAAGGTGGCTAGAACAGGAGCGATTGATGGGCTAAGAAGGTAGCACCTTTTATCGGACGCACTCCTTCGACATTACTTTGTGATTGTTTGGGGGCCTTTTTGATTTTGGGGGTATGGAACGAGGTGGCGGTGGTAGCTACTACACGTTACCACCGGTCCAAAAGCGTAATTGGTATATCTACCCGTGCATTGCCTAGTTGTGCCGTGTCACTTATCCTAGCGCGCCTTGTACGAGTTTGGTTTTCTCCCGTAGCCCATGTGGTATCCTCTGGTGGCTTCCCGATCAGGAGGAACTATGATACTGGATGGACTACTGGGACTATTACGTGGTAAGGGCTATATGGGTAACCCCTTAACGCTATTTAAAAGTAAGTTTATTTTACTATAGACATTATTATAATAGTGAAATATTACTACATAGTAAATAGTTTAACGGATCCTTAGAAGATGTGAATCCCGAGCATCTCTTAAGTTACTGCACTCAGGTTAGACACTGGATAGGAGATATTCCGTAAATATCTCTGACGCTGTTCCACTCATATTATTTACAGTTGATTTAACTTACATAAGATCTTTTAGTTCTGACTCGAGTGTTTTGTCTTTTCAATTCGTTCTGGTTAATCTGAGCATTTCAGGATTCGAAGACTTTATTTCTGGAGGACGAAGATGGAGATTGCATTACTATTATTTATTATATATTCCACTTCATTCATATTGTTCTGCTGCATTATTTAATATTCTCTAGCATGTGTAACTCTGATTGGTGTTGTATAAGTATAATCAAATGTTTTGTAAAACAGCTTCATGAACTGTTATTTGATTATTTTATTTTGTCATTCCGCTGTGAGATTCTGATTTGTTTTATTTCTTTCTCTGCTTTTCTTATTCACCACAATAACAATCCGCTCTTCTGTATGGTTTGAGTCTGACGTGTGTGGTTTATCGTCAATTTAAAATGTACAAAAAGGTGGGATGTTACATCTACACTGCCTCGCTCCTCCAATCGGCAATCCAACCGACCTCATCCTACGTCTCACCACGACGAACAGTTCTCTAGTTAACACCGTTGCCTATCTTAGCCTCTAGTGGCGCCGATCATCCTAGGCCATTGGATGAAGGTGTTGTTTATTTCGGCTGCTAGGCTTTTAAGCAAATGAATGTGGTTAAAGTTCCTTATATAAATAATCTAATCGATACTATTCACCCTAAAATTTTTACGAACTCCAATCGAGGCATGCTCACTGGTGTTCCAAGCCAAATACCCATATTCCAAACTCAGTGGAACTATTTCCGGGATCTGATTTTAACAAATACAGAAGTTAACTTTTAAGTCACTCTATTTTACGAGCAAAATTCGACCTTCTAACTCTAAGTCAAACAGTTAGAAAAATCAATGCTTATATTCATTACGGGTCGCTCGAACCATCCGAACTCAACAGAAAAATATCTAGAGTCCTAAAATGTCCGTCTACAAAAATTGAGTTTCTAGCACATCGATAAAATAAATCAATTAAATGTTGAAATATCCCAAAATTAAAGTATTTAGAGTAGCCTAAAAATACGGTTTATTATACTCTCTCCCCCCTCAAAATGATTTCGTCCTCGAAATCCTAAAGGACAAAGCAACAAACCCTAACACACAAGCATATTTGATGATATATAAAAATGATCTTAAACTTATTCCAAATCAGCAAACTCCACACTAATATATGTTGGACATTATCCTACCTATACATGCACATGTTAGTCAACAAGGCACGCTCATCCAAATTGAGTTAGAAACACTCAAAACGAATAAGTAAGAACAACCATGTCTATAGTGACAACTTCCAAATCATCACTAAAATCCCCTAATCACTCATGCCATTCCAATAACTTCTACTGGCGATTTTTAAAACTATCGGTCATATCCAAAAATCCTTGCACTAATTTTTTCTTAACTTTTGCTTAAGTTTTTGGGAAATTTCAATCACATCTCCTTTGCGCGATTAGATCCAAAAAACTACAATTTTCCATAAATGACCCCAAAACATAAAAAGAAAACAAAGCCCAAATGTGGCCTCCATGTCTGGGGCATAAAATCCTAAACAATCACTAAATTCTAAATTTACTACATATTAATTTTTCGGGTAACAACTCTACTCATGAAACCAAAATAGCAGGCTCATCTTTGTTCCCATATACCTAAAACTCGCTCACATAACCCAAAAGAGAGTTAAACATGATAATGAAACAATACTACAACTCAAAAATGTATAACATGAGTCTAAGCATTCCAAATCTAATAACAATCATCTCAAACAAATATGTCACATAAATTCATATAACTAGCATTTTTAATGTCAAAAGTATATAATTACATTTAAGCACGTACGATATATATATGTCATCTGTACGCAATATCAAATCCGATCACTCGCTCGATCACACAATTTCATTTCCAAACTAATATCGCTCACTCGACTTCTCTAGCGCGGACTATAATCTGGTTCCTTGATTAGAAACCTCTGTTCTTCTTACATAGTGATATAATATGATAGAAAACTTCAGAATCAAATCGAAAATCCATATCAAGTGTCCATCTTCAAGAATCGAGCGAAAAATTCTAACTCGGATCAATGTAAATCACCTCGAAATCATGTGCCCGAATCTGGATCAAATAATGCGAATAAAATTATCTTTATGCATCCTACGTATTTATGCTAATTGGTTTCTTAATTATACCAAATTCTTTTTATTCTCATTCATTTTAAGTCCCAACTGATTGCACCAATAGTATTTAAGTTAGTAATTAAATTACTTACTAACTATTTCATAAATTCATTTCACTTAACTTTACGTTAAATTTTATTCCATAACTCCTGTTCATTTACAATCCCTTACACACTAAATTCATTCTTGAACCATCTCAATAAACCTTACTTAAGTGTACAAATATTTCATGACTTAAGTTTATATTCGCATAACACTCCACTACATTCTAAGAGTATATGTACAATATTATTTTTGCGTTACTTAGTTAGGTTGTTCAACAAATTTAAAACTTGTTTTAACTTACAATCTCTACTAATTTATAATTTATAAAAACTTATCTTCTTATAATTCCACCAAAACTTCTAGCTTCAACTTCTATATCAAACTTGGAAGTCCCGACCGTCCAAAATCGCCAGAAATTCCATTTTATTTCAAAAAATGAAAAATTACCAAGTAACATATCAAAAAGGGATTAAAAAACTACTCTAATGGATATGATACATGATCCATAAAATCAATTAGTAGAAAACTTCAGAATTAAAATACCCGGATTTTATTTTAAATATTCTGAAACAATAATAATAACATATATATATATATATTTCACTTTATATATCCAATTGTACTTTTTAGGAATAAATAAAAATATGTTTTACCCAAACCAAGTTTGGAGAAAAAATTACTCATGGTAGCAATTCCTCACAAACTCGAAAATAAACACCGACAATACTACAATCATCACTGTAATTATTTTAAAGAGACCGAAGTGAGTTCAGTGCTTTCTATCACCTTCAAAATCCTTAAAAATATATCTTATTTCAAATATACTTCCAAATAGTACTATTATTATTTCTTCCAAAACTTTGAGAAACCATATTCAAAAACATCAGGATTTAAATTTTCAAATTTTCAGTTTAAATCCATTTAATTATAAGAAGTACTTTATAATTCTCATTTTATAAATTCAGTTTATCATATAAACTTATTCACAAATGTTATCTTTGTTAAGGTTATAATAAAAAGATTATTAAAGTTTAACCCAACATTATCGCCGAACTCCTTATAGTTAAACCGTGAAACTAAATTCACGAGGTGTTCATTTCGATGTTCCCATAAATTACTATCTACCCAATCCATGTAGTAAGAAGGTAAATTATTATAAATCAACAAACAATAGTAAATTCTATAAATTGGACGAGCATAACTATTCAATCAACAAACAATAGCCAATGCTCCTAACTGGGTGAGCATGACTAATCAAACAATAATTGATAATAACTAAATATTATCATTTCCTAATAAACAAACATATTGTTTAGAACTATACTTATTTTACGAAAATTATTCCTTAATATAAAAAATATAAAATCTTGGTAAAATTATATCACTTACCAGTTTTTAAACAATATTATGTCTGTTTGGCCTTGTTCAAGTGTTTTGAAATCTCTATCAAAAACATTAGATACTTGTATTGACCAGGATCCAAAATTCAAACTTAACAGGTCAAACAACACAATATGAAACATTTTTATACACCAAAAAATACGTGCTCATATATATATATATATATATATATATATATATATAATACATCCGACTCATTCTAGGGTTCTACTGACCCTATCTTTAATAAGTTACTCATTTTAGCGCATTACCAACCCTATCTCTAATGAATTTACCCACCATGGCCTAGGTGTTCGCACAACCTGAGCTCTAATATTACATGTAATGATCTTCCTTTCTTACACCTAAAGACGGCATTTAATACATCCTCAGTATTCATGTGCAGGTCGTTTAAGCGCCCAAACGATAAGTCATTCGGGGTTGAAGAAAAAGAATACAGATCAGAATCTTACAATGCAATTAAAAATCTATAATATACAAATGATCTTTACACTAAAATAAAACTTTATGTATACGCACATTATAGTAAATTAACCTATCACCACCTTGGACAGTTATGATAGCTGCCCTTACAAGTGCTGATAAATACAATAAATAGGAAAAATGCAATGGAAGTAATAAGATACGTGAATACGTCTTGGAGGCATCCGGCTCGTCTCCTGAAGCTCCAAAGCATCCATAACTAAATCTAAAACATACTCGGACTGAACCGAGCATTATAAGAAAATAACGACTCCGACAGGTAAACCAGCGTGAGAAAACTCAATCAAAGTATATTAATTTCTATATTTATAAAGCCTTTCAAAACAAAAGGTATCTCGTAAGACTATGTTGTACATAAACACGAACGGGTTTTTACCTTACGATAACCAAACCAATTCTTCAAGAAATATTTTGATATTATATGAATGTCTAGGTTTAAAATAAATATACAAAATAACTAAAATGCTTGCATCTCGAAATTCAACATAAATGGGCACAACTAATTCCATAGAGCATAAATTAGAGAATGGATTCCAATAATAGCAGTATGGAACTACCTTCTGTACAGTACATCCCTATATAAAATGTACCAAGGGCTACAAATGCATTTTCCCCTCTACCAATACAGGAGCAGCCTATCTCTTACCGGAAAGTACCAAATATGTCATCATCGTAGTTGTTCCCAACCTTTATAGAGAGCTATCATGCACAATCAAATCCAAAATATGATAATCTAGAAAGGTAATGACACACCCTTTTGGGAGCGGCCCACATAGCCCTACCATGTCCACCATGTTTTAGCAATTTATGATGGTGAGGCTTGAGGCAATGCTTTTACCTTTTCTCTTACTAAATACTGCTTGGAATGCTAACACAGTCCTCTATGTAGCAATGTATTACCAACATGCATCCATATAAGTTCGCTTTAGGTTTGAACGAAACCGAAGACACTACTTCTACTACATCCATTTTAGAATCAACCTCAGGATTAGTAGCAAGTAGCCCTTGCACTTCAAAAAACTCTGTCTTTAATCATCTTCAAGATGTCTTCCATTCGAATGCTTATATTGGTTCGAAGTGGTTTTCGGATCACATATCTGATCCTGGTCTCTCCGAACCAACAACCAATAATTTAAAACTGGCCAATTTTGATAGTAGCTTATTTAACTATCAAATGAAACAATAATACAATCATGGATTAATTTTTATAGGCAAACCAACATTGGTTAAGCAAATAAGCAACTGTTAACTTCTTAAATTAATCCTTTCATTAATTAAAATCATTTTGTGAATACTTATATCAAAATACTTTTACAAAGATATATTCACCAATCTTTTATACTCCCTTCAATACTTGGAAAAATATCCATATACTTATCTCAAAAGTATAAGTATATTCAAAAAAACAATATACTTTCACTACTTGGAAAATATATTCATATACTTATCTCGATGGTTTAAGTATATTCACAAACACTGAGAAAGGTTTTTTTTGGATTTAAGCATTGAAAGATGATTTCCATACCACTGTAATTATTTAAAGATCATTTTTGGAAATCAATCCCTTTTCTTAATTAAATCCCTTTTTATACAACTCTAAAACCATTTATAAACTCCTTTTATAAATCCCTAAACCATTTATAAAACCCCTTTTATTATTCTATAAACCCATTTAAAAAACTTCATTCTTTTATAAAACTCCTTTATAAAGATCCTTTATAAAAATCCCTTCAAAAAGTAATTTATAAAAAACTTTTCTAAAATCCATGTATGAAATCTTCTATAAAAAATTCTTTATAAAGCCTTTATAAAAATCCTTTATAAAACCAAAACTACATTTTAATTTATAGACCTCGATTAAATAAAATTCCTTTATAAATATGTTTTTTATTTATAAGTACAGTTAATCAGATAAATTAATATACTTTAAGCATCCTAAATAAATAATAAATTAACTTTCCAAGATCATTAAAAAATAATTTATTAACTCCAAAACAATATTAATATAATAATTGGTAACTTCTAATCATTATAAATAAATAATAATTATTTACTTCAAAACATTATTATATAATAATTATTATTAACAACAAAAAATTTACTAATAATTAATAATTATTAACTTCAAACATTATAAATATAATAGTTAACAATTTCAAACATTATTAATAAAATAATATTAACTAATCTTCAAACATTATTATAATAATAAAAAACTTCCAAAACATTATTAATAAATAATAAATATAATAGTTCCAAAATGTTATCATAAATAACTATTATAATTATGAAACTTTTTTAATAAATAATAATTATTTATTATCTTTAAACAATATTAATCATTTAAATAAATAAATTTTTATAATATTTAAATATTGTTAAATAGCTATTATCCGAGTTTCTAACCCAGCAGAAACCAATAGAATACAGAACAGCCTTGTGTAGACAGGATGGTTCAGGACTTAACCAGAAAAGCATCGACAAAGGATAAGCTATACGACTAAAACAACGATTGGGATCAACGAAGCCGCGAGGTCAACATTCCTTTAGTCCAATCAGCAGCTGAACGTAAACAGCTAGTGAATTGCCATCAAAACGTATCAACTACGATAAAAGGCTATGGAAATATCTCCTATTCCAGACTCCAGAAAAATCCTAAGTGATTGGATCATTTGTGACCCATGTCTCATCTCAAGCCTTCGAGCAAAACAACTAAGGAAAACTAAAAAGAGGCCAAGACGTTGGCTCGCAAAATGAGCCAAGTCTATGGGTCACTAGCGACCCATAGACCATGGGCCGCCAACAACCCATGGCTCTAACTCGTTTTGTGAGCCAAACATTCCCTGGGTTATCTACTACTTATTACGAGCTGATGAGGGCATGGCCTGGCCCAAAAGGTCTCTGCTCCATATAAATACCATCCAACCTACAACATAAGAGGTAACTTCTTCGGATTGCTTGCTAAAGCTCTGCTGGAATTATTCTTCACTCTCTACCTCTCTCATAACAATCTTTAACGGAATACACTGTGATTCTTCAGTGGATTCCAACTCTAGAGATTCAATCTAGCTAGGAAATAACCAATGCCTTGTAATCAAACATCTATTGTAACAGCAGTCAGTCTATAATAAAAATATAAAGTGGACGTAGGCTTCATTAATAGCCGAATCACTATAAAAATTCTCTGTCTACTTTCTTTTACTATTCTTTCTTGATATCTGTTATATGTGATATTGCTTAATTAGAACAGAGTCGGTGCTTTCTAACTCAAACCAGGGTATTGGTCCTTTTTTGGGTCAACATTTCGGTGCTTTCACTGAGAACCCAACTTAGGGTCCAGATCTAGCTATCTACTTTGGATACCATAGGTCCAGAAGTTAGATCTCCAATATTTTCTTGAAGAACACACTTTTTTAGAATCAATGGCTCCTGGAAGAAGAAGAACTGCCTCTGGGAGATCCATAGGTGCAGTAATAGCTAGAGAAGGTGTTAGCCTCCAACAAGCTGAAGTAAATGGTGCTAACTTAGGAAATCAGGCACCCATATCCTCCAGTCAGTGTGAAGTCATCACTTGGGTCGAGCTAAATAAGATGGCGGGGAGATTAAGCAATGAATGGAAAAAAGTCAAAAGGTTCTAATGGATAAGCTGAACGCTTTACTAACCCTACAATCAAACCCCAATCCAAGAACTATGCTCGAGCCAATGACTGGTGTAGAACAAGAGAATTCCTGTTTTCGGCCTGCATCGAAGAAACGGAAAACAGCCACAAAAAAGGGTAATAGCCGGATGTAACATGGAGGAGAACCAGAATACTCCACCTGACACTAGGCACACGATCTTGAATTTGAATCAAGGGGCCAAAACCCCACAACAGGACATAGATGTGAATCTTTCGGATTCAGAAGATGGAGAGCAAGGTATTTAAACGAAAGAGAGTATCAATGCATTTGATGATGCTAGAAACGACCAAACTGCCCCAGTCAGGCCAACTGCAAGCCAACGGGGTCCCACAAGAGTCGCTTTTCCAGAGACAGGAGAGCCTAGGCTTCAACCCACGTGCCAAGGTCGTTTGCAAACACTTGTTGCGGTGATTGATTGCCGCGCCTAGGACAACAAGACATCAGAAGCGTACATAGTAGAGATGGTCAAATGAATGATGGACGAGAGTAAGAACCGAAAGGAAGATGAATGGGAATCTGCTCTGAGTCAGACCCCTTTTATCGATGAGATCTTGAATGTAAGCTGCCTAGAAAAATTCACTATGCAATTATCCCATCCTACGATAGAATGAAGGACCCAAAACACCATTTGTACAAGTATAGCTAGTACATGAATGGAGCCAATACTCTAGAGGCCATCTGCCGCCGATGTTTCCCTATTTTCCTTGAAGTAGTCACGTCTATGTGGTTCATCAGACTCCCATAAAATCTATTTCAACTTTTGACCAACTTGCAATGAAATTCCTTGACCAATTTAGGCTTCATACCCATAACTGAAGGACGTCATGCCCCTATCCGGATTGGTCCAAGGGCGCAATGAGTCATTGAAATCATTCATGAGCAGGTTTAACACCATGGTAATGGAAGTGAGCAACCCCAATGAGGATATGGTCTTTATGGTGTTGGTCCAAGTTATTCACCTAGAAACGGAGTTTAGGAAATGAATTAAGATGAAGCAACCTACCAACATGAAAGAATTCAATCGTAAAGCAAGCCAGTACTTGAGATTGGAGAAAGCACGGAAGCTGGAAAAAAGTCTACTAGTACACAACAGACGAACGCTAGACAAAATGACACGATGGAAAATCAAAAAATGCATGATCTTGGAAGTAATCATGGAGTTGCAAAGAAGAGCTGGTATAAGAAGAGAAGAAACCCAAACTATGATAAAAGAAATAATGGTGGCAACAACAAAAGACTTAGAGAGTTTAGACAAGAAGACTATACCCCCTAGAATGACACTCCAAATAATATTTATCTCGCAACAAAAGAAACTAAAGAGTATAAGAAACCTCTTAGAAAGGAGGAAACAAAACAGCCAAAGCGCTCAGGGAAATTCTACCGCTTCCACAAGGCGCATAGACACAATACAAATGAATGCCACCACCTTAAGAACCTTATCGAAGGGTTAATCCGAGACAACAAACTTAAAAAATATGTGAAAATTCCACAAAAACCCAATCAACTTATAGTCCCTCAACCCCCTAAAGAGCAAAGAAATCAAGCTGGAACTAGCAAAGAAGGGTCAAAACGAACTGGCCAAAGGCTTATTATCGAAACAATCTCTGGGGGACCACATCCTACGCAAAGAAGTTGGAAAGAGATGGAGCGGTATGCGGGTTCATTAAAGGATGCCCAAAAGGAATCATGTTTAGCAATAGACGATGAAACTCCAGTCGAGCAGTAAAAGGTTTTGAGCGATGACATAGTGTTCCACAATCGGAAGACTAAATGGATTGAAGCTCCAACTCTTAACCCAAGGGTGGTGACAGTTGGAATCGGTCCTGCCGTAGTCTGACGAGTGCTGGTTGATAGTGAGAGTTCAGTTGACATACTTTTCAAACGTACTTTTTATCAAATGAAGATTGGCATGAAAAGCGTATCTGCATGCCAGACTAAGATTTAGGGGTTTACCAAAGAACCCAAACAACTGGTGGGAACAAGTGACCTACGTATGGAACTTAGAAAGGGTGAGTGACGAGTCACCCTCATTCAGACTTTTATGATCGTGGATGAAATGTCAGCATACAATGCATTCTAGGGACGGCCCGCGTTAGCCGATTTCAGAATAGCATTGGCCCAATGGTGGCTTATAATGAAGTTCCGTACCAAGCACGTAGTTAGAATTGTGAAGGGAGACCAAAGCGTCAGCCGGGAATGCTATATCATGGAATTGCGCAAGTCGAGAAGAAAGAAAAAAGGAAAGGATGCAGGAAAAACCTCCACATCCGTGAACCCTCAGAATAGCAACTATTAAGCCGCCCCTGGCTTGGGGACCATAGCTATTTTGACAAGGCTTTGGACCGTAGAAAGAAGAGCTTGGGAGAGGATCGGGCAACACCTGTAGAACTAGCGGTGTCTGTCCCAGTCTGTGTGGATGACCCAACAAAGGTCCTGAAGATTGGGCCGCATCTTGAAAACAAGACGCGGTCAGAGCTAACTAAGTTCCGCCATGCCAATTTGGACATATTTGCTTGGATACACTGTAATATGTGTGGGGTATCACGCACGATTGCCGGTCATGCCCTTAATGTTGACCCAAAATTCACCCCAATTAAGAAAAAAAGGTGCAACTTGGGCCCTGAATGGTCTAAGGCATTGAGAGAAGATGTAGATAAAATTATGGCTAACATCTTCATTTGAGATGCAACCTACCCCTAATGGGTATCGAACCCGATCCTAGTCAAGAAGTCAAATGGAAAATGGAAAACCTAATTAATTCTACGAACTCAACAAAGCATGTCCGAAGGATAGCTTCCTGCTCCCGAGAATCGATCAACTGGTGGATTGAACAGCGGGACATGAACTGTTGTCATCTATGGATGCGTACTTAGGCTATAACCAGATCCTGATGCATGAACCAGACCAAGAGAACACTAGCTTCATCACCGATTTGGGACTATAATACCATATAGTAATACAATTCGGTTTGAAAAATGCAAGGACAATGTACCAAAGGCTAGTGAATACTATGTTCAAATGCCAGATTGGGAAGACCATGAAAGTTTACATGGATGATATGTTGTCAAGTCCCGAGTAGCTGCTAACCATCTAGACAATCTAGCTGAAATGTTCAAAATACTCCGCAAATATGGAATGAAACTCAACCCGCTTAAATGCCACTTCGGAATAGCCTCTGGGAAATTCCTGGGATTCATAGTAAGTGCTTGGGACATCAAAGCGAATCTAGCGTAAATAACAGCGTTATGGGAAGTCCGACCTCATAAAAATAAGAAGGAACTTCAAAGCTTGAATGGAAAGGTGCAACATTGAGTCGAGTCATCCCTAAAGCTGCAGACAAGTGCATACCGTTCTTCGACGCATTGAACAAAGAAAGGAAAATTTCGAACGGAGCAAAGCTTGGTAGACAGCTTTCGAGGAGCTGTTATGACACATGGAAGCCCCCTCGATTTTATCAAAGTCGATTGATGGAGAAGGCCTATTCATCTATTTAGCGGTTTTCCCACACGCACTAAGCGTGGCTCTTGTGTGGGAAGAAGCGAGAATCTAGTGACCTACGTACTACATTAGCAAACGATTCACCGAAGCTGAAAAGAATTTCGCAAAACTGGAGAAGCTGGCATATTGCCTTTTGATCGCATCTCGAAAATAACGACCATACTTCCAGGCTCATCCGATTAAAGTATTGACTGACCAGCCCCTAAAGCAAGTTTTATACCGGCCAAAAACTTCCAGATGACTACTCAAGTGTAATATAGAGTTAAGCCTATACGACACCACATACCATCCAAGGAAGGCAATCAATAGGCAAGCGTTGGCCGACTTCATTGCTGAGTTTACCATGAGAGACGATGAGGAGGAAGTTCAGTCAGAAACAGATGCACGATGGAATCTTTTTGTTGATGGAGCGTCAAACAACTTCTATGTGGGAGCAGGGGTGGTGCTCGAAACCCCCGAGAGGTGATCCATTAGCTAGGCTTTACGCTTGGAATTCCCAGCAACAAATAATAAAGCAGAGTATGAAGCGTTGATCGCTGGACTGAAGGTTGTAAAAGAACTCAAGGTAAAATCTATTTACGTATACAGTGACCCCCAGCTGGTAGTCGGTCAAATGAAAGGGGAATACCAAGCACGAGTTGAAAATCACACCCCATACTAATCCAAAGTACAAGAACTGTTAAGTGATATCGAGCACTACACCATAACTCACATCCCACAGGAGCAAAACACCAAGGCAGACTATTTGGCCAAGCTGGAAAGCTTCGAAGAAGCCCAATCATTGGGATTGGTTCTGGTTAGAACACTAACCAACCCAAGCACAGGCAAAATGGAGTGGATTCTAAAGACCACCGTCGAGTCAGATACGTGGATGACACCAATAAAGGACTATCTACTTGTAGGAACCCCACCAACTGACTGAAATCAACGGAAGAAGCTCCTCCGTAAGGCGCTATGGTTCATGATATAGGATGGGATACTCTATCAAAGGGGATTCTCGACCCCTCTTCTCAGGTGTGTGACCGATGATGAAGAACGACGAATCTAGAAGGAAGTACATGAAGGCGAGTGCGGAGACCACACTGAGGGGCAGACGCTAGCAAAGAAAATCCTTCGATACAGATACTTCTAGCTAATAATAAATCATGACGAAGATGATGCCAAAAGATGCGATCGTTGTCAAAGATTCGGCAAAAATAAGAGAACCCCTTCAAAGGAACTGACACAAATGGTCGGTCCATAGTCATTTGCGATATGGGGCATCGATCTGATTGGTGTCCTTCCAATAGCTAGAGAAGGAGCCAAATATGTTATAGTTGTTGTAGATTATTTCACAAAATGGACCGAAGCGGAATCATTGGCCACCATAACCACAAAGAAAGTTATAAACTTTGTTACTAAAAATATCATTTGCAGGTGGTGTGTAGCAAAAAATCATCATTGACAATGGAACATAATTTGAAAGTGTTGAGTTCAATTCTGCAGGCGCTTCCGAATACAAAAAATCTTTTCCATGGTGGCTCACTCGCAAGCAAACGAGTAAATGGAAGCAATAAAGAAAATCATCATATCCACCATCAAAAGGCAACTAACAATAGCAAAAGGAAATTGGGTTGATGAACATTCACCTACACTATGGGCTTACGAAACTACACATAAAGCGGCAACTGGCCACCTCCATTCAGATTAGCATATGGTTCAGAAGTAATGGTTCCTGTTGAATTAGAAGTCCCCTCAAACCGAAGGCAGAATTTCAATCAAGCACAAAACGAGAAACTCCTGCTCGAATCGCTAGACATGATCAATGAAAAAAGAGAAGATGAGAAGTTGAGAACTGCCACCCACCAAAAAAGGGTTGCATGGTACTTCAATTCCAAAGTTCATAGTAAGACCTTCGAAGTTGGAGATTTTGTGCTCAAGCGAGTCTACTTTGTTCCGAGAGCCTTCAGACCAAACTAGGAACATATGTCTATAACCAAAAGCTCGGTGACGGCACTTTCAAGCTGATAACCGTTGACTGGGCCATAGTTCCCAGAGCCTGGAATAGCGAATCGCTTCGCCGTTATTTCATTTAAAAAACCATTCTACGTATTTTCTATTTTTTAGCAAATAAGTCATTCCTGGAAAAGCTAGTGGCATTGTAAATAGGCAAAGAATCTGCCATGCTTTCCTTAATAAAGTTTGATTTTTGAACCAACCAAACTATGTTCATAATAATCACCCGTCGAGTCGACGGAAGCAAATCGACTCAAACCATTGGATCGAAGGAAATCAATCCTTGCCTCTCAAAAAACCAGTTTTTCCCAGGAAACCCCAGGTGGTAAAAAACTAACTCCTCGTATTACTTGGAGATAGGCAACGCTGGGAGCAACTAAAAAACTAACGCCTCGCGTTGCTTGAAGATAGGCAACGCCATGGGACATCGAAAAAAACTCCTCACGTTACTTGGAAATATCCAACACCGAGGAGCATCGAAAACAAGCTCCTCGCGCTGCCCGGAGATAGGCAACGCCGAGCAGCATCAAAAACCAATTCCTCGCGTTGCTCGAAGATTGGCAACGCCTAGGAAAACAAACTCCTCGCATTGCTCAGAAATAGGAAATGCCGTAGAGCATCGAAATCAAACTCCTCGCATTGCCCAGAGATGGGCAACGCTGAGGAACATCGAAAACCACGTATCTCGAGTCACGCATTTAAGCTGAAACTCCTCGCATTGCCCGAAGATAAGCAACATCGATTATCCTTAAAATAATCTTCTCGCATCTCCCAGATTTCCCGGAGATAGGCAAAGCCGATGAACGTCAAAAACAAACTCACGTTGCCCGAAGATAGGCAATGCCAAGGAGCACCAAAAACTAACTCCTCGCATTGCCTGGAGATAGGTAACGCCAATAAACATCATAGGTCGCACATCTCGTAAGCCATGCATTCATGCTAAAACTTCTCGCGTTGCCTAGGCATAGGCAAGGCCGAAAAGCATCGAAAATGAACTCCTCACGTTGCTCGGAGATAGGTAATGCGGAGGAAGCTTAAAATAAACTTCTTACATTGCCCGGAGATAGGCAACACCGGTGAACATAAAAAACGAACTCCTCGTGTTGCTCAGAGATATGCTACACCGAGGAGCATGTGCCCCATGCATATAGTCAGGAATAATTGATGCTAGAAGGAATGCACTTAGTGATTGAAAATACATACCCATGCGTAGATTGCATGCTTACCTGTTATCCAAACTGAGACTACATGTTAAGGTCGCAAATCTTTCTAGGAAATGAAAATCAAGTCATGACTTAGCGAAATTTTCATTAAAGATTATCTACATCCTAAGTTACCGAATACTTGAATTTTTTTTGAAGTAAACGGCCCTGTGAACTGGGGGCATACACCTATATTGCGATAAAAACACGTGAACAAAATAAGTTCACAAGTTCTGTCACTCCATGCAACAATAAGTTCGTAAGTTCTATCACAAAAAGTTCTATGAACTTTCAACCAAAAAGTCTACATCTGTTTTAAAATTCTAAACAAAAATTTCAAAGTTTTAGATTATATAGAAGTTTTATGAATTTGTAGGACAAAAATTCTCCAAGTTCTATTGATTTCTAAATTTCTATTAACTTCCAAAGTGCCGATAATTTCTAAGTTCTGTCGCTTTGAATGAACGGCTTTGACTATAATCATAGAAGTAGAGAAGTATGATATGAAACAAGCACAAGTACACAGAACATTTATGAATAGACGGAAAAATGTACAGTCAAAATATCAATGAATTACTTGTAATTTTCTATACACAGGATCAAAATGTTGGAGCTGTACCCACAAAACAGTGGCCAACAAACGGAAAATATAGAATCTATAATAATGACACAAAGGCAGAGTCTGTACTTGAACAAAATGACTCAAAATAAAAAACAAGTCATTCTTCTTGCAATCTGTTGGCCAAAATCAAGTCTATCCTCTAGCCAGCCGCTCAATGCTTCTTGCCACCGCTTCCCTTTCCACCTTTGGTTGGCAATTTCTGCTTCTTTTCAGGAGAGTGTCGCTGCTAGTAATGTGTATGTGCACTTCGGTGGCAATCTCCTCCTCCTTCTCCAAAAGTTTTTCAGACGAGCCTTCCTTTCCCTTGCGTTTTCTTGACTTTAGAGAGCTCTTTGAAGCTTTGACTGCCTCCACCATTTCCTTCTTGACGGCAACCAGATCGTGATGAGTCTTCTGTGTCTGCTCCGTCTGCGCTTCCTGCTCCTTGGCCTTTGTTGCAGTTACATCACCTTTCAAAGATGCCAAAGGGTCATCCAAGCTGTAGAGCGTCGTTATCTTTTCGGCCTCTGGCCCCGGTTGCGAACTAGATGTGGATATGGGAACTAGAGCAGGAATGAATAAAATCACAGAAGATGTGAAAATAACAGCAGGCATGGGCACCGAAGAGCTTGTGCGTCAATAGGAAAAGTGGATGGACCAATAAGATCAAAAAGGAAAGCATTAAACTCCTCTTGCTCTTGTGGCATAATATGGAGGCTCCCGAATTTGAGAGAAGCATGGACGTTACCTACATCAGAGGAACGATCATGAACGGTGACCGAATTCACCACAATCGCCTTATTTTGAGGTCTCCACCACATGAGGAACAATGTCAAGTCCTGAACTCATTGGTTGGTCATGGAGCTGCTCTGATGGTTTGCCTACGCCAAAGGTAGAAAGCCTGGTAAGTATAGTAGTGGCGGTCATCAAGGCAACATCAGTGGCCTCCTTCTCACATTCAACCTAGAAGATCTCCTGGCCCTCGAGTAGCAATTACTTGGATTCATCATTAAGATAAATGCCTTGCAACTCTCGATCGATGTAAGAATCGTCGCTCTCAACAAATTGAGATAAGAATTAATCCCAAACAAGGGCAAGAATGCATGGATACTTCAGGCCGAGATAGCTGAGGCTCGTCTAATGCAACAAGAGTTAACATAGATGTTCAGAATAGTCGCATCCAGTTTCTCCATTTTCCTATCAAAGGCATGCTGGAGGTCCAAGTAATCCGCTTTCACCGCAGCCTTCTCAATCTCAACAGCAGTCTTGTCAGTACTAAGCTACGCAACCTGAGCCTATAACTTAATGATGGTCTGGGCTTGGTTGGAGATAGTTTTGTTGCACCCCTCGATAATTAGATCATGGTCGGTGATTGTTTTCCTTTGAGCTTCAGTGATAACGTTGCAAGCGACCACTTCTTCTTTTAGCTTCGCCTCCTCAGCATG
The DNA here is from genome assembly GCA_030765085.1 of Allium cepa. Classification (NCBI taxonomy): domain Eukaryota; kingdom Viridiplantae; phylum Streptophyta; class Magnoliopsida; order Asparagales; family Amaryllidaceae; genus Allium; species Allium cepa. Next base: position 390,916,620 of record CM060939.1, on the reverse strand, counting down.
AGTCGTTTTGATATCATCCCTCCGGATAATCTCAACTTTTTATGTGCCTCTTTCATCTCCTTCATCAGACCGATGGTTCTCTTACTTTCATGAACCGCCACTTCCTTCTCTTCCTCCAATTGTTTAATTTTAGCATTGCGATCGACCAACGCCTTCTTGAAGTCTTCTTTCTCGGATTTGAAAGAAACGATCTCCTGATAATTATATATGTTTGTATCCGCTAGCTTCTTGCAGAGCTTCTCCCATCTCTCGGCCTATTCTAGGTCGTTTTGGATAGCTTGGAGATGCGGCATGAAAGAATCTCTACGGACAGGGTGGAGATCTAGGTTGAACTTGACCCCATTTAAAAACCAACCCAGAAGCACTACCTCAAGCTTAGGGGGACGCGAAGGAAGGACGCAAGCAGGCCTCCGTTGGGGGTGAGAAGCATTAAGAGCAACAGTAATAAAGGATGAGGATGAAATATGAGCTAGGGGGAGAATCAAGCAGAAGTGATCGGAATTTCTTATGAAGTAGAAGAGTGTTTCGTGGCAAGCTCTGAAGGATAGGGTGGTAATCAAACTTCGATTTCTTTGACGGGTCATTTCTTTCCTCAAGAGATCTTCTTTTCTCATACTCACCTTTATATGAACGAGATCGATCTCTCTCTTCTTGGCGATGGGTTTCAACTTCAAGTTCTTTCCTCCACTTATATTCTTCCTTCATCTCTCGAACTTGATGGCGGCTGGAGGAGCGTTTGGGGTACCACTATGAATCGGTGTATTCTTCGAAGTCGTCGTAAAAGCCTTGTCCCCTCGTCATACTTGGAATAAGGCATATATAAACGGTTTCAGAAGCATCACATAAGCTAAGCAGGTATATCATGGAATAGAGAATGGAAATAAGTCTAATTCTAGTGTAACGTGTAGTGTGCTCCTAATATGGCCCTAAGACATAGCCCCGAACCGGAACGAATGATTATCATAGGTGGGATCATACTGACTTTGGTTGTTGTAGGCAGGACTGAGCTAACTACTGGTGTGATATTGCCCGAAAGAAAGGCATCATGCCACGTTTAAATTCCCCTTTCATGAGCGCGTCGAAGTCGACAAAAACATCGTTGAAAACTCCGAACCCGCTCTGACATCCTTACTTGGGGAATCCTGATGCGAGGACTTTACTTTGCCACTTGCTTCTGAAGGAGACGGACTCGGAAGATCGGGACTCATTCCTAGAGTCTCATCGCAAGACTTCGAGTCTTCACCTTAATATTCTGATGAGAAGTAGTCACTAGCGGTAGACTCGTCGCTACTACCCTCGAATTCTCCTTTTTCTTTCTCTAAGTCCAACGCAGCTTTGCCTTCTCTGTGCATGAACTCGTCTTCTGGTTCCTTTGGGATTGGAGGCATTCTAACTTAACCACTCAGTCTAGCTACAACAGTGTCTTCGCCCTTGCGGGCGTCACCGGGTGATCCTCTGGATGGGCTACCTCTCTCTTGACCTTCCTCGAAACCATGGGATAAAGAAGCAGACCTTGTGAGAAACCTGGATCGGCCAGGAAAGGGAGTTTCAATCTGAATAGTAGATCTACCTGGAGCTAATAGTCCATATCGATGCTAGTTCTCATTGGTTAGAAGAACTTTAATGCACCTCTCCTCGACGTCGATAGCCTTTAAAGTTTGGCAAACTTCATCGAGAGTGACATCTCTGTTTGGCCTTGGGATAACTGCGAGAGATGTATAATTAGTTAGAAACTCCATTGCAATGCTTCGAGACTCGATGAATGGGAAAGAGAAGCTTATTCACTATCGTCCATCGACGGTAAAATCCCTCGAGGCATCTAACGAAGAAGTAATACATCTTGAACTATGATAAGTTACTTTACAAGCATAAGACGGTCTTTCGATTCCTATGGGCCTCGATTATAATCAAAGAGAGAAAATTGTCTCTCCTCTTGAATGCTAGAAAATACCGCAACTCGTCAAAATGTGAAGTGCGGTTGAATGTTCGCATAAAAAGGTCATGCAAGCAAGTAAGGATGGCGTAGCCATTCGGATGAAGCTGGAATAGGGCAATTCCCAAATTAGAGAGCGTCTCATGTAGAAAATTGTTAAAGGGAGGCACGACTCCATTCAGACACATGTATCGATGATAAGCAGTGTACCCCGGGAGGGCATATGAGCGAATTCGTCTTTCGCCAGTAGATGCACGTCCTCTTCGGGAATCCCATGCTATGTACATATATTATGAGGAACCTTGGCGGAAACCACTAATGAAGGTCTTTCAAGTGGATTAAGCAGGACTCGAAAGTTGGGAGGCATGCAGTCCATGATGGGCCCAACCGAAACTAATTGATTGTACTGGGCTTGCGAGGTGGATGATGATTTAGCTTCGAAGAGCACCGGGCTTCGCCCGCTTGACTTACGGTGTGAGACGGCTGCTTCTGTGACGGCCCGTAATTTTAACTATCTTAAATTATAGAACTTGGTATATTTATTAAATAAAAATGGATAGAGATGAAATTTAATGACTTATTATTAAATTTACTGAATTTGAGTTTGGATAAATTTTTGAAATAATAAATTTCGATGATTTGGGAAATAATCAGTATTGAAATAGAATTTTATGTATTGACTGTGTTTATAATCAATAACTGAAGTTGAATAATAAATGTGAATTATTTAGATAGAAATAAAATAATGTTGATAACTAAAATTTATTTGAAATTTAATGATTTATCAATTCCAATTTATTGGATAATTTAATTTGTTTAAATTTAATGTGGGTGATTATTTGAATAATGGAATTATGGATTCAATATGATTAAAAATGGAACATGAAATTGATTTAAAATTTAATTAAATATAAATGAAGACCGTTAACATTTGGAGTTGTATTTAAATGTGAACAAAAAAATATTGGAAATTTTATATTTTTATTAATGAGTGAAAATAGCCATTTGGCAACTATCTTGAATTTCGAAGAAACCAGTTTCATCAAATCCATAATAGTGAATTATTATAGTATTTCAAGTTTTATAGCGATCGGGCTTGTCGTTTGGCCATGTGAGTTTGAAACGCATAGAAATCAATTTAGGAATGCGATAAAATAAATTGAGTTTAAAAAGCTATCTTCCATATACGATCGAATTAGGCCTCGAAGCTTGTTCCAATGTGTTCCGAATTGTGGTAAAACTTCGTAAATGCCAGGCGGCAAGCCCCGATCGAAGTTCGGATGGTTTTGGACCTAACTATATAAATACGACACACATATCGAGATAAATTATTATTTATTATTTTTGAAAATTTAATATCATGGCCGCCCCTAATCAATGGCTAAAAATTGACAATCTTCTTCCCTCGATATCTCTCAATACGTTCAACGAAATGGAAAAATTCCAAAAGAAAAGTTGTATATCTCGGCGAGCTCTTCAAACCCATATGGTTTGTTTATGCTATTACCCATGGATTCACCAGAATTTGGCTTGGAAGCATGCACATATTTTGGGTTCTTGCATGCAAATGGAGGCAATGGCGTCGATGAAATTTCAAGCTTTGGTGGAGTTTGTGGAGGCGGTTCCATTGACGTCCCCTGATCGGTGTCACGACATCGAGATTCGCGTGCATATGGAAAGGAACGTGCGTGTTGATGGGTCTGCTTGTGCGCGGCTTGTTGAGGGAGATGAGTATGTGTCTTATTTTTATTCGTTAATTAATATTTAATTATTGAATTTCAAATGTTCTACCGACCATATCTTTTGCATACGGGCTCGGATCGATGTGTGGTTTTCTCCTTTGTGATGTATCAAAATTTCGAACGTCATGGATCTAGTTTGACTGCATTTTAAGATAGTTCAATTTGGGCCTTTATTTGGATTTTGAATCGTCGATAAATCAAAGGCGAGTGTTTAGACACTCACAATTAACTGAAATAATTTTTTGTTAGTTAAATTTTATCGTGAAGTGATTTAAATTTATTGATGGTTGTTCGATAAATTTAATTGACATTTAAATGGACATCTGAATTTAATTGGTAGAATTTGAATTGACAGTTTAGTTTAATTAAAATTAAAGTACTAGTAAAATCCTCGATTATTAATAGTAGGTTGATTATTGTGATTTTTGACTGTTTGGATGATTGTTTATGATGATTGTTTATGATGATGTTATTGGTTGATATTTTAGATGTTTATTTATTTTGATATATCATGTTATCATCCTATATATTATTTACAGTATATAAACTGTAAATTGAATTATTTTGAATAAATTAAGAAATAGGTTGAAATAATATATACCTATTACATTTATTTTGGATTGAAATGATATATCCATCCCTGAATTAAGTTGAAAAAACTGTTTTACTTGGTTATAGGATAGAGAATTATATATGGACACCGGATTTGTTAAATTAAATATTTTAAAATTTTTGGTTTGAAATTATTTAAATGATTTGATTTTAAGAAATGAAAAATCAAAATTTTGGAGGTCGAACTATTTTCGAACTTGAGCTCGAAAAGATGAAATTTAAATTTAGTAACAAGAATTGTTTAAATAATTGAAATTGATATTTTGAAGTTATAATCGAAGTATGATTTGAATTTTAGAAATTGATTTGTTTTAAAAGGTTGGGTTTTTTTTCGAACTTCAGATATTGCTAAGTAAAAGTGAAATAAAAATGATATTTCAAAATTGAGCTGGGAATTTAATTATATTTAAAGATTTGGGTTTTAAATTGGATATTGAAGGAAAATTTGATTTAAGTATTTTGAATAAATATTTTGGAAATCGAACTCGAAATTGATATAAGTCGAAATTGTTTAAATTTGGAATTGGAATTGAAATTAATTTGGAATTGGAATTTAAATTAATTTGGAATTGGGGTTGAAATTAATTTTGAAATTTATTTGGAATTGGAATTTAAATTAGTTTGAAACTGGAATTTAAATTAATTTGGAATTCCAGTTGAAATTAATTTGGAATTGGAATTGAAAATTAATTTGGAATTGAAATTGAAATTAATTTGTAATTGAAGTAAAATTCAACTTGAAATCAGAATTGAATTGATTAAATCGAAATGGAAATTGGAACTGATTTGAATTGGAAAGAAATTGGAAAGTGAATCGGTTTGACTTTGAAACTATTTTTAAATGAATTACTTTAGTATAAATGGTTTAAAATCTATATTCTTTAAATATTAAAATTATTTTGATTTTCCAAACTATTTTACTACATAAACCATTTTTATAACTCAAACTATTTTCTATTAAACTATATATTTTAAATATTTGACTATTTTAACCATTTAACTATTTTAAAACCATTTAAACTATTTTCTAAAAATTCAAACTGGTCAAAAGGGTGAAATGTTATATTTAAATTTTAGATTTAAATGCGAATTGTGTTAAAGTGAAGTTATAACCTAAATAGTAATTCGAATCAGATTTTGGAAGTGAAATCGATATATCGAACTGAATTGACAATTTTGAAGTAAAATATGATTTATGAAGCGAATATTATGATTTCGAAATGGATTTGATTTCGAAGCGAATATGATATTTTGATATCAAGTAAGAATTGTTTTCGAAATGTAAAAGAACCAGCCAGTGTGTAAAATGACGATTGTTTGTTAAAGAGACTGGGGCCACTTATTAGCATACTCTTTGTCAATATTGGAACCACTTTGGCAACCATTTGCATGGTGGATGATATCCATAATGTAGTGGTTGAATTGGCGATGTTTACTGGAATGAAGTTAGAGAACGATGATGGATAGCGTTGACGCTCGTGTCATAATTATAATGACTAAAACAACAGCCTATGTCTGGCCATTGAGGTTAGCTACCTCTAGCGACGTTTATCCCTCGTATTGCTATTGCGATTTCGTATTCGATGGGTGCACATTTTTCGTTGGATTGATTGTCGCAGTTGGCCAAGGACGGGTTACGACCAGCCAGAAAGGGTAAACTGGTAGAATCCTATCTTGGGCATTGCCTCACGTGCCTTGTCATACTTATCCTTATACGTGCTCATTACGACTTCGGTTTAGTACGATACTTATATGGGACTCCCTGGCTACCGGCGATGCTGGTTGTGTTGCAAGACCTACATAGACAACATGCTATAAAAATGTGTTAAGGGGGATAATGTAAAGTCTTAACGCCATTTTGATATTTATTTTATTGATAAACATTATCTGTTATAGCGTACACTATTATATATAGATAGTTCGATGGATCCTTAGGAGATGGAAAAAAACCCCATAACATCTCTTTAGTTATTACACTCATATTTCTTGATATCGATCTGACTTACGTTAGAGTATTTTAGTTCTGACTCGAGTGTTTTGTCTTTTCATTTCGCTCGGGTCAGTCCTGAGTTTTTTTCCAGCGTATTGAAGATTATTCTCAAGAGGACGATGACGAAGATTTGGTATATTACTATTATTATCCCCTGCATTATGCTATTCTGCTGTGTTGATTATTTATCCATGATGTATATATATAACTCTAATACATGTGTATAGATTAGAATCAAATGTATAATATATAGCTTCACGAACTGTTATTTGATTATTATATTTTATCGTTTCCACTGTGAGATTCTGTTTTTGTTTTCTTCTTCTTTTCTTATTTTTTTCGTTTAACCTCATTGATTATCTACCTTGCAGATTGTTTAAGTCGGAAATGTATTGATTATTGTCGATTTAAACCTTCCGAAATGTGGGTCGTCACAGTTGTTATCGGAGCCAGGTTTAGCGATAACTTGGCTTTGTGGGGTTTGACTCATTAGAGATAGGTTAGTAATACCCTAGAATGAGTCTGTGCAAGTGTATATATATGAGAGAGCGTACTTTTTAGTGTTATAAAATGGTTTGTATTGTGTTCACTTATCAATTGAGTTGTTTAAGAACTCCGGTCGATGCGTGGGTTGCCATGTTATCGATAAGGGTTTCTAAACACTTAAATGAGGCAAGTCGACATAATATTGTTTTTAAAATCGGGTAAATGAAATAATTATTCCAAAATTATATTATATACATAAATTTATAACTGTGATAAGCTTATTTAATTATTAATGAATGTTAGTTGTTAGGCGATGATAATATTTAGTTATCATCGATTATTGTTTGAATTAAAAATAAAACGAATACCTAATGAATTTTATTTTATGAAGCATTTGATAATTAAATTGAATTGAAATGAATTATAAAAAGACCAAGTTGTAAACTAATGAAATACTTTGATAATAACGTAAGGAAATTTGTATAAGTATATTTATAATATAGCTTATATTTAAAAATGAAAAAAATTGAGAATTTAAAATCCATTTGTTTTCAAAATTGTTTTCGAAGACCTTAAAATTTAATATTAATATTATTTGAAAGAGTTTTGATTAGAAAAATATTTTGAAAAGATTTTCGTAGAGAATAAAAGCATAAACTCACTTTGCTCGCTGGGAAATAATTCTGGGGATGACTACATCATCGCCAATATTCATTTTCGAGTATCTGAGTGAGAATTGCTACCAAAAGAAATTTATTTTCGATTAAAACAAGTTTGATTGAAAAAAATTATTCTAAATATGATTTGATAAATATATGAAAATAGTTTTGAACTTGTAATTGAGAATAGTATGGAAAAGAAATAAGTTTGTAACTTATAAATTTGAATAGGAAAATAAAACCGAATTTAAAACGGTTAAATTTTTGGTTAAGAAAACAAAGGAAGATTTGGATTTGAGATACGAAATAAAATAATTTACTTAGGAATGTTAAATTTAATGGAGTTAGTGAAATTAAGTAAATAAAATGAAATGTATTTGAAATGAAATAATAAAATGGAATTTTTGAAAATAAACCATCAATTTCCAAGAGATAAGAATATTTTTTTTTTTGGTTTTTAATGGCCTCTCCCGCCCATACCGATCACCATTCCCGGTCCTTTCAAACTGTCCTACCCATTCCTTCAACTGTTCCTCCTCCCTCCCTGCTTTCGCCCACCCTTCCAAACTCCCCCCAAAACTTACCTCCTCCTGTTCCTCCACCAGAACTTTCATCCATTCCGCTACTTCAACCACCACTTGGTCCTCCCTTTTCAAATCCAAACCCCGCAACGCAGGTTCGTATTTGCAAGTTGACTTTCAGCTTGCATATGATGGCCACGTTTTGGTGCCACCACCTGAAGTGCTGAAAGCTGGAAATGAAGTTTGGGGAGGATGGTTGGTTGGATTCTTCCTTGACAAGCCCTTGTCCTACATGACACTCATCGACCATCTTAAAAAACTCTGGAAGCTCAAAGGCGAAGTCTCTATAAAATCTGATGTACCTTGTTCCTTTTCCAACTCTCCTGTGCTGAGGACAGAAGGAGAATTGTAGAAGCCGATCCCATTTTTCTTCGGAACAAGATATTTATTATAAAGGCATGGGATCCTTTCATTGGGAACAGTTGCAGCACGATCAAATCTGTGCCAGTTTGGTTAAAGTTAACGAACATCCCACTTTATGCGTGGTCTCATTTAGGAATTAACTGGTTAGCATCTAGGATTGGAAGGTTTCCCTGTTTGGATACTTCTACTGATAAATTGCAGCGTATTGGATATGCCAAATGCTTAGTTGATGTCACTCCTAGCCAAGAATTGGTTGACGAGTTTCCTGTGAAACTAATTGATGGGTCAACTCAGATGATACAGGTTAGTTATATATGGAAGCCTGAAATTTGTTCTAGTTGTAAAGTATTTGGTCATATGATAAATGAATGCATGAGAGAAGGTGAACTTAATGTGAGGAATAAGGAGGAGGTAGATCTTGGGGAGAAAATGAATGGTGGACATGTCAATGTGCAGAAGGAAGGAAAGCAGGCAAATAAAAATAATCAGATTTAGAAGAGAGTATTGAATAAAAAAATAAAGATAAGGTTGGAATTAATTTGAAGGTGCCGGTGCTAGAAGATAATTTAGTTCATGCTGAAGTTAATGTGAATAACATTGTTGTCCATGGTATTGATAATATAACAGATAAAAATGTTGGTAGTGGATATGAGGTACAGGTAGAGACTTGTGAAACTGATAATGAATATGGCATAATTAAAACAAGCAACATATTTGAGGTGTTAAAGGACTTGGAGGCAGGGGGTGATAATGATGAAGTGGCATCCTCTGGTGATCAAACTGATGGGATAGATAATAATGCAGGTCTGTTGTTTGATGAAAGAAATATAAGTATTGATGACAGGCATGTTCCCCAAGAATTTCCAGATACTTCTTTGATTGACCACCAAATTTTGTTGCCCTCTCTGGTGCATAACGAAATTCATACTGTGCAATTTTCTGAACCTCTTGTGCATGCAAATATTTGCATGAATACTCTATGCACTAACTCCATGCCCAATCTTGAAATTCCCCCTTCCACATGTCAACTAACAACCAAAACAAATTCAGACAAACATGAAGAATCGTACTATACCGCTATGCAAAAAGAATTTTTTGATTTAGTGTATAGCATGCATGCCCAATCTCATTCCACTATATCAGATTCTCCTCCCAACCCTACTACTACACCACCAATCATCCCAAAGCAAAGTCAGCCTTATGTGTATCTGGGTTCAATACCAGGTTTGAAATCGCCACCTTAAGATCCAAATAAAGATAGCTGTATAGTATCTGATAATGATAAAAGCAGAAAGACAAAAAAGGCAAAACATAAAAATCAAAGCTTCACAAGAATTAATTCTCCTATAACGAGGAGCATGAGAGAGGGAGCCCACATGAATATAGTTTGATTAATGTTACACAACATTGGTGCTTGGAATATCAGAGGTGCTCACAACTTTCTTAAGCTAGATCAGGTTAACAGTTGATCTCCATTCATCGGCTATTTGTTTTTGCAATTCTTGAAACCAAACTGAATTTGACACTAACTGTTAATGCTGCTAAGTACATAAACCCATCTTGGATCTTGAACCACAATCTTCTTGAAGCTAACTATGGCAGAATTATGGTCCTTCATAATCCTGACCATCTTTCACTTGATCTCATTCTTGCAACTCCTCAAATTATGCATTTTCATGCTAAAATAATCAATCTCTCTATATCTTTCTACATTTCCTTCATTTATGCTTTTAACTCTCCTACTACCAGACAATGTCTTTTCAATCTTCTTCCTGCACTACGACAAGACACTCATCCTTGGTTTGTGCTTGGTGATTTTAACTGTTGTCTATCTTTGTCAGACAAACAGGGGGGTCTTCCTCTGTTGCCTAGGGACATTCTCCCTTTAAACAATGCTATTGATGACTCTTCATTAATCCCTGTTATCAAATATGGTGCCCTTTTCTCTTGGAATAATCGTTCAAGAACTGGTTCCCGTGTTTTCTCTAGCATTGATCACACCTTCTCAAACATCAAAGCCCTAACGACATGGCCCAACATCACCACTTATCTGCCCCACCCAATTCTATCTGACCACTCTCCACTCATCTTTACCACTGGGAAAAAGCCACTGGAAGCCAAAAGAGGATTTAAATTTTACAATGCATGGATCCTTGATCCTGATTATTATGATATAATAAATAATGCTTGGACAAATAGGTATTTTGGCAACCCTACTTTTATTTTTTGCAGGAAACTCAGAGCATTTAAGGAAGCTTTGAGGGATTGGGCTAGGATAAAGTATGGTAAAGGCAATATTCAAACAACTAAACTTATGGACAGTTTAAAGGTAGCTCAGGAGCAAATGATGGCGCATCCTTATAATGCTTTTTTAGCCGAGAAGGAAGCTACTCTTTTCAACGACCTAAATCTTGCTCTTGCTTGTGAGGCTGATATGAAGTGGCAACAGTTAAGAATCAAATGGGCAGCTGAAGGTGATAGGAATACAAAAAAATTTCATGCCTCTCTGAAGGTTAAGCATTCTATTAACAATATAACTACTATAGTTGATGAAGCTGGTGACCTTCAATCTACTCCTGAAACTATTGAAAAAGCCTTTCTTATGTATTATTCTGGTCTTTTTGGTAATGCTGGCAATTTTGAACCGGATTTAGACTTCATATCCATTATCTCACTTCCTAGACTTAATGAAGATGAAGTTAGTCAATCGATAGCTAAAGTGACTAACGACGAAATCAAGAAAACCCTACGTGCTATGAATAAAAGCTCGTCTGGTGGTCCAGATGGTTTCAACGTTGTTTTTTTACTTCGAGCTTGGATATTGTTGGAGATCAATTTTGCAGAGCAGTCCACAATTTCTTTGATAAATTTAAGTTGCTTCGTTCAGTAAATTCAACCAACTTGGTGCTTATCGCTAAGACCAAACTACTATGTCTGTCACCTCCTTTCGTACCATTTCCTATTGTAATGTGGTGTACAAGTGTATCTCCAAAATTATTGCTACTAGGATGGTGTCTGTTCTTCAAAGAATTATTTCAAACAATCAAGTAGCTTTCCTCCCTGATAGAAATATCCTTGATAATATTATGCTAGCTCATGAACTAACAAAAGGTTACTACTGTGTTAATAGTTCACCACGTCCCATGCTTAAGCTTGACCTGCAGAAGGCTTATGATTCACTTCATTGGAAGTTAGTAGTTAGGGTTATGTCACTCATGGGTTTTCCTAAAGTCTTTGTTGCTTGGATTTACGAATGTATTTCTACTCCCTCCTATTCTCTGATAATCAATGGCACAAACACAAGAAATTTTGTTCCAAAGCAGGGAATCAGGCAGGGGGATCCCCTGTCTTCATATATCTTCATTCTGGTTATGGAAGTATTTACAAGTCTGATAAGACCCATGTTTCAAAACAAGCAAATACTATACCATCCCAAGTGCAAAGAGCATCAAATAACAGCCCTCTTATTTGCTGACGATATTATGATTTTCACAAAACCCAATATGCAAACTTTTGAAGGAATTAAAAGTGCTCTTCATACCTTTTTCTTAATGACTGGTCTAAAACTTAACCTTCATAAATCCAACATTTTATTTTCTGGAGTTTCTAGAATTCAGGAGATGAATCTGACCTCTTTTGCTGGAATGCAATCCATGTCATCTGATATGAATTATCTTGGGCTACCTTTGTGTACTTCTAGAGTTACTTATGTTGATTGTCTTCCACTTTATCAAAAGATCACTGCTGTCATGGATTGTTGGGCCAATAGATACCTGTCACAAGCTGGTAGGCTGGTGTTAGTTCAATCTGTTAGTCACTCTTTAATGGTTTATTGGGAAAGAACCTACATTCTACCATTAAAACTTCTGAAACTGGTTCGTAGAGCAATGATGCGATTTCTTTGGTTTGGTACCATTCACACCAGGAAAGTCCTACCCTGTTCTTACAATTCCATTGAGAAGCCAAGAAGTAAAGGGGGATTGGGTGTGAAAAGTATTGGGGTATGGAACAAGGCGGCTTACAGTCACCATTCCAATGCGCTGCTGCACAAGCATGACACTCTGTGGGTGAATTGGACACACAAATATAACATTGGAACAAAAAACTTTTGGCTTATGGACATCCCTCAGTCATGTAGCTGGATTTGGAGGAGCATTTTAAAATTAATTTTCAAGCCTCTTGTACAACTGAAGCTCTCTGAGACAAGCATGTGCAGTTTCTAGCATGACCCTTGGCTTAGTAAAGGTGTTATCCTTGACCTTGTCTTCAGTCCACATCAGAAGTTCCAATGTGGCATTGGAAACAATGCTCTTGCCATTGATCATATTGTTAATGGTAGAATTGTTATGCCCTACACCAGTAACCAGATTGTAAGGAACTTTTGGAGCATTTATGACACTAGCTTCTATGAAACATATGATCATGACACTGTCTTGTGGAATGGTCAGGAGCATTCCATTAAGAGAGTTTATGCAGCCTTGAATGGCTTGGACTCTTTGCCAGATTGTAAGTGGAGAAAGGTTACGTGGACAATGGCATCTTGTAGCTCTGACAATATGATGTGCTGGAAGGTTACTTCAGATGCTCTATTGACTAGAGATAAGCTGTTGAAGTATGGTATGTCTCTCCTTCCTGAATGTGAGCTCCGTAATTTGCAGGCAGAAAGTGTTTTACGCATCTTTTTTGACTGTCCATTTGTTTGTTTCATCTGGTCTAGAATGATATGTTGTTTCCTGAAGGTTTATAAACGTCCTATTTATAATAATATATGGAACCATATGGAAAGTGCTATGTTATGGAGGGAAGACAGTAGGCAGTTCTTTTTCTTCATCCTGAAAAAACTTATGGTGGTTACTTGGAAGGAAAGAAACAAGAGATGTTTTGATGGTGTTTGCAGAAGTAAAGAAAATGTTTGGACTGTCTTAAAGCATGATATTATGTTGGGGTTGAGGGTTAGCCCTAACAAGTTTCAAGACATACATTTGGAACCTTGGATTCCTTAACTTCTCCCTGATGTTCCTCTTCACTTCTGTTTTAAGAGTGTGTTTTTCTTCTTGTTTGTTTTCTTTTTCCTTGTTGCTCTCTGGTGTTGTCTTGTTGTATTTTCCTTTTCTTTGATTAATAAATCTGGTAGGGGACCAGTTTTAACCCCGCTTAGTCTGCAAAAAAAAAGGAATTTCAAATGAATAAATTGTATAATTTATAGATTTGAGAATATTAAGTTAAAAACAAATTTTAAATTTGTAAAATGTGAATGATAAGAAATTTTAACTTGAATAAAATTAAATAAAATGAGTAATGGATTAAATGAAATATAATTTAACTTAATATAGATTAAATGAGTTGAGTTGGATTTGAATTGAACTAGAGGAAATAATAAAGTGAATTATTTTCACTTGAGCTAACATGAATTAATAAATAAATATAAAATTGAATTTTAAATGGAATGTAATTTGAATTGTGAAATAAATTGAATAAAAATAATGAGTGTAAGAAAAATTAAAATGAGCAATTGAATTTGATTTAAACTGGATGTAAATAACTTAAATGCAAATGGAATGAGTTTCGGTGAAAAATTGAATGTTAACTAATATAGTATGGAATAAGTTACTAGAATAAATTATAAATTGAAGTTAACTTAAGAGAAGATGAATGAAATTGATTATGAGAAAACAAAATTTGTTAATACAAATTGGAATTATTCATTATTATTTTTTACTGAAGTAAAATTATTAAAGTGAATTTAAATTTATGGAATAAACTAATTAAGTGAAAATGGATCAGTATGAACTTAAGTTATGGAATAATAGTAAAAATGAGCTGCAATTTCATAAAATGTCTATAATAAACTTAAATGGTTTAAAAATAATATTAGTATTAAAATACTAAGTGATAATGAAATAAATTAAACTTATCAAGGTTAAATGGAATGAAAAATTCATTAGATTATAAATAAAAATGAATGTCATTAAAATAGATATTAATCAATTGAAAGTAAATTGATTAAATGTAAATACAGTAAATTGTAATCAATAAATGTGAATGCAATGAATATTGGTTGATTTAATAAAAATGGATTGAAACCAAATTATTTGAATGTAAAATTAAAAGTGAATGAATTGAATATAATCCATTGAATGATTAAGGAAATGAAAGTTAATCAACTGAACGTGAATAAATTTAAGGTGAACCAAGTGAATTCGAAAGAAATCCATGTGAATAAATTGAAAGCAAAAAAAATGTATACACATAAAATAAATGTCAATGATTTTAATAGTAAATAAATTAATATTGATAGGAAATGAAATTATAGTAAAGTGAATATTGACATTAGGAAGTGTGAATTGGTATTGTTGTGAATAAGTTTAGATGGTTATGGTCTGTTGGATGTTTTTTTGTTGCATTTGCTATTTTCGTTTATGGTTATTGCATAATCCATGTTATATATAGATTTTACTCTTTGTATATATGTTCTCATTTGGTTATTGAGTGTTTAATAGGTATGGATGACGTATGCTAGCTTTTGGAGCTCGCTTGTGAAACACCCCACACCCCTTAATATACCAAAAGGATACACTAAAATGCGTGGTGCGTTGTAGGTATAACTGAAACTAATAGAGACTAAGATTCACAGGACAAAAATAATTAAAAACAGTGGAAACTAAAATAATAACTTATTTAAAAAAAGCTTCATAATTGCTTCATAAACCAAATATGTCAAAATCCAAATACAACATACATGTCTCAAAACCCAACATGTCTCATGAAATAAAAACTCGTGGTCTCAAACAAAATTCAGAGTGCAAATATCCCTCATAATAAGCCAGTACACAGAAAGAGCTAAAGCTAGGATAAAAGAAATACATGGTATAAATATTCTTCAAGAATCCGTTGAGTAAACGCAATCTATTCTCCACTCCCTTGATTGCCTATGGGGGGGGGGAGGAGAAAATAGAGGAGTGGGTCAGATTAAAAGTCTAGTGAATGATAGTAACTACTAGAATTTTTAAGCAAGGTAAAAGTAATAGACCATTCAATAGTTCTAGCATATAAAAGGAAATAAAGGAAATAGGAAAGAGATAAACTGAAAATAAATACGCTTAAACTATTGCTCAATTAATAAGAAAGGTTAACTTTGATTATTTGCACTTGTCCTTGATAGCTGCTTTGATTAGGCTGAAGTCCTAATTCTACCATTTGAACGGCTTGCTACTCCATAGAATCTGCTGTGGACTGGACGTTTCCCTACACAATAGACTTTGGTGTCTACAAAAGACACTTACTAAGTGCTTGGAGCTCATAATGATTTATGAGCCATCACTGGAAGCTGCATGCGTGAACACCACTAAGATTGCATTCCTATAGTTCCCTCTTTTGACCTTTTATCTATACTAGACAGCAAAAGCATGCCCCTCGCCTTACTTCAGGATTATGTGAAGCACCACATCTCACTTTAGGGTTATGTGAAACACCGTGTCCATAAAAAAAAGGGAAATGCTATTTTTTTTGGTCCCTATCAAACAAAAATCTAATTGCTCCCCTTGTTCAAATCCCCTTGATTTGAACTACCATAGATTGACCGTTTACTACCACTATAAGCATAAGTGTGCCGCTCGCCTCACTACAGAATTATGTGAAGCATCTCGTGTCACTTTAGGATTATGTGAAACACCATAACCATAGAAATATTAAGGGAATGCTATTTGGTATAGGGCCTACTTCTTATCTTTTCTTATTAACTTAGATAAAATTATTTAAATAAGCCTTTATTTTTATCAATTACAAATATTGCTCATTAATTTATCCTAACTCTTAAAATAAGCACCATAGTTTCCATAGTTTATCAATTTGTAACTTATATTATAATCATGCTTATTACATAACCCAAGGTCTAACTGTGAAATAAGCCTCTTTCTTCTTTTATTCGTTTTAGTTATAATTCTAGGTTATAACTAGGCCAATCTTCCTAATTCAATACAGTTAATATCATAGTTAGGCAAAATTTTAGTCCAATTCCATTTATATTATAGTCTTTATAATTTACATCTTATATTTCATTATTTCAGATTTCTTATAATTTAATCAAATTTCATGTTAATTCTATTATAATCCATACGCGAAGAAGAAGAAGGAGGAATAAAAGAAAACTGAAATAGAAGGAAATCCAGGGTGTAAGAAGATGTAAATAACGCATAAATAATAGTAAATAAACTAAAATAATGTAAATAAACTGTAATGGAAAAGCTAGAAATAAACTGAAATCAATTGAAAAGAATGGCTAGAAGAAATAGACTGAAAATAATTCTAAAAACTGTAAATAAATTACTAAAAAGGTTACTCCAAAAATCGTAGTAAAACTATAACAATTGGAAACCCTATTATTTTAAATTACTTAAAGAAATTTAAAATAATTATGATCATCCACCTTTGGTCCTTAGCTCTTCCCTTTAGGCATTCCTGGATCCACTTGGCGTTGTTAAATATTTTTATTTAAAATGATTTCCCCCTTGGAAAATTATTCCTCTTAGGGTCCTTCCTGAATAGTTGAACCCAATTGGAAAAAATCTTAGAATGAGAAAAGGTGTTAGGCCTAAGGTCTATTTATAGGGGTAGAAGTGGATCTTAGACTGTTGGATTTCAAGATTTAATAGGATGCAACCACGCATAGGCTGAATAGGAGCCATCGGATGCATGAATGGAAGAACCATACCGAGTCGAAGAACGCAAAACACGTATACAACATTCGAACGAATGGACATTCGTTAGTTCATCCAAATGGGCAGGTGGGTCAACCGGGTGGTCGACCAACCGGTCGACCTGGCCTATTTTTTTTCTTTTTTCGTTTTCTTATTTAATTTATATCTCGTTCATATTAGCTTAGATTCTGACGTTCTATATATGGAAATTGATCAGAAAATTACCATGGACACAATGATGTAACTTCCGTGGCTCAATTCTAATATTTTTAGAAATTATTTTATTATTTAATTAATTAACGAATTAATTTTTATGGGTTAAATTTTGGGTTGTTAATTCTCCTCTCCTTAAGGGATTTCGTCCCAGAAATCTCTAAGGATAAAAGAATGTACTGAATGTTTTTGTCCAATTCTACAACTAACTACTCAATCATCAACCATTTATCTATTGTCCTTGAGTTTTTCTAATGCAATTTATGATACTAATGCAATTAGTCTAGTGTAAATCCCTAACTAATGCAAAAGATTAGGCTATTCAATGATTCAGTTGACCTCCTTTTATGCAATCTTGTCCGTGCCATACATTCAAATGAATGGAAAAATTTCCTAATGATAACTGATAATTCTATATGTGTGCTACAAACTCATCCAAATGCAACAATCATGTGAAAATCATCCATTTATAGCAACCATGGAAATTAGAATAAAATGTGCACACATCCATATGCATATGCTGTAGTGTCCTAGTTAGGCCGATCCTTAAAGAATAACGGTGCCTGGTGTACCTATATGCGTCCATTAGCATCCATTAGCAAACAACTTCCAACCACTAGCATACATCATTCATAACATGTTTTAATAACACGTTTATATTAAATCCTACCATCCATAGGATAAATCATAAGCTCTACCCTCCCAAAGGGTAATAAAGGAAAAAAACCTATTCAAAACTAAAGATGGAAATAGAAAATTCGAAATTTACTAGAGATGTGGATAAGAAGTACACATTTTCTCCTAATCAATTTAATCTTCTTCGAAGTCTTTTTTAGGGACAGTTTGGCACAGGTCCCTAATAGGTTTCAAAATACATAAAAAGCCCATTAAAAAAAGTTTGTAAATTAGGTACCTAGAATTAAGTTATTGAATAATGACATTTACTTATGCAATTATTCAGTGAATAATTGCTGTCATTTATGCAATTATATCATAAAATTGCATACATTTTCACAATTATTCACCGAAAAATTATGGAAATTTCCATAATATTTTTAAAAAGTTGCGGAAAATTCCGCATTTATTCACCAAAAAAATTGCGAAAAATTCCGTAATTATTCACCAAAAAATTTGAGGAAATTTTCGCACTTATTCACCGAAAGAATTGCATAAATTTATGTAACTTTTGGATATAATTGCATAAATGTCTGCAATTATTCAACGAATAATTGCATAACTATATGCAATTACTTAGTAACTTAATTCTAGGGACCTAATTTACATACTTTTTTTGCTGGGGTTTTTGTGTATTTTGAAACTTATTAGGGACCTGAGCCTAATATTCACTCTTTTTAAACCTCTGTAGACTCTATCCAACACGAAAGCGACTTGCGCGGTCTTCCATAAAGAGCTTCGGAAGGTGCCACTCTAATGTTAGCTTGAGAACTACTATTTTATGTGAATTCCACTAATGGAAGATGCTTTACCCAAGTTATTCCACAATCATAAATATCCATTCTCAACCATGCGTGTCTTTTAATTTTACTAACTCCATTTTATTGCTCTTCATTAGTCTACTCACATGAATCAACATTCTTAGGTTCTCAGAAGGGTCCTATACATTCTACGGAAACTCTATTATTACTTCCAAAAGTAATTACTGCTGGCTCCTCTGTAACCTTGCCCTTTTTTCCGTTACACCTAGGAAATGGTTCCTATCTATTCCACTTTTAAGAGATTGGTTTGGTATTTATCCTCTCATTTCAAAAACTATGACTTCTAAATTTCCAAAACATCAAATCCCAAAATCTGTCTTTCAAAAGTGTTATTTTTGAGTTTCTATTAAATTCAGAAATGCTTAGTTACTTAACATTATTTCCCAACCTAAAGGGAAAAACTATCAAATTCTAAGTCCAAAAATTATTCCTCGTTTGCTTTAAAGACCTTTTCAGTTTTTCGTTAAAATTTGAAATTTTAAATTGTACTTTTATTAAGTTTTTTTTCATTTCCAAAAACTTATTTTTTTACCAAACCATTTTCTTTTAAAATCTCTTTATGCTGTTTTTATGTATTTTAAAACATCTTCTTATTATACCTCACGGTCTCATGCCTTAATGTATTGAAACTACTTTCTCAAGTGAGAAACTATTAACGCTAGAATATTTTATGAACCTTTTAAAAGGGAATTTCATGTTTATGTGAAATTACAAATATATTTTTCGAAATAGGCTATACAAAATATGTTGTTTTTCATACCTTGTATATCTCTTTCATGTATTCCTTGTAAGTTGCACAAAACTTTTTTATAGGTTTCATAGAAAATTATACCATTACTCTTTTCATTCCAATAGATTAAAGTATGTTTAATTTATATTCCTCCATGATAAATATTTTCTAATATCTAACTTACACATTTTCCTTTCAGAAAAATCATCTTCAAAACTGTTTTAATATTTCCATAATAGCAAAAACACTTCCTTATACTTACTAAAAATAACAAGTGTACTTTACAAACCTTTTTTTGTCTACATAGAAATTACTTTTTAAAATACATTTTTACTTGGGTTAAAACAGAGTTGCGTAAAACATCGTTACTACAACCCAAAAAAATACTAGTGTATGGATTCAATCAAATAAATACCAATAAATCTCATATACCTGTGTAGAAATATTTCTCTTGGGAGTCACGTACTATAACAGCAGTGTTATAGCCTATGTTCCACTTATTTTTCATGAAAACATTTATTAAAACAATCAAAGTTGTAATCTACGTTTTCGATACTTGATACATTGTAGGTCTTTATGTTTAAAATCTTTGTTTACTTATAGTGAAACTAGTGAGTTATATATGTATACTCCATAATTCTTCAAAAACAGTTTCAATTTCTCATCATAAAAAAAACAACTTAAATTTCATACCATTCTTCAAAAACCCCACATTTATTTTCTGAAAGAAAATATTGACAATGAAAATTTTCAATTCTAACAATTACATTTTTTGCGGCTTCTTAAATTTTGAAAATTTCATTTTATTGGGCTGGGAATAAAGTGGATTTTATCCTTACTAACCAAGGAGTACTTTTCTTAAACCTTGGAAATCCCATTTCCTTACTAGAGTCCTTCATCTACACATGGGTTTTCATCTTTTCTTATCAATTGAACATATTGTACATCCTCCAATCTTTGCCTACCTCTCTTTGGATTTCCATCGTTTGATCCTAAATGTACAAAACCATTTCTTAAATCCATACCATGTGTAGACATTCTCTATGCCCCAATAAACGCACTTCAAAGGTGATACTTCAGGAACTCTGTCTTCAGCTGATGAACATGAAGCGTACAAAGAGCCACCTTTGGATGAATAACATGCTCTTCCATGCTTCTTGGAAGACACCAAAATGTCGACCATGAATACCACCATGAACTCTATTTTAGGACATCTCTAAAGACAAGGTTCGTCAAATTAATAGAATAGGCTGGGACATTGGTTAGCATCAAGGACATAACCGACCACTCAAAGAGTCCGTCGAGTGTCCTAAATGTGGTCTTATCAATGCTGTTATCAGCTCCCCTAGCTGATAAAATCAATAGCTAGACTAAGCTGAGAGAATACCAAAAAGCCAACTAACTAAAATGATCATCTATCTTTAAGAGTGGATAATGGTTCTTCTTTGCGAGCTTATTCAATTCTTCATACCAATGCAAAGTCGAAGAATCCCACCTGCTTTGGTAGTGAAGACGACTGCGCTCCATATTCCGATATCTTTCTTCTTATGAAACCTTTCTCAAAAGCTCACAAATCTGCCTGCTCAACCCCTTCCTTTCCCTAGGCGCCATATGCCCAACGGGTAATGCTACTGGCTAGCAAAATAAATCCTGAAGTCAATACCTCATTTAGGGGGTAGTCCTTAAACTCCTCAAAGATGTCTGGAAAATCTCTGACGAAAAAAGCTGAATCTAACTCTGATGATGATGAATCGAGGGAATAAAGAAAGCTTAACATAACTGACCATTGTGGATCGTAAGAAATCTCGAGAGTCCTACGAATGCATGTCTCTAGTCTAACAACTCTCCTCTCGCAATCTAATTTAGCTCCAGTGATGGATAGCCAATCCATTCCCAAAATCATCCCATACCCCAAAAATCCCAAAACATAGGCGCCACAGTCAAATTCTACGCCTAGGATAAGATTTTCAAACCTCTACAAACCATAGACAAGAGTGCCATTTGAAATAAAGATGGGTATCTACTACTAAAGAAATGTCTAAGTGCAAATAATCCACAAGAAAACTAGAGATAAAAGAGTGTGATGCTCCATAATCGAATATAGTTCGAATGGGAAAATCAGAAATAGAACCAAACCTTTAATTGTGACTTTCCTAACTCTACACGAAACGCTGGATGAAGGTTCTGCGTCTAACGCTTGAATCTGCAGGGCCGGTGTACTAGCCCCCTATCCCTTCCTCTGGGGACAATCCCTACTCAAGTGACTGGGCTCCCTACAGTTGAAACACCTTCCCTTCATCATTTTATTCTTACGGTCCTTTGTGTAATGATCAACCAATCCACAGTTATTACATTTCCCAATTTCTTGATCCGCTTCCGAGATCCACCTTCTTTCCTCTTGTCCTTATCCTTCCACGGCTTCTTAGAGCTTGTAGGAACCTTCTCAAGCTCCCTTTTCTACTGCCAAGATGTATGTTGAACATTCTGTCGGTCCTCCAAACCCAATTGCCTAAACCTTTGCTCCATATTCTCAAAACTAACCCTCATCTCTTTGGAATCATCCGTACCAGAAAAACGTTCTACCTCCTATACCAGCAAAGTCCTTGCATAGCTCAGAAAAATCGACAGGTGTAGGTGGATTAAAAGAATTTTCGCCCACTGGTGTTGTATTGGGCACTTGCCTTGTACCTCTGGTACCGTAGCTCTACAGAACCAGTCAGTCCTTCTATGCAATGAAAAGAGAATTTAGGCTCGAAATAATCGAAAGAAGATTGCACTAAACTTGGGGGGATTTTTTTATAAAAACTTTTTCATACTTAAAAACTATTTCTAAGAGTTCTTTTCTGAAAAATACTTTTTAAAAATAGTTATTTTGGAAAATACTTTTACTTTTAAAATAATTTTTTAGGGATCCTACAACCTTAGGCTCTGATACCAAGTGAAACACCCCACACCTCTTAATATACCAAAAGGACACATTAAAAGGCATGGTGTGCAACTAACATAGATTAAGATTCACAAGTCAAAATTAGGTAAAAACAGAGGAAACTAAAATATCAACATATTTAAAACAAAAGCTTCATAATTGCTTCATAAACCAAATAAGTCAAAATCCAAATACAACATACATGTATCAAAACCCAGCATGTCTCATGAAATAAATACTCATAGTCTCAACAATAATTAGAGTGAAAATATCCCTCATAATAAGCCAGTACACAGAAAGAGCTAAGCTAGAATAAAAGAAATACATAATAGAAATCTTCTCCAAGAATCCTTAGAGTAACCGAAATCTATTGTCCTCTCCCTTGATTGGCTATGGGGGGAAAGGAGAAAATAGAGGAGTGGATCAGACTAAAAGTCTGGTGAATGATAGTAACTACTAGAATCTTTAAGCAAAGTAAATGTAATAGACCCTTCAATAGTTCTAGTGTATAAAAGGAAATAAAGGAAATAGGAAAGAGATAAACTGAAAGTAAATACGATTAAACTATTGCTCAATTAATAAGATAGGTTAACTTTGATTATTTTCACATGTACTTGACAACTGCTTTGATTAGGCTGAACTCCTAATTCCACCCTTTGATTGGCCTGCTACTCCATAGAATCTACTAAGGACCGAACGTTTCCCTGCACAGTAAACTTTGGTGTCTACGAAAGACACACTTACTAAGCCCTTAGAACTCATAATGATTTATGAATCATCGCTGGAAGACACACGCATGACCACCACTAGGCTCGCATTCCCGTTGTTCCCTCTTTTGAACTTTTATTTACACTTCACAGCATAAGTGTGGCCCTTGCCTGACTTTAAGATTATGTGAAGCACCTCGTCTCACTTTAGGGTTATGTGAAACACCGTGTCCATAGAAAAATAGGGGAAATGTTGTTTGTACTGGTCCCTATCAAACAAAATTCTAGTTGCGCTACTTTTTGAAATCCCCTTGCTTTGAACTACCATAGATTGACCGTTTACTACCATTATAAGTATAAGTGTACCCCTTGCCCCACTTCAGGATTATGTGAAGCACCTCGTCTCACTTTAGGATCATGTGAAACACTGTAACCATATTAGGGGAATGCTATTTGGTACACGTCCTACTTCTTATCTTTGCTTATTAACTTAGATAAATTATTTAAATAAGCCTTTATTTTTGTCAATTACTATTATTGCTTATTAATTTATCCTAAGTCTTAATTAAGCACCATAGTTTCCATAGTTTAACATAGTTTCCATAGTTTATCAATTTATAACTTACGTTTTATTAATGATTATTACTTAACACAAGATCTAAGTGTGAAAATAAGCTTCTTTCTTCTTTTATTCTTTTTAGTTATAATTCTAGGTTATAACTAGGCCAATCTTCTTAATTCATTCTAATTAATATCATGTCCAAGCCTAATTTCAGTACAATTCCATTTGTATTGCAGTCTTTATAATTTACATCTCATATTCCATTATTTTAGATTTCTTATAACTTAATCCAATTTCATGTAAATTCTATTATAATCCATACGCAAAGAAGAAGAAGGTGGAGTAAAAGAAAACTAAAAATAGAAGGAAATCCAAGGCGTAAGAAGATGTAAATAACACATAAATAACAGTTAATAAACTAAAATACTGTAAATAAATGGGAAAGCTAGAAATAAACTGAAATTGATTGAAAAGAATAGCTAGAATAAATAGACTGAAAATAATACTAAAAACTGTAAATAAATTACTAAAAAGATTACTCCAAAAATCGTAGTAAAACTACAACTATTGGAAACCCTATTATTTTAAATGACTTAAAGAAATTTAAAATAATTACGATCACTCATCTCTGGTCCTTAGCTCTTCCCTTTAGGCCTTTCTGGATCCACTTGGGGTTTTTAAATATTTTTATTTAAAATGATTTCCTCCTTGGAATATTATTCCGGTTAGGGTCCTTCCTGAATAGGTGAAACAAATTGGAGAAAATCTTAGAATGAGAAAAAGTTTTAGGCCTAGGGTTCTATTTATTGGGGTAGAAGTGGACCTCAGACCATTGGATTTTAGGATTGAATAGAATGCAACCATGTCACAGGCTGAATAAAAGCTATCAGATGCATGAATGGAAGAACCAGATCGAGTTGAAGAATGCAAAACACATCTACAACATTCGAACGAACGTTCGTTCGTTTGCCCAAATCGGCAGGCGGGTCGACTTCGCGGTCAACCGCCGTTGTGACCAGGTCGACCGGCCGTTTGACCTGGCCTATTATTATTATTATTATCTTTTGTAATTTTCTTGTTTAATTTGTATCTCGTTCATATTAGCTTAGATTTTGATGTTCTATATATGGAAATTGACCAAAAAATTACCACGGATACAATGGTGCAACTCCCGTGGCTCAATTCTGATAATTTCATAAAGATATTTTATTATTTAATTAATTAGCGAATTAATTATTATGGGTTAAATTTTGGGTTGTTACAGCTTGCGCGTAGATTGCTTTCTCTCGCTTTAATACAAGCTAATTTGCTTATAACGCCAATAATAAGGTACGTATTTCGGATTATATACCGTGTTTTGATATTGTATATTATTTCCCCATGATTGAGATGCCTTATCATTGAGATGAGATGTATATTATATGATTATATTGATATTGTAAAATTTTCCGTAAATCCGGGAGATAGAAGAATTTTGAAGTTTTTAAAATTTTATAACTTTTTTTGGTAACTAACTTGTAAATTTTGTAAGCCGAACGGAGTGGCGTAGTAAAAGCATAGTAATGGTTTTGTAAAATAAGATTTAGGTGTCTATAATTTTATTGAATAAAATATATTTTATGTTAAATTCTTTACTTAACGCCTTTTCGAGGACAGAAATTTTTGACTGGGGAAGTATGTATCGACCCGTATTTTTAACTATCTTAAATTATAGAATTTGATATATTTACTGAATAAATATGGTTAGAGATAAAATTTAATGACTTATTATTGTAATTTATTGAATTTGAGTTTGGATAAACTTTTGAAATAACAAAGTTCGATGATTTGGGCAATATTCAGTATTGAAATAGAATTCTATGTATTGACTGTGTTTATAATCAATAACTGAAGTTGAATAATAAATGTGAATTATTTAGATAGAAATAAAATAATGTTTATAACTAAAATTTATTTGAAATTTAATGATATGTTAATATTGATTTATTGGATAATTTAATTCGTTTAAATTTAATATGGGAGATTATCTGAATAATGGAATTATGGATTCAATATGATTAAAAATGGAATAGGAAATTGATTCAAAATTTATTTAAATATAAATGAAGACGGTTAACATTTGAAATTGGATTTAAATGTGAATAATTAAAAAAAATGGAATTTTATATTTTAATTAATGAGTAAAAATAACCATTTTGGAAACTGTCTCAGATTTCGACGAAGCCAGTTTCATCGGATCCGTAACAGTTAATTATTGTAGGATTTCAAGTTTCATAGCGATTGGACATGCCGTTTAGCCATGCGTGAAACATAAAGAAACCAATTTAGTAGTGCGATAAAACAAATTGACTTTGAAAAGCTATCTTCCACATACGATCGAATTAGGCCTCAAAACTAGTTCAATTGTGATTGGAATGTGAGTACAACATTATAAACGTCAGGCAGCACACCTCGATTGGAATTTGGACGGGTTTGGAGCTAACTATATAATTACAGCACATATATTGAGATAAATTATTATTTTATTATTTTTGAAATCCTAATATCTTAGCCGCCCTGATTAAATGGATGAAAATTAACAATCTTCTCCCCTCGATATCTCTCAACCCGTTCAACGAAATCGAAAAATTCCTAAAGCATAGTTGTAGATCTCGATGAGCTCTTCAAATATATAAGGTTGATTTATGCTATTACCCACGGATTCACCAGAATCTGGCTTGGAAGCATGCACGTATTTTGGGTTCTTGCGTGCAAATGGAGGCAGCGACATCGATGAAATTTTAGGCGTTGGTGGAGTTTGTGGAGGCGGTTCCATTGACATCCCCTGATCGGCGTCACGACATCGATATTCACATGCATGTAGAAAGGAACGTGCATGTTGATGGGTCTGCTTATGCACAGTTTGTTGGGGGATAGGAGTACGTATCTTATATATATTTTTAATTAATTTTTAATTAATGAATTTCAAATGTTCTAACGACTATATCTTTTGCATATGAGCTCGGATCGACGCACGGTTTTCTTTGTTGCAATCATATCAAAATTTCGAATGTGAGGAATAGGTTTGGTTGTATTCTGAGACAGTTCAAATTTGGGCTTTTATTTGCATTTTAAATCGTCGATAAATCAAAGCTGAGTGTTTGGACGCTCACAATTGATTGAAGTAATTTTATGTTAGTTAAATTCTATCGTGAAGTGATTCAAATTTATTAATAGTTGTTTGATAAATTTAATTGACATTTAAATGGACATATGAATTTAATTGGTAGAATTTGAATTAATAGTTAAATTTAATTTAAATTAAACTGCTAGTAAAATCCTCGATTACTAATAGTAGGTTTATTGTTGTGATTTTTGGTTGTCTGGATGATTGTTTGTGATGGATGCTATTGGTTGATATTTCGGATGTTTATTTATTTTGATATATCATGTTATCATCCTGTATATTATTTACAGTATATAAAGCTGTAAATTGGATTATTTTGAATAAGTTAAGAAATACATTGAAATGATATATAGCTATGACATTTATTTTAGATTGAAATGATATATATCCATCCCTGAATTAAATATAGATAACTGTTTTACATGGCCATAGGATACAGAATTATATATGGACACCGAATTGGTTATATTAAATATTTAAAAAATTTGGTTTGAAATTATTTAAATGATTTGATTTAAAGAAATATAAAATTAAAATTTTGAATATGGAACTATTTTCGAACTTGAGCTAGAAAATTTAAATTTTAAATTTGGTTACAAGAGTTTTTTAAATAATCGAAGTTGAGATTTTTAATTTGTAATCGGAATATGATTTGAATTTCAGAAATTGATTTGTTTTAAAAGATTGGATTTGTATTTGAACTTTGGATATTTCTAAGTAAAAGTGATATAAAAACGATAGTTGAAAATTGAGCTTGGAATTAAATTATATTTGTAGATTTAGGTTTTAAATTGGATATTAAAGGAAACTTTGATTTATGTGTTTTGAATAGATATTTTGGAAATCGAACACGGAATTGATATTAATCGAAATGGTTTAAATTTGGAAATGGAATTTAAGTTAATTTGGAATAGGGGTCGAAATTTATTTTGAAATTAGAATTGAGATTTATTTAGAATTGGAATTTAAATTAATTTGAAATTGAAATTAATTTGGAATTGGGGTTAAGATTAATTTGGAATTGGAATTGAAATTAATTTGGAATCGGAACTGAAATTAATTTGAAATCGAAATAAAATTTGACTAGAAATCAGAAATGAATTGATTAAATCGGAATGGAAATTGAAACTGATTTGAATTAGAAAAAAAACTGGAAAGTGAACCAGTTTGACTTTGAAGCTATTTTTAAATGAATTAATTTAGTATAAATGGTTTAAAATCAATATTCTTTCAATATTCAAATTATTTTGATTTTCCAAACTATTTTACTATATAACCATTTTTATTACCCGAACTATTTTCAATTAAACTATTTTAACTATTTAACTATTTTAAAACTATTTTAACCATTTAAATATTCTAAAACTATTTTCTAAAAATTCAAACTAGTCAAAATGGTGAAATGTTATATTTAAATCTTGGATTTAAACGCAATTGTGTTAAAGTGTAGTTTTCGAAAGTGAAAACGATATATCGAATTGAATTGACAATTTTGAAGTAAAATATGATTTGTGAAGCGAATATGATGATTTCGAAATGGATTTGATTTTAAAGCGAATATGATATTTTGATATCGAATACGAATTGTTTTTGAAATGTAAGAGAACTAAATGGTGTGTAAAATGACGAATGCATGTTAAAGAGACCGAGGCTCTTATTAGCATACTCTCTATCAATATTGGAACCATTTTGACAATCATATACGCGTATGATGATATCCAGAATGTATTGATTGACTTGGCGATGTTTACTGGAATGAAGTAAGATGACGACGATGGATAGCCTTGACACTTGTGTCATAATTAAAATGACTAAAACAGGAGCCTATGTATGGCTATTGAGGTTAGCTACCTCTAGCGAAATTGATCCCTCGTATTACTATTGTGATTTTTTATTCGATGGGTGTCCCTTTTTTGTTTGGATTGATTGTCGCGGTCGACCATGGATGGGTTATGACTAGCCAGAAAGGGTAAACTAGTAGAATTTTACCTTGGGCATTACCTCAAGTGCCTTGTCATAATTATGTTTATACGAGCTCATTACGACTTTGGTTTAGTACTATACCTATAGGGGACTCACTGACTACCGGCATTGCTGGTTGTGTTACAGGACCTGCATAGACAACATGCTATAAAAATGTGTTAAGGGGGAGAATGTAAAGTCTTAACGCTATTTTGGTATATATTTTATTGATAGAAATTATCTATTATAGCGTACACTATTATATATAGATAGTTTGACGGATCCATATGAGGTAGAAAAAAACCCTGTAACATCTCTTAAGTTATTACACTCATAATTCATGATATCGATTTGACTTACATAAAAGTATTTTAGTCCTGACTCGAGTGTTTTGTCTTTTCATTTCGCTCGAGTCAGTCATGAGTTATTTTCTAGCATATTGAAGATTATTCTCTAAAGGACGATGATGAAGATTTGGTATGTTACTATTATTATTATCCCCTGCATTATGCTATTGTGCTATGTTGATTATTTATCCATGATGTATATATATAACTCTAATAAATGTGTATAGATTATAGTCAAATGTATAGTAAATAGCTCCATGATCTGTTATTTAATTATTATATTTTATCGTTTCTATTGTGAGATTCTAGGTTAATTTTCTTCTTCTTCTCTAATTTTTCTTATTTAACCCCCATTGATTATCTACGTTTCGTATTTTTTAAGCTGGATATGTGTGGATTATTGTCGATTTAAACCTTACAAAATGTGGGTTGTCACAGCTTCATTCTATATAACAGAACTTGCATGTGAAAACGATCTGGTAAATTTATCCTAAATTCATAAATCTCCCTTATCACACTTGAATTTCGAAGAGACATTAACTTGTAATCGACATGATGGATTTTGAGTGTGAACTGGAGCAAGTGAAGCGTGTTATCTATATGGGAAAAACTCGATGCTTGGTACACTACAACCGCTCTATCCTATGTATATAGTTCGTTGATTGTGGAAGAAGAATAGAACTTCCCGTGTGAGCTTTTTATTTCATTTTTTGTGTCTACTTCTTGTGCACTTACCCTTTATCGATCAATAATTGATAATGGATCCGTTGTCCGAAGCGACATATAAAACTCTTCTCTCCATAGGAACACCGAAGTGCAATAAGTGAATGAGAAAATTTCAAATCCTTTGGAAAAATCGGGATCGACTTGTGAATGTATGTGAAGCGCAATGATAACCATGAAACTGGACACAAGTCAACTCTAGTCTAATCGGCGAAGATAGCCATGAAACAACTCGAGACTCAATTTACTATCTTCCTCCATTATATTGCAATCAACTCGAACTTCTTGTAATCAACATTGCAAATGGACACTAGTTATAAAGTCAGCACACAAAGGCAGTAATTATCAAACAACTAGGCAGACCCACCTCAAATTGATTTCTAAGGAACAAGAGGAATCAAGAGTCAAATTCAATGAAATTTAGATGGATCAGAGGTGAGCTAGAGGATCGGTGGCGAGACTTAAGAGGATAGCGAGCTGATGGTGAGTCGGTTGTAGTTTGACAGCGAGTTAGGGTTTGATAAGGGTTTCACGAGCTCGGCGAATGCTTGGATGGATCAATGGCGGGTGGATTCAAATGAAGTACGGAAGCAGATCGAGATGGTACTTGATCGCATCAGGTTGAATCACTAGAAAGGATTGGTCGCATGAAGGAATGAAGTGATTCGGCTGAGTATGTGATTTGGGGTCAGCTCAAGGGGTATAAGTAGGCAGGCAGAGGATAGCAAAATTTTTGCTAAGTACAAGGGTATCGCTGGCGACCCGACCTTTTTTGCAAAGTTTAAGTCGCTAGCGACCCATTCGTATGGAACGCTAGTGACCCACCATAAAAAAATGAAATTATATATATATATATATATATATATATATATATAAACAAGGAAGAAAAGAAACGAGAGAGAGGAAAGGAAACTTCACCTATACTTCTCCAACTCGATCTCCTATAACCGTTCATCATTCCAAGGCATGCCGGAAAACTACGGGCAGAAATGTAAAACATTGTGGTATGCAAAAGCAGTCTAAACCAAAGAAAGACGATCAACCACATTGGGCTAGCACATTCGTATAGCTCTAATGCGATCACTTGGAAATCAACAGGTGGATATTGAAAGCGATAACTTCCACAGCACGCCTTCCTTATAACGAAGACATACTCTAGGGGACAAATGTTATCCAGGTTTTTAACCCAGCAGAAACAAATAGAACACAGAACAACCTTGTGTAGACATGATTTTTCAGCACTTAACCATAATAGCTAAGACAAGGGATCGACAAAGGCTAAGCTATACGACTGGGATCAACTAAGCCGAGAGGTCAGCATCCCTTTAGTCCAATCGGCAGCTAAATATAAACAGCTAATGAATTGTATCAAAATGAAACAACAACGATAAAAGGCTATGGAAACATCTCCGATTCCAGACTATAGAAAAATCCTAAGTGGTTGGATCATCAGTAACCTATGCCTCTCCTAAAGCCTTCGAACAAAACAACTAAGGAACATTACAAAGAGGCCAAGATTATGGCTCACAAAACGAACCAAGTCTTTGGGTCGCCAAAGACCCATAGCTCTAACTCATTTTGTGAGCCAAACATTCCCTAGGTCATCTACTACTTACCTACGAGATGATTGAGGATATGGCCTGGCCTAGAAGGTCTCCGCTTCATACAAATACTATCCGAACATCAACATTAGAGGGATCTTCTCCGGACTGGTTGCTAAAGCTCTGCTAGAATTTTTCCTCACTCTCTGCCTCTCTCATAACAATCTCCAACGGAATACACTATGATTCTCCAGTGGATTACAACTCTAGAGATACAATCTGGCTAGGAAATAATCAAAGCATTGTAATCAAACATTCTTGTAACATCAATCAATCTATAATAAAACTATAAAGTGGACATAGGCTTCATTAACAGTCGAACCACTATAAAAATTCTCTGACTACTTTCTTTTACTGTTCTTTCTTGATATATGTTATCTGTGATATTGCTCTGTCAAAACAGGTCTGGTGCTTTCTAACTCAAACCAAGGTGTTGGTCCATTTTTTGGGTCAACAATAACTTTAAGACAATTAATATAAATAACAATTTTTAAACCATTATTAAACAATAGTTAAACGACTTTAAAACATTTATAAATGTTTTAGAAAAGACAAATATAAAGTTTGGGTTAGAATAGAGAAGTTCAAAATTCGCATAAATAAAAATATTCCAGCAAACCCAAAGGTTATATTTAAAATCATTCTCTGAATCATAAACCAATTTCAAGCCAAATGGAAATTAATAGTATTTTAGAATACTAAATTGAGACCAACAGCCAACAAATCGCTTAACCAATGTTGTTATTGATTTTTAATGCTATAAGGGTTAAGTTTTGAATATATAACGTTGCCGTAACTAATAGTGCAAAATAATCGAGATTCGGCAATTAACAATCCATATAACAGGGTTATAAACAAAATAAAATAACAGGAATATAACAGGAAATCGGTAATTGCAATTTCTAGAAATCTGGATTTCTCTACAAATTTTCATGTATTTCAATTTTAAATACTAATTACTTTTCAAAGCGGAAATTTTAACCAATCATCCAAAAATTTCAACCAAACTCAAATAGTAAGCTTTTATCTATTATATAACATATTGGTTTATCCAAAGAGGTGAGTTTAACTCGTCAAAATTCTAGTTATTACTGAAGCGTTCTAGTTCCATTTTTGACTTTAGCTAAAATTCTGCAAGCTCTAATCTAAACCGAATCAATTCCAAGATATAGTCATCATTCCTACGAGCGTACACGATAGACCGTATTCGATTTGGACCTTGAATGAACATGTTATTCATTTTATAAGTTTTGAAATTGAATTAAATATACTTTCTATACTAATTTCCTAAATTACAAATAATTATCCTCCTAATCACATTTCAAACCCTAGCACCATCGATCCAAACCCAGGCCATCACTTCCTCATCGCACCGCCATAGCCTTAGGTGATCTCATGTCGTCGCCTCCTCATCGCCATCTCCCCAAACCAGTTGTATCCCAAAGACACCCACCACGCTACCCCTTGATGACCAAAGCACCGAACCCTACTAAGTCGACGCCGTTAAACTCGACGTTGCCATTACTACAGGTGACCAGATACCCCATCGCCGCCACTAAATGACAGCCCCCGCCCATGCCGACCTAACACCTCCTCCCTCGACCCTTAACTCACTGTCGACGAAGTGAACAAACCGCAAAACCCAGCCGCGGTCATTGCCAGATCTACGCTACCTGGATCCTCTAATCGATAATCTAACCAACCTCCTCCTATATCTCACCAAAACGAACAATTTTCTAGTTGACATTATCGCCTATCTCGCCCTCTAGTGGCGCTAATCAACCTAGGTCGTTGGATGAATGAGTTATTTATTTCGGTTAATAGGGTTTTGGGAAAATGAATTGGGTCAAGGTCCCTTATATAGATAATTTAACCAATATTATTTATGCCTAAAATTTTATGAACTCCAATCGAGACCTGCTCACTAGCGTTCCTAGCCAAATACCTATAGTTTAAACTCAATGGAACTATTTTCACGACCTAATTCCAAAATATATAGAAGTTAACTTTTTTAGTCACTCTATTTTACGAACTAAACTCGACCATCTAACTTTAAGTCAAAAGGTTGAAAATAATCAATCCTTATACTCACTTTGACTCGCTTGGACCATCCGAACTCAACTGAAAAAATACCGAATCCTAAAAAGTCGTCTGGGAAAATCGAGTTTTCCAACTCACTGATAAAATAAATCAATTAAATATTTAAATATCCTAAAATTTAAATATTCAAAGTAGCCTAAAAATACGGGTTATTACAAATCCAAAGCCTAAGGTAAGTTTCAAATTCGCATCAGTGTCAAGAAATACGAGCTATCGGGATTTTTAGAACAATTCAGAAACTAAAGATGTACATATATGATGTAAGATATACTATACTTTCAGAACTCGCAACAGAAAGAAATAATATCTAATTGTGGAAAATAACCTTCTCAAAAAATATCTCAAAACATAGTCTTAAAAAACATACGTAGTGAAATACAAAGTACATAGGAATACAACTCATAGTCTGATAATACTCATACTGGATTAAATAGGTTGTTACACGAGGAGTAAATAAAATGATAAACTCCCATGATGGGCTTGTCTTTCCATGTACTGAAATCTGGCATATCACCTGCTACCTTTTCCTTTCATGGTCGGGAAAAAGAAAGAAAAAGGGTGGGTCAAATAAAAGTTTGGTGAATGAGTACATATTTAATGTATTGTGATCATTGTATTTGACCTTAATTCTACTCTTTATGACCTAGAGTGTCCTACATGTAACAACCCACCCCGGAACAGGCCAAAATTTCGACCTAGAAAAGGCGCACCGAAACTTAGATCCGTTCTAAGGTAAGTTGCTGGTAGAACTATGGAAATAACAGTATAGAGTCATAACTAAACTTTCAGAACTCATAAATGATGGAACAAAATATAATAGCAAAGTGTACCCGTTTATTTCAAAAACATAATAATGTCATAATACAAAATTTCATAAAAACCGTAACAAAATATCTGTTACATGGGTACACATAAAAGTAAGTAATAATAATAAATACTACCACAAGCTAAGCTTCTCCATCTCTAAGCATCGTCACTGCAATCACTACGTCCTTAACTTGTATTGTAATGAGGAAGGACTCAAAACAACAAGTGTCCAGTGAATTAAAACCTCGAGTCTTACCTTTTCAATACTTGGGCAGTATATTTCAAAATAAGAATATGTCTACGAACAAAACTATTAAAATCATTTAATACTTCTTTGTAGAGAAAGGAGGTGGATCCAACCACTTAATCCTTTCATTCCAAAAGCAGGTTTCTAAAATCCCACTCCTAATTATACGTCATAAATAGCTAATAGTATGAGAGATCATACCCAAGTCATTTAATACTTCAAAGCGGAAAATAGGCAAACTCTAGTCATTTAAGACTTAACTAAGGTAGACCCACTCATTAAAAACCTATTTCCAAAAGCGCGCTCCTCAATGGTACTATCTAGCTGATAACATATGTAATCTCATAGGCCACTTAACACTTTCAAGTGGAAAATAGGCAGACTCTAGCCATTTAAGATTTTAATTAGGACAGACCTCATCATTTAAGACCTATTTCCAGAAGTGGACCCCTATATAGATACCATCTAATGTATCCCCTGGGCTATTCAATACTTCATCTGGGGAGAAGAGGCGGGTCCAACCACTTAATATCTCAAAACCTCGAAGAAGGTCCTTCGTCATATGACCCATACTTATAACGACGTCTCACATTAGTCCACTATTCGAGGAATAGAAGCAAGATTAGCTGGGTGGATTTTTCCTACAGAATTTGGAACCAACTTCACGTCATTACAAATATTTTTCACAAGGATATTTCACATCAATAATAGTGTACACAACTACTAGTAGCCTCAAAGTGAAGGGCAGACTTCTATCATGTAACTCTATTAAACTCGCATCCCCATGACTTAGCCATAAATCAATTACTCTCCATATATATATATATATATATATATATATATATATATATATATATATATATATATATATATATATATATGCGCTCATCTCACTGTTTCATGAATAGGGCTTTGTAAGGAATCTTCTTTATTACACCTTAAAATAATAACTAGGATATATTAAAGTTTCCTCTTATTTTCGCCTCGCAATCAATTACCTACATATTGGGGGAAATAAATGTAAATAAATGTCTAATTAATTACACCATATACACAATAATTATATGTTAATCATGAAAATGGAGGTAAATAAATATTCGTGCCTAATAAGTTTTTAACGCATGGATTTTACGCTCTAAACTAGCATTAAATGTCAATACCTTAACCAAATATTACAAATCCTTTTTCTTCAAATTTCCAAGATTTCATGGGATTCTAATATGCAAAACCGAGAATAAATATTCATAACCAACTGCAATAATAGACTTTTAAATAAAATAGAAAATCAATTTATTACACCAATTCAATGGAATATCTTAAACAATAAGAATTGCAATCCAAACTCCATATTATATTCAACTCCTCTTTTACAAAGAAATAGATAAGAATAAGTGGTGTAAACTGCGAATAGAATTCTTAACCTAAACCCCTAACTTTATTGAAGAATCACAGTTTGACCCAAAGAAGGCAGACAAGTGGAATAGGCTACGAAATAATCAAAAATTGCATAAAAGAAAAAATTTCGTCAAATTAATGTAAATAATTGGGAATCTCAACATAGAACTGACATATCGAAATAAAAAGGAATTGTAGGGGATTTAATCTGTCATATTTTCAAAATCCCAAAATCCCTAAGGCATATTCAAATCCAAAAAAATACACTAAACAATTGCTGAAAAGAAAACTAAGGTTCCACTCACAAAATAGCCTTAGATATGCCTTCCTTGGATTTGCATGCCTCAAGATCTCTGCTAGAATCTCTCACTTTTGTATAAACATACACAAAAGGGAATAAGTATATACTTTTATTAGATTTAGAACTGTTGGAGGAGAATATAATAAGGATAGTTGGAGAAAGAAGAAATAAGTAGAAAATAGATTGGATTCTTACCTAAACTCTCTACGGAGTTTCTAAATCTAATTTGGAGAGATAACAATGGCAGAGTTTCGTTGAATTCTTGAAAATATTTATGATTAATAAGTGAGGGTCTTGGGTCTTATTTATAGTGGTTAAAACATACCAGATCCGTAGGATGAAAATAGTTTTAGAACAGAGAAATATGGATCGCTCATCTACATAAAACCCTAGACGCTACCCTAGTTTTCATAACTAACCAGTCGACCTCCACCTATCTACCGATCAACCGCTATGGTCGACAGGTCCCAATCAAAGGGGTAGGCTAGTTCATCCTTTTGGGGAATGTTTTATCCCATTACTTCTTATTTAATTTTATTCCCTATTTAAATCCAATGTTAACTATTACTTAAACATTTCCTTAACCCCCAATTAATCGTACGTTAGTTTTTAAAATTCAAGCTCTAAATTTAGATATTTATTTGAATCTGAATTCGAACTAAATTAGTTTAAATTTGAAAACTTCAAACGCCCATAACTTATTTGTTTGAGCTTCGTTTTCAGTATATTATATATGGAAATAGATCAGAATTTCGCCATGAACACTGCAGAATAATTTCTTTGGTCAAATTCTAACTTTTATAAAATTTCCATGTTCAACCTGTATCATATTTTTGATTTAGTTTACTTTATTTATTTATGATTTATATACGGGGCGTAACATTCTTCCCCTATTAAAAAGAGCGTTTCCTTAACCCGCAATTAATCCTACGTTAGTTTTTGAAATTCTAACCCTAAATTTAGATATTCATTTGAATTTGAATTCGAACTAAGTTAATTTAAATTTGAAAACTTCAAATGCTCATAACTTCTTTGTTTGAGCTCCATTTTCAGTATATTATATATGAAAACAAATCAGAATTTCGCTATAAATGCAGCGGAATAACATGGTCAAATTTCAACTCTTGTAAAATTTCCATATTCAACCCTTATTATATTTAATTCAATTTACTTCATTTGTTTATAGTTTATTTTATGGGATGTTACATTCTTCCCCCTTTAAAAATGATTTTGTCCAAAAATCTTTCAAGAAGCGGATAGCGTAACGTGCAATGACATCCATATTATATAACCAAGTTATCTACATAACCAATATTGCAATGTGATAATGTATAGCAAACATACTAAAATGAGCTCAATCTTAGCGTGAGTGTGATCATGTCATGAAAGTATGTATGTAAATATGCTAAACATGCATAAAAATTTATTCATGAGTGTAAAGTGGTTGTGAAAAGTGTAGCAACCATCTCCTACCATCCAAACTAGCAACCACGATGCGACCAAAATCTAAAATTTAGAGAGAAAATTTTCCAGAGAAAGGTTTAGGATGAAGAGTCCTCATGCCTTCCATCGTATTTTCTCACCATTGCACTCAGACCAATCTGATTCTTTATTATGGAGCTTTTGAGTTCCCTGCTCTACAATGCTTATAGTTGCATGTGACGCTATTGGCTCCGTGTTAAAATCCCCCACGTGATTAGGCTCTACAACAATTGTTATGCGATGAAGGTATTTCCTCAAATGCAAGAACGTTATGGACTTCAGCCAATATAAAGGTTTTCTTATTTTTTTCACCATACTGGAAAAAGGCCTAGTAAATATGGTACTTTCCGACTACCCAAATCGTACGACCTTCACACACTGCCTAATCAATTATAACTTTCCAAAGCTTTGCAATACAAAACTGATCCGAGTATAATTTATTGGTGGTTTCCTATCCACAGTTTGACAATTTGCACGGCCTCCCAAAAAATGCTTTAAGGGTGCCATACTAATCGTCGATTGAAGACTGCATTCCTATGCGAATTCTACTTAGGGTAAGCGCTACTCCTAAGGTCCTCCAAAGTCCAAGATGCAAGCTCTCAACAAATCCTTAAGTTCCTAACCATTCCTTTAGTTTGTCCGTCGGTCTTCAGTTGGTAAGAGATGCTCCGATTCAATGAAGTTCCTAGAGCTGGTTCCTAAAGATACTAGCAAACTCCTCCAAATTTGCTAGTAAAATAAGGGTTCCTATCACTAACGATGCAAAGCGCAACTCCATAAAGCTATGTTGGAGTGCTGCAGTTTCACTATTTCCAACGGAAAATTTCTACCACCATCTTCTTAATCTTAAATCAATAGGAAATTCATTCTTCCTATACATTTTCTCTTTTCCTTGCATGGTGGCATTCTGTGAGCTAAATCCCTTATGTTTCTCAAAAGCTAAAGTTTTGAGGTAGAAATATTTACACACTTTAGACTGCTAACCTAATTCCCTTATTAACTTCTAGTTTACCTATGCCTATTGCTAGTTAAGTGTTCCCTTAAAATTTCCATATTTACTTTGTTTCATAACATATATCAAGTGGTTTAAATCCCATTCATAAAGTCTACACAAGAATAAATTGGGAATATATCTTATACTACATCATTCACTTTCCAATAACTAAGAAAGACAACTACAGACTATAATTCAAGAAGTCTAAAAGAAAATTTTACTTGAAGTTGCCATTTATTGTCAATTAATATAAGTGGTGTTAAGGTCCTAACACTCCTATCTAAATTAAGATTGGCTTTAACATTTCATTACGTTGCCACCCTATTTCTTAATTGCCCTTTTTTGGTCTTTAATAAATGTGATACATTTATTACTTCAAGTAATATCCATAGCAGCTGA
Organism: Allium cepa; assembly: GCA_030765085.1. NCBI lineage: Eukaryota > Viridiplantae > Streptophyta > Magnoliopsida > Asparagales > Amaryllidaceae > Allium > Allium cepa. The sequence goes on along the minus strand of CM060939.1, from coordinate 390,877,400 downwards.
TTATTACTATCAGAATTGGCCCATTTTCAATTAATCCTTCTCTAATCTTTTAACCTTCTTTAGGTTTCCAAAATCCATTCATTGCTCAAATTTATTTCTTTTTCAAATGCAATATCAAGCTTCCTTAATCAGTCCCCGTTAGATTACTTTTCATTTCACTAATTACAAATTTATTGCCCATTAAATTTGTAATTATCGTCCATAAATACTAATCCGTCAATTACTAACTAATACACATATAGTCATAATCTATGCTACCTATATATATTCTAGTAGTTTAGCATAGCTATACAATATCTATATCTATCTACTAATTTTATAACTAGAATACTCATTTCCATATTTTAATTTATCGAAGCAATCCTTCCAAAAAAATTACCGTCATAAATTAACCATAATTGAGATTTTTTTTCTTTTTTTGAATTATAAGGAATTATTTCTTTTCTTGTTGTTGAAATAGATAATGTAAACTATGGAAAAGAGTATCCATCTCTTACAGATCCCTTTCCTTTTCAGTGTATTCCGTGTTACTTCAAACAATACACTTTTATATGTGTTTTGGAATTGGATAATTTATGGAAATTACACAGAAAGCGCTCCAAAATTAAAATATAAAAATTTATATTCAATTAGCAACCTAATTCACAACCAAATTACAAATCTTGGTATCTTTACATTTACTAGCTTCTTCAAATAGAAGGTTGGGACCGACTTCGTAAAATTTTATAAAATCTCCATCTAGGTCATATCTTAAAAAAAACCTTAGTCTATCCTACTAGGTCATGATCTGTATCCGCTTGCAAAATTTTATAAAATCATAACTTCACACACAAAATAAAATATCTTAATACAAATAAACTTATTTAAAAATAAGCATTTATTACTTCATTTCTTGCAATACCTAAAATATGAGGTATCAAATTCAATATCTCCATCTTTGAAAATTTAAACTTTAATAAAAACCTTTGTTAAAGATTCAAAATTACTTTGTTCTCAAGTAGGAATAAAATATCACCCTTTTTAAAACTTTTCTTATCAAAACTTTTTGCCTTAAAAGTTAGACTTTCTAATTTATGGCATTCAAAATTTTCTTGATTTTTCAAAAATAAAATTATGAAAAACTTTCCTTTTCAATAGCTTACTAAAATAAGGATTTGCTCCTTTTTGAAAATATGATTTTTAATACAAAAGATTCAAAACTTAATTATCTTTCCAAAATAATATGATAGACCATTTTAGTTTCAAAGATTTTTCTGGCTACAAGAATTATTGTTCACAAAATGTAAAAATTTTACGGCCATCATTTCAAAATAATAGTTATTTCCTTCTAAAGCATACAATAATATTTATTACCTTATTACTTAAAATATACTGTTATTTGATAAAATATATCTCGTAACTTTTCTCAAAAACTCTTAGAACTCTTGCAACACTTTTCTTTAGTGTAACGACCCAGAATTTTATTGCTTTGATTTTTGGAATATTTAATTAGTTTTAAATATTCAATTTGGGGTTTTATTTAAAAAAATAAAAAAAATCTATTTTGTAATCAATTGCTTGATTTTTAATGACGTATTTTTAGCTAATCTGTAGGATTTTTCCCTTATTGTATTTTTAACCAATTTGGAAAATATTTGAATTTGGCATATTTTATGTTGAACACTGGTAGTTTTGAGTTTTATAGAGTTTGATAACCAGTTTGTTTATTTATTGTTTTGTAATCGCATCACAGTTCTGTACGCGGTTGTATTTATCTATCATCATTCGCTCTCATCCACAGACGCGATACTGTGTGTCGATGTACCGTGAATGTGACGACCCGGGTTTCTACTACCAGAAATCTGTATCGTCTTGAAGAAAGAAAGGGGTGAGAAAATAGAAAAGACAGAGAAGAAAGAACAACAACATCAGAATCTCACAGCGGAACGAATAAATTATATTAATCACATAAGTATTTGCATAATATACAACATCAATCAGAGTTATACAGATATTACATCACATACTAGACAGTTATACACACCTGTCTAGCTAATACAACTCGATACAACTCAAATAACACAGAGATACCAACACAGCGGAACACTAAATATATATATACAACGCAGAAGCCTCCTGCTCCATTACTCCTCCAGCATTCGTCAAAGCTAACCTGAATCCCTTGGCTACACGTAAAAATTTGAGTACCCGAGAGTTTAGGAAAAAAAAGAAATAAACTCCGGGTCAGACATGGGTCTGGTGTGAGTAAAAGGTTAAAGTTGCTTAATTTAAAAAAAAACCTTTGAAATAAAAAGTATCACGTAAGACTCCCCACACATAAACATGGGTAAGTTTTTACCTTACGCTAACCAAAACATTTGGTAGGAAATTCAGTGATATTATAATAGGTCTAGGGTTTTCAAGTATATAGAAAATATCCAAAATTGTTATATTCATTAAATTCCAGCTACTAGCCACAAAAGTGGGTAATACAATCAAAACCGTTGGCACTTATTGGATTTTGGATTCCATACAATGGCAGGGCTACTGGGGTACCACCCGTCACAGTACGTGGCCTAGATCAACGTACCAAGGATCACTCCTGACCCCCTACAACACAAGGCCGGAACCACTCCTTACTGAACAGTCCCGAGCAAGATAACCCCGCAGTTGGTGTACATCCAACCGCCCACACAACCGAAATAAAAAGGGACATCTAGACAGGGGAATATCTTGTCCTGCTTGGACATGACCCACCTAACCTTGTTGCACCTCCCCTGTTTTAGCCATTCCCGGTTGATGGGGCTTGAGTTTGCGATTACCTTTAGAGAATGCATTTCTTAGAATGCTCATCGCCCACCTGACGATGTTCTGAAAGCATTCAATCCATACAAGTTCGTTCCGGGTTCGAACGAAACCGAAGGCATTATCTCGTCACACTCATTTTGGAATCACCCTCAGAGTTAACGACAATAACACTTGCACTCTGAATCTTCATCTTCACTTCAAATTCACGACCCATCGTTAATTTGGAATCGATGTGGTTTTCGAATGTCCAAATATGGAAACCCGATCCTGGTCTCGTCGAAACCCAAAAAGTATCTTTTAAGGCAAAGTTGTCTATTTAGTCTTAACAGTTCAATTCAATATTACCAATATACACACAGATAGATAATTCATAATACCATAATAGATAATCACATCATCTCATAAACAGATAATCAATATTATCATCCAAACAGATAATTAAATATTATCATACTTAAACCATACATCCATATCACATAGATATTATTCATCTCATATCTGAGTTCACAATCATCAAATGAAATATCAGTATCATTCATAAGTAATGATTTATAAATCACAATCTATAATTAATTTAAAATGAATTAAATTAACTACTTCTATCTCTAATTAATTTAAAGTGAATTAAATTAATTACTTCATCTATAAATCCTTCTTATGCAATCATTAATTAATTATAGATCAAATTAATTAATTATTTTCTAGATATTCATTTTGATTAAAACACCTTTGAATGATCATCTTCTAATTACAATAAGTAATTAGTCTTTATTTAATTTCACAAATTAATTATCCTAAATCATTTATAGTAATTAACATTTAATTACTTAATTTATTAATTAAATATAAATAATTACATTTATTCTTATTTAATTTCGTAAAGTAATCACCACATTATTAATTATTCCTTAATTAAACAATTTTTAATTACATCATTAATTATATTAATTAATGATCTCAAATTTAGATTTAAATTAAATTACTTTATTTAAATTAATTAAGTGATTACTTTTTAATTTAAACATAATTATTAATCATCCTTGATTAATATCAACCAGTAATTAACTACCCTTAATTACATATTAATAAATTAATTATTCCATAATTAATTATCTCCATTAATTAATCCCTTGGTTAATTTCAAAAGTAATTATCCAAATTACTTCATTAACAAATTATCTTTCACTAATTGCATTCAGTAATTATCATTAATTACTTCCTTAAGTAATTATGCTCCATTAATTACACTAAGTAATTACGCATATCAATTTATCAAATGATTCCTTAAATTAATTAAACTAAATTAATTAACTTAAATTAATCATTTTATCAAAATTTATTACAATAAGTAATTAATCTCTTAATTACTTCCATTAAGTAATTACTTCACAATTTACAAATGATTATCTTAATTAATTAATCTAATTAATTATTAAATTTAATTACATTAATTAGTTACTTAATAATTCTTAGTTAATCATCAACTAATGACATTTCCTTAATTACTTTCTTAAGAAATTATCTTAGATTTAAACATTATCAATTATTTCTAATTATAAATTAATCTAAATTATTAATTAAATAAATCATTCTTTAATTATCTTATTAATTAAATTATTTTATTACCTTAATTATCTCTAAGGTAATTCATTTCTATTAATGATTTCATTAATATTAAAGTGTATTTAAACATTACATTTTAAATTTAAAATCAAATTCCATTTTGAATTTAAGATTCAAAATGATTATTTTAAACATTTACCAAATTTAAATTCAATTTAAAATCTTTTAAATAAATGTAAATAACATTTATTACTTACCTATGAACTTATATAAGAAAAGCCATTAAATTCAACTATCTAACTTTTAGTTAAAATTTTAGCTTTTAAACTACATTGTATTTTTAACTTTCAAATTCAAGTTAAACAATTTATTTAATTTCCATTCAAAAACCTTTATAAAAGAATTCTCTCAAGAATCAAGTTAGATATTCTTTTGAAACAAATTTACTTTTCAAAACTATTTTATTTGAACTTATTTTTAAAACATTCATATTTAAAACTGATTTAAATTTTCAGATTTGAATTCAAAGTAAACTTGAATTCCATCAATTTACCTTTGTTTTAAAACTTTGATTTAAACTTTCTTTTAAAAAAAACTTGAATTAAAAACTTGATTTTCAAATCCAAATCCATTTTAAAACCTTAAGATTCAAATGTTCATTTGAAACTATACTTTAAATTTTTGAATTTAAATCACAGTTTAAACTCTGTTTCAAATTTTAAATTAATTTTAAATCTGAAACCTGTTAGGTTTTTAAAACCTGAAACCCACCTTTAAACACTTAAACTTTGATTTCATTTCAATTTTGAATCCAAAAATAAACTTGAATTCAAACTTCCCACTGAATTAGACTTGTTTAAATCTATTACTTATTTTCAGGTTTCATTTGAATTTTCTTTTTAGAAAAAACAAACACTGCTTCAAGGTTTTTACAAAAGCCTAAATAAACATTGACTCGACGCGAACTAAAACGCTTCGAGTTTTCCCTTCCCTTGCTTCGAGTCACGTACTCGAATGACTCGAGTAATTCCCCTAGTTCAAAACTCTGTACCCAACAAAAACTCTACAGGCTACCTACATATTTCTTATGCTTTTGCATTTCAAAACTCTACAGGCTTCCCTGATTTGTACTTACCTCAAGTACATATAAAAGTTACTTTAGTTATTGATATAAATTTTAGCATAAGTTTTGCATTTTATTCCTTCTTCTTGCTTGAGTCTTTATCTATAAGCTATCAGCATTTATTTTATTTTCTTTACCCTTTAGCCTGCATATCTTTGTTGTACTTTATGTATATTAGCAAGTTGTTTTAACTTAAGTATTTAGCTCTTTTTTATTTTAACATAACTATCAAATACTAAATTTATTTATTATTTTTATACTTGTGTTAGTATTAATAACGTTTATTTTAATTTAACATTTTAAAAAAAACTTACCGTTAATCTTTCAAATTATAGCTATTTATACAAATAAATTTTAAATAGCAATCCCCATTTGTAAAAATATTACATGATTAACAAAAATCATTTTTAAAGAAATTGTCTCTTATTTAATAAGTTACTTATTTAATCAAAATATATTTAAAAAGAAAATAGAACAAACTTTTATTTAAATTTAGACTTAGGCTAGAATACTTTTAAATTATCAAGCCATACTAAAAAGAAAATAAAACAATTGTTTTTGTTAGTAAATTTTAAATTTAACTTAAGCTAGAATAAATTCTAACTATTAAACATTTATCTTAAGTATTTAAAACCATACAGTTATTTATTTAATAGCTTAATACTGAATTAAATCAAATTTCCAAATTTACCAAAAATATTAGAATTAGAAAACATAACTTTATTTATTAAATTTAAAACAAATCTTATCTATTTATAATATATACAAATATATACATATATACATTATAAATAGAAACAATTTAAATTAGCTTTTAAAAGATAAACTATCAGTTAAATATTTATTTAAAAGAAGATTATGAAATCAATTTAAATCTTATTAACAATTATTATCAAATTAAATTTTATTTTTACACAGATTATTAAATTGATATTGCCAAAAATTCCCGGGATATCACATTCCTCCCTCCTTAAAAGAATTTCGTCCCTGAAATTTAAGACAAAGGTAATTTAATAATCTAATTAAAGATTTAAATTTTAAACACAAGCATATATCAATCATATGCTAACAATCATAGCAACTGATTTATCCAATCAAACAAATCTAACTATCCAGACCAAATCAGGATAAAATTTTCTCGAGTTTCCCCAAGTATAAATACTGGGAAACTCGCTCTATAGAATCCAAACAATCAATCTACTAAGCTACAGAGCTTCCACTCATCTAGATCTACAAAACAAGACAGGATATCAGACTACAGACAAGTCTGAATCAACAACCAAAACTCCCTGAACTGCTGGTTCTACAACCAGAGATAGATCTTACACGTACTCCCTCAGAGATACGTGAAACAAAACGAATTCCAGTTATCCAAACTGACAATTCAATCCTGAAGACCAAACACTTAGCGAATCTCCGACTTCGGAATCCAACTTCCTCCATCTCTTATCCACAAAACTCTTCGGATGATCCTGTGCTGCTACATCTTTCTTGACCAGCTCAACTCTTGCTGATGTCCTTAGAAACAAACTGCACCAAAGACAATCCAACAAAATGATCTTTCCAATATCAAACCAAACTCAGAACACAAACTCTATTCCAAAATCAGAAAACAGAACTCACTTCTCTCATCCGGAAAAGATAAAACAGGCGCACTCCTAATCTGGCCTCAAATCCTGAAAAATTCCCTGTAGAACTCTCCAATCCAAACATTGCAAAATCCAATTGCTTCCAAACTAAAACAGCTGCCACCATGCTTCCACTGTGCAACTCTGACTAAGAAGACGAAAATGATGATTATGAACTCAAGCATAGACTGGACAACACATCTCAACATTAGGGTTCCACAGATCAAAAAGAAAACTCAGAAGTTCCTCCAAAATCCGAGCTACTTCACCAACTCAAAAATCATCCTATTACTAAGCCGATCCATCGGTACCACTTCTGGAATCCAGTCGATACCAAATTAAATCTTCAGATGCTGACAAAACTCTGACTTCTTGAAGACATCCAGAGAAATCCTAAACCCAAGAGAACACTCAAACTACCGCAAATCACTTTTGCGATCAATCCAGCCTAATTCCAAAGATACTGCTTTCTCCTTACTAATCAGAACAGCTTACGCTTATGTGGCTGATCCATCGAAGAAATGGATCTACTCTGCTGTTTCTGAAGTTACCCAAGAAAAACTGCTAAGCCAGAAGACTTCCTAATCCAAAGCTCTTCGAGAAACTCAGACCTCAAAGCAAACAGGAAATCCCGATTGAACACAGCCATAACCGAAACAGACACTCTTCCTTAACTTGTCCCAAAGAAACATATTCGGAGACATCCATAGTCACTGTGTCTCATCACACAGCTACTGCACCTTGATGTATCAAGATATCATGCCTGACTTCTGTCCAATCGACCAATCTAAATTCTATCTCATCCAAAGTTACACTTCAAAAATGAACTCCGCACCTTAACAGGTTTCCTTCAGAGATTAATAAAATCCTTACATTACCCAAAGCTCACTCGAGACGGTATTAGGTCTACAGTCTCGACAAATACACTTCCAACCTCAATCATTCAAACTCCAACCATTGGTAGTCGTGTTACGCACACCACTACCCAATCTACCTTTATAGCTCATTGGAAAAACCTGAACAGGTAACCCAATAATATGTAGGAATAAATATATATATCAAAATTACAAATACGTTCTCTCAAGAAAGAAGTCACTCAAGAGCCTAGGTATTCACTCAACCTAGCGCTCTTATACCAACTGTGACGACCCGGGTTTGTACTACCAGAAATCTGTATCGTCTTGAAGAAAGAAAGGGGTGAGAAAATAGAAAAGATAGAGAAGAAAGAACAACAACATCAGAATCTCACAGCGGAACGAATAAATTATATTAATCACATAAGTATTTCCATAATATACAACATCAATCAGAGTTATACAGATATTACATCACATACTAGACAGTTATACATACCTGTCTAGCTAATACAACTCGATACAACTCAAATAACACAGAGATACCAACACAGCGGAACACTAAATATATATCTACAACGCAGAAGCCTCCTGCTCCATTACTCCTCCAGAATTCGTCAAAGCTAACCTGAATCCCTTGGCTACTCGTAAAAATTTGAGTACCCGAGAGTCTAAGAAAAAACAGAAATAAACTCCGGGTCAGACATGGGTCTGGTGTGAGTAACAGGTTAAAGTTGCTTGATTTTTAAAAAAACCTTTGAATAAAAAGTATCACGTAAGACTCCCCACACATAAACATGGGTAAGTTTTTACCTTACGCTAACCAAAACATTTGTTAGGAAATTCAGTGATATTATAATAGGTCTAGGGTTTTCAAGTAAATAGAAAATAGCCAAAATTGTTATATTCATTAAATTCCAGCTACTAGCCACAAAAGTGGGTAATACAATCAAAACCGTTGGCACTTACTGGATTTTGGATTCCATACAATGGCAGGGCTACTGGAGTACCGCCCGTCACAGTACGTGGCCTAGATCAACGTACCGAGGATCACTCCCGACCCCCTACAACACAAGGCCGGAACCACTCCTTACAGAACAGTCCCGAACAAGATAACCCCGCAGTTGGTGTACATCCAACCGCCCACACAGCCAAAATAAAAAGGGACATCTAGACAGGGGAATATATTGTCCTGCTTGGGCATGACCCACCTAACCTTGCTGCACCTCCCCTGTTTTAGCCATTCCCGGTTGATGAGGCTTGAGGCTGCGATTACCTTTAGAGAATGCATTTCTTAGAATGCTCATCGCCCACCTGACGATGTTCTGAAAGCATTCAATCCATACAAGTTCGTTCCGGGTTCGAACGAAACCGAAGGCATTATCTCGTCACACTCATTTTGGAATCACCCTCAAAGTTAACGACAATAACCCTTGCACTCTGAATCTTCATCTTCACTTCAAATTCACGACCTATCGTTAATTTGGAATCGATGTGGTTTTCGAATGTCCAAATATGGAAACCCGATCCTGGTCTCGTCGAAACCCAAAAAGTATCTTTTAAGGCAAAGTTGTCATTTAGTCTTAACAGTTCAATTCAATATTATCAATATACACACAGATAGATAATTCATAATACCACAATAGATAATCACATCATCTCATAAACAGATAATCAATATTATCATCCAAACAGATAATTAAATATTATCATACTTAAACCATACATCCATATCACATAGATATTATTCATCTCATATCTAAGTTCACAATCATCAAATGAAATATCAGTATCATTCATAAGTAATGATTTATAAATCACAATCTATAATTAATTTAAAATGAATTAAATTAACTACTTCTATCTCTAATTAATTTAAAGTGAATTAAATTAATTACTTCATCTATAAATCCTGCTTATACAATCATTAATTAATTATAGATCAAATTAATTAATTATTTTCTAGATATTCATCTTGATTAAAACACCTTTGAATGATCATCTTCTAATTACAATAAGTAATTAGTCTTTATTTAATTTCACAAATTAATTATCCTAAATCATTTATAGTAATTAACATTTAAGTACTTAATTTATTAATTAAATATAAATAATTACATTTATTCTTAATTAATTTCATAAAGTAATCACCACATTATTAATTATTTCTTAATTAAACAATTTTTAATTACATCATTAATTATATTAATTAATGATCTCAAATTTAGATTTAAATTAAATTACTTTATTTAAATTAATTAAGTGATTACTCTTTAATTTAAACATAATTATTAATCATCCTTGATTAATATCAACCAGTAATTAACTACCCTTAATTACATATTAATAAATTAATTATTCCATAATTAATTATCTCCATTAATTAATCCCTTGATTAATTTCAAAAGTAATTATCCAAATTACCTCATTAACACATCATCTTTCACTAATTGCATTCAGTAATTATCATTAATTACTTCCTTAAGTAATTATGCTCCATTAATTACACTAAGTAATTACGCATATCAATTTATCAAATGATTCCTTAAATTAATCAAACTAAATTAATTAACTAAAATTAATCATTTTATCAAAATTTATTACAATAAGTAATTAATCTCTTAATTACTTCCATTAAGTAATTACTTCACAGTTTAGAAATGATTATCTTAATTAATTAATCTAATTAATTATTAAATTTAATCACATTAATTAGTTACTTAATAATTCTTAGTTAATCATTAACTAATGAAATTTCCTTAATTACTTTCTTAAGAAATTATCTTAGATTTAAACATTATCAATTATTTCTAATTATAAATTATTCTAAATTATTAATTAAATAAATCATTCTTTAATTATCTTATTAATTAAATTATTTTATTACCTTAATTATCTCTAAGGTAATTCATTTCTATTAATGATTTCATTAATATTAAAGTGTATTTAAACATTACATTTTAAATTTAAAATCAAATTCCATTTTGAATTTAAGATTCAAAATGATTATTTTAAACATTTACCAAATTTAAATTCAATTTAAAATCTTTTAAATAAATGTAAATAACATTTATTACTTACCTATGAACTTATATAAGAAAAGCCATTAAATTCAACTATCTAACTTTTAGTTAAAATTCAAGTTAAACTACATTGTATTTTTAACTTTGAAATTCAAGTTAAACAATTTATTTAACTTCCATTCAAAAACCTTTATAAAAGAATTCTCTCAAGAATCAAGTTAGATATTCTTTTGAAACAAATTTACTTTTCAAAACTATTTTTGTAACAACCCGCATATTTATCGATTTTTATATTTAAATATTTTATTTAAATATTTTATCATTCGTCGGATTTTGGACCGAAAACCTACTTTTTGCATACGGTCGAATTAGGACTTGAGACCACCTCCATTGAGTTTAAAATGCCGTTTCCGACTTTTTTGAGTATAAGCTTCGATATGTTTGGAGAAAGTTGATTTTTGCTACTTTTTCCCGCTTAGGGCTTTGGTTGGGCTGAGCCAATTAGTCACTTAACTCAGTTCCAACACTCTCCTCTTCATTCACTTCTCTTCTATTTTCCTAACACTCAAGCTCAAGCAAAAATGGAGGAAGAGAATGGGAAATAGAAATTCCTAAGCCCTAGCTTGCTTTGCAAATCCATCTCCTTGCTCCATAGTTCATGAGAACCCATTGGTAAGCTTCCTCTTCTTCTTCTCCAACTCATTCTCTCTTTGAATTTCAGAAATTTCCTAAACCTAACTTAGGAAATATTCTTCTTTTTAGCTTAGATTCAAGTTTCTAGAGTTGGATTTGAAGAGTGGTTGATTCCCCTTTGCTTTCAAGCTTCATCTTCATAAATTTAGTTCAAAAGTGAGATTTTTATCTCACATCTATGACTATAATTATCTTTGGTTGTTGGGTATGAATTCCTAACACTTCTTCATGTGCATTTGCTCTTGATGTGGATGGGTTTTGTGAATACTCCAATTTTTGGGTTTTTTAAGTCAAATTTGTGTGAAATCCTTTTATGGATGTTTGATCATGCTTTTGGTGATGCATCGAGGAGCATATAGGGCCGGGTTGCCGATTGGCATAAACCCTTAGAGCCAATGTTCGTTCGGTTGCATTTTGGAAGAGTTTGCTCTTCATTTGAATAAGGCTGAAAAACAGCCCAGGCATGATTCAGTCGACTGAAAACTCTGTTCAGTCGACTGAACCTGAAACCCGAGAGTTTCCAGGCATGATTCAGTCGACTGAAAGACTCTGCACAGTCGACTGAAACTGGAAACAGAAAGTTTCCTGAACCTGGAAAATTTCCATGTACAGGGTCAGTCGACTGAAAACTCTGTTCAGTCGACTGAACCTGCTGTTTTAGTCCAATTTGCCTTTTTGGATTGAAATTCCAATTTAAATCAATTCGTGATAATCCTATTTGTTGTTATCATCTATTATGACTTTGATGACTCTTTTTAGGGATTTTTGAATATCCATTTCGATGGATCCTTTATCGATTTCGTTGGATTTTATTCACATCTTCGTATGTGAATTTTTGTGATTGATTGTTTTTACAATCTTCGTCGTGATTTGTCACTTTAAAAATATAAAGGTTTTCTATACTAGTAGTAAATATCAAAGCTCTTTCCTCAAACGATTTCAGTACTATTTTAATACCAAATTCGTTTACAAAACCGTTTTCCAATCTATTAGTATATACAAACCTTTACCTCACTCGTATGAGAAATCTAATTAAACGGCTTAGTAAAACAAGTGGTATGAAACGCTTGCGTTTACTTTGTCGGTTAATTCTTGGACTTGTTCGATTGAACCTCTTGTGACAATTTTCTAGTGGAGATTTACAGTTTGTTCGTAAATATTTAAGTTAAGCAAGTGGTTATGGGACATGAGGCTAAACTCATATATTTACTAGCTTAGTGTAATCGACACTTCTCGCTGATCATGACGATCATCTTTGTGATTTAGACTAGCAATGTGCGATGTTTCTTTGTCTGCGAGGGAGACTAAACCCCGTTTTGTGGAGTTTCGACTCAATTTGTGATGGGGTAGCAACCCATGGTCTTTGGGCCGTTTGTGGAGCTTCGGCTCAATTTGTGATGGTTAGCGACCATGGAATTAGCGTTCCGTTTGTGATACACATGTTGGTGAGCTTTATGCTCCCGTTTGTGATAGGCCTCCCCCCCTATTTTTGTGATTTCTGGATTTCTTGTGTAGATTTCTAGAATTTGTGTTTCACCAATTTTTCGTGATTTCCATTGATAAGTCTTATCGATATTTATGCATTGGTGAATTTGTGTGTCATTGACTTTTGTGATTTCTTGATTTCTTGTGTAGTCTTCTGGAATTTGTGCGTCTTTGACTTTTGTGATTGACATTAATATTATCGTCAATATTTGTGGTTTGATGAACGAAATAAAGAGTATGACACTTCTTTGATTCTTGTGTAGATTTGGTGACATTGATTAATCTCTTGATGATTATCAACTAAGTATATATATATATATATCACAGCTTGGCATTGTGATTATTACGTGTTTAGTCATATCTCTTATTTTATATCGTTTCATCTGATATTTATAGTTAGACTGATCCGTTTATTATTTTCTTATTAAATAATACTCGGGTCAGACCGAGATGTTACAGGTGCTTCTGCTTGACTTCTCTCTTGGGATTGATTTCTCTTGCTTTTGGTTAACTACTTAGAATAGTAGTTTATTTTGGTGTATACATTCGAGATATAGACTCCATAATGTATACTTATTCTTTTGTGTAGTTCATGTAACTATTCTTTTGTGATATTGTGGATCTTTTTAGACCACTACTCTGATATACACTTTCTAGTGTAATATTCATATCTTATTCCGCCTTTGTGATATAAATTGTCTGTGACTGATTTGTGTTATGCTTATTTCTATATCTCTTTTCCGAAGGATTTATATAGCCACCGTGTAGTAGCTTTGAGTTTGTGTCGGTATGTCGGATTTCCTCTTGAAATAGAATGCATGTTATATTATCTGACATATTGGTGCTCGCGCAAAGAAATTACACGGATGGTCGCTCCTCAATAGCCTTATTCTCCGTGCTAGTCGACAGCATTCACCGTAATGTTCTTGGCTAGCGTGGGTATAGAGGTGGGGCGTCACAGCTTGGTATCAGAGCCAAACTTCGGAACAATGTAGAATAATTTAGCAAGGATCATCGTCCTAAGTCCATCTTAGGAGTCGTGCTTTAGGATTTTATTCGGGTCTACGTACCGATTCATCCTATTTTCTTTATGATTCCTTGTTTTATCTATCAAGAATTGCTTGATATTTATTTTGAGAATAACTTTTTCCTCTTCTTTCTTTCTTTCTTAAAGAAGAGAAATGGTTAGAACAGGCCGTTCCAGCGCCGGTCAATCTAGCGCTACTCCTCAGGATGGAGTATTCATGTCTGCTCAGCAGCTTCTAGATCTTGTTAAGAACGCTCAAGCAGCCGGACCCAATCCAGAGCCTACTCATCCTAGATCCGTTTTTGCACGCTTGTGCAGAGACTACACCGATTTGGGTGGAGGGCCATTCAGGGGATCCGAGAGTGTTGTTGAAATTCAAGCTTGGCTCAAATCATGCGATCGCATCTTTTCTCGCATGAATCTTATTGACCTTCATCGAGTCCAAGTAGCTTCTAGCATGCTCCAGGAAAGAGCATTGGATTGGTATGAGCTTTTAATTTCTGAAATCGTTGAGGCGGATCTTACTTGGGAGCAATTCCGGGGAAGATTCGAATTGAAATTTGTGCCAGAGGCTGAAAAAGTAACCTTAGCCCGGCGTTTCATAGACCTTGTTCAAGGTGAATCTTCTGTGACAGACTATGTCGCATCCTTCAAATCTCTGTCCAAATACGGGGTTGAGTACATTAATACCCCATTGAAGAAAAATCAGAGATTTGTCTATGGCTTGAATAGGAATCTTAAGAAGCCATTACTCCTGAAACTTGAGGTTTCATTTGATCAGCTTATTGATATCGCTCTTCGTCTTGAAGAGGCCGATAATGAAGGTGATGTTGAAGTTGTGCGTGCCCAACAGAACTTCGACAATAACTTGAAGAGGCCTATCAAATTCAAAGGCCCCGATTCTAATAAGAAAGGAAAGCAACAAACTCAGGTAGCAAATGTTCCTACCTCTAGTCGTGGACGATGCTACAATTGTGGTTCCACAGACCACCATGTAAGGGAGTGCCCGAAACCCCTCTTTTGTCGTTATTGCAAAGGTTCGGGTCATCTTTTATCTTCGTGTCCTAAGCTTCCAAGCAAGTGAGAAGGAAAGCTGCAACTTTTGGTCAAGGTATTTTCATTCAATTCTCGATGGCATTGTTTTAATTCGTGAGCTTTCTATTTGAGTTCTTTTTGATATGGGTTTCATCTCATTATTTTTATATCAAAAGAACTTGCTGATTCTTTTCTTTGAATATTTTGTGCTTATTGACTTCATTGAGAATTGCGAATCCGGATGGTAGATCCGCAACACTCAATTTGCTTTTGTTTAGATGTCGAGATTGTTTTATGTGACTTTTCTTTCCGAGCCGATATTTTTGCTTTGGCTTCGGAATTGACCTTTCTGTAAGGATTGGCTTAATCATTGTGAAGCCCATATCCTATTTTTCCGAGTGGATTATTCATCTTCGACATTTTCAATCTGTTAAGCAGATTTCTATTTTTCTTTGTGATTTTGATTCCATCTTGATGGCATCATTTTATTCTTTAAAGTCCTTATGGTGAGGAAAGTGTTATTTCTCTCATCTAAATAGTTTGAGAATTTTCCGGTATATTTGACTTGTCTTAGGATTATGACCTGAGTAATCTTTTGTGTGGTGCTAAGGTCTTTTTAGTTCGACTTTACCACCGTTTTCATTTGCTACAAGTTGCGGAAGTTAGCATTTCACTTATCGCATGCCGCACTTGTTATGATTCCTATGAATGAATTATTATGTCATTCAATT
The DNA here is from genome assembly GCA_030765085.1 of Allium cepa. NCBI lineage: Eukaryota > Viridiplantae > Streptophyta > Magnoliopsida > Asparagales > Amaryllidaceae > Allium > Allium cepa. Next base: position 390,861,451 of record CM060939.1, on the reverse strand, counting down.
TGTCCAGCTTGTTTCATCCGTTTTATAAATCCAATATTCTATGAAAATTTCAATGAGGCCATTCTTATTTATGGATTTTGGATGGAAATAGAAATTTAAAATTTTGCAAATCTTTTTCATAAGATTTAATTATAAGTGCAATTTGATTTTTTTGCTCTTAAAACGAGCAAAGAATATTCTTAAAACTTTTTAAGAGATTTATTTATCCTAGAAAAGATGACTTTGTGATTGTATTGCCTGTTGAGTGCTTTAAGAATTTTGGTCGATGCGCTTGATCAACGTTATCGATAGGAATTTCCTAAACGCTTTGATATGACAATCAGACACGATATATTGACTTGTAAAAATGTAAATTTTTGTAGAAAGATTATTACAAAAAAGTAAAAATGTAATTTTGAAAGTTTTAACTTTTCGGGGAAGAGAATTATTTAAAAAGAACCCTTCCTTTCAATACTCTTATTCTTGTGATTCCTGAAGGGGAACCAAGACTTTGCTATTTGCACCGATACTAGTCGTATTGGTTTGGAATGCCATTCTCTTGCAAAGGAGAACGTGCTATCACTTGTGCTTCTAAATCATTATAGCTTATTGAGACTAGATATGCCACTCATGATCTAGTGTTCGCGGCTATTGTTTTTACTTTTGGAATTTGGCATCATCATTTTTGGATGAGAAATTTGTTCTCTACCTCGATCATAAATCTTTGGAATAATTATTTTCTCATAAGGAACTTTATGTTGACTCGAGTTCCTAGCATCTTATGATCTTGATATTCTTTTATTCCCGAAAAGGGAAATCGTGTTGCCAATGCGCTTTGTCGTAGGCAACAAGTGGTTGATTCTTTGATGTTGTCTGAATGGAATTATTTTTCTATCAAGTTCATCGGACGTTTTGGTATACTTCGTTTTATTGAGCTTTATCTCATTCCTTTTAAGGACTAGCGTCCGATGTCCTTTTATTGTGTTCAGTTCATTGGACGTACCGTTTTTGTACTACGTCGGTGTTCCGAAAATCATTCGGGCTTCGGTTCATTGGATGTACCGTTTTTGTACTGCGTCAGTGTTCCGAATTATTTGGGATTTGATTCATCGGATGTACCGTTGTACTACATCGATGTCTTTGTTTTTTGATTCATCGGATGTACCGTTGTACTACATCGATGTCTTTGCTATTTGATTCATCGGATGTACCGTTTGTACTACATCGATGTCTTTGTTTTTGATTCATCGGATGTACCATTTGTACTACATCGATGTCTTTGCTTTTGATTCATCGGATGTACCGTTGTACTACATCGATGTCTTTGCTATTTGATTCATCGGATGTACCGTTTGTACTACATCGATGTCTTTTCTTTTGATTCATCGGATGTACCGTTGTACTACATCGATGTCTTTGTTTTTGATTCATCGGATGTACCGTTGTACTACATCGATGTCTTTGCTATTTGATTCATCGGATGTACCGTTTGTACTACATCGATGTCTTTGCTTTTGATTCATCGGATGTACCGTTGTACTACATCGATGTCTTTGTTTTTGATTCATCGGATGTACCGTTGTACTACATCGATGTCTTTGCTACTTGATTCATCGGATGTACCGTTGTACTACATCGATGTCTTTGTTTTTGATTCATCTGATGTACCGTTGTACTACATCGATGTCTTTGCTATTTGATTCATCGGATGTACCGTTGTACTACATCGATGTCTTTGCTATTTGATTCATCGGATGTACCGTTTGTACTACATCGATGTCTTTGCTTTTGATTCATCGGATGTACCGTTTGTACTACATCGATGTCTTTTCTTTTGATTCATCGGATGTACCGTTGTACTACATCGATATCTTTGTTTTTGATTCATCGGATGTACCGTTGTACTACATCGATGTCTTTGCTATTTGATTCATCGGATGTACCGTTTGTACTACATCGATGTCTTTGCTTTTGATTCATCGGATGTACCGTTTGTACTACATCGATGTCTTTGCTTTTGATTCATCGGATGTACCGTTATACTACATCGATGTCTTTGCTATTTGATTCATCGGATGTACCGTTTGTACTACATCGATGTCTTTTCTTTTGATTCATCGGATGTACCGTTGTACTACATCGATGTCTTTGCTTTTGATTCATTGGATGTACCGTTTGTACTACATCGATGTCTTTGCTTGGGTTCATTGGGAGTACCGTTTTTGTACTACGCTGATGTCCCAAATTGTTTGAGTTTCTAGTTTTTCGGGCGTACCGATTTTGTACTACGCCGTTGCACCGGCTCAATTTTCTGCTATTCTTGACGTTCCCCATGTCTTTTATCTACGGGAATTCCTTAGGGATTCCGGTTTTCATTCTTGAGCCCGGTGTTATTGTGGAAATTGAAGTTTCACCAGATTTCTTGCTAACTCTTTTGTGCACTTTATGGTGAACTTCCTATTTCAAGATTTTCTTTTGTGTTAATATGCTTCTATGGTTGTTACTTCATATATTTCCTTCTTACTTATTGCGAGGACGCAATTTCTTTAAGGAGGGGAGTCTGTAACAACCCGCATATTTATCGATTTTTATATTTAAATATTTTATTTAAATATTTTATCGTTCGTCGGATTTTGGACCGAAAACCTACTTTTTGCATACGGTCGAATTAGGACTCGAGACCACCTCCATTGAGTTTAAAATGTCGTTTCCGACCTTTTTGAGTATAAGCTTCGATATGTTTGGAGAAAGTTGATTTTTGCTACTTTTTCCTGCTTAGGGCTTTGGTTGGGCTGAGCCAATTAGTCACTTAACTCAGTTCCAACACTCTCCTCTTCATTCACTTCTCTTCTATTTTCCTAACACTCAAGCTCAAGCAAAAATGGAGGAAGAGAATGGGAAATAGAAATTCCTAAGCCCTAGCTTGCTTTGCAAATCCATCTCCTTGCTCCATAGTTCATGAGAACCCATTGGTAAGCTTCCTCTTCTTCTTCTCCAACTCATTCTCTCTTTGAATTTCAGAAATTTCCTAAACCTAACTTAGGAAATATTCTTCTTTTTAGCTTAGATTCAAGCTTCTAGAGTTGGATTTGAAGAGTGGTTGATTCCCCTTTGCTTTCAAGCTTCATCTTCATAAATTTAGTTCAAAGGTGAGATTTTTATCTCACATCTATGACTATAATTATCTTTGGTTGTTGGGTATGAATTCCTAACACTTCTTCATGTGCATTTGCTCTTGATGTGGATGGGTTTTGTGAATACTCCAATTTTTGGGTTTTTTAAGTCAAATTTGTGTGAAATCCTTTTATGGATGTTTGATCATGCTTTTGGTGATGCATCGAGGAGCATATAGGGCCGGGTTGCCGATTGGCATAAACCCTTAGAGCCAATGTTCGTCCGGTTGCATTTTGGAAGAGTTTGCTCTTCATTTGAATAAGGCTGAAAAACAGCCCAGGCATGATTCAGTCGACTGAAAACTCTATTCAGTCGACTAAACCTGAAACCCGAGAGTTTCCAGGCATGATTCAGTCGACTGAAAGACTCTACACAGTCGACTGAAACTGGAAACATAAAGTTTCCTGAACCTGGAAAATTTCCATGTGCAGGGTCAGTCGACTGAAAACTCTGTTCAGTCGACTGAACCTGCTGTTTTAGTCCAATTTGCCCTTTTGGATTGAAATTCCAATTTAAATCGGTTCGTGATAATCCTATTTGTTGTTATCATCTATTATGACTTTGATGACTCTTTTTAGGGATTTTTGAATATCCATTTCGATGGATCCTTTATCGATTTCGTTGGATTTTATTCACGTCTTCGTATGTGAATTTTTGTGATTGATTGTTCTTACAATCTTCTTCGTGATTTGTCACTTTAAAAATATAAAGGTTTTCTATACTAGTAGTAAATATCAAAGCTCTTTCCTCAAACGATTTCAATACTATTTTAATACCAAATTCGTTTATAAAACCGTTTTCCAATCTATTAGTATATACAAACCTTTACCTCACTCGTATGAGAAATCTAATTAAACGGCTTTGTAAAGCAAGTGGTATGAAACGCTTGCGTTTACTTTGTCGGTTAATTCTTGGACTTGTTCGATTGAACCTCTTGTGACAATTTTCTAGTGGAGATTTACAGTTTGTTCGTAAATATTTAAGTTAAGCAAGTGGTTATGGGACATGAGGCTAAACTCATATATTTACTAGCTTAGGGTAATCGACACTTCTCGCTGATCATGACGATCATCTTTGTGATTTAGACTAGCAATGTGCGATGTCTCTTTGTCTGCGAGGGAGACTAAACCCCGTTTTGTGGAGTTTCGACTCAATTTGTGATGGGGTAGCAACCCATGGTCTTTGGGCCGTTTGTGGAGCTTCGGCTCAATTTGTGATGGTTAGCGACCATGGAATTAGCGTTCCGTTTGTGATACACGTGTTGGTGAGCTTTATGCTCCCGTTTGTGATAGGCCTCCCCCCTATTTTTGTGATTTCTGGATTTCTTGTGTAGATTTCTAGAATTTGTGTTTCACCAATTTTTCGTGATTTCCATTGATAAGTCTTATCGATATTTGTGCATTGGTGAATTTGTGTGTCATTGACTTTTGTGATTTATGGATTTCTTGTGTAGTCTTCTGGAATTTGTGCGTCTTTGACTTTTGTGATTGACATTGATATTATCGTCAATATTTGTGGTTTGATGAACGAAACAAAGAGTATGACACTTCTTTGATTCTTGTGTAGATTTGGTGACATTGATTAATCTCTTGATGATTATCAACTAAGTGTATGTATGTATGTATATATATATATATATATATATCACAGCTTGGCATTGTGATTATTACGTGTTTAGTCATATCTCTTATTCTATATCGTTTCATCTGATATTTATAGTTAGACTGATCGGTTTATTATTTTCTTATTAAATAATACTCGGGTCAGACCGAGATGTTACAGGTGCTTCTGCTTGACTTCTCTCTTGGGGTTGATTTCTCTTGCTTTTGGTTAACTACTTAGAATAGTAGTTTATTTTGGTGTATACATTCGAGATATAGACTCCATAATGTATACTTATTCTTTTGTGTAGTTCATGTAACTATTCTTTTGTGATATTGTGGATCTTTTTAGACCACTACTCTGATATACACTTTCTAGTGTAATATTCATATCTTATTCCGCCTTTGTGATATAAATTGTCTGTGACTGATTTGTGTTATGCTTATTTCTATATTTGTTTTTCGAAGGATTTATATAGCCACCGTGTAGTAGCTTTGAGTTTGTGTCGGTATGTCGGATTTCCTCTTGAAATAGAATGCATGTTATATTATCTGACATATCGGTGCTCGCGCAAAGAAATTACACGGATGGTCGCTCCTCAACAGCCTTATTCTCCGTGCTAGTCGACAGCATTCACCGTAATGTTCTTGGCTAGCGTGAGTATAGAGGTGGGGCGTCACAATTTTATTTGAACTTATTTTTAAAACATTCATATTTAAAACTGATTTAAATTTTCAGATTTGAATTCAAAGTAAACTTGAATTCCATCAATTTACCTTTGTTTTAAAACTTTGATTTAAACTTTCTTTTAAAAAAAACTTGAATTAAAAACTTGACTTTCAAATCCAAATCAATTTTAAAACCTTAAGATTCAAATGTTCATTTGAAACTATACTTTAAATTTTTGAATTTAAATCACAGTTTAAGTTCTGTTTCAAATTTTAAATTAATTTAAAATCTGAAACTTGTCAGGTTTTTAAAACCTGAAATCCACCTTTAAACACTTAACTTTGATTTCATTTCAAATTTGAATCCAAAAATAAACTTGAATTCAAACTTCCCATTGAATTTTGACTTGTTTAAATCTATTACTTATTTTCAGGTTTCATTTGAATTTTTTTGTAAAAAAAACAAACACCGCTTCCAGGTTTTTGCAAAAGCCTGAATAAACATTGACTCGACGCGAACTAAAACGCTTCGAGTTTTCCCTTCCCTTGCTTTGAGTCACGTACTCGAATGACTCGAGTAATTCCCCCAGTTCAAAACTCTGTACCCAACAAAAACTCAGCACTTCAACGGGCATGGTGCACATGCACCGTGGCCCCAGTCACCTCCGGCCACCCAATGGAACTCCAACACGACGCCGATCATCTCCAGATACGACCACGACCACCCAAAGCTACCCCACTTACTCGAAACAAAATCAAACTTCCACTCTCAAACCTGGAAACATATACAGGTTTCCACCCCAAAACCTGTAACTTCGCCGCGCTTCGAATTCCGACCACCGGAGAATCAACGCCTCCGGCTACTACTTTGCTAATGACCCAGCTTCCATCTCCCACAAACCCATTACACTCGATGCTCCAGAGAGTAAATGCCGATCAACTTTATCCCATTAAACAAAACTAGGTTTCTGAACCAAAATCCACTACCGCACTCTCCACCTTGACTTAATCAAACATCTAGCAATTTTTCCCTCTTCGCCAGTCATTCCTCCACCACCAGACCATATTCCAGCCTCTCCAACCTCCAGGATCACCAGTGATACTCTAATAACCCCAAAACATTCTCCACAGAAATGCTCTTTAATTACTAAACATAAAAATGAGATTATAGTTTTAAAAATCCTAATTATAGGTAAGAATTCAATTTATAAACCTGAATTAATAATTTAAGATTTTTGAAATTTCACTCATATCGAACATTTGCCTGTTCCTTAAGTTTTTACAGAGCATTTCTACCTTGCAAACTAAAATAAAAATTTTAACATTTGCTTTATGATCAAACAAACCCATCTTGTTTAGATACTAAGCCCTATAAATCAATATATCAAGCAGAGATGATTTTTGAAGTAAGATATGAGCTCAAAATTCATAAACAGGATGGTCTTACAGGGTATACAATATGCAGGTATTTCATCCCACAAGTGCACAGAGAAATGAACACATAAATATTCACACAAATATTTTTAAGCATTCAAGTATTGACATGCAACAAGTTTAAAACTTAAGTTATTTTTAAAAAAAATGTTACTCACCATTGCTTTTGAAAAGGGACAGAGCATTCTTGTTTTGAAACAGCTAGAACTTTAAAGCTAAGAAATTGTTTGCTTAATTTTCCTTAATCTTGTTGCCTTTGTTGATGTATGATGCTTCAGTTATAAAAATATAAATGTTTGCTACCTGTATATTTTAGGTTTACTATGACTTGAACTAACTAAATAAGAAGGGCATGTATATAAAGGAGTTTACAGGTAGGTGATAACTGGGTTAGCAAGTTTGCAGGTAAAAATCTTATTATATTTTTCAGAGATTATGTTTTGTTTTATCAGGCAAAATTATATTTGTTAAGGAGGCTGAAATGATGTTAACAAAATTCGAAATGACTTTATTATGTGCTATAGTTTGAAAGCATTAAATGCAATGGTACTTTATGTCTACAACCTTACCTTATATGTCTAACATGCACAAAGATATTTTATTTACTTAGCTTTGTTTTCTTAACTTTGCATTTCTTTTACTACTTGCCTGCATCTTAATTTACAGGCTACCTACATATTTCTTATGCTTTTGCATTTCAAAACTCTACAGGCTTCCCTGATTTGTACTTACCTCAAGTACATATAAAAGTTACTTTAGTTAATGATATAAATTTTAGCTTAAGTTTTGCATTTTATTCCTTCTTCTTGCCTGAGTCTTTATCTATAATCTATCAGCATTTATTTTATTTTGTTTACCCTTTAGCCTGCATATCTTTGTTGTACTTTATGTATATTAGCAAGTTGTTTTAACTTAAGTATTTAGCTCTCTTTTATTTTAACATAACTATCAAATACTAAATTTATTTATTATTTTTATACTTGTGTTAGTATTAATAAGGTTTATTTTAATTTAACATTTTAAAAAAAACTTACTTTTAATCTTTCAAATTATAGCTATTTATACAAATAAATTTGAAATAGAAATCCCCATTTGTAAAAATATTACATGATTAACAAAACTCATTTTTAAAGAAATTGTCTCTTATTTAATAAATTACTTATTTAATCAAACTATATTTAAAAAGAAAATAGAACAAACTTTTATTTAAATTTAGACTTAGGCTAGAATACTTTTAAATTATCAAGCTATACTAAAAAGAAAATAAAACAATTGTTTTTGTTAATAAATTTTAAATTTAACTTAAGCTAGAATAAATTCTAACTATTAAACATTTATCTTAAGTATTTAAAACCATACAGTTATTTATTTAATAGCTTAGTACTGAATTAAATCAAATTTCCAAATTTACCAAAAATAATAGAATTAGAAAACATAACTTTATTTATTAAATTTAAAACAAAGCTTATCTATTTATAATATATACAAATATATACATATATACATTATAAATAGAAACAATTTAAATTAGCTTTTAAAAGATAAACTATCAGTTAAATATTTATTTAAAAGAAGATTATGAAATCAATTTAAATCTTATTAACAATTATTATCAAATTAAATTTTATTTTTACACATATTATTAAATTGATATTGCCAAAAATTCCCGGGATATCACAGTGAAAAAAAAATACAATATATATATAATGACATACTCAAAGTACACAACCTTTCCTCCACGACCTTTTTCCCAAAGCCACCATATTGTCTCTGTACACAAACTTATCGACCATTGTCTTCTTTATCCCCCCTTATTCATGAAATGTTGTTGCCATTTTGCCTCCTTGTCAACAAGATCATGTGTGCGTGTGTGCGTGTGTATATGCATACACACTCCATATTTTCACCGCTCCATTTTTCCCATTTCTTTGTTTCCATTAATGGAAAGTTGATTTTTCCTCATTCGAAAACCACTACCTGCCAATCCATTCAAAATTGGACAAAGCGATCAACATGAAAGTTGTTTGTATCAATCCATTCTATTTTTAGAAATTGACGGAGCTCAATATCATTGGGAATCAATCAAGTTTTCATCAACAATAAGAAAAGGAAAAATATTGTTCTTAAACTTCAAAAATTCATATCTCTTGATGCGGGTCGAATCGTTCGACGCTGCTAGTGTCATTGAGTTCGTGTCGAAGCATATAATTTTCAGTGAAATTTCAGCATGATTCTGTGATGTGACACCTTTTTGGACGATTTAAATCGACAATAAACCAAACATGTCAACTCAAACCATTCAACAGGTAGGGTCGTCAATGGGGTAAATAAGAAAAGAAGAAAAAACAAAACACAGAATCTCGCAGCGGAATGACAAAATATAATAAACAAATAAATAGTTCATGAAGCTATTTTATAATATACATTTTGACTACATAATTTTTATAACAATCAGTGTATAAACAATGACATACCAATAACGATGCAGCGGAAATTACTAATAATATAATATACTAAACTCTGTATTCATCCTCTAGAAATAAAGTCTACAGTGTTGAAATGTTCAAGATGACCCAAGCGTAATGAAAAGACAAAACACTCGAGTTAGAACTAAAGATATTATTTAAGTTAAATCTACAATAAGTAAATATGAGTGTAATAGCTTCAGAGATGTTTACTTGATTTTACATCTCCTATCCTGTGTATAACATGTATGCAATAACTTAAGAGATGTTTTAGGATTTTCCATCTTCTAAGAATGCGTTAAACTATCTATATGTAGTAAAATACGCTATATATATGTAGTGTGTATCAGTAAAGTAAAGTATTAAAACAGCGTTAAGGCATTACCCATATCCCCCTTAACACATTTTTATAGGCATCGCAGCAGCCAATACAGTACTTTAAACTCCACCGTAAACTGGTGGACTATCAGGAAGCAATACATTGGTACGACACAAACTAAAATCGTAGTGGGCTCGATAAGGCATATGACAATGCATGCGAGGAAATGCCCAGAGTAGGATTCTACTATTTTGCACGCCCGGACCGGTGGTAACGCACAACAGCTACTACCTCCTCCCTCGAAACACACTCCTATAATCAAATCAAGGGTGACCACCAATCAATCACAAAGTAACAGATATGGTATCGAAGAAGCATGTCCGATAGAGGAGCGACCTCATTTGGCCTAGGATAGCTCCGGTTTTAGTCATATCAAGCTGGCCCGAAGGTCAGGGCTACGTTCCTACCTCATACCAGCAACATTCGTCAAACCATCCTACTTCGTTCTGGATTCTCCACCACGTACACAGTTGTTAAAGTGGTTTTGGAATTGGTAGAGTATGAAAATATCCGACCCTAGTCTCTTTAACAGCCAAATGCTTATTTCACACCATGGTCATTTTATAAAATATTTTTAATAATAAATCCAGAAAATATTTTATACCTTCATATCAAGATATCCATATACTTATTCCAAATGAATAAATATATTAATAAATACCGAGGAAGATTTCTTTTAATTAATTGCGAAAATAATTCATAAATCTCTCCTAAACCATTTACAAACTATTTATATGCTTTATAACCATTTATAAAGCTACTAATAAATTCCAAAACAGTTTATAATGATTCCCCTTTTCATAAACTTCTACGTTAATTCCTTTAAAATGTTTCCAAATCTCATTATACAAGTTCTTTTATAAAATCCTTTAAACCTTCATAAACTCCTTTATAAAACCATTATAAAATCGTTTATAAAATTCTTTTATAAAATCCTTTAATAAAATCCACTATAAAATCTCTTACAAAACTTTTATAAATTCCTTACAAAACCTTTTTCAAAATTCTAAAATCTTTTCTCTATTGAAGTTATTATAAAAGTCTGTAGTTATCATCTTAATTTAATTTTTATATTTATTATATTATATCAAATTTAAAATATATATATTAAAAATATATTAAATATTTTATTAAATTAAAATTTTAAACTATTTGAAAATATATATTTAAAACTAAATAAAATTATGAGTTAAAATCTTAAATTTACATTTAAATCATAAATTAACTTATAATGAAGTTTTGAAAACATACAAAACAAATTATTTTCCAAATATAAATTTATAAACAAAAAATTAAATTAAACTTAAAAATCAAATATACTTTACCATTTAGAAAATAATTTAAAACCGACCAACGGTGTCCGTATATAATTTTCTATCATATAGTCAAGTGATTGGGTAAGTATCATTTCAACCCAAAATTGTTAAATTTCCCGAGTATATATCATTTAAACCCGTATCCTGAATCAATAATTTCCACATCAATAAAATCACTCGGGTATGTATCATTTCAACCCATAACAATTTTCACTAATCTATAAGATCATTCAGGTATGTATCAATTCAACCCATAGTGATTTTCTTAACAACAATCTAAGGGAACTTGCAGTGTGATAACAACATATATAATAAATATAGCAGCAAATCATCCAAAATGTCAACAAATAAACATCCATCGCAATCAACATCCAAATTAGTCAATAAATCACAACAATTATCTGGTTATCAATATCAGGTATTTAACTATCAATTTAAATTCAATATTAATTTAGATGGAAATCAATTCAAATTAAATTTAAATGACAATTTAAATTACCAAATAACAATCAATAAAATTCTGGTCTGTTCATAAATTTAATTCAACTAACATAAGAAGATTTAGTATTTCATGAGTGGGTTAAATCACTCACCTTTGATTTATCGTCGATTTAAAATCCAATAAAAGCCCAAAATTTCAGTAGTCTCCAGATTCAACCAAACTAGTTTCATGCTATCCGAAATTTTGATATGATCCAAATGGAAGAAACCTCGTCAAAATCCGAGTCCGTATAACAAAGTTATGATAGTTAGAACGTTTATAATTAAAATTTTAAGTAAAAATAAAAATAGGGGAAAATTAGTAAATCTCAAACCCTACGCTCATTCACGATCAACCATCAGCTGCCAGTCCTCGTGTATTGTCGCCACTGCCTACAGGTGCCATCGCCCAAATCGACCATCACCAACAAGAAGCTTTCCTCTGGCCGACCTTCACCTGGCCGTGCGATGTGCTCCACTGCCCCGCCCAGACCTCCACGCTGCCACTGCCTTCAAGGCTATGTTTTGGCAAACTCGAGACTATCAAACTCGAACAAAGACCACCGATGAGCTAGTCTCCTCGCCCTCTACACTGTAGTGTCCTCTGATAGCCGCAAAGTCGAAGATCCACCGTTGAATCGATAACCATAGAATAAACGGCAACGACTGTTTCACCAATTTCTGGCCAAATCGTTACTCGAATGCAAAAACGAATTGCAGATGTAGGTTACATTCATCGAGAGCTTCATGACTATATAAAATTCGATAGATTTTGAGGAGTTTGAATTTTTTTGATTGATTTGGAATTAGGGATTTTAATTGACAGCCATTTGAGAAGGAAGCGACGAGGATAAAAGTATGTATAGAAATTGGAATAAACTGCTAAGGTTAGAGGAAACAATCTATTTTTATAGAATGACGGATAAGAATGAATGGACAAATCGAATTGGGTCAAAACAATAACAACGACCTAAAAAGCCCGTTTCATTATCGAAATGAAAGTAGGTCATCCCATATATCAAAATAAAGGTTTTCGATATTTTTAAACCCAATGGAACTAGTTTCAAACCTCAATTCCATTGTATACAGAAGTTAGCTTTCAAAATCAAATTATATTTATTTAAATTCTTTTAATTGATTTCTACGCGTTTCGAGCTCGCACGATTAGACGATGAGTTGATCGCTACAAAACTTGAAATCTTAGAATAATTCACTGTTACGAATTCGATGAAATTGGTTTCGTCAAAATCCAAGATAGTTGCCAAAAAGGCTAAATTTCGTGTTAATTAAATAAATTATTATTATTAAATTGATCTAATCACCTTTAAATTCAAATTTAAAAGCTAATCATTTTCCAACCTGAAATAAATAGGAATTACATAAAAATTAATAATATTTTGATTCCATGTTAATTCCAAGCTTTAAATATTACATTAATTTCAGCGTTCAATTATAACCACAATAAATTCATTCATTATAACTTAAATTCTAATAAATTCATTTATTTTCATTATCGCTCTTATTATTGAATCAACTATGACCTTATGAATACAATTAACAATATTTTACATTTTATTACAGTCATATTCTACATATATCATCTTAACTCATATTAATTGTAATATTTTAATTGTATTAATTCCATTAATTACCAATTTAATTTCAATAGATTAAATACTAAAGTGAGAATAAAACAATTGTTATACATTTGTAATTCATTTCTATTAACTTTTTGTTTACAACCAAGGTTATAAATTGGTTACCAAAACTGATTTCCTATTCTATAATAAACCTATTTCAAGTAACAACATATAATTTCAAGATTGAATCCAACATTTAATTTATTCCTTATTTACAATTATAACCAAATTAACTTTACAATTATTTCAACTAACTGAAATTGCATTAAAGTAATTGTTAATAACATTCAAACAACATTATTCAATGATATTTTAATTATTTTTCTCATTATTAAATCATAAATTTTAATTTCTCACAATATTAAATTTCAAAATCTTGTTTAATTTAGTAGTTTTATTTTCAAAAATACGTGTCTTTACACTCTCCTCCACTTAAAACATTTTGCCTCGAAAAGGAACAAGATGGAATTAAGAAACTTGATTTAATTTTATTCAAATTATTCAATTTATAAACACTTTAAATTTGCATCACTAAATTTTAATATATCTTTGAAAATAACCACGTTTGCACACAAAAATTCTAAGTCCTAAATTTATGAAAAATTTCGGCAGAGTCTCCTTTGCGCGGCTAGGTCTGAAAAAATAATAATCTCAATGATCACAATGTATATATGTGTATATATATCATATTTCAATAATAAACATCCCAAACCATAAGAAAAAATAATAAAATATCGTTCCAAAACCGTAATCTGAAAACGTACCTAATTGTCCGACAAACAACTTTATTTATGAAACCAAAAGCAATGCTATTGCTTCCATAAACTTGAATTCCACTTACATAATCCAAAAGAGTTAAAATTATGTGAAAGAATAATATTTTAGTTATTTCAAATCAATATCACAAGAAACATACAATATATAATATCATACGCAAACAATAGAAGTACAACCATTATATGCAACAAAAGAATTCATCGACCATTTATAGCAACCAAAACTAATGGTTTGTCTAGGTTCAGAAACTTTTCATCGTACAAGGGTGATAAATAAACTACCAAGTGTACCTTATGCTCAACAACTTTAGATAATTACTTAAGAGATTATTCATACATCCTTAAATAATTTGAAGTATCATTTCCCAAACTTCCCATCAGCCAAAACCCTAAAGAATTTAAGTATTATTTAAATTTTCACTATGTACATAAATCTTTTATACACAGTATCATTTCTATCGCTTGCTTGAATACACACATTCCACTTTCGAACTAATATTGTTAATCCGACCACTATAGTGCGGACTCTGATCTGGTTTCTTGATTTGAAATTTCCATTTCCTTGCATAGCCATAAACCATGATAGAAAACTTCGAATTCGTATCAGTTGTTCACTGTCAAGAATCAAGCGAAAACTCCTAACTCGAACTAGTGTGAATTACTACAAATCCTATATTCAAATCTGAATCAGAACCGTTATGTGAATAAATGATTTGCACATAATTTACATATTTTATTCTATTGGTTTCTTTTCACATCATTATTTACTTATAATGTTGATATCCATTTCAATATTAATATTCATTAATGAATCATTTCAGTCGTTTTCTTGAGTTTATAATCATTTACGTAAATAGTATTCGCTTTTTTCGATTTAATTTAATTACTAGCATTTCAAAACATTAACTTATTTTTAAAATATCTCTTTTACATCATAATTCTTATTTGTAGACATAACTCCATTGCTTAAGTTTTACTTGTATAAAAATCCTATTACATATTCATATTAACATTTCAACTTTTAAACATTTCTGGTAAGTTATATATATATATATATGTTTTTAGAATGTAATTGAGTGTTATAAAAATTTATCTTATTAAGTTTAGTTAGAAAAAATATTCAATAATTTACATCTTCTAGATTTCATTACCATTTAATTCACAAGTGAAAATCTCTAATTTCTTTACAGTTTCATTAATTATTTAGCTTTTAATTTCTTATTTTTTCATTTTAGAAGTTTCCAACTATTAAAATTTCACTTTATTTCTACAACTGAAAATCATTAATTTTAAAATAATATATATTCATATATTTTATATACATATATCATATTTAGAAATTTGAAATTAAAATTTGTTTCACCAAAAAAACTGTGCAGCAAAGCTATTACAGTGGTCTTTCCACTTTGAAACTCAAAAATGAACGTCGATGATGTTGCGATCAACACCGAAATTATTTTTCAGCGACAAAAGAGGGGAGTACATACTTAATTCCTTTTAAAACATTTCTTTCAAATAAATATTTCTATCAAAATACTTCCAAATAATACTAATATTATCTCTCCCAAATCTTTTGAAAGCCAATTTCAAAACCTTGGAACTTAAGTTCTCAAATTTCCAATTAAATTCATTTTATTTATAAATCATATTTGGCAACCAATATTTACAAAATTTCACTTCCTAACAAACAACATATCACATACAAATATATCCATTTATAAAAATTATTCTTTTATATATAAAATATAATACTAGGTAAAATTATTTCATTTACCTATCTTTCAAAAAAAAATTGTGTCGGTCTGCCCTATTAAGTGTTTAGAAATCTCTATCGATGCCGTAGCGTCCTATGTACCGACCAGATTTCATAAATACTCAACAAAACAAATTAACACAATACAAAATATTTTAATCTCACTAATAAATACGCTCTCTCTCATATATATATATATATATATATATATATATATATATATATATAGACACACACACACTCAGACTCATTCTAAGGTATTAGTTGAAAATGCTCTGTGCTTTGATACCAAATGAAAGTGTATAGGATCGTGTAATATGGAATATACTTAAATCTAAATGTGGAAACAGATGATAATAGCAAAGTAAATGAAAATAAGTAAAATAGAACAAGCACACCGGGAATTTTTATACTGGTTCGAACTTCCCGTTCTACGTCCAGTCCCAAACTCCTTCTGGAATTCCAACTACAATAACCCTCACTTAACTCGGAGGAACAGGTATATACAGTCTGAGAAGCAGAATAGACACCTGAGCAACCGAACAGGATTTTCGCCTCAGCAGCGGAAGAGGACTTCACTAATACAAAATAATATCTAACACTATGTGTTCTTGATAACACTGATTTGTCACTGATAGTACAATCCTCCTATAATCAAATCCTTAAGTATGTGAAGTGTATGTGAAGATATGAAGAGAAGGTAATGCTAAGAATCGAAGATTATGAAAATTATTTGTAGATTCAAAGAAGTAAAAATGTATGTTCGTTGTTTGAATGCAAATATTAAAGCACAAGAAGAGTATTAGAGAGTTAGAATGAAAATTGGTGAATATGAAGTGTTTGGGAACATGTATTTATAGTAGACAGAGAGTTACTGCCATTGGTGAAGGGTTCTGACCAAAATGAGCGTCCATTTCCGTTCATAGAAAGAACACAACCTTTCGCAGAATGAAGATGTCTTTTCAAAATATGACAGTTGGGTTCAGGTCAGTCGACTGGTCGAAAATGATCAGTCGACTGAATAGTGAAGACAAGTAAAAAAATTGTGCACAAATATGTTAAAAAGCACAGATTCAGTCGACTGACTGACTGTATTCAGTCGACTGACTAACTGTATTCAGTCGACTGAATTTTGTTGTTAAGCAAAAATTGCAGAAGCCCATTTGGTTAGAGTACTTGCCTTCCAAACTAGTGACCCGAGTTCGAGCCCCGCTTCATGCATTTTTTTGACAACTTGATTTTGATTAAAATATGCATGCAAGTTTATTTGAATGTGAATGATGATTCTTGAGGAAAGATTTTAACAAAGCACTAAACTAGACTTTAAATACACATTTGATGACTCTTGTTAAAATATATAACTATACAAATCATATATTGAGCCGATGAGTCTGGATGTTATCGTAGTCGTAGATTCATGAATTGTTGTGTCTTGTCAGCAATCAAAACCTATGATTCAACAGTCTCCCCCTTTTTGATGATGACAATTTCATTATGCTACGAACGAATCTTTGACAAGCTTTGTTGATCTTATCACTCTCACTGAATATATTCCTGGAATTATGCTATACATTTCTCCCCCTGAATCTATGCTATATATTCCTGTAAATAATTAATCTTTTCTCCCTCTTAATTTGTGCTTACATGGATAGTCCTGCAAATAGTGTTAGAGCAATATATTTCTCCCCCTTTGTCCGACAAAAAGGAGAGTTTATATGATGATATAAATTATATTTCACTTAAGTGTTAACATAAACAATATAAAACAAAATAACTTCTACGTATAATATAAGGTATTAGAAAAAAATTAACATTTAAAGCATACGATACCCAAGGTTCTTATAATTTCCTATTTATTAGGAAACCATACCCATTTGGGTGTGGTAGAACCTTTATAAATATAATTTTCATTATTAACTACCATATCAAAATAATCATCAATGTATTTTTCTCTATTTTTCCAATTAACAGGAACCCAAATATTTAGATAATTTTTACTCATACTTTCCGTCAATGATTTTGTACTACTAAAGAAATTGTAAACATTAGGGGTCATAGCAGTATTTGAATTTCTATAAAAATTGGATTTAGACTTTTCTCGTAATCTAGTACTAGCACTAACATATTTACTATACATGAAAGCGTGTTGTTAGCACCAAAATTGGTCACTAACACCCTGAGAAAGATTGTGTAGAGAGATTAATGAAGAAAGTAAATTAAAACAGAGAATAGAGTGTAAATTTAAATGCAGAGAACAAGAACACCAAATTTATAGTGGTTCGGCGTAACTGCCTACATCCACTTTGAAGTTTATTTCCATTGATTTCCTTGATGGGTGATTACAGATACAATCCGTTTTTAGTTACTAGAATATAATTGCAAAGAAAAGAAATAAGTCTGGAATGAGTCTTGACAATGGCAGAGTCTCCCCAGTGTTCTCTAAAATCTCCCTCCCTTTTTTCTGTGCCCCTGCTCCTCTGTTTATAGACGAAGGTGGGTTGGACTTCCTTGGTGGGCCTGGCAGCTGAATAACTTGGCCCAAACGGAGTAGTCTCTATGCGTCGAACCAGAGAGGCCAAATGATCTCCTTTAGCCGAACGATCTCCTTTAGCCGAACGTTCTGCTTTAGCCGAACGATCTCCTTTAGCCGTACGTTCTCCTTTAGCCGAACGATATCCTTTAGACGAATTTTCTCCTTTAGCCGAACAAGATGAGGCCGAACATACTGACTACCGTAGGGAGCACTTGTGCTAAACGAAACTAGAAGCCGGACCAATGTCTTGGCCGAACGATGGCTAGGCCGAACGATATAAGGCCGAACAATTCTTTGGTCGTAGAACGATCTTATGCCGAGCGTCCTTCTCTGGCCAAACGGTATTCAATACCGAGTGTTTCTCGATGCCGAACGCTCCTAGATGCCAAACGCTATCCCATGCCGAACGCCCATTGATGCCGAATGATGCTTTCGTACCAAACAATCTTAACATGCCGAGTGCTCATTGATGCCGAACGATGGAGAGCCTGAGTACTAAGTTGCCCAGTCAATTCCCTGGGAAACACTTGCCCCCCATAGCGTATTACGTGACCGAACGTGATACGCTTTGAAGTACGTATCTTCCATGCTTTGCTTCGAGCCTTGGTTAAATCTCCTTGGAAGTACCTTCTTGAGAATATCAGCTATAGAGGTGTGTGTGTCGAACGGTGTAGCCGAGGCCGAATGATCCATGTTATGCCGAGCGACTTCGTATGCGGTACAACCCATCTGAAGACGAGTACCTGGGATGCCGAACGATCCATGCTAGCCCAGGCCGAACAATTCGAGATAGCCGAACGCTATGGCCTTGACCGGTTCTACCAGTCATTGTCCCTTCAACTTCTCCTTCTCCCTTATAAACCCGGTATCCTCTTCTTCCCCCTTCTTTTTTCACTTTCACTTCTGCAATCTCGAACTTGTGAACCACTCCTGTTATCAGACTCTAAAGACTTCTCTATCCTTTCCAAGGCTTGATATACGAACTTGGTATCAATTCCTTTACCCAACTCCTTTCCCTGATTAAAAAGGTTTCGACGAGAGGCCCAAGTCCATAGATTAGAACTGTAGCCGAAAGGGTTTAGGATATTTCTAAGGACAAATGATGTGAGGCAAGGAGGAGTGATCAGGGATGATCAAACGTAGGGGTTGTTTGGGAGAGATACTGTGGTTCAGCACGGTTCCTTTGTGCCGAACGAGATTTGGGAAAAAAAATGGTGGTAGAGTAGGAGATGGTTAAAATGCCGAACGGTATCGTCCTCGTCGTTCGGTGTAGCTTGTGGAAGAAGGGAAAAATTTGAAGGTAGTGCCGACCGTTGAAGCTCAGCCTAATTCAGGTTCGACATGGCACACCATATGCCGGTCGATGGGATTTGGGGTTAGTGAGGAAGCAGGAGTTAGTGGGGATGCTGTGTGTTGTTTCGACCGAACAGAACCTCGGCCGAACGATGTCTTGCCGAACAACTCATAAATGTCGAACAAAACATGTCGAACGATACTTAGGCTGACCAAACATAGATGCTGAACCAATCACGCCGAACAATGCTTAGCCGAACAATTCGTAGCCGAACAACAGGTAAACGCCAAACAAAACATGCCGAATGGTACTTATTCGAACAACACATAAATGCCGAACCAATCATGCCGAACAATGACAAGGACTCTAACATGCTAGCATATCGAACTAATCCGGACTATTAACTCCCTAGCTTCAGTAGACACAAACCCGAACCTAGATTGACCTTCTTCTAACGTTTTCTGAATCTGAAACTATAATCGCCATAAGGAAGGCTTTTGGAGACGGCCAGCGATGACGGTCTTCGAAGGCGATGATTTTTAAGCTTAGTTTTATATCAGTAACCTTGCGACTCTCGAATTTCCAATGCTTATACACGATTGATTGCACTAGCTCGCACACCACACAGGGGGGAAATTTATGTTGTTAAGTCTAACGCTGATCATTTTTTGAGTATAGTTCATACAAGTGCTCTACAGGATTCGATTCCCGTCAAAAAGTCTAAAAAATCCAGTTCCGTCACAATCTCGGACAGACCCGGGCCGTCTTCCAAAGAAGGAGACATAGACACTTCTAACCCGTCCACCTCCCTCGCTCATAATTTAGCTCCTGATGCCCTGGAGTCATCTATTCTCTTAGATAATCCGATCGATTCACAGGTTTCGAAGATTAACGAAGTCGCCCTTCGGCGAATATGCTCTATCCACGGCATCCCTTTTGCCGATGTGTTGGTTCCGTCGAGGCATGATCGTCCACACCTGCCCCTAATCGGGTACACCGCCTGTAATAAGTTTATGTGCTGGGTGGGCAGCGTGCCTCCATTCAATTTATTTCTTCGGGACGCGTTGCAATACATAGACATCGCCCCGTCGCAGCTGCACCAAAATGGTCATGCGTTCATTTATGGGACCTACCTCCTTTTCACGGATGTCTTCTCCAGGCCTCCAACTCCCGACGACATCAGATATATTTATATGATCAAGAAGCGGAGAGACAGCCCCTCCTTCGTGTTCCCCGAGTCGCACCACAAGTGCCAAAATCTAACCGGAGCGTGGAGCAAGTTTTCCCTATACAAACAGGAATGGTTCTACGTGCGCTGCCCTTCTGGTTTCGCGAGGAGATGGGTTGAAGGAAGTAAGTCTTCTTCTTGGAGTGATGTTCATATTTCGGTCGAGGCGATGCTTTTTCTAACTCTTGTTTCATTTTTTCAAATATCAATCCACGTCCTGAGGGCCGCGGCTATTCTGAGGCTGTTGAGGCTATTAGAGCTCTTCCCGCCGAGGAACGAGACATCCGAACCCTCATTTCAAATGAGTCACTGTCAAGGTTCGGGCTGTTAGCAGAAGGTCGTCGGGTGAGCCTTCCTGAGGGCGTCTCCATCCCCAAGCCCGCATCCGGTAAAGGGAAGAAGTTGGCTGAATCGTCGTCACCACACCCCCGGTGCACAGGAGGAGGGGGAAGTCAAAGAGAGTGAAGCATCCGAAACACAAGGTGAGAATGCGGGTCCTGCTTAGGATCCGCTGGTCGAAGTGCACGATATTGAAGCGTCATCATCCCGTTCGAAGGGGAAAAGAAAGTGACATGTAAGATTAGGAAGGAGAAGGTTGGCGGAACTTCCAAAGTTACGCTCATCCCAGCAGAGAAGGAGGCTTCTTCACAGCACGTTGAAAGTTCGGTAAAGGGTCTCTCGAACCTCTCCATTCCGGAAGATCTGCTCAACTATGACTTTAATGATCCGGAAGCATTCAAGCATCACTCGCCCGTTAAAGGCGATGCAGGCATTTTATCCTACAGCCAAGGAGAGAAAACTCCTGTTAGCAAAGTGACCGGTCCGTCGGGGGAAACACACTAGGACACACACAAAACACTCGCACTTCCATTTGCACTTAGTTTTCGTTGTCACACTATCTCTTTGCTAATTCCTGTTATTTGAATTCTGTGCAGGTGACATGGGGCACTCACATGGATTCGATCGTCTTCGCGGTTCGTCCATTTTTCATCAACCAGGACGGGATTCGGGTTTCGGAAGACGTCGAGATGGAGATGGCGATAAAGACTATCATTCCCGTGACTCCTCATCCCGAAGGAAAACTTACTATCAGCCAAAGCACCACCAGGATACTTCGTCTCACACGGGGCACAACAAAGACAAGCATGGCCATAAGAGGTCGCAATCTGACGCTCCCCGGCACCAATACTCTGACTCCTCTTCTACTCGACAGTCCCGAGGTTCTCACCGGAGGGGCGAACTTTCAAAGCCGTCACCCCCTGCTCGTGGAACAGACCCAACAGTGTTAGAGAAGCTGGCTGAGCTTAAAGGCAAATTTTCTAGAATCTGCTTCGATGGCCTGAAATTCCTTTTGACGATTCATCCTATTCTCGGTTATGTTAAACAGAGCACTTTTTCCTGTACGAATGACGTCTATGTTCAACATGACGCATTTGTTCACCTAGCTGAGAAACTTTCCGAAGTCTCTGTGGAGTGCCAGCATGAGATAGACCGTTTGAAGCTTGAGGCTATCCACTATAGAAACATCTTTAAGGCCCAAGACGAAGAAATCGCCACTTATTAAGTCTGAACTCGTGGTCGCCCATCAGAGTGCCAGGGATACTGCTGAGGCTGTTACTCGCTTGGAATCAACTCATAAGAAAGAGCTTGACGAGGCGGTTCAACGATGTGGGGCTTTGGCCTTAGAGAAGGACTCCGTTCAAAAGGAGAGGGATGCGTTCAGCACCCGGGTCAAGGAACTTGAGGAGCTTCTCCGCAGAGAGAAAGAGGAGAAAACAGCTGCCAAAGAAGAGTCACAGCGATACTGTGACGAGATTGTCGCCACCTGACTTTTAAAAGAACAACTCGAGGGCAAGCTTTCCAGGGTTGAGATGTTAAAGAGAAAGGCCCGTGAAGAGGGCAAGAAGATGGCATTGACGGACATCGATTCCCGTCTTGAGGCGGCCAGGCAAGAAGGTAGAGAAGAGATCAAAACTGCGTTCGACCTACTCATTTCCGAATTCAACGCCTGTGTGCTCATGCACCATGGCTTAGCTTTTTTGGGCCATGGCTATCTTGAATCATTGCTCGAGGCATGGGAAACCTTAATTCAGATCAGGAAGGCCAAGCGCGGTGTCGAGGAGGTTGACGAGGGGGCTTTGATAAAAGAATTTCTGAAGGGAAATGAGCCTTTGGACCTATCAGCGGCCAAGGCCCTTTATTTCAAAGGCTCCACCTCTAGGAAAGGGAAAGAAGTTGTCGCCAGTCCATCCGGGGTCGAGCCTCCTGTTCATGTGCCTACCCAGCTGGCCAGTCGGCCGATACTTGATCCTTTTGAACGGCACATTGGCTACGATCTGGAAGCCCCCGGCCTAGGCGTTCATGTTTTGTCTCCTATCCCGGAGGGTGAGACCCCCCTAAAGGCAGAAATCCAGCCGAAACCTGGTAGGTAATTCTTTTGCATTAACATCCCAAGTGTTTCCCTAGAAGCTGTTGTATTCTAATACTTGCTTTTCGTGACTTTGTGCAGGTCATTCTGATCTTGAACCCACTGCGAGGAGCGATGTCGCCAAGGAGGCGGAGAAGGAAACAAGTGAGGCCCCTCACGCAGGTGAGGCTTCCGGTCCTGATGCTCAGGTGGTCGAGGCACTTGACGAAGGTAAGTCCGATTCCTCCTCTGGGAGTTATGAAGTAGAAGTCACAGGCGCCTCTGAGCATACATCTGAATTGAGCATGAAGGAGCGGCTCGAGAAAGAGAAAAGAGATACAGTCAAGGTCAAGATTGAGCCGCGTGAAGTGGACCTGGACGATCCCTTGAACAAGCCACTAAAGGTCATCCTTCCTGGCAGGTCCAAGCCCTTGGATGTTCCCCCTACTTCTTCAGTTGTTACTCCTCCATCAAGGAAAGGTTCCAAGGGTAATGTGATAACCCTGATTTTATGAACAAGTTTTATAATTTAAATTAGTTCATATTTGTTTTAAATAATAATAATAATAATAATAATAATAATAATAATAATAAACTGTTTGTAAGTGTATGGTTTAAATATGAATGTGTACACAATATAGTGCACACATGTACACATGTTCTCTGAATAATAATAATAATAAAAAGACTTAGGAAAAAAACGAGCTTACATATGATATGCATGTACATAAGCAAGTGTTGCTGGTAAAAGACATGGCTTGCATGGAAATGGTATGAATCCTTAATAAAACACTTTTACCATTTTCAGTAATTCTTTTGTTTACAAATAAATCAAGACATACATATAACATGACCCGGGGTAGGATTGAAAAGAATTAGTTTTATTTTCTGAAAAGATTGTAAGGACCACATACCCTTTTTCTTTCATCTGAATTAAGACTGAGGCATGATTAGTTATGGGGTAAAATTGACATTGGGTAATTTCTAAAACCCTAGTGGCAGCCAGAGTTTATAAGAAGGCTTAGTGTGGTGAGATCATATACATTTTGCTCTTCATTAACCTAGAGAAAAATAATAAGCACCGGCCATTAGAGTTAGTAGAAGACAGGATATCAAAAAAAAGGAGGCTTAGGAAAGAAAGAGAAAAACTAAGGTGAGTGATCTCACTGAAAACCTGGCATTAAGTCCTGAATATTGAGGCAGCCTAAATAGTTTTATATTTTATTTATACAATCCGTGTTTATTTTGGTGTGTTAATGATCCGTTTAAGTGTTCAACCGTTCATGTTGATATACCTAGAAAATATGGTTTATGGATTTCCTGTTTAAAATGATTATTTGTGTTATGAATTAACCTTGAGATAAGATGCTTTCTTTTATGTGTTTTCTGCATATAGTTATTCATTAAAAAAAATTCCCAAGGGTAAATGTTGTAAATCTATGGTCTAGAAAAAAAGAGATGAAAAGAAAAAGATGGGACTGCAGCATAGAGTTCTTGTTGCTTATGTCTCATAATTAATTGAATAAATGGAAATATAGAAGTTCAAGGTTACACATGTGCCGAGCTTCTATGTTTACAAATAAATCCAGATCAGAATAAAAACTTGTGGTTTAGCCAGATCTTATGAACTAGCGAATATCTGATTAAACCAGAGTTAAAGAGATGCAACAGGGAACTTATTTATGACCATATATTCATAACATGATCCATTGAAAACTCATGATCTAAATAACATGTATACTAAGAACTTATATTTGCTTGTATGAGTAAATCTATGAGAACATGATCTATTAATCCTTGAATAATTGCGTGATGGTTGAATTATTCATTTTCTCTGATTAAAATGTGAGATGCAAAAAGGGATTAGCACCATTGAAAAAAGGGGGAAAATTAACACTTAATAATTTAACTAAGGATTTTGGATCTTAGGGCTACAAAGTATAGCTTGGCAAGGTGAACATTGCAAGCTCACACATGGTATTTTTATACCCAGGGGCCTGAGTGTGCTGGGTTAACAGAGATAGTCCCAGGCAGTGTGTGTTTAAAGGAAAAGAAAGTAGCCAAAGACCATATTATAATTGGCTGAGAACTCTAGAAATAGGTTCAGTAGAGGCTTGGGTGGAATCCCTGATGGCCAGTAAAATTGTAAAAGGGGTTTAATGGTTAAATTGATGATTGCATTGGTTGGTTTATGATGCCTGTTTGGACAATTTTTAAGATTGTTTCTATGAACTGTACTACATGGTTTATGAATAAGTTGTTTGCTTTGATATAAATGCACATGCCTTACAAAACCATGCACAGAGGTAATATAGAGTTTTAAGGTATCCAAACTATTTGCATATCAATGAAGTTATATGAAATCATGTTTTCAGCAAGATTACTCATTCCAGACAATTAGTCTGACCATTGTGTGTTTGTGCACCATTGGGTGTCTCATATTTGTATGAGGCAGCTCATGGTGATTGTGCAGGTAAATAGGAATCTCTTTGATCAAGATTTGGATGAGTTAGCTGCTAAGGAATTGGATATAATAGTTACAGATTCACTGATATTAAAATAGAAGTTTAAGTTGAATTTATGTTAAGATGTGTTAGTTATGCTGTTTGAAAAGAAACCATTGTAGTGTTATTTTCTATTGGATAAGTATTGAACCCAAAAGTTGTAATTCAGTTAAAACTTATGAGTTGCTTTTGAAATTTTTTTGACTGTGTGATGTTGTTTCTTCTCTTAACTTCCAGAATACTTAACAAAAATGTGTAGTACTAGAAGATCTAAAATTATAAGTAAGTTCAAAAAGAATGATCTGGTAACTGTTATGAGAAGCTTATGTTTAAAAAAATGATATAAAAGCATAGCAAACAATAGCTTTGAGGCACTTAAAGGAACCTAGAATTACAGTGTTTAGCTTGAGAATGGTGGTAAAAGGAAACAAGGCTAACTTGACCATTTCCACTAAGCCTGGGTTCAACCACCTTTCAATACTTTGACACTTAATTTACATAAGGGCCGAATGCTTCTATTGTCAAGGAAACTCAGTACTTCCTACATACACACACTCACACACATGCACAGTTAAGAACACAGTAAATACAGGGATGGAGTAAAATAAAACAAAATGTATACAGCTAAATGATAGGCCTCGAAGTAATGCTATCAACAGTTATGCAAAGAAATAAGTACAACTGGGAAACTTGAATTAAAAATGGCTTTGCTATGTGAAAATCATATAATAATTTCTTTAAATAGAATTTCCTGCTTCCAAATCTTCATTACTCTGATAGAAAAAAAATAGATGGTACACACATACTTTCTTATATGTAAGTTTAAGATAAATTGAGCTTAACAATATTTTTATATTGGTTTAAAGATCCTGATTAGAAAAGAAGTGTATGAATGAGATTCTCTTGACCAGGTGACCACTGAAGGAAAAAAATATTTAGGAAAGAAAGTGGGTCATCTCATTTGGTATCAGAGCCATGTTTTTAAATAACATAGCAAAATTTTGTATGGATTTGTTTGCATTGAATGTATGAAAGTGTTGACTGCTTTGGATGACTTGTTTTGTTAATACATATATTACTAATATTTCTTATAAATAAATAAGGGTAAATTGAAATGAATTAATTTATAGAAGGTTAGGCAAGATGAACTAACTTAAGTATCATATCCATGGAACTATGGTGAGACCCAGACAACAAGAGGTAGGACCAAGTGAACCACCCATGTTGAATATGCAAGAATTCATGAGAGCCATAAGGGATGGGGTAGGCAATAGACAAGAAAATCCATATGAGGAGCTCTCCAAACTACTCAAGACCTTTACCAATCTTGGAGGCAAAACTTTTGATGGAACAGAAGGGATCATACGAGTTCAAAACTGGCTTAGAATATTGGATAGAATTTTTACTGATATGCAAGTTGAAGACCAAAAGAAGAGGCAAATAGCATCCAGACAACTGAGAGGAGCAGCTTTGGACTGGTGGGAGGTTATCATAGTTGGAAGACCTAAAGGAGAAGTGACATGGAATCAATTTAAGGAAATGTTGGAAGGAAGATTTGTACCTGCATCAGCTAAAGAGTCTTTACTAGAGGAATTCATTAAATTAAGACAAGGGACTATGAGTGTTACTGAATACACACAGAAGTTTGAATCTCTGGCAAAATATGGTGCAGTGGTTATCACATCCCAAGAGGCTAAAAATGGCAGATACATCCAAGGACGGAATGCTAGCCTTAGTAGAGCTATGTTGCCATATAAGGACAGGACATTTGATCAAGTTTTGGATCTGACTTTGAGTATAGAACAGCATGATAAAGCCAGGGAAAATTTCAGAGCACTCAGGAATAACCAAAATAAGAAAGGAAAGAGTAAGTTTCACCCTTATGACAAAAAGAAAACAGATGTAGCTTCCACCAAGAAACCAGAAGAAGCCAAGACTGCTGAAATTAAGAGGAAGATCACTTGTTATAATTGTGGACAAGAGGGGCATATGAAGAATAGGTGAACAAATCCCAAACTAGCATCTTTCAAATGTTACCATTGTGGGAAGGAAGGTCACATAAGGAGGAATTGTCCAGATTTTAAGCAAGGGAAAATGGGAACTTTGGAGGGGATAGGCAAAGCAACTGAAGAACCAAATGTTGGGAATCATGACCAAGTTGAAGGTACTTTGCTTATTCACTCAATACCTTTTGCAGTAGTGTATGATACTGGGGCTACACACTCATTGATTTCCCATGATATTGCACAGCAATTAAAATTGAATTGTATGATTGTTGATAGGCCATTGCTTATTAAAAGTCCTTTAGGTAGTTCCTGTGTTTTGGGTATGATGTGCATGCAACTGGGATTAAATATAGGGGGATATGTGTTTAGTGCAGACCTATATGTGTTGCAATACCCAGGCATAGGAGTTATTTTAGGAGTTGATTGGTTAAGAAAATATAAGACTGTTATAAATATGGAGACCTCCACCATATCATTGAGAACTTATGATGGAAAAAGGGTAGTTGTTCTTTGTGAAGCAAATAAGAACAGAAATATAGCCACCCTTGTTACTTTGTCTAGTGAGAAGCACCTGCCTGCATTAGAAGAAATCTCTATAGTAAATCAATATACTGATGTGTTTGGTGAGGTTAAGGGATTTCCAAATCATAGGCCAGTAGAGTTCTCAATTAAACTAATTCTAGGAGCTAACCCAGTAGTTAAGAGGCCGACTAGGATGGGGCCTAAAGAATTGATAGAACTGAAAAAGCAACTAGTTGAACTAGAAGAAAAAGGCTTCATCAGACCCAGTAGCTCATCATGGGGAGAACCAGTGGTTTTTGTGAAGAAAAAGGATGGATCTCTTAGATTATGTATTGATTATAGGGAGTTAAACAAAATCACAGTTAAAAACAAATACCCCTTACCAAGAATTGATGATCTTTTTGATCAATTAAGTGGTGCAAAAATATTCTCCAGACTTGATATAGCTTTAGGATTTCATCAAATGAAAGTAGAAGAGGAAAGCATAAATCACACAGCTTTCAATACTAGATATGGACTTTATGAATTTTTAGTAATGCCATTTGGGTTGACAAATGCTCCCTCTTACTTTGTTGATTTGATGAATAGAATTTTTAGAGAATACTTGGATAAATTTGTATTGATATTCATTGATGATATATTAATTTATTCTAAGTCAGTTGAGGAGCATGAGAATCATTTACATATTGTACTTCATAGTCTGAGGCAAGAAAATTTGAAGGCAAAATTTTCAAAGTGTACTTTTTGGCAAAATGAAATAAATTTTCTGGGACATGTAATATCAGAAGAAGGTATATCTGTAGATCCAAATAAGGTAATTGCAGTTCAAGCATGGAAAAGGCCTACTAATGTCACAGAGGTCGGATCATTTATGGGAATGGCTGGTTATTATAGAAGGTTTATAAAAGATTTTGCAAAAAATTCAATCCCATTAACTAGATTGACTAGGAAGAATCAGGTATTTGTTTGGACGGAGGAGTGTGAGAAAGCTTTTGGGAGGTTAAAGGAAGCATTAATACAAGCCCCAGTACTAAAAGTACCTGAGGGAAATGAAAATTTAGTGATATATACTGATGCAAGTGGACAAGGACTTGGGGTAGTATTGATGCAACAACACCAAGTAATAGATTATGCCTCTAGACAGTTAAAACCCAGTGAGGTAAGGTATGCAACACATGACCTTGAATTGGCTGCTATAGTGTATGCTCTTAAATTATGGAGACACTATTTGTTAGGGGCAAAATTTGAAGTGTATACAGACCATAAGTCACTTAAATATTTGTTTTCACAAAAAGAATTAAACATGAGGCAGCAAAGGTGGATTGAACTACTAGCCTCATATGATTTTGAAATATTATACACACCTGGCAAAGCTAATAAAGTAGCAGATGCTTTAAGTAGACAGCATGCTAATGTAGCTAGGTTAATGATAAAAGAATTTGACACTTTGTCACTATTGATTGACTCAGAAATAGAAAGTGAAAGTGTAGAAAATATGAGCATATGCAGTGAGAATGTAGAGATAGGAAAGTTAAGTTTTGTTACTCTAGGGTCAGAATTAAAAACAAAAGTTGAAAAGCTACAAGACCAAGATTCATTTTTACTTGAGAAGAAAACTCAGATATTAAATGGTGAGGCAGTAGAAGGTTTTCTGTTGGATGATCAAGGCCACTTGAAGAAAGGAAGAAGAATATGTGTCCCAGAAATTAATGAGTTGAGGCAGGAAATATTGGATGCTTATCACAAAAGTAAATATACCATACATCCAGGAAGCACAAGAATGTATCATAACCTCAAAAGAGATTATTGGTGGAAAGGTATGAAAAGTGCAGTGGCAACTTATGTGTCTAAGTGCATGATTTGTCAACAGGTAAAGGCTGAATATCAAAGACCCTCGGGAATGCTTCAACCTTTACAAATACCACAATGGAAATGGGAAGATATATTAATGGATTTCATTGATGGTTTGCCTAAAACTAGGAGGGGAAATGATAATATTTGGGTTGTAGTTGATAGGCTAACCAAATCAGCTCATTTCATACATGTAAAATCAGAAAGGAAGGCATGCACATTAGCTCAATTTTTTATTAAAGAAGTAGTTAGATTGCATGGAATACCAAAAACTATAGTAAGTGATAGAGATACCATCTTCACTTCAAAATTTTGGCAAAGTTTTCACAAAGCAATGGGGACTGATTTATGCTTGAGTACAGCATATCACCCTCAATCTGATGGTCAAACAGAAATTGTGAATAAATTGCTTGAAGACATGTTGAGGGCATGTGTATTGGATTGGGGGGGAAGCTGGGAAGATCACATATTTTTAGCAGAATTTGCATACAACAATAGCTATCACAGCAGCATAGGCATGGCACCCTTTAAAGCACTCTATGGTAGACCATGTTTATCACCTTCAAGTTGGATTGAATCAGGGGAGAAGGCGGTCTTAGACCAGAAAATGTAAAAGAGACTTCTGAAAAGATAGCTTTGATTAGGAGGAGAATTGCCTCTGCCTAAGACAGGCAAAAGAAATATGCTGATCAGAGAAGAAAAGCAGCGCAATATGGTGTTGGAGACTATATATTTATTAAAATATCACCTATGAAGAAGGTTCTAAGGTTTGGGAAACAAGGAAAGTTAATTCCCAGATACATAGGACCATATAAAATTTTAGAAAGAATTGGAAATGTAGCCTATAAGTTAGAATTGCCCGAGGAGATGAGAGCAATGCATAATGTTTTTCATGTGTCTCAGTTAAGGAGATGGATTCATGATGCAGAGACAATCTTGGAATCCACTAGGGATGTGCAGATTGATCCCAGAATGATTTATGAAAAAGAGCCAGTAGGTATTGTTGCAAGAGAAATTAAGAAATTGAGGAATAAAGAAATTAAATTGGTGAAAGTGCAATGGAGCTTTGACCCAAATGATTGCACATGGGAAGTGGAAGATAAAATCATAAATGATTATCCAAAACTGTTTGATTGAATGAAAGGTATAACTTATATAGGTTGATAAATGCTTTGATTAAATATGCAGTGTGAATTTTTGTTTTAAATATACATAGAGTTTAACTAAAAAAAAGAGTAATTTGTGAAAGATTGATTCTCTGGATTGAAAACACTTGAGCTAAGCATGAAAGAATTATGGGACACAATTCCTAAAAAGGAGGGGTATATGTGATAACCCTGATTTTATGAACAAGTTTTATTATTTAAATTAGTTCATATTTGTTTTAAAAAATAAATAATAATAATAATAATAATAAACTGTTTGTAAGTGTATGGTTTAAATATGAATGTGTACACAATATAGTGCACACATGTACACATGTTCTCTGCATAATAATAATAATAATAATAATAATAATAATAATAATAATAATAATAATAATAATAATAATAATAATAATAATAATAAAAGACTTAGGAAAAAGCAGAAGCTTACATATGATATGCATGTCCGTAGGAAAGTGCTGCTGGTAAAAGACAAGGCTTGCATGGAAATGGTATGAATCCTTAATAAAACACTTTTACCATTTTCAGTAATTCTTTTGCTTACAAATAAATCAATACATACACATAACATGACCCGGGGTAGGATTGAAAAGAATAAGTTTTATTTTCTGAAAAGATTATAAGGACCACATATGCTTTTTCTTTCATCTGAATTAAGACTGAGGCATGATTAGTTATGGGGTAAAATTGACATTGGGTAATTTCTAAAACCCTAGTGGCAGCCAGAGTTTATAAGAAGGCTTAGTGTGGTGAGATCATATACATTTTGCTCTTGATTAACCTAGAGAAAAATAATAAGCACCGGCCATTAAAGTTAGTAGAAGACAGGATATCAAAAAAAAAAAGAAGAAGGAGGCTTAGGAAAGAAAGAGAAGAATTAAGGTGAGTAATCTCACTGAAAACCTGGCATTAAGTCCTGAATATTGAGGCAGCCTAAATAGTTTTATATTTTCTTTATACAATCCGTGTTTATTTTGGTGTGTTAATGATATGTTTAAGTGTTCAACCCTTCATGTTGATATACCCAGAAAATATGGTTTATGGATTTCCTGTTTAAAATGATTATTTGTGTTATGAATTAACCTTGAGATGAGATGCTTTCTTTTATGTGTTTTCTGCATATAGTTATTCATTAAAAAAAAATCCCAAGGGTAAATGTTGTAAATCTATGGTCTAAAAAAAAGAGATGAAAAGAAAATGATGGGACTGCAACATAGAGTTGTTGTTACTTAGGTCTCATAATTAATTGAATAAATGGAAATATAGAAGTGCAAGGTTACACATGTGCTGAGCTTCTATGTTTACAAATAAATCCAGATCGGAATAAAAACTTGTGGTTTAGCCAGATCTTATGAACTAGCGAGTGTCTGATTAAACCAGAGGTAAAGAGATGCAACAGGGAACTTATTTATGACCATATATTCATAACATGATCCATTGAAAACTCATGATCTAAATAACATGTATACTGAGAACTTATATTTGCTTGTATGAGTAAATCTATGAGAACATGATCTATTAATCCTTGAATAATTGCATGATGGTTGAATTATTCATTTTCTATGATTAAAGTGTGAGATGCAAAAAGGGATTAGCACCATTGAAAAATGGGGGAAAATTAACATTTAATAATTCAACTAAAGATTTTGGATCTTACGGCTACAAAGTATAGCTTGGCAAGGTGAACATTGCAAGCTCACACATGGTATTTTTATACCCAGGGGCCTGAGTGTGCTGGTTTAACAGAGATAGTCCCAGGCAGTGTGTGTTTAAAGGAAAAGAAAGTAGCCAAAGACCATATTATAATTGGTAGAGAACTCTAGAAATAGGTTCAGTAGAGGCTTGGGTGGAATCCCTGATGGCCAGTACAATTGTAAAAGGGGTTTAATGATTAAATTGATGATTGCATTGGTTGGTTTATGATGCCTGTTTGGACAATTTTTAAGATTGTTTCTATGAACTATACTACATGGTTTATGAATAAGTTGTTTGCTTTGATTTAAATGCACATGCCTTACAAAACCATGCACAGAGGTAATATAGAGTTTTAAGGTATCCAAACTATTTGCATATCAATGAAGTTATATGAAATCATGTTTTCAGCAAGATTACTCATACCAGACAATTAGTCTGACCCTTGTGTGTTTGTGCACCATTGGGTGTCTCATATTTGTATGAGGCAGCTCATGGTGATTGTGCAGGTAAATAGGAATCTCTTTGATCAAGATTTGGATGAGTTAGCTGCTAAGGAATTGGATACAATAGTTACAGATTCACTGATATTAAAATAGAAGTTTAAGTTGAATTTATGTTAAGATATGTTAGTTATGTTGTTTGAAAAGAAACCATTGTAGTGTTACTTTCTTTTGGATAAGTATTGAACCCAAAAGTTGTAATTCAGTTAAAACTTATGAGTTGCTTTTGAAAATGTTTTGACTGTGTGATGTTGTTTCTTCTCTTAACTTCCAGAATACTTAACAAAAATGTGTAGTATTAGAAGATCTGAAATTATAAGTAAGTTCAAATTAAAAGAATGATCTTGTAACTGTTATGAGAAGCTTATGTTTAAAAAAATGATATAAAAGCGTAGCAAACAATAGCTTTGAGGCATTTGAGGCACTTAAAGGAACCCAGAATTACAGATGTTTAGCTTGAGAATGGTGGTAAAAGAAAACAAGGCTAACTTGACCATTTCCACTAAGCCTGGGTTCAACCACCTTTCAATACTTTGACACTTAATTTACATAAGGGCTGAATGCTTCTATTGTCAAGGAAACTCAGTACTTCCTATATACACATGCATAGTTAAGAACACGGTAAATACAGGGATAGAGTAAAATAAAACAAAATGTATACAGGTAAATGATAGGCCTAGAAGTAATGTTATCAACAGTTATGCAAAGAAATACGTACAACTGGGAAACTTGAATTAAAAATGGCTTTGCTATGTGAAAATCATATAATAATTTCTTTAAATAGAATTTCCTGCTTCCAAATCTTCATTACTCTGATAGAAAAAAAATAGATGGTACACACATACTTTCTTATATGTAAGTTTAAGATAAATTGAGCTAAACAATATTTTTATATTGGTTTAAAGATCCTGATTAGAAGAGAAGTGTATGAATGAGATTCTCTTGACCAGGTTACCACTGAAGGAAAAAAAAATTTAGGAAAGAAAGTGGGTCATCTCAGGTAAACGCCCTGGGGAAGAGCCGTCCGGGAAGATGTTGAAGAAGCATAAGAAGTGACTACTGTCCTCGTACAATGAAAGTCAATCTAAGTCGTGTAATAATTTTTTGTAATTTTTGTAGGTAGACTGTTGACTCCGAATTTTGGAGTGCTTGTACCAGAAAACTTTTCCTGAATAAAGTTTAGTTTCCTTTTCTATCTTTTCAAAAGATTCTTATAATTCAGTTTTCTTTGTGATTTTGATTCGAATCCATGCTGTTGTGTGTAACATAGACTTCTTGGTTTGTCTTCACATAGCCCGTTGATTCTCTGAGAGTTATTCGTTTTCCTCCTATGCTTCAAGCACTTAGAACATTTTTTAATCTGTACAACATGAACTTAGAATATTCCAGTCTGCATTCTGGGGACTTGGAGAATTTTTACCGTTTATACTCGAGTTCACGCTCCGGGGACTTCGAGTACTCTAGTCCGCACTCCGGGGACTTGGAGATTTTGAGTCGTTTGTACTCAAGTCCGCACTCCGGGGACTTAGAGCACTCCAGTCCGCACTCCGGGGACTTGGAGATTTTGAGTCGTTTCTACTCGAGTCCGCACTCCGGGGACTTAGAGCACTCCAGTCCACACTCCGGGGACTTGGAGATTTTGAGTCGTTTATACTCGAGTCCGCACTCGGGAGACTTAGAGCACTCCAGTCCGTACTCCGGGGACTTGGAGGTTTTTATTCATTTATACTCGAGTCCGCACTTTGGGTACTTAGAGTACTCCAGTCCGCACTCCGGGGACTTGGAGGCTTTGAGTCATTTATACTCGAGTCCGCACTCCAGGGACTTAGAGCACTCAAGTCCGTACTCCGAGGACTTGGAGATTTTGAGTCATTTATACTCGAGTCCGCACTCCGGGGACTTAGAGTACTCCAGTCCACACTCCGGGGACTTGGAGATTTTGAATTGTTTATAGCATTCGTATGCCAGCCAGAATAATATAATTTTAATCGCTTGCCACAGGACTATCTTACGCAGAAACATTAATCATTCATGAAAAAGATGGCTTCAAGCCTTTATTAATGAAAGCAAGCTAAATTGTCTTATTACATTTCAAGAACTAGAAATGAAAACGTATTGGAAATAAATGCAACTACTGTATGAAGGAAATAGACTAAGTGTAATAACGTCGCAAGTGCTCACTGTTCCATGCTCGGGGGAGTGTCGCACCATCGACGGTCGCTAGCTTGAATGTTCCTTCTCCAAGCCTCTGTTCGATGACGTATGGACCTTCCCATGCGGGGTTTATATGAGATGGGGCTGGAAAAACTCATTTCAAAACGAGATCTCCCACGTCAAAGATTCTCGGTTGGACTTTTTTGTTATAATATCCGGCGACCCGATGTCTGTATGAGGCCGCTCTCAAATCGGCTTCTTCGCGTTTTTCATCAATAAAGTCCAATGATTCCAATAAGAGATCCCGGTTTGATGCAGGGTCGTAGCGAGTTACCCGATGAGATGGAACTTCAAGTTCCACGGGTATGACAGCTTCCGTGCCATATGCCAATGTGAATGGAGTGTGGCCAGTCGCGGTCTTGTGGGCGGTTCTATAGGCCCAAAGTGCCGTCGGTAGTTCATCTACCCACTTGCCTCTAGCCTTTTCCAAATGCTTTTTCAATATCGACTTGATTATTTTGTTTACAGCTTCTACCTGTCCATTCGCCTTCGGGTGAGCAATTGCTGCAAACCTTTTCTCAATGCCATATTTCTGACAAAATTCTTTGAACTCCTTACTTTCGAATTGAGTTCCACTGTCTGTTATGATGGTCCGGGGAAGGCCAAAACGGCATATGATATTTCGTACAACGAAGTTAATAACTTTCTTGGTGGTGATCGTGGCCATAGGCTCTGCCCATTTGGTAAAGTAATCGACCGCAACTATTGCATATTTCGCGCCTCCTTTGGCTATGGGTAAAGAGCCTATCAGGTCAATCCCCCACATCGCAAATGGCCAGGGACTAACCATTTGTATGAGTTCCGTCGGTGGTGCCCTCGGAATTTTTGCGTATATCTGGCATTTGTCACATTTTCCCACATAGTCTGCAGCGTCCTGATTCACGGTTGGCCAATAGTATCCATAGCGGAGGATTTTCTTTGCTAATGTTTGGCCCCCGGTATGATCACCGCACTCTCTCTCATGGACTTCCTTTAATATCTGTTTTATCTCATCATGGGCCACGCACCGGAGTAAGGGGGTCGAGAATCCCCTCCGATACATTACCCCGTCATGTATTACATAACGTGAAGCCTTACGAAGGACTTAGCGTCTTTCGCTCCTCTTCTCAGGCAAATCCCCTTGCAACAGGTACTGCTTGATTGGGGTCAACCACGATTCCTTCTCAAGTTTGATCTCTAACACGAAATCTGTCACCATTACGTCTATGCTTGGAGCATAGAGGGTCTCAACAGGGAACAATCCCATTTGTTGTGCATCACCAGTGCTTGCAAATTTTGCCAACGAATCGGCTTCTCTGTTTTGTTCGCGTGGGACATGCGAGATGTCGTAGTATTCCAGATTCGCCAGCAGCTCTTGAACCCAAGCAAGGTAAGGAGCAAGTCTCTATCCCTTCGCTTGATAGTCCCCCCGACCTGATATACTACCAGCTACGAGTCATAGAAGATTTCGATTGACTTCACTCCCAGTTCGATAACAAGTCTCAAGCCAACAATCAATGCTTTATATTCGGCTTCGTTATTTGTTGCTGCAAAATCGAGCTTCAAAGCGTAGCAGATTGATCGGTCTTAAGGAGTTACGAGGATTATACCTGCCCCTGAGCAATGGTCGTTATATGCCCCATTCGTATACATCTTCCATCGAACATGGGATATGATTCTGTGACTGCTTGGTTCATCTAGCACAGTGAATTCAACAATGAAGTCGGCTAGTGCTTGTCCTTGTATGGCCCTTCGCGGTAGATAGGCGATATCGAACTGACTCAACTCAATATTCCATTTTAACATCCATCCGGAAGTTTCTGGTCGTTGGAGTACCTGCCGTAGGGGTTGGTCAGTGTAGACACTGATTGAGTGTGCCTGAAAGTAGGGGCGAAGCTTGCGTGATGCGATCACCAAGCAAAAGGCTAGTTTTTCAATTTTTGTATAATTTCTTTCCGCCCCTGTCAAGCGTTTACTGACATAGTAGACCGGCTTTTGAATTCGGTCTTCCTCGCGGACCAAGGCTGTACTGATAGCGTGCTGGGATACCGCCAAGTATACATACAACATTTCGTGGTCTATCGGCTTGGACAGTACAGGGGGACTTTCCAAGTGCCTTAGCAGAGCCCGGAATGCTTCCTCACAATCGGATGTCCATTCGAAGTTTCTCTTTCCTTTCTTTATAATGTCGAAGAAGGGAATAAACTTGTCTGTAGCTCTGGACATGAATCGACTTAGCGCAGCCACTTTTCCATTCAGGCTTTGCACCTGCTTTATGGTTCTGTGTACTTGTATATCTCGTATAGCCTGCATCTTCTCTGGGTTGGCCTTGATTCCCCGAGCATTCACAATGAATCCCATAAACTTTCATGATGCTACGCCGAATTAACACTTCAATGGATTTATCTTCATTCCATAATGCCTGAGTATGTCAAACATCTCTACTAGGTCTCGGATGTGGTCGTTTGACTGTCGTGACTTCACTAGCATGTCATCCACATAGACTTCCATTGTTTTACCAATCTGATCTTTGAACATTCGATTCACCAGGCGTTGATAAGTCGCTCCTGCGTTCTTCAATCCAAATGGCATTACTACATAGCAATACAATCTCATGTTCATGACAAAACTGGTGTGTTCTTGGTCTGGGAGGTACATTGGGATTTGATTATATCTTCAATACGCATCCATAAATGATAATAACTCATGTCCGGCAGTTGATTCGACCAGCTGGTCAATCCTATGCAACGGGAAACGATCCTTAGGGCATGCTTTGTTTAAATCTGAATAATCAACACAGGTCCTCCATTTTCCATTCGCTTTCTTCACTAGCACCGGGTTAGATACCCATTCAGGGTAGAGGGCATCGCGGACGAACCCGTTGGCTTTGAGCTTGTCCACCTCCTCTTTGAGAGTCGCAGACCTCTCCGGGTCCATGCCTCTCCTTTTTTCTTTCACAGGTACATGTTTCGGTTCTATGTTCAACATATGACTTGCGATTGCAGGAGAAATCCCGCACATATCAGAATGTGTCCAGGCGAAAACATCAAGATTCGCTCGGAGGAAATCAGTAAGGTTCTCAGCGGCCAAAGGGTCGAGTTGCAACCCAATTTAAGGACTCGTGATGGGTTGCTCCGGCTAATTGGGATGTAAATTGTGAGTTCAACCGGTGCTGTATTAGTTTCCCTGGTTTCCCCATCATCATCTCTCGGATCTATGTCCCTATAGATCCGAGAATGTTGCCCGAGAAAGGGCTCGGGCGCTACTTGTCAATCATCAGCATTTCGGCTGTGGACGAAGCGGTCTGCAACCTTTCCTTTCTCTCTACGCCGTGCCTCCCTGAGTTCAGCTATATAGCATGCACGGCCGGTTGCCTGGTCGCCGTGTACCACTCCAACTGCTTTGTCTGTTGGAAATTTTAACATCAAACACCAAGGGGCCAAAGCTGCCCTAAATTCTGCCAGGGCTGGATGACCCAAAAATACGTTGTACGGGGAATCAACGTCCAGTACTATGAATGGTAAGATTCGCACCCTTCTGCGTTCACCTTGTCCCAGTTCAACTGGTAATTCCACATATCCCACTGCATCAATCGCTGCGCCATTAAAGCCATGGATTCTGGCTTTGGATGGCTTCAAATCCTTGGTCTCCAGCTTCATTTGGTCGTATGCCTTCCAGAAGATGATGTTAACGGAACTTCCGCGATCAATTAGAATTCTCTTTATGAATGACGGCCCGATGGTCACAGATATGACCATTGGGTCAATGGTAGGAGCCTCTACCTTATTCGCATCTCTGCTCTTGAATACGATATCATCATTCATCGTGCGCTCCTGCTTTGCAGGAGTCCCATCCTCCACGTTCGAACAACACTCGCACTCCGCATGTCTTAAGGAGTTAGCATATCGCTCCATCTCCTGCCAATTCTTATTTGCAGGATGAGGTCCGCCAGCAATCGTGTTAATAACCAATCTACCCACAGTCCGAGTAGGTTGTTCCGGTTGGTGTGGGGCTGGCCCGCGTCCATGGTCCGATGTTTCTTGCCTCCCATCCTGTGGGTCTTTGACAAATTCCTGTAGCCTTTTCTGTCTTATCGGCTTTTCTATAGCATCATGGAGGTGTCTGCACTCCTCCGTGTTGTACCCATAAGACTCGTGGAAACGGCAATACTTCCCGGTCCACTTCTGTTCTTCCGTCAATTCCTTTGGACGTGGCTTCCTATATTGGAAAGTGTTGCAAGTTGATAGATAGATGTTTTCAAGAGATGCGTTCAACGGGGTGTATTCATTGTATGTTGGGATCCTTGATTTCCATTTCCCTGTTTCTTTTTTCTTTCCGGGATTTTCACCTCCGGATCCTTTAGACTGCCCGGGCTTGTTCTGGATGTTAACTTGAGTTTTTCTAGGATTATCTCCGGTTTGTTTCACGACGACGTTACTTTTCACAGACTCTTGAACAGGCCCTGATGCCTGGTCTCACCTTGTCCACCGAGCTTCCTCCCTTCTTATGAACTGATGAGCTTTCGAATAAAAATGTTCCAGCGTAGCTAGGGGCTTCCCCGCCAACCAATCTCCAAATTCAGAATCCGGACCCACTCCACGCATTACTGCCATCAAAATCGTGTGGTCGTTAGGATTGCTCACCTCGGTAGCAGCAACATGAAATCTTTGCAAGTATGTTTTCAATGACTCTCCTGGAGTTTGAGTTCCACTTGATAAGGACATCACGTCCTTTGGACGAGTGGTGTGTATTCTGAATTGTTCTACGAATTTCATTGCTAATTCATCAAAACTGGATATAGATCGTGGTGGGAGTCAAGTGAACCACATGGTGCCAATCCCCAACAAGGTGATTGGGAAACACGTACACTTGGTTGCGTCATTAGCTCTTGCAGAATCCATCATCCATCCGTACCTCATCACATGCTGCATGGGGTTAGTCTTCCCTTCGTAGGCTGGAATGGCGGGCATGCTGAACTTTCTTGGGTATTCGGCCTATAGAACGGTATCCGTGAAGGGAGTATGACTCTTAGGCACTCCCCAGTCTTCATTAGTTAGACCTTGGTTTTCTTTCATCAACTGCCTGACCATAGCCGTCAAATCCGGGGTTTGTATGGAAGATGGGAGGTTGGGTTTCGTTCCACGGGACCGTGCAGGTTGATGACCCATCCGATTGGGTCTTGGTTTCTTGTAGATCGATCAGTAGCACCTGCATGTGCATCTTTATCCTTACGGCGTCTACGCCTAGGAGGTTCATCGGCAGAGGTCGAACTATCATCTTCAGAGTAAGGGACGGAGCTACCTCCAGCATTCGGATGCTGCTGAGTAAGCTGAGTCATGAGGTCAACGTTGGCTTGCATTTGCTCAGCAAGTTGTCTTCTACTTTCCTTAAGTTCTCTTATCAAGTCATTGAATTCTGCTTGGGAAACAACTTCTGCTTGGTTTTGGTTAGAGGGCCCTGCACCTCGAATCGCTTACTGATTGCTAGTTCTCAGTTGTTGCACACTAGCGGTTTCTTGGGCATCTGCATTTTGAGAGGCTGATCTAGTTCGTGGTCTTCCCATGGTAGGGTTGTTGGTTGTAACTCTGAGTAGAATCAACAGATGCCTTATCAATGATTATGGATCTCCTTCGGGGGATTTATGCAATCCAGCAGTTGCAAAGTA
This sequence comes from Allium cepa, assembly GCA_030765085.1. Lineage (NCBI taxonomy): Eukaryota > Viridiplantae > Streptophyta > Magnoliopsida > Asparagales > Amaryllidaceae > Allium > Allium cepa. Next base: position 390,820,221 of record CM060939.1, on the reverse strand, counting down.
GATCCTAATAGCCTGAGAATTCAAATTCTCGGTGAAAGCACCAAAATGTTAGCACCAAAATTGGTCACCAACACCCTTAGAAAGATTGTGTAGAGTGATTAATGAAGAAAGTAAATTAAAACAGAGAATAGAGTGTAAATTTAAATGCAGAGAACAAGAATACCAAATTTATAGTGGTTCGTCGTAACTGCCTACATCCACTTTGAAGTTGATTTCCAATGATTTCCTTGATGGGTGATTACAGATACAAGCCGTTTTTAGTTACTAGAATACAATTGCAAAGTAAAAGAAATAAGTCTGGAATGAGTCTTGAAAATGGCAGAGTCTCCCCAGTGTTCTCTAAAATCTCCTCCCTTTTTTCTGTGCTCCTGCCCCTCTATTTATAGACGAAGGTGGTTTGGACTTCCCTGGCGGGCCTGACAGCTGAATAACTTGGCCCAAACGGAGTGGTCTCTATGCGTCGAACCAGAGAGGCCGAACGATCTACTTTAGCCGAACGATCTCCTTTAGCCGAGCGTTCTCCTTTAGCCGAACGATCTCCTTTAGCCGAACGTTCTCCTTTAGCCGAACGATCTCGTTTAGCCGAACGTTCTCCTTTAGCCGAACAAGATGAGGCCGAACATACTGACTACCGTAGGGAGAACATGTGTCGAACGAAACTAGAAGCCGGACCAATGTCTTGGCCGAACGATGGCTAGGCTGAACTATGGCTAGGCCAAAAGATGGCTAGGCCGAACGATATGAGGCCGAACAATTCTTTGGTCGTAGAACGATCTTATGCCGAGCGTCCTTCTCTGGCCGAACGGTATTCAATACCGAGCTTTTCTCGATGCCGAACGCTCCTACACGCCGGACGCTATCCCATACCGAACGCCCATTGCTGCCGAACAATGCGTTCGTATCGAACGGTCTTAAGATGCCGAGCGCTCATTGATGTCGAACGATGGAGAGCCTGAGTACTAAGTTGCTCAGTCAATTCCCTGGGAAACACGTGTCTAGTGCTATTTCTACGATCTATTTTATTATATCCTAAACCACTTTTATCATTTAAAGGTCTAGAACTAGATAAAATCATGTTTAAATCGTTCTGACCTTTATTAAATTTTGTTACTTCAGTGTTAAGTTTTTCAAATTTAGCCTTAAATTCACAATTATTATTTTCAAAATAAATATTACTATTATTCAAAATATCAATTTTCTTATTTACTTCAAAATTCTCATTTTTTAACGTACGGTTCTCATTTTTGAGAAGGGAATTTTGAAATTCTGAATTATCTAAAGAGGATTGTAATAAATCATTTTGTCTTTTCAAATCAAAAATTTCTTTTGAAAGTTTCTCTCTCTCTTTTTCAAATATGGGGTTTTGTTCATCTAGAATCTTTAATAGTTATAAAATTATTCTTTAAAACACCAAGTTGATTTTCTAAATCTAACTTCTCATTTTTCAATTTCTCGTTTTCACATTCTATCGATTTCATCTTTTCTAAAATAATAAAATTAAGCTTTGAAATCTTATTGCTAATACTAACTAATTCATTATTATCTTTTACTGAAATTTGTAAATCAGAAAGTACCTTTTTGTAGTCCTCCCTTATGGTTTTGACAAAAAATTTGCCTGTTGTATTTCGACTGGATCGTTTTCTGGCCACAATCGAGAGAATTCCAGGCTTTTAGATTATCAGATAACTGTGTTCCGGTTATATAATGACCTTGCTCTGATACCAAATGAAAGTAACTAATAATGCAAGTTATTACTTAGGATCGACTAACATGGAATATAACTAAATCTAAATGCGAAAACAGATGATAATAGCAAAGTAAATAAAAAATAAAACAAGCACACCAGGAATTTTTATACTGGTTTGAACTTTCCATTCTACGTCCGGTCCCAGACTCCTTCTGGAATTTCAACTACAACAACCCTCACTTAACCCGGAGGAACAGATTTACACTGCCTGAATGAACGTTAGACTCTCGATTTTGATTATAACAACCTATATAAAATGATATGTGTATATTAAACCATCTTTGCAGGAGATTTATTGCAGATTCATCTACAGATGTTTAAAGCTGTATATTATGTGTCTAGAGTCTGTATATTACTTAAAAAAATTGTTAAAATCTCTCCTTACATGATAAATATGTATAAATATATATACACACATGCAAACACATGCTCATACATGCACAAAATAGCAAACTCAGACGTCTGAAACCATTCATTCAGACGTCTGAGTACTGAAATAAGAATATTGTTTTCACAATATTCAGACGTCTGAACTAAAATATTCATACGTCTGAATGAGGTCAAAAATGAACTATTTCTTTGCTGATTGTGTTTCAATCTAATTCATAAGTCTGGATTTTTTTTATTCAGACGTCTGAATATCCCCAACTGCTATTTTCTCGAAAAGTCACTTCTATTCACCAAGAGAAATATTCTTTTAAATCAACAATTGCATCCGTTCTTTTCATATAACTTTTCCTTTAAAGATGCAACTCTTTATATACTATAAATAGATTATAGAATTCAACAAATAAATCACTGAATTTACTTTTAGCACTCTTGAATTCTCATCTATTCTCAAACTTTCAAATTGCACTAAGGTTACTTACATACTTTGATCTTTTGATCACTTTATCTTCTATAATTCTCAAAGCACATCACTACATATCATTAAGGAGAATATTATAGGAAGATTGTACTTAATTGACTTATCTGTGTTATTTAAGAACACATTACGGTCAGATATCTTTGTTATTTGTATTGAAGTCATATTCGGTTGCTTAGGCGGGTGAAGTCCTGTTCGGTTGCTCAGGTAGTGTAAACTTGTTCCTCCGGGTTAAGTGAGGGTTGTTGTAGTTGAAATTTCAGAAGGAGTATGGGACTGGACGTAGAAGGGGAAGTTCGAACCAGTATAAAAATTCCTGGTGTGCTTGTTTTATTTTTTATTTACTTTGCTATTATCATCTGTTTCCACATTTATATTTAGTTATATTCCATATTAGTTGATCCTAAGTAATAACTTGCATTATTAGTTACTTTCATTTGGTATCAGAGCAAGGCATCTTATAACCGTTACAAAGTTATCTGATATCTTGCTAATATGGAAAACAACACTAGCACTTCCAATAACATTATCAATAATACTAGCTTTATTGAAGGTCAATCCACTACAAGACCTCCATTTTTTAACGGTCTAAACTATAATTACTGGGCAACTCGTATGAGAATCTTTATGCAATCAAATAACTTTGAATCATGGAATATTACACAAAATGAATACACTCTTCCTACAGGAGAATACTCCACGTGGTCAAACACTCAAAAATTAGATACTACTGCCAATGTTAAAGCTATGAACATGTTATTCTGTGCACTAGATAGAAATGAATTTAATCGTGTTAGCACGTGTCAATCTGCTTATGAAATTTGGAGAACACATAAAATCACTCATGAAGGAACTAACAAAGTTAAGAAAAGTAAAATATCCATGCTCAAAAATCAGTTTCAAAACTTTAGAATGAAACAAGATGAATCCATCAATGATATGTACTCTAGATTTCAAGATATCTATCATTCACTATTAGGATTAGGAGAACAATACACTGATTTTGATATTGTATAAAAAATCCTAAACTCTTTAACGGATGAATGGGAGAGAAAAATCTTGGCTATTGAAGAAGCTAATGACCTCTCTACCATAAAACCCGAAGAGTTAAATCTAATGTCTTATGAAGTGAATTTCCAGGCAAAACGAGTACAAGCACATGACAAAAAGAACATTGCTTTCCATGCTAAAGAAGAAAAAGATGAAGATTCAGATGAAGAAGATCTAGCATTTATTGCCAAAAATTTCAAAAAATTCTTGAAATTCTGAAAAAACAACAGAAATAATAGAAAATGGAACTTTCAAAACAAACCATCATCTACAATTCTAGAATGCTTTAATTGTCATAAGAAAGGTCATATGCAGAAAGAAGGTCCAGAATTAAAGAAAAATTACTTCAATAAGGGCAGAAAAGATAAGAAAAAGAAAGCATTCTCTGTTACATGGGATGATTCAGATACCTCTTCATCAGATAGAAGCTGTGACAGTGAAAACGAGCGAGCATATGTTTGCTTTATGGCTAATGAAAATGAGGTTAGTGATTTCACTTTTGATGATCGATAGAGATAAACTTAGAGCTAGTTGACACTCTAAAAAACTAAAAAGAAAGCATAAGGAGACTCATGAACTTCAAAACAAAGCAGAATTCGAAAGAGATATGCTCAAAGATGAGAAGAAAATACTAGAAGAAGAACTTGAAAAATTACAAGAATCATTTTCTAATATTAATTCTCAACTCACTCTTTTAAGTTAAGAAATTGAAACTCAAAAGGAAAAGAATGATGCTCTTGTTTATGAAATCATGAACTAAAAACTGAGGTAAAATTGATAGAGTTGGATAATACTAGTCTCAAAACTAATTTAGAAATCATCACCAAAAATGTTTCAAACTTTAATAAAGGAAGAGAAACTTTAATTAAAATTATTGATAGCTCTCAATCTGTTTCAAGTAGAAAAGGATTAGGATATGTTAAGAAAACAACAATTTCACCTAGAAAGAAAATTAGGAAAAATATTAATCCTACTATTGAACAGACAAAAAGTAATTCTAACCCAAAAAGTATAAAAATTTGGGTTCCTAAAACAAATAATAGTTTGATTAGGAAGAAATATATAAACACCTTTTTTGAAATTGTTCATAAAAATAAAGATTACATTTTTAAATGGGATACTAAGCCCTCTTAGGTTTGGTTTCCTAAGATTTAACTCTTAGGACCCTATTGAAAAAGTGGGTAACAATATTATCTTATATTTTTTGTAGTTCCCACTCAAGGAAAGAGGAAAATGGATACTCGACAGTGGTTGCTCAAAACATATGACAGGAAACAAAGATATGCTATCAAATATTACTTGCTCAGATGGAGGCTCCGTCACATTTGGAGACAACTCCAAAAGATATATCATCGGCAAAGGCAATGTGAGCAACAACGATATTTCAAATTTACCTCTTATTTCAAATGTTTTACTAGTCAAAAATTTAAAACATAATTTACTTAGTATCAGCCAATTGTGTGACAAAGGATTTGAAATCACTTTTTCTGAAAACAAATGTAGTATATTTGATCAAATCAAAATCTTATCTTTGAAGGAAATAGAGATAAAAATATCTATGTTCTGAATATGAAAATAAATCAAAATTTAGATATGTGTTTAATAGCCAAGGAAAATGATTCTTGGTTATGGCACAAACGATTCGGTTATATTAACTTCAAAACTATAAACAAGCTTTCTAAAAATGATTTAGTGAAAGGTCTACCAAAAATGAATTTTAAAATTGATCATGTTTGTGATACATGTCAGTTAGGAAAGTTGACTAAGTCATCTTTTAAATCTAAAAAGGTCATTTCAACTTCACAACCACTTGAATTACTACATCTGGATTTATTTGGACCAACACACGTACAATCCATTACTCATAGTAGATATGTGTTTGTTATTGTTGATGATTTTTCTAGATATACTTGGACTATTTTTATGAAAAATAAAAGTGATACCTTTGATAATTTCAAAACTTTTGTCAAAAGAATTCAAAATTTTAAAGGTTTGAAAATCAAAAACATAAGAAGTGATCATGGAGGTGAATTCGAAAACGAAGCCTTTGAGCATTTTTGTAAGAACAAAAGGAATATTCCATAATCTTTCGTATCCTAGAACTCCACAACAAAATGGAGTTGTAGAACGTAAAAATAGAACCTTACAAGAATGTGCAAGGACTTTGTTAAATGGAAGTATGTTACCAAAACATTTCTGGGCTGAAGCAGTTGCAACAGCTTGTTATGTTTTGAATTGTGTTTCTTTTCGACCTCTAACTAAGAATACTCCTTATGAACTTCTTAATGGACGAAAATCAAATATTTCTTATTTTAAAGTTTTCGGTTCAAAGTGTTTTGTTTTAAACACAAAAGATCGGCTGGGTAAATTCAATCCCAAATCCGATGAAGGAATCTTTTTAGGATATTCAGATCGAAGCAAAGCTTATCGAATTTATAATAAAAGAACAAACATCATCAAAGAAACATTTCATGTATCTTTCGATGAAAATTTTAAACAAATTCCAAGTATAAGAGATGATGAAGAATTTCCTGATAATATCACAAAAACAGAAATTTCAAATATTGAAAATAATGAAAACATTGACCATAATAACAATGAATTAAGATCTCCACCTAGAATATTAAGAGATCATCCTCATGTTAATGTTATTAGAGAACTCAATTCATCTGTTAGAACAAGAGTCAATTAAATCAAATGGGTCATGTAGCTTTTCTATCTAATATTGAACCAAAACTATTAAAGAAGCATCTACCGATGAAAATTGGTTAATCGCTATGCAAGAAGAGCTAAACCAATTCGAAAGAAATGACGTTTGGGATTTAGTCCCACGACCTAGTGATTAATCAGTTATTGGTACAAAATGGGTTTTCAAAAATAAAGCAGATGAACAAGGAAATATTACTAGAAATAAAGCTAGATTAGTTGCTCAAGGATATAACCAAGAAGAAGGAATTGACTATGAAGAAACGTTTGCTCCAGTCGCTAGACTAGAAGCAATACGAATCTTACTAGCATTTGCATGTTTTCATAACTTTAAATTATATCAAATGGATGTCAAAAGTGCTTTTTTAAATGGTTACATAAAAGAAAATGTTTATGTTGAACAACCTCCATTATTCATACATAAATAATTTCCTAACCATGTCTATAAGCTTAAAAAGGCTTTATATGGTTTGAACCAAGCACCCCGTGCTGGGTACGATCATTTTAAATTTAAATTGTGCATATTGATAGGGGGAGTATCTAGTCTATTAATTTTATATAGTTGTCATCATTAAAAAGGGGGAGAATGTTAGACTCTCGATTTTGATTAAAGTAACTAATAATGCAAGTTATTACTTAGGATCGACTAATATGGAATATAGCTAAATCTAAATGCGGAAACAGATGATAATAGAAAAGTAAATAAAAAATAAAACAAGCACGCCAAGAATTTTTATACTGGTTCGAACTTCCCGTTCTACGTCCAGTCCCAAACTCCTTCTGGAATTTCAACTACAACAACCCTCACTTAACCCGGAGGAACATGTTTACCGTGCCTGAGCAACCGAACATGACTTCACCCGCCTAAGCAACCGAATAGGACTTCAATAAAAATAAAAAAGATATCCGACCATAGTGTGTTCTTAAATAACACGAATAGTCAATTGAGTACAATCTTCCTATAATCTTCTCCTTAATGATATGTAGTGATGTGCTTTGAGAATTGTGGAAGATAAAGTGATCAAAAGATCAAAGAATGTAAGTAATTTGAGTGCAATTTGAAAGTTTGAGAATAGATGAGAATTCAAGAGTGCTAAAAGTAAATCCGGTGATTTGGTTGTTGAATTCTATAATCTATTTATAGTATATAAAGAATTGCATCTTTAAATGAAAAGTTATATTGAAAAGAACGGATGCAACTGTTGATTTAAAAGAATGTTTCTCTTGGTTAAGAGAAGTGACTTTTCAAGAAAAGAGCAGTTGGGGATATTCAGACGTCTGAATAAAAAAATTCAGACTTCTGAATTAGATTGAAACGCAATCAACAAAGAAATAGTTCATTTTTGACCTCATTCAGACATCTGAATATTTTAGTTCAGACGTCTGAATATTGTGAAAACAATATTCTTATTTCAGTACTCAAACGTCTGAATGAATGGTTTCAGACGTCTGAGTTTGCTATTTTGTGCATGTATGAGCATGTGTGTGCATGTGTGTATATATATTTATATATATCATGTAAGGAGAGATTTTAACAAATTTTCTAAGTAATATACATATTCTAGACACATAATATACAGCTATAAACATCTGTAGATGAATCTGCAATAAATCTCCTACAAAGATGGTTTAATATACACATAACATTTTATATAGGTTGTTATAATCAAAATCGAGAGTCTAACATTAGTGACCCTATCTATAACGAGTTAACCCCAAAAAATCTAAGGTATCTCTAATCCAAAGCTCGGATACCAATTGTGACGACCCACCTTTTTAGACGATTTAAATCGACAATAAATCACACTTGTCAACTCAAACCATTCAAAAGAGAGGATTGTGAATGGGGTAAATAAGAAAAAAAGAGAAAAGAAGAAAAAACAAAACACAAAATCTCGAAGCGGAATGACAAAATATAATAATCAAATATATAGTTCATGAAGCTATTTTATAATATACATTTGATTACAAAACTTTTACAACAATCAGAGCACAAATAGTGACATACCAATAACGATGCGGCGGGAATGACTAAAAATATAATATACCAAACTACGTCTTAGTCCTCTATAAATAAAGTCTTCAACACTGAAATGCTCAGGCCAACCCAAGCATAATGAAAAGACAAAACATTCAAGTCAGAACTAAAAGATCTTATGTAAGTTAAATCGACAATAAGTAAATATAAGTATAATGGTTTTAGAGATGTTTACGGGATTTTACATCTCCTATCCAGTATATAACGTGTATGCAATAACTTAAGAGATGTTTTAGGATTTTCCATCTCCTAAGGATCCGTGAAACTATCAATATGTTGTAAATACGCTATATATGTAGTGTCTATCAGTAAAGTAAAGCATTAAAATAGGGTAAGGCATTATTCATATCCCCCTTAACACATTTTTATAGGCATAGTAGACTATACAGTACTGTAAACTCTACCATAAACTGGTGGCCTATCAGGGAGCACTCCATAGGTATGATACAAACCAAAATTGTAGAGGGCTCGATAAGGCATATGACAAGGCATGCAAGGAAATGTCCAGGGTAGAATTCTACTGTTTTGCATGCCTGGACTGGTGGTAGCCATAGCAGCTACTACTTTCCCTATAAAACACACTCCCATAATCAAATCGAGGGTGGCCACCAATCATTCACAAAGTAACAAATATGGTATCGAAGAAGCGTGTCTGATAGGAGAAGCAACCTCACTTGCTCGAGATAGCTCCTATTTTAGTCATGTCAAGCTGACCCGAAGGTCAAGGCTACATCTTTGCCAAACCATCCTACTTCATACTGGATTCTCCACCACGTACACGGTTGTTAAAGTGGTTTTGGAGCTGGCAAAGAGTATGACAATATCCGACCCCATTCTCTTTAACAACCAAACGCTTATTTCACACCAAGGTCATTTAATAAACATTTTTAATAATAAATCCAGAAAATAGTTTATACATTCATATCAAGATATCCATATACTTATTCCAAAAGTATAAATATATTCATAAATACCGAGAAAGATTTGTTTAAATCAATTGCGAAAATAATTTATAAATCTCTCCTAAACCATTTATAAACTATTTATATGCTTTAGAACCGTTTATAAAGTTATTTATACTATAACATTCCCGTTTTTAAGCCAAATTTTAATTGGTAGTTAATTTAATTTTTAGAATTAAATTGTGGATTTAATGGTGAATTAATTTGAATTTTTCAAAATAAATAAACATATGTTTATTTATATATAAAAATAGATTATAAATAGAATTTTGATTTGGGAATTACAAAATAAATCTTAAAAATAAATTGGATTTAAAAATTTAATATTTAAAACTAATAAAAGTTTGTCTTCTAATTTTAATATATTTGTGTATATATATATATATATTTGGAAGTTATGATTTGAGATTAATATAATAATTTTCAAAAGGCTATTTTAAGTTAAATTCTTATATATATAAATATATGTGATTAATTATTAATGTATAATTAGTTTTAGAATCATTTTGCTTAAGGTTATATAAATAGTTATAAAAGAAAATAAATACTTTAATTAAAATACAATTTAATAAAAAGGGTTTAAAATATTTTCTTTTTAAAATTATACTTGAGATAAAAGTAGTTTGTGTATATACAAATATAAAAGTTAAATAAATGCATAAAAACATATTTAAACGTAAACCTATGTAAATATAAAAATTAAATAAAGGGTTCAAATACAAAATTTTTACCTTTGAACATTTGTAAGTTTAAGACTACATGCAATTACAAATGTAGTTTAAGGATTTTAAGCATTAACAAGTGTAACTTAATATGATTTACAAATAAACAAGTGGCAACATAGAATTTTCTTTTAATTTGAATTTATAAACATCATGTTATTGGAGAGTAACTAGGCTATTCTCAGTTTAAACTTCTCGAAAACTAAAAAACAAAATCGAGCCTGGAAATCAAAATACATAACAAAGAAAAGAATTCAAACAAAGGCTTCTTTTTAAACCTGAAGCTGTAGATCATCTCAAAACAATCAAGCTTCAGTTCTATATCAAGTAATAGATCAAGCAAAAAAAATGCAAGATCAGGATCAAGTGCAGATTTAAATCAAAAAAAAATCATTCCAGATCAAAAGCCATTTCCAGATTTAAAATTCAAACCTGTCCTCTGTTTATTTTTCCTGGTGAGCAAACTGACTTGGATTTGTTCTATATCTTGATGCTTGGATTGATTCTTGAAATATAATTGAAAAGTGGTTTGTATGGATGAAAAAATGTGATTGCATGACAGAATTTATAGAGATTTTGTGTATGCATGTCATATATATATATACACCTCTATTCAAACTTACAGGCTTTAAAAGAAATTCAAAAATTGATTCCTCTTCTTCCAATCCTTTTTTGGATTTTATTTCTAAATGAAATATGTTAGTATCAACTAGAATTTATTTTTAAAAATAATTTCAAACAATTATATTAAGCAATTATTTTTAAAATAAGAAATCACAGTGAAAATCATATATATGTTAAATTTGATGATCATAAATTTGTGTTTCGATTTTATAACTCGATTCAAAATTGAAAATAATGATTTTAGTGAATCATTTCAAGATTTTTAGTTTATTAAATCATGAGAAAAGTGAGATGAACGGGATTGACATTTTCGTCAATTTCTGGTGATCGACGATGTTTCGTGGGTCAAGCTTTAAGTCAAAGATGGCTTGGAGGATGCCGATCGATGGAAAAATGGTGGATGAGTTTATAGATCATCGGTGCGGCATAGGTTCATCGATTTAGGGTTAATGTACTGTTTTGGTCGAGGTGATAGACGAGGCGATTTATCAAAGTCGAAGTACCAAAACATATCGCACATGGGGGAAAGTCTCAAGGGTCATCGAGGAAGCTTAGGTCGTGGTAGCGTGGATGATAGCAGTTAGGATTGTCGTCGGCAAGGCAATTTTGTTGAAGGAGCTGGTTCCAGTAAGAAAACAGACTACCTTGATTTTGATTCCAGATGAGTTTGACGTTTTTGGATGCTCGAGTTGATCGTCGGGGTCATCGGTAACATGCGGAGGGTCTCGGCGATGATCGGAGATGGTTAGGGTGGTCATGCACATGCACGTGTGCATTTGGGCATCTGGGTTGTTGATTGATTTAGGGAAGATGGAGTTTCTTGGGGATTGACTCGAAGTGTTGTTCGAGTTGACTCGAAGGAAAGTGGCGACGCGGGTTTCTTGGGGATGAGCTAGGGAAATATAAGGGTTGGCTCGGGTTTTGTTTAAACGTGATGATTTAATAAGTTTTTTTAAACAAATGTTAACCAAGTTTTAAAGTTTATTAATTTGAGTAAGTTTTTAAAGAAATATAAATCAAGTTTTCAAAGTAAATTAGTAACAAGGTTTTAAAAATATTTTCAAGATTAATTTCCAAAGATCAAATGTTTTTAAAATTTATTAATATGGTTTTGTAATTATTTTATTAAGTAAATTTCCAAGTGTTTCAAATATAATATAATGATGAAATCAAGAAGTGATTAACCAAAAGTTTCTTAAGTAATTTTGTATTGAGTTAATGTTAAGCATTTAATTTAATTAATCAAGTAATTAAGATAAGGGTAATTAAACTTTCAATAAATAAAGAGCTTAAGTGTTTTTGAATAAAATAATTACCTACATTTCATTTAAATGAGATTTAAATGATAATTAAAGTAATTAATCAAGATAATGATTTATCTTTAAAGTCTGGAGTAACTAAAGTTTGATTGATTACTTAATAATTAAGGGTTAATTAATTAGTTAAAGAATAATTAATTGATGTAAGTAATATAAACATAAATTTCTTAATGAAAGTAATTAAAGGTTAATCATTTAATGTCATTAAATTAAGATGATTAATTAATGTTATTAATTAATTAATGTGATTAATTAAAGCTTTACTTACTTAATTACTTAAAGAATAATTAATTAATATGATTACTTAATTAACGTGATTAGTTAATGGTTAATTTATTGATTAGTTAAAGGTTAATTAAATTATGGTTAAAGGTTAATTAATTAATGATTAAGGTTTAATTAATCAAGTGATTAAAGAATAATTACTAATTAATTAAAGTTAATTAATTTATAATTGACTAAGGGTAAATTTATCTATTTGAGGTTAATTAATATGGTTAATTAAGGGATAATTAATTAATGTAAGCAATTAAGGACAATTACTCGAGATGGATAATTAAGGATTGATTAATTAATTCCTATTAATTAAAATAATAGCAAATGGTTTGTAATTAATTTATGTTGATTAACCAGGATTAGTAATTTATTCATAAGTAATTAATCTGGCTTAAATTAATTATAATCATATGATTAATTTATCTTGCTTATGGATGATTGAATTATATTAAATGCCTTGAATTGTTTGATATCTCTAGTGTGTGATATTCTGTGATATGAATTGTATGGATTGAGCTGTGAACTGTGATTTATTTATTTATGATGAATTGACTTAGTTATCTGTGAATGAAAAGATAAGCGTTATAGGATTATACCGCCTATAGATATTGTTGTGCTTGAATTGATGATGGTTGTGATATGTTATTGTTGTGTGTAAAACCCTTGGACTACACTCAACACACACTCAAATATGGATTTCATCGGTAATCGGTTAGGTCACAAATATTTTGAATTTAAATATTATGTTGTTTAAAAGTTTAATTTTGAATCCAAATGGTTTGGAAGTGAAATTGAGTTGAATATGAAAAGCTTCTGGAAAGGAAGTTTTGAAATTGAAATTTAGTTTGAATATAATATATCTTGTTTAAGATTTGAAATTATTTTGGAAATTATGTTGGAAAGGGTTATACAAGTTATACAATATATATATATATATATGGATTTAAAACTATTTTAAATAAATTATTTTGGGTATTTAAATTTAATTCAAATAGAACTTGCCGGGAATACGACAGATCGCTGACTTTCCAATGTATACTTTGAAAGGCTATAACTTGAGTAAAAATAATCGAATTTTCCCAAAATGAAAAGCATTTGTTTTCAATAATAATGGCTTTCATATAAAAAAGGATTTCCAGTTTTTGTTGAAAGGATTTCAAGTTATTGGTGAATCAAATTAAAATAGTTTCGAAAACTATGAATGAATCTTTGTTAAAGATTTGATGAACTTTGTTTTCAAATTGAAGAAGATCTTAAAGGTCTATCTTTTGTATAAAAGATTTAAAAGTGGAAAATTGTTTAAACCATTCAAAAAGAAAGGTTTTGGGCTAAAAAGTTTTGACTTAACTAAGATCCCTATATATCCATATGTTTTAATAAAATAAGCGCTCATTATTCAGTTTAGCCGGGAGAGGACTGTATGTCATAAAACCATTCCGAATAATGATAGGAAGAAATGGATAGCATTTGAAGACGGTGGTGAAGACCAGGTATTTTCAAAAATGAAAGGATTACCTGTCGAATGTCTCTGCACTGAGTTGCTCCGATAGAGAGATCTTTATATATGATGGGAAGTCCGATCGGGATTGTGAATATCCAGATTTGCAAGGGCTTCTTTTAAAGTGCCTTCGGTTTCGTTCGAACCCGGAACGGACTTGTATAGATGTATGTCTAACGTTACGCTATGAGATGTAAAGCTGGTTTCTATCAAATACATTTCTGTTTGATGGCGAAGAATTTATTCTCTTAGCTTAACACTCTTCTCTAAGACGTACGAGCTCAGAGGTTATGTAGTTGATATTTACTTATGATATATTCCCAATTTGGTAATGTGGTATATTATGTGCTGTTGATCATTTGTTGATCGAAGCAAGGCTTTTGCGAAAAGCGTAGCTTTGTGGACGAGACTTCGTCGAACTTCATAACCCGAAAATGGTCGAAACAAGAAGGATGAGTGAGGTTATAAGGGTCGCAACCTTTAGGGTATGTGCATTTTCTTCTGGATAAAAAGTGATATCATGGTAAGGAGCCTAGAATTTAACTTATGTGGTTGTTGCAATTTGTTGGTGAATCCCGGGATAAAGTTCGGTGACAACCGGGAGATGGCATACTCGTGTCAGTAGTTACCAAATTATAGAGGTAACCCGGCCTTGTGTTGGCAGAGAGCTGGTTAGGTTCTTGGGGAATCCCTCTAGAGGCGTACCCATTCGGATAAAGGATGTTTCTTAGTCTTGGCCATTTGTTGAAAATCCAATCACCCAATACGCGCCCTGTACAATTTTAGTTGTAGAACCTGCCATCTAATATGGTAGCTATAGTAGGCATACTATAATGGTACATATGCTAACTATGATTAATATTATACTTTCGAAATGTTTTTTGCACTATGAACTAATAATAATAATAAAATTATTTTCGCGTATCAAGCATGCTTGACTATCATAAGGAGAAATCTCCTCCAATTGTGCATTTGCATTGTGTGTGTGGCGGGAGGCCTTACGGTAGTTTCATTTTCCAAAAAGCATAGCGAAATTCTTTTTTAATTCTTTTTTTTGTTTTTTTCAAATAAACTGTTTTGTTTTTCTCACACTAGTCCCATGACTGATCTGGAGTTTATTGTTCCCTTTCTAAACTCTAGGTGCCCATAATTTTCAACATGGGCAGCCTAGTGTCAGGTTATCAGATAGTCAGATAGTAGGTGTAGCTTTTGGCAATCTTCGAAGTCTGTAAATTCGGGACCGCATCTGTTTCACTTTAGCATGATGGTGGTTCGAGCTTTCTTATTTGGTGTTTTGGAGTTTTGGCATTGAAGACATTATCTTTCCGCTGTTATTGCTGGTGTTTTCTGTTGTGCTTATTTCCACTGTTGTATCTATCTCTGATAGTGTTGAACATTTCATCTGTATCAATTAATATCAATTATTATGTATCAGTAAAATTATTCATTCTTTTTTCGCTGCGTTGTTATCACCTAATGTTCTTCTAAGCTTCAGCGAATCGAATTTCAACGTTTGAATCTGCGGCATTCGAATACGGGTGAAGTATGGATGTCGATTTTCGACCGCTGAATTATGAGACCGTTACATTTGGTATCAGAGCTAAAGGTTGAGTAAGAACTTTAGCTTTTGGAGTATAACACATTAGGTGACTCATTAGAGATAGGGATATAAATGCCCTAGAATGAGTATAACCATAAGATATCCGTTTGTATGCCTCGGTAAATTTTCTTACTATTCACTGATAGTGGGTATGAGTGCAAGAAGAGAACGAGGTAGGGATAGGGAAATACCACTACAATTAGTCGATACCCTATAACAATAAGGAATAATCTTTTCCTATCAACCTCTTTCGTTCATTATTCACTTTCAATTCTTTGATGGTTTCCTGGCAGCTACAAGAAGAAGATTTGGTATGGTGGTGGCCCTGCGAAACTTTATTTACGTTATAGAAGAGTTTCTATTTCGTATTCTCTTCATCGGTTTTTTATCATCTTTTCGATTTTAATTTTAATAAATTTGAAATTTTAATAAATTAGTTAATTAAATATAAAGTTAAATTGAATTGTATCCATTTGTCTATTCTTTGGGGTCCGACACATTCTACGAATGGTTAGTTGCCCTTCGGACTAACCGATGCCCCTGAATATTTCGTAGATTGATGACCCGAGTATTTCGTAAAGTGATGAATAAGTTTGTTCTCGTATTTATTGTTGATATTCTGATTTGGTAAGCCAAATATAGAATAGATATTCAGCTTGATCTGGTAAAACATTTCTCTATGTGTTCATCTGTTCTTTGTTGTCTTCTTGTCTAGCAAATTTCAGAGAGGAAATTTTATTAAGGGGGGAATTTGTAACGTTCCTATTTTTAATCCAAATTTAAATTGGTAATTAATTTAATTTTTAGAATTAAATTATGGATTTAATGGTGAATTAATTTGAATTCTTCAAAATAAATAAATATGTGTTTTTGTGTATATATAAAAATAGATTATAAATAGAATTTTGATTTGGGAATTCCAAAATAAATATCTTAGAAATAAATTGGATTTAAAAAATTTATATTTAAAACTAATAAAAGTTTATCTTCTAATTTTAATATGTGTGTGTGTGTGTGTGTGTGTGTTTGGAAGTTACAATTTGAGATTAATATAATAATTTTCAAAAGGCTATATTAAGTTAAATTCTTATATATATAACATATGTGATTACTTATTAATGTATAATAGTTTTAGAATCATTTTCCTAAAGGTTATATAAATAGTTATAAAAGAAAATAAATATTTTTATTAAAATAAGATTTAATAAAAAGGGTATAAAATATTTTCTTTTTAAAATTATACTTGAGATAAAATTAGTTTGTGTATATACAAGTATAAAAGTAAAAAAAAACATAAATGCATAAAAACATATTAAACATAAACCTATACAAATATAAAAATTAAATAAAGGGTTTAAACACAAAATGTTTACCTTTGAACATTTGTATGTTTGAGACTACATGCAATTACAAATGTAGGTTAAGGATTTTAAGCATTAACAAGTGTAACTTAACATGATTTACAAATAAACAAGTGGTAATATAAATTTTTCTTTTAATTTGAATTTATAAATATCATGTTATTGGAGAGTAACCAGGCTATTCTCAGTTTAAAGTTCTCAAAAACAAAAACAAAAAAAAAAACAAAATCGAGCATGGAAATCAATACATATAACAAAGAAAAGAATTCAAACAAAGGCTTCTTTTCAAACTTGAAGCTGTAGATCATCTCAAAACAATCAAGCTTCAATTCTATATCAAGTAATAGATCAAGCAAAACAGATGCAAGATCATGATCAAGTGTAGATTTAAATCAAAAATATATTTAAAAATAAATCATTCCAGATCAAAATCCATTTCTAGATTTAAAACTCAAACCTGTCCTTTGTTCATTTTTCTGGTGAGCAAACTGACTTGGATTTGTTCTATATCTTGATGCTTCGATTGATTCTTAAAATATGATTGAAAAATGGTTTGTATGGATGAAAAATAAGATTGCATGCCCGAATTTATAGATATTTTGGCTATGCATGTCTGTATATAGGTGTGTGTGTGTCTATACACACACACATATACACACACACCTCTGTTCAAACTTATAGGCTTTAAAAAAATTCAAAAATTGATTCCTCTTCTTCCAATCCTTTTTTGGGTTTGATTTCTAAATGAAATATGTTAGTATCAACAAGAATTTATTTTTAAAAATAATTTCAAACAATTATATTAAGAAATTATTTTTAAAATAAGAAATCACAATGAAAATCATATATATGTTAAAATTTGATGATCATAAATTTGTGTTTCGATTCCATAACTCGATTCGAAATTGAAAAAAATGATTTTAGAGAATCATTTCAAGATTTTTAGTTTATTAAATCGTGAGAAAATTTGAGATGAATGGGATTGACATTTTTGTCAATTTTTGGTGATTGACGATGTTTCGTGGGTCAAGCTTTATGTCGAAGAACGCTTGAGGAATGCCGATCGATGGAAAAATAGTGGATGAGTTTATGGACCATCGGTGCAGCGTGGGTTCATTGATTTAGGGTTTAATGTAATGTTTTGGTCGAGGTGACAGACGAGGCGATTTCGTCAACGTTGAAGTACCAAAACGGATCGCGCCTGGGGGAAAGTCTCAAGGTCATCGGGGAAGCTCCAGACGTGATGGCGTGGATGATAGTGGTCGAGATTGTCGTCGGCAAGGCAATTTTGTCGAAGGAGTTGGTTCGAGGAAGAAAACAGATTACCTCAATTTTGATTCCAAATGAGTTCGACGTTTCCGGGTGCTCAAGTTGACCGTCAGGGTCATCGGTGACATGTGGAGGGTCTCGACGATGATCAGAGATGGTTAGGGTAGTCATGCACGTGCACGCGTGTATTTGGGTATCTGGGTTGTTGATTGATTTGGGGAAGATGGAGTTTCTCGAGGATTGACTCGAAATGTTTTTCAAGTTGACATGAAGGAAAGTGAAGACGTGAGTTTCTTGGGGATGAGCTCGGGAAATATAAGGATTGGCTCGGGTTTTATTTAAAGTGATGATTTAATAATTTTTTTGTTAAACAAATGTTAACCAAGTCTTAAAGTTTATAAATTTGAGTAAGTTTTTAAAGAAATATAAATCATGTTTTTTCAAAGTAAATTATTAACAAGGTTTTAAACAAATTTTCAAGATTTATTTATAAAGATTAAATGTTTATAAAATTTATTAATATGTTTTTGTAATAATTTTATTAAGTAAATTTCCAAGTGTTTTCAAATATAGTAAAATGATGAAATCAAGAAGTGATTAACCAAAAGTTTCTCAAGTAATTTTGTATCGAATTAATGTTAAGCATTTAATTTAATTAAGTAATTAAGATAAGGGTAATTAAACTTTAAATAAATAAAGAACTTAAGTGTTTTTGATGAAATTATTTACCTACATTTCATTTAAATTAGATTTAAATGATAATTAAACTAATTAATCAAGATAATGATTTATCTTTAAAGTCATGAGTAATTAAAGATTGACTAACTACTTAATAATTAAGGGTTAATTAGTTAATTAAAGAATAATTATTGATGTAAGTAATTAAAAGATAAATTACTTAATGAAAGTAATTAAAGGTTAATCATTTAATGTCATAAAATTAAGATGATTAATTAATGCTATTAATTAATTAATGTGATTAATCAAAGGTTCACTTACTTAATTACTTAAATAATAATTAATTAATGTGATTAGTTAAAGGTTAATTTATTGATTAGTTAAAGGTTAATTAAGTTATGGTTAAAGGTTAATTAATTAATGATTAAGGTTTAATTAATATAGTGATTAAAGAATAACTATTAATTAATTAAAGTTAATTAATTTATAATTTATTAAGGGTAAATTTATTTATTTGAGGTTAATTAATGTGGTTAATTAAGGGATAATTAATTAATGTAAGTAATAAAGGACAATTACTTAAGATGGATAATTAAGGATTGATTAATTAATTCTTATTAATTAAAATAATAGCCAATGGTTTGTAATTAATTTATGTTGTTTAACTAGGATTGGTAATTTATTCATATCTAGCTTATGGATGATTGAATTATATTAAATGCCTTGAATTGTTTGATATCTCTAGTGTGTGATATTCTATGATATGAATTGTGTGGATTGAGCTGTGAACTGTGATTTATTTATTTGTGATGAATTGACTTATTCATCTGTGAATGAAAAGATAAGCGTTATAGGATTATACCGCTTATCGATATTTTTGTGCTTGAATTGATGATGGTTGTGATATGTTATTGTTATGTGTAAAACTCCTGGACTACACTCAACTCACACACAAATATAGATTTCATGGGAAATCAGTTAGGTCACAAATATTTTGGATTTAAATATTATTTTGTTTAAAAGTTAAATTTTGAATCCAAATGGTTTGGAAGTGAAATTGAGTTGAATATGAAAAGCTTTTGGAAAGGAAGTTTTGAAATTAAAATTTAGTTTGAATATAATATATCTTGTTTAAGTTTTGAAATTATTTTGGAAATTATGTTGGAAAGGGTTATACAAGTTGTACAATATATATATATATATATATGGATATAAAACTATTTTAAATATATTATTTTGGGAATTTAAATTTAATTCAAATAGAACTTGTCGGGAATACGGCAGTTCGCTAACTTTCCAATGTATACTTTGAAAGGCTATAACTTAAGTAAAAATAATTGTATTTTCCCGAAATGAAAAGCATTTGTTTTCAAATAATAATGGCTTTCATATAGAGAAAGGATTTCCTGTTTTTGTTGAAAGGATTTCAAGTTATTGGTGAATCAAATTAAAAATAGTTTTGAAAATTATGAATGAATCTTTGTTAAAGATTTGGTGAACTTTTTTTCAAATTGAAGAAGATCTTAAAGGTGTATCTTTTTTATAAAAGATTTAAAAGTGAAAAATTGTTTAAACCACTCAAAAAGAAAGGTTTTGGGCTAAAAAGTTGTGACATAACTAAGATCCCAATATATCCATATGTTTTTAAAAAAACAAGCGTCCATTAATTGGTTTAGCTGGGAGAGGACTTTATGTCACAAAACCCATTCCGAATAATGATACGACGAAATGGATAGCATTTGAAGACGGTGGTGAAGACCCGGTATTTTCAAAAATGAAAGGATTACCCATCGAATGTCTCTACACTGAGTTACTCCGGTATAGAGATCTCCATATGTGATGGGAAGTCCGATCGGGATTGTGAATATTCGAATTTGCAAGGGCTTCTTTTGAAGTGCCTTCGGTTCCGTTCGAACCTGGAACGAACTTGTATGGATGTATGTCTGATGTTACACTTTGAGATGTAAAGCTGGTTTCTATCAAATACATTTCTGTTTGATGGCGGAGAATTTATTCTCTTAGCTTAACACCCTTCTCTGATACGTACGAGCGCAGAGGTTATGTAGTTGATATTTACTAGTGATATATTCCCAATTTCGTAATGTGGCATACTAACTGCTGCTGATCATTTGTTGATCGAAGCATGGCTTTTGTGAAAAGCGTAGCTTTGTGGACGAGACTTCGTCGAACCTCACAACCCGAAAATGGTCGAAACAAGAAGGATGCAGCAAGGTTATGAGGGTCGTGCCCTTTAGGGTATGTGCATTTCCTTCTGGATAAAAAGTGGTATCATGGTATGGAGCCCAAATATTTAACTTATGTGGTTGTTGCAATTTGTTGGTGAATTCTGGGATAAAGGTTGGTGACGACCGGGGTATGGCATACTCATGTTAGTAGTTACCTAGTTACAGAGGTAACCCGGCCTTGTGGTTGCAGAGAGCTGGTTAAGTTCTCGGGGCGTCCCTCCAAAGGAGTACCCATTCGGATAAGGAAGTTCATTAGCATTGACCATTTGTTGGAAATCCAATCACCCAATACGTGCCCTGTACGGTTTTAGTTGTAGAACCTGCCATCTAATATGATAGCTATAGTAGGCATACTATAATGGTACGTACGCTGGCTAAGATTAATATTATACTTTCGAAATGTTTTCTGCACTATGCACTAATAATAATAATAATAAAAGGATTTTCACGTATCAAGCATATTTGACTATCATAAGGAGGAATCTCTCCCAATTTTGCGTTTGCATTGTGTGTGTCGCAGGAGGCCTTATGGTTGTTTCATTTTCCAAAAAGCATAGTGATTTCCTTTTAATTCTTTTGTTTGTTTTGTTCAAATAAACTGTTTTTGTTTGCTCACACCAGTCCCATGACTGACCTAGAGTTTATTATTCCCTTTCTAAACTCTGGATGCCTATATTTTTCCACACGGGCAGCCTGGAGTCAGGTTATCAGATATTCAGATAGTAAGTATAGCTTTTGCCAATCTTTGAAGTCAGCGAATTCGGGATCGCATCTGTTTCACTTCAGCATGATAGTGGTTCAAGCTTCTTGGTTTGGTGTTTTAGAGTTTTGGCATTGAAGACATTATCTTTCCACTGCTATTGCTGGTGTTTTTTGTTTTGTTTATTTCCTCTATTGTAACTATCTCTGATAGTGTTGATCATTTCATTTGTATCAATTAATATCATCTATTGTGTACCAGTAAAACTATTCATTCTGTTTCCGCTGTGTTGCTATCACCTAATGTTGTTATAAGCTCCAGCGAATCAAATTTCAATGTTTGAATCTGTGGCAGTCGAATACGGGCGAAGTATGGAGTCGATTTTCGAGCACTGAATTTCGAGGCCGTTACATATAAATTCCAAAATAGTTTACAACCCATCCCCTTTTCATTGACTTTTACGCAAATTCCTTTAAAACGCTTCCAAATCCCTTTATACAAGTTCTTTTATAAAACCCTTTATAAATTCCTTTAAACTTTCATAAACTCCTTTATAAAACCACTATAAAATCATTTATAAAAAACCTTTTATAAAATCTCTTACAAAACTTTTATAAATTCCTTACAAAACCTTTTACAAAATTCTAAAATCTTAACGATTTTTTTTTAATCTATTAATGTTATTACAAAAGTCTATATTTATCGTCTTAATTTAAATTTTAAATTTATTATATTAAATTAAATTTAAAATATATACTAAAACTACATTAAATATTATATTAAATTAAAATTTTAAACTACTTAAAAATATATTTTTAAAACTAAGTAAAATTATAAGTTAAAATCTTAAATTTATATTTAAACCATGTATTAACTTATAATTTGAAGTTTTAAAACATATAAAATATATTATTTTCCAAATATAAATTTTTAAATAAAATCATTTAATTAAACTTATAAATTGAATTTATAAATCAAACATACTTTACCATTTAGAAAATAATTTAAAATCGACTAACGGTGTCCGTATACAAATTTCTACCCTATGACCAAGTGATTGGGTATGTATAATTTCAACCCAAAATAGTTAAATTTCTCGAGTATATATCATTTCAACTCGTATCCTGAATCGATAATTTTCGAATCAATAAAATCGTTTAAGTATGTTTCATTTCAACCCATAACGATATTCCCTAATCTATAAGATCCTTCGGGTATGTATCTTTTAACCCATGGTGATTTTCTGAACAACAAACTACGTGAACTTGCGGTGCGATAACAACATATATAATAAGCATAACATTCAATCATCTAAAATGTTAACAAATAAACATCCATCACAATCAACATCCATATCAGTCAATAAATCGTAAGAATAAACTAGTTATCAATATCAGGTATTTAAGTATCAATTTAATTTCAATATTAATTTAAATAAAATTTAATTCAAATAAAATTTAAATGATAATTTAAATTAACAAATAGTAATCAATAAAATTCTTATCAATTCATAAATTTAATTCAACTAACATAAGGAGGTTTAGTACTTCATGAGTGGTTAAATCACCCACCTTTGATTTATCGTCGATTTAATATCCAACAAAAGCCCATAATTCCAACAGTCTCTAGATTCAACCAAACAAGTTCCATACTGTCCGGAATTTCAATATGATACCAATGGAAGAAACTGCATCCAAATCCGAGTCCGTATGAAAAGTTATGATAGTTAGAATGTCTAAAATTCAAATTTTAAATAAAATAAAAATAAAGGCAAAATAGTAAATCGTTACCCTGCTTAAACCCTACGCTGATTCACGGTCAACCATCAGCTGCCAGTCCTCGTGCACTACCGCCGCCGCCTACAGGCGCCATCGCCTAAATCGACCATCACCATCAAGAAGCTTGTCTCGGGCCGACCTCCACCAGGCCACACAATGTGCTCCGCCGCCCCCCAGACCTCCATGCCGCCATAGCCTTCAAGGCTTGGTTCTGGCAATTCGAGCCTTTCTGACCCGAATGAAGATCACCGATGCACTCGTCACCTTGCCCTCTTTGCTCCAGTGCCCTCCGATCACTCCAAAGTCGAAGATCCACCGTTGAATCGACAACCATAGAACGAACGGCCATGACTGTTTCACTGATTTCTGGCCAAACTGTTATTCGATTGCGAAAACAAACAGAAAATGTAGGTTATGTTTGTCGAGAGCTTGGCGATGATATAAAATTCGATAGGTTTTGAGATGCTTGAGCTTTTCGATTGATTTGGAATTGGGAATTAGGGTTTCTACTTAACAGCCATTTGAGAAGGAACCGATGAGGATAAAAGTACGTACATAAATTAGAATATTCTACTAGGGTTAGAGGAAACAATATATTTTTATAGATAAAGATGGATAAGAATGAATGAACAGATCGAATTAGGTCGAAATGATAACAACGACCTAAAAAGCTAGTTTCGTTGTCGAAACGAAAGTAGGTCATCCCATATATCAAAATATAGGTTTTCGACATTTTTAAACTTAATGGATCTAGTTTTAAACCCTGATTTCATTGTATACAGAAATTAGCTTTCAAAATAAAATTATATTCATTTAAATTCTTTTAATTGATTTCTACGTGTTTCGAGCTCGCACGATCAAACGATAAGTCTGATCGATACGAAACTTAAAATCCTAGAATATTCACTATTACGGATCCGATGAAACTGGTTTCGTCGAAATCCGAGACAATGGTCAAAAAGGCTAATTTTCACGTTAATTAAATAAATTATTATGAAATTGATCTAATCACCTTTAAATTCAAATTTAAAAGCTAACCATTTTACCATCCTGAATAAATAGGAATTACATAGAAATTAATCTTTTGAAATTTAATTTTCGATGTTAATCCATGGTTTAAATATTACATAAATTTCGGCATTCAATTACAACTGTAATAATTCATTCATTATAATTTGAATTTCAATAAATTCTTTTATTTTGATTCTCACTCTTATTATTGAATCAACTATTACCTTATGAATATAATTAACATTAGTTTACATTTTTTACATTTGTATTCTACAGTTATCATCTTAACTCATATTAATTGTAATATTTTAATTACATTAATTCCTTTAGTTACCAATTTAATTTCAACGGATTAAATACTAAGGTGAGAATAAAACAATTGTTATACATTAGCGATTCATATCTATTAACTTATTGTTTACAGCCAAGGTTATAAATTGGTTACCAAAACCGATTTCCTATTCTATAATAAACTTATTTCAATTAATAACAAATAATTTCAACATTGAATCCAACATTTAATTTATTCCACATTTACAATTATAACCAAATTAACTTTACAATTATTTCAATTGATTGAAATTACATTAAAATAGTGGTCAATAACATTCAAACAACATTATTAGATCATATTCTAATTATTTTTCTCATTAATAAATCATAAATTTTAGTTTCTCACAATATTAAATTTTAAAATCTTATTTAATTTAATGGTTTTAATTATCAAAAATACGGGTCATTACAGATTCTATGTTGACCATTGACGATGCTCAAAGGCTAAGGTTTATGTTATTTGAAGATTTATACGACGGTTCGTGAAACAGAAGGTTGCGTAGTATTTAGGGAGGAGAGGTGCTCGAATGGTGAGATTTTGGTGGGATTTGAGATCAAAAAGTGACATGCATAGGAGGTCATGGATGTGATTTCCTTATTTGGGTTCTCGGTTGGATCGCAGGGGAGGAGGCCAGAGGGGTTGGCGAGGGTTGCATTAAGACGAGGAGGTGATGAGCGATATGTGGATGGTCTTGGATTGGTGGTCAACCGAGTGGATCTTGCTTGTACGTGAATGGATTGTGCACGTTTTGTTTATTGGAAGAGGAAGGGAAGAGCTATGGGGTAGGAGGAGGAATAGTATGGAGCACGTTTTGTTATTTAGTTTGGGTCGAGCCTATTAAGCTTTGTGGTGAGTAATTAAGTAGGTAGAGGCGAGTTGGATTCTCCAAGACGTATTCATGTATCTTATATTTTTTCGCTGTTTCTTATTCTTGATTTCTATATGTATTGATCAACAATTGTAAGGATGTGCTGTTATAATTGTCTAGGCTGAAGAGGATAGTGTGCTCTGATTTATGTTATGCATGTATATGTACAAAATTATTTCTTTTTGGTAAATATATTGTGTATGTTATATATTTATCTTATCATGATGTGAGATTATGTTTTTCCTTTTTTTTCTTCCACCCTAACAATCTATCTTTCTAGCACTTGGATATTTGACATGTGAATACCGTGGATGTATTAGTGTCAATTTCTAAGGGTCGAAAAGGTGGGTTATTACAAATTGGTATTAGAGCTCAGGTTGAGCGAACACCTAGGCCTTGGTAGGGTAAACTCATTAAAGGTAGAATTACTAATATCCTAGAATGAGTTTGAGAGTATATTATAGGAGGGCGTATTTTCTATTTTCATAAAAATGTTTTATATTGTGTTGTTCGATTAATTTTATGGATTATGAATTCCAGTCAATGCGTTTGGCCAACATTATCGATAGGGATTTCTAAACACTCAAACAAGGCTAACCTGTATATTATTGTTTTAAAATTGGTAAATGAAGTAATTTTACCTAGAAATATATTTTATATTTTTTAAAAAATAATTTTTCAAAGATTTAAAGTAGTTCTTCTTAGTTGTGCTTGTTGTTAGGAAATGATAATATTCCATTATTATCATTTAAGATTTGATTAGCCATGCTCGTCTAATTTTGGGCACGGACTGTTAGTTGTTAATCTATCTGGAATCTTCCTTTCCAAAACACGGCTTGGGGTAGATAGGAAATTGGAAACATTGAAATGAACACCTTGTGAATTAAGTTTCGCAGTTTGACTATAGGGCGTTCGTTGATAATGTTGGGTTAAATTGAGTTTTAATAAATATTGTTTATTAAAAGGAATTTGAAATGTTTGGAAATAAATATTTTGGAAATAATTGAATATAAAAGTTGGTTGTATTTAATTGGGGTTTATTAAAAAAGTTTACTAAAAGAAAATATAAATACTTCTGAAATAAGTACTTGAAAAATGATTTATATTAGGAAGCTAGAATATTTTCACAATAAATATTTGTGAAGTGATTTCCTTTGAAAGGAGTAATTTATGAAAATGTGTTTTATAATAAAAGTAATTTGAGAACTTAAATCTTGGTGCTACTGGAAAATGGTTTTCAAAGTTTTAAGAAGGTAATAGTAATATTGTTTGAAGATATTTTACGAATATAGATATTTAAAAGAAAGGAAATAATAATTTTAATTGACATAGTTTTAGGGTATAAATGATTTTGGTAATGGCACTAATAGTTTACTTAAAGCAGTTTTTAGTGTGCTAATATTTTGGAAATAGCTTGCTTAGAAAATATATTTAAGTATAAATATCTTTGGAAAGTGAATTTTATAGAAAGGTGTGTTTTATTTGTTTGGTTTGGGGAACAAATCCCGATTTGTATCGTGATGATCGGAATAATCTTCTAAGTGAAGATCGGATGTTTGTTTAGGCGAACGTTATTGCGCACCTAGTAAATTATTACTTTTGTCATTGTAAAACTGAGACGGTTTCAAATCCGGATGAATCCAAGTAAGTTGTAAATTGATAGTTTGATAAAAAAATATTTATTTGGAAATATATCTAGTTTTGTTTCAAAATAGGTTTGAAAAAGAAAGAAGTGGTTTTAAGTAAACTAGTTTGAGTGGCTCGGAAATAACTAAAAATGGGTAAGAGATGCGTTCAATGATAAATGCTTCTCTTGAATATTATTCTTCTAGTAAGCGAATGTATGATACTGTTTGGTAATACCCATTTCCTTGGTGTAATTTTGAGGTTACTCGGGCTATATATATATATATATATATATATATATATATATATTGGATTAAATTATTTGGTGTCATTTCAAGAGGTATTTTGAATAAAACCAGGGTGTTTAAATTCTAATGTGAATTCAAAGTAAAAGTTTGAATTTGATAGTTCTGTACACCCTTAGGATATTATAAGTAAATTTATAAGTTTACAAATTAAGACGTGTTTTATGAAAATGTTTTCATAAATAATTTTGGAAAGTAAAATAAAATTGATATTGGTGTGGAATAATAATGTAAGTGCGTAGTTTGTATGCAGATCATTTTCCCTTCTCATATAATTCTCGATTAAAGATTCAAATACATAACTTGAGATGTTTCATACCATTCCAAATAAGGATTTATCATTTGATTTTTGAAGGTGAACACTTAGTGAGGGTTCGTATTGTGGAGCCAAAAGTGAGGAGAATAGAGTTTTTTGATTAATAAGCCCGTTTAGAGTCCACACTAGAAAATCGGATAAGCGATACTTGTTTGGAAATAAAGCTATGTATTTGAGTAATGATCAAATCAGATTATGTATATGAATGATCTATGAACATGATGCAGCGGATATATGGAAAACTGGATGGATCGGTGAAAGTAGCAATCGGTGGATTGAATGATACTGAAATGCCCAAATTCGTTGATCCAAAGATACCGAATTCTAGCTATCTCTGACACGTTGATCGCGCACGATACCGTGAAGAGAGATCTACAATTCTTCGAGCGTTGATCAAGCGCACTTGATTCCGCGAATTGGCTTCAAAGAATGTTGATTCGAGCGCACTCGAATACCGTAAGTGTAGATAGGAGATCACACTCAACTACCAATTTTATGAAAGCACAAAGCTAACAAACAAGAATTTTATTCCACCATCCTCCTCTTCAAGTTACAACGCACGCCCTATTTATAGTAATTTCCAAACCCTGACCTTAAGTCGTTGCCGACTTAACTCCCACGACTTACGACTTAACCAAGTCGTTAGCGACTTAACAAACCATCACGATATACCAGCACTTATATACAACACACACAACTTAAGAACATAGCGACATACGACTTAGGCAAGTCACGATCTAAACAGTAACGACTTAAGAGTTTATACAACACAGAATTACAACAACTTAACATTGACACGACTTAACAACAAACGACTTATCATTGCCACGACCTAAAATTCAGCGACTCAAGAGAAAAACTGTTGCATTCCTTCACGCGACTTAACTAGGTCGTAGTTCGTACGCGACTTATCTTAGGTCGTGAACTCCCTTCTTTGGCATACTCGTTAGGTCGTAGATGACCTAAAACACTTTCCTTAGGTCGTAGCCGACTTAAGCCTTGCGCATTCTCAACTCGTGCTGCTACTTTGTTATCTCGTGGTGCTCCTCCTGTATCCTTAGATCGTTCACGATCTAAAGAACCCGAACGACTTAAGCCCTCGTTGGGTCGTGAACGGTCTAAAACGCGCTCCTTAGGTCATGGCCGACCTAATTCCTCTTCCTTAGGTCGTGACCGACCTAAACCCAGCGAATCCTTAGGTCGTGCTGCATCATCCTCTCCGGGTTGAGAAAAATTCGTCCTCGAATTTGTAATCTCTTCTCCATCAGCTTGTTCATTTCCATAATGAGGTGCCAGATGTTTAACATTAAAAACATCAGATGTATATACATCCTCCGGCAGTTTCACCCTGTAAGCATTTTCATTGATCCGTTGCACAATTTCCACAGGACCAATTTTTCTGGCTTTCAACTTGTTATAAGAACCCACTGGAAAACGATCCTTCGTTGACACAGCGTACACTAAGTCTTCTTTATTTAATTCAACATTTCTTCGTTTCAAGTCTGCGGATCTTTTATACTTCTCATTCGCCTTCTCCAATCGTTCCTGAACGATTTTATGACATTCCGTCAAACTATCAACAAAATCAGCAGCTCGTTTAACTATCCCCTTTGGTTGTGGTATTGTCGTTAAATCCAACGGCCCCTTTGGCAAGTTTGAATAAACAATCTGAAATGGACTGAATCCTGTAGTACGATTCACCGCATGATTATGAGCAAACTCTGCTTGACATAACTTCATATCCCAACTTTTCAGATTATCTTTCACAAGACACCGTAGTAAATTTCCCAATGATCTGTTCACAACCTCCGTCTGCCCATCAGTTTGTGGATGGTAAGCGCTACTAAAATTCAGGTTCGTTTCGACCATTTTCCACAAACTTAACCAAAAGTGACTCAGAAAATGAGTATCCCTATCAGACACAATAAATTCTGGCAATCCATGAAGTCGATAGATCTCCTTGAAAAATAACTAAGCAACATGAACAGCATCCGCCGTCTTCTTACAAGCAATAAAATGTGCCATTTTCGAAAATCGGTCAACCACTACATAAATGGAATCGTTTCCCCTTTGAGTTCGAGGTAAACCCAAAACAAAATCCATACTCACATCAACCCAAGATTTAGTTGGTACAGGTAACGGCATATATAATCCAGCATTGGTCGCGGTTCCCTTCGAAACCTGACAGATATGACATCGCTCCACAAACCTTTCCACTTCTTTCCTCATTGACGGCCAAAAGTAAGATTGAGAAATCAAATGCAACGTACGATCACGGCCCACATGTCCTTCCTCGTGTAACTTCTTGATAATCTTCATTCTCAAGCTGCTTTCTGGAATACATAACCGATTTCCTTTAAACAGAAAACCATCCATCAACAAAAATTCATTAGCACTTCCCTCCTTGACTTTCTCAACAAATTTCTTAAAGTAAGGATCTTCTTCGACCGGCTCTGGCAATATTTCAAAACCTGTCACTTCAACTTTCATTGTCGTTAATAAATGACTCCTTCTTCTCAAAGCATCAGCCACACGATTTGTCACCCCTGATTTGTGTTTGACAACAAAAGTAAACTGCTGCAAATAGGCAATCCATGATGCATGTCTCGCTGAAATCTTGTCTTTCCCTTGTAAATGCTTCAACGCCTCGTGATCAATGTAAAGAACAAACTCTTTCTGAAATAGAATATGCCTCCAGTGTTTAACAGCTTGTACAATAGCATAGAATTCTACATCATATGTACTATATCTCATCTTTGCCCCTGATAACTTCTCACTGAAATATTCAATAGGACGCCCCTTCTGACCAACACCCCTCCAATCCCAACCTTAGATGCATCAGTGTGTAGTTCAAACAACAACTGAAAATCCGGTAATACAAGAATTGGTGCTGTCGTCAAAAGTTCTTTGATTCGTTCAAAAGCAACCCCTGCTTCCTCCGACCAAGAAAACTGCTTTCCTTTCATAAAATTAGTAATCGGTGCCATCACGCTACTGAAGTGTGGAATGAATCTTCGGTAGAATGACGCTAGCCCATGAAAACTTATCACTTCGGTTATTGTCCTCGGCTGTAGCCAATTTCTGACTGCTTCAACTTTATTCTGATCCACCTGGATACCTTCTCCAGACACGACATACCCCAGAAATAAAACACTCCTTGCCATAAACACAGACTTCTTTGTTGCGGCATAAAATTGCTCCTGTCGTAGTACCATCAACACTTCTTTCAAATGATGCAAATGTTCCTCCGGACTTCCACTGTGTATCAAAATATCATCAAAATACACCACCACGAATTTCCTGATAAAAGGTCTAAAGATTTGATTCATCACCCGCATGAATTTAATCGGTGCATTCGAAAGACCAAATGGCATAACCAGCCATTCATACAATCCTTCTCTCGTCTTGAATGCGGTCTTCCACTCATCTCCTGGTCTAATTCGAATTTGATGATATCCGCTCTTCGAATCAATCTTCGAAAAGATAGTAGCCCCGCTCAACTGATCTAGCAAATCATCCAACCTAGGCATAGGAAATCTGTATCTCACAGTGATCTTATTCAACGCACGACTATCGGTACACATCCTCCACGTTCCATCCTTCTTCGGCACCAACAAGGCTGGAACCGCGCAAGGACTTAAGCTTTCCTGTACACGCCCTTGTTTTAGTAATTCTTCCACTTGCCTTCGCAACTCCTCATGTTCCTTTGGACTCATCCTGTAATGTGGTTTATGCGGCAACGCAGCTCCTGGAACAAGATCTATTTGATGTTGAATATCCCTCAATGGTGGTAACTCCGTTGGCAGCTCCTCGGGAAACACATCGTTAAACTCCTCCAGCACTGGCTTCACTTCTTCAGGAATTTCAACCTCTTCATTACATTCTCGTCCAATCAACAAGAAGACTTCATGCTCCTCTTCAACTTCTTTAACAAACTCTTTCAAAGATAACAAAGTTTTCAGTTCTTCAATCTCTTCCAACTTGCTTTCCTTCTGTTGTTGCTTCTTGGGAACTAAAGTGATTTTAGTGCCTTCAAACATGAAACTGTAGCTATTAGCACGACCATCATGTTGTACTGCTCTATCAAACTGCCATGGTCTGCCTAACAACAGATGACACACATCCATGTCCACAACATCGCACCAAATTTCATCTTTGTATTTCTTCCCAATTGAAAATTTAACACAAGCCCTTCGTCCAACTTTCACCTCACCACCCTTCCTTAACCATGCTAACTTGTACGGTTTAGGATGCTTCTCAGTTTTCAAGTTCAACTTCTTTACTGCTTCTGGAGAGATAATATTGTCACAGCTTCCAGCATCAATAACAAACTTGCAAACCCTTCCCAGAATAGTGCATGTAGACTGAAAAATGTTATTCCTCAACCAGTTATTTTCCTCTTCCTGCTTCGGTGCCAAGTAACTTCTTCTCATCATTAATGAATACCCTTCATCTCCCGACAATAAGCCTTCCTCCTCAACTAGTAATGGATTAGAACATTCTACATCTTCATCTTCTTCAACCTCAGCTATCATAGTTCTCTTCTTCGGCTTTGGACACTCATTGCTTTTATGACCCAACTCTTGAAAATTGTAACCTGTGAAATCTTTGTTAACCTTCACCTTCTCAGCCTCCTTCACTACTGGTTTACTGACAGGTTTAGACACATTAGAACTTCCACCAACACCCTTCACTTGATTGTTGGAATTAGTAAACACACCACCTCCACGCCTTCCCTGCTTCTCCCAAGCCAACGCCTTTTGGTGTGCTTCTGCCACAGATCTTGGATCGAACATATTAACCATATCCTGGATTTGCATTCTCAACCCTCCAACAAACCTAGCAGTTAGCTGCTCTTCCGTCTCCATTATATCGTTCCTAGCAATGAGTTGATAAAATTCATCTGCATAATCATTAACAGTCTTCGCTCCTTGCCTCAGATTCTGCAACCTCTGGTACATAAGTGATTGATAGTTGTAAGGTAAGAATGTAGCTCTCATCAACTTCTTCATCTTATCCCAAGACTCAATCTTTGATTTTGTCATTCTCTCCCTTGTAAGTTTGGTTTGCTGCCACCACGCCAAAGCTCTTCCCCTCAACCTAGTAGCAACTAACTTCACTCTTCTATGCTCAGGAACTTATTTAAAGTCAAAAATTTCCTCAACG
This sequence comes from Allium cepa, assembly GCA_030765085.1. Taxonomy (NCBI): domain Eukaryota; kingdom Viridiplantae; phylum Streptophyta; class Magnoliopsida; order Asparagales; family Amaryllidaceae; genus Allium; species Allium cepa. The sequence continues at coordinate 390,787,156 of CM060939.1, read as the reverse complement.
TTAGACAACCAATCTAAGAATTCTTCTGCAACCATACTACCTTTGAATTCTGGAATTCCAGTTTTCATCCCTGATTCCCAACGACGATCATCTTCAACATCCCGATATACATTTCGTACTTGGTCTCGATCTTGATAATGAACACTACATCTATCACCATCTTCATCAAAAGCAGTTGCACTTCGATACCGATCTCGACCACCCACATCTCTATGATCACGCATATCCCTTCTACTTGGCCTTTCAACATCACGATATGGCTCATATTCATACTCCCGTGGAGTCCTTCTCTCTTCACTTCTATGCTCATGATGTTCTCTCCTTGATGAAATTGATGTTTCTCTTCTTTCTCTAAAAGATTGCGGTGATACCCTCCTCGCTTCTGTAGCCGATGGCGAAACTCGGTTTCCTCCATGGTTCGAGACTGGTGATCTCCTCCTTTGGTTCTGATTTAAATCATTCATCAATTTCTCTAACTTTCCAATGCCTTCATCAAATTTCTCATGAATGCATTGTTCCATCTGCTCAGCTTCTTCCCTCATATACAACGCTTCAATATTCTGATGCCGGTTAGCTCTCCTCGGTGGCATGATTGCATCAACAAATACTTCAATACAACAACAAGTCATGGCTCAACCCAACTTGAGTCAAACACCTTTCGAACTTTGATCCAAAATGAGATGGATTGGAAGCTTCTAACTTGTTGCAACTTCAAGATGAACACGATGAATGACAAACTTCAACAATACATGGTTCCAAGACTCGGCTTAGATATGATTGGCTAAGTCTCGCTTTGATACCAAACTGATGCAGCAGATATATGGAAAACTGGATGAATCGATGAAAGTAGAAATCGGTGGATTGAATGATACTGAAATGCCCAAATTCGTTGATCCAAAGATATCGAATTCTAGCTATTTCTGACACGTTGATCGCGCACGATACCGTGAAGAGAGATCTATAATTCTTCGAGCGTTGATCAAGCGCACTTGATTCCACGAATTGGCTTCAACGAACGTTGATTCGAGCACACTCGAATACCGTAAGTGGAGATAGGAGATCACACTCAACTACCAATTTTATGAAAGCACAAAGCTAACAAACAAGAATTTTATTCCACCATCCTCCTCTTCAAGTTACAACGCACGCCCTATTTATAGTAATTTCCAAACCCTGACCTTAAGTCGTTGCCGACTTAACTCCCACGACTTACGACTGAACTAAGTCGTTAGCGACTTAACAAACCATCACGATATACCAACACTTATATACAACACACACAACTTAAGAACATAGCGACATATGACTTAGGCAAGTCACGATCTAAACAGTAACGACTTAAGAGTTTATACAACACAGAATTACAACAACTTAACATTGACACGACACAACTTAAAAACTGTTGCATTCCTTCACGCGACTTAACTAGTTCGTACGCGACTTATCTTAGGTCGTGAACTCCCTTCTTCGGCATACTCGTTAGGTCGTAGATGACCTAAAACAATTTCCTTAGGTCGTAGCCGACTTAAGCCTTGCGCATTCTCAACTCGTGCTGCTACTTTGTTATCTCGTGGTGCTCCTCCTGTATCCTTAGATCGTTCACGATCTAAAGAACCCGAACGACTTAAGCCCTCGTTAGGTCGTGAACGGTCTAAAACGCGCTCCTTAGGTCGTGGTCGACCTAATTCCTCTTCCTTAGGTCGTGACCGACCTAAACCCAGCGAATCCTTAGGTCGTGCTGCATCAGAACATCATGCGGGGTTATGAATAATTTTGGATGTCCATGTGGTGAAGTTTCGAGGACGAAATTCTTTTTAAGGGCGAAGGATTGTCACGACTCGAAATTTTATCATTTTGATTTTTGGAATATTAAATTAGTTTTAAATATTCAATTTGAGGTTTTATTTAAAATATAACAAAATCTGTGTTGTAAACAATAGCTTGATTTTCAATGACGTATTTTTAATTTAATTTATAGGATTTTTCCCTTAATGTTTTTTAATAAATTTGAAAAATAATTAAAACATGGCGTATTTTACGTCGAACATTGGTATTTTTGAATTTTATAGAGTTTGATAACCAGTCTTTTTATTTATTGTTTTGTGATCGTGCATAGTTCTATACACGATTATATTTTGTCTATTTTCGTTCGCTCTCGTTTGCGGATGCGATATTGCATGGCGATGTACCATTAAAAAAATTAATATATATATGTACACACACACACACACACTTATATACTCACAGCGCACAACCTTTCCTCCACAGCCACCACCTTTTTCCCACAGCCACCATATTGTCTCAACACACAAACTTGTCGACCCGTGTCTCCCTTGGCCCCAACTTATTCATGAAATGGTGCAGCTATTTTACCTCCTTGTGAAAATGATCATATGTGTATATATATGCATACACACTCCATTGTTTTCTCTTCTCCATTTTTTCCCTTTTCTCTATTTCCAGTAGTCGAAAAGTTGATTTTTCCTCATTTTAAAACCAATATCTCCCAATCCATTCAAAATTATCCTTAGTGATCGTCCTGAAAGTAGTTCGTAACGTCCCATACTATTTTTACAAATTGACGGCGCTTGATTTCATTGAGAATTGATCGAGTTATCATCAAAATAAGGAAAGGAAAAATATTGTTCTTAAACTACAAAATTCCATATCTCTTGATCCGGGTCGAATCGTTCGATGCTGCTAGCGTCGTTGAGTTTGTGTCGAAGCACACTATTTTTGGTGAATTTTCAGCTTGATTTCGTGTCGATGATTGCCAATGCTCGTAGACTAGGGTTTATTTTCATTAGAGATTTATGCGATGATTCATGAAATGGATGGTGGCGCTGTATTTACGGAGAAGAGGTTCTCGAATAGTGAGATTTTGGTGGGACTTGGCTTCAAAAAATGTCACGCACAGTAGGTCATGGATGTTATTTCCATGTTTGGGTTCTTTGTAGTATCACAGGGGAGGAGGTTAGAGGGGTAGGCAAGGGTTGCGTTGAGACGAGAGGGTGATGAGCGATATGTGGATGGTCTCAGGTTGTTGGTCTGGTGAGAAGATCTTGTGTGTATGCACAGGTTGTGCACTTTTTTTTACTGAAGGAGAAAGGGAGGAGCTTTGGGAAAGGAATAAGAGTGTCGATCGGGTTCAGTTATTTGGTTTGGGCCGATCCTATTAAGCTTTATGGTGAGAAATTCTTAAATTATGATGTTTTAAAATTTATTTAAACTTTGAATTGTCATAAAGTGTTTGTTTTAAATGCGTTTTACCTACGGATTAATCTATTGCACTCTTATGGACGAGTATAACATTATAGTATGACTTGTTGATAGTTTTGACTAGGTATAAATTTATGGCATATTAAAACGAACTAAATTTAAATTAAGTTATTTTAATTAACAACATTGTTTAAATTATTATAACTTAATTAGTGATATTTATTTGACCAGATTAATTACCGTTGAGTTAAATTGGACTGAATATGGTAATTGGACATTTGTATAGCGAAATAAAACATCATTCCACTAATTAAATTAATTGAGCATCAATCTAGCAGAATAAATTACCGTTCTGCTATTATGAACTAGATAGATTAAACTGGGACATTTATTTAGCGGGAATTAAACTCGTTCTACTGTTACATTTGAGTGGACAGTTAATTACATTCCAATGGGTTAGTATTAGATAGGTGTCGTATTCATAATCAATTGTTAATTATGAGTTGAATTAACATATGTGATGTTATGTAAATACCTGGATAATGACTCGGATAGTAATGAAATTAACGATGACTTGATTAAGTACAATTGGAGATGTTAAGCCTCTTTCTAATTTGAAAGGTTAATTAATTACTTGAGTTATTTAAAGATAATTATTATTAATTTTAAATTATTAACAAGACTTTAAAGATAATTATTATTTATTATTAATATTTAAAAGAAAATTGATTATTGTTTAAATAATAATTAAAGGTTAATTATTTTATGATTCTTTAAAGTATTTAATAAAGTTATTAAAGAATATTTTTCCAAGTTATTTAGTTACTGTTTTAAAGTGTTTGATTGTAATTATTTGTTTGAAAGTTAATTGATTTTTTTAAGTTATATTATAACAATTTGACTTTAAGTTGATTATTATTTGTATGTTAATTATAATATTATTTCAAAGTAAATCTATTGATATATTAATATTGTTTTAAAAGTTAATTTATTTATGTACATTAATATTTCTTTAAGGATAATTTATTATTATTATATTAATATTGTTTGAAGTTAGTTAATGATTATAAGATTAAAAACGTTAAAGCTAATTTTTTTATGATGCTAAAGTTTTGTTTATTATAATTAAATAATGAATTTTTTATAAAAGAAATTATTTTTAAATGAAGGTTTAAAAAGGTTTTATCCAATAGAAGGGATTTATTAAAGGGTGTAGATTGGAAAGAGATTTTGGAATTGGAAAAGGAATTTGGTTTTTAAATGATGTCAGAATGGATATTTATAAATGGGTTTAGAGATTAAAAAAAGGAAAGTCTTATAAATGGGGTGTTAAAATTTATTAAAGGGTATTTTATAAATAGATTAGAGACTTATAAAATATTATATAAATTTATTTGGAAAGTTATAAAAGTGATATTTATTTATATAAAAAATCAAAGAGATTTACAGAGAGAATTAGTGTATGGATTATTAATATATCCTTTTTTATGACATATGGAGTTTTGGTCATTTTAATATGATTTGAAATAGAAAATCTTTCTAAATGTTTTGTGAATATACTTATAGTATTAACTAAATAGATAGAAAAGTTTCTAAGTTTTGAAAGTGAAATGGTTTGTGAATATACTTATCCTGTTGAGATAAGTATATGGAAGTGATTTCCAAGTATTTTAATAGTGATTTTAAAATAATGGAAATTTAATTAAATGAGGCTTAGTGATTCTCATGGAAATTTAATCTTTATTTTGAATGCTTGTTTATTTGACAATTAAATAATCAACTATCAAATCATGGCCTAAATACGTAACCCTTCTTAATTTTAGTGGTATGGAAATATTCCAATTTGATCCCACGTTCAGAGAAAATATTATTTTTATAAAACACTCCAAGAGTGACATACGAAGATGCCCCTTTGGTTGATCAAAGTCTATAACTATTTGACAGTTGTAATTTATGTCTCTACATCCATTCAAACAAAATAAAATTCACATTGAATCAAATAAAATTCCTAATATAGCTAGCTTGCCTCCTGCACATCTCCGAAAGCTTATTCATCTAATTTGGAAACCCGAAATCCTTACTCCCAACCTACTCAAATGAGTACCCAAGAGTTTTGGTGGAAAATTAGAAACTTTAGGTCAGGCAAAAAGACTATCATGAATAATAACCTACTATCTTGAATCAAGTAGATATCTAGTGAGACCATGTCGTTAAGAGGAACGGGTTTTTCCCTCATTAGTATCTTAACCATAAAATATCAACCACATATTGTGCTCCTGCTTCCATAATGGTCAGAATATAGTAAATAAAATTTGTAATTATGCAACATAAACTGGATTACCCATCCCAATTTATTAGGCTATTCATCTCAGTTTCATTTGACCACCGTCTTAATTCCCATTGACCACCGGTCTAATACTTATGCGGACTACCCATCTCACACATAAATATTTTTATAGATTATCTATCCTCTCCTATTAGAATTTCCCATCACGCAAGGTTTCGCTATCAAAGTTATGTGGAATATTGATATCACATATTTCAGTTATGTAAATGATGTGGGCTATCCATCACATATCCCATAGTTTTCATAGAATGATTATGAACCCTTCATTAACCATATAAAGACTGCCCATCTTTGGCACGGTGTGGACTATCCACCCTACATCCCATAGTTTTCCTTGGATAACTATAAACCCATCAATTATCAACTTAGTTCATGTTTAACCCAAATGTTCATGTTATGTCTATTGGTGTCCTTAATTAGGTTGTGTACATCTTAAACTTGTAACATCTCAAAAAATATGCATTGGTATCCCCAACGATCTATATCAAAATTTTAAAATTACACACATTGGTATCCCTAATTGTTGGTGTCAAAATTATAAAATAAAATACTTTGGTGTTCCTAATGCACAGTGTCGAAGTTATCATACATATGGCTCCCTACCATTTATGTAGTAATATGAAGAACATATGGCATTCATGTCGCAATAACAATATCAAACCTATAACTAAGGTTAGAAAACAAAACTTTGATTTTTATAAATCATATGGCTAACTGCCAAAGTCATGAGGTTATCAACCTGGTTAAAAACATAGGTTGTCTTGCCTTTAAAACTTACTTTTAGTTTGCATAACATTTGGCCACATTGGCATTGAAATAAAACGTAGTGGCATTAATGCCGCTTGGCATTATTTCCAAAATTAACTACTTGCGGCATTAATACTATAATGTGATACTATAGTACTTCGGTTCTATGCCATAAAACATAAGGTTTTGGCATTGAAAACCCGCGATGTAAATTTCCATTTTATCGAAATCAAGTAATAGCGGCATTATCGCAACAAAATAGTTAACATAAAAAATAATGCTTGCTGCTTCCCTACCTTAAGATATGACGTTGATATAAAAAACATGCGGTATAATTTAAAACAATGGTGAAAACTTGCAACATTGACAAAGTAATGGTGAAAGCATTGTACTTCCGCTATTATGTTGCAAAACATATAATGTTGACATTGATAACTTGCACCATCAATGATTCACATTACCACGAGATTCATTATTTCCATAATGACGATGCCACATCAATGATCCAATGCATCAAATACTTACGGCTTAAGTATCTCATGCACTGTTCATGTCAATGCCGCCCTTCTTTATAGTGCTTCATATTATTGATGGAGGAGGGTATGTGTAACGACCCGGAATTTCACTGCTTCGATTCGTGAATATTTAATTAATTTTAAATACTCAAACAATAGGTTTTATAATTAAAATAAAAATCTTTTAAATAATAATTAATGATGGTGAAATAGTTGTCCTAATTTTTTTTTACAAAAATATATAGTTCGATGAAAAACATAAAATGTGGCTGAAAACCGTTTTTTGAATTTTCGACATTTCATCGTATAAAAGTTGTTTGAAATGTTGTAAGCCTTGCATATATTTGAAACAACATTTAAATGCTTAAGAATGTAAATTATTTAGTATATATTGGTATAAATACTTAAGTTTATACATGCATATATTAAAAGATGCCTAAAGAGACATGATGTGACACTTCGACGACTCACGGACAAACATGTTTAAATATGTTTTCTTTGACATGATGAGGGTGGAAAAGGTGGTGGGCTGAAATTGCATGTGTGGTGGAAGGTGTTGAGGTGGCAAAACAATGTCGAGGGTAGAAGTACAAGGGTAGATAGGTAATTCTCTTTTTTCTCTTATTTATAAATAGCCTTCCACTTCTTCAATTTTTCCTCCTTTTTTCTATCATGTCTTCCTCCTCTCTGATTCAAATGGAGAAAATATTTTTTTTAACTGTATAAATTCCAATGTTTACAACTTCTAATTTATCACTTCTTCAAATTTTGAGCTTAGCTATGTCAAAAATGCATTTCTTTTAGACCAATTTTTGGACTTAGATTTTCTAGTCCAAAATTACCTCTTCTTCTTTTGACCATATCCCCTTTAAAAGAATCCATATTGAGTGATTCTTTTTCAATAATTGTAGAGAAAAAAATTTCCAACAACTTTTCTTTTGACCACATTTCAAAATTCTAAGTGTAACATGGCCAAAAATCCAAGGGAATATAACTTATTTTTAGATCCGATTTTGTGAATTCAACCTTATCCGAAGTACCACCACCTCTCCAAGTGAATCCCACACATCTTTATTCTTATCATAGTCAAGACATGCATGCCCTAGGCCGAGCCTATTTCAAGATGCAAGTGTCCTAAGTTAAGTTTGCAAAGTTATTTCAAGTTTTCAAAAAAGTTTTCTAAAATTTGGTGACCAGACTTTTGATTTAAATTTAAAAGTTGTAACATTAGTTTTTATGCTACTTGTTTTATAAGTATGATACTTTTTTGGATGAGATTTATGTTGAGAAGTAAGCGTACATTTGTGCTTGGGTTTGATGTTGGTTAATATGTGTACATATATGCTTGGATGTAATGTTTTGTTTGACTTGGAAATCTAAGTTTAAAAAGAGTAGGTAAATGAAAAACTATGATCTTACTTATGGTTTGTATATGATATATGAATGCATGATTTTGGTTTGTGTATGTGCTAAGAAGTTAGCATTAAGTTGTGAATAAGCAACGCAGAAATTCCTTGCTTTCAAAGTGTGTTTACTTAAGTTTTATAAAGTTTTAAAATGATATCATTTTTTAGATTAAACATTGTTTAGCCTTACCAAATATTTATTTATGTTTTATAAAAGTGAGCAAGCTTTCAAAACGATAATTTTTTTTAAAGAAAACTTAGAAAACATTTCTTGTTAAGGCACTCATAGCGATAATTGCTATGGATGCAATTTCGTCTAAAAATCCAATTTTTAAAAATTTGGTTTCTATACTTAAAAATGATTTTAAAATGTTTTATTATGTTAATAAAAATGTTTTATAAAGTTAATTAAGCTTTTATTAATTAATCATTAATTAACTAAGTTTAGTAATTAATAATTCGATTAAACAAGGTTTATAATTTCCATTAAGTAAAGATTAGTGCTAATTATTATCTTTTAAAGGTAAGATTAGTTTTAATTAATTATTAATTAAGTAAGATAAAATTTAATTAACTATGAGTTAAGTATATGATTTATTTTTAATTGACTATTAATCAAATATAAGGTCAATTATTTATTTATTTAAGCAAGTGTTCGATTATTTTTAATTATAAATTAATTAAGGTTTTAATCTGAAATATTTATTTATTTAAGGTTTATTTAAGTTTTAATTAAAATATTATTTAATTAATAAAAATTAATTGATATTTAATTATTAATAAAGGTTTTAAATTATTATTTAGTTATTAATAAAGGATTGATTAAGGGTTTAATTTATAAATAAATTATTCATTAAAGGTATAATTATTTATTAATTTATATCTAAATTAAATTAAGAATTAAGTAAGATTGATTGTGATTTAAATAAAGAGTTTAAATTGTAATTAATCATTTTAAAAGGGAGTTTTATGTTTTTAATCCTTGTTCTCCAAGAATCAAGTTTGTTTTAAAGGTACTTCTTTTTCATAGATGGTATTGAACATAAGGGATTCAAATGTCGATACCATTAAGTAGACAAACAATTATGAGTGAGCTATGTAATTGTTTTATTATATAGACATGTTTTAGAAAAATAAATTCCTATTCTGCTATAAGTTGATTGTTTAGATGTTTGATAGCAGAATAAATCCTCATTCTGCTATAATGTAATTGTTTTTGTGTGTATATATGTTTTGTAGAATAAATTCCTATTTCGCTATAAGTAGTGAATTGTTTAGCCATCTATTTAGTAGGATAAATCACCATCTTGCTATTTTGTTTTGGACATGTATATGCTAGTTGAGTTGTATTGACATGTTATTCCTTGATTTGGATATGAATTGCATTTACATATATGTTGACTTATGTAAATAAATGGTTTGGTGAGTTGAAAGTGAAATTGATTTAAATGGTAATTTAAATCACTACCATTGGGTTTTCTAAGCCTCTTTTTGAAATTACAAAGTATGGTTCTAAATTAGCTCTTATTCTTTAATCATTTTAGGGTTAAGGTTTATAAATGATTTTTTAAGTTATATTATTATTTTATAAATGTATTTATAAATAAAAGATTGTTTATAAAAATTGTTTTACTAAGTAAAAATGTTTATTTAAAGTGATTTAAAAGGATAAGTTGCAAAAGATATTTCATAAAAGATTTTTCTTAAAGAAGATTTATCAAAGGAGTTTTAAATGAGGAAATGTTTTATAAATGATTTTTGAGGGTTGTAAAGAGGTTTGTAAATTGACTTATAGACTTATCAAAGTGTTTTATAAATTTGTTTTGGAAATTTATAAAGATATTTAAATGTGAAGTGAGCTTTTAAAAGGGAACTTTTTATAAAGGATAAGTGGATCGATTTATAGTAAGTAATGTTTTCAAAAAGAAATTTGAAAAGAAGCAAACTTTTGTAAAGTTTGGTAAATATAATTATACTGTTGAGATAAGTATATAAATGTTTGTCTAAGTATGAAAACGGATGTAAGAGGGTTGGGAATAGTGTTTTGTAAAGATCTTTTGATTGAATGTTATAAAGTGATTTTAATTAATTAAAGACTAATCAAAAAAGGCTTAGTGGATTCCATATAGGATTAAATCCATGTTTGAATGTTTTTTATTTGATGGTTAAATAATCGACTATCAAAATATGGACCAAACTGTAACTTTGAAAATATCTATGAGAAACACGTGAGTTATATGGCATAGCCATCCCTAATAATGTTGTACTGTGCATATAAATCTCGTTTCGCTCTTCTAGGATAAATGATAAGAAAATTTGTCCACTAATGGTTAAGAGGTGATCTCCGCTCTTATCTTGTCTATTTATTTCCTAAAGAACCGAGGTTGAGTTTATTAGAAATTATCGAAAGTTATTTCGAAGAGAGCGGGATCAGACATGTTATCCGAAAATCACGTTGATCCAACTCAAGCATTTCGAACCAAAGATATCTTGAGGAGTATGGAATTGAAGTTAGAGCTTTAAAGTGCAATGGTTATTCACTATTAATCTTGGGGGGGATTCGCCGAAAAGGATGTAATAGAAGTAGTGCCTTTGGTTTCGTTCGGTCCTAGAACAAACTTGTATGGATGAATGCTTGCATTGAATTGATGTCGGAGGGCAGTGTAGCATTCCAAGTGGGAGTGCTAAATAAACATTAAATGTATCCTCAAGCCTCGCCTACCAAGAAATGAAAAAAATCAGGCATGTAGCAGGGCCGTCCCATCAGGGTATGGTCATCCCAAATCTAGATCGATTACTATCTACTCATGTATGCTTCGGTGCCCAAAGTGGGGTCATCATATTCGGTACTACTAGTCAAGTGGTAGGCCCGGCTTGTGTGGCAGGGTACAAGATGTTCTTGTCATACCTCGATGCATTTTATCTAGAGACAATCCATCGGAACGTAGTTCCTTACCTTGTCATAGTATGGAATCCATTCTCCAATACACGCGTTTACAGTTTTAGATCTACCCAACTATGTTGAAGTGTGAGATGCAAATATTTCGGCTACATTCATATTTTACTTGAACAGGTAGACATTATTATAATATCATTGGGTTTTCTGTAATAGTGTTTTGGTTATTGTAAGGTAAAAACACGTCTTGTTTATGTGCGGCATGGTCTTACAAAATACCCTTGATTTTAAAAGTGTTTTAAAAGAAATAATTCAGTTGTTTGAGTTTACTCACACCAGACCCATGTTTGACCCAGAGTTTTATTTTCTTTCCATAAAACTCTTGGGTGCTCAAATTTTTTTTGGTAGCCAAGTAGTTTAGGTTTTCTTCGGATGCATTTTGAAGGAGCTTGGAGCAGGAGGCTTCATTTATAGCTAGTTATTATCTTGTTTCCCTTATTTTTATGTATATTATATAAGTTAGGTAGGGACGGGTTGTTATTGTTAGTCCGTGAGATGATGGTTTTGATGACAACAACCTTAGAATAGATTATACAATATAAATACTAACATTTTAAGTTTATATAAATATGTATATGCATGATTTAACCATGCAGGTACCAAGAATGAAGACTGTACGGTATAGAGATTCAAGATATCAAGATTGAAGACTCATGAGTATCAAGAGTTCAAGAATTGAAGTAATTTATTCTCTAATTAGAAATTTTGTTAAAACTCATAGAAAAGCACTGGCATCTTAAAATCCAATTTATTCGTGGAATGGAATCCACTTCGAGCCTGTTAAAGGGATGGAACCCTAAGTAGGATGGAACCTACGAAAAATCTAGTGGAACATTGTTTTGTATCCACTAATTTTAATTCAAATGATTTTACAAAATTATCTTGTTTTCAAAATGATTTCAAAACTTTCCTTTTAAAAGATTCAAAACCCTCTATCCTGATTTTAAATAATTTTAGCCTCAAAATTATCTTTAATTTCAAAGTCAAATTACTCTTGATTTTAAACTATCTTTTAATATAATATATTTAACTTTTAAATATTTATACTTAAGATTTAAATATAAAATTATAATTAAATTTTATATATGTTATTTTATATATTTACTTATGTATTTTAACTATAGTCAAGTATATTAGAAAAGTTTAAAATAGTTTTAATATAAGATAAATGTAATTTTCAAAGAAAATCAAATCATCAAAAATTGCTTTGGGATGTCGACATGCCTATGGTGACCATGTCGACATGGTGTCTGTTGAGTTCAAAATTTAAATTTCAAAAGAAGTGTATATTCACCATAACTCTTCACGAATGGACATGGCTGTTGTTCATTTATAAATAGGGGTTAGTTTCAATGAATTTTATATCATATTTTCTGGTTTTTCACTCCTCTTCTTCTTCCACATTTCTTAATACATATTCTTACCATTACTTTGCCGAAATCAACATTGAATCGAACTCGATCTTTTCTAGTTTGATTCTCTGTCACTATCTCAACAATGTTCTCAGTGATATTCAGAGTTATAGGCTTTTTTGTAATCTATTAAGTGAGAAAAGGTGTGATTATGGCCTTGAAAATCAATCAAGCGAGATAAGGTGTGATTGTAGCCTTGGTAAATCAATTGGGTAAACTTGTGGCCCGGAAATCAAGTATCTCTACCTAGAGGATTGTGATTCTGGAGGGTGTACCTCATAGCCTTGAATCGAGGGTGTAATTGCACAATTGCTTTTGAAAGGAAATCCGTACTTGTGTTGCGGGACTGGATGTAGGGTAACTCCGAACCAGTATAAAATCCGGTGTGTTATTTCCTTTATTTCTTTCACTTTATTTCTGCATTTGTGTTTGTTTCTGTGATCATATCTGTGTCTGTATATTGCATACATCCGTGTTCAATTCAACATAAATTCAAAAAGATTTAGTAATTTTTTATAAACACTATTCACCCCCCCTCTAGTGTTGATCCTAGCCTTAAGATCCATAATCCGCATTTCTTTCAATTGGTATCAGAGCAAGGTTTTCAAAGTTTCATAATCTGATTTTTGAAAAGTTTTCAAATGGCTATCAACACTGGTACTGTTACTAACACTTGTAGTCCTGTCACTAGTTCATTTGTGGAAGGCCAGTCTACTACCAGACCACCACTTTTTAATGGCAGTAACTATGCATATTGGGCATGTAGGATGAAAATGTACTTACAATCTATAGGATTAGACACTTGGAATATTACGCAAACTGAATATTCTGAACCCACAATTGATTTTGCACAGTGGACTGGTGAGTAAAAGACTGTTGCATAAAATAATTCTAAGGCAATGAATATTTTGTTTTGTTCACTAGATAGAAATGAATTCTATAGAGTGTCAGTTTGTAAGTCTGCATATGAAATCTGGAAAACTTTGCAAGTTACTCACGAAGGAACAAGCAAAGTTAAATAGACCAAAATTCCCATGCTCAAATCAGTTTCGGTTATTTAAAATGAATCCTAATGAGTCTATTTCAGATATGTATAGTAAATTTCAGGATATTGCGCATTCTCTAACATCTTTGGGAAATGAATTTTCTGAAGAAGAACAAGTCAGAAAGATTTTAAATTCTCTTACTCCTGAATGGGATCGAAAGACACTTGCTATCGAAGAGGCAATGACATCAGTACTTTAAAGATAGAAGAATTAATTGGAAATCTAATGTCGTATGAAGTTCAAATGATTGGGAGAAGAGAAAACAAAACATCTGAAAAGAAATCAATGGCATTCAATGCATTGACCGATGGATCAGAGTCAAAGAGCGATAATGATGAAGATATAGCCTTTATGTCCAGAAATTTTAGGAAATTCCTGAAATACAGAAAGATGAATAATCTCAAGAGAAACGACTATAAGAACTCTGGAAATCAGAATGTAGTGCCAAATAATGTCAAATGTTACAACTGTGATGAACCAGTCCATTTCAAAAGAGACTGTCCGTATCCAGATAGGCAAAATCCTCCTATGAACAATGATCCAGCAAAGAAACGGAAGCGTGCATTTATTTCTACTCTAGATGACTCAGACTCGTCCTCAAGTGATGATAATCAAAAGACAGATAATTCGAATTTGTGTTTCACAACTGTTCATGACTCCGACGAATTCAAAGAAACGAACTCAGAAAAAGGTACACGTTTACAATACAATTGGTTGAAATTGCTTGCTTAGAATTAGTTGCTTGATTGATTGATTTTGAATTGGTGTGTTGTTTGAATTTTAAAAATTTTTATTTTTATTTTTATTATTATCTTATTATTTTATTATTATTATTTTTTATTTTTTAATAGTATAATTTTATAAAATATACTATAAATATTTCAAATATATATATAGACATTAAAAATAATAAGTATGTATATATATATATATTTTAGAGAACTTAGGAAAAATAAATTATCAAAATTCACTGGCACATGTCGACATGGTCCCTACCATGATGTCGACATAGGTACCAGAATTTGAATTTCAAAATTTGAATTCAAATGTTTGAATTTCCCTCCACCTTTTCACTTCATTCAATTCTCTGAAAAGCTACCTTTTGACCAGAGAATATATCCTTTGAGAATCTATTTATTCACTATCTTTTATCATATCTTTTCACTCTCATTTTCAAATTCGAACTCTCTCTTCAAAACTTCAAGCTCTCTACTGTGTACTTTAATGGCTTCTTCAAGCAACCCCTCCACCATGAGAATTTTCAGAAAAATGAAAGAGCAACTATTCAATGATCCGGAGGCAATAAAAGCATACATCAATTATGCTAATTATGCCAAAGTCCATCACGGAAAGTTTGCTATTTTTCAAGATTTCTCTTCTTATGAACTTGATTCTCTTTTTTCAAACAATGGAGTTCTTAGTCTTATTGATGCTTCTCAAAATGATTTTGTTTGCTATCCAAATCTTGTCAAAGTTTTCTATGCTAATTTAAACCGTGGATTTTATCATGGAAATGAGGATGAAATTTGGAGTAGTGTCAAAGGCACTAGAATTGTTTTGAATTGTGATCTTTTGGGTACCATTCTCAATTGCAAGTGTAAGGGAATGGATCTTTCTAATTTTAAAATCGATGAAAAAGATCGTGAGACATTTCATCACATTTTCGAAGGGAATGATAATTTTGAATTCAAAAATTGAAATTTTCGATCAAAGGCAAAAATTGTCAATCTTCTTTTGCAACATACTTTGACCCTAAGATGGGAGAATTTTAACAATCCTACTTCAAAAGTTTGCAAAGCTCTTTTTGATATTTATGAAAATTATGACATAATTTGGGCGCAAGTTATTTTGGATGAACTTCGTCCTAAAAATCTTGAAATGGGTAAGAATACTTTATATCATGGAATTTATCTCACTCGGATCTTTAACTATTTTGGAGTGGATTTCAAAGGCGAAGAATTTGTTTCTAGAAAAGTTTTCAATCATTCCAACATTTTGGTTATGAAAATTCCATTTGTTTTTCAACCTTATGAGACCCTTGCCAAAAAGGAAGAGCATTTGGCTCATGAGGAAATGGAAGAAGAGGAAGAGGAAGAAGAAGAAGGGGATGAAATGGAAATTGAAGAATAAGAAGGTGAAACCTCTTTGGAAAGCATTGACTATCCTCCTAATCCATCCATCAAAACCCTTCTCAAAAACCAAAAGACGATTATTGAGAATCAACGGATTCTTAAACGATCCGTTAGTAAGAAGTTGGACAAAATTTCATCCAAGATGAACAAGTTCATTTCCAAAGTCAGCAAGAAACTTGGACGTACTTCATCATCATCATCATCATCCTCTAACTAGTTTTATCTTTTCGTATCTTATTGTAAGTGTTTTAGCTTGTTTTAGCATGTTTTAATTCGAAAGTTCATGTAGTTTCGTATGTTTAATCATTGTATCATCTTAATATGCAATGAAATGAAATTTTCTTTCTATTATCTAGCTTATCCTATCTCCAGAATAAATGTTAGTATATTATATAAGTGTATATATATATACACACACACAATTATTCACAAAATCTAAATAGTCATTTTTTTTCACTAACCCATGTTGACCATTGTTTGCACCAAAATTGGTCACAACACTCTTTGGGAGTCGTTGAAGAGGTAATAATGAAGAACGTAAATTCAAAACAAATATTATCTAACAAAAACTCCGATCAACAGTAAAGTAAATGCATAGACAAGCGATTTATAGTGGTTCGACGTGTTGCCTACGTCCACTGTGAAGTTTTTTGCAGTTTTATTGATTCTCTTTCAACGATTACAAGTTGTTACAGCGATCAACAGCGAGTTACAACTGGAAATTCGAAATCAACAGCAAAATTATGATGTAGGATGATGGAGATCTCAATCCGGTAGAGTCTGGGCGCTTGAGAGTCGAAAGATCTCTTTTTTGTTGGCTCTGGGGCTCTATTTATAGGCGTAGGATGCTGATATTTCGCTGAAGAATAGGGAGACCACTTCTGGCATGTGAGGGGGCCCACGCGCCCGGCCTCAAGAAATTTGGGCCCACTTTGGCATCGATTCGAACTCCATTCGAATCGATCGGAAAATCATCCAATCGAGGTGAAATTTGGCGTGGACATTATTCAACATGTATGCAAGCTTCTATGAAAATTTCATGGCATTTGGATCAGTGGATCATGAGATACGGTCGATACGAAATAAGGTTCTTCGAACGGCTCTCTGCTTCGGGCCGATCCTTTCGAACCGATCGTTTCGAACCCATCAACTCACGTGGTCATTCGATGATGTGGCATGCATATCTCGAGCCGATCCACTTATTTCTCCGGTTTGGCCGCGTCGCATCCTTATATCTCGCCCCATTTGAAATGAAGACCGTTGCATTAGACCAGGTCCTTTTGACTCGAACGAACCAATGGTCATGGGTTCGAATGAGAGACTTTTGATGGATTCGAAGTAAGGTCCTCCGATGGGTTCGAAGAGTAGAGGCTCGATGGATATGAACCTAGGTTATCTGATGGATACGAATAGCACTGCTTAGACGGTTTCGAAGTAGACACTAGTTGAATGTTATGGGGCATGTCATCTGCCGATGGATACGAATCCGATCGATGCGAACTTGATGGTTTCGAACTCTACCCACCTGATCGATACGAACTCATTGGAAACAGACCGATGCGAAGCAGAGGATGGTCACGAGCTAGATGGACACGAAACCAAGGTCCACTGATGGGTACGAACTGATGTTTCCATGATGGATACGAAGCAGTGTCCATTGCTTTATTTAATGGAGGCGAAGAAGGGGGTATCAATGGATTCGAATGCGATCGAGTCGAACCGAGGTATCCGATGGATTCGAACTCGATCGATACGAATTTAATTCCCTCAACTGATTCGAAGCCGCTGTTCTTCTGATCGATTCGAAAACCATCGATTCGAAATGTAGCTTGGGGATGGATTCGAAACCGAAGCCGTTTCTCTCAAACTGAACCGATCATAACTCGAGCGTATGAACTCGGATTGACTTGAAATTTGAGATGTTGACTTCTATGATCTTTCTTGTCATGTCCTATAAATTGTAGCTCAATCTGGACTCGAACAAAATTCAGCGATATCCATGGTGAAACAAAGTATGACGACGAATTGTCCTTTGCTTTCGATCGATCTTTCGGTATCACGGCTTTGCCAAAAAGCGGGATAACATTTGCCCCACAAAGTTCGTCTTATGGAAACATGACGTGCTTTGAAGAGCTGCAATTTCTCTTTGAACAATCATTGCTCTCTTTTGTTGAGATTCGTACCCTGTATTGCTGTAACCTTGCGTTGATATGATTGATTGCTGTATAATAGTGCTTAGCCGTTGGCTGTTGCATTTGTAACAAGATAAGTATTCGATCCCTGTAAATGTTTAAAATCGAATGTTAGTCCGACATATATGCACATATGTTAGTTTGACCCTTGTTAACGTCGTGCGTCCATGAGTCGTTGTCAATTTTGTTTGCTATTGAATTTCTTATCGATTCTCTCCTGAACCGATTTGGAAATTTGAGTTGAGACAACGCTTGATGGTTGTTTTGAAAAGTCCCTTCGTATCGATCTTCTCCTGAACCGATATAGAAGGTTGAAGGAATCGACTTCGTGTTGCATCGATAGATACGAGATCAACATTTGTGTTGATGAAGTATGCTTGATGCTATGACGGGTACGAGATCGACATTCGTATCGATGGTTTGGATGAGTACAAATCACCCATTCGTACCGATGAGAAAGGATGGATACGAAATCGTCGTTCGTATCGATAGGTAATGATGGATACGAAATCGTCGTTCGTATCGATAGGAAATGATGGATACGAAATCGACATTCGTATCGATGGCTTGGATGAGTACGAATCACCCATTTGCACCGATGAGAAAGGATGGATACGAAATCGTCGTTTGTATCGATAGGAAATGATGGATACGGAATCGTTGTTCATATCAGTAGGTTGTGGATGGATTTGTGAATTTGTTGATGTGAACAAGGGCTTCGAATCGATGTCCCCACTGTTTGTTTCGCATCGATGCCAATCGATGCTCTGCTGTGTGTTTCGTATCGATGAAGCTTCAAGCGCATGGATTCGAAGGTAGATTTCGAACCGATCTGTGGATTGACCGGTTGTGACCGGTTGAGTTGACTGGGATGCGAAACGGCTCGGTCATCTTCTAGGTTTCATATAAATAGCTGAGACTTTGCCATTTTTCACTTTTTACTTCTGCCTTGCGTTTACTGTGCTCTTGCATCGACTCGAAGATTTAGAGAAGCACTGTGTCACGTCTTCGAATCAATCAAGATCCAAATCTCTTAATTCCTCGAATTCCATACTCAAGTTAGGTAATTAACCTCGAATCCAAACGGCAAAGCTATTTCAGATCTACCTCTTCTTCATCGATTGACCAATCTGGTGATTGGTTAAGCCAGATCTGGTTTGGAGAAGCTTCGAAACGATCTGGGGACTCGTGTACGAACCGATGAGGGCGGCATCATTTTTCTTTGGATTTCGCATCGATCCCTGGGATGCCCTCATGGAGGTGACGCAGTTCGCGCCGATTGACTGTCATGATGGGTCGTATCGATACGAAATGATCGATACGAGAAATAGCTATTGGTCGATTCGAAGCCCTTAGCTTTACATCGATACGAATTGCACTTTATGACCGATACGAAAGGCATCGATTAAAACGTGATCGATGTTAAGTTGAGGTTTTGCTGATCGGTACGAACCAATTAACCAAGGATCGATTTGAAGTCGTCCTTCATTGATCGATTCAAACTCGGCCCTTGATCATCGATTCGAAGCGCGCCCCTCTGTATCGATTCAAAGTGGTATAATGATGGTTTCGAATGAGCTTCCTGCAATCGATTCGAAACCCTCCATGATGGATACGAAAGTTTGACATTTTCTTAGCATAATTCCGACGAGCTTCATTCTCGCATATTTGGACTTGAACTTGACCACCTTTCGAAGCTCGTCGATGGAACCACAACAACTTCTATCCGAATCAATTTCCATCATGTAAATGGTTTAGTGATGACGGTCAGCGATGACGGTCATTTTAACCAGACTCCGTAGCTTTGTCGTTTGCATATTTCCTTTAATTCCGCGACATTTATCCAAGTAATGCACAACACTACACAACACACATTCATACACTTTACACTGGGGAATGCGCGGGTCCTTTGTCGTCTAACGATGGTTTCTCATGAGTTAGCTAGTCATGGAACCTTCAAGTTCGCAGCAGCAGGAGATTCAAAGTACAGTTACTTCGAGACTAGAGGTTCCGGATATTGAACCTGAGATCATCCGTCCAGCCCCGGACGAGTTCCCCAATGCGTCTTTTATTGCCAACCCATCGGACTCCGTTCAATCCAATATTTCTGAAGATATGTTGGGGAGGATATGTTTAAGGCATGGCCTGTCACTGGACGACGTGCTATTACCGGGACCGAATGACAGACCATACAATCCGCCGGAGGGATACACCGCATTCAATCGCCATGCATGCGCGGCTGGGACACTTCCTTCGTTCAATGAGTACATAAGAGAAGTACTGTCTTTTTTGAGGATCGCCCCATCTCAACTACAGCCGAACGGATATGCTTCCGTGAACAGCTTGTTCATTGTCTTCATGGAGTACCTTTATCGACCACCGATCCCGACCGAGATCAGATATCTATTCAATTTCAAAACCCGAGGTGATTACCCCTCCTTCACATTTTTGGAAGCGGTGAGGAATTGTCGAGTGGTCACCGGGTCCTGGACCAGGCTAAGCTATTACAGGACAGAATGGTTTAACGTTAGATGTCCTTCAGGGTTTTCCCGGCGATGGTTATTCAGACGTGAGTATAGCTGAGCTCTCAAATAATTACTACGGCAATTGCAGTCGAAGTGAAACTTATATTTTTTCCCTTTTGCAACAACGATTCAGCGACCCGAAGGTGAACACTTTAAGGAGATAGTACGAGTACTCCGGGGAGTCCCGAGCGAAGATAGGGATATCGAATTGCTCTTAACGGATAGGAATCTCCGGACTTTTAGGATGATTGAACGAGGGCGGAGTATAAAGTTTGACGGGGCACTAAGGACCATTTTGAAAAAACGAGTCAAGCACAAGAAGCCCAAAGTTATTATAGCCGAGGAAGCCAATTCTGAAAGAACCCATACTGATGATGAGCCGTTGACCGGGCCTACAGATGTAGTTCAGGATGTCGCAAAGCAGAGAAAAGGCAAGGCAGCCGTTGTTAAGCCAACTAAGAAGGGGAGATGGAAATCGGTTGTCACGGCCCGATCCGCTCCCGGAGTTAGAATTTCGGAGATGTCTCCTCCGAAAACTGAAAATCTTTATGAAGGGCTCGCCGATATTCCAATTTCGGACGATGTGCCCCTGCAGCATGATGCCGAATTGGAAGAACTTTCAAAAACTTTAGTTTTGAGCGAGTCTTTTCCCACTGGTGTGGCAGACACATCCGGTTGGTCGGGGGGTTGCACATTCATACATATTTCACAACACTACATAACCTTTGACTGTAAACTATCTGTTTCGAAAGGTGATTAATTCTACTTTATTTTGCTCTGCAGATACTATGTCTGGGCGAGGTTCAATGTTAGGGAGTCTCCGACATGCTCGCAAGTCTTCATACCATGAGTCACGCAGACGAGAAGGGGACAGAGATTATGACCAGGGACTTTCTGGCTATTCTAGCCAAGATAGATATGATAAAGATAGAGGCTATAAGCGTCGAACTCGATCGCGTACTCCTCCTCCTCCCAAAGATCCCATACAACCTCCTGCTTATGTCTCTCGTCCCTCTGAATCTTCACGCTACAAGTCGGCTTCTCAATCTTCTATGCATGAATCCCGCCACCCTAGAAGCGAAACAATAACTGCCGTTGTTACAGAACAGCCCCCTGTGGAGATTTCAGGGGAAGGAGCAATCAAGCTCGCTCAGCTAAAGAAAGATTTTTCGAGCATCTGCTTTGATAACTATATCTTTCCTTCACATTTAAAAAGGATCCCAGAGGAAGCCGAGCAGTTATTACATGACTATGTGCATGATTTTTATGCCCAGTACAAAACGTGGGCGAAAGCGGCTAATAAAGTATCGGCGTTGGCCTTTGAGCGAGCGTCCATCATCGAGAGACTCCAAACTGATCTAGCTCACCGGGTCGTATTATATAAGTGCTAACCGATGAAGCTGAGTCATCTCGGAAGTCAGAGATGGATGCTTCGAAGAAAGCGGATGAGGCCTAAGCGGCGATGGACAGGATGAAGTGTGAGCATTACGCTACGGTGGAGGACATGGGCCACCGAAACACCATCGTGACCGCCGACGGGACGCGGCCTTGAAGGAACTTAATGCACTCAAAGCCAAATTTACCGAGATCACTAAAGACAGAGATGACGCGCACAACGCTTCCCAAGAAGCATGCGAACAAGCCGTAGTGCTTCGGACTGAGAGAGATGCGGCGGTGGCTAAAGTTCAAACAGTTGAGGCTGAGGTTGAGGAGAAGGTTCAAAAGGCAGAGGCCAGGCTGGAGGCCGACATCGAAGATCTCCTCATTACTTACAATGCCAATGTACTGAGGCACAGAAATTTGGCCTGGCTTCAGGATTATCCGGTACATCTTCGTAACGCTTGGGTCCGATTGGTTGAGGAGGAAGGAGAAGCACATCCGGATGCATCAATCGACCAGTTCGAGCTTGAGAACCAGTTGCTGACCGAAGATGAAAAGAAGATCCTTTATGATGCCATAATTTCTCATGAGAAGGAGATGATTGGTGGCCAGCACCGGGAGATTGGGAAAGGATCGGGTGTCGAGCATCACGCTACTATTCTTGAACTTACTGCTCCACCTTCGTTAGAGCCTGTATCTGTGGTTGATTCACAATCCGTTCCACCTTATGACGCAGAACAGCCGCGGCTATCTCCTATTCAGGAGCATATTTCTGAAGCTTCTCTGTCGTCAGCAGGCCACGTTGAGGAAGGTATTCCGAACTTACCTCAAGTGTATTCCGAATAGGGAGTTTGTTTTGAGGCAATTATTAATAACTTCTTATCTTTGCTCAGTGACTGGAGTTGCGCTGATTGTCGCGTCTCAAGAATCAGGTAAAGGGGAGAAGGCCATCACCACCGAGACTACCGTCGTAACAGCAGTGTCAACTGAGGTGGCGCAGGGGAGCGCACTATCTCTTGATGAACAAATGGTGAGCGAGCTGCTCGGCGAACCGGGTGGCTTCTCCACAGACTTGCCGTTCATCGTTAGTGACCTCCCGCCAACCTCTAGCTCTTCAATGCAGACTGCAGATGCCCCAGCCAGGCCCAAGCGATTCGTGATGAAGAGATTTTGGCCGAGATTAATGCAGAATTAGAGGCTGCGGGGCAAAGTGGTAGTATTGGTGGCAGTACGGCGGTGCGTAGCCCAGCACCTTTAAGGATAATATCATCAGGTGGCACTATCCCATCTTCCGTCGTGGATCCAGTCTCTCCTACTCCTCCGGTGGGAAGCCTTCATGTAGATTCAAGCTCTGAGGAGGACATTGACATTATGCCCCCAGCCGAAGAGCAACCACCGGAGAGGAAGCACTCCAAACGAAGGATCTCTATTTCTGGCGAGTCCGAGGATAAACCGCTGATAAGGAGATTTAAAAAGAAGAAATAGATGGGCCGTTTAATTGGATTTTTTGACAGATATGAACTAGTGTTTGTTTTCTGCTAGTAAACTTGGAGTTAGTATTGACATTTTGGTTCGCACTACGGGAACTTTAACTTGGTATTTGTGCTGCAATTCACACTCTGGGAACTTGGAGATAGAATTTATGTTTGGGTTCGCGCTTCGGAAACCTGTAATTTATGTTTATACTCCATTCACGCTCTGCGAAGTTGGAGTTAGCACAGATGCTTCGGTTCACGCTCTGAGAACCCGTAATCCATATTTGTACTCCAATTCACGCTCTGGGAAGTTGGAGTTGGCCGATAGATGGTCAGTCACACCTGTTTGGGCTTTTAGGAACTCGTTCACACTCCGGGAACGATGGATTTGATGTTTATACTCTGAATCGCACTATGGGAATTTGGAGTCCGTTCGCACTCTGGGAACGAGTTATTGAATGTTTATACTCTAATTCACACTCTGGGAAGTTGGAGTCCGTTCGCGCTCTGGGAACGAGTTATTGAATGTTTATACTCCAATTCACACTCTGGGAAGTTGGAGTCCATTCGCACTCTGGGAACGAGTTATTGGATGTTTATACTCCAATTCGCACTCTGGGAATTTGGAGTCCGTTCGCGCTCCGGGAACGAGTTATTGGATGTTTATACTCCAATTCGTACTTAGGGAAGTTGGAGTCCGTTCGCGCTCCGGGAAAAAGTTATTGGATGTTTATACTCCAATTCGCACTCTGGGAAGTTGGAGTCCAATCGCTCTCCGGGAACGAGTTATTGGATGTTTATACTCCAATTCACACTCTGGGAAGTTGGAGTCCGTTCACACTCTGGGAACGAGTTATTGGATATTTATACTCCAATTCGCACTCTGGGAATTTGGAGTCCGTTCGCGCTCTGGGAACGAGTCATTTGTTGTTTATACTCCAATTCGCACTCTGGGAAGTTGGAGTTAGTTGTTGGACTGTCGTGTGTTGGTCCAGTTCAGCCTTTGATGTGATGGCTTGCCCCCGAGCTGGGGTTTCACTTAGTGAGTGCCCGGTCGTATCACAGTCACTCGCTATTTGAATAAATTCCATTGTTTGATGGAACTTAGCTCTTCGTGTGTCGTGATTGTTGAATGTTGCATTCGGTGAATCACAGCTCTAGCTTGAAGAGATAGTAATTTATTGCTGAAATAAGAAAATATGGCGAAGTCAGTGCCTTATTACAAATTCAAATTCCATAATGTAAGGGAAATTGCGAAGTATTCATAGATTGAATGGAGCCTGTCATGTGTGACAGTGACGAGGATCTTCGTCGTTCCAGGCTCCTGAGAGAGTTGGTCCGCCACTGATGGCGTTTATCACCAATCTTCCACGGGGACAAGTCAAGTCCTCCTGCCGTGGTCGATCGAGTTCATTGTTTTGATTTGATGGGCCCGCTTCTCTGGGCTGCGGTGTCCGCACAAACCGTTCCAGCTTCCTTTCTCCGATCAGTTTTTCAACGAGATCTTGTAAGTGACGACACTCGTTCGTATTGTGCCCGTAGCTTTCATGGAACCTGCAAAATTTTCCCGTCTGGATTTGTCTCTCTGACGACGGTTTTGGTGCAGGTTTTTGGTACTGAATTGTATCACAGGGTTTTAAGTACAAGTCCTCGATGTATTCAGAGGAGTGTAACTGTCAAACATTGGATTCTTGCGCTGCGGGCCATGATTTTGATCTTGTTTTTTAGTTTGATTCACGCTCTCTCTTCGCCGAGCTTGTTTGTCGAACTTTTCTGGAGTTCTCATCAGACTGTTTGATTGCAACATTGCTTTGGATCCCTTCCGTATTTGGTCCTGCATCAGTTTGCTTCCTAGACTGTTTCACGTCTTCCCGTCTCAGGAATTGAGCCGCTTTGGCATGGAAACAGTCCAACGATGCATGTGGTTTTCCAGCTAACCAGTTGCCAAACTTAGAATCGGGGTCAATCCCCTTAGTTAACGCCATAAGGATGGAGTTATCATTCGGATTGTTGATCTCCTCATATGCAGTATGGAATCTCTCTAAGTAGTGTCTGAGCGTCTCTCCAGGAGCTTGGGTGACGCTGGACCGAGTGTTGACATCTTTTGGCCTTGCGACGTGCATGCAGAATTGTTCAACAAATTTTGTGGCCAACTGGTCGAATGATGAGATGGATCGAGGCGGAAGTCGAGTGAACCACATGGTAGCGATGCCCCCCAAGGATATGGGGAAACTACGACACTTCACTGCATCGTCGGCTCTGGCAGCGGTCATTGACCATTCATATTTTAGAATATGTTGGTTGGGGTCGGAGTTCCCTTCGTACATGGGTAAAGTTGGCTTCCTGAATCGCCGTGGGGGCTTAGCAGTAAGAATATCGTCCGTAAAAGGAGTGTGACTTCGGAAAACTCCCCAATCGTCATTTGTGAATCCCTGACTCTCACGGATCATCTGACGTATCATAGTTGAAAGATCCGGCATTTGCGTGTTTTGTGCGTCCTACACCGGAGTATGATTACGTTCCATTCTTTGGGGTTGGACCAGATATTGTCGACGGTCCAAGTCTTGCCTTCTTGGCTCATAGTCTTCCGGGGCGTATGGTTCAGGAGTACGTCCATGTTGGCGACGTTCCAGGTTCGACTGATCCTGGGCATCGACTCCTGGTTCAGCCGCAACGTTAGTGGTGCGGTATTCTGCGGTGTGGTGAGGGACGGCACCTCCTCGAGAGGAGGGTCTGGTTTGGAAACTGGCTGATGGACCAACTCTCAGTTGTCCAACGGTCAGTGCCGGTTGATCTCCGGCGGCTGGCCTGTGACCCCCATCTAGCCGGGGTCGTGGAGACCGATTATGATAATTAGAAGTGGAAAAACTCTTGCTGGAGGAGCGAGAAGCGTGGTCTCTCTTGGATCTCTTTCGCTTCTGGCGATCCAGCTTGTTGATTAGCTCAGCGTTAGTGCGTAGCTGTTCTGCTAGCTGTTGCAGACTCTGGGTCAGCTCTTGGAGTAGCAACTGTAACTCTTATCGGGTAATCGGACCTGATGTTTCCGAGTGTCCAGTAGCACCTTGATCAGATGGAGGTAGTGGAGCAGGATTCTGTCTATCCTGTTCATCTTGATTGACAGCGTTTGAGGTGGTTCTAGTGCTAACCATCTTGAAAGTTGAATTCCTTTACTTAGACTTTTGCAAATCTGAATAGAATGGAAGGAACTTGGACTTGATGATCTGGATCTCTCTCTTAGATTTATTCAATCCGGTATCGATGACAGATCCAAAGAGCAGGAGAAAATCTGGGTTTTCTCAGTGAAAGCATCAAAGTGTTTGCACCAAAATTGGTCACAAAACTCTTCGGGAGTCGTTGAAGAGGTAATAATGAAGAACGTAAATTCAAAACAAATATTATCTAACAAAAACTCCAATCAACAGTAAAGTAAATGCGTAGACAAGCGATTTATAGTGGTACGGCGTGTTGCCTACGTCCACTATGAAGTTTTTTGCAGTTTTATTGATTCTCTTTCAATGATTACAAGTTGTTACAGCGATCGACAGCGAGTTACAACTGGAAATTCGAAATCAACAGCAAAATTATGACGTAGGATGATGGAGATCTCAATCCGGCAGAGTCTGGGCGCTTGAGAGTCGAAAGATATCTTTTTTGTTGGCTCTGGGGCTCTATGTATAGGCGTAGGATGCTGATATTTCGCTGAAAACTCGAGAGAACATTTCTGGCACGTGAGGGGGCGCATGCGCCCGGCCTCAGAAAATTTGGGCCCACTTTGGCATCGATTCGAACTCCATTCGAATCGATCAGAAAATCATGCAATCGAGGTGAAATTTGGCATGGACATTCTTCAACATGTATGCAAGCTTCTATGAAAATTTCATGGCATTTGGATCAGTGGATCATGAGATACGGTCGATACGAAATAAGGTTCTTCAAATGGCTCTCTGCTTCGAACCGATCCTTTCGAACCGATCGTTTCGAACCGATCAACTCACGTGGTCATTCGATGACGTGGCACGCATATCTCGAGCCGATCCACTTATTTCTCCGGTTTGGCCACGTCGCATACATATATCTCGCCCCATTTGAAATGAAGACTGTTGCATTAGACCAGGTCCTTTTGACTCGAACGAACCATTGGTCATGGGTTCGAATGAGAGACTTTTGATGGATTCGAAGTAAGGTCCTCCGATGGGTTCGAAGAGTAGAGGCTCGATGGATATGAACCTAGGTTATCTGATGGATACGAATAGCACTTCTTAGACGGTTTCGAAGTAGACACTGGTTGAATGTTATGGGGAACGTCGTCCGCCGATGGATACGAATCCGATCGATGCGAACTTGATGGTTTCGAACTCTACCCACCTGATCGATAAGAACTCATTGAAAACAGACCGATGCGAAGCAGAGGATGGTCACGAGCCAGATGGACACGAAACCAAGGTCCACTGATGGGTACGAACTGATGTTTCCATGATGGATACGAAGCAGTGTCCATTGCTTTATTTAATGGAGGCGAAGCAGGAGGTTGTCAATGGATTCGAATGCGATCGAGTTGAACCGAGGTATCCGATGGATTTGAACTCGATCGATACGAATTGAATTCCCTCAACTGGTTTGAAGCCGCTGTTCCTCTGATCGATTCGAAAACCATTGATTCGAAATGAAGCTTGGGGATGGATTCGAAACCGAAGCCTATTCT
This sequence comes from Allium cepa, assembly GCA_030765085.1. NCBI lineage: Eukaryota > Viridiplantae > Streptophyta > Magnoliopsida > Asparagales > Amaryllidaceae > Allium > Allium cepa. The sequence goes on along the minus strand of CM060939.1, from coordinate 390,759,102 downwards.
CTCAAACTGAACCAATCATAACTCGAGCGTATGAACTCGGATTGACTTGAAATTTGAGATGTTGACTTCTATGATCTTTCTTGTCATGTCCTATCAATTGTAGCTCAATCTGGACTCAGACAAAATTCAGCGATATCCATGGTGAAACGAAGTATGACGACGAATTGTCCTTTGCTTTCGATCGATCTTTTGGTATCACGGCTTTGCCAAAAAGCGGGATAACCACCATGTTGACATGTACTGGTCAGAAATGACAATTCATTTTTGAATTTGAAATTTAAATAACAACCATATGTCTATTCATTTCAAATGAATTTCTACACCTATATATACCTATTTCTTCCAGAATTCTTCACTGAAAATTATTTCCTATCTTCTAATTATTCATTTCTTTCACAAATTCAATTATGGCTAATCCAATTCACAATTTATTCGAAAATTTTGAAGAAACTCTTAATTCGTTCAAGAGTATTCTCTCGTTCATTCTTCGTAACCAGCGACACTTAGAGTTGAGTCAAATACATATGAGCAAGGAGCAAGAAAGGCATTTCGATGCAATACGATGGATGATTTCCTCCCTACACAAGAATGATAACTAAACACATCCTCTAGTCTCTCTCACCAACGAAAATGATAATTGGGATGCTATTAAGGCAGATCCAATCTTTGGAGAAGAAGGATGGGTGGAAGTTCCACGTAACGTTTGAATTTTATTTGTTTGCTTTGTTTGAATTGTTTGTTTGAATTAATTTGATTTGGTTTGGATTGATACTTGGTGTGGATTGATTTCTTAAATTGGTTTGATGGTTGCTACATAAAACATATATATATATATACATTGAAATGTATATAATCCTTGATTAATTATCATGTTCATAAGGATAATTATTTCTTAATCTATCTATTATATATTCCATTGTATAGTTTATTAATGCAGGTACTCTAGTCCAAGAATGAGGGGGAGTTAGTTTTTGTTGATGACAAAGGGAGAGAAATATAAAATAGGGTAATTAGGCATAGATTAAGGGGGAGTTATTAGTTTTAGGGAGAGTTATTAAGATAGAAATAAATATTTTATAAACAAAGGTTGTCATCATCAAAAAGGGGAAGATTGTTAGTCCGTGAGATGATGGTTTTGATGACAACAACCTTAGAATAGATTATAAAATATAAATACTAGCATTATAAGTTTAGATAAATATGTATATGCAGGATTTAACCATGCAGGTACTAAGAATGAAGACTGTACAGTATAGAGATTCAAGACATCAAGATTGAAGACTCATGAGTATCAAGATTATCAAGAGTTCAAGAATTGAAGTAATTTATTCTTTAATTAGAAATTTTGTTAAAACTCATAGAAAAGCACTGGCATCTTAAAATCCAATTTATTCGTGGAATGGAATCCACTTCGAGCCTGTTAAAGTGATGGAACCCTAAGTAGGATGGAACCTACGAAAAATCTAGTGGAACATTGTTTTGTATCCACTAATTTTAATTCAAATGATTTTACAAAATTATCTTGTTTTCAAAATGATTTCAAAACTTTCCTTTTGAAAGATTTAAAACCCTCTATCCTGATTTTAAATAATTTTAGCCTCAAAATTATCTTTAATTCCAAAGTCAAATTACTCCTGATTTTAAACTATCTTTTAATATAATATATTTAACTTTTAAATATTTATACTTAAGATTTAAATATAAAATTATAGTTAAATTTTATATATATTATTCTCTATATTTACTTATGTATTTTAACTATAGTCAAGTATATTAGAAAAGTTTAAAATGGTTTTAATATAAGATAAAGGTTATTTTCAAAGAAAATCAAATCATCAAAAATTGCTTTGGGATGTCGACATGCCTATGGTGACCATGTTGACATGGTGTCAGTTGAGTTCAAAATTTAAATTTCAAAAGAAGTGTCTATTCGCCATAACTCTTCACGAATGGACATGGCTGTTGTTTTTTTGTAGATAGGGGTTAGTTTTAACGAATTTTATATCAGATTTCTGGTTTTTCACTCCTCTTCTTCTTCCATATTTCTTAATACATATTCTTACCATTACTCTGCCGAAATCAGCATTGAATCGAACTCGATCTTTTTTAGTTTGATTCTCTATCACTATCTCAACAAGGTTCTCAGTGCTATTCGGAGTTATAGGCTTCTTTGTAATTTATTAAGTGAGAAAAGGTGTGATTATGGCCTTGAAAATCAATCAAGCGAGACAAGGTGTGATTGTAGCCTTGGTAAATCAATTGGGTAAACTTGTGGCCCGGAAATCAAGTATCTCTACCCAAAGGATTGTGATTCTGGAGGGTGTACCTCGTAGCCTTTAAATCGAGGGTGTAATTGTACAATTGCTTGTGAAAGGAAATCCGTACTTGTGTTGCGGGACTGGATGTAGGGTAACTCCGAACCAGTATAAAATCCGGTGTGTTCTTTCCTTTATTGCTTTTACTTTATTTCTGCATTTGTGTTTGTTTCTGTGATCATATCCGTGTCTGTATATTGCATACATCCGCGTTCAATTCAACATAAATTCAAAAAGATTTAGTAATTCTTTATGAACACCAGTATGAACACTATTCACCCCTCCCCCCTCTAGTGTTAATCCTAGCCTTAAGATCCGTAATCCGCATTTCTTTCAGTTATAACTATCCTATGCTAGAATTTGTATTAGTATGACTCTTATGTATCATCTGGAAATGATTTGTGAATAATTATGTTGACTAATACATGTTATTCTATTGCATTGTGGGATTCTATGATTGTTTAGTTACTTCTTGTCTTCTATCTTCTTTCTTTCCCCTAACGATCGGTCTTTCCGGTACTTGAATGCTTGGCGTGCAATACAGTGGACGTATTAATGTCAACTTTTAGGGGTCGAAAAAATCGGTTCGTTACAGTACGGGATCCGATATTGATGGCATAGTGGTAATTAGCATTAAAAACTATTTTCTTCCTTTTTAATTTAAATTATTTTTACCTACTACCATTTGTTTGTCAAACTATGATTGGTTGGGACTAAAGCTCTACAATTTCTTTTTAGAATTTATTAAAATCATGTTTACCTTCCCAAAACCATTTACTCATTTAATTAATTTATATCCTTAATTAATCATTGATTTAAATGCATTTCTACCATAATAAATTCATAATAATTCATAAACACTTAGAAAAAATCCCCCGAAATCGTAGAAATTCAAAATTATCATATTCTTTACCTTATAAAAATTTCATGGCCAAAAATATTATCTAATTATTTTTAATAATTAAGCTCTAAATGAACATAATTTCCTTAGGAAATTCGTAATATAATCATTTTAATTTGGAAAATTAGGAAATCAAAAACACACCTCCAAAATAATATTTGACTAAGCATATTAGAAAATCAAATCAATTGGAGATAAATACTTAGGTTTTACCCTTAAAACACGTTCATCTAATTTCATAAAAATTTCCATAAATAATATTCTATCCAAAAATTGTGATCATACATCCATAACAAGGAAAAAAAATAAAGATAAATTTGTGTATTAACCATGGCTAAATTCAACCTAAAGATAAAAGAAATGGTTCACTGATTATTCACCATAAAATGAATGATGGAGTTGAGATTTGATGAAGCTTTTGAATCCCTTGGTTTTCTCTTTGATTCCGTTCCCTTCTTCTCCTTAGAAATGGTTGATCTGTAGGATTTTCTTTTGATTGTTTATGAGTGTAAGTGAGAATGTATGAGATGGTGAGAGTTTAAGGGATTAAAGATAGATCTATTCCTATTTTACGTTCACATTTATTCCTCCTTAGATCAAGTTTAAACAATCTTACTTATGGCTCAAAATTATTAATTTTCAAATCTCACTCCCATATCTTACTACATTGTTCTATTTAATCTATCCAATTTAATGTCCAGAATAATGTTAAACGAAAATTAGGGGTGTTACATTTGTTTAATTCCTACTTCGCTAAATCTAGCATCTGAACTAAAATAAGCATTTTTAGCAAAAGTTGAAGTGTCTCCTTATAATTGTATATGCAAACAGCAACATGATTACTATCTTAAGGAAAATTTAATGTTATTTAAAAAATTTCAATTCATAATTATCAAAGTAATCAGTGCCATAATTACTTTTTAAATCAATTGAGTGTCGTGAGATGAAAAATCTCGCTAACTTTTTTTGGTGCTAGAATGTAGGCACTCTCAAAACAAACCTTGACTAATGTCATAACCAGACCTAATCCTCAAAATTCTCTGAGGTGCCCTGAATGATGTAGCTAGGAAATTCTCATACTCCCCCACTATAAGAACATGAGCATCTATTTGCAAAACTCTAAAAACCCCTTACCATCTCATCAAAAACAAGCTGGCCACCCAAAAAAATGACCTCAGACCTCATCCTAGACACACTCAATTCCTTCATTACTTTGATCAATTAAAGGATGACTGGTATCGAGAAGATGGTAGCTCAAAATCAGAATAGATCTTCGAACTCCCATAGCTTCATGACTCATCACCAAACATCTCCTAATTTATAGAATTGTAGGTAGGAGAAGGACTCGACACTCTCATGATCTAAATGGTGGTGCCAGCGTACTCAGCTCGAGAGAAAAAAGCAAAAGGTAAAACACAAATAACTCAAATATTAAAGGAAAACCTACGAATATCAACCCACTATTGCTGGAGAAAAATAAGAACCAAACTACGCAGGAGAATGAAGCCAGTTGAGCTTATAGAGGTTCCTCATCACGCATCAGTGGGAATGATGAGGAGATAAAAGAACCGATGGCTCGCGTGGAATATTTGGCAAGAATGTGTGAAAAAGGCAATACGGGGGTGGAAATGCTAATTTCTCATTTTCATTTGACAAAGCTATTATTGAATCAAATTTCCCAAATACCTTTCGGGCTCCAACCATTGGAAAATAAAATGGGTGACAAATTTGACCGATCACTTGTTTACATTTGGGTACTATTTGTACATCTTGAAAGTTGTAAGGCTGGCCTATTGCAAACTATTCTCAATATACCTTACAACGTATCATCGAGATGGTTCATCAGATATACCTCATAAGAGATCCATTTCTGGGCATAGTTGTCTACAGGTTTTCATAGATAGTTTCACGTCAGTCATGAAAGCTCACCAAATCCCTATACCATGTTCTCAATAAAGCAATAAGAGAATGAAAGCTTGCAAAGCTTCATCAACCATTTTAAAGAAGAAGCAATAAGAATCGAGGTTATAGGTAAAGAAGCACTTCTAGTGGTAGTGCATTATGGAATAAGAAGAAATACTGACATATAGGAACGAAATAGCTAAAAACCATGTAGGAGCATGAAAGCCTTTTATGAGAGGGCCAGTATTTACATATAGACTTAGGGGGACAAAGTTTCGGGAAAAGATCGGGTTTAAAGGAAAGTCCAAACTATTGGAAAAAGGAAGCGGGAGCAGAAGTGTATAATCACCCTCCCCCCCCAGCGAAGAGACTAAGGGAACTTTACTTCGTAGCCAAGACTCCACATTAACTGCACTAAGCCCGATTTACAAAGTAACTAAGATCGAGTTAGCTTATAATGTACCTAACAAAGGGAAAAAGGCAGAGCCCAACAAAGGAGGCACATATTGCTGATTCCACAAAGTCAATAGATATCACACCGATAGTTGTTGCCACTTAAAAATGTAATAGAGAGATTAATCCAAAAGGGGTACTTGGGAACCTTTTTGAAAGACGGTTCCATTACCCTAGTGCAGAACTTGACCCCTGACCCTAATGAAAGTTTGGCAGGAAACACAACCAACCTTATTGCATCCATACATGGAGGACTTCATCTAGCGGGACAGAGCAAAAAGGCACAAGAAAGGTACATGCGAGAGGCTCACACAAAGAACCAGACCATATACTACATCAAGTAGAAATCAATTTGAAATATCACTTTTACCTCTTCAAACTCGGCTAGGGTGAATTCCTACATTAAGATCCTCTTGTAATAACCGTGCAGATATTCAACTACATAATGAAAAAGGTCTTTCTAGATTTAGGCAGTTTTGTAAATGTTATCTTCAAAATAGCTTTTGGCAAAAGGATTTACCAGGACAAATTTTAAAACAAAGCCCTGAATCGATATGGTTTCAATAACATGGCCCCAACCTAATAGGTATGGCAAGACTACTTGCGACAGCTGGAACCTCCTCTCTTCGCAAGTCCTTCTATGCAAATTTTATGGTCATTATTGAGTAGTCTCCATACATTGCTTTCTTAAGGAGACCTACACTAATAGAGTTGGAGGTAGTCATATTATAGAAAGATTTGTTCATCAAATTTGCCACCTCAGCGGGGATAGAAAGTGTGAGAGGAGATTAGTTATTTGCCAGGGAACTTCACAATGTAACCATGAATTCTAGCAGTAAAATTGTTCAAAGATATACAGCTATGTCTTCTGAGCAAAATAATAGCAAAAGAAAAAAAATGAAAAGCTAGTTAAAATAACTGCACTGAAATTAGATTTTAGGGCGGGTATTGAAACAGGTCATGCTATGACCGTGGTACCTATGGAAAATGCTAAATGGACCTTTCTGTGCATAATCAAAATAGATGAGTATAGCTTAGTGTATATGTAGTATAATTCAAACAATATCTCAGTAGAAAGCACTGCAAATTCGCTTGAAGAATATGAATCAGAGAGTGAAATAAATTCGAGATTATGGAAGACAAGGAGAGAATTAAAGCCGTTGGATGATCTCAAGAATGCACAAATAGATCATAAAGATCCATCCAAGTTCTCAAGATAGGAAAAAACCTCGGCGCAGAAGTAAAAACTAAATTAATAGACCCCCTCAAAAGTTCAACTTATGTTTTTACTTGGATGCACTCAGATACTGTAGGAATATGAAAGTCACTATAAATCGAGTAATATGAAATAATCTACTAAACTGATAATTGTATATTAATAAAGTCTATATATCTAATTATTAGTAAATAAGTAATGGAATAAAGTAAAGAAAGTAAAAACGATCATATCAGAGATTTTTATACTGGTTTGAACTTCCCATTCAATGTCCAGTACCATATTCCTTCTCGATTTAAACAATACCCTTGCTTCGTCGAAGGAATAGGCACCTAAGCAGAAGGATAGGATTTCAATACACTTACCCGAGCAGCCGATTGGGACTTCAAAACTTTTGCCTGAGCAGTAGAAGAGGCTTCAGCTATAAAAGTAGTAAACAAGTTTGTGATTTTGTGTGCTCTAGTATAACACGCATGTGCCGATAAGTACAACCTTCCTACAATTTTCTTCTTAGTTATATGAAGTGTATCCATGAAGAACTAAAAGTGATTTGATCACAAGAGAAGTATACTTGAACATGCAAGTGATCAAATTGAAAGCAGTGTAAATCTTTTAAATGCTTAGAGAATTCAAGATAAGAGATAGAAATTAGAGAGAATAGAATTGTTATGAATTCAAGAATAGAGATTGCTTTGAATAGAGAATGAGTGGATGCAACTATAAGTGAAGCATGATAACTTATCGAAGAGTTGCACCCTTTTTGGAGGGAAGTTTCTCTTTATGGAGGAGAAGATACCTTCAAAATTTCAAATAAAAAATGACTGTTGCAGCATTCGGTCGACTGAACTAAGTGATTTAGTCAACTAAATTACATTCGAACTTGGAAATTTTAAACATAAAAAACAATGTAATAAACGCTATATTTAGTTGACTGAAAATGTCATTTAGTCTACTGAATAAGAGTTTAGTTGACTAAATAGATAAGCTTAGTCGACTGATTCTGATTTTAAAAAATAGTTTAAAAATAATGCGGATGTTAGTTGACTGATGTGTGTCATTTAGTCTACTGGTATATGGTTCAATCGACTAAATGATATGTTTAAATTGACTGATTCTATGAGTTTTCCTTTTTAAAATATGTATGAACTTCTTAATGTTTATGTGTATGTGTATACCACTTTGAAGATATTTTAACATTCATATACTTCTAGACAAAAAAACGTTATGACTTATATAACTTTGTTTGTCATCACCATCTTGACATCGTCAATATATCTCTTCATTGATTGATATATTTTCCTACAATGTTAGAATATATAAAGAATATGTCTTGTATAGTTGTCACTGTCAAATGTCAAGTTACGAGGTTCTAACATTCTCCTCCTTTTGATGATGATAGCTACACAAGCTAATAGAGAAATAGATAGTTACTCCCTCTATATATATGACAATATATTTTTTCTCCCCCTTTGTCATCGACGTAAAAAAAATAGACATCAATAGGAGTAATATGAATATTTATAAGGGTAGCACTCTCTTGATAAAATATTTTTCTCCTGAATACACATAAGTACTTGTTTGAACACATGGTACATTATCAAAACATCATGCATCATAGTCACATTGAAAATTTTAAAATTACATTTATATCTCCATTTCTATAATCATCAGAAAATTTGGAATATATCTCCTCCTTCCATTTGTGGTGTAGCTGCAAAAATGAGATACATTTTCTGGTATCCACTTCCTATGCTAGGGTTTAGGGGTTAGGTATTTAAGAAGCCATGCCCAAGAGGGTTTTGGTGTTCCTTCGAAAATAAAATCAGAATTTTTATGTATGTTAGATATAAACGACTCAATATACTTGTTTCTTATGAGATGGTTGTTAGTCTTCGCAACACATATCTTTATAATTTTAGGCTTTTTTACCAATTTCTTTTGACTATCATCCTTCTTTTCGAAATCTGTATATAATGGACTATATTTCTTAGGACTAGCTTTTATTTCCGTAATAATTCTATTATAACCCAAAATTTTCTTACTAAAAGAAGATTATGAATTATTAATAATTCTATATAGGTTTTCTCCACCTAGATTAAAATTTGAAATATGTTTAGAAATATTTTCTAATTTTTTTTAAAGGTCTTTTACTTCTGTGCCTAATCTATTAATATTAGTATTCAAATAAAAAATTTCTATATTGGTATAATATTTTCATTTTCTTGAGTTACTATTTCACTACTTTGGTAATCTGAGATGTTAATTCAATAACAAAATCTTGAGGTTCTACTAATTCTTCTTCTAACATTTTCTTTTCATCTTTCAACATGTCAACTTCTAATTCACTTCTATTTAACTTTCCTAAATCATCTTTGTATTTTCTTTTCAAATCTTTTAAATTATCTAATAACTTAGAATTTATTTCAACTAGATCATCGAAGGAGATTTTACTTACATCGTCGTTAGAAACCACGAAACATACATTTACTTATTCGAAGTAGCTGTTCCTATCTAACGATGAAGATGTATCCGAGTCATCCCATGTGACAAAAAATGTTTGCTTATTTTTCTTGTGGAATTTCTCGTTTCTATTTCTGAAACTATACTTCTCCTTACTGAGATTTGGGTAATCTTTCTTTATGTGGTATATCTTATCACACTAATGACATTTGAGCGATGAAGATGAAGGACCATTATTGCTACTACCAAACCTTTTAGTCTTCTTATATTTCAAAAACATTCTAAATTTTTTGGCTAGAAATGCAACACCATCACCATCTATATCGAATTATTCTTTCTTTACTTGAAATGCGATTGCCTTTTTGCTCGTTTTGTCTCCAAGTCCACTTCATACGACATGATATTTCCTATTAACTCTTTTAATTTTATGATTGAAATATCATTAGCTTCTTCGATAGCTAAGACCTTTCATCCCCTGTCGTCAGTCAAAGAGTTAAGAATTTTGACACCATATCAAAATCTATATATTCTTCTCCTAGTGCTAGGAATGATGACAGATATCTTAAAATCTAGAGTACATGCCATTTATAATTTCATTTTGCTTCATTCTAAAGTTTTGAAATTGATTTTTTAGCATGGAAATCTTGCTTTGCTTGACCTTATTTGTTATATTGCCAAATAACAATATGCGGATGTGCATATATTAACCCTATTAAACACCTTTTTATCTAGAGATCAACATGTTCATAGCTTGAGCATTAACGGTAGTATCTAGTTTTTAGGTGTTTGACCATTGTACATAAGCAATGGTAGGAATAGTGTATTCCTATTGTTTAATACAGGTGTCATACCCATTAGCATGCATATATGTTCTCATCCTAGTTGAAAAATAAGCATAGTTAACCATTAAATAGCGGTGGTCGTACAGTAGATTATCCTTCAACAAAAATCAAAGTAGTGTTGTCCGTATTACTTGAATATTAGAAACTTTGTTACAATTATATGATGGTCTTGCTCTTCTACTAAATGAATGTCATTATGGAACAAGTAATATGAAATATTCTACTAAACTGAGACTTGCATGCCAATAAACTCAATATATCTAATTATTATTATATACGTAGTGGAAAAAGGTATAAAAAAAAAAAGTAAAAACGATCACATTAGAGATTTTTATATTGGTTCAAACTTCCCATTCTCTATCCAGTCCTACACTCCTTCTAGATTTAAACAACACTCTTACTTCTTCTGGAGGAATAGGCACATGAGCAAAAGAATATTATTTCGATAAACTTACCTGAGCAACCAAACGGGACTTCAACACTTTTACCTAAGCAATAGAACATGACTTCAACTGTAAAAGTAGTAAACAAGTTTGTGACTTCATGCCTCTTGTAAAGCACAAATGAGTCGATAAGTACAACATTCCTATAATCTTCTTCTTAGTGGTATGACATGTATTATGAAGAACTGTAAGTGATTTGATCATAAGGGAAGTATACTTTAATGCGCAAGTGATCAAATTGAAAGCACTGTTAATAGTTCAAATGCTTAGAGAATTCAAGATACGAGTTAGAAATTAGAGAGAATAAAATAGTTATGAATTCAAGAATAGAGATTACTTGAATGAGTAGATGAAACAATTAGTAAAGCGTGATAACTTATCGAAGAGTTGCAACCATTGTTGGAGGGAAGTGTGTCTTCATGGAGAAGCAGATCCCTTCAAAATTTCAAATAAAAAATGATTATTGTAGCATTCAATCGCCTGAACTAAGTGATTTATTCGACTGAATTACAGTCAAATTTGACAATTTTAAACATAAAGAAAATGGTGTAAAAAATACTATATTTAATCGACTGAAATTGCCATTCAGTCGAATAAATAAAAGTTTAGTCGCTTGAATAGATAAGCTTAGTCAACTGATTCTAATTTAAACGGATATTTTAAAAATAATGCAGATGTTAGTGACTGATGTGTGTCTTTTAGTCGACTAGTATAACGTTTTGTTGACTAAATGATATGTTTGAGTTAATTGATTATGTGAATTTTTTTTAAATATGAATGGACTTTTTAATATTTGTGTGTGTATACCACTTTGAAGAGATATTATCATTCATATACTTCTATATACAAGACCTTATGACTTATATAACTTTGTCTATCATCATTGTCTTGTCTTTATTATTGTATCTCTACATTGATTGGTATATTTTCCTACAATGTTAGAATATATAGAGAATAATTCTCGTGCAGTTGTCACTACCAAAATATCAAGTTTTGAGGTTCTAACATAATAGACCCTACTATCGTCTACCATGCACTCAACATCATTCCCAATGCTCATCAAGTTAGGCAGAAGCGCAGAACTCCAGATTAGGAAAGATGTAATGCTCTACATGAATAAGTTAAGAAGCTGAAGGCAAATGGGTTCATAGCGGAAATGTAATACTCGAAGTGGATTGCAATCCTGTTCTTTTGAAGAACTCTAACGGAAAATGTAGAGCTTTCATAGACTACACCAACCTAAACAAGGTCTGCCCACTGGATGGCTTTCCTCTACTTAGGATTGATCAATTGGTGACGCAACTAGCAACCATGAACTTCTCTCATTCATGGATGCATATTTAGGTTACAACAAGATAGCTAGGTTTGAGCTATATCAGAAGCATACCAGTTTTGTGACGGATAAAGGCACTACTGCAAGATCAAGTCATTCGGACACAAAAATGCTGGATCAACTTATCGAAGGTTAGTTAATATGATATTCTCAAATTAGGTTGGTAAACACATTGAGGTATATGTAGATGACATGCTCGTTACATCAAAAATGGCACCGAGTCATGTGCCGGATTTGGGGGAAAACTTTGTAGTTCTGAGGCAATATAGCATGAAGTTAAATCCCTTTAAGTGTACCTTAGCCATTCAATCAAGAAATTTTTTAGGGTATATAGTAAGAGCCCATGACATTGAAGCAAACACGGAGCAAATTAGTGCCATAAGGAAGATGGGAGTCTTATAAAAATCCAAAGGATATCATAACCTAAATGGTACCATAGCTGCTCTAAGCAAATTCATTTCTAAAGCAACTGACAAATGTATACCGTTCTTCGACTAACAAGAAAGGGGTGGAATTTCCACTGGACTGAGGAGTGTAAAATCGGATTCCAGAATATGAAGGATCATCCGATCAGTGCTATTATTCTATCAAAACCAGGTATAGGCAAAGATTTGTGGGTTTATTTGGCTATAATTGATCAAGCTGTTAGTGCCACAATAGTTCGAGAAGATAAAGGACCCAGTTGCCTATATATTCACAAGTAAGCGCTTGTCTGGGTAGAGCTCAACTACACAGTCATTGAAAAGTTGGCCGATAATTTTCTCCTCGCATCATGAAAATCGAGGCCTTAATTTCAAGCACATTCTACCAAAGTCCTTACAAATGAACCGCTGAAGAAAATACCGTAAAAACCAAAAACACCGGCACACTTGCTAAAATGGGCAATGGAGCTTAGTCTATATGATATCTCCTACTGCCTAAGAAAGGCAATCGAAGGAAAGGCATTTTCATTATGGAATTCATGCTACCTACCGTGCCACAATCTAAGAAGGATAAGCCTACTCCACATTTCTAGAAATTATTTATGAATAGGGCATCAAATGATCAAGGGGCAGGTATCAGATATGTATTGATCACTCTAGATGAGCAGAAACGTTATGGAGCAGTGCAACTTGGATTCAAAGCTACCAATGGTACGGAAGAATATGAAACTCTCCTCGCATGCTTAAGGATGGTTTATGAATGAAAGTAACTGTATTAAAATTCATAGTGTTTCCCAGTTAATTATAAATCAAGTTTAGGGGAGTTACCAAAATATAAAGCCAACCTTAGCCAAACATGTAGAATTGTCTAAAAGGTTGCTAGGATAGTTTGATCAATTTGATACAGAGCAAATCCTACATGTAAATAAATCTTTTACAAACTCATTGGGAAATGAAAGCTGTCCTAAAAGGACATCAAGTTGAGCAGAGCATAACTACGGCCAACCAAATACTCGTCCTAACTAGGGCATAGCAAGTCGATGTTGGACAAGCTGGAAACAAAGAAATAACAAAAAATCAAGAGCAAACTCCATCTGTGCCTATCCCTCCACATATAAAGGAAGACTCATGGACGACCCTTATCAATCAATTCTTGGTAAGAGGAATCCTACCTCCAAACAAGAATGAAGCTCGTAAAACTAGATGCCAAGCTTCATATTTCTCCTTCTATAACGTCATATTATGCAAGAAAGGGTACTCTATCACTTTTCTTAGATGCATTTCCATAGAGTAAGGAATACGAGTCTTAAGAAAAATACATGAAGGAATGTGTGGAGACCACACTGGAAGGGCTAAGTTAGCAAAAAAGTGCTAAGACATAGTTACTACTAGCCTACCATGGTTTAAGATGCTCAGGATTATGTAAGAAAATGTGATAGATGTTAAAGATTTGCCAACATCCCAAGACTACATTCCTATGAGCTCATCCCATTAGATTGTCCATGGTCGTTTAACACATGGGGGCATGGATTTGATAGGATCACTCCCTATGTCTAAAGGAGGAGCAAAGTGTGATGTAGTGACGGTAGACCATTTCACAAAGTGTGTGGAAGCAGAATCCTTATCTACAATTACTATTAAGAAGATAGTCACTTTTGCTATAAGGAATATAATTACTAGGTTTGGGATCTCCCATAAATTAAAAAATTATAACGGAACCCAATTTGAGAGTAAGGAGTTTGCAAAACTTTGTGAAAGAAATGGGATGATAAAAAGTTTCTCTTCTGTCGCACACCCACAAGCGAACGGGTAGTTCAATGCAGCAGACAAAACCATAAATGAACTGCTCAGGAAAAGACTGCAAAAGGCTAAAGTTAAGTGGGCAGAGGAGTTATCCCTAGTACAGTGGGCGTATAGAACCTCATCCAGATTTCTTACTTGTCACACACGTTTCTCCTTAACCTATGGCTATGAAGTGATGCTTCCAAATGAGATAAAAGTTCCATCTCACCGAAGATTATCGAATGTAACAAACCAAAATAGGGAATTGAAGGAAGCGGCCTTTGATCTTATCCAAGAAAGGAGCGACGAGGCAGCAGTCTGATCCACCATTTGTCGGAAAAAGGATGGCGAAGAATTACAATGTTATGCTCAGAGAGAGAAACTTCTGCAAAGGGGGTCTAGTACTGCAAAGAGTAATGGAAAACACAAAGGACTTGGTAGATTGAGCTTTGGGCCCGAATTGGGAATGCTATGTAAAGGCAAAAGTTATAATCTATTTTTATCCATGCCCACTCTTTACACACCGTGCATATACATAAGATGTCAAAACTTTAGTTTAACAATAATTAAATTACATTCATTTAAGCAAACAACAATTACAAAACAATTTACATCAATAACCTGAATCAAAGTCAGAAAGGTCACAAACGATAACCTATCTATCCTGGTGGCACCAATAAGCACCAACCTACCCTTGAGTAATGAGAGCAGAGGGTAACACGAAGTATTTTTTAGAATCAGAAGGCCGACAAAGAACAGCTGGATCAGAAATTACCACTGACGAGGGACGTTGAGTGCTACCAAAAGTAACACGGGGATGGTAAAGTTGGCCTTCAAAAAGTGGTTACCAAGGTCGCTTTCATTAAATACATAGTTGGGTAGATTAAAGAGAAAACTTAAGTCTAACGATAGTGTAAAATGCATGAAGACGTCGACTACATGTTTTAGAGAAATTTATACCCTAAAGCGCTTAACATTTTCCTCTTTAAGATTCTCAGCCAAATTTGAGTATGCATATGTAAAGGAGGTGGGATGGAAGGAAGAGGTATCCAAGGTTAGTGCATTAGGATCTGAGCACAGTATCTGTTCCTCAAGGCAGTTAATATGCTTAATAGCAGTACAATATATACGCTTAGAACCATCCAAGACCTTCGCTTTTGTTTTTTAGTTTCCTATGAAAATGGACAAACATGTTTTAGGCAAGATAGCATTTCTCTACCTTCATGCCACTAGCTAAACCTGTCAGCCATTCCATATAGAAAGCTTCCAACTCAACTTTATTTTAGTAGTATGCCCTAAATCGGTTCTTCCGCCGAGAAACCTCATCCATATCCGAAGGAGGTATAGGAGCTGCTTGAGAGTAAAGAATGTTAAGATTATCCCCTTTAGATAGCTGGATAGCTGCATGCTAAGATTAGTTTATCATTTTCTTTTTTTAGTCCTTTGATCTGGTCTTCATAAATAACCTAGTGGCAACACTCTGCGTCCTTTAGTGAACCCTTCAGCTCAGTGATGCAATTTGGAGCAGACTTGAGCTTCTCTTCCAATTCCGCTATCTCCGAACTTTTACTAGTGATGCAGGCTTTCTGCCAAAGAGTGGTTTGTTTAAATCCTCCCAACTCACATACATGTTCATCATATCAAATATGCAACTCCTTTCATGCTTCATCGGTAATCAACAAATGTTGCTTAATAAGATCTGCATTAGCAGCTTCGAGTTCTTTTATCTGTATTTCATAATCTTTAATAATGAATGAAGAAGCTAGTTACTTCAAACCGGGATTATAAATGATGCGCAAAGGGTAGCTACTTTCAGGGAAGTCGGTTTGAATAGCCACAATTTGAGAAGTGAGTGCAGTATAAAAGAAATATATATAAGGCAACCAATAAGGAAACTGATCAACAGTCTAACCAAATAAAAAATATGAAGTACTTATACAATAAGGAAACTGTTTTTTTCAATTAAGGGTCAAAGATACATAGTAACGAATGCTATACTTTCTAAGACTAATTTTGAACCACAACGGATGGGGATGTCCTAAAGGAAGAGGTTCATTCTTTAGTGAAGAGCCCCGTCTGCATAGTACGATGTCACAAAGTGCATCTATCTCATGTATGACCATAGTAATCCTAAAAAATCATATGAGACTCTCTCTTGAATTATGTTACAGACCTTTCAAGCCTACTTTTCCATCTATGTACAAAGTTAATTTTTATTGACAAGCTCCCCATAGCTTGCTTTTCAAAACACTCGATACGTTTCCTTAAATGTTGAAATAAGTTATCCCCTTCATAAGACTTCAGCCACAAAGTTTTCTCAGTGCCTACTCCTCTTACTTAGAAGGAAAAGATAGAAGAAAAAAAGTTAAAATACACTGCTATGCATAATAAATAAGATAAGATATTGTAAGACGAACAACCAACATCTTATAAAACCACCATGTACATATACAAAATATATGATGGTACAACCAAGTCGAAAAACACAAAACAAAATAACAAGAATGGTCAAACATTTATTAATAAATCATCAGAAGATCCCTACAGTTTGAGTCTAGATTGCACTACATTCGTCAGGTTCTACTCTCCGTCAAAATCATTAAGCTCGACATCCACCTAAATTGCCTCGGAAAGGAAATCCACTTTCTCCTAGAGTAATCTAAGGCGTCTGTTATGGCTTTGGTGTCACCAAGAAAATCCAAATTAACTTCTACACCATCTTATCAGGATGACCCGCAAAAGATACCTTTTCACCTAAGCATGGATCTTGTATAGAACATTAAAGGTGGTGTTAAGATCTTTCTCTGTCTCAATGAGTTTCTTCTTAAACTCCCTTGCTCTCTCCTCCCACCTACTAACTCTTTCCCCCTCCTTGGTTGCAATCTGCTAAGCTTCCCTAAATTTCTCACTAACATCATCAAGCTATTTAGTGACTTCCTCTAACCTTGTTTTAGCGTCCCTCTTCCTCTATGCCCTTAAATCGATGTTCGATTTTAATTGAGTAATCTCCAATTGATCCTTGGCAGACATCGCTTCCAAATCCAGGAGTCATTTATGAAACTCCATGGCAGAGGCCATACCCTGAATACAATGGCATAACGAAGCATAAGAAATTCTTTTGAATTTCCACTAAATTAAGTTAACCAATGAATATACAAAAAACTTACTTGAAAAATACAACGATGAAATGTAAAAAAAAAAGGTCATCGATAAGCGGAGTTGAAGATGCCATCAAAGCAGAGGCAAGGTAGTTACATCGTGGAAGAGAAGGCAGCCCCGTTGGAACATAAACTGATTTGTTGATTTCTAGAATTTTTTTTATTAAAGTTTCTAGAATCTTCTTGTATTTAATAGAATTTGGAGAGAGCTCTAGAATTTTATATTAGTTGCTAGAAATAAGAATTGTATAAAAGTCATATTTCTAGAGTTGTCTAAAAAGAAAGTTCTAGAGTTGTCAAATGAGACATGTTTCTAGAATATTCTACATCTAGAATGTTCTATTGAGTCATATAAATAGAGGAGCTCTACCCTCATTTGTAATCAAGCAATCTAGCAAAAAAATAATATTAAAGCATTATTTGTGAGAACAAGTTTCTTCTCTCAAGTCTCCAACCTTTTTTTTAAATATATATTTCAACAAAGTGGTATCGGAGCCAGGTTTAGGGATGACTTTCAACAATATGTTGCAACCTCAACTTCATCATTTAACGGGAAAGAATTACAATCAACGGAGCATTCAAATGAAGGTCTTGTATGGCTCTCAAGATCTTTGGGAGATTGTTGAAAATGGATATGAAGAACCGGAGAATCAAGCAACACTTTCAACACAACAATTGAATACTTTGAAAGAGATTCGAAAGAAGGACAGGAAGGCTCTTTATTTTATCTATCAAGCGGTGGATGAAGCAATTTTTGAAAGGATCTCGGCATCAACATCAAAGGAGGCATGGGACATCCTCAACAAGGCGTACAAAGGTAAAGAAAAGGTAAAGATGGTAAGACTTCAAGCTCTAAGAGGTGAGTTTGATTTACTCAAAATGAAAGAAAGTGAATCGGTGGAGGAATTTTATAATAGAACTATTACTATTGCTAATCAACTTCGAATCAATGGTGAAGAAATTTCGGATAAAAGAATTATTGAAAAAATTCTTCGAAGTATGACATGGAAATTTGAGCATGTTATTGTTGCTATTGAAGAATAAAAAGATTTGAATACTTTCTCTCTTGAAGAATTGTTGGGCTCACTACAATCTCATGAGCTTCGCATCAAACAATTTGATGCCTCTCCTTTCGAGCAAGCTTTTCAAATTCAAGACACCAACCGTGGTGGATTTAGAGGAAGAGGTGGAAGATCAGCTCGTGGTAGAGGACAAGGAAGAGGCCAAATTCAAAGTGAAAATTCAAGCCCATCTCAAGGAGGAAGAGGAAGAGGTCGTGGAGGATACAGTGGAAGAGGAAGAGGTAACTCTTATAATATTCAATGTCATTATTGTCATAAATATGGGCATATGAAAAAGGATTGTTTTAAAAGAATTAATGATGAAAATACAATTTCAATTTTCTACATGAGAATTTGGAGACACAAGATGAAAGTATGCTTCTTTCTTGTATTGTTCAAGAAGCTTCTTTTGATGATATATGGTATATTGATAGTGGTTGTAGTAACCACATGACCGGAAATAAAAGTTGCTTTGTGAATTTTGATGGAAGTGTCCAATGAGAAGTCAAGACAGGTGATAACAAAAGGCTCATTGTCAAAGGCAGTGGCGATATTCCGATACAGACAAAGCAAGGTACAAAATATATTTCTAATGTTTATTATGTTCCCGATCTTAAATACAATCTTTTGAGTGTTAGGCAACTTTTAAAGAAGGGACATAATGTGAATTTCAAAAATTATTTATGTGAGATCAAAGAAAAAACTGGTGTTCTTATTGCAAAAGTGAAGATGACACCAACAAAAATGTTTCCGTTGAAAATTAAAAATGAAGCATTTCCGTGTTTTCTAATATTGTTAATGACAAGTCATGGCTTTGGCATCTTCGTTATAATCACTTGAGTTTTAGCTCTCTATCAAAGATTTGCAAAGATCATATGGTGAGAGGCATATCAAATATTAGCAAACAAGATCAAGCATGTGAAAGTTGTGTTTTTGGAAAGCACCATCGAGATCCATTTCCAAAAGAAAAGGCATGGCGAGCAAAGAATACTTTGGAGCTAGTGCATTCGGATTTATGTGGACCTATGCGCACAAACTCTCTTGGAGGTAATCGGTATTTTCTCACTTTTATTGATGATTATAGTTGCAAGATGTAGATTTACTTTCTCATAGAAAAATCTCAAGTATTTGAAGTATTCAAGAATTTTAAAGCACTTGTGGAGAAGTAAAGTGGTTTTTCTATAAAGACACTCTGATCCGATCGTCGTGGAGAATATATGGCGGAAGAATTTGGAAATTTCTTAAAGGATCATGGCATTCATCGTCAACTAACGGTTCGCTCAACCCCTCAACAAAATGGGGTGGCTGAAAGAAAGAACCGTATCATCATGGAACTTGTTCGAAGTATGTTGAAGACAAAAGGATTGCCTAAAATATTTTGGGCCGAAGCTGTAGCATGTGCATGCTATGTTCTCAACCGTGCGGCAACTAAAAGTTTCCAAGGAAAGACTCTACAAGAAGCATGGAGCAGCCACAAGTCATGTGTCTCCCACTTTCTAATTTTTGGAAGCATTTGTTACTCTCATGTGCCGGATGAAAAGAGAGGAAAACTTGATGACAAATCTGAAAAGTGCATCTTTGTTGGCTATAGTGAAAGATCCAAGGCATATAAATTATATAACCCCATCACAAAGAAGACTATTATTAGACGTGATGTAATTTTCAATGAGCAAGAAGCATGGGAATGGAAAAATGAGAAAAAGAGTACAAGTATCTTGCTTGATAATGATGCATTTGAGTCAATTGAAGAAGAAGGATCGACTCCACCTACTCCACCATCTAATTCTCCTCCAAGCTCATCATCTTCAAGTTCAGAATCAACACCTAGAAGGACAAGAACTCTTGCGGAGATTTATGGAGAAACAAGAAGAATTTTAGAAGATGAATTTGTTGATTTTGCTTTATATGCAACTGCGGATCCAGTTGATTTTGAAGAAGCCGCCAAGGAAGACAAATGGAGACAAGCCATGGATCAAGAAATTGATGTAATTGAAAGGAACCAAACATGGGGTTGGTTGAAGTACCTGAAGGGAAGAAACCCATTGGAGTCAAATGGGTTTACAAGATAAAGTTGAATGCACAATGTGAAGTTGAAAAAGAAAGTCCACTTATATATTGTGATAGCAATTCTGCTATAGCACTCACCGAAAATCCAGTTTTTCATGAGAGGAGCAAGCATATAAGAATCAAGTTTCATTTCATTCGAGACTTGGTTGGGAAAGGAGAAGTAGTTGTCAAGCATTGCAAGACGCAAGATCAAATTGCCGATATTTTAACGAAACCATTGAAGTTGGAGATTTTCAAGAAGTTAAAGAAGAAACTTAGTATGTGTAAAAGTTTAGCTCAAAGGGGGGCAAATCAAGTTTAAAGGGACGGTGGAATATAAACTTGATTTGCTAATTTCTAGAAGTTTCTTATTATTAAAGTTTCTAGAATCTTCTTGTATTTAATAGAATTTGAAGAGAGCTCTAGAATTTTATATTAGTTGCTAGAAATAAGAATTGTATAAAATTCATGTTTCTAGAGTTGTCTAAAAAGAAAGTTCTAGAGTTGTCAAATGAGTCATGTTTCTAGAATATTCTACATCTAGAATGTTCTATTGAGTCATGTAAATAGAGGAGATCTCCCCTCATTTGTAATCAAGCAATCTAGCAAAGAAAAATAATATTAAAGCATTATTTTGAGAACAAGTTTCTTCTCTCAAGTCTCCAACCTTTTTTTTTCAAATATATATTTCAACAAGCTCATCCGTTCATTCAAATTGGGGATAGTGCCTCCCCTAAGATGGGTAGCAAGAGGGAAGAAGGAAGAAATGTAGGAATAGGAGATATCAAGATTGGACCAGGAGGAATAGCCTTAGAAGGAGATGGTGGGTTAACCTTTCGCCTTAGGGTTGTTTTTTTTTTATCAAAATCAGATCATCTTCAGGTCTCTTCATGTTTTTCTTTTTCATCATAGTAGTGACTAATTTCTGCATAGTTTAAGCAACGACGTGCCAATATACCACAAATTGCATAAAAAAGGGAAGAGAAAGACATATTTATAAAAAAAACTAACTAAAATACATAAAACCAAAGCATACTACTTGGTGCAAGCTCGCTAAAAGCATAAACAAAAATAAAATGACAGAAATGTTGATGTGGGCGGAAAAAGTTATCTATGCGCAGTAGTCAACTACGAACAAATTCAAACACTTACAAACCTCCAAATCATAACTAAGTGCGCTCGTCCTACAAGTGAAATGAGCTCTCGTTCGCTTTTAGTAAAATCACGAAAACTAACTAAAAATAAAAGAAAATTCAGATCAGTGAAAGAAGTTTTAGGAGCCAAAATAAGAAAGAAATAGCGAGGCAGTACTAGGTTCCCTAAACAAGGAAATAAAATGTCCTGGTTCGAGATGAAAAAGAACCGATCTGCCCACTTATAGCTCTTGTACGGATTTTTCGAAAAAAGAGACTGGGTAGCTTGAATATGATAAAGTACGATGCGTCCTATGGTTAGACTCTTACGCAGTGAATATAAAAAGTGCCATTCTCGAAAAGAAGAAGGAATCGAAGTCTCAGCATATAAAATGTAGGTGCGGACAAGAAGATAATAAGATATAGCAACTAACTGAATGGGGGATAGACAAACCATAGCCAACCATTCTTTGATAATGCGATGTAGAGAAAGATAAAGGCCACATTAAATGTTTTCCAAAGTAAGGGAAATATACCCCTTTAGGAGCTAGTGAATACGACCTGAAGGTGTAGGAACTCCAAACTCATAGCCCTCAATTCCAGACTTGGTTAAGATTTCTTCAACTTGACTTTCCTTGCAGATGGCCAAAGTTAGGTTTAAAAAGGATAGATCATGACCTAGGAAGATCGTCGTAGGCCATTGATAACTAAAAGAAGAGGTGATCTAAAAATCAAAACCCACAAAAACACTTCAACTCAAAATGACAGATAAGCACAAAAAAGGAATTCGTATATGTAAGGGAAATATTTCAAATCAAAGAACAAAGCCGATTAATTAAGTAAATAAGACCCAGATTTGTTCAGAAACTTGAAAGCGCACACAGTTGCATAAACAATTTAAAAATCGAATGCCAATAAAATCCTAAAATCGATTCTGTTAAAAAAATTAAAAAATGTACAAATTTATGCTAGTTGCGATGATAAACAAACGAATTTGATTGCCCACCTAAAACACAGAAAGAAGAAATGAAATAAATATCTTATAGATTCATGCCAGTCAAAGTCTATTAAAAAAGTTGAGGTGAAAATTGTAAATTGCCAAAATTTCTTTTATGTTTGTCGAGCAAGTGAAAGTGAAATGGAAGATTAAAGGAGAAATAAGTAGGAGTTAATTCGGAAGATCTTAACCCTTGAATTCAAATTACATTGTTAATCAAAACCGTTAAGCGATTATGATGAGAAGGATAAAGTGACGTATTTGATCACGTGCAAAGAGCATGGCTTCCCATATGACAATACATGTTAAGAGCATTAAATGCAAGGTGATTGATTGATTAGACTGTACTAAAAATAGGTATTGTAATTCACAAGTTCGCACTAACATACGTTACTGAAGATTTGGGTAGGAAAGCGTTACATCCATTTTCGATCACAACATGTGGAGCAAAGCCTAATTAGTAAAGGGACTGCAAAGTATAGAGGAATGGCCCAAAACACATGTAACATACTGGAAAGATCCCTAGAACACTCCACATGCTAGATGAAGTAAATATGATGAAAAGGTCAGCCAAGACATAACGCGGTTATCTCTTTGTATAGCAAACAAAGATGTGAATAAGAACTGCACCGCTGTGAAGCAAAGTAAACTTTAAACTTCTTAATACTGACGTAATACCACAACCTCAATAAACAATGTGTCATCACACCCTCAAACAGCGCCATTATTTTCTAGGCCACAAACCATCCCAGAACCTACACCGCTGTTTGGAAAGCCATCTTCGCCCTACTAAAAAAATTTAGGACGTGACTCCTAAGCAGAATATGCTTCCATCATATCGACAACTAAAAAGACAGAAACCACTTCAATGCTCAAAATGGCACAATCGTTATTCTGTCAAAGTGTATCTAATATAATCATGCTAGGTAGAACTGCGCTAACACCCTAAAACTGTAGTGCATTACAAATGCCAAAGTAAAGATAAGCTGCACCATCTTCCCAAAATGAGACTGCACAACCACCTATAAAGTAAACTTCACCATCATGTGGAGGATGGATCACATCACCTAGACCCAGTCCAAACTGCATTGCCACGATGAGTCTGGACGCCCCACCATTTAGTATTAAAACGACATTCTAACAACCCAAGCATTACAAATAAATTATGACATAATGGAAGTTCCTACGAAAATCAACACTGTAACCCATAATTATATATTTTCTAATTATTAAAACATTTAAAAAAAATAACTACTAACTTCCTAATATGGAAAATCAAAGAAAATTGATCTCTTTTTCCACCCTCATAGCTCCAATTTTATAGGATCATTTTCTTTATCGTATTCATCTTCCATATCATGAGCACTCTTCCTCTTCCTTTCAACTTAACGGATTTTATCTAAATGGTATTTTTCTTATTATTTCTCTTCCTTATTTTTTCTTCTCTTTCTCTTTTCCAAAACCATTTGGAAAATCTTTTAACAATACAGAAATATTTCTTCTTGATAGTATTCTAGGAGCATTACTTTTCTATATGGTATTTTCAAACAAGTCTTTTGTTTCCTTCGCAAATATGACATAGGTAAATATCTTCTATGACCTATATAGAAATTCTTTCGACTATGTTTCAACCAACGATAATGAGTTTAACACCACATAATGAACAAGCCTTTTCTCCCTTCACGCAACATCCAACAAGATTTCCATGAGCTGAAAAATCTTATATTTTCCATAGATAAATTGCTTTTATTTTAAAAAATGTTTTACTAAATGCATCATAAGCATCAACTCCATTACTCTATATATAATGCAAGTCTTCTAGCAAAGGCACCAAATATACATCAATGTCATTCCCATGCAGATTTGGACTGAAAATAAGTAATGTTAACATAATATTTTCCTTCTTCATACGCAATATAGACGAGAGATTGTATGTCACAAGCATTACTAGCCTACAATTGTATTTGGAACTCAACATAGAAAATGGATTGAATCCACCTATAACAGGACAAAATCTAAGATTGCATCGATTGGTTCTATAAGAATTCCATTTTTCATCCACCGTATTCCACGCCATAGAATCTAACGGATGACGTATTTTTTCATCATTGTTTCTATTATTAAAATGTTATCTTAAATCTTCTACCATCTTATTAGATCGTAACATTCTTCTAAATCTTGGAATTATTGGAAAATATCTCAATATTTTAATTGGAAGAACTTGTATAATCCCATTGGTATCTTGATTTATCTTCCATCTTGAAGAACTGAATTTTAGACAAGTACCAAAATCATTCTATTCTTTTCTAAAAAGGCAACATATATTCTCACAAGCATGTATCTTTTCAAAACCCATATCAAATGGTTTAAGAAATTTCTTTACTTCATACAAAGTCTTGGGAAGTATCTTATCCTTCAGCAAAAACAATTATTACACATTTAAAAGCTTATCAAACCCTCTATTAGTCAAGCCTGTCTCACATTTAAGATTATACAAGACGATGATGGTAGATAGTTTTGTATGATCTGTACCACCAGGATATAATGGTGTTTTTACATCTTTCAAATTATTAAGTAACTCATCCTTTCTTCTTCGAGAATCGACATTATCCTTATCATCAACAAACAAATCATAATTCATAAAATCTTCACCTTCATAGTGAGCCATCTTGAACAAGTCATATGTGTCCAAAAACTTTGGTTTTTTAATCTATATTTATATCCTCGTCATGGCTATACCATCTACTTGTCTTACATTTAGGATCTTTTGCTTTTATAATTAAATGCTCAATGATGATGTGGTCATCGTAATGACTAATATGTGATTAATGGGGTAACTCATTAGAGATAGGGTCAGTAATACCCTAGAATGAGCTTGAGTGTATAGATATGAGTGCATATTTGTTAGTGATATAAAATTGTTTTATATTATGTTCGTTGATCTATTGAGTAGTATATGGCTTCTGGTTAATACAAGTAATTAACGTTATGATGGGGATCTCTATACACTTTAACAAAGCAATTTTACATAGTATTGTTTTGAAATTGGGTAGATGAAAAAAATTTACCCTGATTATTTTTATATGTAAAGAAATAAAAAAAAATTAGAAAATTATTATGATATATATGGTGTGCTTGGATGTTAGAGAATGATAATATGTGATTATCATTTGTTGTTGTTGTGTTTTGATAGAATGGTTGATATTTTAATAAACAAGGTAAGCAACAAAGGAATGTTTTATAACCAAAATGGGATTATATAATTATATGATTTATAAATTGTAACGAAGTATATTATATAAATATGTTTTATAAAAATGATTTATAAAGAATTTAAAAGCTGGAATTGAGAATTTAAATCCCGTTGGTTTTGAAAATGATTTTCAAAGTTGTGAAAATAATAATAGTGTCATTTGGAAATATTTTTTAATAGAAATATTTAAAAAGGTTTAGAAGAAATAAAATCATTGAACTCATTTCGGTCGTTGGAAAATAATTTCAATGATGACTATTGCATCATCGAAGTTCATTTTTGAGTTTCCAAGGAAGGAATTGCTACCATTGGAATTCTGTTTTGGGAAACTGGTTTTGGTTTTGAAATTCAAAAGAATAATTTGATATACCAAGGAATTGTGTGTATATATATATGTATGATTTCCAAAAATGATTTGAAACACTTAAAACAAAGCGTGTAAACTCCGGGATTTTTATTTAAAATGTTTTATGGAATACGAGTAAGTTTGATAACTTATAAACGCTGAACATTGCAAGTTAAAGCAATGTTTTAAAAATTTGAATGAAAGGGAAGTAAAAATTTGGAATTTCAACTATGGAATTAAACTTAACACAAGTTAAGTATAACTGAATTATGCAAAGAAGATTAGCCTAAGTTAGGTTAAATAAAATAAATTTTGGAAATGAATTAAGGAATAAACTAACCAAATTAATTAGTGAGTTGAATTTGATTTGGAATATGGTTAAATTTTAAATAAATGAATTGAGTTAAATGGTATGGAAATTGAATTTGATTAGAAATACCTATAAACTTAAGTTATGAATAGAAATAAACATGAAAAGAGTTAAATGAAATGTTTATAAACTTAAGTAGAATTTTGTAATTCATTAATGGATACAGAATAGTTTGAAAGATGTTAAAAATGGAAATTGGATTAGAGTTTAAATGGATATAGCCTTAAGATGTGAAGTGGTAATTAACCTAAGAACATTTGTATCAAATGTTTATAATAGAATTAAGAGAATTTGATAAGAAAATTCTTAAAAGATAATTGGTATTGGAAAATATACTAAGAAAATTAAGTAATGTGAATAATGCAACGTGGATTATAATTGTGAATAATTGACTATAAATGAAATGAATGTGATTGAAAAAGATTTGGTGTAGTTAAGAATCAATAGAAATAAATATGTAAGTTGTACGCATATTATTTTATTTGCATAACGGTTTGATCCAGATTCAAGAACAGGATTTCAAGATAATTTATATCGATCCGAGTTAGAATTTTTCGCTTGATTCTCGATGGAGAATAGTGGATATGGATTTTTGATTAATTCTGGAATTCTCTATCATGGTATATGGCTATGCAAGGAGAATGATAGTTTCTAATCAACAAATCAAATCTAAGTCCGCATAAAGAGTCATGTGAATGATACTAGTTTGAAAGTGAAATTGTGTGATCAGGCGAGCGATTAAATTTGATATTGTGTACGAATGATATATATGTACATCGTACAAGCTTAAGTAAAGAAAGTTTTGGGAAATTGAAAATGCAGGATAATATGATTTTAAATTATATGATTGAATATCATTGGTAAATAAGATGCACGTATTTAGAATAAAGATAAAATTGGATTACTTGAAAAAATGGTACTTGTTTAAATTATTGGTTGAAATTGATGATTTTATGATTGTGCCACTTGGCTTTCGTTTTCTTTGTTGGTTTGGGCCCGTAGTGGCAATTTGTACTTGTTCCGATCTAGCCACGCAAAGGAGACGCTAGCGAATTTTTTCAAAAATTTAAGGAGTTAGAAATTTTTTGATAACTAAAATTAGATTTCGAATTATAAATAAAAATGTTTGAATGGATAGTATTAGTTGGAACCTATGGAGGAATTTAGAAACTTGGTAAAATAATAACTTGATTTCAACTAGTTGGTTTTTGGGAAAGTTAATGGGTTTGGGCCATTCTTCTTACCTTGGCCATTTCGGGGACGAAATTCTTTTAAGAGGGGTGGAATGTAACGAACCAGAATTTTGGTTAGTTGAAACAGGAATATTTTATTGGTTTTAAATATTTAAAAGTAAATTTTATAGATTTTACAACTTGAATTTCAAATATAAAGGTTTATTGGATAATTTAATTGTTGAATCTAATAATTGAAAATAATTTAAATAATTTAAATCTTGGATTTTATTTGGACAAAAATGATTTAAAGACTTACTAAACTTCTATTACTAAGTATAAAAGTAATAAAAACTTTTACATTGGTTTTAGAAGTGATTTAACTAATTTTGAAAATATCTCGTTTTAATTAACATATAAAAATAGCCTTCCGGGGCACAGCATTGGATTTCGACGCTCTTCCTACTTTTTTAAAATCAAAAACCAGAGAAAAGCAAATTCAAAAAAATCCTTCTCTTCTCATAAAAAAAATTCAAACCAAAGAAATAAAACAGGAAGCCAAAAGAAAAAAAGAACAAAACAAAACTCCTGTCAAATTCAAAAATCGAATCTCCTAATATGCTAAATGTAAATTCATGAAACAAGGTACAAAAATCTTGTTTGAACGCTATCGACCTGTGGTCGAACTCGGAGAGGCTGCGGCAATCGAATTGGGTGATGGACAAAGGAAGTCATGAGGCACTGGAAGACTAGGGTTCTATTTTTTTATTTAGGGAGAAATTCATGGAATCGATGATGTTTTCAAGATCACGATGCTATAGGGCAGCTGCATCAAAAATCTTGGGGAGGTCCGGTCATGTGGGGTGGCTGTGCGCGTTTGTATGGCCTGGGAAGGATCATGGTTTTTGCAATTCATGTGGGTTGACTGGAACTTGGGGGATGGATTGCAGACGTGAGAGGAGGAGAAAGGTGACCTGATGGTGGCTTCGGTTGGTCGAAAGGCCGAGTGGAGTGTCGTGCACATGTACTAGTGCATGCATATATGTTCAGGGAGGAGCAGAATTTTGCATGGAGAAGATGGGGGAGATGGCACTGTATATAGCGGGTCGGTTGCGTTTTGGGTCGGGTTATATGAGTGGGTAATATAATTAAATTTAACTTAGGTTGTATAAATTGTTTTAATAAATTCAAGTTCTTAGAAATTCCATATCTTGTTCGTTTTAGGTCCAATCGAGACATGGTTTGTTGCGTTCGTATCGACGAATACGACACATAGGAATTGGATTGACTGAATTTGGAGCTTTTGGAATTTTCATTTAAATTCGAACGCGTTCGAATTTAATCGAAACTAGAAAGCGGAAGTGACAACAGAAAATAAAAGGTGAGTGTTTCTAACGCTCACAACATACTATAATATTTTTATATTCATTAAAAATTGAACCGTGAAGTTATCTAATTTTATTGACTGTTATTTAAAATGAAATTGACATATGAATTGACTGTAGGTATTAAAATGACAGTTTAATTTGAAATTGGAATTTAATTGCCCGTAAATTACCTGATATTGATAACTATGAAATTGTTGTGAATTATTGGCCGATTTGGATGTTGATTGTGATGGATGCTATTGATTGATGTTTTGGATGATTTGGAAGTTTATTTATTTTGATATATCCTGCTATCATCATGTATATTATTTACAGTACATAAAACTGTAAAACAAATTATTTCGAAAAAAAATCAAGAAATAGGTTGAAATGATATAACCTATTACATTTATTTGGATTGAAATGATATTTATCCATCCCTGAATAAATAACTGATTCACTTGGCCATAGGATAGAAAATTATATACGGACACCGAATTGGTTAACTAAATGATTTCAAAATTTTGATTTGAAATTATTTAAATGATTTGATTTAAAGAAATAAAAATCGAATTTTGGAAATTGAATTATTTCTAACTTGAGCTCGAAACGTTGAAATTTAAATTTAGTAAACGAAATTGTTTAAATAACCGAAGTTGAGATTTTGAAGTTATAATTGAAATATGATTTAGATTTTAGAAATTGATTTGTTTTAAAAGATTGGAATTTTATCCGATCTTTCAACATTGCTCAGTAAAAGTGATATAAAAAGATATTTTTGAATTGAGCTCGGAATTGAATTATATTTAAGGATTTGGATTTTAATTTAGATATTGAAGGTAAACTTGATTTAAGTGTTTTGAATCGATGTTTTGAAATCGAACCCGGAATTAATATAAATCGAAATGGTTTAAATTTGTAATTGAAATTATGTTAGAATTGAAATTGAAATTAATTTGGAATTGTAATTGAAATTAATTTGCAATTGGCATTGAAATTAATTTGGAATTGAAATTGAAATTAATTTGGAATTAAAATTGAAATTCGACTTGAAATTGGAATTTAATCGATTAAATCGACATGGAAATTGGAATTTATTTGAGTTGGAAAATTTTGGAATTGGATCGATTTGACTTTGAAACTATTTTCAAATGAATTATAAACATTTTTAAATCTGTCTTCCTTAAATATTCATATTATTTGTATTTTTTCAAACTATTTTACTATATAAACTATTTTTACTACTCAAACTATTTTCTTTGAAACTATTTTAACTATTTAACTATTTCAAAATTATTTAAACTATTTTCAAAAAATTCAAACTGGTCAAAAGGATGAAATGTTTATATTTAGATCGTGGATTTTAATGCGAATTGGGTTAAAGTGATTTTATAACCTAAATTGTAAATCAAATCAAAATTTTGAAGTGAAATCGATATATCGAAATGAATTGACATTTTGATGTAAAATATGATTTGAAAAGCGAATATGATGATTTCAAAATGGATTTGATTTTTGAAGCGAATGTGATGATTTCGAAGTGGAGTTGACTTTTAAAGCAAATATAATATTTTGATATCAAGTATGTACTATTTTCGATATGTAAAATAATTAACCAGTGTGTAAAACGACGTTTGCTTGTTAAAGAGACCGGGGCCTCTTATTGGCATACTCTCTGTCAATATTGGAACCACTTTAACAACTGTTTATGCGGAGGAGACTCCAGAAAGAAGTGGTTGGATTTGGCGTCATTTGCTGGATTTGAAAAAAGAGGACAATGGTAGATAAACGCCGGCACTTGTGCCACTTTGAAATAACTAGAACATGACGGCTTGATAGGGCCAAGTTGGCTAATTACCCTTAGTGGACTCCGTTCTTCGATTTTCTTTGACTCGGTCCATATTATTACTCTTGTTGTTGGTTTTGATTGGTGCATCTTGATTTGGGATAGCCTCCCTTTGACTCGATATGCGATAGATGGACGCGGTGGACGGTCATGGCTATGATGCGTTACCACCAGCCCTGCGACTCAAACTGGTAGTATCCTACCTTGGACATTGCCTCACGTGCTTTGTCATACTTTTATCCTTATAAGATACCACTATGATTTTGATTTAGTGTTGTCATATCACGGCGCATCTTTATCCACCAACGATTTATTGGTGTTTTTTTTTTTGCAAACTGTACGACAATGCTTAAAAAACGCGTTAAGGGGTATCAATGTAAAGCCTTAACGCTAAGAAAAATATTTATTTTACTGATTAGACATTATATATGTAGCGTATTCTACTATATATGAATATTTTGACGAATCCTTATGAGATGGAAAATCTCGTAACATCTCTTGAGTTATTGCACGCTCGTCATACACTGGATAGGAGATGTGAAACCCAGTAAACATCTCTAAAGCCACTACACTCATGTTATATGCGATATCGATTTGACTTATATAAGAATATTTTAGTCCCGACTCGAGTGTTTTGTCTTTTCATTACGCTCGGGTCTTCCCTGATTTTTCAGCTTATTGAAGATTTATTCTGGAAGACGAAGACAAAGATTTGGTATATTATTGCTATTATTATTCCTGCATCATATTGTCTGCTGCATTACTTTATTTATCCCTGATGTACATATATAACTCTGATGAATGTTGTATAAATTATAATCAAATGTATAATAAACAGCTTCATGAGCTGTTTATTTGATTATAATATTTTAACGTTCCGTTGCGAAATTCTGTTTTTGTTTTCTTCTTCTTTTCTTATTTTTCTTCATTTACCCCAATGATCATCTATGTTCTGGATTGTTTAAGTTGGAAATGTGCGGATTATTGTCGATTTAAACCTTTCTAAATGTGGGTCGTCACATCCGATTTTTATTATTTCCAATAAACTTACGGATACTCATTACATTAGGCTGAGTTTAAGGACTAGACATGTATCTTTTGGAAGTATGCATAAAGAATCTAAAGATTAAGTAGGAGGCTTATCTAGAAAATAAAATTATTTGAAAATTCCACTGTCTAAAACTAGGAATTAGAATTGGTTGTGTGTTAAATTGACATCTTCATATGTCATTCGTGACACTACTCTCATTTTATTATTGTATTTACCCCTATGTGGGAACAAAAAGGGTTGATAATGATGTAATGAACCTCGTAAAATAAATTTGTGTAACGAAAATTTATTTAGCCGTTTAGTTTACTTAATATTGTGCAAAAAAATAATGAACTTACTTTGTTGCTTGAAAATGATTCTGGTGATGACTAAGACATCATCGGTGTCCATTTCTAGGACTCAAAGTGAGGGATGTTGCATTTACAAACTCCAATGCCTTCTTCTCATTGGTATCCACCAACTCAACAAAAAATCTGGCTAACTCATTAGACTGGCTTACATACTCTCCAACCGTCGTCTCTCCCTACTTAAGGAAAACAAACTTCTCCAATAACGAACCCTTCTCAACCTTATAAAAGAATTTCGTCTCAAACTTTGTCTTGAACATTTCAAAGAAATAGTATCCTCCTCTACATCTGTAGTCTCTATCTCCCACCTACCTGCTACCTCACCTTGCAAATGTCATGAGGCCAACTATCTCTAAGTAACATCTCTAGGTCCTAACAAGTTGAAAATCTTCTCACAATTATTAAGTCATGCTCAAGTAATCGAGTATGGTTCGTCTTGGCAAAAGGTTTTCCACCATGGCTAGAGAAATCCCTATACAACTGAGGAAAGTCAATAGTTGGTGGTGTTTGGGCTAGGATCACACCTTAGTCAGTATTGGTAATTGTGATTACAGGTTCAATGGGGTTGGACCTAGCTTGCTTGTTGTCTGAATAGCGTCTGAACCATACTAGAATATAAACTTTGGGAATATTCAATACCTCTACTCGAGTGTTATTCCTTGCCTTCGTCTATGCCCCTACTGGCATTGCCTACTTTAGTCCATATTCTAGTTTCGACTGAATTACTCAATAGCTATCTATAAGATTGGCATTCATTAGAAACTCCTTAATAGATAGTAAACGAAACTTAAACAGTGTGTGATGTGTGCATATGTACTTGATTCGTACATAATATAAATCTAATAGAAAGTACAAATACACTCTCTTAGTACATTCCCAATTCCAATTTTAAGGGTATGTTTTGCTTAGATGCCAAATGTAACAATCAGCCTTTTCGACCCCTAGGTTCAATGTCCAAACCTAAGTCAACACCTTAAGAGCCGAAAAGGATGAGTCGTTAGGGTGCGATAAAAATAAACAAATCTAACTATTAAATTTCAAAGCCTCACAATGGAAGGAAAAAAATACAATATGGTAACCATAATCATTTCAATTGCTATAACATGTCTAACTGTCAGATACATGTGTCAGTATAATACAGATAAAACCCAATTCATATGCACAATCAAATTCATGCCATAACACTTATTTACATCATATACAATATGTACAAATCAATCCATGTCTCTCATATCATCTCATCTCCAAACTATAATTAGCTAGATATATAAATAAAAGGGAAAAATATAGGAGAGTCAGACATAAGTCTGATGAGTGAGTCATACTTTACTTTACATATACTACAAAAATTATACTATATTATAATATAAGTCTAATGTTCGATCACCTAACGTCCTAATGGTCACACCATAATCAATTGTCATATACATCTAGTCTTACCACATTACATCTTTGTGGACTCACTTCCTTGGACCCGTCTTGTAAGCTATAAGATCGGCTATTGTTCACCATCACGTCAATCGCATATAGCACTCACTTCCCTGGACCCGCCTCGTGTGCTATAGGGTCTTTTGTTGTCCTTGTAACACAAGGTAAATTGAATGATAATTAATTAAAGAGAAATTAATTAATAATTAGCATTGTCGAAAAGAGAGTTTTCACAAATGTATTAATTTTCCTACGAATCTTACACCGTTGGGTTCTTGGCGATTTGATGATCAATTTTCATATGTAAATTTTTTCGGTCGGAGTTCAAGCTTTCCCTTTAAAGCTATCATGTTGGTTGTCGCAATCCTTGTATACAAATTGGACTCATATCCTAGACCTACATCTTGCACTACAGGGTACTTACCATTCGTCCTCTATATTGGTCTACAAAGCCAATAGAGGAGTAACGTAATATCTGGATCACCTACTTGTGTCATAGGCTCGTATCTTAGGATGCCTATTTGCGCCATAGGTTCATATACATGTACGTCAATGTTGTATTACTTTCCGTATCCCGCATAACATAAAAATCCATCATAAGCATAGATCATCATTACATACACTCACTAACATTCATACATCACCATTTGCCTCATCAGTAGAATCCAAACGCTTTTAGGATATGGAAGAAATAAGACTTGAAACGATAAATATTATTATATAGTGGCCCATCTAGGTCGTGGTTCAACTTGCGCCCAGAATAGGCCATAGGAGGACAGTGATAGAAATAGGTGGACATGTCTACATGAAAAGTCGGAATTTCCTGACCATAGGTTTAATCGTTCCACCATGTTATTTCTCCTCCAGTCGCCTTTGTTCTACTTCAATCGCCTGAGAACGTCCCTAGCACCTAACCTCATGTTTCGATATCCGGTTTTACACTTTAGTTCATCAATTTAAGTAGTATATTCATTAAATTACATGAAATGGATGAAATCTAATTTTCAATTATTGTATATTCAAATCCCTCTCGAACCTATTTTTAAATCTAAAATTCAATGATTATAAAGTGTTATCTAAACTAATATAGACTACAAATCTTTGATATGTAGGATCAAGAATGCATTATAATGAAAGGGAACCATAAATGACTAACCGTATTCTCCTTTCACTGCTTAAGTCTCCACTGTCTGGACTGCAACACTATAACACTTTAGAATTTCATTTCCAAATCGATATAAATGCATAGCCTAGTCCACTAGCTTCGCGATTTTGTTTTTTCATGTGATTTCGTTGAGATTTGAGGAAGACATGGTTGTTATAATTCTTTAGTATGAGAGAGGATGAAGGGGAAAGAGAGAATGGAGGGATCAGTTTCTGAACTGAAAAATGTTTACATGATTTAGTTTATATAGGCGAAGAGAAAAAAATTGTCTCTTGAATTTAAATTTAAAACTTCGGCACCCGCTCAATTTAACATAGATTCGACTATAACTCCTTCATACGGACTTCGAACGAGGCAAACAAAAATACTACGTGAATCATAAAAATAAGATGGTCGCAATGAAGTAGGTTTCGTCATACAATTCAAAAGGTAGAAAAATGACCATTTGCCCCTTCCTATATGATATTTATTTTATTAAAATATTAAATTCATTTATTTTCATATTATTCTGTTATTAGTATTTAATTATAATATATATAAAAAAATTAGGGTATTAAATATTTTGATACAGTTATATGTCCTTGCTTAGACTCCGTAAACTTCCTGAATACGATGGATTTTTTGCCATTGGAATGTATTTTTCCTCAAAGTGAGCCTTAATCTGACCGTAAGTGAATTGATTCTTAGGAGTGATAGCATTGATTGCATTACACCAACCAACAGCTCTACCCTAAAGTTGATGCGAGGCCAACTTCCTTTTCTAAGCATCCTCAAGTGTGTGCTACACCGTAAATTGAATGATAATTAATTAAAAATAAACAAATTAATAAATTTTATAGTGAAAAATAAAATTTTCACATAGCAGAATTTGTCTATAAAACATGCACCATTGCGTTCATGGCAATTTTTTGATCAATTTTCATATATAAAGTTTTACAATCGGAGTACAAATGACATAACTATCAACATTGAAGATTTTGAATCAAAAGTAATTATATATATAATTAAGGAAATAAATATAATTAACTAAGGCCGATTAACTTAATGATTACTTAACATCTAGGCATAATTAATGTTAAAGCGGATCGGATAGAATTGGACATAATACGTCATAAAAGGAATTAAACAAAATGACATAGATTAATTAACGTAAACAAAGAAATCGCTAGCAGTCGATCGGTGGCATCATAGCGGTCGACCAATGGTAGGCATCGACTGTAAATTGAACCTAGGCCGAATGACTTGAATTTAATATAATTTAATCTAACGGTTGGCATTGATTCGAATCCCTATACATACAAGCCCACCCCTCGTTATTCTTTTCATATTTTCTAAAGCAACGACAATGCTCTTCCATTTTCGCTTCTACATAAATTTTAAAATCTATATAAACTATAATTTATAAATATATTTAGTGGAGAATAGCGAAGAATAATAGAGGAGGAATAAAATTGAATCAAATCGAATCGTTAAAATCAAGGTAAGCTGTAAATCCAAATCTGAATTAAATTCCAATCGCTTCTTAGATCTAAATTTCTAATGAATATGTATATGTTTTCGATGAATATTTTGGTAAGAAGTAAAGGGAGTTAAGAAGGAATAATATGGTTTTGATCTAGAGATTTATAAGCTTAGTGGTGAGTGGAAAATTATATATTTTTATATAATACTGGATTTATATCATTGTGAATCTGTTCCTTGTATGCTGGAATATAATTTTGGAGCTATAGGCTTAAATATATACATGTAATAAATTTGAAAGCCATGTCTACATATTATGTGAATTATTAATTTTGATTAAATATTGCATATACTTAAATTGGAAAGTAAGGATGAAAGTAGTCCATAAATTTATAATATTGTATAATAATCCTAGGTTTATTGTTTAAATGATAGATGTTAGTAAACATGAATTGGAAGTCATTATAACTGGGATCGGGGTTTAAGTAGTATTTTGATCCATTAGAATGAAGTGTGTTGCAATGTAAACTTCCATAAAATTATCTAGTTTTATAAATATGAATAAAAGTGTACCGTTTGAAATAACAAAGGATATGCCTAAAAGAAAATGATGTAGAAAATTGGAATGTTTACTATATTATGTACTGTCTAGTTCAATAAAAATAGAAAAGATAATTGCTTATAATTTCAAACATACGATAAGTCTTCTTTTAGATAATTTATGAAAAATTACAGTGTTAACATTTTCTTTTGCGAAGATGTAATTCTAATGCATTAAAAGGTAGAAATCGCTAAGTATAAACTAAAGTTATATAAGTAGTGATAATAACAATAATTTAATTATAATCTAATATATGCGATTTAAGATAAGTTAGAAAATAAACAACAATGGCAGAACTTTAAATAAAGCAATGAGGAATTAAGGGGATATAATAATCAAAGAAAGGTGGTTAATAGTTGAAAAGGATCGGTAAAATATATCTAATAATATAAAGAGGAAGTAAGTAGTAAGGAATATTTAATCTATTAAATAAGAAGTAAGCAGCAAATGATATTATATTGACATTAATGCAATAAGAAGCAAACTGTGTAAAAATAACTGAATATCAATAGTTGAACGTAGGGGGCGTAGTAATATAATAAAATCTATGTAGCCTCAAATATGCGTTTATAATGATGCAAATTACTGAATCTATTCAGTAACTTAAGTTAATTAAAATGACTTAGTCATTAGTTTGGGTTGGGATGCTATGTCAGTAGCATTGCACAACAAAAGATTGCTCTTTGAATAGGGCTATCAACAGTTGTGTTATACTGATGTGAGACATCTTCAACTATAGGACCCATGGGATTATACATTTGTGTATATCTTAAGGGAATATACCAAAGTAGGGATTCGCCTTGGTTGACGTGTCAAAGGGCCAATGAGGTTTTGCTCAATACTTAGGAGGCATGCGTTAATTAACCAAGTGGGCATTTCCTTGATTGCATTAGGAAATCTAAATGGGATGGTGAGTGTAGGATCGGCGCTATATTAACAAGGGTGGTACCATATATGTGAGGGGTAGGAATGTATACATAGGTCGAGAGCGTCATCAGTCCCGGTATGGTAAGTAGAAAGACGAGGGTTATACCTAAATAGACTACACCTTTTACTAGTGTAGATGTTGTTTTGGACATGCACCACCTCATTGTTGTTTGCTAGTTTGTTTTTTATTAGGAGATAAGGCTAGATAACCCTTAATTGAGGTCTTTCAAGTGAATAGGATAGCCTGAGGAGCTAAGTCTTTAATAGTCCATGAAGCTGAGTCCATGATTAATCCATGGGACGGAGTCCTCAATATGAAGCTAGTAGAATATGACTAATAGTTTTAATGCCATTATTAGGCACTAACAGGAAGATCCTTCGTGTGTGTGGATAATTTAATCTAGACATAGATGGTGGATACCTAGCGCAGGTGTAGAGTTCCGGATACTTGCGAGGAAAGCATCGTGGTCCAAAAAAGGACTGTGGTACTTATATATATATGTATGTATGTATGAATGTATGTATGTATGTATGTATGTAAGTATGTATATATCTATGTATATATGTATGTATGTATATAATATATGTATGTATGTATGCATGCATGCATGTATGTATGTAGTGATTATAAACCTTGAATAGGTGGGGTGTATCGTACGGTTTTATGAAGCCAAGAGGACTAAGTTTAAAAGTAGATATAACATGTAATGGAAAGCAATCGTTATAAACTAGTTATGGATAAAGTATATAGTTTATTAATCACCATAATGTTGTTCTGACCCCCTCCTCATTAAAACAATATGATAGATTTAAAGGGACAGGTGCTGGCAAAACGCGAGAACGATGGAAAGACAGATTTCTTATGCATGCTCAGCACCGACAAGTGTACTAGATACTAGAGGTATTAGACTCAGTCAATTATTATATGTTTTATTATAATTTACTATTCCGCTGTGAGTTTTATCAATAATGCTTTGATATGATTTTGTTTATCTACATGATACAAATACCAATGATCCGCGCTTTGGTGAAATTGGATTTTGATTTAGCGAAAATTCGAGCCCATCAGGGTGTTGGTTGTCACACTTAGTATCAGAGCTTTGATTAATTAATCATACGAATTAGGATACGTTCAATGAATGTATTTGTAGTTTTATTATAAATATATATAGTAAACCACTATACGAATTCCGACTATAGAAATTGTTGCAACCATATTCTTAAAAGATGGATAATGCGACTATGAGTTGGAACAATAAATGAAGTTGAAGATATACACTTATCCCAATCATTCCATGGAAAATAGGTCGTATTGGAAGGCGTCGACTTAAGAAGGGCATAAATGCAGCATATGGAAAGTCCCTGAATCTGAATGGTACGTGACTTCCCTGTTAAGCATGGATTCCCAACGGTAGTAGATCCCTGCAGTATTATCATGGATGTTAGATCTAGATAAATGAAAATTAATTGCAAATATCCAAAAGAAAAAATTGTGTATGTTCCCAAAGGAAGGAGTGTAGAAATTACTCTAAGATGATAGTCGGATTATTAATATATTCTTGAAGAAGAAAATTCTAAAAGAAGGGACAAATGAAACCCACCTTGAGTCCAACCCCATATAAAAGAATTTTATAAGAGGATTGAAAAAAAAAGGAAAAAATCCTATTTATGAAAAGTAAGTAAAGTATTCCATAAATTAAAATATCTATTTATATTTTATCGAAATAGAATTTCTAGTAGAAATTAAAGTTTGTTTAGACCAAATTTTTTTAGTTAAAATGGGTTTCAGTAAAGAGATATTTCTTTTGAAATAAAAAGAAAATAGTGCATATATATACAGCTCTTCGATTTTCTAGTTATGGAAAAATTTAAGTATTGAATCCTTTTAAAAGGGGTAGACAATAAAAAGTGGTACTAGTTTTGAGTGGTGTAAAAAGAATGCAAAGGAGACAATAACTCAAAAACAAAGCAGTAGCCGAACGCACTACGAAGGTTCAATAAAGATTCCAGTCAATTCAGAAGAAAAAAAAAGCTATATAAAGAGAAGCAATTTAATAAGAGCAGCTTAGGTAGATGAAAGATAAATATAACTAAAATTATGAAATATAAAAAGAAATAATGTTAGAAATTTATATAAAATAATGTTAATAATTGCAAACAGTATAGGAAATTAAAAGAGAAAAATTGAATATTTCCATAATATTGCAATAATTCCACATATCTTTTTATAAGTCCCCTCGTTTGCGGAGTCTCTGCTAAGGTTGAAAGTGGAAATTTCATAAATGATTGAAAAATAATATAATGAAAGTTGTCTTTGTTTACTATATTTTTGTTCTTTAAAGTTATAAAAGATGTTTTAGAAACACTATAAAGTACATTTTTGAAAAAAATCTTTAGTATAAAAATTGAGTTTATTTGGATACAAAACTTAATAAATGATTTATGGTGAAAACCCGACTTTTTGAGAAGTAAAATCTTTGTGGTGAAAAAACGTTAAAGGAAAGGACCTTTATAAATTACATTGCTAATAATAACTTTTCAAACTTAATAAATAAACTTGCTTCATAAATCCTAAACATAGTTATAAAAAGTTTCCAATCTTATATTTTTAAAGATAGAAGTTTTGGTATTAAGTACTTCTTGACTGTGAAGTTTTAACTTTAGAAAGAGTGGTGGAAATCAAACTAAAATTTTAATATAGAGTAGATAGGAATGACTAAGACATGGTAAAAGTTAAGGCAATGAATAAAATAACGATAAATGCTACTAAAATAGCAATAATGAATCTTCTTGGACATAAGAAATATTGGTATGAACCTATGAATGTTTCATTAAACATGTGTGAAGACCATAAAGAAGAATCCATAAGGAAATGGAAAATGTTATCAAAGTACGTTTCTATGAGTTCTAGGGTATACTCGCACGAAAAATAAAAAATAAAAAAAGTACATACCAAGACTTGAGAATACTATCTAGAGTTTTGGAGTAAAAGAATATAGTAATATATTTGGCTATAATAACTGAAGTAATGGATGATCCTTATTTATTAGAATTCGGAAAGGTAAGTTAAGAGATGTCAGTTGTGGTGGGATGGCATTGTAAAAAATGTCAGTTTTTTATTAAGTAAGAACTAATAGGGTCACAACATCATTAATGTCTGTAGATGTTGAAGGGCAGCTTCCAACAATTGTTTCTTTTTGGTTAGTTGTCTTATAAGCATTAGTTGTCTCTATTCGTATAAAAACGCATATAATATTTTATGAGAATAGTTCCTTTTTATTACTGTGTTGATTTTGTGAATTGGCCGCTATATTAGATAGCAGAATAAATAAGGAAATCTCATATCGACACTTAACTAATGCAAAATGAGATTAAAAGTTTATAAAATAAATTAGAAAATTTATTAGCTACTAAAAGAAAATAATGTTCAGTTCTAAAAGCCTTAAAATTTTGGAAGATAAAATTTAGCGAGCGAACGACGGGAAAAGATTGTTGCGAAACCGTGGGTCACTATCCGTATACCATAATGCTAAAATTTATAAATGAACCTATGTGTTTATTGTTGTTCTAAAATAAAAGTAAAAGTTTTAGAAGTTTGAAATTTTATCATGTGGTAGGAAAGAGTCAATCATGGATGTTAACCCATTGCCTAAATCCAAAATGCTAGGACGTGGCTAAATTTATTTTGAAAAGTAAAAATGAATAATTTTGAAAATTTTATTTCAAAATATTTATTTTAAAAACGACACTCTACTTTTAAATTTTTGAACCATTTCCAAAAAAATCAATTGAAAAAAAATGAACGAAAAAGGGGTATTTTCTGATTTTTCAAATGCCATATGCTTAGAAAAGTCGATAGATTAGCAACTATAAATTTTACTGTGCAGCTGAAGTGACAATAAATAAAATATAGTCAGTGATGAGAAAAAAGTAGTTTTATCTTTGGTATTTCTTTTTCCATACCTTATTGATATATGAACAAAACTTGTTTATAAATAAATTTTTTTTAAAATTTGAAATTTAAAAAAAAAATTCGATATGCGGATTGTACTTGGAAAAGTTAGAAAAGATACAAGGGTGATGGAAATATTGAATTTTCCATCTAAACCCTTTTTCCAACATAGAAAACCAAATTTTTTAAATTTTCGGATGTTAGAAATTATGTGCTAGGATTTTAGATGGTAGGGATTGAATGTAAAATTGATTGAACTATACTTCTATTCATAGAAGTGCGGGAAAATTTGTGCAAAAACAAATATTTTGATTTTTATAAACTTGCATACATATAGAACAGCTAGTATATATAGGTTGTTTGCACCATATTTTCAAAATTGGTTTAAAGAATACATTCATGTAGGAAGCAAAAATTTAGTATTATTCAATATACATAGCATATGTATTATGATACACCATGCACTTGTTCATGATTGGCTATAAAATTGATTGCACACAAGTTGGTTGGATAGCTTAGAATGGTTGCACGTTATGTTACATGATTCAGTCTTTGAAGAATTTCGGAAAAAGAAAATTAAAGGGAATGTAACACCCTGTAAATTGAAAGATGATTGATTAAGTAAAAATTAATTAAAAATTACTATAGCTGAAAATGATATATATATATATATATATATATATATATATATATTAGAGTTTGGATATGAATTAGACACCATTGAATTTAAGATGATTTTCTGATCAATTTTCATACATAAATTTTTACGACTGGAGTTCAAACAAAAATTATTAATGTTTAAAGATATGAACTGGAAATAATTTTATATGTAATTAAGGAGATAAATATAATTATCTAACGTTAGTTAATGTTAACAACTACTTAACATCTAAG
Source organism: Allium cepa (assembly GCA_030765085.1). Taxonomy (NCBI): domain Eukaryota; kingdom Viridiplantae; phylum Streptophyta; class Magnoliopsida; order Asparagales; family Amaryllidaceae; genus Allium; species Allium cepa. Next base: position 390,716,458 of record CM060939.1, on the reverse strand, counting down.
CAGAATTAACATTAAATCAGATCGGATAGGATTGGACCAAGTTAGTCGCAAAAGGAATTAAACGAAATGATAGAGATTAATTAATATAAACAAAGAAAATGGTTGATCCCTTTATTGGGAAGGGTCAACCACTAGTGATCGAACAGTGGCATTATAGCTGTCAACCGATGGTAGGCAGGGGTTGTAAATTAAATCTAGGTCGAATGGTTTAGATTCAATATAATCTAATCTAACGGTTGGCGTTGATTCGAACCCCTATAAACACAGGCCTAACCTCTCACCATTCTTCTCATATTTTTTGAAACAATTACGAAGCTCTGCCATTTCCTTTTCTCCACAAATTTTTAAATCTACATAAACTATAATCTCACTACACCAAATACTGTGATTTGCAACTAACCATCCGCTCATTTAGCAACGGTTATTAACCGTTGCCATTTAGCAACGGTTATTAACCGTCTTGGTTCAATTAGCAACGGTTTTTTATCGTTGCTAATTGGGAACGGTTATTAACCGTAGCTTCTTTGGAGACAAATGATGGCGGTGAATTTCATTCTTTCGCGCCATATTTTTTGGCGCGCTTCGTTTCGATTGTCACGGTTTTCAACCGTGGCTAATTAGCAACGGTTGGAAACCATTGTAAATTATTTAGGTAGTGCCGGCCCAGGGGCAAGCCCACCAAGCTCCTGGGATGGGGCAACCAATTGAGCCGGACAACACCAAAAATCTGTTTTACTTCAAAGTTACAGCTCAATAGCAATCTCCATGTCGGCGATGCGCGAACCCAAAAAAACTAGGGTTTCAAAAATCAACGCTTTCTAAATAATCATCGCTGCATACTCGGCTCTTCCATCAGCCATCGTCGGCTCTTGCTTGCCTCCTACGCGATATTTTCTACTGCTGATTTAAAGTCCTGCTACAGTCTCTATACTGCCACTGCTAATTAAGTATGCGAATTTCTTGTTTTGAGTTGTCTAATTTTCCAAAATTGAGTCGCCCTTTTACTGCTTTAGCTTTCATTAACCTTGAAAACGCCTGAAGCTAATAACTTATTAGTATTTAGTTACAAACAACTAGTTTTCTGTAAATAATCGATTAGGAGTTGAAATTTGAAAGCTGAAGCTAAAAAACTAATAATTATTTAGGAACTGATATTTACATTGATGTACTATTTTTCCTGCAGTGTGTGTATGACCCACAAACATTTAGGCAGAACCCAATATGATTTGCCTGTACACTTAACTAGATACACTAGTATGTAAACTTGATACATTTCGTTAAAAATTAAATACACTGTTTTGTAAACTATTTGAGACTATAAGTATTGCAGCCCACTTAATGTGGCAACTTTTGTATAAAAAGTTGGTACTTTGTTATGTTATAGTTTTATATGTTATTTTATGCTTATATATGAAAAATAAAATAATAAAAAATTGACATGTTATATTGTAAGGGGCAAAAAAATTCACATTGGGCTTGGTCAACCGATTCTTTGGGCCGCCCTTGCTTTTAGGATTGATGTTTCATTAAGTTTCAAAATAAGGTAATATTGTTCCAACAAAAAAATTATATTGTAAGGTAATTTTATTTTACTAAATATGAGACCATATTTAGTAAGTGGATAAAATTGTTGTTAATGGCGCAAGCCAAGTATCAGGAGAGGGGTAATGCATAGACATTACTCTGGTGCAACAAAATGGCGCCGTTGTAATGGCAAATTTTTTGGAAACAGTTTGATGCTAATGTTAAATTTCAAGTGAAATCAGAAGAATAGACATCTGTTTAGTTAATATCAGAGTTGAACTTGGTGGAAAGCCATAAGATATTGTTACCCATGATTTCTTATTAGCTCTTGTTATTTTCTTTCAGTATGTCGTTTAGTATAGACAAACAATGGATGAATCAATCTAATCGAAGAAATACAGAATATGTGGAAGGTGTGAGAAATTTCGTTAAATTTGTTGCTGAAAACGGTGGCAATAAGGAAAAGTATTCGTGCCCTTGCACGCGGTGCAAAAATGAAGATACATTCAAATTAAGTGACATTCATTTTCATTTGCTTAGATATGGTATTGTTCAATCATATACCGTGTGGTGTTTTCACGGGGAAAGAATACCGGAGAAGCCAAAACAACAACCGGCTAGTCATGTCACAAATACTGATGAGTCCGAACATATTAGGATGGAGGATTTGATCGATGATGCAGATAGATTCCATCACTTTCAACCTACAAGTCAGTTGCATGATAATGCTAATATTGGTGAGCAGTTTATGGATAAATCATTTTTTTATAGTGCAACTGCAAAAAAGCCATTGTATCCTTCTTGTCCAAAAGAGATTACAAAGTTGTATGCCATTGTGAAACTGAATAGCCTGAAGACCCAATACGGCTTTTCAGACAATGGTGTGACTGCCCTACTCGAATTCATAAAGGAGTTACTCCCCGAAGGTAACACGCTACCGTCAAAGTACCCCGACGTGAAGAAGATCATTAAGCAAGTTGGGATGAATTACATAACTTATGATGCATGCATTAATGACTGCATCTTGTACTGGAAAGATAATACGAACAAAGTTTCATGTACAAATTGCAACACACCAAGATATAAGACATCATTCGACGAAGAGAGAAAAGCTACCACAATACCTCGAAAGACCTTAAGACATTTTCCTTTAATTTCTAGATTGAGAAGACTGTATACTTTACCATGGATAGCAGAAGCGATGACTTGGCATGGTCGTGCCACGTCCGGTACAACCGTAATGCGTCATCCGCGTGATACTTCTCAATGGAAAACTACAGATTCTTTTGATCCTTCGTTTACTACTGAACCATGAAACATCACGCTTGGAATAGCAACAGATGGTTTATGTCCGAATGCTTCTTTAACTAACCCTTACAGCTGTTGGCCAGTAATTGTAGTACCATATAACCTTCCTCCATCTTTGTGCATGAAAAGAGAGTTCTCAATGTTAACACTGATGATTTCTGGGCCAAAACAACCAAGGAAGGATATTGATGTTTATTTAGAACCTTTGATAGATGAGTTAAAGTAGTTATGGGAAGGAGTCGTTACATTTGATTCATTTAAGAAATCTGAGTTCATAATGAGAGCTAGAGTGTTGTGGGCAATCCATGATCATCCCGCTCTTGGGACTTTATCAGGATGTACAACTCACGGCTACTTTGCATGTCCTATTTGTGGAGAAGAAACTACATATGTTTATCTCCCTGAAAGTAAGAAGATTTGTTACATGGGACATCGTAGATTTCTTCCGTCCGGACACAAGTTTCGATACGATAAGACAAATTTCAACAACGAGCAAGAACTTAAGCGTCCTCCAAAACCACTGACTGGTTATCAAGTTAAAAAAAAGGTAGCGAATATAAAAATGAAAGTTGGTAAAAACATACCGGAAATTGGTCGAAAACGGAAAAAGACAATCGATGAAGAAGTTCCTGCATGGTATAGGAGGTCGAAGTTCTTTGATTTGCCATATTGGAAAACAAATTTGACCCGACATAATATTGATGTTATGCATACGGAGATGAATGCCATGAAACATTTCATCAACACAATTATGAACCATAAAGACATGTCAAAAGATGGGATCAATGCACGGAAGGATTTGAAAATCATGGGTATAAAACAAAAGTTATGGGTGATAGAAGATCCTGAAACAAGTAAAGTAACCATACCAAATGGGACTTTCACTTTGAGCAAAGAAGAAAAGATACGGTTTTGCACCGTTTTGAAAATTTTGAAAGTGCCGAGCAAATTCTCTTCGAACTTCCATAACAATGTGAGCATCAACCCTCCTGAACTAAAAAATATGAAGTCACATGATTACCACGTCATAATGGAACATTTACTTCCGATATTGCTTCAGCATTGTTTTCCGCAACATAAGGATCTACGAAATGCTATTCACCGCATTAGTATCTTTTATAACATTTTGTGCTCAAAGGTGATCAACAGGGGATATCTTCTAAAAGCAAAAGCTAGTTTGGTAGAAGCAATGTGTGTTATTGAAAAACATTTTCCGCCTGCATTTTTTGATATCAGTATTCATCTTATGGTTCATTTAGCCGATGAAGCATTGATTTCTGGTCCTGTTAGATATAGGTGGATGTACCCATTTGAATGGTAAATTACTAATTTTAGTTATGTACATAATTATTCGATTTAAATAGCTATTGATGTCTACATTTTACAATCATTCATCTTCATAGGTTGATGAAAATATATAAAGGATATGTGCGCAGCAAAAGATATATTGAAGGGTGTATTGCAGAAGGATATATTGTACAAGAAGCTAGTCTTTACTGCATGGAGTATATGCCAAAAGGAGGTGCTGGCACTCATAAACATACCCGTGAAGCGTTTTTAGACGAGGGTGATGAGTTTGCTGATGAAATAGCACTAGATAATGGTAAAGATATAACGTTAACTCAAGTGCAATTTCAACAAGTGCGTAAATGGGTCCTTGATAAGTACGACGGATTGGATGAATGGAAGAAGTAAATTCATGAATTTGTTCTGAATTCTTATTATTGTAAATCAATTCATATATATAGTATTTATTGTGTATTTTTCATAGGAGGTATAACTCCTATGTTCAAAGCACCAAATCTCAAACTCGAGGTGGGGGTAAATCTGGGGAAACTATTAAAAATTTCACTTTTTGGTTACATGAGGAGGTATATGTATTAAATATTTAACGTATTTTCAAGTTGACCATACACCTCCTTGACAATGTTTTTTTTACTTATTGTGTTTGTTGTAGTTGTTGAAGACCGTCGATGTTGACTCAACTCTTTGGCGGTTAGTTAACGGGCTGAAGTTTGATGCCCGTAGTTATATGAAGTACCAAGTGAATGGGTTTTTATTTTCTACGAAGAGTTATGAAGAGCGAAAGCTAACACAGGATAGTGGTGTATGCATGAGAGCAATTACACAATTTAGAGCGAGTGGGAAGGATAAAAATTTTAAGGAAGCAGAAACAACTTATTACGGAGTCATTCAACAGATAATTGAGTTGGATTACATTGACTTCAAACAAACAGTTTTTTATTGTGATTGGGTAAAGGTCGAAGATAAGATCAATGGTTGTAAAATAGATCCGGTTTCAAGCTTGATCACAGTTAACTTGGGAAAATTGAAGAATAAAGATAGCGTGAATGATGAGCCATGTATTCATGCATCGGAAGCGAGTCAAGTGTTCTACTCAAAAGATTTAAAAAATAATGGATGGTTTGTGGTTTTGCATACACCAAAACGGTTGACCATAAATGTGGATGACACTGAGTTTCCCACCGTTTATCAATCAGCTTTTGAAGACAATGAAAAATTAGAAGATCTTATCAAATGCATATGTTAACTTTGTATTTCAGAGCAGTTATTGTACCTTAACAAAATATTTATTTAAAATGGTGTAAAATGTAGAATGGTGTGTTATATGATAGTAATAGATGCATTATATTTTGTGTTTGTATTTCAGAGCAGTTATTGTACCTTAACAAAATAAGGATGGATATATTGCAAGAGTTCATTTTGTGTTTGTAGTTGTAGGTACTTGCATATGATCACATACATACACACATGTACACATACATACATATGATCAGCTTGAGTATTCTTTCTTTCTTTGTGTTTGTAGGTAGACAGGCAGTTCAAGATATTGTATTTGCACCCTTTAGTTCAGCAGTGCTAAGGTAATATATTTTTGTATTTGCATCCTTTATTTCAGTCAGTATTTTAGATATTGCTTAAGTTTAAAATTCTGGTGATGCAGGAAGACTTTATCACTGCCGTATAAAAGTGAATGTTCCCCTTCCCGCCCATCCCTATGATGCCCGATTGCTGTGAGCCAGATTATTGCATGGACTTCCCTACATAACAAGATCAAACACATTATATGACTTAATAAAATTGCTCCAAGCGATCACTGGCAAGCTGCTGTACATCTGATATAGTAAACAACATCCCGTTCTGATTTGTCTGATCCTACCAATTTCTCATCACATTACGATTATTGTCAGTCGGACTGACAAAAATCGTAATGTGGTGAGAAGTTGGTGGGATCAGACAAATCAATAAGGGGACGTTGGTTCATATATCAGATGTACAGCAGCTTAACAGTGATTGCTTGGAGCAAATTTTATTAAGACATATAAGGCATTTGATCTTGTTATGGAGGGGACTCCGTGCAATAATCTGGCCGACATCAATCGGGCATCACAGGGATGGGCCGGAAGGGGAAGAAGTGTACGTCATAATGTTCTTGGGATTATTTTAGGATTTTAGACTTTGCAGGACATAATGTCACAAGATGCCACACCACCGTCAAATGATACAACTACACAATCATCCACTTTAAAAAGGGAGAAAGTTGATATAGACAACTACGGTTCTCCAGTCGGAAAAAATGGTTCAAAGGTCGCTACGAAGATTGGTAAACTAGTAAGAAATCATGTGCCAATCTCATATCCAACTTGGAAAAAAGTTCCGCCAAATTACAAGGAAGACGTGTGGAATCAATTGGAGGTATCTTTACATTAATCATTTTTTTAAATTTTGTTAATATGAATATGGTGTACATATTGATATTTTCATAAATTAGTAAACGAATTAACGAATATTAGTTAGTTAGATTTATCTACTTAGTTTAAATTTAAATCGCATAATTAATTGATACATATAGGGTGAGAAGTAAAATATTAGAAGAAAAGTGAGGTAAATTTTGTGAATAATTATGATAATTTTAAATGTAGGTATTTGAAGTTAAAGTAGAATTTACAATGAAATGTATGATAAATTTATTGAAATGTAAAAATCCATATACTTTGAAACGTAAACTGCATGAACTTAGATGGTTTAAATTCATTTATAATGCTTTTAATACATAGGTTTACATGCATTTTTTGTTATGCAGAAATATTATGAGCTCGATCCTCTATCAAAGGACCTTATTATGAAAAAAATGTCTGAGGCTTTTAGGAGACACAAGAATGATTTGCGCAAGAATCATTGTGACCATTTCATCACTGACGAAGATAGAATGAGAAATTGTCCACCGAAAATTGCTCAAGATGATTGGGATGAGTTCATAAGAAACGAATCAAAACCCGAGGCGAAAGAAAAAAGGAAGCGAGGCAAACAAAATAGATCAATGCTCGAATATGGTCATCATTCGGGACGTAAGAGTCACGCTATGATTACTCAAGAAATGGTATGTGTCATTGAATTGGTGCATCACATTGCATATACCATTAGTTCCAAATATAATTTTAGGTCTTTGTATGCAGGTCGATTCAAGTAGTCCGGGAACAGAAGTATCACGTCTTCAAGTATGGGAGAAAACGCATAAGAAAAAAGATGGCAGCATGTCAGATGCGACATCTTCCTACTTTGTAAGTTAAACAAATAACAACGCCTCTAAATTAAATTTTCATTATTCATATATATGTGTGTGTGTGTGTGTGTGTATTTACTTTTTAGGAAAAAATTGAAAAAGTAAAGGAAACGACGAGTGGTGGTGATGAAGCCGTCTTTATATCAGTGTTTGGTAAAGATGTAAAGGGCAGGAGCCGAAGTATTGGGACCAATATAGCTCCTAGCCAAGTTAAGAGTGCTGCCATTCCATGCAAACGGCTCAAACAGGCCCAAGGAGTATATGAGCAGCGACTGCAAAATGTGGAGCAAAAATTGATGAAGCTGGACAATATGGATGATAAACTGGAGCGTCTTCTCAGCATAGCCCAAGGTAATCGTCAAGTAGGCAGTGAAATCGCATCTTCTCAGTTTGCCACTCCGAACAATCAGTTAATCGACCAAAGATGTGAAATCCTGAACTTCGACGACGAAGTAATTGCAACAGGTACTATTTTATTAAAATTTGAAGAAAATAATATGTTGCAAAGTCAGTGAATGCTTAACTTCGTGAACGGGAGAGTGCGCTGCATTTTCTTGCATTTTACATTTTTCATTTAACATAGTTGAACAATAGTGAGGCTGTTGGTCAAGAAATAAAACAAGTTTGTTAACACGTTTACAATTGCTGAGACATATTAGTAAACAATAGTGAGGCTAGCCGAGCAGTACTTGTGTACATGGCATTAAATGAATATGTACCCAAAACACTTCTCAGCACTCAATATTAGGCAAATTTCTCTATGATTCACTTCTGGCATTAAACCTAAGTCATTATTAGGCAAATTTGGGTCTAGTTCATATGCTGTGAAACTTGGGCCATCGCTGCATGTTTGTGAAATGGTTTTGGGTAGCATGAGTTTTGTTTTTTGTTTATATCAGTTTTCATGCTAAAAAAATCTGGTGCACTGTCCCTGATGCATGCGAGTAAATCCTTTTGTACCTGCGTATGCACTGCCCCTAAACCATGCAAGTTTATTTCTTTGTTACCTGCGTGTGTTATTTTTGCAAATTACATGCTTTATACGTGTGTTTTACTTTGATTTTTGTGTGCAAATTCTTGCATGCTTGATATATATTGCATGTATAATTTCTAAAGGCAAATGGTTCCAAGATTTAAAACTTTTATTCTTGCGTGTGTACTGTCCCTGAAGCATGCAAATATACCACCTCTAATATATGCGTATCCTTGCATTGAAATTATTTCATGCGCACACTTATGCTTTTGTGCCCATATATACCACCTCTTAAATGTATGGGAGCTTGTTAGCTCTGTAAATGTGATTCCATGTATTCACTCCAGAAATGCTTATATAACAGGTACTATATGCCGAGATTCCACAGCATTAATAATTCATGGAAAACCAGTACCACCCACATATGAAAAAGTGTCGTTGGACAAAATTTTATTGCCGGATGAGCTAACCGCCAAAATATGTCGACAATTTACCGAGACCTGTGGGGATGTTGGAGCCGGAGGTTATGTGAGCCATCAAAAGGGTTTGATACGATATCTTTAGTCGGAGGTATTGATATTTCTGACTTGTTGTTTGCATATATTGCTGATTTTCTTTTGTTTGCTGTATATGAAATTTGCATATGCAAATGCTTGTGTATTTTGTCTTGGTTTGTCTTGTTTACAAGATAATCGACAATTTATCAAATACTAGGAAGTAAAGCTTTTACCTTCCAAAAAAAAGGTTGAAGCCCTTTATATTCTCCTTCCAAAATACGTGATTGGAGGATTCCATTCATAGCATTCCATATATCTATTTTTCAGTTGCTCCCAGTATAATTTGAAGAATTTAGAATTAAGGCCATCTGGCCTAGGAGAACTGTTGTCATCAATTTGAAAGACAATAGTTTTGACTTCTTCTATTTGGAAAGGATGACATAGGCTTTACCTTTCCTTCTGAGACAAGATTTTTTTACAAATAATGCCTGGAAATTGATGTGTGGGCTGATATAAAGAAACCAATTCAGTGAAATAATTAACAGCTTCATTCACCAGTTTATCTGATGTTGATGGCCATGATCCGTTAGGACTTAAAACATATATGTTTCTATTATTAGGATTAGTCGCATTGACTTTATTGTAAAAGAAACTAGTTGGCCTATCCCCATTGGTTAGCCAGTTTAACTTCATTCGTTGATCAGTTTCAGTTGCTATTTTTCTCATCATATCTTGAACCTGATCTGTTTTTAATCTATATTGTTCAATCAGGTTTGCATTGCAGTGGGTTTTGGACTAATTAATTTGACTGGCCTCTTCTTTTAACTGGATAATAACTTTATGAATGCTATTTTTATTATTTCTCCAATTTCTCAGTGTAGATTTAATTTCCTTTAGTCTAGACAGGAGGATATGAAGAGGACTTCCCTGGAATTCTTTTGAGAGCTTCTTGAATCGAAGAATGGTACCCAGTTTGATTGTGCCAGGAACTACTGTATCTGAAAGGTACTTTGGCATTCCTAATATTATGAATCATAAAACTGATATTTATAGGGGAGTGATCACTAATAGAATGATTACCAAAGTTAATACCAAATTGTTTAAATTTATCCATCCATAAGGAATTAATAAACAACCGATCGATTTTGCTGTGAATAGAAAAATTAAGCCTCCTCGCCATGTAAAGTGATTACCAGTAAATTGAGGTTCCATAAGCTAAGATAGGGAAATGCAATCAATAAACTCTTGATCACCCAACGAATTATGAATACCATTAGTAATTCTCTCTTAAGCCGATAGAATAGAGTTAAAGTCACTTTTGGGTGGTATGAATTTTTAGACAGGTTTATCAAACCTGTCATGTATAAACAGAGGCATGTTGCCTGTACACAATCGTACACACAGTCATGCATACATAAATACAAGCATGCAAGCACCTTTCACAATTTACATTCAAGACTTATCACATGCAAAATAGGTATATCAAGTTTTAAGAATTTATAAGGGTGGTTTGCTCACCTGGATAGTTTGACAGAGAGGAAAGAGACCTAAAAAAGATTTCAAAATCTGGAAATTGAGGCTTGATCAAATTTGCTTTATCCTAACCGTTGTTTGCTTTGAATTGCTTTGCATTATTTGATTTTCTCTTTGCTTGGGTTCTACTTTGTTTTAAATTAATTCAGACTTTTTGAATCAGGTAGATGCTATTTGTTTTTGAACTGGAATATTCTTTCCAAATTTATGAAGTTGAACTGCCTCTGAATTTAATCTTCGAGTTGCACATGAACCAGGTTGAACATTGAAGTCTGAAAACTGGAATGCTTTGCCCATATGATTTTATTTTCCTCTCAGATGAAAGACTTTTTAGCTTGCAAAACAATGTAGTGTAATTAATGAAATCTTTGTACTGTAGTGATAATAAACAATGCAGTGTAATAAGTATGATATTCCGGCACGGTAGCATTCTGTTTGCAAAACAATGAGTGTAATTATAAGTTTGATAATTTTATATGCATGGTATATGTGTGATATGTTTATAGTGCTTGTGTACCAATATTTTGATATTCTGGCATATTTTGATATATATTGATATTCTGGTATATATACTGAGATATGCCTGTAACGCAGTAGTGAGTTACAGCTGTGATTTAGCATGAACAAACATTATGTGCAACGGGTGTTAACCGTTGCTTTATGTGTGACTTTGGTCATAAATGAATGGTTTTTAACCGTTTTTTTGGACAGAAAGCAACGGTTACTGACCGTTGATATTTTTCCCATTAAGCAACGGTTTTTACCTGTTGCCTAATGCAAATAAAGCAACGGTTATTACCCGTTGCGTTTGGCTAAGTCTGCAACGGTTTAGAACCGTTGTCTTTGGTCCAGTTTGCAACGGTTAGTACCCGTTGCCTTCTACTCAATTTGCAACGGTTTTTACCCGTTGCCTTTTGGACATAAAGCAACGGTTTTATCCCGTCGCTAAATTTAACCACTCCTGTTTTAAAGACGGTTATTACCCGTTGCTTTTTGCCTTAACAACGGTTTTTACCCGTTGTTAATAGCTTATAATGGTGTAGTGTCTATAAATATATAAGTGGAGAAATACAGAGAAGAAGAGTAGAATTGAATCAAATCGTGAAAACCAAGGTAAATTGTAAATCCAAATCTATATTAATTTCAAATCTCTCCCCGGATCTAAATTTCAAATACACACACACACACACACACACATACATACATATATATACGCTTTCGATACATATTTTGTAACACCCCGAAATTTAAGCTAGAATAATTATTTAAAGAGCTAATTAAATGATAAAAATAACTTTGTGAAATTATTAGAATTGAGACATGGGAGTTGGACCATTGTATTCGTGGTAATTTTCTGGTCAATTTCCATATATAGACTGTCAAAATCCGAGCTAGAACGAAGAAGTTACAAAAGAAAGAAGAAATCACAAATTAAAAAGAAAAATAAATAAATAATAAGTGCTAGGTCGACACTAGGATCGACCCTCCCATAAGCTAGGTTGACGTATAGGCTGACCTAACTCACATAAGGGTCGATAGTAAGGATGACCCGCCTCCAGATTCCCATCGTTGACATGCTTTTCAATTTCTTTTGAATCCTGTTCGTTCGTGCTTCCATCCGACGGTTCCCAGCGAGCATATGACATGGTTACACCAGATTTCATCTTCAAATCCAATGGTCCGAGAACCTCTGGTGACACTACAAATAAGACCTTAGACCTAGATATTTTTCGCATTCAGTTTTTCTCCATCTGGGTTCATTGCATGAGGCTGGACCCTAAAAGGAATATTTTCCAAGGAGAAGATCTTTTTGATTAAATATTTTATACCCTAGAAGTGGATTCGGGAAGGCCAAGGAAAAGAGCTAAGGACCACAGGTGAGTGTTTAAGTAATTATTTCAGATTTTTAAATAACTTAAAATAATAGGATTCCCAATAGTTGTAGTTTTCCTACAATTTTAAAACCGCTTTTATATAAGTTGTTTACATATAACTTTTGAAGTTCTTTTCAGTATATTTCATTCGGCTATTTTTTAAGCTATTTTATTCATTTATTTACATTTATTTAATGTTATTTACAGTTATTTGTATTTTATTTACATCCGTTTTAGTTAGAATTCAGCTTGTAAATTTTAGTTTCTTTTTGTTCCTTTTTACGCGAATAAAATAATAAAAAGAGGATAATTCGCTAATATGGACTAAAATATAAGAACACTAAATTTACCGAAAATTTGATATAAATAAGAAAAACTATAATAAAAGGAATATAGACTAAAATAGGCAAATTTGACATTTGCAAGCAAGTTTATAACTAGTAGTTATAACTAAAAAGACAAGATAAAGGAGAAATTATAACGTAGGTTATAATTATATAGAAAGAACAGAAAAGGGTTATTTTAAGACTTAGAGTTAAGTTAATTAGAAAATAGAGAAGAATTAATGGAAGAGGCTTTTAAAGACTTACACTAAGTTAATAAGCAAATATAATAGAGGTAACAGAAGAGGCTTATTTTAAAGACTTACTAAGTTAATAAGAAAATATAGCAGAGATAACAGAAGAGGCTTATTTTAAGACTTTAAGTTAATAAGCAAACAGAGCAGAAATAATAAAAGAAGCTTATTTGAGAACTTATACTAAGTTAATAAGCAAAGATAGAAGTAGGACTCGTACCAGCAGCATTCACCTTTAGTCAGGAACTGATGGGCTAACAATAGATTAGGTGAGGCTGGGGCACGCTTATGCTGAAGTAATGGTAAATAAATGGTCAATAGATAGAAGCTCAAATCAGGGGATTTGGGCAAGGGGCGCAACTAGATTTTGCTTGTAGGGACCTATATCTGGCAGCATTTCCCTTTCAAAGTAGGACTGATGGTCTCACAAAACTCTTAGGTGGGACTGGGCAGGACCTCATTAGACTAGGACCGATGGTCTCACAACAGATCAGATGAGGCTGGACATGCTTATGCGGAAGTAATGGTAAATAAGAGGTCAAGAAAAGGAGCAGCAGATAGTGCGAACCGATGGTGGTTGAGCATGTGGCCACGGTGCAGGGATATAAGTCGCTATTGAGTTCGAAAGCGCTAAACAAATGTCATTTTCTTGTTGGACCCACAGCATGGTGCTAGCTCTTAGTGGAACAACAGAGATAGAAGGCCGATCCACGGGTAGAATTATGATTTCAGCCTAATTAAATTAGGATTAGAATTTCAACCTAATCAAAGCAGCAATCTAAGACAAGTGCAAATAATTCAAACAATCAAAATAATCAGGACTATCAAAGCAAAGCAAAGAGTTAAACAGTATTTTATTCTAGCTTTATCTTTTCCTTTATTTCCTTTTATACTAGAATTGTTTCCAAGTTTATTACATTTGTCTTGCTTAAAAATACTAGTAGTTACTTACACTCACCATACTTATAGTCTAACCCAATCCTCTATTTTCCCATTTTCCCCTCTAGTAGAGGCAAGAAAATTAGATTTGGATTTCTTGGAGACCTGTTTGCAGAGCTTTCTCATTCTTTGCGTATTCTTTTCAGTTTTCATTCCATTTGAGTTTGGATGTACTGGCACTTTGTGAGAAGGATGATTTTTATTATTTATGTTCTCTGATAATGTGAGAACCTAGAAATGTTGCTTCATATGTGTAGACTATAGAAGAATAGTAAGGTGATATTTGTAAGATAGTAAGACACATGTGGTTGAGGATGTGAATTCTTGATTTTGGAGGAACTTGGAAAGAGCATGTTCCTTTAGTGGAATTCGCGTATAATAATAGTTTTCAAGCTGGCGTTGGAATGGCACTTTTCGAAGCTCTTTATGGAAGACCGTGCAAGTCGCCTTCATGTTGGTTAGAGTCTACAGAGAGATTGCTACTTGGTCCTGACATGGTAAAATAGACTTCAGAGAAGATTGATTTGATTAAGAAAGAATACGCTCCTCTTATCCACATTTCTTTAATAATAAATTTTGAAATTCCAGTTTCCATCTTTACTTTGAATAGGTTCTTTCCTTTATTACTTTTTGTGAGGTAAGATCTTAGGATTTAACTTATGGACGGTAGGATTTGATGTAAACATGTTATTAGAACATGTTATGTATGATGGATGCTAGTGTTTGCTAGTGGATGCTAATGGACGCATATTATCTCTTAGGGATCGGCTTAATTAGGTCACTAGAGCATATGCATATGGATTTGTACGCATTTTTATTTTATTTTATTTTATTTCCATGGTTGTTATAAATGGATGATTATCATATAATTTTGCATTTGGATGATGATTGTAGCACGCATGTAGAACTATCAATTATCATTAGGAATCTGAATTCATTTGGATACATAGCATGGACATGATTGCATAAAAAGGAGGTCGACTGAATCAGTAGACCGTCTAATCTTTTGCATTAGTTAGGCACATTGACACTGCACTTATGCATATATACCGTGTATTGCATTAGAAAAACTTAAGTACAATGGATGTAATGGATGATGGTTGAGTAGTTGGCTGTAGAACTTGGATGAAAACATTTATTTCATTCTTCTATCTTTAGAGATTTCGAGGACGAAATCTCATAAGGAGGGGAGAATGTAACAACCCGAAATTTAAGCTATAATGATTAATTAATGGATTAATTAAATAATAAAATAACTATGTGAAATTATCAAAATTGAGTCATAGGAGTTGCACCATTTTGTCCGTGGTAATTTTTTGGTCAATTTCCATATATAGATTGTCAAAATCCGAGCTGGAACGAAGAAGTTACAAAAGAAATAAGAAATCAAAAATTAAAAAAAATTAAAAAAATAATAAGGGCTAGGTAGGCCCTAGGGCCGACCCTCTCATCAGCTAGGTCGACCTAACTCATACAAAGGTCGACCCGCCTTCCTATTTGGACGTGAATTCGTCCTGATTCCAACCGATGACGTGTTTTTCGATTTCTTTTGAGTCCTGTGCATCCGTGCTTCCATTCGACAGTACCCAATGAGCCTATGACGTGGTTGTACTAGATTTAATCTTCAACCCCAACGATATGAGATTCACAAGTGACACTATAAATAAGACTCCGGACCTAGCTATTTTTCCCATTTAGATTTTCTCCATCTTGGTTCATTGCCTGAGGCTGAACCCTAAAAGGAATACTTTTCCAATGAGAAGATCTTTTTAATTAAAATATTTTATACCTTAAAAGTGGATCCAGAAAGGCCAAGGAAAAGAGCTAAGGATCACAGGTGAGTCTCTAAGTGATTATTTTAGATTTTTAAGTAACTTAAAATAATAGGATCTCAATAGTTGTAGCTTTTCTCCAATTTTGAAAACGCTTTTATATAAGTTGTTTACAGATAAATTTTAAAATTATTTTTAGTTTATTTTATTCAGCTATTTTTGTTTATCTATTTTATTCGTTTATTTACATTTATTTACTATTATTTACAATTATGTGTATTTTATATTATATACATCCATTTTACGTTAGAATTCAGCCTGTAGTTTCTTTTTGTTCCTTTTTACACGAATAAAATAATAAAAAGAGGATAATTCGCTTATATGGACTAAAATATAAGAACACTAAATTTACAAAAAATTTGTTGTAAATAATAATGTAATAAAAAGAATATCGACTGAAATAGGCAAATTTGACATTTGCGAGCAAGTTTATAACTAGTAGTAATAACTAAAAAACAAGATAAAAGAGAAATTATAACGTAGGTTATAATTAAATAGAAAGAACAAAAAAGGGTTATTATAAGACTTAGAGCTAAGTTAATTAGCAAACAGAACAGAATTAACAGAAGATGCATTTAAAGACTTACACTAAATTAATAAGCAATTATAACAGATATAACGAAAGAGGCTTATTTTAAAGACTTACACTAAGTTAATAAGTAAATGTATAAGAGATAATAGAAGAGGCTTATTTTAAGACTTAGATTAAGTCAATAAGCAAACAGAGAAGAAATAATAGAAGAGTCTTATTTTAAAACTTGCACTAGGTTAATAAGCAAAGATAGAAATAGGACCCGTACCGACAACATTTCCCTTCAATCAGGAACTGATGGTCTCACAATAGATTAGGTGAGGATGGGACACGCTTATGCTGAAGTAATGGTAAATAAGTGGTCAATAGATAGAAGCTCAAATCAAGGGATTTGGGCAAGGGGTGCAACTAGATTTTGATTGTAGGGACCAGTATCTGGCAGCATTTTCCTTTCAGACTAGGACTGATGGTCTCACAAAATACTTATGAGACTGGGCGGGACCTTATCAGACTAGGACTGATGGTCTCACAACAGATCAGGTGAGGCTGGACACGCTTATGCTAAAGTAAAGGTAAATAAGAGGTCAAAATAGAGAGCAACAGATAGTATGAACCAATGGTGGTCGAGCGTGCGGCCTTGGTGCAGGGATATAAGTCGCTATTAAGTTCCAAAGCGCTAAATAAGTGTCTTTTTGCTGTGGGACCTACAGTATGTGACTAGCTCATAGTGGCACAACAGAGATAGAAGGCCGTCAATGGGTAGAATTAGGATTTCAGCCTAATCAAACAGCAATCTAAGACAAGTGCAAATAATTCAAACAATCAAAATAATCAAAATTATCAAAGCAAAGCAAACAAGTACACAGTATTTTATTCTAGCTTTATCTTTTCCTTTATTTCCTTTTACACTAGAACTTTTGCCAAGTCTATTACCTTTATCTTCTTTAAAAATACTAGTAGTTACTTCCACTCACTAGACTTATAGTCTGACCCACTCCTCTATTTCCCCTTTTACCCCCATAGGCCAACAGAGGCAAGGACGGTAGATTTGGATTTCTTAAAGACCCACTTGTAGAGCTTTCTCATTCTTCATATATTCTTTTCAGTTTTCTTTCCATTTGAGTTTGGATGTACTGACACTTTGTGAGAGGGATGATTTTTATTATTTATGTACTCTTGTAATATGAATGAGATGGTATTCTTCACGAGACATATGTATTCAGTTTTTAAGACACATTATGTATTTGGTTTTATGACTCTATTTTACGAAGTTTGATTTTGAATAATGAGATTACTATTTAAATGTTTAAGTTGTTTTAATTATTTTGTCTTGTGAATCTTAGTCTCTTTAAAGTTTTTAGTTATCCCTGTAACACACCATATCATTTAGTGTGTCCTTTTGGTTATACTAAGGAAAGTGGTGTGTTACATATTTCGGTAAGAAGAAAAATATAGCAAATAGGAATAATGAGTATAGATTTGGAGATTTGGAAACTTATTGGTCAGTGGGAAATTACATATTTTTATATAATATTGGATTTATTTCATTGTACATATGTTCATCGTATGGCAGAATATAATTTTGGAGTTATAGGCTTAAATATATACATATAATGAATATGAAAATCATGCCTGCATATTATGTGAATTTTTAACTTTGATTAAATATTGCATATAATTGAATTCAGAAAGTAAGTGTAAAAATAGTTCCTGAATTTATAATATTGTATAATAATTGTAGGTTTGTTGGTTGAATAATAGATGTTAGTAAACATGAATTGGAAGTTATTATAATTTGGATTAGGGTTTAATTAGTATTTTAATTCATTGGAATGAAGTGTGTTGAAATGTAAACTTTTACACATTATCAAGTTTTATAGATATGAATACGTGCGTATCATTTGAAAGAACAAGGGACATGCCTAAATGAAAGAGATGTATAAAATATGAACGTTCCTCGTATTTTGTATGTTCTATTTCAAAAAAAATAGAAAAGATAAATCCTTGTAATTCCAAACGTTACGCAAGTCCTCTTTTAGATAATTTATGAAAAATTACAATGTTAACGTTTCCTTTTGGGAAGATGTAATTCCAAGGCATTAAAAGGAAGAAATCCCTAAGTACAAACCAAAGTAATGTACCTAGTGATAGTAAAAATAATTTAATTGTGAATCTAATATATGAAATTTCGGATAAGTTAGCAGATAAACAATATAGGTAGAAATACAAATAAAGTAATGGGTAATTAAGGGAATATATTAATCAAAGAAAGGTAGTTAATAGTCGAAAAGGAACCATGAAATATATATAATAATATAAGGGGAAAGTAAGCTGATAAGATATATTTGATTTATTTAATTAGAAGTAAGCAGTGAATGATATTAAATTAACATTAGCGCAATAAGAACAAAGTTGTGTAAAATAATGAAATACCAACAGTTGAACATAGAAGGCGTAGTAATTCAATGAACTCTATAAAGCCTCAAGTGTGTATTTATAACGGGTGTGAATTATCGATTCTAGTCAATAACTTAGGTAAATTAAAAATGACATAGTCGTTATTATGATTTGATATGCAAGGTCGGTAGTGTTGCACAACAAAACTCTACCTTTCGTAAGGGGGTACTAGCGGTTGTGTATACATTGTACTAATGTGATACATCTCCAACTATATGACCTATAGGGATATATCTTTGCGTATAGGTGAAAGGAATATACCAAAGTAAGGGTTCGCCTCGGTTGAAGTGTCAAAGGGCTAAGTATGGTCAGCTTTGATACTTAGAAGGTATGTGTTATATAACCAGGTGGGCATTTCCTTGAGTACGTTAGGCAACTAAATGGGATGGTGAGTATAGGCTAGGTGCTATGTTTGCAAGGTTGGTATCATACATGTATGGAGTATCGTTGCGTACATATGTCGAGAGCATCAACGGTACTGGTGTGATCATTAGAAAGATGGTGGTTATGCCTAAACGGACCTCACCTCCTAGATCGGACATGCATTGTGTCATAGTTGTTTGTTAGTTTGTTTTTTAGTTAGGAGGCAAGGCTAGATAACCCTTAGTTGAGGTCTTTCAAGTGAATAGGATAGTCTAAGGAGCAAAGTCCTTAATAATCCATGGAGTTGAGCCAATGATTAGTCCGAGGAACGGAGTCCTTAATATGAAGCGAGTAGAATATGCCCAGTAGTTGTAGTGTCGTTATTAAGCACTAACAGGAAGATCCTCAGTGTAAGCGAAAAATTCGGTCTAAACACAGCTGATGGATACCTAACACAATTGTAAAGTTACAGATAGTAGCAGAAAAAGTATCATGGTCCAAAGGGGGATTATGGTATTTATATATGTATGTATGTACGTAAGTACGTACGCATGTGTTATTATATACCTCGAGTAAGTAGGGTGTATTGTATGTGTATATGATGTCAAGATGGCTAAGTTTAAAAAGTATACGTAACATATAATGGAAAATAATCAGCATAAACTAGTGTTATATATAAATATGTAATTTACCAACTGTTGTTTTGACCCCCTCCTCATTACAACCCACACGATGGACAACAAGGGACGGATATTGGTACAAGGCGGGAATAGTGGAATTACAAATTTCTTATGCATGCACAACACCGACAAGGGTACTAGATACCGGAGGTATTAGCCTTGGTTAGTAACCATATGTTTTATTATACTTTATTATTCTATTGTGAGTTTACCGATAGTGCTTTGTTATTTATAGGATGCCAACACCAATGATCTGTACTTTTGTGTATTTGGGTTTTCGATTTAATGAAAATTCAGACCTATCGGGTGTGGGTTGTTACATCTAGTTCCAAGTCAACGAAGATGCATTCGCAATTATCTAGGAAGTAATGAACTTCCATTACAGATTCTGTCCCCATAACGGTTTTCCTCCAAGGCTGGCATGCTCCCTGTCAGCTTAGCAAAATATACTTATTATGCTTTCACTTATGCACCACCACCTTCCATAGCACCAGCAACTCCTTCTTGAGATATTCGCACCCTGTTCATTATCATTTTTGTATAGGTTGCCTCTAGATCAGGTTTCTCAACTGCACCATTACCTGCTTGTAACGACCCGTAATTTCGCTACTTCAAAAATGAGAGATTTCATTTGTTTTAAATTTAAAAAGGTTTAAAGCTTAAATAAATAAGTTAAATGTAATTGATAATAATATAAAAATTATTTTTTTTATTATAGTTGATAATTTAAAAAGTATAAATTTGGATTTTAGAACAAATCAACAAAAGTTAAGTTTTGTTACAAATAATTAATCGCTTAAATAAATAGGTTTAAATGTTTATTTAAAAATATAAATCTTATTGAAAACATCTAATAAAGAAAATAAAAGTAATTAAAATACTTATAAGTATGTTAATAATCATTTTACAAAAATAACCAAATTTTGTCGCATTTTGTCAGTTTTACATACACCGTAAAATTAGATATTTTGATATTATTTAAATATGATTTTAAAATATAAAGAGACATGTTTTAATTTATTTAAAGAAGTAAAAAGTTTTAAATTTGGTTTACATAAATAAATAGTTTAACTAAAACGTCAAAATGTGACCGTAAAACATTTTGTCGAAAAACAACGTTTTATCGATTAAAAGTTGTCGCAACGTCGTCGCACCTTTATTTTCTTATATAGGAACATATATTTAAATAGTGTAAGTATTAATTAATTCACTAATCAAGTTTACTTTTACTAAACAATGTTAGAAACTTCTAGAAAATAATTAAGAAAAGGCAAGCACAAAAAGACAAAAATGTCATTTCAAAGCGAAAGTAAAACATCAAATCAAAGAAACATAATTATTACTTACTTTACTTAATATCTAAGTGAAAATGATATAAAGTAATGATTTGAAATGTGGTATTAAGTGTTGAAAAAATAAGATTACTTTATAAGTAAGTAAGGGTATTTTGGTCTTTTTACAAAATATTATTTTAATCCAAAACTTTTCTATAAATAAACATCCACTTTCTCATTTTTTTTCACTTTTTCTTTTTTCTTTTTCAAGTTTTTCTCTACCTTTTTAACGGCTTCTTCTTCTCTTCCAAATGCTCACTAACTTTTTTAAAACCATATCAAATCAACTCCAAACACCACCAAACTTTACCAAAGACCTTAGAATACCATTTAAACATGGTTTAGTATCTAAAAATAGAATAAATGAAAGAGGAAGGGGGGAATAGGAGGACGCCGAACTTAAGGAAGAAGGAAAGCAAGTCGTGAAGCTCCGAGCAAGAAAAAGAGAAGGAAGTGCCGCCGATTTCATTCCAAGGAGCTAGGAGCAAATTCAAGGTGCTGCGGAAGCTCTGTCGGATTTTCGGGAGTTTGAAAGAAGTGGTCGATGGAATAAAGCAAAAAAAATGGAGTAGAAGTTGATTAGTTGAAGTGTAAGTGAAGTGTTGTTGCAAATGAATGTTGGTAGGAAGAATTGATTAAGTTAAAGGTGAGTCTCATATTTAATAATTAATCCATAACTTATTTCAAGTATAAAGATTTGAAAGTTTAAATATGTTGAATGAATGATTGATAATTTGGTTGCAAATTGGTTGATTATGTGATTGTTTATGTGGTTGATAACTTGTTTGATAAATGATAAGAGAAAAGATTAGTAAATTAACCATAGTTAATTAAATGAGAATTCAATCCGTAGAAATGTGTGTATGGAAGTTATTTAGCCTCTTAATGATTTTAAATGTGTTAAAATAGTTTAAATATGATTTAAAATAAATTTGAAGTGTTTCGGACAAGTTCCGAAGCAATTCATAAAATTGGTCAAAATCGAGCTTGTCGCATAGCGGCAGTTCGTAAATTTCGACCCGTAACTTCAAGTTGATGTAGAGAATGATTTGTAAGTCGGATTTCTTCAAAATAAAAATTCTTTGGTCCATAATGATAATAGTTTTCGAATAAAGAAAGAAAATCAAGATTTCATCGTGTAGATTTTGAAATATGTCCAAAACAATTTTTTAAAAACATCGCGGTTTTGCAGTTCGGAATCCAAAAGGAGATTTCTTTATAAATGATATTTTAAATGATTAAAAATATGAAATAAATTTGATAAATCTATTAAAATGGTTTAAAAGAGATTTGGAATGGAAAATTTGAATTTTCAAATATTAAAAAGTTGTTTAAATCAAATAAGTTTATATAGCACTTTCTGCAGCACTTTTATGCTGCGAATTCTATAACCTTTTGAAATGTAGTTTTAACTTAACAATTCTCTCCTAAGTCTTTTGTGAATGATTTTAAATGAATAATTAAGTAACGTAAAGATGACTTGGACGTTTTAATAAGAGTTTGAATAAATTGTTAAGATGAATTGTTTATACCACTTAAACAAAAAGTGAAGAATATTGAATTTAACAACAAACTGAGTATGTGGAAACGACTAGTACATTTGTCCCGTCTGTGAGATCTGGGAAGATAAAATAAGGTGTTTAACTAAGGTTAGGGATGGAGCAACCAGTGCCCTGAACTTACCTGCCCTATATTTTCTCTTTTTAGGCGAGGGGTGGAATAGATCGATAGGAAAGCCTGAATGCTCTAAAAATCATATTTAAATTTTTTCAAAATAAAAGAAATAAATTCTTTGAATGTTAAATAACCACTTAACATCTTTTATTCGATGGTTTGTACAAAGGAACCGAGAACGGATTTGGGCGATTCCTATCTGAAAATCCTTTCAAACTAATTTTTGAAATAAAACATATTGAAGACAAAGATCGTTAAAAGACAAAGATATTCATAATGTAGGATTACTTGCCATTAGTCCCTGGAGGAGAAACTTCCATTAGTCCATGGAGGTGAAATTTGCCATATTTAAAGTGGCAGTAGTACTATGTTAGGAAAATCTTCAATTTGCAAGAATATAATTTGAAGTTAAGAAAGAAAATCTTTGATTAAGATTTACTGAATGATTTGGGAATATTTTTCCTAAGTTAAAAGTTATAACTTGAATATAAGAAATTTTTGAATAAGATTTAAAGAATGATTTGGAAAGGTTTTCCTAAGTAAAAGAGAAATGATTTGGAATTATTTCAAGATTTAAGAAAGGGTTTAATAAATCAAACGATTCGATATATGAGGCTTATTGATTCCATATACATTTGAAAAGAAAATGGAATAACTTGAAAAGATTATATCTAAGAAAGATATTTCGTTTAAAAGATGAAGTAATTGATTGATGGTTGATATCCACGTATGAACTTAACATCTTCTTAAAGCGATGATTGGCTTCGAAGGAACCAGAGTCGGATTTGGATGATTCCTATCTGAAAACCACTTCGAGCCAATGTTTACGTTTGAAAGTGAAGACATGTTGAAGATGATGATTATTGAAGACTGTGGATCTTTATAGCATGAAGACTGCTTGTTGAACATGCTCTGGTTGGCCCCCATTATAGAGTTATTTATAGAAGTGGTCTCCTCGTGATGGAGATTTTTTCGGGTTGCAAGGGCTTCTCGCCTAGTAATGGCCGAGGAAATTGCCTTTGGTTTCGTTCAGTCGTAGAACGAACTTGTATGGATGTTTATCTGACATTGTATTCTAAATTACATTTGAGTGGTTTCTATAAACGTATATTAGTTGGTGGCGGAGAAGGAAACTTCTTTTAACTTAACACCCTTTCCCGAGACATACGAGCTCAGGAAGTTATACTTTTCTAGAAATCAGTCATGTGACGTGGAATGATAATGTGGCATTCAAAGTGGAACCTGTTATAATCAAAGCGTGTTTTATATGAAAAATGTGGCTTTGAAGAAATTGATCGTAACTTCGTGAGCCTCACACCCCGGTTATGATGGGATTCTATGTGGTCAGATGTATACTCGCATTTCGGATAGTAGTGATTTGTGTTATCAGATGTTCTGAGCCTCAGGTACCAGATACGTCTGGGCCTCATAGCTGGGATGCGTGAAGTCTGAGTCCTTGGATGTTATTCGTAGATTGCATCCACTTTTAGCCATTTGGTTGTTGTATAACGACGTCTGAGTCATGGGCGTAAGCCGTGGATACAGATTGATTTTTCCACTAGTTCCCTATCATGTTGGAAATCCAATCCTAATACGAGATTTTCGGTTTTGATTGTATTCCCAAAATAGCTGTAATGACTTGCAAACATTTTAGCTACCCCCTTTCTGGTATCATATATTCCGTTGGTATATTCCGTTGACCTAGTTCGGATATATTACCTTGGACTTAGTCTAGGTATTGATACCTTATTTGAATAAGTTTATTTGAAAAGTGTTTTCAAAAGAATGTCATTAAAAATAATATCAAATGTATTTTGGTATGAAGTGTTTTAGTTATCATAAGGTAAAAACCCATATGTGTTTATGTGTGGGCGTGGTCTTATGAGATACCCTTCTTTTCAAAGGTTTTGATAACATAATCATTTTAAAGTTCGAGTATCTCACGCTGGTTTATCAAGCTTGATCCAGGTATTTTTAATACTCGGGTCAGATCTGAGTAGTTTCAAGATGAGTTGAAGACGATTGGAGTTTCCAGAGGAGAATTGGAGATCTTCATCATCGTATGGACGTATTCTATTATCCGCTGTACTTAGTGTAATTTGTTTGATGTTTGTCAGCAATTGTAAGGACAGGTGTTTATAACTGTCCAAGCTGAATTTAGGTTATACTGTGATATTGTATTTAAAAATTTTCGCTGTAAAGATTATTATTAAAATAATATATGAATCCATTCGTGTGAGAATCTATTCTGTCTTTATTTTCTTTCTACCCTTAATGATCAGCTTTTTCGTGCAATTTGAGTTGGACATGCGTGGTTTATTGTCGATCCAAAGGGTATGGAAAAACGGGCCGTTACATTTGGTATCAGAGCTGAAGGTTAAGCGAGAGCCTTGGCTTTGGTTGGGTAAAGACTCAACAGAGATAGGGTTAGTATTATCCTAGGATGAGTAACTCATTAGAGATAGGGTTAGTAACACCCTAGAATGAGTTTGAGTGTATTATATATGAGCGCGTATTTGTTAGTGACTAATAAAAAAGTTTTCTGTTGATTTATCTGTTGAGTGATTTATGGATTCTGATCGATGCGCCTGATCACCGTTACCGATGAGGGTTCCTAAACACTTGAACAAGGCAAACTGACACACTGATTTTGAAAAGATTGGTAAATGAAATTATTTTACCATGGATTATATTTTGAATATAAAGTATATATTTTGAAAAGATGTATATTTAGAAATCAGGATTAGTGAAATTTCAATATGAACATCTTGTGATTAGAATTTCACAGTTTGACTATAGGATGTGTCATAAAGATTATCGATAAGTAGGAAATCTAATAAGGTAATTAAGATCTTTAATACTTATTTCAAAATAAAAAATTGATCAATTGTTTGATTTAAAAGTTTAAATACAAATACCTTGTGAATTAAGTTTCACGATTTGATTATAAGGTGTTTGATAATAAGTTTTGTTTGGAATGAACATATAAGATGAAAATGTGTTTAAATGAATATGTAAAAGGAAAAATAAATAAAAGGAATGAGAATTCAAATTCGAGTAAAAGAATTGTGGTAATTTAAATGAAGTTAATTAATGTAAGATGAGTTTATAAAATGAATTTATAAGATAGGTTTTACAAAGTAATCTCTAAAGGATTTTGAAAATGTTATTATTTCAAATATAAAAAGAGATATTTTATGATAACTAGTTCGATTGGCTCGAAAATAAACTAAAAATGGGCAAGTGATGGGTTTGGATGGTAAGCACTTCTCTTAAGTATTACTCTTCTTGTTAAGAGGATATATGATACTATTGGTAGTACCCAGTTCCTTGGATTGTTTTTGAGTTACTCGATCTATATAATTTTCTTAAGTTAAAGAAATAATGTGAAGCGTTGATTAGTAATCTTTACAAAAGTGTTTTAAACTAAAGATAAATTGGGATCGCTAATTGGTAAGTTAAAGAAATAATGTACGCATAGCCGCAGCTACCGCCCACCTCGAGCCATACCCCCAAATCAAAGAAATCAAAAGTGGCCACCGAGTAAATCCAAAAGTCAAAGTATAATAACGAAGGGATGTGTCCGATCAAAGGTGCTACCTCATTAACCCGTCGATCGCTCCTGTTTTAGCCACCTTATGCCAACTCACGGGGGTTCGGTCCACGTATTTAACTCAATGGAAACGCCGCCACCATCCTACTTCATTCTGGAACATCCACCGCGTACACGGTTGTTAAAGTGGTTTTCGGAGTTGGCAGAGAGTATGACAACTTCCGATCCCAGTCCCTTCAACAACCAATTGTTATTATAACACCGCGGCCATTTCAAAATAGTTTATACTTCAAACCAGGATAAAATATCCATTTCCAAACCATATAATTACGATATCATTTTTCCCTTTCAAAACCAAATCAATATGATATTATTTTATTTCAAATATATCCTTTTTCAAGAAATCATAGTACTTTCAAATCTATATACCTTGAAATCTATAGCTTTGAAACATAACTTAATATACTTCAATGGTTTACATATTAAATTACTTTATACAATAAAATAGCTTCTTTAATTTTTCAAATAAATCCCATATACCGATTTGAACCTCTTAATAAACCATTTCAATTCATATATTTCAAAGCTTTAAATATTCCACCATTTCAAACAAATCCTTTGATAATTCCATATATATCAATTTCAATTACTATTATTTAGATCTGAAATGTTTACTTAATAAATCAAATATCATTTAAGCAAAGCCTTTAAACTTCAAATAACAGCATATACCTTCTATTTAAATTAACTTGATAGTATTCATTTAAAGTGATTGATATTCGTTTAAATCCTCTAAACCGATATCAAATTATACAAATCATGCCTTTTAAAATGTCAGATTTATTTAACTTTCAAATCAATTTTTATTCGAGGATAATCCTTAAAACACTTTAATTCAAATCAATTCATATTTCTCTTCCAGCCTTCATTATTTAAGTCATTATACTCTACAAATATAATATAAATAAATACTTCATTGTATCATATCTTAATAAAATCAACTTTTATTATTAAACTTCTTTTATACCTTAACCCAATTTTATACATAGCTTAAACCAAGAAATTAATTATATATATAAATATACATTTACAAATATCCGAATCAATATCTCATAAACCATATTTTTCTTTACAAAACCAGAGAAAATCACTTCAAAATATTTTTATATATAGACCATGGTGTCTGTATAAAAATTTCTACCCTATGGTCAAGTGATACGGATATTTATCATTTCAATCCGTAATTTAAATATAAAAATACGGTTATATATCATTTCAAACCGCAATCCCGAATGAATATAAAGTGCATACAAATTTGCGGTTTAAAACAAAATAACATACAACATCCATCCATCCAATATCAATCATCAATCATTTATTACAATCATCATCCAATTTAAATAATAACATCAATTATAGAGCATGTAATAAATAACAGGTAATTACTGACAGTTTATATTCTATAATAAATTAAATAATCTAACTGGCAGTTTATATGCAATAATAAATTTAATAACAGTTTAATTTAAATAAACGCAATTAACTGAGATGATGATTAAAATATGCGGAAAAATCATAAATAGATGCATAATCACAACAAAAAATTAATTTAATAAACATAAGAAATTTTAGAAGTTTTGAGTGGGTTAAAACACTCACCTTTTGAATTTAAATCGAATTTAAATCCGATTTAAACCCAAAAATTGACCGGTCATAGAATTCGTCCAAACCAGCGCTAAAAAGTCCGGAATTCTAATACGAACGTAGAGGAGAAAACCGCGCGTCAAGCGGATATCGTATGCGAGAGTTATGACGATTTGTGGGTTTGAATTTCAAAAAAAATAAAATAAAAAAGAGTACACATTACCTCTCCCACCATGTCACCCTTTCATCCACAGCAAGCCGCATCTTCTCATTCACGCTAAAGCAACGCAGTTCACTTTGAAACCCTATAGCCGCCACGCAAACCGTTCGTCGCCAACGCCCACAGCCGCTCGCGAGCCACCGCGCAAACCTCCCCTTCATGCCGAGCACGTTGCCGATCCACTCGGCTCTTCCCTGAGCAAGTCACGTTCACCCCTATACAAGCAACCACCGTTTGATATAAACCCTAATCGAATTGTTGCGAAAAATCTGACCGTTAACTCGCCACGAAACCCACATGGATGTGATCCCCTCGGTCCTCTCTACAAAACCCGAAGGGATTTTCTGATCAGACGAAGTTCATCATCGAGAGATGAACGGCCGAGAATACTTCCTCGACTTCTCATCACATCGAAACCCAAATTGTAAAACGAATTGCAGATCTGAGTTACGCTCTTCGAGAGCTTTGATTTGATATAAAATTTGGCATATACCGTGGAGTTTGAAATTTCAGCTTTGGATTTGATTTGGGATTGCAATTGGAATTAGGTTTGCCTGCCATTGAAGTGAGGAGGTGAATAGAACGTATAGAAATGAGGAACAGAGGCTGCTAGGGTTTATAGCAGGATATATATAGGCAGGGTTGACATTTGAATGGATGGATAAGATAGATTTACGCGCTAACGCCAAAGTGGCCCAAAAAGCCCATTTCGACTCTGTAATGAAATTGGATCAACCCATATATCAAAATAGATGTTTTTAAATATTTTAGACGCGATGGAACAAGTTTCAAGTCCAAATTGCCTCGTATGAAGAAGTTATGTTCAAATTGATTTCAATTTCATTAATTTCAAGGCGTTTCGAGTCCGTACGATCAAACGACGAGTCCGATCGCTACGAAACTTGAAACCCTACAATAATTCACTGTTATGGATCCGATGAAACTAGTTTCGTCGAAATCCGAGTCAGTGGCCAAAATGGCTATTTTCCATTAATTACATAAATTAATAATTATTTAATTAAATCACTTTTTCAATTGCACTTCCAAAATTTACAAATCTTATCAGTTTAGTTTTCTTAAACAATTCCAGTAATTAAAAAAAAATTAGATGTCAATTAAATGTTGATTCAACCATAAATTTCAGCGTAAATTCAAATTTCATTATATTCATCAATTATAAATTTAATTCTTAGTAATTTCATTGAATTCACTATTCATTCTTATTATCCCGTTCATTATGGTCACATGGATGAAATTAACATTGGGTTCAAAGCTATTGCATTAATATTCTCCGATTTCAACTTAATTTTCAATTAACGTAATATTTAAATATTTAATTCCAATAAATTGCAATAAACCCAATTTCCATAATTTAAATTCAAATAATTAAATAAAACTTGATTCTCATTCTTATTATTCAACAATCCTTATCCTATAAACATATTTAACATTTAGTTACGTTTCATTACACTAATAATTTCAATTTCACCTTTATTTGTATTAACTATTTTATTTCCACTTATTGTGTAATAACTACTATAATTTAATCATATTGAAATTTATCAATTTCACCCATTAATATAGATTTTAAATCCAATAAATTAATTTACCTTGGTTCCATTCTTTATTACATCAATTGTTACTTCAAATTTACATTAACAAAACGTTAAATTTAAGATTTATTGTAATTGATTACCAAAGTTTATTTGACACATTAAATAAATAACAACCTATATTAATTGTCACCTATTTGCTTCTATTTGCATTTAAAAGTTTGTTACCTATCAACCCAGGTTATTATTCTACATATATAACACTATTTTTATTCCATCACCATTTATTCATCATTAATTCATTGATTAATTCAACCTTTACATTTATTTTTTATGTTAATTTATTGCCAAGTTATATCCTCTTACATTATCTCATTTATTGCAATTTCATTCAATTTACACAGTTCAGCTTTAATTAACTTCGTTGTTATATTCCATCCCAGTTATTATTTCATTATTTATTATAATTACTTATATCATATGAATTCATTATATTTCCCAAAATCAGACATTAATTCATATATTCTTACAATACTTACATTTATTTACTTAATTTGTATTTATTGAAATTTATTTCCAATCTATCAAATACAATCAATTATAACCTTACATTGTTTTTAATTATTTGGGATAGCACTAAATTAATTAATTATTAACTTACATTAACATTATCGCCTTAATTTACATTCAGTTACAATTAATCCATATATTATTTCACACATTAATACACTGATTGCATTTGTTTTTATTATATTCTATTTAAAACTAAGCCATAACATTTGAATTATTTTATTAAGTTGGAAAGTTCATTCTTCCCAACCAATTACCATTTATTTCATTATAACTTTACAATTTTAAATAAATTCATTAATTGTCATTTCATTCATCCTATTAATTATTATTAACCAAAATCAGCATTGTTACGTTTTTAATTTACTTATTATTTCATTACTAGGTTACGCAAATTTATTTCTCCAAATATTAAATCACAAAGTCTTATGTGATTTATCATTGCTACATTACCTTTTTAACGTTTGCGTCATTATAAATTATAAATTTTTTGTTTCTTTCTACATTTAATTACCAAGATCCAAATCAAATTAATCAATTTATTTATTGAAATTTACGGGTCGTTACACTCTCCCCTACTCAAAAAATTTCGTCCCCGAAAAGGAAAAAGAAGGGAAAAGGATAAAATCAAGGAAATAATATATCTTATTCAAAAATATTAACTTTATAACAAACAAACTTACAAAATTAATTATTTTAAATAAATATACCAATTTTATAACTATCAATTCTTTTTATACTCAGAATTTATAAAGTTTGGAAAACATTTTCAAACAAATTCTAAGTTCGAAAATTTTGAAAAATTTCGGCAGAGTATCCTTTGTACGGAGAGGCTCAGAAGAAAATATAATATCAAATATACAGTATACAACATATATTTTCCAAAATAATAAATATCCCAACATGGGAAAACAATAATAATATAACGTTATAAAACCGAAATCCGAAAACGTACCTATTTTTCGGGCAATTAACGTTTAATTATGAAACCAAAAGCAGTAGCAATTGCTTCCATAACCTATATTTCACTTATATAATCCAAAAGAGTTAATAATTAAATAGAATGAAATATTAGTTTTGTTTCAACCACTAACAAACAAATCAATATAACCAACAATCACTTGCAACCAGGCATACAACCATCACATAAAATCAACACAAATCCATCTTTCACTCATATCATCAAACAAATAGTTGTTCGGGTTCAAAACTTTAAATTGTCCAGAAAGAAAAATAAACTATCAAGTGCATCATTTAATCAACAGTCTTAGATGAAACAAAATAGATTATTAGTACGTCTAAACAAATTTAAAGTATCCTTACCCAAACAACCATAACCAAAACAAACAACAAATTCAAATAATAAATCAAGCAATTTTTTTTTCAATCCTATTTCTGAACATTTGTTGTTTGATTTCATTTTTTTATATAATGGTTTATATTTTTAATTTACACTTATTTCTTACCATTTTATTTTAGAAATAACTTCAACTTATTTACTTAAGTATAAAATTTCTTACTTACAATACCTGCCTTCTATTATATTTATTTAGTATTATTTCAATTATACTTAAGTTTACTACAACACCAAATTTTTTATTTATTACAGAACTTCATTAATTACTTGCATTACGCTTAAGTTTATATCAATTAGAACTTTAATTCTTTTTTAATAAAAGCAATTTATTGAACACTTCATTACATTCTTTTACTTGTACAATTCCCATTATATTTTCTTATTAAACATTTCAACTTTTAATATTTGGTAAGTTATATACATGCATTTTTTTAAGAATTTAATTGAAAATCATACAAGTTTATCCCATTTCTTTTAATTAATTAAATGTTCAATAATTATATCTTTCGTTATATAAGATTACAGTTTCAACTCTCTTTTAATCTCATTCACAACTTAGCATTATATTTCTTATTTCATCTAGAGGTTTCAATTGTTAGTTAACTTCCATTTTACTACACTAATTGAAACTACTAATTAACTGGAACTTAAGAACCAAATACCGGGTTTAATTTTAAATCATTTAAAAATAATATGTAAATATATACTTACAACTTATATATCCAATTATATTTAAAACAATTTAAAATTTATGTTTGTTTATCAAAATAAATTTGTAGTAAAATTACTACAGTGGCCTTCCCACTTCGAAACTCGAAAATGAATGTCGATGGTGCGGCCGCCATCACCAAAATTATTTTCCAGCGACAGAGAGGGAAGTACAGAACTTAATTTTCCCAAAATCTTCTTTAAAACAATTCTTCCAAATTATATTGAAATATTTATATCAGAAAATATGTCTAAATAATATTATTATATTTCAAAATCCTTTGAAAGCTTTTTTCAAAATCCCAGACTTAACTTCTAAATTTTCCAAATTTTCATTGATTTTATTATCTATCTCATTTCACCTATTATTTATAAATTTCATTACCTAACAACCAATATATTAAAACCAAATATAATCTTTAAAAGATTTATTTTATATATAGAAAATATAATAGGCAAAATTATTTCATTCGCCTATATTAAAACCAAATATTATGTCGGTATGTCCCATTAAGTGTTTAGAAATCCCAATTGATGTCATAGCATCCCATGCATCAACCTGAATTTATAAATACAAAATGGAACAAATTAACACAATATTAAAACCTTTATGTAACACTAACAAATATGCTCTCTCATATATACACTCAACGACTCCTATAGGGTATTACTACCCTATTAATAAAGAGTCTGACCCCACAAAGCTAAGGTTTATCACTAAACCAAAGCTCTAATACCGGTTGTAACCCCTCGCCTTTTCGCATGATTTAAATCGATGATAAACCAAACACGTCAGACTTAAACCATACAGAAGGGCGGGTTGTTATGGGGTAAATAAGAAAAAGTAGAGAAAGAAAAAACAAAACAGAATCTTGCAGCGGAACGATAAAATATAATAATCAATAAACAGTTCATAAAACTGTTTTACAGAACATTTGATTTTTCTTTATACAATAAATATCAGAGTTCACATACCAACGAATAATAATTAATGCATCGGAATAAAGTGTGTAGTGAAATATAATAATAATAAATCTTCTTCTTCGTCCAACAAAATACGATCTTCCAAATCCTAAAATGCTCAGGCTGACCCGAGCGAATTGAAAAGACAGAACACATGAGTCATAACTAAAAGATCTTATGGAAGTTAAATCAACAATAAATAATATGAGTGAAATGGCGTCGGAGATGTTTACGGGATTTGACAACTCCAATCCAGTGTCTAACGGGAGTGCAGTAACTCAAGAGATGCTCGGGATTCACATCTCCTAAGGATCCGTTAAACTATTTACTATGTAGTAATATTTCGCTATTAATATAGTGTCTATTAGTAAAATAAACTTACTTTTAAATAGAGTTAAGGCTTTACATTTTCCACCTTAACACACTTTTATATTCCCATAGTCTATACAGTACCGTAATCTCACCCGTATTGGGCGTCGTCAGAGGGCACTCCATAGGTATGGTACAAAGCAAAATCGTATAAGGCGAGCTAGGGTTGGTGACACGGCACAACTAGGCAATGCCAGGGTAGATATACCAATTACGCTTCCGGGTCTGTGGTAACGCATAGCCGCAGCTACCGCCCACCTCGAGCCACACCCCTAAATCAAAGAAATCAAAAGTGGCTGCAGAATAAATCCAAAAGTCAGAGTATAATAACGAAGGGATGTGTCCGATCAAAGGTGCTACCTCATTAACCCGTCGATCGCTCCTGTTTTAGCCACCTTATGCCAACTCACGAGAGTTCAGTGCACGTATTTACCTCAAAGGAAACGCCGCCGCCATCCTACTTCATTCTGGAATCTCCACCGCGTACACGGTTGTTAAAGTGGTTTTCGGAGTTGGCAGAGAGTATGACAACTTCTGATCCCGGTCTCTTCAACAACCAAACGTTATTATAACACCGCGGCCATTTCAAAATAGTTTATACTTCAAACGAGAATAAAATATCCATTTCCAAACTATATAGTTACGATATCATTTTATTTCAAATATATCCTTTTTCAAGAAATCATAGCACTTTCAAATCTATATACCTTGAAATCTAAAGCTTTGAAACATAACTTAATATACTTCAATGGTTTACATATTAAATTACTTTACATAATAAAATAGCTTCTTTAATTTTTTGAATAAATCCCAAATACTGATTTGAACCTCTCAAAAAACCATTTCAATTCATATATTTCAAAGCTTTAGATATTCCACCATTTCAAACAAATTCTTTGATAATTCCATATATATTAATTTCAATTACTATTATTTAGATTTGAAATGTTTACTTAATAAATCAAATATCATTTAAGCAAAGCCTTTAAACTTCAAATAACAGGATATACTTTCTATTTAAATTAACTTGATAATATTCATTTAAAGTGATTGATATTCATTTAAATCCTCTAAACCGAAATCAAATTATACAAATCATACCTTTTAAAATCTCAGATTTATTTAAATTTCAAATCAATTTTTATTCGAGGATAATTCTTAAAACACTTTAATTCAAATCAATTCATATTTCTCTTCCAGCCTTTATTTAAGTCATTATACTCTACAAATATAATATAAATAAATACTTCACTGTATCATATCTTAAAAAAAATCAACTTTTATTATTAAACTTCTTTTATACTTTAACCCAATTTTATACATAGCTTAAACCAAGAAATTAATTATATATATAAATATACATTTATAAATATCCGAATCAATATCTCATAAACCATTTTTTTCTTTACAAAACCATAGAAAATCACTTAAAAATATTTTTATATATAGACTACGGCGCCTGTATAAAATTTTCTTCCCTATGGTCAAGTGATACAGATATTTATCATTTCAATCCGTAATTTAAATATAAAAATACGGTTATATATCATTTCAAACCGCAATCCCGAATGAATATAAAGTGCATACAAATTTGCAGTTTAAAACAAAATAACATACAACATCCATCCATCTAATATCAATCATTAACCATTTATTACAATCATCATCATCCAATTTAAACAATAACATCAATTATAGAGCATATAATAAATAACAGGTAATTACTGACAGTTCCTATTCGATAATAAATTAAATAATCTATCTAACTGGCAGTTTATATGCAATAATAAATTTAATAACAATTTAATTTAAATAAACGCAATTAACTGAGATGATGATTAAAATATGCGGAAAAATCATAAATTGATGCATAATCACAACAAAAATTTAATTTAACAAACATAAGAAATTTTATAAGTTGTGAGTGGGTTAAAACACTCACATTTTGAATTTAAATCCGATTTAAACCCAAAAATTGACCAGTCTCAGAATTCGTCCAAACAAGCGCCAAAAAGTCCAAAATTCCAATACTAACCTAGCGGAGAAAACTGCGCGTCAATCGGATATCGTATGCGAGAGTTATGACGATTTGTGGGTTTGAATTTCAAAAAAAATAAAATAAAAAAGAGAACACATTACCTCTCCCGCCACGTCACCCTCTCGTCTACAGCAGGCCGCATCTTCTCACTCACGCAAAAGCAATGCAGTTCAATTTGAAACCCTATGGCCACCATACAAACCGTTCGTCACCAACGCCCACAGCCTCTCGCGAGCCACCGCGCAAACCTCCCCCTCATGTCGAGCACGTCGCCTATCCACTTGGCACTTCCTTGAGCAAGTCACGTCCACCCCTATACAAGCAGCCGCCATTTGATATAAACCCTAATCGAATTGTTGCGACAAATCTGACCGTTAACTCGCCACGAAACCCACATGGATGCGATCCCCTCGGTCCTCTCTACAAAACCCAGAAGGGATTTTCCGATCAGACGAAGTTCATCGTCGAGCGATGAACGACCGAGGATACTTCCTCGATTTCTAGTCACATCGAAACTCAAATTGTAAAATGAATTGTAGATCTGAGTTACACTCTTCGAGAGCTTCGAGTTGATATAAAATTTGGCATATACTGTGGAGTTTGAAATTTCAGCTTTGGATTTGATTTGGGATTGCAATTGGAATTAGGGTTTGTCTGTCATTGAAGTGAGGAGGTGAGTAGAACGTATAGAAATGAGGAACAGAGGCTGTTAGGGTTTATAGCAGGATATATAGGCAGTTTTGACATTTGAATGGATGGATAAGATAGATTTACGCACTAACGCCAAAATGGCCAAAAAAGCCCGTTTCGACTCCGGAATAAAATTGGGTCAACCCATATATCAAAATATATGTTTTTAAGTATTTTAAACGCGATGGAACAAGTTTCAAGTCCAAATTGCCTCGTATGAAGAAGTTATGCTCAAATTAATATTTTCCAAATTGATTTCAATTTCATTAATTTTAAGGCGTTTCGAGTCCGTACGATCAAACGACGAGTCCGATCGCTACGAAACTTGAAACCCTATAATAATTCACCGTTACAGATCTGATGAAACTAGTTTCGTCGAAATCCGAGTCAGTGACCAAAATGGCTATTTTTCCATTAATTTCATAAATTAATAATTAATTAATTAAATCATTTTTCAATTTCACTTTCAAAATTTACAAATCTTATCAGTTTAGTTTTCTTAAACAATTCCGGTAATTAAAACAAATTAAGATGTCAATTAAATGTTGATTCAACCACAAATTTCAGCGTAAATTCAAATTTCATTATATTCATCAATTATAAATTTAATTCTCAGTAATTTCATTGAATTCACTATTCATTCTTATTATTCCATTCATTATGGTCACATGGATGAAATTAACATTGGGTTCAAAGCTATTGCATTAATATTCTCCAATTTCAACTTAATTTTCAATTAACGTAATATTTAAATATTTAATCCCAATAAATTGCAATAAACCCAATTTCCATAATTTAAATTCAAATAATTAAATAAATCTTGATTCCTATTCTTATTATTCAACAATCCTTATCCTATAAACATATTTAACATTTAGTTACGTTTCATTACACTAATAATTTCCATTTCACCTTTATTTGTATTAACTATTTTATTTTCACTTATTGTGTAATAACTACTATAATTTAATCATATTGAAATTTATCAATTTCACCCATTAATATAGATTTTAAATCCAATAAATTAATTTACCTTGGTTCCATTCTTTATTACATCAATTGTTACTTTAAATTTACATTAACAAAACGGTAAATTTAAGATTTATTGTAATTGATTACCAAAGTTTATTTGACACATTAAATAAATAACAACCTATATTAATTGTCACCTATTTGCTTCTATTTGCATTTAAAAGTTTGTTACCTATCAACCCAGGTTATTATTCTACATATATAACACTAATTTTATTCCATCACCATTTATTCATCATTAATTCATTGATTAATTCAACCTTTACATTTATTTTCTAATGTTAATTTATTACCAAGTTATATCCTCTTACATTATCTCATTTATTGCAATTTCATTCAATTTACACAATTCAGCTTTAATTAACTTCGTTGTTACATTCCATCCTAGTTATTATTTCATTATTTATTATAATTACTTATAACATATGAATTCATTCTATTTCCCTAAATCAGACATTAATTCATATGTTCATACAATACTTACATTTATTTACTTAATTTGTATTTATTGAAATTTATTTCCAATCTATCAAATACAATCAATTATTACCTTACATTATTTTTAATTATTTGGGATTGCACTAAATTAATTATTTATTAACTTACATTAACATTATTGCCTTAATTTACATTCAGTTACAATTAATCCATATATTATTTCACACATCAATACACTGATTGCATTTGTTTTTATTATATTCTATTTAAAACTAAGCCATAAAATTTGAATTATTTTATTGAGTTGGAATATTCATTCTTCCCAACCAATTACCATTTATTTCACTATGAGTTTACAATTTTAAATAAATTCATTAATTGTCATTTCATTCATCCTATTAATTATTATTAACCAAAATTAGCATTGTTACATTTTTAATTTACTTATTATTTCATTAATAAGTTACGCAAATTTATTTCTCCAAATTTTAAATCACAAAGTCTTATGTGATTTGTCATTGCTACATTACCTTTTTAACGTTTGTTTCATTATAAATTATAAAATTTTTGTTTCTTTCTACAATTAATTACCAAGATCCAAATCAAATTAATCAATTTATTTATTGAAATTTACGGGTCGTTACATTGACGGCGAACATTTATTTGGGTTGATGGTTAGATACTTGAGTTTTCTATCATAGTTGAGAGCTATGCAAGGAAAGCAAAGGTTTCTGAGCAAAGAGCCTGATTAAAGTCCGCACTAGAGAATCGGGGGATCGTCACTGGTTCGGAAATAAAGTTGTGTATTCGAATAAAAGATCGAATAAGATATTTCATATGGATGATCTATGTATATTATATTGAATTTAATTTAAAAATAAATGTTTTAGGTAAACTTTTGTTTGAGTAATTTCGAGGGCGAAATTCTTTTATGTAGGGGTGAATGTAACGACCCGTAATTTCGCTAATTCGAAAATGCGAGATTTCATTTGCTTTAAATTTAAAAAGGTTTAAAACTTAAATAAATAAGTTAAATATAATTGATAATAATATAAAAATTATTTATTCTTATAGTTGATAATTTAAAAAGTATAAATTTGGATTTTAGAACAAATCAACAAAAGTTAAGTTTTGTTAAAAATAAATAAATGCTTAAATAAATAGGTTTAAATGTTTATTTAAAAAGATAAAGCTTATTGAAAACATCTAATAAAGATAATAAAAGTATATCAAAATACTTATACGTATGTTAATAACCATTTTACAAAAATAACCAAATTTTGTTGCATTTTGTCAGTTTTACATACACCATAAAATTAGAGATTTTGATATTATTTAAATATGATTTTAAAATATAAAAAGACATGTTTTAATTTATTTAAAGAAGTAAAAAGTTTATTTTTATATTTGGTTTACACAAATAAATAGTTTAACTAAAACGTCAAAATGTGACCGTAAAATATTTTGTCGAAAAACGACGTTTTATCGATTAAAAGTTGTCGCAACGTCGTCGCACCTTTATTTTCTTATATAGGAACATATATTCAAATAGTGTAAGTATTAATTAATTTACTAGTCAAGTTTACTTTTACTAAACAAGGTTAGAAACTTCTAAAAAACAATTAAGAAAAAGTAAGCACAAAAAGACAAAAATGTCATTTCAAAGCAAAAGTAAAACATCAAATCAAAGAAATATAATTATTACTTACTTTACTTAATATCTAAGTGAAAATGACATAAAGTAATGATTTGAAATGTGATGTTAAATGTTGAAACAAATAAGATTACTTTATAAGTAAGTAAGGGTATTTTGGTCTTTTTATAAAATATTATTTTAATCCAAAACTTTTTCTATAAATAAACATCCACTTTCTCATTTTTTCACTTCTTCTTCTTTCTTTTCCAAGCTTTTCTCTACCTCTTTAATGGCTTTTTCTTCTCTTCCAAATGCTTACTAAGTTTTTCAAAACCATATCAAATCAACTCCAAACACCACCAAACTTTGTCAAAGACCTTAGAATACCATTTAAACATGGTTTAACATCTACAAATAGAAGAAATAAAAGAGGAAGGCGAGAATATGAGGTGGCAAAACTTATGGAAGAAGGAAAGCAAGTCGTGAAGGTCCGGAGCAAGAAAAAGAGAAGGAAGTGCCGCCGATTTCATTCCAATGAGCTAGGAGCAAATTCAAGATGCTGCGGAAGCTATATCGGATTTTCGAGAGTTTGAAAGAAGTGGTCGATGGCATAAAGCAAAAGAAATGGAGTAGAAGTTGATTAGTTGAAGTTTAAGTGAAGTGTTGTTGCAAATGAATGTTGGTAGGAAGAATTGGTTAAGTTAAAGGTGAGTACTCATATTTACAAATTAATCCATAACTTATTTCAAGTATAAAGATTTGAAAGTTTAAATATATTGAATGAATGATTGATAACTTGGTTGCAAATTGGTTGATTATGTGATTGTTTATGTGGTTGAAAACTTGTTTGATAAATGATAAGAGAAAAGATTAGTAAATTAACCGTGGTTAATTAAATGAGAATTAAATCCGTAGAAATGTGTGTATGGAAGTTATTTAGCCTCTTAATGATTTTAAACGTGCTAAAATATTTTAAATATGGTTTAAAAAAATTTGAAGTGTTTCGGACAAGTTCCGAAGCAATTCACAAAATTTGTTAAAATCGAGCTTGTCGCATAGCGGCAGTTCGTAAATTTCGACCCGTAACTTCAAATTGATGTAGAGAATGATTTGTAAGTCGGATTTCTTCAAAATAGAAGTTCTTTGGTCCATAATGATAATAGCTTTCCAATGAAGAAATAAAATCAAGATTTCGTTGAGTAGATTTTGAAATATGTCCAAACCAATTTTCTAAAAACATCGCGGTTTTGCAGTTCGGAATCCAAAAGGAGATTTCTTTATAAATGATATTTTTAAATGATTAAAAATATGAAATAAATTTGATAAATCTACTAAAATGGTTTAAAAGAGAATTGGAATGGAAAATATGAATTTTCAAATATTAAAAAGTTTTGTAAATTAAATAAGCTTATATAGCACTTTCTGTAGCACTTTTATGCTGCGAATTCTATAACCTTTTGAAATGTAGTTTTAACTTAACAATTCTTTCCTAAATCTTGTGTGAATGATTTTAAATGAATAATTAAGTAATGTAAAGATGATTTCGAAGTTTTAAGAAGAGTTTGAATAAATTGTTAAGATGAATTGTTTATACCACTTAAACAAAAAGTGAAGAATATTGAACTTAATAACAAACTGAGTATGTGGAAACGATTAGTACATTTGTCCCACCTATGAGATCTGGGAAGATAAAATAAGGTGTTTAACTAAGGTTAGGGATGGAGCAACCAGTGCCCTAAACTTACATGCCCTATGTTTTCTCTTTTTAGGCGATGGGTGGAATAGATCGAAAGGAAAGCCCGAATGCTCTAAA
This sequence comes from Allium cepa, assembly GCA_030765085.1. Taxonomy (NCBI): domain Eukaryota; kingdom Viridiplantae; phylum Streptophyta; class Magnoliopsida; order Asparagales; family Amaryllidaceae; genus Allium; species Allium cepa. The sequence continues at coordinate 390,675,192 of CM060939.1, read as the reverse complement.
AGATCATATTTAAGTTTTTTCAAAATAAAAGAAATAAATTCTTTGAATGTTAAATAACCACTTAACATCTTTTATTCGATGGTTTGTACAAAGGAACCGAGAGCAATTTTGGGCGATTCCTATCCGAAAATCCCTTCAAACTAAATTTTGAAATAAAACATATTGAAGACAAAGATCGTTAAAAGACAAAGATATTCATAATGTAGGATTAGTTGCCATTAGTCCTTGCAGGTGAAACCTGTCATTAGTCTCTAGAGGAGAAACTTGCCATCAGTCCCTGGAGGTGAAATTTGCCATATTTAAAGTGGCAGTGGTACTATGTTTTAAAAATCTTCAATTTGCAAGAATATAATTTGAAGTTAAGAAAGAAAATCTTTGATTAAGATTTAATGAATGATTTGGGAATATTTTCCCTAAGTTAAAACTTATAACTTGAATATAAGAAATTTTTGAATAAGATTTAAAGAATGATTTGGAAAGATTTTCCTAAGTAAAAGAGAAATGATGTAGAATTATTTCAAGATTTAAGAAAGGATTTAATAAATCAAACGATTCGATAAATGGGGCTTAAGGATTCCATATACTTTTGAAAAGAAAATGGAATAACTTGAAAAGATTATATCTAAGAAAGATATTTGATTTAAAAGATGAAGTAATTGATTAATGGTTGATATCCACGTATGAACTTAACATCTTTTTAAAGTGATGATTGGCTTCGAAGGAACCGGAGTCGGATTTGGATGATTCCTATTTGAAAACCACTTCGAACCAATGTATACGTTCGAAAGTGAAGACATGTTGAAGATGATGATTATTGAAGGCCGTGTATCTTTATAGCGTGAAGGCTGCTTGTTGAACATGCTCTGGTTGGCCCCCATTATAGAGCTATTTATAGCAGTGGTCTCCTCGTGATGGATATTTTTTCGAATTGCAAGGGCTTCTCGCCTAGTAATGGCCGAGGAAAGTGCCTTCGGTTTCGTTCAGCCCTAGAACGAACTTGTACGGATGTTTGTCTGACATTGTATTCTAAATTACATTTGAGTGGTTTCTATAAACGTATATCAGTTGGTGGCGGAAAAGGCAACTTTTTTTAGCTTAACACCTTTTTCCGAGACATACGAGCTCATGAAGTTATACTTTTCTAGAAATCAGTCATGTGACGTGGAATGATAATGTGGCATTTAAAGTGGAAACTGTTATAATCAAAGCGTGGTTTTGTATGAAAACCGTGGCTTTGAAGAAATTTGTAAAGACCCAGAATTTATGTCATTTTAAATTCGTATACTTAATTGATTTTAAATATGCATAAGTAAATTTAATACGTCGAATAACTTATATTTCGAATATCTATATTTAATTGGATAATTAAATTGTTAATTTAATATTTGAAATCGCGTAAATAATTAGAAATTGAATTTAAAATGAATAAAAATGATTTATAAAGTTGAATTAAATCCTATTTGAATTAGAATGATGTTATAGAAGTTTTAAAATTAATTTGAAAGTTAATTTGTTGAAATTGAACATTTTAATATTTAATTGACGAGTGAAAATGGTCATTTTTCGGACAGTCTCGGATTTCGACGAAACCAGTTTCATTAGATCCGTAATGTTATATTATTATAAGATTTTAAATTTCGTGTCAATCGGATTTAGAGTTTGTCCGGGGCAAGCTAAAACGCGTAGAAATCGGTTTAAGTGAATTTTAAATTTAAATAGTCGATTTGAAAACCTATCTTCCAAATATGATCGAATTGGCTCCCGATATATATTCCATTGCTATTGGAATAGGGGTAAAATATTATAAACGCCGGGCGGCATGCTTCATTTGGAGTTTGGAAAAAAAATTGGATGAATGGTATTGGGATTTATATATCTATCTTATTTTTGAATCCCTATACTATTGATTTTGGGTTGTCGTAACGATGTTTTACGCAACATTCATTTTGACCTAATGAATATGTCTAAAGAGAATGTTTTCCTTAAAGAATAAAATATATACTTAATTATGATTTAAGTATATGAAATATTTTCCAAGTGTTGAAAATAAACAGAACTGTGAATTACGTATTATTAAATAAGTACATGGAAATGTTTTCCAATATTGAAAATTTGAAATAGTTTGAAGATATATCTTTTTAAAGATAATTTGAAGTGAATATTTGGCAAATGATTTAATTAATAGAAGTTTAATTAAAAGGGCCTAGTGATTGTATATGGTTCTAAATATTTGTTTGTTTGTTTTGATAGCTAAATAACCGACTGTCAAACCTTGCCAAATTTTAGTTCCTCGACTTGATGTGGGAACTATTTAGTCATACACTTAGTACGTTGCTGTAACGACCCACTATTTTGTACCATTCGAATTCGACAATAATTAAATAAATGTCGAGCTAGAATAGTTCAAAACAATAGATTGTAAAATAGCTAAGGAACAAATGAAATCAAATACACAGAATCACAGACACAGATATCAGAATCTCACAGCGGAATATGAAATAATACAGTGGTTCATGAAGCCACTTAAAACTTTTACCAAACAGAAATTACATTGTTTAAAATCTTCAATACAACTTTTAAACATCAATAGATATAGAGTCTTCAAAATTCTTGAATTACATAAAGATAAGGATGAAAAGCTTCCAACAGCAAGAATGATCTATGAGTGGTCCTAGCTCCGGAAAGAAACTGAAGCTGCAACTCAGGCTGACCCGAACGTACAATAAAACAAAACACTCGAGTCAGGACATACATACTTATATAATGTAAGCTAAATCAAGTGTACTGTAATATATAGCAAGTAACTTAAAGGATGCTTGGGATCGCCATCCTCTAAGGATCCGTTAAACTATTTACTATGTAGTATATTGCGCTACTATAATAGTGTCTATGGTAAAGTAAACATACTTTTAAATAGCATTAAGGAGTGACCCAATATTCCCCTTAACACAAATAATGCCAATAGTCTATACAGTACCGTAATACCTCCTGATCGGGAAGCTACCAGAGGATACTCCATAGGTACGACACAAATAGAAACTCGTAGGAGGCTCGCTAGGGTAGGTGACACGGCACAACTAGGCAATGCCAGGGTAGATATACCAATTGCTATCCGGACCGGTGGAAACGCGTAGCCGCAGTTACCGCCCACCTCGAACAACACTCCCAGATCAAAGGTGCGCACCAAAACAATCACAAGAGTAATAGAATGGCATACGAAGAAGTGCGTTCGATCAGAGGAGCTACCTCATTAATCCGAGAATCGCTCCTGTTTTAGCCACCTTATGCCAACTCACGGGAGTCGGGTCCACGTATTTACCTTTAAAGAAACCGCCACCACCATCCTACTTCATTTTGGAATCTCCATCGCGTACACGGTTGTCAAAGTGGTTTTCGGTATCGACAGAGAGTATGTCCATATCCGATCCCGGTCTCTTTGCCAACCAAACGTTATTATAACCCGTGGTTATAGTTTTGAAAAATGGTATTTATACTTTCAAATCAAATATATTTCAAATACCTTCAATTTCAAATCCTTGATTTAAAACACTTCTTTTGATAATATACTATTTTAATTCATTCAATTAAATTTGGAATTTATTGCTTTTATCAAAATAGAAATCAATTTCTCCCCTTTAAAATTTTCAAAAATCAATTTCTAAATCCTTTTATTCATTACATATTTACATTCCAAAATTTTAACTTATTCCCAAAATAAATTTTCATAAATTTTCTAAATAAATCAACTTCCAATTTCTACAGCACTTATGAAATGCTATCTAAAGTTACGGGTTTAAAGTAGTCCAATTTTAAAAGACAGCATCTAAATGCTGTAGTAGACTTTTAGCTAAAAATCTATTTTCAAATATAACTTATTATTTATTTTTCTTAATTGAAATCTTTACTCTTTCAAAATCCAGAATTTCTAAAACAAGTTATATTCCAAAATTTTAATTCAACATTTATTTATTTAACATTTTTAAATCATTATAAATCTTATAAAATCCTTTAAACCAGAATATCCTCAATTTCTAAATTTAAATCAATTTAAAAATATTTTCAGAAAATAGTATATAACCACGGGCTTGTATAAGATTTTCTAGCCTAGGTCAAGTGAAACGGATTTATATCATTTCAATCCGATAGATTTTAAAACCCCGGGTTCTATCATTTCGAACCCGCAATCCCAAGAATATTTATAGTAGTTAACAGAACATCAATTTGGCCAAAAGTCTCGGCCCATAATTATCTAATTTTAACCGGAACTTGTAGTGATGAACATTATGCTATAAATAACAATTAATAATATAATATAACTGCAGAAATAACACAACAGATAAATAACTGATGAGGTGTCACAATGGGGTTCATCATTCTACGTTATACTACAGCCAGATAATAACGAAATAAAATTTTACACATACACTTGCAATAGTTTACCAAAATGTATGTACGTATGTCTGGTGAGAAATACTCACCTGGATGTTGCAGAAAATTTGAATTCAAAAACGACGATTCACCGGTAAAGAACGACAGAGGGTAACGAACAAAATCTCTCAGATGTCACGCCTAGATTCAAATCTAGAACAAAATTCAAATATTGAATACGCGACTTTAGATTTAATGGTCAAAGAATTTTTTTTTTTTTTTTTTTATTTATAGAACGTGAATCTGTTTGACTTGCTCGACCACTACACCGTGTAAAACGAACCGTGTACAACGACCAAAATATACCCAAAACGTGGACCGTGCCAACACTAAAATTACGACAAAATTACCCTAAAACAAACTACGGCAAAATGTTGAATACATATACACGTGCACCTTTTCCTTCCTTCGCACATGCCCACTTAAATTTTAGCCTAGATTTTGTTGCCTATATTTTTTTTTTTTTTTTTTTTATATAACACGTCCCTGCCGATCTCTTGCAACATACCCACGTTCTCAAAGCTTGATGAGGAATGAAAATTATGGCCAAAACCATACTCAAAACAACACGTCAGAGGCTATACTAACCCATCAGTGGAAACATAAAGGCTGTCAACATCTTCCCCTTTTCTATTTCTACTCTCTTCTATCTTATCCTTCCACGCTCAAGGCAAATATGTGAACCAGAGAAACATCTAAGCTTCAGGCTCGGCCAAAACACCCTAGATTCGCATGCTTCAACTACAGGTATGATTTATGCACCATGCTGTCGTGCACAGACGTGCACAGATGCACACCTGGGGTCACTGAAGCTTCAAAACATTGCAACCTTTCAACTACAGGCTTGTGCACACTGCTACCCGCTGCTACGCAATGGCGAACCATATTTCCTAGTACAACTCATATTCAGGCACACCTACATGGCACGACAACTCACAAGGCACTTATAAAACCTCGGACAAAAATGCAGGCAGGCTCAAAATACAACACGCATCCATCTAACACTCAGCCCCTATAATGTATTTAAGTTATAGTCTTATATCTGCAACTATTCGAACGCATTCTCTTTCAATATTCATGTTCATACATGCGGCAAACATCTACTAACTTCCTAAATGCAAAACGTATCACCCCACCAGTGTACGTATTTCTATATTTACCCAAAAAGAAACAAAGTTTCATAGTTTGGCCAAAATTTCCAACATAATACATGCCTCAGAGTATTTCAAAACCCAACTTCTGCCTACTTAAACTACAACATGCGCACTGCACTAAAACCCTATGCACTTCCTCTGTAGCAGACAATCATGCATCAACCCATCTATATGCTCAAGCCTAGAGTTTGCGATCCATATAAGAGTAAGGTGGGACTGGGCATAAAACAAAGGTGGTAAATGGCCGAGCAAGGCATCAGTAAAAGGAAAAAGAAACTGAAAAAGAAAGGAGAACAATCAAAACTATTACCTGATGAAGCTTGCAAACGTGAAACTGACATAGGAAGCGCAGAGGAGGCTGATGGGGATGAAGCGAAGAGAAGACTTTGTGGTAAGAATTTTTTTTGGTATATAAATGAATGGGTTGCGAGATCTCAGGGGAGAAACGGCAAGGCAGTGATAAATGCTTGTGGTAAATATTGCCAGATTTCTCTCTTGCGTGATTCTAGGCACAGGCAACAGGCAAGCAAGATTTTCAGAGGAAAGATATAAGTGATCAAATGGATAAGGTAACTTGGATGACACGTGATGTTTGAAACAAGCATTTTGGCAAAGTATAACGAGTTGCATGCGTTGATATGTCTTCCAAATAAAACGTTTGAACGTTTTACTGATAATTATTGAAACATGCGTTGATAAAGTTTCGAACATTTCAATCATAAAGGGTTATGATCTGCGGCAAGATCAGAGGAAGAGAATGCAGCAGCTGTAGAGACTTAAAGCTATCAGTTACAAAGATCTTAATTTACACATGCGTGATATTATGAATGTCCGGTCTTTGAACGTTACTTACGTGATTCATTTCTAGTTAATAAATCTTGATTTTTAGTTTGATTGTAATAAATGGAATGGTAAAATTTATGCAAGGCTTTGGGAAGGAAAAAAAATGTATACAAATTTATTTAAAATCAAACTGTCAGTTAAAACAAAGTAACGTTTGCTATAAAACCACTGACTGGTATTTTTCTTCAAAAAAAATTGAAAATATGATTTTTACACTACGTTAAACTGACGTAATACAAATCATCAAAAATTTCTATAAAAATAACATTTTAAATTTTCACGTTTTATTTCGTCACTTATACCCTATAATTGACGCGTCTTCTAAACTCGAAATTTAACAGTTCAAACATAGCTTAAATTTTCACAGTTATTATTAAATTTTATTGACATACACAATTGTATAAAATATATTTCAAAATTAGCTGATTAAATAAAATAAATAGCTAAAAACTAGGGCTGTTACACTCTCCCCCACTCAGAACTTTTCGTCCCCGAAAAGGAACGAAAGAAAAGAAACAAAGGAAGATAAGCTAGATAAACAAGTACCTTAAACAAATAGTTCCGGATTTGAAGCACGAATGCTTTCCTCCGTTTCCCATGTGCAATCTCGCTCATCGGTGCTCCATTGCACTTTGACCAACGGGACAAATTTTCTTCTAAGTTGTTTCGTACCTCGATCGACGATACGAAGCGGCTTTCTTTCAATAGTTAGATCAGGTTCGATGTCCAAACCATCAAGAGCAGCAGGCTGGATGACTAGAGATGGATCGTGAAGGCAGCGACGAAGATGAGATACATGGAATACATTGTGAATCCCAGCAAATTTCTCGGGTAGATCTAGTCTATAAGCAAGAGATCCAATCCTCTCTGAAATACGGAATGGACCGATGAATCTAGGTGCTAGCTTTCCTCTTCGACCAAACCGAACTACGTTTCTTAAAGGAGAGACCTTGAGAAATACCAAATCACCAACATCGAACTCCAACTTCCTTCTACGACGGTCAGCATACTTCTTTTGTCTATCTTGAGCAACCTTTAATCTCCTCTTAATCTCTTCTACTTTCTCTGAAGCTTCTAGAATCATCTCAGGGCCAAGAACTAAGCGGTTACCAGACTCAATCCAACACGAAGGAGATCTACACGGTCTCCCGTATAAAGCAGCAAAAGGGGACATCTTAAGACTAGCCTGAAAAGATAGAATGAGATAGATAGAGAACTAAGATAAAATAAGAACAAAGGATTGGAATCTATACCTGATAACTATTGTTATAGGTGAATTCCACAAGATGGAGATGATCTTCCCAAGATCCTCCATAATCTAAGATGCACGCACGAAGAAGATCTTCAAGAATTTGATTTACCCTTTCAGTTTGACCGTCAGTTTGTGGGTGGTAAGCGGTGCTCAAGTTCAAACGAGTACCCAAGGATTCTTGAAACGCTTTCCAAAACTGACTGGTGAAAATAGGATCTCGATCGCAAACAATGCTAAGAGGAACACCATGGAGGCGAACAATCTCCCTCATATAGATTTCGGATAAACTCGAAGCTGTGCGGGTAGATCTGACTGGAATAAAATGAGCGGACTTAGTCAGTCTATCCACAATAACCCAGATGCTTTCATTTCCTCTCCTAGATCTTGGTAAACCATCGATACAATCCATAGGCACTTGCTCCCACTTCCAGTTTGGAATCTCTAAAGGCTGTAACAATCCGGGTGTCTTCTGATGGTCCGCTTTGACTTGCTGACAAGTCGCACATCTACTAACAAAGATAGAGACATCTCGCTTCATACCTCTCCACCAATAGATCTTTTTCAAATCCTGATACATCTTGGCTATGCCAGGATGGATGGAAAGTCGGGACTGATGATGTTCCCGAAGTAATTTCTGCCTTAAACCGTCAACATTCGGGACACAAATTCTCTTGTTTATCCTCAAAACCCCTTTATCATCAATCTGAGCTCCCTTACCATCGGAATTATTACTACCTCTACTTCGAACATTCTCTTTCATACTTCTAAGTCTCACATCCTCGTCTTGTTTGGCCTTGATACGGTCCACCAGAGGAGAAGAAACAATAAGCTGGCACAACAAAGATTTCTTCCTGCTCAGCGCATCTGCCACTACATTAGCTTTCCCGGGAGTATAGTTGATGTCGAGATCATAAGAAGCAAGAAACTCGAGCCATCGCACTTGTCTCTGATTTAAATCCTTCTGGGTAAAGATATATTTCAGAGATTTATGATCAGTGAAGAGATCAAACTTAGCTCCCAAGAGATGGTGTCTCCAAAGCTTCAGGGCAAAGACAACAGCCAACAATTCTAAATCATGAGCAGCGTAATTAGCTTCATGTGTCTTCAGCTGACGACTAGCATAAGCAATTACTTTTCCATCCTGCATTATCACTGCTCCCAAACCTTCTCGACAAGCATCGGTGAATACCATTAATCTTTCACTTCCATTTGGTACAGTAAGTACTGGTGCGGAGGTAAGCTTATCCTTTAATTCTTGGAAAGCAGCTTTACACTTACTGCTCCATACAAACTTAACATTCTTCCGAGTTAGAGCAGTCAGAGGTGCCGAAATCCGAGCAAAGTTCTCAATGAACCTTCGGTAGTAGCCGGCAAGGCCTAGAAAACTGCGGATATCGGTAGGAGTCTTAGGTTCTTCCCAATCTTGGATTGTAGCAATCTTGACTGGATCAACAGAAACTCCTTCTTTAGAGACAATATGTCCAAGGAATCGGACTTCTTCTTCCCAGAAATGGCATTTAGAGAACTTAGCCTTCAATTGGTGGTTCCGAAGAGTCTCCAAAACATACTTCAAATGAGCTCTATGTTCTTCTTCAGTCTTGGAGAAGACAAGGATGTCATCAATAAAGACAAGGACAAATTTATTGAGTACATCGCGGAAGACACGGTTCATCAAATCAACGAAGAAAGCAGGGGCATTAGTCAAACCAAAAGGCATAACTAGCCATTCAAAGAAACCATTCTCAGTCCGAAAAGCAGTTTTGGGAATGCTTTCCTCAGCAATTCTAAGCTGATGGAAACCTGTGGCTAAATCAAGCTGAGAGAAAACAGTTGCTCCATAGAGCTGATCGAACATATCGTTTATGAGGGGCATAGGATATCTGTTCTTCATGGTAAGCTTGTTGAGTTCTCTATAATCAACACACATCCTGAGAGAACCATCAGATTTGGTGACAAAGACAACAGCTGCTCCCCATTCAGAGAAGCTTGGCCTAATCAGACCTTTAGAAGATAAGTCTTGAATCTGATTCCTTAATTCGCTCTTTTCTCGTGGTGCCATTCTTCTAGGCGGAAGGACTACCGGTCGTGCTCCCGGGATAAGATCAATACGGAAATCAATTTCCCGCTTTGGAGGTAAAGAAGTGACTTCACCAAATACGTCGGGAAAAAGTTTGACTACAGGGGTCCAATGGATATCATCCGGGAAAGTGTCGAGAGAATAGATGAAACTACCAGCAAACTCCTGAGGTAATCTACACTGGATTTCTAATGGATTCCCTAAATCATCTTTAAGAGCAACAGTACGAGAACTACAAGAGATATCTGCACCATGCCTATCTAACCAATCGCCTCCGAGTAGAAGATCGAAAGCGTCGAAACCCAAAACATAGAAGTCTCCAGTGAAGCATTGTTGGAAATGGAGGAGCTTCACATCCCTACAAACTTTACTAAGGTTCGCAGGACCACCGATGGGGTTTGAGACACATAAAGGTATGGGAGAAAGTTCAGGAGAAAGGCGATGTTCAAATTTATTACAGAGATCAGATGAAATGAAGCTGTGGGAAGCTCCGGTATCGAATAAAACTCGAACAGGTAATTTGAACAAAGTAAAAGATCCTTGAAGAGTACCTTGAGAATCACCTGGGGCTGGAGCTGATACTGGTGCAGGTGCAGGCTGCGGAGCTGTAGAAGACGCAGAAGTTACTGCAAAGACTCCGGATGTTGTGCCCCTCTTTTGAGTGGGACAATCCTTCTTGTAATGTCCTGGCTGGAGGCAGATATGACAAAGATCTCTCCAAGCAAACTGAGTAGGTGGTGGGACAGCAGCACCCAAGGTAGGACAGCGATTGGCAAAATGTCCTTTCTGGTGGCATCTGTGGCAAGTGATGGTGGACAGATCCACTGGTGGCCTTGCTGAAACAGAAGATGATGATGAACCTAGCCCTTGATTCTTGTTCTTCTTATTACGGAAGAAATTTGACTTCCTCTTCCTTGAATTTCCAGAAAATTGGGCTGATGCAGCTGGGGTAGCAGGAGTGGCCTTAGATGTGGGGTTCTCATAGCGGAGAGCCATATCCATCAGCGCTGTGAATGACCCATGAACATGAGTAGTGAGTCGATCGTAGAACTCGGGTCGAGCTCCAGCGATAAACTTCTCGTTCAGCTTGAGTGGGGTATCAATCAGGTTCAGGCCATACTGTGAGAGTTCGTTAAACTTCCTCTCATACTCCGTGAAGGTCATATTGCCTTGCTTAAGATCCATGAATTCCCTATAGAGTTGAGACTTGCCCGCTTCGGGCATCCACTTGGCCAGAAAGGCCTCCCTAAAGCACGTTAAGAGTTTAAAAGATAGATTCAAAGATGGAATTCAAATCCGAATTTTGACAACCAAAAGATACCTAAATTGCTCCCAAGTGAGGTCAGCCTCATTTGTCTGAGCAGTAATAGATAGCCACCAATTCAAAGCAGCGCCTTTCATCTGCCAGGCTGCGAGTTGCCTTTGCTGGGCATTAGTAATCTCAAGGCAGGAGAAAATCCTTTCTAGATCTCGAAGCCATTGTTGAGCTTCTATGATAGTCTCTGTCCCCATAAATTTTGTGCCACCTAGCTCAACATAGTCCTTGCACAATTTAGTGAAACGGACAGGGGCAGCAGGAGGAGGAGCGACTTGCCCTCGACCTCGATTGTTTCTTCTATTCATCCTGAAAGATTAAGGATGGATACTAAGGATAGAGGAAAAATATTAAGATATTCTAGGATAAGATAAAATTAAGTAATTAACAGAATCTCGAATATACGATGAAGAGAAAGAAGGAGATAATTAGAAATTTACTTAGGATAGGAAGTTTTTATATTAAAATACTTCTTTTAAAATCTTTTTGAAAAATCCTTTATACTTTTTAAAAATACGTTCACTCACAAGGAAGAGATTCTGGAATTTGACTTCACTCATTCTAGAGCATTGCTACTCTATCTCTAATGAGTTTTTGTTCCCTAGGCTATGGTTTAAACCTGGCTCTGATACCAACGGTAACGACCCACTATTTTGTACCATTCGAATTCGACAATAATTAAATAAATGTCAAGCTAGAATAGTTCAAAACAATAGATTGTAAAATAGCTAAGGAACAAATGAAATCAAATACACAGAATCATAGACACAGATATCAGAATCTCATAGCGGAATATGAAATAATACAGTGGTTCATGAAGCCACTTAAAACTTTTACCAAACAGAAATTACATTGTTTAAAATCTTCAATACAACTTTTAAACATCAATAGATATAGAGTCTTCAAAAGTCTTGAATTACATAAAGATAAGGATGAAAAGCTTCCAACAGCAAGAATGATCTATGAGTGGTCCTAGCTCCGGAAAGAAACTGAAGCTGCAACTCAGGCTGACCCGAACGTACAATAAAACAAAACACTCGAGTCAGGACATACATACTTATATAATGTAAGCTAAATCAAGTGTACTGTAATATATAGCAAGTAACTTAAAGGATGCTTGGGATCGCCATCCTCTAAGGATCCGTTAAACTATTTACTATGTAGTATATTGCGCTACTATAATAGTGTCTATGGTAAAGTAAACATACTTTTAAATAGCATTAAGGAGTGACCCAATATTCCCCTTAACACAAATAATGCCAATAGTCTATACAGTACCGTAATACCTCCTGATCGGGAAGCTACCAGAGGATACTCCATTGGTACGACACAAATAGAAACTCGTAGGAGGCTCGCTAGGGTAGGTGACACGGCACAACTAGGCAATGCCAGGGTAGATATACCAATTGCTATCCGGACCGGTGGAAACGCGTAGCCGCAGTTACCGCCCACCTCGAACAACACTCCCAGATCAAAGGTGCGCACCAAAACAATCACAAGAGTAATAGAATGGCATACGAAGAAGTGCGTTCGATCAGAGGAGCTACCTCATTAATCCGAGAATCGCTCCTGTTTTAGCCACCTTATGCCAACTCACGGGAGTCGGGTCCACGTATTTACCTTTAAAGAAACCGCCACCACCATCCTACTTCATTCTGGAATCTCCACCGCGTACACGGTTGTCAAAGTGGTTTTCGGTATCGACAGAGAGTATGTCCATATCCGATCCCGGTCTCTTTGCCAACCAAACGTTATTATAACCCGTGGTTATAGTTTTGAAAAATGGTATTTATACTTTCAAATCAAATATATTTCAAATACCTTCAATTTCAAATCCTTGATTTAAAACACTTCTTTTGATAATATACTATTTTAATTCATTCAATTAAATTTGGAATTTATTGCTTTTATCAAAATAGAAATCAATTTCTCCCCTTTAAAATTTTCAAAAATCAATTTCTAAATCCTTTTATTCATTACATATTTACATTCCAAAATTTTAACTTATTCCCAAAATAAATTTTCATAAATTTTCTAAATAAATCAACTTCCAATTTCTACAGCACTTATGAAATGCTATCTAAAGTTACGGGTTTAAAATGGTCCAATTTTAAAAGACAGCATCTAAATGCTGTAGTAGACTTTTAGCTAAAAATCTATTTTCAAATATAACTTATTATTTATTTTTCTTAATTGAAATCTTTACTCTTTCAAAATCCAGAATTTCTAAAACAAGTTATATTCCAAAATTTTAATTCAACATTTATTTATTTAACATTTTTAAATCATTATAAATCTTATAAAATCCTTTAAACCAGAATATCCTCAATTTCTAAATTTAAATCAATTTAAAAATATTTTCAGAAAATAGTATATAACCAAGGGCTTGTATAAGATTTTCTAGCCTAGGTCAAGTGAAACGGATTTATATCATTTCAATCCGATAGATTTTAAAACCCCGGGTTCTATCATTTCGAACCCGCAATCCCAAGAATATTTACAGCAGTTAACAGAACATCAATTTGGCCAAAAGTCTCGGCCCATAATTATCTAATTTTAACCGGAACTTGTAGTGATGAACATTATGCTATAAATAACAATTAATAATATAATATAACTGCAGAAATAACACAACAGATAAATAACTGATGAGGTGTCACAATGGGGTTCATCATTCTACGTTATACTACAGCCAGATAATAACGAAATAAAATTTTACACATACACTTGCAATAGTTTACCAAAATGTATGTACGTATGTCTGGTGAGAAATACTCACCTGGATGTTGCAGAAAATTTGAATTCAAAAACGACGATTCACCGGTAAAGAACGACAGAGAGTAACGAACAAAATCTCTCAGATGTCACGCCTAGATTCAAATCTAGAACAAAATTCAAATATTGAATACGCGACTTTAGATTTGATGGTCAAAGAAATTTTTTTTTTTTTTTATTTATAGAACGAGAATCTGTTTGACTTGCTCGACCACTACACCGTGTAAAACGAACCGTGTACAACGACCAAAATATACCCAAAACGTGGACCGTGCCAATACTAAAATTATGACAAAATTTCCCTAAAACAAACTACGGCAAAATGTTGAATACATATACACGTGCACCTTTTCCTTCCTTCGCACATGCCCACTTAAATTTTAGCCTAGATTTTGTTGCCTATATTTTTTTTTTTTTTTTATATAACACGTCCCTGCCGATCTCTTGCAACATACCCACGTTCTCAAAGCTTGATGAGGAATGAAAATTACGGCCAAAACCATACTCAAAACAACACGTCAGAGGCTATACTAACCCATCAGTGGAAACATAAAGGCTGTCAACATCTTCCCCTTTTCTATTTCTACTCTCTTCTATCTTATCCTTCCACGCTCAAGGCAAATATGTGAACCAGAGAAACATCTAAGCTTCAGGCTCGGCCAAAACACCCTAGATTCGCATGCTTCAACTACAGGTATGATTTATGCACCATGCTGTCGTGCACAGACGTGCACAGATGCACACCTGGGGTCACTGAAGCTTCAAAACATTGCAACCTTTCAACTACAGGCTTGTGCACACTGCTACCCGCTGCTACGCAATGGCGAACCATATTTCCTAGTACAACTCATATTCAGGCACACCTACATGGCACGGCAACTCACAAGGCACTTATAAAACCTCGGACAAAAATGCAGGCAGGCTCAAAATACAACACGCATCCATCTAACACTCAGCCCCTATAATGTATTTAAGTTATAGTCTTATATCTGCAACTATTCGAACGCATTCTCTTTCAATATTCATGCGCATACATGCGGCAAACATCTACTAACTTCCTAAATGCAAAACGTATCACCCCACCAGTGTACGCATTTCTATATTTACCCAAAAAGAAACAAAGTTTCATAGTTTGGCCAAAATTTCCAACATAATACATGCCTCAGAGTATTTCAAAACCCAACTTCTGCCTACTTAAACTACAACATGCGCACTGCACTAAAACCCTATGCACTTCCTCTGTAGCAGACAATCATGCATCAACCCATCTATATGCTCAAGCCTAGAGTTTGCGATCCATATAAGAGTAAGGTGGGACTGGGCATAAAACAAAGGTGGGAAATGGCCGAGCAAGGCATCAGTAAAAGGAAAAAGAAACTGAAAAAGAAAGGAGAACAATCAAAACTATTACCTGATGAAGCTTGCAAACGTGAAACTGACATAGGAAGCGCAGAGGAGGCTGATGGGGATGAAGCGAAGAGAAGACTTTGTGGTAAGAATTTTTTTTGGTATATAAATGAATGGGTTGCGAGATCTCAGGGGAGAAACGGCAAGGCAGTGATAAATGCTTGTGGTAAATATTGCCAGATTTCTCTCTTGCGTGATTCTAGGCACAGGCAACAGGCAAGCAAGATTTTCAGAGGAAAGATATAAGTGATCAAATGGATAAGGTAACTTGGATGACACGTGATGTTTGAAACAAGCATTTTGGCAAAGTATAACGAGTTGCATGCGTTGATATGTCTTCCAAATAAAACGTTTGAACGTTTTACTGATAATTATTGAAACATGCGTTGATAAAGTTTCGAACATTTCAATCATAAAGGATTATGATCTGCGGCAAGATCAGAGGAAGAGAATGCAGCAGCTGTAGAGACTTAAAGCTATCAGTTACAAAGATCTTAATTTACACATGCGTGATATTATGAATGTCCGGTCTTTGAACGTTACTTACGTGATTCATTTCTAGTTAATAAATCTTGATTTTTAGTTTGATTGTAATAAATGGAATGGTAAAATTTATGCAAGGCTTTGGGAAGGAAAAAAAATGTATACAAATTTATTTAAAATCAAACTGTCAGTTAAAACAAAGTAACGTTTGCTATAAAACCACTGACTGGTATTTTTCTTCAAAAAAAATTGAAAATATGATTTTTACACTACGTTAAACTGACGTAATACAAATCATCAAAAATTTCTATAAAAATAACGTTTTAAATTTTCACGTTTTATTTCGTCACTTATACCCTATAATTGACGCGTCTTCTAAACTCGAAATTTAACAGTTCAAACATAGCTTAAATTTTCACAGTTATTATTAAATTTTATTGACATACACAATTGTATAAAATATATTTCAAAATTAGCTGATTAAATAAAATAAATAGCTAAAAACTAAGGCTGTTACAGTTGCCTTCTCTGTAGGCTTGATTATCATTTGTGTTGAGGATGTTGATTCGTATAGTGCGGAGTATTACTCTAATCAATCGAGCTTCCTTCTTAGCCCAAAGGATAGCAAGTTGAAAGTTGGAGACGTGATAAGTCTATGAGACTTATTTTCTGTGTGAGGTTGAGAAACGCTTTTGCGTTGTTGGTGCGAAGAGATCAGGACCGGTTTATCCGAAAACCACTTCGGACCAACGTATATGCGACGATTGTGCAAGTTGCTTATTAGTGATATTGATATTCCGGATTTTCATAGTAGGGGACTTCTTGTTGATCGTTTGGGGTTAAAATCCCAATATACATCCAGTAGCAGAGGTCTCTTCATTTTGAAATGTCCAATGCGAGGATTATTCGCTGCTAATCCTAGGGATTTCCTGACATGACGTGTTAGGAAAGTACCTTCGGTTTGTCCTGTTCCTGACAACTTGTATGGATGTTTGTATAACATTGCATTTTTATAGATTACGTACATTGGTTTTTACAAACGTACATCAGTGGTGGCGGAGAAGGCAACTTCTTGTAGCTTAATACCCTCCTTGAGACGCATGAGCTTAAGGGTTGTATTATTGTGGAAGGCAATTAGTAGTCAATGGAAATGGCCGTGTGGCATTCTAAGTGATGTGATTGTGCTTTATGAAAGGTAACCTTACCTCGTCAGGCCTCATCAACCGAAAATGACCAAAATAGGGTTAGATGCGGTAAGGCTAAGTGGGTCGCTCCCATTAGGGTATGATCATCCTCTTCTAGATATATCTTTACACGCTATGACGTCATGTATCTGATTATTGTGGTTCTATGCTATGAGGGCCCTCGGTAAAGGTCGGTAAAGACCGGAGGATGACATATTCGGTACCATCTAATTATAAAGGTGGGCTGGTCTTGTGTTGGTAGAGAAACTTTGTGATGGTTTCTCAGTACATTCTTCTAGAGATGTACCGTCGGAAGGTAGTCCCTTCACCTAGTCATTTGTATGGAAATCAAAACCCCACTACGTGTTTTCCATTTTGATTGTATTACCCAATTGGGCTATATGCTGGAATTTAATCAATGTAACAATTTCGGCTATGATTAATATTATTTGTATATAGTAGACACTACTATAATATAAAAGGATTTGATATGAAAGAAATGTTTTAGTTATCGTAAGGTGAAAACATGTCCGTGTTTATGTGTTGACTTGTCTTACGAGATACTTTTGTTTTGATAAAGGAAAAGTTTTGGTAATTTAATAAATTCAGTTGAATGTGTTTCTCTTGCTTGTTTACCAGACCGATCTGGGCATTCTTCCCTTTCAATGCTCGGGTCAGACCGAGTATATTTATAGGTTATGATTTGATGCTTTTGGAGCTTCCGCAGGGGAGCTGGAGATCTTCATTTTCGTATACACATACTTGTTTTGATTATCCACTTGGCTTTGTTTGTTGTTTTATATTATCGGCATTTGTAAGGACAGGTTATTATAACTGTTCAAGCTGATAACTCTGATTAATTGTTGAACTCTGATTGATGTATGTATATACAGTTTATGTTTTGTAAAGATCATTGATATGATATTATATATTTTCTGCTACGATGTAAGATTCTTTATTGTTCTATTTGGTTGTATCTTCTTTCTTCTCTTCTCTTCTTCTCTCTTCTTTTCTTTCTCTTGACTTTCCGTCAGTTTGTGCTTTTTGGGTCGTACATGTGTGGATTTTTGTCGATTCAAAGGGCACGTCACATCTTGTATAACGGCCCGCCTTTTCGCATGCTTTCAATCGACACACGTGCCAATTCAAGCCATATGGAAGAGCGGATTGTTATGGGGTAAATAAGAAAAAGCAGGGAAAGAAAAAAGAAAATAGAATCTTATAGCGGAACGATAAAATATAATAATCAAATATACAGTTCATGAAGTTGTTTTACAAAACATTTGATTATACTTATACAACACATATCAGAGTTACACATACCAGAAAATAATAGAGGCAGCGGAATAAAATGGTGTAGTGGAATAATATAATAGATAATAATAAATCTTCATCTTCGTCCTCCAGAATACGGTCTTTCAAATCCTGAAATGCTCAGGCTGACCTGAGCGAATTGAAAAGACAGAACACTCGAGTCAGAACTAAAAGATCTTATGTAAGTTAAATCAACAGAAATAAATATGAGTAGAACGGCATCAGAGATGTTTACGGGATTTGACATCTCCTATCCAGTGTCTAACATGAGTGCAATAACTCAAGAGATGCTCGAGATTCACATCTCCTAAGGATCCGTTAAACTATTTACTATGTAGTAATATTTCGCTATTATAATAATGTCTATTAGTAAAATAAACTTACTTTTAAATAGCGTTAAGGCTTTACATTTTCCACCTTAACACGTAATAGTGCCAATAGTCTATATAGTACCGTAATACCTCCTGATCGGAAGGCTACCAGAGGATACTCCATAGGTACGACACAAATAGAAACTCGTACAAGGCGCGCTAGGGTAGGTGACACGGCATAACTAGGCAATGCTAGGGTAGATATACCAATTACGTATCCGGGCTGGTGGTAACACATAGTCGTAGCTACCGCCCACCTCGAGCCACACCCCCAAATAAAAAACAAAAGTGGCCATCGAATCAATCCAAAAGTCAAAGTATAATATCGAAGGGATGTGTCCGATCAAAGGTGTTACCTCATTGGCCCGAGAATCGCTCCTGTTTTAGCCACCTTATGCCAACTCACGGGAGTCGGGTCCACATATTTACCTCAAAGGAAACGCCGCCACCATCCTACTTCATTCTGGAATCTCCATCGCGTATACGGTTGTTAAAGTAGTTTTCGAAGTTGGTAGAGAGTATGACAACTTCCGAGCTCGGTCTCTTCAACGACCAAACGTTATTATAACACCGTGGTCTTTTCAAAATAGTTTATACTTTTAAAACCAGAATAAAATATCCATTTCAAAACCGTATAAATACGATATCATTTCTATTTTAAAACCCAAATCCATATGATATCATTTTTATTTCAAATATCTCCTTCAAATACCGATTTGAATCGCTCAATAAACCATTTCAATTCGTATATTTCAAAGCTTTACATATTCCACCATTTCAAACTAATTCTTTGATAATTCCATATAAATCAATTTCAATTACTGTTATTTAGATTTTAAATGTTTACTTAATAAATCTAATATCTTTTAAGTAAAGGCTTTAGACTTCAAATACTGGATATTCTTTCAATTTAATTAACTTAATAATATCCATTCAAATCCTCCAAACCAAAATCAAGTTATTAAATCATACCGTTTAAAATCTCCAATCTATTTAAATTAGAATCAATTTTATTCGAGAAAATTCTTATATACTTTCATTCAAATCAAATTCATATTTATCTTCCACCTTATTCCGATTAAACTCTAGAAATAAAATTTACATAACCACTTAACCATATTATATTCTAATAAAATCAAACTTTATTATTTAACTTCTTTATATTTAAACCAATTTTTATACATAGCTAACATTATAAAATTACAATCAATGTCTCATAAAACCGTATATTTCTTTAAAAAACCATAGAAATCATTTTTGAAATATTTATATATATATATATATAGACCACGGTGTTTGTATATAATTTTCTACCCTATGGTCAAGTGATACAGATATTTATCATTTCAATCTGCAATTTAAAAATAAAAATTATGGTTATATATCATTTCAAACCGCAATCCCGAATGAGATGAAAATGCATAAAAACTTGCAGTTTATAACAGTAAAAAAATACAGCATCCATTCATTCAATATCAACCATCACCCATTTATCGAAATCATCATCAAATTCAAACAATAGCATCAATATAGAACGGATAATAAACAACAGGTATTAAATAGCAGTTTATAATCAATAATAAATTAAATAACTGTCTAACTGGCAGTTTATATGCAATGAATAATTAATTAACAATTTAACTAGCAGTTTAAATGCAATGAATAAATTAAATAGCAATTTAATTTAAATAAATGAAATTAACTGAGATGATGATTAAAAATATGACAAACAACCATAAATAAATTTTAAATCACATCATATATCAATTTAACAAACGTAAGAAATTTTAGAAGTTGTGAGTGGGTTAAAACACTCACCTTTTGAATTTAAATGGAATTTAAGTTCAATTTAAATCCAAAATTTTTACTGTCTCGGAATCCTTCCAAACTTGTGCCATAATGTCCGAAATTTTATTATGATTCCAATGGTGAAAACCGCATGTCAATCTGAGTCCGTATGCAAAAGTTATGGAATTTAGAACAATTGACATCAAAATTTTATTAAATTGAAAATAACCAAAACAATGCTCACATGTTTGCACGACAGAAGACAAAACACGTCACCAATGCCTACACTAATTTCGAGCCCTATACACACGTTTTCCCAAGACACAGACCATAACCGCTATACCACGAGCCGCCGCCGCGAGTTGCGCCCCCCACTGCCGCCGCTTGCAATTTCGGCCATCATCCAAGCTTCGTCGCGCTAACACCTCCCTCCAAGAAGGTCCCTACCACCAATCGCATCACAATCCACCCAGCCGCCACATGAAATTCAAAACCTTAAACGAATCAAAGCCGCCGATCCAACCATCAAAAGGCCAAACAAACAACGCCGATGAGCTTCCCTCGGTTCTCTCCACACAACGGTATCATTGGTTCGACGATCAGCTGAAGTGGATCATCGCGTGATGAATGGCCGAAATTAAATAGCCCATTTTAGGTCAAACGACAATCCAAATCGAAAAATAAATTACAGCTTTGGGTTGCGTCTTTTGAAAGCTTCAGATCGATATAAAATTTGATAGTATTTTTGGAGTTTGAATTTTTTGCTTTGGATTGAAATTTGATTTGTTTTTGGATCTAGAATTTGTTTGTCTGCCATTTAGGAGGAGAGATAGTTGAAATATACGTATAAACAAATGAGAAATAGGAGTAGGCTAGGGTTTATAACCGGGTATTTATAGGTAGGGTTGAATTAGGATAGATGGATAAGGTTGGATATACGTGCTAATAACAAAGTGGCCCAAAAAGCCCGTTCTAACCCCGGAACAAAATTGGGTAAACCCATATATCAAAATAGATGTTTCAAAATATTTTAAACGCAATGGAAAAGGTTTCAAGCCCAAATTCCATCGTATGAAGAAGTTACGCTAAAATCAATATTTTTCAAATTGATTTCATTTGATGTCAATTTAATTGATTTCAAGGCGTTTCACGTTCGTATGATCAAACGACAAGTCCGATCGCTACGAAACTTGAATCCCTACAATAATTCATCCGATAAAACTGGTTTCGTCGAAATCCGAGTAAGTGGCCGAAATGGCTATTTTTTACACTAATTGAATAAATTTATAATTAATTAATTAAATCCAATTTTAAATTTCAATTCCAAAATTGACAATTTTATCACCTTTATAGTTCTCAAACATTTACAATAATTTAAACAAATTTAAATGTCAATTCAGAGAAGATTAATTTATAAATTTCAATATAAATCCTCAATTTCATTAAATTCACAAATTATAAATAAAATCCCCAAAATTCCATTTAGTTAAATAAATTAATTATTATTCCATTCATTCCTGTCAAATAGATGGATTAAATATTGGATTCAAAACTATTACATAAATTTCTCATATTATCTTTATTTCAAATAACGTATTATTTAACTATTTCGATTTCATTTAATTGCCATTAAATCCAATTATTGAATTTTCAATTTCACTTAAATAAATAAAGTTTTGATTTCCATTTTCTTACCCTACTAATTGCTTTAATAAATTGGGATTGCACTAATTAAGTCAATTACTACAATTTCATTCAAATTTAATTCTATGACCTAAACAAATAGGTAATTTATAACAATTGTAACCATTAAACTTTAATTACCAATAAATAAGTTTATTTCCTTCAAACAAATATTATAATGACTTCCAGAACATTGATTTTATTCAATGACCATTTATTATAATTTAAATTCATTAATTTAATTCAATGCTTACCTTTGTTTTCATATATTCAATTTGTAGCTAAGTATATACTTACATTATTTCCATTGAATTTAAATTCATTCAATTTATTAATAATTACCTTAGTTTACCAAATTTGACAACCCCTAACCATTTGTATTACATTTCACATTAATGTAATATTTATTAAAATTTATTTCCAATTAACGTACTACTTAATTTCCCTTAATTGAAATCTGATTTCCAAATTTTATTTAACATACTAAATGAATAAGTAACGTATATAAATGGTCACCTATTTACTTTTCTTTCATTTATAAGTTTATTACTTGCCAACCCAGGTTATAATTCCATATATAGCACTAATTAATTACCATTAACACTGCATTATTACGTTTATAGACAGATTATAATATTTCCACTCACTTACCTTATATTGAATTCATAACCAAGTTGTAACATATAAAATTTCCAATAAATCATGGGAATCCATTCAATTTGTTACTAATTTACTTACATTAACACTATTTCACTTATTTTGGTCATTATTCCAAACATAGGTCGCAAGTTTTCATTTCTTTATATTATCCTATGGAAACAATATACATTCCAAATACTTTATTACATTTACTGAAATTTATTTTCCAAATTTACTGAATACACCAAATTATGACCTTACGGTTATTTCAATTAATTAGGGTTGCGCTAAATTAATTATTTATTAGCTTACATCCAATTACAATTAATATCCTCAATGAATTTACCTATTTGGTCTCATGCTATCACATCAATTAATACATAAAAAATCTACGTTTCTATTTTAAATTTACATTCACACATAAATACAATAATTCCATTATAACTTTACAAATCTAAATAAATTCATAAATTGTCATTTCATTCTACCTATTAATTATTAACCATAATTAGCATTGTTACGTTTAAATTCACTTATTATTTCATTAATAAGTTACCCAAATTTTATTTCTCCAAATATTAAATCACAGAGTCTTAAGTGATTTACCATTTACATTACTTTTTTTAACGTTTGCTTCATTATAAATCACAAAAAAATTTGTTTCCTTCAAAATTTAATTATTCAATTTTAATTAAAATAACCAACTTAATTATTAAAATTTTACGGGTCGTTACACTCTCCCCCACTCAAAACTTTTCGTCCTCGAAAAGGTAAAGAAGGGAACAGAGGAACTTATAAATCAATATATATTATTCAAAACATTATATTCATAACAATAAGTTTACAGAATTGGATAATTTAAATAAAATATATAGATTTAAAAATAATTAATTCTTTTTATATTCAAATTTATAAAGTTGGGAAAATATTTTAAAATTTTCTAAGTCCAAAATTTATGGAAAATTTCGGCAGAGTCTCCTTTGCACGGAGAGACTCGGGAGAAAATATAATATCAAATATAACAATATATACATAAAATTTCCAAATAATATATATCCCAACATGGGAAAAACAATAATATAACGCTATAACCCGTAATCGGAAAACGTACCTATTAGTCGGACAATTAACGCTTATTTTATGGAACCAAAAGTAGTAGCAATTGCTTCCATAGCCTGCATTTCACTTATATAATCCAGAAGAATTAATAATTATATAAAATGAAATATTTAAAGTTTTTTCAACCATAAACAAACAAATCAATACAAAATCAATCACTTGCAATCAGGCATACAACCATCACATAGAATCAACACATATCAATCATTCATTCATATCAAACAAACCAAATAGTTGTTTGGGTTCAACTTTAAATTGTACAGAATGGGAAATAAACTACTTAGTGCACCATTTACTCAACAGTCTTAGATGAAGCTAAATAGATTATTCTTACATCCAAACAATTTTAAAGTATCCTTACCTAAACAACCATAAACCAAAACAACAACAACAATTTCAAACAACGGATTTAGTTTATCCTTATAGTTTCATTTAATAATATTCGTTGTTCGATTTCCTTTTCATCCCTATAATGATTTGTCTTTTTAATTTACAATTATTTCTTGCAAACTTTCATTTTCTACTCATTCGATTTTTTTCTCCTTCTTAATTTCATTTATTCATTTAGTTCTATCCGCTACTAGCAAATTCATTTTCTTTTATCCATATACTGCAAATTCCTTTTATTTACGTTACATTCATTTATTCGTTACAAAATATCATTTATTTACAGTATTTATCTTCTTATTTATTTTTATTTAAATAAATTCGACATTTACTTAAGATTATTGTCATTTATTTATAATACTTACATTTCTATTAAACTAGTAGCATTTCAATTATGCTTAGGTTTATAACACTACAACATCAAATTCTTATTTATTAAGGTGATTCATTGAACGCTTTCATTATATAAAAAATTTCTTGTACAAATTTCCATTACATTTTCTTATTAACATTCCAACTTTTAATATTTAGTAAGTTATATATATATATGCTTTAAGAATGTAATTGAAAGTTATACAAGTTTTTATCAATTCTTTTAATTAATTAAATGTTCAATAACAATATCCTTTGTTTTATATGTTACAAATTTAATTTTTCTTTTTATTTAATTTATAACTTAACATTAAATCTCTTATTTCCTTTAGAGGTGTCAATTATTAATTACTTACATTCAATTTCACTACACTAATTGAAACTATTAATTAATCGAAAACTTGAGAATTAAATGCCGGGTTTTTATCCAAGAATCTTTTAAAATAACAGATAAATATATACTTATAATTTATATATCCAATTATAATTAAAACAATTTAAAAATTTATATTTGTTTATCAAAATAAATCTGCAGTAAACTACTACAGTGGCCTTCCTACTTCGAAACTCGAAAACGAATGTCGACGATGCGTGCACTCATCACCGAAATTATTTTCCAGTGACAGAGAAGGAAGTACAAACTTATTTTTTTTCCGAAATTTCTTTTAAAACATTTCTTTCAAATTATAATGAAACAATTTTATCAGAAAATACTTCTAAAAATATTATTACTATATTCCAAAATCATTCGAAAGAAATATTCAAAACCCCAGAACTTAAGTTCTAAAATTTCCAATTTTTATTTACTTTATTTCTAATCTTATTTCAACTATTATTTATACATTTCATTACCTAACAACCAATATTCTTGCAACCAAATATATATCATTTATAAAACTTTATTTTTATATATAGAAAATATAATAGGCAAAATTATTTCATCCACCTATATTAAAATAAATATTGTGTCGGTCTGCCCTATTAAGCGTTTAGAAATCCCTATCGATGCATAGCGTCCCGTACACCAACCAGAATTTATAAATACAAAGCGGAACAGATTAACACAATATTAAAACCTTTTTATAACATTAACAAATATGCTCTCTCATATATATACACTCACTGACTCATCATAGGGTATTAAGACCCTATTAATAAAGAGTTAGACCCCACAAAGCTAAGGTTTATAGCTAAACCAAAGCTCTGATACCAGCTATAACGGCCCGCCTTTTTGCACGCTTTAAATCGACACACGTGCCAATTCAAACCATACGAAAGAGCGGATTGTTATGGGGTAAATAAGAAAAAGCAGGGAAAGAAAAAACAAAATAGAATCTTACAACGGAACGATAAAATATAATAATCAAATATACAGTTCATGAAGCTGTTTTACAAAACATTTGATTATACTTATACAATACATATCAGAGTTACACATACCAGAGAATAATATATAACAATGCAGGCGAATAAAATAGTGTAGTGGAATAATATAATAGATAATAATAAATCTTCGTCTTCGTCCTCCAAAATACGGTCTTCCAAATCCTGGAATGCTCAGGCTGAACCGAGCGAATTGAAAAGACAAAACACTCGAGTCAGAACTAAAAGATCTTATGTAAGTTATATCAACAGAAATAACTTTGATTGGAATGGCGTCAGAGATGTTTACGGGATTTGACATCTCCTATCCAATGTCTAACGTGAGTGCAGTAACTCAAGAGATGCTCGGGATTCATATCTCCTAAGGATCCGTTAAACTATTTACTATGTAGTAATATTTCGCTATTATAATAATGTCTATTAGTAAAATAAAGTTAATTTTAAATAACGTTAAGGCTTTACATTTTACACCTTAAAACGTAATAGTGCCAATAGTCTATACAATACCGTAATACCTCCTGATCGGGAGGCTGCCAGAGATATTCCATAGGTACGACACAAATAGAAACTCGTACAAGGCGCGCTAGGGTAGGTGGCACGGCACAACTAGGCAATGCCAGGGTAGATATACCAATTACGCATCCGGGCTGGTGGTAACGCATAGCCGCAGCTACCGCACACCTCGAGCCACACCCCCAAATAAAAAAAAGTGGCCACCGAATCAATCCAAAAGTCAAAGTATAATATCGAAGGGATGTGTCCGATCAAAGGTGCTACCTCATTGGCCCGAGAATCACTCCTGTTTTAGCCACCTTATGCCAACTCACGGGAGTCGGGTCCACGTATTTACCTCAAAGGAAACGCCGCCGCCATCCAACTTCATTCTGGAATCTCCACCGCATACACGGTTATTAAAGTCGGAGTTGGCAGAGAGTATGAAAACTTCCGATCCCAGTCTCTTCAATAACCAAACGTTATTATAACACCGCGGTCTTTTCAAAATAGTTTATACTTTTAAAACCAGAATAAAATATCCATTTCAAAACCATATAAATACGATATCATTTCCATTTTAAAAACCAAATCCATATGATATCATTTTTATTTCAAATATCTCCTTTTTCCAGAATCATAGTACTTTCAAATACATACCTTAAACCCCATAGCTTTGAAACAAAATTTTCAATACTTAAATGGTTTAAATATTAAATTACTTTATATAATAAGATAGCATCTTTAATTTTACAAATAAATTCCAAATACCAATTTGAACCGCTCAATAAACCTTTTTAATTCATATATTTCAAAGCTTTACATATTCCACCATTCAAAAAAATTCTTTGATAATTCCATATAAATCAATTTCAATTACGATTATTTAGATTTTAAATGTTTACTTAATAAATCTAATATCTTTTAAGTAAAGGCTTTAAACTTCAAATGCTGGATATTCTTTTAATTTAATTAACTTAATAATATCCGTTTAAATCCTCCAAACCAAAATCAAGTTATTAAATCATATCTTTTAAAATCTCAAATCTATTTAAATTAGAATCAATTTTATTCGAGAAAATTCTTATATACTTTCATTCAAATCAAATTCGTATTTATCTTCCCACCTTATTCCGATTAAACTCCAGAAATAAAATTTAAAACCACTTAACCATATTATATTCTAATAAAATCAAACTTTATTATTTAACTTCTTTATCTTTAAACCAATTTTTATACATAGCTAACATTATAAAATATACAATCAATGTCTCATAAAACCGTATATTTCTTTACAAAACCATAGAAATCATTTTTGAAATATTTATATATATATAGACCACATTGTGTGTATATAATTTTCTACCTTATGGTCAAGTGATACGGATATTTATCATTTCAATCCGCAATTTAAAAATAAAAATTACAGTTATATATCATTTCAAACCGCAATCCCGAATGAGATGAAAATGCATAATAACTTGCAGTTTATAACAATTAAAAAAATACAGCATCCATTCATTCAATATCGACCATCACTCATTTATCGAAATCATCATCAAATTCAAACAATAGCATCAATATAGAACGGATAATAAACAACAGGTATTAAATAGCAGTTTATATTCAATAACAAATTAAATAACTGTTTAACTGGCAGTTTATATGCAATGAATAATTAATTAACAATTTAACTGGCAGTTTAAATGCAATGAATAAATTAAATAGCAATTTAATTTAAATAAATGAAATTAACTGAGTTGATGATTAAAAATATGCCAAACAACCATAAATAAATTTTAAATCACATCATATATCAATTTAACAAACATAAGAAATTTTAGAAGTTGTGAGTGGGTTAAAGCACTCACCTTTTGAATTTAAATTTAATTTAAATTCAATTTAAACCCAAAATTTTGACAGTCTTAGAATCCATCCAAACCTGCGCCAAAATGTTTGGAATTTTATTATAATTCCAGCGGAGAATACCGCACGTGAATCTGAGTCTGTATGCAAAAGTTATGGAATTTAGAATAATTGACATCAAAATTTTATTAAATTGAAAATAACCAAAACAATGCTCACATGCTTACACGACAGAAGACAAAACATGTCACCAAAACCTACACGCACGTTTTCCTAAGACGCAAACCCTAACTGCTACACAACAAGCCGCCGCGAGCTGCGCCCCCCTCCGCCGCCGCTGGCAATTTCGGCCATCATCCAAGCTTCGTCGCGCTAACTCCTCCCTCCGAGAAGGTCCCTACCACTGATTGCATCATAATCCACCCAGCCGCCACATGAAATTCAAAACCCTAAAATAATTAAAGCCGTCGATCCAACCATCAAAACGCCAAACAAACCACGCCGATGAGCTCCCCTCGGTTCCCTCCACACAAAGGTATCATTGGTTCGACGATCAGCTGAAGTTGATCGTCGCGTGATGAACGGCCGAAATTAAATAGCCCATTTCAGGTCAAACCACAATCCAAATTGAAAAATAAATTACAGATTTGGGTTGCGTCTGTTGAGAGCTTCAGATAGATATAAAATTTGATAGTATTTGTGGAGTTTGAAATTTTTGCTTTGGATTGAAATTTGATTTGTTTTTGGATCTAGAATTTATTTGTCGGCCATTGAGGAGGAGAGATAGTTGAAATATACGTACAAACAAATGAGAAATAGGATTAGGCTAGGGTTTATAACTGGGTATTTATAGGTAGGGTTGAATTAGGATAGATGGATAAGGTTGGATATGTGAGCTAACGACAAAGTGGCCCAAAAAGCCCGTTCTGACCCCGAAACGAAATTGGGTAAACTCATATATCAAAATAGATGTTTCAAAATATTTTAAATGCAATGAAAAAGGTTTCAAGTCCAAATTCCATCGTATGAAGAAGTTATGCTAAAATCAATATTTTTCAAATTGATTTCAGTTTAATTGATTGCAAGGCGTTTCACGTTCGTACGATCAAACAACAATGATTGCTACAAAACTTGAAACCCTACAATGATTCATTGTTACGGATCCAATAAAACTGGTTTCGTCGAAATCCGAGTCAGTGGCCAAAATAGCTATCTTTTACACTAATTGAATAAATTTATAATTAATTGATTAAATCCAATTTTAAATTTCAATTCTAAAATTGACAATTTTATCACATTTATATTTCTCAAACATTCACAATGATTTAAACAAATTTAAATGTCAATTCAGAGAAGATTAATTTATAAATTTCAATATACATCCTCAATTTCATTAAATTCACAAATTATAAATAAAATCCCCAAAATTCCATTTAGTTAAATAAATTAATTATTATTCCATTCTTTCCTGTCCTAGAGGGATTAAATATTGGATTCAAAACTATTACATAAATTTCTCATATTATCTTTATTTCAAATAACGTATTATTTAAATATTTCAATTTCATTTAATTGCCATTAAATCCAATTATTGAATTTTCCATTTCACTTAAATAAATAAAGTTTTCATTTCCATTTTTCTTATCCTACTAATTGCTTTAATAAATTGGGATTGCACTAATTAAGTCAATTACTACAATTTCTTTAAAATTTAATTCTATGACCTAAACAAATAGGTAATTTATAACAATTGTAACCATTAAACTTTAATTACCAATAAATAAGTTTATTTCCTTCAAACAAATATTATAATGACTTCCAGAACATTGATTTTATTCAATGACCATTTATTATAATTTAAATTCATTAATTTAATTCAATGCTTACCTTTGTTTTCATATATTCAATTTGTAGCTAAGTATATACTTACATTATTTCCATTGAATTTAAATTCATTCAATTTATTAATAATTACCTTAGTTTACCAAATTTGACAATCCCTAACCATTTGTATTACATTTCACATCAATGCAATATTTATTAAAATTATTTCCAATTATTGTACTACTTACTTTCCCTTAATTGAAATCTGATTTTCAAATTTTATTTAACATACTAAATGAATAAGTAACATATATAAATGGTCACCTATTTACTTTTCTTTCATTTATAAGTTTATTACTTACAAACCCAGGTTATAATTCCATATATAGCACTAATTAATTACCATTAACACTGCATTATTACGTTTATAGAAAGATTATAATATTTCCACTCACTTACCTTATACTGAATTCATAACCAAGTTGTAACATATAAAATTTCCAATAAATCATGGGAATCCATTCAATTTGTTACCAATTTACTTACACTAACACTATTTCACTTATTTTGGTCATTATTCCAAACATAGGGCGCAAGTTTTCATTTCTTTATATTATCCTTTGGAAACAATATACATTCCAAATACTTTATTACATTTACTGAAATTTATTTTCCAAATTTACTGAATACACCAAATTATGACCTTACAGTTATTTCAATTAATTAGGGTTGCGCTAAATTAATTATTTATTAGCTTACATTCAATTACTATTAATATCCTCAATGAATTTACCTATTTGGTCTCATGCTATCACATCAATTAATACCTTATAATAAATCTACGTTTCTATTTTAAATTTACATTCACGCATAAATACAATAATTCCATTATAACTTTAAAATTTTAAATAAATTTATAAATTATCATTTCATTCAACCTATTAATTATTAACCATAATTAGCATTGTTACATTTAAATTCACTTATTATTTCATTAATAAGTTACCCAAATTTTATTTCTCCAAATATAAAATCACAAAGTCTTAAGTGATTTACCATTTACATTACTTTTTTTGACGTATGCTTCATTATAAATTACAAAAAATTTGTTTCCTTCAAAATTTAATTACTCAATTTTAATTAAAATAACCAACTTAATTATTAAAATTTTACGGGTCGTTACATCTTGTATCAAAGCTTAGATTTTGTGCATTCCTTAGCTTTGGTGTGTACTCAGTATAGATAGGGACAGTTGCACCGTAGATTGAGTTTGAGTGTATTATAAATATAAGCGCGTATTTGTTAGTGATATAAAATGCTTTATGTTATATTTACTTATCCGTTGAGTTGTTTGTGAATTCTGGTTAGTATGTGGGATGCCATATTATCGATAGGGATTTCTAAACACTTATACGAGGCAAGTCGACATAGTATCATTTTAAATTGGGTAAATGAAATAATTTTTATATATAAAGGGAATAATTTTTCAGAATTATTAAAGTGTACATAAATGAATTGTTTGGTTGTTTGAAAATGTAAATACATAAGTTAATAAAAGATGTTTGAATAATCTTAATAAAAACAACAATTGTATAGGGATAAATTGTATAAGAAAATGAATTATAAATATGGAATTATAATTAATATGATTTACAAATGTGAAATAATCTTATACATAAGAAGTAAAACTATATGAATATATTTATAAATATAAGTTGTAAATAAAAATGGATTTAACTAAGAATTTGAGAAATGTGAATCCTGTTGATTTTGAAAGTTATTTTTCAAAGTTAAAGAGATTATATTGTTATAAATCTAAATAAGATAAATAAATTTGGAATGGATATTATGTAAGTAAAGTGAAAAGTAAATTTATAAAAGATGTATAAATGTGATATATGAATAAAAGAATTTTTGAAAGAATTTAAAGCACTGAATTCACTACTATTACTAGGAAATAATAAGGGTGATGATTGCAGCATCATCAGTATCATTTTCGAGTATCTGTGTGATGGATCTGCTTCCAATAGTAAATTGAAATTGAAGTTTTGTTGTGTTAAACAAATTTGATTTAAAATCCAAGTTAAAATTGATAAAAATAAGTGAAACGAGTTTTGTACTTAAAATATGAAATAAAGATTTTAACTTTGGTAAAGCTGAAATAAATTTGAGTAACATAATAGATATATGATTTGAAATTTTACTAAGCGAAGTGATTATATAGCCATGATTTGAAATTATAAAAATGTGAATGGAAGTTGAATAAATAAGTTAAATAACTTATAAAATAGGAAAAGGTAAGTAAAACCAATAGTTAAAATGGTTAAACACTTTTGGTTAGGCAAAACAAAATTTGAATTTGAATGGTTATATGATTTTGACTTAAGTAAAAAAGTTAAATAAGATAGAATTTCAATTAACTAGTAGTGAACTTAAGTTGTATA
Organism: Allium cepa; assembly: GCA_030765085.1. Lineage (NCBI taxonomy): Eukaryota > Viridiplantae > Streptophyta > Magnoliopsida > Asparagales > Amaryllidaceae > Allium > Allium cepa. Next base: position 390,642,592 of record CM060939.1, on the reverse strand, counting down.
GTGAAAGTGAATGTAAATGAAGTCGAAATGAAATATAACTTAAGTAATATTGAATGAAGTTGATTTTGGCATCGAAGTAAATTAATAATGTGAATTAATAAAGTAAAGTGATGAATAAAACTTAAGAAGTTGTAAATTAATAACAATATTAGAAATTTTGTATAGAAATGTGAATATAGTGAATACTAGAATTCAAACTAAATTGAATATTAAACCAATTTGAAATTAAAAGTGTTGAACCAAATTTAATGAATGTAAAGTAAATTAATTTGGTAATGTTGGATATGCATTGATTGTTAGATGAATGTTAATTAATTGTGTAGAAAATTCATATGAAATTGAAAGTAAAATAATTGAATTCAAATTGAAAGTGAAGTAAGAATAAATGGAAATGAAATTGATTTGAATTGGAAGTAAACAAACTTGAATATAAATTAGTGAATGTAAACTAATTGAATATGAATAAATGAATGTTAGTAAAATCCAATGTTAATGAATCAAACATGATTTAATTGAAAATCAATTCAATGAATATTAATGAGAAGTGAATGAATATTGATTTGGTTATGGATGGATTGGATAGATTTGGATTGTTGGATGATAGATGTTTGATGGTTGGATTTGTTATGGTGATTGCATTTGCTATATTGGCATATATAGTTGTTGTAATGGTATATGTTGTATATTGATATTACTTTCATATATACATGTTTCTCATTTTTTTATTGAGTGTTTAATAGGTGCGGATGGCGCTTGCTTCGCATTTGGAGCTCGCTTTCACGCTATGTTAGCCGTATATTCTTGCTAATAATATATAAGGTACATATCTCGGATTACATATCGTACTTTTACACTTTTTCCCTTCGGGATGCCTCATCCTTGATGATGAGATGTATACTTGTGATATATATATTACCATTTTTTTTTCGGATCGAACCGCGCAAAGGAGACTATGGCGAATTTTTTTGAAAATTAAAGGCATTGGAAAATTTTGAGAAAATTTGGAAAATTTATGATAACTAAAATTTTGATTTTGAGTTATAAAAGTTAAACGATATTAGTTGGTTTTGAAAAGATAACTACGAAAGGATTTGAAAACTTAGTAAAGTTTTTGTAAGAAGTTTAACGAATGGATTTTGGAAAAGTTTAACGTTTAAATGAATTTGAAATCTAGTTTGAATGAGTTATTTTGAAAAATTAATGGATTTTGTGACTTTTTCTTACTTGGTAATTCCGAGGACGAAATTATTTTAAGTAGGGGAGAATGTAATGACCCAAAATTTCTGTCATTTGAAATTCGTATATTTAATTGATTTTAAATATGCACAAGTAAATTTTATAAGTCGAATAACTTATATTTCGAATATCTAGATTTAGTTGGATAATTAAATTGTTAATTTAATATTTGAAATTGCGTAAATAATTAGAAATTGAATTTAAAATGAATAAAAATGATTTATAAAGTTTAATTAAATCCTAGTTGAATTAGAATGATGTTATAGAAGTTTTAAAATTAATTTGAAAGTTATTTTGTAGAAATTGAATATTTTAATATTTAATTGACGAGTGAAAATGGTCATTTTTCAGACAGTTTTGGATTTTTGACAAAACTAATTTCATTGGATCCTCAATGTTATATTATTGTAAGATTTCAAATTTCATGTCAATCAGATTTACAGTTTGTCTGGGGAAAGCTAAAACGCATAGAAATCGGTTTAAGTGAATTTTAAATTTAAATAGTCAATTCGAAAACCTATCTTTCAAATATGATCGAATTGGCTCCTGATATATATTCCATTGCGTTCAGAATAAGGATAAAACATTATAAACACCAGGCGGCACGCTTCGTTTGGAGTTCGAAAAAAAACGGATGAATAGTGCGCACGAATTTCCTGTAAAGGACCTCACTTTTTCCTTTTGCACAAACCATAGGGTTGGAAACCCTAGCCTCCACTTCCACAACCAATGGCTAGAAATTTCGAATTTTCTTCCTCCATTATCTCTCAACCCACAAACAATTAGCAAAAACGTTTAACTACAAAGTTGGAGAGCTCGTCGAGCACTTCGAGATCAACGGTCAAGATCTGAATCGGAGCGACGGGGTGGCGCATAGGTGCTCGGGTTCGTGGGCTGTCTGGAGGCGTTCTATATGGCAGCGACGAGACTAGGGGGCTGTGCACGTAGGCCGTGGGTGGAGGGGAAGGTGAGCTGTCATGTGATGGTGGTCGATCGTCTTCAAGTTCGTCGATGGAGGAGCATAATTCGTGGGAAGCTCGGCTGCTATGGGTTGCTTCAACCTGGGGCTTTCACGTGAAGGGAAAGAAGGAAAGTGGTGGTCCAGATCTGATGTTGGAGAAAGGGACGGCTAGGATTAAATCTAGGTTAAAAAAATTAAAATAGAAATAGAAATGATATTACATTGAATTCGTCTAAACTTTACCATAACTTTTTCATACGAGGTCCGTTTCGCACGAAATGAATTACGTTGGAACCGTATTGACGAGCACTAAAGTATAGAGATGGATTGGGATTCATTTGAGCTAGTGAAAATTTTGGATAAAATTAAACGCTTATTTAATTTTAATCGGTATAAATCGATATCGCGACGACTACATTCAATGTGAGTACAACTCACTCTTTCTAACTCACTAATATTTTATATAAGTGAGAAATAATTTATTATATGGTGATTGATGATTGTTTGGATGATATATGATATATTGATTGGTATTTGGATACATTCCTGTCTAGTGGAGCAGATGACCTTATACGTTCCCGTGTATGAGCGGATGACCCTTTGTACGCGCGTCTGCCTTGAAGCGGACATTGTACATATATTTCTAATATGTATATTTATTGCAGGTGACAGGTTGGAGGGATCCAACTGGATTCCTCACCGGAATTGATTTATTTACAGACATTGTGATATATGCTGTTAACATATGATATATGATGCTTTGGATGCCGTGATTGGTATATTTAGTGCTGTTGCAGCATTGGGCCTATTTTAGAAAATTTAAAAATATTTAAGGGACGATTTCGAATTTAAAGGGGATTTTTAAGTGATTTTGAAAATAAACGTTTTATTTTTTATTGAATTTTGGAATTGATTCATTTTAAATAAATAAACGTTATAATTTTTATGTTATAAAAATTATGATTTCTGTGAAATATAGTAAATTATGATTTTTGAAATATGAAGTTAACTGTTTTGTAAAATGGTATAAATGGTGATTTTTGAATTTATTACAAAAGGTTTATATATAAGGTTTATAAAAATGGATATTTTATAAATCAAAATGATGACATTATAAAGGAATTTTGTAAGAGTTAAAATGAGGTTATAAATGGAGTTTATAAGTGAATAATATTTATATAATTTGTGAAGTTATAAAAGAAAGAATTTGTAAATAAATGATATAAGTGAATTAATTATAATTTGGATTTTGGCGTGTAAATGAGATAAATGGAATTTGTCAATAAAGGAGATTTATATATTGAAGTTTTTATAAATAGAAATGGAATTTATAAACATTGTTTTATAAATCCAAAATCAATTGAATTTGATAAGTTAATTATTATAGTTATTAAAGGGATTATATCCACAATTTTGGACAGTGGATAATCCTTTAATAAAAGTGCAATAGTAATAAATTGATTAGGTATTAAATCCACGATTTTGGATAGTGGATTTTACTTTAAAATAAAATGTGTAGAAGTATTGAATTCGATGAACGAACTATATTCACGATTTTGGAGAGTGAATAATCTTTTGAAATTAAGTAAATGTTTTGAAAGTGATCTTTTAAATGGAGTTAAACAATTTAAAGTTGTTTTAAAATGTGTTAAGGATCGAAACCATAGATTTCAACATTCATTGTTGAAATAGATGTTTTCGAGAAGTAAGGAAATGATGGACTATAACGCTGTTGTTATAGTAAATGATTTTCGAAAGAAAATATTTTGTGTAGTATTGGGATCTATATATCTATCTTATTTTTGAATCCCTATACTATTGATTTTGGGTTGTCGTAACGATGTTTTACGCAACATTCGTTTTGACCCAATAAATGTGTTTAAAGAGAATGTTTTCCTTAAAGAATAAAATATATACTTAATTATGATTTAAGCATATGAAATATTTTCCAAGTGTTGAAAATAAACAGAATTGTGAATTACTTATTATTAAATAAGTATATGGAAATGTTTTCCAATATTGAAAAGTTGAAATGGTTTGAAGATATATCTTTTTAAAGATAATTTGAAGTGAATATTTGGCAAATGATTTAATTAATAGAAGATTAATTAAATGGGCATATGGTGCTAAATATTTGTTTGTTTTTTTTGATAGTTAAATAACCGACTATCAAACCTTTCCAAATTTTAGTTCCTCGACTTGATGTGGGAACTATTTAATCGTACACTTAGTACGTTGCCTTCTGTGTAGGCTAGATTATCATTTGTGTTGAGGACGTTGATTCGTATAGTGCGGAGTATTACTCCAATCTATCAAGCTTCCTTCTTGGCCCGAAGGATAGCAAGTTGAAAGTTGGAGACATGATAAGTCTATCAGACTTAGTTTCTGTGTGAGGTTGAGAAACGCTTTTGCGTTGTTGGTGCGAAGAGACCGGGATCGGTTTATCCGAAAACCACTACGGACCAACATATATGCGACGATTGTGCATGTTGCTTATTGATGATATTGATATTCTGGATTTTCATAGTGGGGGACTGCTTGTTGATCGTTTGTGGTTAAAATCCCAATATACATCCAGTAACAGTGGTGTTTTCATTATGAAATATCTAATGCAAGGACTATTCGCTACTAATCCTAGGGATTTCCTGTAACAACCCGCATATTTATCGATTTTTATATTTAAATATTTTATTTAAATATTTTATCGTTAATCGGATTTTGGTCCGAAGCTACTTTTTACAAACGGTCAAATTAGGACTCGAGACCACTTCCATTGAGTTCGAAACGTCGTTTGCAATCTTCTAAGTATAAACATTGATATGTTTGGGGTTAGTGGAATTTCACCACTTTTTCACTCGAGCCTTTGGTTTGGACTTTTAGCCCATTAGGCCCAAGTTCCACCCCCCTTCTTCTTCATTGCTTCATTTCATTTCCTAACACTAAAGCTTCAACAAAAATGGTGAATGGAGTGAGAAATTAAAACTCCAAAGTTTTTGTTTTATTGCAACTCCAACATTCAACTCCAAATTCAAGAAGAAGACATCGGATTCAAGCTTGTGGTTGCTTCTCCATTTGCCTTCAAGCTTTGTTCTTCATTTTCATTGGGTTTTGGAGCAAAGGTGAGATTTTTATCTCACAAATCTAGTCTATAACTATATTGGACTGTTGGGAATGATTCCCTATCACTTTTGCATGCACATTTGCATTTGGTTTGGATTGGATTGGCGAAAAACTCCAATTTTTAGCGTTTTGGTGAATTTTCTGCACTTAGGTCGTTCTGGCCATTTTCGTGTGCTCGGAGTTAGGTCGCTCGCAACCTAACCCTTAGGTCGTTCGCGACCTAACCCTTAGGTCGTTCGCGTGGAAAAGTCTCGGCCTTCGAATAGCTCGTTTCCGACCTAAAATGGCCTATAACGTTAGGTCGCTCGGCGCTTCAGAATTAGGTCGTGGGTCGTTGGGCTTTAGGTCGCAAGCTCCTTAGGTCGTTCGAATGTTAGGTCGCTCGGCCCTTATCCCCTTAGGTCGTAGGTCGTTCGAATGTTAGGTCGCTCGGCCCTTATCCCCTTAGGTCGCTAGGTCGCGACGTTTTAGGTCGCTTGACCTTGTTTTCCTCTAGGTCGCATGGCCTTTAGACCGTTAGGTCGCGAGTGTTAGGTTGTTAGACCTTACCTTCCTTAGGTCGCTTGACCGGTTAAACCTTTAGGTCGCTCAACCCTACTACCATTACTAGGTCGTTTGGCCATAGCTCGTTAGGTCGCATGACCTTATAAACCGATAGGTCACATGACATTATAACCCTATAGGTCGTTGGACCTTTGACTCGTAGGTCGTTGGACCTTATCCCGATAGGTCGCTTGACCCCTTGGACCCCTAGGTCGCAACCCTTAGGTCGCTCGACCCTATTCCTCTTAGGTCGAACCCCGTAAGCGGTGGCGTTGCCCCCGCACCCCCACCTTGGGGGGTTGCCACCCCCCCCCCCCCCCCCGGGACCCCCCCTCCGTAGGGGATCTTATCTGAAAAACATTGAGCTGATTTCCTTGGATTTTATTCACAACTCCGTATGCGATTTTTGTGATTGATTGTTTCTACAATTGCTTCTGTGTTTTGTCACTTTATAATATAAAGGTTTCAATACTAGTAGTAAATATCAAAACTCTTTTAACAAACAATTTCAACTCTATTTTTAATAACAAAGCTCTTTTCTTAAACCGTTTTCCAATCTATTAGTATATACAAGCCTTTACCTCACTCGGATGAGAAATCTAATTAAACGACTTAGTAAAACAAGTGGTATGAAACGCTTGCATTCATTTCATCGGTTAATTCTTGGACTTGTTCGATTGAACCTCTTGTGACAATTTTATTAGTGAAGATTTACATTTTGTTCGTAAATATTTAAGTTAAGCAAGTGGTTATGGGACATGAAGCTAAACTTCTATATTTACTAGCTTAGTGTAATTGACACTTCTCGTTGATCTTGATGATCGCTTTATGAATTAGACTAGCAATTGCGCGATGTCTCTTTCATTGCAAGGTTAGACTAGACACCACTTGTGTGATTCCATTCACACATACCTTTCTGCTTTTTGGTTAGTCTTGACCTCAATCTGTGTGATTCCATTCACACATGCGGGGTAGCTCCCCATGGTCTTCGGACCGTCATGTGATAGGCCTCTTTCCCTTTTTATGATTTCTGGATTTCTTGTGTTGATTTCTGGAATTTATCTCTTTGACTTGTCATGAGTACAAGTTTAGGGTATGATGCCCTCTTTGGATCTTTGAGAAGATTCTTGTGATATTGATTTATCTCTTATCGGTTGATCTCCTGTTGATCATTATTTGCATACTTATAGTAGTATGTCAGTATGGATATTTTATGTTTATGCCATATCTTTTATTTTATATCATGTCATCTGATATTTATAGCTAGACTGATCCGTTTATTATTTTCTTATAAATAATACTCGGGTCAGACCGAGATGTTACAGGTGCTACTGCTTGACTCCTCCCCCAGTGATTCACTACTCAGACTTTTGGCTACTTGTTTAGATTAGCAGCTTTTGTTGTTTACACTTGAGATATAGACTCATAGTTGTATTCTTTTGTATAGCACGCGTTGCTATTCTTTGGTATTATCGTGGATCTTTTTAGACCACTACTCTGATGTACACTTTTATGTGATATATATTCATATCTCTTTCCGCCTTTGTGATATGGATATCTGTGATTGATTCGCATGTTATGCTTACTTCTATATTTGTTTCCGAAGATTATTTTATAGCCACCGTGTGATAAGAAATTACATGGATGGTCGCTCCTCAACAGCCTTATTCTCCGCGCTAGTTGACAGCACTACATCGTAGTGTTCTTGGCTAGCGTGGGTATAGAGGTGGGGCGTCACATTTCCCGACAGGATGTGGTAGGAAAGTACCTTCGGTTTGTCATGTTCCTGGACAACTTTGTTAGTCCATGAGATGATGGTTTTGATGACAACGACCTTCGAATAGATTATAAAATATAAATACTAACAGTGTAAGTTTAGATATATATGTATATGCAGGATTTAACCATGCAGGTAACAAGAATGAAGACTATACAATATAGAGATTCAAGATATCAAGATTGAAGACTCATGAGTATCAAGATTATCAAGAGTTCAACAATTCAAGTAATTTATTATTTTTTAATTATAAATTTTGTTAAAACTCATAGAAAAGCACTGGCATCTTAAAATCCAATTTATTCGTGGAATGGAATCCACTTCGAGCCTGTTAAAGGGATGGAACCCTAAGTAGGATGGAACCTACGAAAAATCTAGTGGAACATTATTTTGTATCCGCTAACTTTTTATTCAAAATGATTTCGAAACCTTCTTTTTAAAAGCATCAAAAAACATCTATCCTGATTTCAATTACTTTTAGCCTCAAAATAATCTTAAATTTCAAAATCAAATTATCCTTGTTTTTAAACTATCTTTTAAATATAATGTATTTAACTTTTAAATATTTTACTTTGATTTTAAATATAAAATTATAGTAAAATTTTGTATATATTATTCCTTATATTTACTTATGTATTTTAAGTATAGTCAAGTATATTTATAAAGTTTAAAATAGTTTTAATATAAAATAAAGGTTATTTTCAAAGAAAATCAAAACACCAAAAATCCCTTTGGGATGTCGACATACTCAAGTACCACATGTTGACAGGGTGTAAGTTGAGTTCCAAATTTAAATTTCAACAGAAGTATCCATTCGTCATAACTCTTCACGAATGGACATGGCTGTTATTCTTCTATAAATAGGGATTAGTTTCAACGAATTTTAATTCAGTTTTTTGGTTTTTCACTCCTCTTCTTCTTCCACATTTCTATATACAAATTCTTATCATTACACTGCCGAAATCAACATTGAACCTAAATAGATTATCTCTGGTTTGATTCTCTATCACTATCTCAACAAGATCCTCAGTGCTGTTTAGAGTTATAGGCTTTTTGTAATCAACATAGCGAGGAAAGGTGTGATTGTAGCCTTGAAAATTAATCAAGCGAGATAAGGTGTGATTGTAGCCTTGGGAAATCAATTGGGTGAACTTGTTGCCTGAGAAATCAAGTATCGCTACCCAAAGGATTGTGATTCTGAAGGGTGTACCTCGTAGCCTTGAAATCGAGGGTGTAATTGTAAAGATTGTTTTTGAAAGAAAATCTGTACTTGTGTGCGGGACTGGATGTAGGGTAACTCCGAACCAGTATAAAATCCGGTGTGCTCTTTCCTTTACTACTTTTACTTTATATTTGCATTGTGTTTGATTCTGTGATCATATCTGTGTATGAATATTGCATACATTTGTGTTTAAATTAACAAAAACTCAAAAAGATTTAACGGTTCTCTAAAACGCTACTCACCCCCCCCCCCCTCTTGTGTTTATCCTTAGCCTTAAGATCATTAATCCGCATTTCTCACATTTGGTATTAGAGCTAGGTTTTCAGAGTTTCATAATCTGATTTTTGAAAAAGTTTTAAAATGGCTATGTTTGTTAATACTATTTTAGAAATATTCAGATCATCATTGTCTTTTGAGTCTGCATATAATCAATGTTCAAATTCAAGTTGTCTACCAAAATTGTTTGATGTACAGGAATCATGCTTTATGGCTATTGAGGAATCAATACACAACAGACAAATTGTGTAGATCAGAAAGGACAAATGGATACTCGATAGTGGATATTCTAGACACATGACTGGCAGTCCAGATATGTTAAATGATATAATATACAAAGACGGAGGACTGGTTAACTTTGGAGACAATTCAAAAGGATATGTGATTGGCATCGGCAAAGTCGGTAACTCTGAAACTCCTATTATTACTAATGTTTTGCTAGTTAAAAATATGAAACATAATCTGCTAAGTATAAGTCAACTTTGTGATAAAGGATATAAAATTAAATTTGAAAAAGATAAATGTCACATTGAAGATAATAATTCAACTATAATATTTGAGGGAATTAAGAAAAATAATATCTATATTCTTAGTATGAAAGTTTCAAATGATAACTTATGTCTTTTGGCAAATACAAGTGACCCTTGGATTTGGCATAAGAGATTTGGGCATTTGAATTTCAAACTCTTATCTAGACTGTCAAAACATGATCTAGTAAGAGGCCTCCCTAAAATGAATTTTAAAGTCGATAGTCTATGTGATGCATGTCAATTAGAAAAACTTAGAAAAAGTTCCTTTAAATTAAAAGATATGATTTCAACTTCAAAACCTCTTGAATTACTTCACCTAGATTTATTTGGTCCATCTCAAATTCTGTCAATAAATCATAGTAAATATTTTTTTGTAATTGTAGATGATTATTCTAGATTTACATGGACAATATTTTTGAAACATAAAGTGATACTTTTGAATGTTTTAAGAACTTTTCAAAAAGGATTCAAAATCAACTTTCTCTAAAAATTAAAACCATTCGTAGTGATCACGGTGGTGAATTTGAAAATGAAAAGTTTGAGGAATTCCGCAATAAAAAGGGAATAACTCACAGTTTTTCATTTTCAAGAACTCCACAACAAAACGGAGTAGTAGAACGTAAAAATAGGACGATTCAAGAGTGTGCGAGAACTATGCTTTCAGACAGTAAATTACCAAAGAATTTTTGGGCAGAAACAGTTGCTACCGCCTGTTTATTTTAAATAGAATTTCAATTAGACCTTTAAATAAATAAGACTTCTTATTAACTTCGTCACTCAAATAAACCTAAAGTATCTTATTTTAGAATTTTTGAAAGTAAATGTTTTATTTTAAATACTAAAGATAACTTAGATAAATTTGATCCTAAATCCGACGAAGTTATCTTTATCGGATATTCTAATAGAAGTAAAGCATACAGAGTATTTAATTTAAGAACTAACACCATCGAAGAAACAATGCATGTGTCATTCGATGAAAATTTCAAAAATTTTGAAGATACAAATGATAAAGATGATTTAATTGCTCAAAATCAAGAGTCAGCTGAAACTAATAATGAAATCAATCATCCTAATAAAAGGACTAAACTTTCAAAAGATCATCCTATTGAAAATATACTAGGAGATATGCAATTTGTAGTTAAAACTAGAAATCAACTAAGTCAAATGAGTAACGTATCTTTTATATCAATTATTAAACCAAAAAATCCAAAAGAAGCATCAACTGATGATTCATGGATTTTGGCTATGCAAGAAGAACTTAATCAATTTACTAGAAATGAAGTTTGGAAACTTCTTCCTAGACCTGAAAATAAAACTATAATTGGAACTAAATGGGTTTATAAAAATAAAACGAATGAACAAGGAGAGGTAGTTAGAAATAAAGCACGTTTAGTCGCTCAAGGATTTTGTCAAGAAGAAGGAGTAGATTTTGATGAAACCTTTGCTTCCGTAGCAAGATTAGAAGCCATTAGGATTCTACTTGCCTTCGCAAATCATAATAATTTCAAATTATTTCAAATGGATGTTAAAAGTGCCTTTTTAAATGGATTTCTAAAAGAAGAAGTATATGTTGAACAACCATCGCCTTTTGAAAATGATAAATTACCAAATCATGTTTACAAACTTAAGAAGCTTTATATGGTCTAAAACAAGCTCCTAGAGCCTTGTATGATAGATTAAGATCTTATCTATTACAATCGAATTTTGAAATTTGTAAAGTAGATAATACTCTTTTTATTAAAAGAAATAAAAATGATATTCAACTAGTACAAGTCTACGTAGATGATATCATTTTTGGGTCAACTAATTTTGAAATGAATAAAGAATTTTCTGAAATAATGACAAAAGAGTTTGAGATGAGTCATATTGGTGAATTAAATTTCTTTTTAGGATTACAAATAAAACAATTAGATAATGGTATCTTTATTAGTCAAGAAAAATATGCTAAAGACCTAATTAATAAATTTTGTTTGACTACTGCAAGTGGAAAACCCACTTCCATGGCAACCAATGAGTACCTTAGTAAAGAAGATCTCTCAAAAGATGTAGATCAAAAGTTATATAGAGGAATGATTGGATAACTACTCTATATTACTGCTGGTAGACCTGATATCGTGCATAGTGTTTGTCTCTGTGCAAGATATCAATCCCAACCTAAAGAGACCCACTTAAAAGCCGTAAAACGTATCATAAGATATGTTAAACACACCTCTGATTATGGCTTATTTTACCCTAAAAATGATTCCTTTGACTTAATATCTTACTGTGATACTGATTATGCTGGTTGTAAATCAGACCGAAAGAGTACAAGTGGAACTTGTCACTTTTTGGGGCATTCTCCGATTTCCTGGTTTAGTAAAAATCAAAACACAGTTTCTTTATCAACAACTGAAGCAGAATATATTTCTGTTGCTTTGGCTTGTTCTCAAGTAATATATATGCAACAAACTTTAAAAGATTATGGTTTAAATTTTTCGAAATCACCAATTTATTGTGATAACACGAGTGTGATAAATTTATCCAAAAATACTACTCAACATGCTCGAACTAAACATATTGATATCAAACATCATTTTCTCAGAGAAAATATAAGTAAGGAAGTAATCACTCTAGATTATATCAATTCTGAGAATCAAATTGCTGATATCTTAACAAAACCATTAAATGAATATATATTTACTAAATTAAGAAGAGAATTAGGTATTTGTTCAATAACTGAAATATAAAATATAAATACACAAAGTATAATTAAAAATTAATTCAAAAATAAATTAAATAGGCAAAAATTTAAGAACCATGTCGACATACTCCTCTACCCTATGTCCACATATAACGTTTTTAAATTTTTGAAATTTTTCCCACCAAAATTCAAATACTTGGTTATATATTCTTCACATTTTCGAAATTTTATTCATCCTTTCTGTTATCTCTCTGTTCTTTTCTCTGAAATCAAATAATCAATGGCCTCCTCTTCCAAATCAAACATAAAATCAACCTTTTTGTTCCCCTCTCCTACATCTGGTCCATTTCAACGTACTACTTTCGCTCGTGTGACTAAAATGGAGGATTCTCTAAAGGGTGCACTTCAGTTAATGACTGAAATTCAAGTAATGCAACTTCGCATGGCCATGGAATAAGAGAGGCAAGGCAAAATCCTTAGGAATTTGCAAAAATTTCTAATGGACAATCATGCTAACCCAATCTTGATTGTCGAAGATTCTTCAGGAGATCAAGAACATGAGGCCGGCGAAGAAGAAGAAGAAGAAGTAGAAGAAGAACCCATGGAAGAAGCGCATGCGGAAGATGACGATAAAGTCGTGTGCGTTGGAGAAGTGTGTTTTGACAAAGATGGGAATCTTGTCAAACAATGTGGAAATTTCTGTTTCCACTATACAAACTGTTCGATCCATAGATCTCCTATGTTCAAAAACACACACTAGTTTCTTCTCTTCCTTTACCATTGTTGTTTATTCCTTCTTACGTTTACAATGAAAATGTAAATATAACTATATGATTAATAAATAAATTGTGTTCTTATATGTGTTCTTCCCTATTAATAAATATAACTATATGGTTATATATACTTAGAATAGTTAGTAGTTTAGGATTAGGTTTATTATTAGATCTAAGTGTTGATTATTATGATAACACTATCATTATAATCACATATCATAGAGTATTAGATTTAGGGGGAGTTCTATAGTTTGGTGTTATATAGTTTAGAGTTAGTTTTTGTTGATGACAAAGGGGGAGAAGTATAAAATAGGGTAGTTAGGCATAGATTAAGGGGGAGTTATTAGTTTTAAGGGGAGTTATTAGGATAGAAGTAATATTTTATAAACAAAGGTTGTCATCATAAAAAAGGGGGAGATTGTTAGTCTGTGAGATGATGGTTTTGATGAGAATAACCTTATAATAGATTATAAAATATAAATACTAACAGTATAAGTTTAGATATATATGTATATGCAGGATTTAGCCATGCAGGTAACAAGAATGAAGACTGTACAGTATAGAGATTCAAGATATCAAGATTGAAGACTCATGGGTATCAAGATTATCAAGAGTTCAAGAATTCAAGTCATTTATTATTTTTAAATTATAAATTTTGTTAAAACTCGTAGAAAAGCACTTGCATCTTAAAATCCAATTTATTCGTGGAATGGAATCACTTCGGGCTTGTTAAAGGGATGAAACCCTAAGTAGGATGGAACCTACGAAAAATCTAGTGGAACATTGTTTTGTATCCGCTAACTTTTTATTCAAAATGATTTTTCAAAATTATATCTTGTTTTCAAAATGATTTCAAAACCTTCCTTTTAAAAGCATCAAAAAACATCTATCCTGATTTCAATTACTTTTAGCCTCAAAATAATCTTTAAATTCAAAATCAAATTATCCTTGTTTTTAAACTATCTTTTAAATATAATATATTTAACTTTTAAATATTTATACTTAGATTTTAAATATAAAATTATAGTAAAATTTTGTATATACTACTCTTTATATTTACTTATGTATTATAAATATAGTCAAGTATATTTATAAAGTTTAAAATAGTTTTAATATAAAATAAAGGTTATTTTCAAAGAAAATCCAAACACCAAAAATCCCTTTGGGACATCGACATACTCAAGTACCCCATGTGTAATGACCCATTAATTTTTGATGTTTTAATTTTGTTATTTTAATAATATTTTATGAGTTAATATTGAAAGAAATAAAATTTTGCAATTTTATAATGGAATAATAACTAAATTTAAACTGAGACAATGTTAATATAAGTTAAGTGTCAACAATCTTAATGAAACTCCAATTCATTGTATTTAAACATGCTATGCTTGGTTATAAAACTAAATATAAGTAACAAATGTAAATATTTAGTTATTGTACAAAATATATAGTTAATGAAGATCAGTATGGTGTAAGGAATTGTAATATGGGTGGTATTAATGGTTACACTGATTTATAGTGGGATGTAAAAGGTAATAAATTAATGTTGTTTTGATAATAAACATTACTTAATGATTTTTAATTTCGTAACGGAAGAGTGAATGAGAATTTATGGAAAACATAAATCTATTTTTAAGTAAACAAGAGTATATATTGAACAAATTTATGATAATTGGATAATGTAGTGTTAATGGAAATTAATTAGTGTTATATATGGAATTTATACCTAGGTGGGTGAGTAGTAAACTTATAAATGAAAGAAGTAAGTAGGTGATCATTTATTTAGGTTATTTATTCATTTAGTATGTTAAATAAAAAAATTGGGAATCAGATCTCAATTAAGGAAAATTAAGTTGTACGTTAATTTGAAATAAAATCTAATAATTATTACATTAATATGGGATGTAGTACAAATGGTTAGGGATTGTCAAATTTGGTAAAAAGGGATTTGACTTAGGAAATTTTTTTAATGGGGTTTAAAACCTTAATTAATACGCGTAATTGACAAGATTCACATTTTTAAGTATAACCGCTGATACAAATCTAAGATGTATATAGAAATATTAATGTAATGAAATATAAAACAATGTTAACTATGTTAGTTGAGTAATAATTGATTGAATATTAAGTTGTAATCGAATAAAATAAAATTTATTGGAATTAATTTGCAATTAATTGGATTAATTGCAGTTGACATTTGAACACTGTATTTACTGGAATAATTGACACTAAATTGATATGTGAATTTGCTTTTAGTTATTATAAATATCTAAGGGATTAAAAATGACAAAAATCTACTAGCTTATAAATTTGTGCAGTTATGGTAGATGTGATTGGTCATTTGAAATGATTAATTCTATAAGATGCAATAAATGTTAATTTTAATTATAAAATGAAAATTTGTTGATTTAAGGAGTGAAAACCAAGCTTTGTTAATTTATTTGAAATATTAAATTTAATAAGATTCGAATAACAAGGGTAAGAATTTAAATAGTGGATTTTAGAGTTTTATTTTTATAATTTCTAAATTTAATGAAATTGAAATTTAATATTGAAATGTAGATTTACATTGGAAATGATAAATAAACCAACTATTATTGACATTTAAATTTTCTTCGAAGCCTCGTAAATGGTTAAGAAATTTTAAAATGTTGAAATTGGGAATTTTAAGATTGAAATTTTAATTTGGATTTAATTAATTTAATTTTTAATTTATTTAATTAATATAAAAATAGCCATTTTGGCCACTGACTCGGATTTCAACGAAACCAGTTTCATCGAATCCGTATTGGTAAATTATTGTAGGGTTTCAAGTTTCGTAGTGATCGAACTTGTCGTTTGATCGTACGAACGCGAAACGCCTTGAAATCGATTTAATTGAAACCAATTTGAAAATATTGATTTCAGCATAACTTCTTCATACGATGGAATTTGGACGAGAAACATTTTCCATCGTGTTCAGAATATTTTAAAACATCTATTTTGATATATGGGTTGACCCAATTTCGTTTCGGAGTCGAAACGGGCTTTTCGGGCCATATATCGTTTAGCGCGTGCATCTATCTTATCCGATCCATCCCATTTCAACTTTGGCTATAAATATATCATTATAAACCCTAGTTTCTCCACTTCTCATTTGTCTGTACGTACATCTCAACCCTCTCCTCCTCAATCAATATCAGACAAACAAAATATAGATCCAATCACAATCACAATCCCAAATCAAAAGCTAAAAATTCAAAGTATTCAGAAAAATCTGAAAAAAAATTATATGTTGTTGCTCTCGACGAGCGTAATTCAATGGTTTAATTCATTTTTCGATTGGAGTCAACGTTCGTCCAGGAAATTGCAACTTAGTTTCGGCCATTCATAGGGTTTTGATCATCTTCGTTGGATCATCGATTTGAGGGCATGGGGCTGTGGAGAATGTCAAGGGGATTGCATCGGCACGGTTCTTTTGGAGATTCGACGGCTGGATCGAGCTAAAAAATTCAATTAGGGTTAGGTTTATATGGCGGCCGACGTTTTTTTGAGGGCGTTCGAGGGATAAGTGGTGTTCGCGGGGATGGTCGCGTGGTCGGTGACTCGCTTGATCGTGGTGGATGTGGCCACGAAGGCCGGCGGCAGCGTGGGTTCTTTGATTTGTGGCGGCTGCGTGAAAATCACGTGAGAAGGGTTTCAGGAGGAAGAAGCATTCAAACGTGTAAGGGGAAAGAAAATGATGTTGACGTGGCATTTTGGGTTAGGTTTGCTTTTCTTTTAGTGAATTTTATTTGAAAATTTTGATTTCAACTCGTTTAACGTGAATAACTCTTACATACGAACTCTGTTTCACACGCGATTTTTTTTGTTAGGATCGTAATAAAATTTCGGATACTTTGGCGCTGGTTTGGACGAATTCTGAGACGATTAAATTTTTGGGTTTAAATTGGATTTAAATTCAATTTAAATTTAAAAGGTGAGTGTTTTAACCCACTCACAATTTCTAAAATTTCTTCTGTTTGTTAAATTGATTTATGATGTGTTTAGAAATTTAATTATAGCTGTTGGGCATATATTTCATCATTATCTCACTAAATTTGCATTCATATAATTTACTTGTTATTCAATTCATTTTGCATATAAACTGCCAGTCAAAAATTTTGTCAAATTTATTATTGCATATAAACTGCTAGTTAAATTTATTTATTATTGCATATAAGCTACAGTCAAACAGTTATTTAACTCATTATTGAAAAATTAACTGTCAGTAATTAATCATTATTTATTGATGTGATTGTTTGAATTTGGATGATGATGTGATAAATGGATGTATAATTTTGATGGATGAATGGATATTTATTTATATTAACTGTAAGTTATTATGCATTTTCATTTCATTCGGGATTGCGGTTTGAAATGATATATAACCGAAATTTTTATTTTAAATCACGGATTGAAATGATAGATATCTGTATCACTTGACCATAGGGAAGAAAATTATATACAGACATCGTCGGTCTATATATATATAAATGTTTTGAAAATGATTTCTATGGTTTGGATAGGATACGGTTTAATAAATATTAATTTTGATCCTATATAAAATTTTATTTTATATATATATATATATATATATATATATAAATAGTTAAATTATTGAATTTAAGCTATTTTGTTAAATGAAAATAAATAAGTTGAATAATGGAGTTTGATAATTTATATTATTAAGTACAGGTTTAAGCTATTGTATATATATAGAGTTTTAAATGGTTCAAATCATTTAAGATTGGAAAAATAAATTGGAAATTTATTTGGAATTGAGCTTATTTAAAAATTAAACTCCACAAGTTGGTGTAACTTATTAAACTTGGAAATTTTAATGGTATGATATTTATAACTGGATTTTTATTCAAGATAAATTAAATGAATATTTATAGTATAACTAAATTGAAGGAAATATTTAATTGTTAGTTGAGTTTTATTTTATGGATTTATTTTGTGAATATTTCAAACTAAATAATAGGACAATAAATTTATTGAATAGAATTTCCAACCTTAGTTTTGAAATTGTTAAATACTCAAAGTTTGAATATATTGAAATCGAAGTGTTTTATTGAAACTGAAAGTGAATCTAAATTTATGGGGTTTAGACCTAAAATTTTAAATGAATAAAATTGTGAAGTCGCGGAAATTATTTTATAAAGTAAATTTAAATTCAAACTATTTTATTCTATATGCTGTTTGAATATCCAAACCATTCAAGTTTTAGAAGTTATGGTTTTAAAGCTATGTATTTCGAAGTATTATGTTTTGGAAGTTATAATTCAAATGTTTGGTTTCCAGATATTATAAATTTTAAAGCAATATGATTTTGGAAAAGAAATATATTTGAATAAAAAATGATATTATTGATTTGGGTTTCATAAAAATAATATCAAAAAGAGTTATTTTGGAAATGGAAATGATATCGTATTTATGGGTTTTGAAATGGATAATTATATTCTGGTTTTAAAGTATAAACTATTTTTAAAGACCGCGGTGTTATAATAACGTTGGGTTGTTAAAGAGACCGGGATCGAAAGTTGTCATACTCTCTGCCAACTCCGAAAACAACTTTAACAACCATGTACGCGGTGGAGATTCCAAAATGAAGTAGGTTGGTGACGGTGTTTCCTGTAAGGTAAATATGTGGACCCAACTCCCATGAGTTGGCATAAAGTAGCTAAAACAGGAGCGATCGACGGGTTAATGAGGTAGCACCTCTGATCGGACACTTCCCTTCGATACTATACTCTGACTTTGGATTGATTCGGTGGCCACCTTCACTTTTGATTTCTTTGATTTGGGGGAGTTTGTCCGAGGTGGGTGGTAGCTGCGGCTACGCGTTACCACCGACCCGGAAGCGTAATTGGTATATCTACCCCGGCATTGCCTAGTTGTGCCGTGTCACCTACCATACCGAGGCTTTACTACGAGTTTCTATTTGTGTCGTACCTATGGAGTGTCTTCTCGTAGTCTCCCGATCAGGAGATATGCAGGCACTGTATAGACTATTGGCACTATTATGTGTTAAGGTGGAAAATGTAAAGCCTTAACGCTATTTTAAAGTAAGTTTATTTTACAGTTAGACACTATAATAATAGCGAAATATACTACATAGTAAATAGTTTAACGGATCCTTAGGAGATGTAAATCCCGAGCATCTCTTGAGTTACTCCACTCATATTTATTTTTGTTGATTTAGCTCACATAAAATCTTTTAGTTCTAACTCAAGTGTTTTGTTTTCAATTCGCTCGGGTCAGTCCGAGCGTTTCAGGATCGAAGACTTTAGCTCTGGAGGACGAAGACGGAGATTTCTATTATTATTATTATTATTTATTATATTCCACTACACTAATATGGTTCCGCTGCATTGTTATATGGTATGTGTAACTCTGATGTATGTTGTATAAGTATAATCGAATATTTTAAACAGCTTATAAACTGTATATTTGATTATTATATTTTATCCTTCCGCTGTGAGATTCTGTTTGTTTTTATTTCTTTCTCGTTTTTCTTATTTACCCCATAACAATCTGCCCTTCCGTATGGTTTGAATTGGCACGTGTGTCGATTTAAACTGTGCGAAAAGGAGGGATGTTACACCATGTCCACATGGTGTCAGTTGAGTTCAAAATTTAAATTTCAAAAGAAGTGTCTATTCATCATAACTCTTCACGAATGGACATGACTGTTGTTCTTCTATAAATAGGGGTTAGTTTCAACAAATTTTAATTCTGGTTTTCTGGTTTTTCACTCCTCTACTTCTTCCACATTTTTATATATAAATTCTTATCATTACTCTGCCGAAATCAACATCGAATCTAACTAGATTATTTCTAGTTTGATTCTCTATTGCTATTTCAACAAGATCCTCAGTGCTATTCAGAGTTATAGGCTTTTTATAATCAACATAGCGAGAAAAGGTGTGATTGTAGCCTTGAAAATCAATCAAGCGAGATAAGTGTGATTGTAGCCTTGGGAAATCAATTGGGTGAACTTGTTGCCCAGGAAATCAAGTATCTCTACCCAGAGAATTGTGATTCTGGAGGGTGTACCTCGTAGCCTTGAAATCGAGGGTGTAATTGTAAAGATTGCTTTTGAAAGGAAATCCACACTTGTGTACGGGACTGGATGTAGGGTAACTCCGAACCAGTATAAAATCCGATGTGTTCTTTCCTTTACTGCTTTTACTTTATATTTGTATTTGTGTTTGATTCTGTGATCATATCTGTGTATGAATATTGCATACATTTGTGTTGAAATTAACAAAAACTCAAAAAGATTTAACAGTTCTCTAAAACACTATTCACCCCCCTCTAGTGCTTATCCTTAGCCTTAAGATCATTAATCCGCATTTCTTACAAACTTGTATGGATGTTTGTCTGACATTTCATTTCTATAGATTACGTACATTGGTTTTTACAAACGTACATCAGTGGTGGCGGAGATGGCAACTTCTCCTAGCTTAACACCCTCTTTGAGACGTATGAGCTTAAGGGTTGTATTTTTGTGGAAGGCAATTAGTAGTCAATGGAAATGGCCATGTGGCATTCTAAGTGATGTGATTGTGCTTTTGAAAGGAAATCATTACCTCGTCAGGCCTCATCAACCGGAAATGACCAAAACAGGGTTGGATGCGGCAAGGCTAAGTGGGTCGCTCACATTAGGGTATGATAATCCTCTTCTGGATATATCTTTACATGCTATGACGTCGTGTATCTGATTCTTGTGGTTTGTATGCTATGAGGGCCCTCGATAAAGGTCGGTAACGACCGGAGGATGACATATTCGGTACCATCTAGTTATAGAGGTGGGCCGGTCTTGTGTTGGTAGAGAAAATTTGTGATGGTTTCTCGATACATTCTTCAAGAGATGTACTGCCGGAAGGTAGTCCCTTCACCTGGTCATTTATATGGAAATCCAAACCCAACTACGTGTTTGCCATTTTGATTGTATTACCCAATTAGGCTATATGCTGGAATTTAATCAATGTAACAATTTCGGCTATGATTAATATTGTTTGTATATAGTAGACACTACTATAATATAAGAGGATTTGATATGAAAGAAATGTTTTAATTATCGTAAGGTAAAAACATGTCTGTGTTTATGTGTGGACTTGTCTTACGAGATACTTTTGTTTCGATAAAGGAAAAGTTTTGGTAATTTAATAAATTCAGTTGAGTGTGTTTCTCACGCTGGTTTACCAGACTGATCTGGGCGTTCTTCCCTTTCAATGCTCCGGTCAGACCGAGTATATTTACAGGTTATTATTTGATGCTTTTGGAGCTTCAGCAGGAGAGCTGGAGATCTTCATTTTCGTATACACGTACTTGTTTTGATTATCCGTTGTGCTTTGTTTATTGTTTTATATTATCGGCATTTGTAAGGACAGGTTATTATAACTGTTCAAGCTGATAACTCTGATTGATTGTTGAACTCTAATTGATGTATGTATATACAGTTTCTGTTTTGTAAAGATCATTGATATGATCTTATATATTTTCCGCTGCGATGTGAGATTCTGTATTGTTCTGTTTGGTTCTATCTTCTTTCTTCTCTTCTCTTCTTCTCTCTTCTTTTCTTTCTCTTGACTTTCCGTCAGTTTGTGCTTTTTGGGTCGTGCATGTGTGGATTATTGTCGATTCAAAGGGTACGGATTTGCGGGTTGTCACAAAATTGATCGTAGCTTCGCGAGCCTCATACCTCGGTTATGAATGGGATTCTAAGTGGTCAGATGTATGCTCGAATTTCGGGTAGTAGTGATTTAGGTTATCAGATGTTCTGAGCCCCAGGTACCAGATACGTCTGGCCCTCATGGTAGGGATGCGCGAAGTCTGAGTCCTTGGATGTTATTCGCAGATTGCATCCACTTTTAGACATTTGTGTTGTTGTATAACGGCGTCTGAGTCATGGACGTAAGCCGTGGATACAGATTGATCTTTGCACTAGTTCCCTATCATGTTGGAAATCCAATCCCAATACGAGATTTATGGTTTTGATTGTATTCCTAAAATAGCTGTAATGACTTGCAAACATTTCACCTACCCCCTTTCTGGTATCATATATTCTGTTGGTATATTCCGTTGACCTAGTCCGGATATATTACCTTAGACTTCGTCCAGGTATTGATACCTTATTTGAATAAGTTTATTTGAAAAGTGTTTTCAAAAGAATGTCATTAAAAATAATATCAAATGTATTTTGGTATGAAGTGTTTTGGTTATCATAAGGTAAAAACCCGCCCGTGTTTATGTGTGGACGTGGTCTTATGAGATGCCCTTCTTTTCAAAGGTTTTGATAACATAATCATTTTAAAGTTCGAGTATCTCACGCTGGTTTATCAAGCCTGATCCGGGTATTTTTAATATTCGGGTCAGATCCGAGTAGTTTCAGGTTGAGTTGAAGACGGTTGGAGTTTCCAGAGGAGAGCTAGAGATCTTCATCATCGTATGGTCATATTCTATTATCTGTTGTGCTTAGTGTAATTTGTTTGATGTTTGTCGACAATTGTAAGGACAGATGTTTATAACTGTCCAAGCTGAATTTAGGTTAGATTCTGATATTGTATTTAAAATTTTCCACTGTAAAGATTATTATTGAAATAATATATGTTAATCCATTCGTGTGAGATTCTATTCTGTCTTTATTTTCTTTATTTTCTTTCTACCCTTAATGATCCGCTTATTCGGGCAATTTAAGTTGGACATGTGTGGTTTATTGTTGATTCAAAGGGTATGGAAAAATGGGTCGTTGCACTGCTCCACCAAATCCTCCTAATACTGAATTCCTTATTCTTTTGTTAATCCTTACAATCTATAATAAGAATGATTAGCCTTTTACAAAGGGTAACAGCATAAGGTGATGTTCTACAATTCGTCTTATTATACATATAACATATAATATAAAACCGAAATTAACAAGTATGTTTTCTTATACGTTCGTTCGATCCATTCTAAGGCATATCTCTTGCCACTATCTCTAATGGATCAACTTGCAAAATTTTAGATGTTTAGTCAAACTTACTTTAGTACCAAGGGTGACACCACCTCTATCTCTTATACCCAAAGTAAAGGACGTCCCGCATTGTATGGTAACCGACTAATGGAGGTTCATCATGGGTAAAGTCAAATCAAACCAATAATCCATCATATATCTTATGATGCGTAGATAAAATATAATACAATAAATATATATAAAGTAGGCAAGACATTATCAAGATCAATTGAATCCAAACAAAACATCATCAGGGTGCAGTGCGGTTCAGGAGATCATACATCATAGAATTTATATGAGTCAATAGATCATTAGTACATTATAAACTGTTAAATTGTCTTTAATAATATATACATACATGTATACGTAAGTATTAATAACTCCTCAGCGCTGCATAACGAAACAAGTAGTAGCTCTATATAAGAATAATATGAGTTAAGCATTAGCCTCCTATTCATCCTCCATATAGCTCCATGCAATATCAGCATACATAACTCTCAATCTACCCATAGCATTTGAGAGTTAAAAGAAACATAAATACAAATAACCTCGAGTCCGACAATATTATGTATAATTCTAAAACAATTGATGCAAACTTGTTATACCATAAAGTAAGATAAATAATGGTGTGAAAAGTCACCTCACACGCTCCTGCATCCAACAAGTTACCACATATAAACATATCATTCTAAGGTGTCATTAGCATGCGTGTACGCCTCCATCTTAGTACGTAAAAGGGTGTTGGGTATTAAAATCAATAATATCTAACATACATCAAGACAACCTAGCAACCATCAATTAAGCACCTCTCATACTCACATAACGTTTAAACATATGATGATATAAATGCCCGCCATCAAAAGATCAACTATTATTTATATCATGGCTTCATTAATGCTCAAATTATAACCCATTCAGAGAGTTGGGAAAATAGGCCCACTCAGATGGTCTGGAGATTCGGATCCACTCGAATGATCCTCGGTTAACATTCCTACCTATTCTTTAATTGCAAGCATACATCAAGCCTTTGTGTCATCAGTTCCCTCTTGGCATATGTGTCGATAGTAGAACCCTCATGTTCTGCTCCATAAGTTACCTCCATATAGAACTTGCTTGCTCAGACAACTCCAGATGCTCAAACCATCACCTTCCTTACAGTCACCATTAATTGGTACCGATATACATGGATCAGTGTCTTTCCATGGCTTGGTTTATTTATGACCTCCAAAACTCTATGACTCGATAATTGAATTATTGTCTCCAAATCTTTATAGACTCGATCCTTTCCTCATGCATCATCTCTAGCACATTCGTATTAGCATCGGACATCAATTAGTACTGATCCATATACTTAACCAATTTCCACTTCGTCTTAACTAGTTATCAATCTCTTCATTCCAGATCCATATGCTAAGCTCTCCCATCAATCTGTATGGTTCGATATCAATTGATATGGATTGGTACTGGTCCATCACTCAAAGAAATTTTCTCTAAATCACTCCAACTTAAATTCCTGCATCGGTCCATCTCTTCCATCGCTATTTTGATCGACGTGCAAAATCCAAAACTGCAACATTTTGGTTCTAACTCCAAAGACAATCGATCAAAGTACTCTATGATTTGAACTCAATCTCTTTGTGTATCGATTAAAGACCTCAAATGGTCTACTCCATACATATACAAAAGTTCCCATCATATAATCATCATCCTAAATCGCATAAATTGTGTGTAATCATCCATTGAAACATGCATGCAATCGAGGCATACAACAAACAATCATCAAATTAACATATCATTTTAGTGTATCAACATGTACCTATAACATAAATATAAGTAGTGTAACGACCTGGAAATTTCGATCCCGAAAATTCCAGATAGTTAAGAAAAGAAGAAAGAGAAAGAAGAAGAAACATAAACAAGTCACACAAACTCACATTCGCAGCGGAGAAAATATAATAAGTAAAATAACAGTTTTACAAAGAAGAACTGTGTCAGAACATTTACATTTATACATCAGAGTTACAACGTTTACACAACATCGGACAGTTTAAAACAACCTGTCCTAGATATACAACTATATAATATAGCGGAAACTCTTCCCACATTTCTGCCATCCAGCTCGCCTCCTGAGCTCCAGAACATCCCTGCCTGAAAATCTGTAATACTCGGTCTGACCCGAGCATTACATCAAAGTAACACCCGGATCAGGCTGGAAACCAGCGTGAGTAAACCCATCTAACATGAATTACAAAAGCATACAACATATATATATATATATAACCCGGGTAACTTGTATCAATTACAAATTCACAAATCGTTATAGACATCACTTACAACACATATCAATTTCTAAGTATCAAAATTTAGATTAAATGGTCCATTTCACTTAAATCCTTCCATTCAGCTTATTGATTCCACAAATCAACTTAAAAGAATCGAAGTGGTTTCGGGTATTTCTAATACCCGACCCCGGTCCCTTCGAAATCCAATGTCATCTTGACCCAAGTTATTCAAGTGAAATAAAATTCAACTTTAAATAGGATGTCACTTATACATAGCAATTTTTTATTGATAAATAACTACAATACCACTGTCCACCTAATCATATCCTGTCGCAAAACATTTCATATCAGAGATATCAACCATTTCAAGGTATTAAATAACATTCAACCATCCATAAGCAACGATCTATTAATCATACTATCTCTGATTAATTACTTCATCTCTAATTAATTTAAAATAACTTAAATTAATTATTTTCATCATTATAAATCATGTTTACTTAACCATTAATTAACTACAAATTAATCATCCTCTAATCATACATCTTAGTTAATCCTCCTTGATTAATTATCCCCTAACTACTTTAAGTAATTATCCTTTAATTAATTTCACAAATTAATTATTCTTAACCATTTATAGTAATTAACCTTTAATTACTTCATTAATTAATTAACTATAATTAATTACATTAATCCTTAATTAGTTGCAATAATTAATCACTTTATTGAGTAATTATTCCTAATTAATCAATTCATAATTATTAACTATATTAATTAATGATCTCTAACTATTTCCATAATTATTAATCACTCTTGATTAATCTCATTCAGTAATTAATTACCCTTAATTAATTACATTACTTAATTATCTTCAAATAACATTATTAATCGATTCTTAAATTAATTACACTAAGTAATTAATTATTGATTACTTTCACTAAGTAATTATCCTTCATATTAATTACACAAATTAATTAATCCAAAATCGCTTCCAATCTTCAATTAATTGCATCCTGTAATTACTCATCTTAATTACTACACTAAGTAATTATTCTTTATAAATTACACTAAGTAATTATTCTTTATAAATTACACTAAGTAATTATACTTATCAAATCACTGAGTGATTATATTAAATTAATTAAACTTAATTAATTAATCTAAACTAATCACATTAACTCAATTAATCACAATGAGTAATTAATTCCTTAATTACTTTCATTAAGTAATTTTGCTTAAACAATTCCACAATTGATTATCTCTAATTAATTAATATAATTAATTATTAAAATTAATTACATTAATTAATTATTAAATAATCCTTAGTTAAATGACCTTCATTAACTATTAACAATTCTTTAATTACTTTTCTTAAGTAATTAACATTGATTAAATACAAATTAATTTATCTTTAACAACCCACTAATTAATCTCTAATTATTCAATTTATTAAGTGTTAACTGTAACTTAATTAACCCTTAATTATTTGATTAATTAATTACTAATCATTAATTAATATTATATACTTATCTAATTAATGATTCTAATTACTAATTAATTATTCCTTAATTAATTAACTTAATAATTTAAGTTATTCCCAAATCATTAAATCTTAATTAACTTCAAGATAAAACATTTTTCTTATAAATGACTTAAATATCATTCACAAATGCATTTGAAAACATTTTACTTTTGAGCTTACTTTAAATTTTATTTTAAATTTAAGATTTAAAATGAATACAATTTAACTTTAACAAAGTCTGAAAACAATATAAAAAACCTTTAAAATTACATGTTAAAGTAATATTAGTCTTATAAAAGAAATTCAAAAGAGTTTAAACCCAATCATTTAAATTCAAATCATTTTATAAAATATACTTGAAAATTTTAAAGCTGTTTAAATACTTTAAATTTTATAAAACTTCATTTATTTCAAACTAGAATTCAAAAGTTAATCTGAATTCCATCTTTCAAATTCTGATTTTAAACTTATATTAAAATCTGTTTTAAATTCAAATTCTATTTAAAATTAAACACACAGATTTCACAAAAACCTGTAACAAATCAAAACTGACCCGAGGCCAGACAAAAATGCTTCGAGTCAAATCTTAATTTGCTTCGAGCAAAACCCAGAAATTACTCGAGATCAACCCGAGTGCCCAAATCCTCAACCGAAATTTTCAGAAACACAAGTGCACAGTGCACCTGCACTGGCCAACCACCGGGCTCCGACCAACCACGATCATCCCTACATGTCGACGATCTCCATCACAACCTATCCAGATCATCCAAAACTTCCCAAGCAATTTGAAAACAAAATCAAGTTCCAAACCCAACCTGGAACTCAATTCTGACAACATACCCAAAACCTGTCAACACCTCGACTTCCCAATACCCATCACCGGAACACCAGAATCTTCGGCTACAACCTCTCCAATGTCCAAGCTACCAATCCCAAGAGTTCTGTTGAACTCGATCACCATAGACGCAGTGATGACCACATTCCCAAACAAGCCTAAAAATAGGTTTACAGCCTTCTCCGGCCAACACCCATCACCTCGGCAACTTACACACGCATATGACAATTTTGCCAAACTACCTTATCACTCCTCTATCACTAGAGAGAACCCCGACCCTCTAGCACACAAAGATCATCAGAATTTCCCAATTAACCAATTTCTGGTTAAACTAGAAATACACCCATATTCCATTACTAAAAATCATGATTTAAGTTTTAAAAATCATGTTTTGCTTTAAGTGTTCGATCTATATCCTTGAATCAATTAATCAGGATGATTGAATTTCCTTTATATTTATCTTGCTCTGTTATTTTGTTATTTCCAGAACCAAGACACGGTTATTTTGTTTTGAATAAATTCTTAAACTTTAATTCATGATACAACAAACATATTCTGTTTGAATCTTAAACACTAACGTTTATTAGATCAAGTGATAATGGATTTTGATCAATTCTTGAGTCTGGAAACTAAGGACAGTAAAATACAGGGACAACACATATATTCACTTATATATACAGAAGATCTACTGATATGTATAAACATAGTATATACTTAACACAGAACTTAACATGCAACAGATTCAATACTTAAACTTATTGAAAGTGATGTTACTCACCTTCTTCAAACTGAGCAGCGCTTCTAAAAACAGAAAAAAAACTTCAAGCTTGTTGATGTGTTCATCTTCTTATCAACCTGAGTGCTTTGATTTGTTTTAAGTTTAGAGATGGCAGTATTTGTTATCTTTGTTATGCTTAGCTCTTTTTTTTAAGAAGATGATAGGAGCCTTGTGAAATATGTACAGCCTTTTTATTTTTTTAAGTATCATGTATATATTTTTTTTTTAAAAATCAATGCCATTTGTCTCTCCAATACTAACACTTGTAAATACATGTTATATTTATTTTACAAATGTCTTAATTATGAATTTATATTTAAATCCTTGCCTCTAATTTATAAATTATGTCTAAAACCCTACTAAAATTTTATTTATATAGATTATTTATTTTATATTTACATACGAGTTATGTATTTTTAAATATATATATATATATATATATATATATATATATTTAAAAGATAGACACATATCAAAGCTTCATATTTATTCACATATATACTAACTATATTTATTTCTAAGTATAAAAAAGAAAAGTATTTTTAAATCTTTAATCAAATCCCACCTTTAATATTTACAAACCAATCTTACATATATATATATACATAAATTTCCAAAGATTTATTTAAAGATTGAATTCTATATATATATATATATATATATATATATTTCTAACACTAAAATATTATCTGTCATATATGTTAATTTCAGAACATAACTTTCAATATATATATATATATACACACACACACACACCTATATATTATCTTAGAAAATTATTCTTATTAATTCAACCCAGTTAATTTCAATTATTAGATGTCCAAAATTCGAGTTATCACATTTCCTTCCCCCTTTGAATCTTTTCGTCTTCGAAAAGAAACGAAACCAGAATTTATTTAATACTTAAAATCAGATAAATTACTTTTTGATTATTTTTAAAACACTTTTAAATTCCACATAATATTACAAAAATAGTTTTTATATAAATACTTTTATAACTCGATGTTTCAACAAGTCCATCCTTGTTCTCATAGAAATTCGATTATACGTTGATCAGGCATACGACTGAAAATCTATAAGTGCTTGGTAGACTCATTTCAACACCCAGTGAAAATACTTGAAAAATAATTTTATTGAAAATATAGAAAACAGTTTTTGAAATTAGAGGAATATCTTTGGTGAGAATGCTCTAGAAATCATCACCCCCATCCATGGTCGCAGTTACATTCTGGGTTACGTAGCCATCGTAGCAAAAGTCCATGTAACCGTAGGCACTCCGCGCCCCTCGATTACACCATGGAACCCACAACAGATCGCGGTTACATTCCAGGGTTACGTTGCCATTGCAGCAAAAGTCCATGTAACTGTTGGCTCTCAGCGGTACACACGATTTCCGCTATCAAAATGAAACTTCTCCACTCCTACATAGGTCGCAGTCTACCGATATAAAATCAAACGTAGACTGTTGGCTCTCAGCGGCACACACGACTTTCGCTATGTTACCATAGGTCGCAGTCTACCGATATAAAATCAAACGCAGACTATTGGCTCTCAGCGGCACACACGACTTTCGCTATGGTACACACTACTCATAATCCTCAGGAACTAGTTTTGTCCGGACTCCTCACAGGATCAACTTTAGAACGCCCCTTGGGGCTCAAGGCAGCACCACCCGGTGGCACTCCTGAGAAGTTCATTTCAAGGGAGTGCCTTTTTCCCCAGAACCATCACCAAAACACTTTATACTATACACATATAGTATCTTTCAAATCATACACCTAGTATGATCTCATACAAAGCTCCTTTACACAAAATCGATTATCCAAAAATCGATAATTCTCAAACTAGGCTTTCCAAATTCCAATATTGATTTTACCCAAAAATCAAAAGCCTTTCCAAATCCAAAGGTTCCCAAAACCTTTCCCCAAAATCCTCATAAGATCCTTTACATTTATATATATATATAACTTTATAAAAATTTGGATCATTTCAAACTTGTATAAAACTCCTTTTATACTTCAAGCACTTTCAAAATCCTTTCTCTTCTGGCTATAAATTCAACAAGGGGAGATTTATCTTATATAACAAAGATATATAGCTTTTCTTATTCAAAATAAAATATTCAAATTTGATTACTCTATAAAGTCACTTACTTACTTCCATATGTAAATTTCTACCATAGAAATATCTAATTTCCACTTTTACTTCATCATATATTTTACAAAATATACCCTTCATTTCAAAAACCATCTCACATTTCTTATCCACAAATTCCCAGTATCAATTTCATTTTAACCCGTACGATGTACACATATCATCCGTACGCTATACCAATCTGATCGCTCACTCGATCACATAATTTCACTTCCGAACTAGTATCGTCCATTCGACTTCCTAGTGCGGACACAGATCTGGTTTCTTGATCAAAAACTTTCATTCTCCTTGCATAGTCATAACTATGATAGAGAATATCCAGAACCAATCAACAATCCATATCCAGGTTCGCCTTCAAAAATCGAGTGGAAAATTCCAACTCGGATCGAAATAACTATCTCAAAATTCTAAGCTCGAATCTGGATCAAACCATTATGCGAGTAGAATAGTATATGTACATCCTACGTATATATCCTCATTGGTTATTAGCCAAAACAATCTCTTTTTCTATTCGCGTTTCCTCAAATTCCTATTTACTTGTTCACATTTGTTTCAATCCCATTTGGATTAACACCTCTATTCTTATCTCAATTGGGTATTTAATCATAAACAGTTTGCACTCTGACCAGTTTATATTTTGAAAATAGCTTGAAATTTTTTAAAATAGATAAGTAGTGGAAAAATAATTATTAATTTTTAAAATAGCTGTAAAATAATTAAGTAATTGTAAAATAGTTGGAAAATAGTAAAATGGTAATAGAAATTTTAAATAATTGCAAAATAACTATAAAATAGTAATTAGTTATAAAGTAGTTGAAAAATAATTATTATTTTATAAATCAATTGAAAATTTGCTTAATAGTTCCAAAAAAAATTGTAAAACAAGTATAAGATAGTTTTAGTCTTTAAAAAGAAAGGTTGTATAGTAAATAGTTTGGAAAATAGATTTATATTAAAATAATTTATTTTGAAAATAGTCCAGAGTCAAAACTGTTCACTTCCCTATCCATTCAATTTAAATTTCCTCTTCCATTTAATTGACTCAAACCCAATTTAAATAATCTTCAATTTCCCTTGAACTTGATTTATTCCCAATTCAAGTTGAATTATTTCAATTTCTTTTCAAATTCAAATCAAATTCCATTTCATTTTAAACCTATTCATCTTTAATTACAATTCCAAATTATTCAAATCAATTTGGACTAATTTCAAATTGAACCCATTTCAATTTCAAATCAATTCCTGTTTGAATTAATTCCAATTCCATTTAAATTTGAAATCATTCAATTTCAATTTCAATTTCAAAACAATCCAATTCAAATTTTCCATTCGAATTTCAAACTTATACATCTTCAATCACAATCCCAATTAATTCAAATCAAATCCAATTTGAAATAATTTAATTTAAATCTCAACTTTCAAATTTAAACCATCCCGAATTATATAAATTCGAGTTAATTTTTAGATATTAATTTAATCCTTTAAATCAAATCAATTTATATCTTTAAAACCATTAAATTTTGAATCCATATTTCATTTTAAACTTATTTCGAAGTTCAAATAATAATTCAAATTTTTTTTAAAACAACTAAATCTTTGACATTCAATTTAACATCAAATTTCAATTTTGAAACCAAACCTTTGATGTTTTATCTTAAACATTTAAACCTTAAGTCCATGATGATTCCATTTAACTTAATTAGATATATTACTACATCCCATTTCTTTATTCATTTAAAAAAATCCAGTTTCAGCTTAAAAGATTATTAATAACAACAGGATGGGATCATCCAAATTATTTTAAAACATCCATCCATTTCCAATTTCTAGATCTCAAACCCAATTTGGGATCACTCAAACTCTCAATTCCAATCAACCATTTAACTTCCCAAGTTAAATCTTAATTTCATCTTCAAATTTCCAAATCAGGTTGATCATTCAAACTTATTTAACTTCACATTAATAATCTTCCCACTTATAAGCTCAAAAACTTATCACTTTGGGTTTCTACATCACAGTCCAAGTAAAATTGAAAACTCAACCTTAGAGTTTATTTTAAATCACCTTGATATTGTGTATATTCGTCATATACACATATTGTTTCCTTTACACACCAAGTTATCCTTAAATTCTAAACCACCTATGGTTTTTAATTCAAAACAAATTTATTTAAATTTTCAAACAACCCTTGTCTGAAATAGGACCCTTTCATTCAACTATATTAAATAATATTATTTCTTTATCACTTTAAAATAATATTCAAATTTCTAGACTTATTTTTAAAACTTCAAAATTTAGATCATCTTCAGTTCAAATTTATAAGTCATACTTACCTAAATGTTTTGCCTCCTTAAAAATTTTCATTATTAAATACAATAACCATATATGATAATAACCAAGT
This sequence comes from Allium cepa, assembly GCA_030765085.1. Taxonomy (NCBI): domain Eukaryota; kingdom Viridiplantae; phylum Streptophyta; class Magnoliopsida; order Asparagales; family Amaryllidaceae; genus Allium; species Allium cepa. The sequence continues at coordinate 390,609,481 of CM060939.1, read as the reverse complement.
TTACCATATCTGGAAACCATTCATTATTATCTTATTCTGAAAATTCTTCTCCAAATTCAAGATTATAATTTTAGTTTGAGTCCATTTCAAACCTATCTTTATTTAATTTCAATTTGGTTGTATTTCTATTACTTCTTAATTTAATTCCAATAATTTAACAACCAATTAACTTAATATTAGAAAAATATAGCTTTATATATTAAAATATAATCTTACATAAAATCATTTAAAATCTTTATATAAGAAAATAACAAGTACGCTCTCTCATATATATATACACTCAAATCATTCTAGGGTACTATTGACCCTATCCTTAATGAGTACACCCACCAGAGCCAAGGTTCTCGCTTAACCTTCAGCTCTGATACCAAATGTAACGACCCGGAAATTTCGATCCTGAAAATTCCAGATAGTTAAGAAAAGAAGAAAGAGAAAGAAGAAGAAGAAACAGAAACAAGTCACAGAAACTCACATTCGCAGCGGAGAAAATATAATAAGTAAAATAACAGTTTTATAAAGAAGAAATGTGTCGGAACATTTACATTTATACATTAGAGTTACAACGTTTACACAACATTGGACAGTTTAAAACAACCTGTCCTAGATATACAACTATATAATAGAGCGGAAACTCTTCCTACGTTTCTGCCATCCAGCTCGCCTCCTGAGCTCCAGAACGTCCTTACCTGAAAATCTGTAATACTCGGTCTGACCCAAGCATTACATCAAAGTAACACCTGGGTCAGGCTGGAAACCAGCGTGAGTAAATCCATCTAACATGAATTACAAAAGCATACAACGTATATATATATAACCCGTGTACCTTGTATCAATTACAAATTCACAAATCTTATAGACATCACTTACAATACACATCAATTTCTAAGTATCAAAACTTAGATTAAATGGTCCATTTCACTTAGATCCTTCCATTCAGCCTATTGATTCCACAAATCAACTTAAAAGAATCGAAGTGGTTTCGGGTATTTCTAATACCCGACCCCGATCTCTTCGAAATCCAATGTCATCTTGACCCAAGTTATTCAAGTGAAATAAAATTTAACTTTAAATAGGATGTCACTTATACATAGCAATTTATCATTGATAAATAACTACACTATCACTGTCCACCTAATCATATCCTATCGCAAAACATTTCATATCAGAGATATCAACCAATTCAAGGTATTAAATAACATTCAGCCATCCATAAGCAATGATCTATTAATCATACTATCTCTGATTAATTACTTTATCTCTAATTAATTTAAATTAATTATTTTCATCACTATAAATCCTGTTTACTTAACCATTAATTAATTACAAATTAATCATCCTCTAATCATACATCTTAGTTAATCCTCCTTGATTAATTATCCCCTAACTACTTTAAGTAATTATCCTTCAATTAATTTCACAAATTAATTTTTCTTAACCCTTTACAGTAATTAACCTTTAATTACTTCATTAATTAATTAACTATAATTAATTACATTAATCCTTAATTAGTTAAACTAATTAATCACTTTATTGAGTAATTATTCCTAATTAATCAATTCTAAATTATTAATTATATTAATTAATGATCCCTAACTATTTCCATAATTATTAATCACTCTTGATTAATCTCATTCAGTAATTAATTACCCTTAATTAATTACATTACTTAATTATCTTCAAATAACATTATTAATCAATTCTTAAATTAATTACACTAAGTAATTAATTATTGATTAATTTCATTAAGTAATTATCCTTCATATTAATTACACAAAGTAGTTAATCCCAAATCGCTTCCCATCTTCAATTAATTGCATCCTGTAATTACTCATCTTAATTACTTCACTAAGTAATTATTCTTTGTAAATTACACTAAGTAATTATACTTATCAAATCACTGAGTGATTATCCTAAATTAATTAAACTTAATTAATTAATCTAAACCAATCATATTAACTTAATTAATTACAATGAGTAATTAATTCCTTAATTACTTTCATTAAGTAATTTTGCTTAAACAATTCCACAATTGATTATCTCTAATTAATTAATATAATTAATTATTAAAATTAATCACATTTATTGATTATTAAATAATCCTTAGTTAAATGACCTTCGTTAACTATTAACAATTCTTTAATTACTTTTCTTAAGTAATTAACTTGGATTAAATACAAATTAATTTATCTTTAACAACTAATTAATTAATCTCTAATTATTCAATTTATTAAGTGTTAACTGTAACTTAATTAACCCTTAATTATTTGATTAATTAATTACTAATCATTAATTAATATTCTATACTTATCTAATTAATGATTCTAATTACTAATTAATTATTCCTTAATTGATTAACTTAATAATTTAAGTTATTCCCAAATCATTAAATCTTAATTAACTTCAAGATAAAACAATTTTCTTATAAATGACTTAAATATCATTCACAAATGCATTTGAAAACATTTTACTTTTGAGCTTACTTTAAATTTCATTTTAAATTTAAGATTTAAAATGAATACAATTTAACTTTAACAAAGTTTAAAAAAAATAAAAAATACCTTTAAAATTACATGTTAAAGTAATATTAGTCTTATAAAAGAAATTCAAAAGAGTTTAAACCCAATCATTTAAATTCAAATCATTTTATAAAATATACTTGAACATTTTAAAGTTGTTTAAATACTTTAAATTTTATAAAACTTCATTTATTTCAAACTAGAATTCAAAAGTTAATTTGAATTCCATCTTTCAAATTTTTATTTTAAACTTATATTAAAATCTGTTTTAAATTCAAATTCTGTTTAAAATTAAATAGACAGGTTTCACAAAAACCTGTAACAAATCAAAACTGACCCGAGGCCAGACAAAAATGCTTCGAGTCAAATCTTAATTTGCTTCGAGCAAAACCCAGAAATTACTCGAGATCAACCCGAGTGCCCAAATCCTCAACCAAAATTTTCAAAAACACAAGTGCACAGTGCACCTACACTGGCCAACCACCAGGCTCCGACCAACCACGATCATCTCTACATGTCGGCGATCTCCATCACAACCTATCTAGATCATCCAAAACTTCCCAAGCAATTTGAAAACAAAATCAAGTTCCAAACCCATCCTGGAACTCAATTCTGACAACATACCCAAAACCTGTCAACACCTCGACTTCCCAATAACCATCACCGGAACACCAGAATCTTCGGCTAAAACCTCGCCAATGTCCAAGCTAGCAATCCCCAGAGTTCTGTTGAACTCAATCACCATATACGCAGTGATGACCACATTCCCGAACAAGCCTAAAATTAGGTTTACAGCCTTCTCCGGCCAACACCCATTACCTCGGCAACTTACACACCCATCAGACAATTTTACCAAACTACCCTATCACTCCTCTATAACCAGAGAGAACCCCGACCCTCCAGCACACAAAGATCATCAGAATTTCCCAATTAACCAATTTCTGGTTAAACCATAAATACACCCATATTCCATTACTAAAAATCATGATTTTAGTTTTAAAAATCATGATTTTAGTTTTAAAAATCATGTTTTTCTTTAAGTGTTTGATCTATATCCTTGAATCAATTAATCAAGATGATTGAATTTCCACTATATTTATCTTGCTCTGTTATTTTGTTATTTCCAAAACCAAGACACAGTTATTTTGTTTTGAATAAATTCTTAAACTTTAATTCATGATACAACAAACATATTCTGTTTGAATCTTAAACACTAACGTTTATTAGATCAAGTGATAATGGATTTTGATCAATTCTTGAGTCTGGAAACTAAGGACATAAACTACAGGGACAACACATATATTCACTTATATATACAGAAGATCTACTGATATGTATAAACATAGTATATACTTAACACAGAACTTAACATGCAACATATTCAATACTTAAACTTATTGAAAGTGATGTTACATACCTTCTTCAAACCGAGCAGCGCTTCTAAAACAGAAAAAAACTGCTAGCTTGTTGATGTGTTGATCTTCTTATCAACCTGAGTGCTTTGATTTGTTTTAAGTTTAGAGATGGTAGTATTTTTTATCTTTGTTATGCTTAGCTCTTTTTTTTTAAGAAGATGAGAGGAGCCTTGTGAAATATGTACAGCCTTTTTATTTTTTTAAGTATCATGTATATATATTTTCTTAAAAAAAAATCAATGCCACTTGTCTCTCCAATACTAACACTTGTAAATACATGTTATATTTATTTTACAAATGTCTTAATTATGAATTTATGTTTAAATCCTTGCCTCTAATTTATAAATTATGTCTAAACCCTTACTAAATTTTTATTTATATAGATTATTTATTTTATATTTACATATGAGTTATGTATTTTTAAATATATGTATATATATATATATATATATATTTTTGAAAGATAGACACATATCAAAGCTTCATATTTATTCACATATATACTAACTATATATATTTCTAAGTATAAAAAAGAAAAGTATTTATAAATCTTTAATTAAATCTCACCTTTAATATTTACAAACCAATCTTACACACACACACACACACATATATACACACACACATAAATTTCCAAAGATTTATTTAAAGATTGAATTCTATATATATTTTTTTATTTTTTTAACACTAAAATAATGTCTATCATATATGTTAATTTCAGAACATAACTTTCAATATATATATATACCTGTATATTATCTTAGAAAATTATTCTTATTAATTCAACCCAGTTAATTTCAATTATTAGATGTCCAAAATTCGGGTTATCACAAGTAGCATCCTAACATATGATTAAATTCATTTAAAACAAATGAAACATCGTTTATAGCTTGTTTTCAAAGCAGTTCACAAATCTAAATATGGTTTTTATGTTGAAAAGTGGATCCAAAACATATTTAGAACATGTATTACAATATATATGAGTAAATGGCTATAAATCACTTAGCGAATGATGATTAAATAACCAAATAAGCTCCAAATCAATGCAAATTAGCAATGGAAAGCAAAAGTAACGATTCCCTCCCAAAATATTGAATAGTTGATCCCTATTGATGTCTCTAAACATTGACCTCTTAATTATCAATCTTTCTTTAACTAGTAAGATTTTTATGCGATCTTGGGTGAAGAAATGTTAATGGGGGTTTCTTAAAGTATTTTATATCAAAAATAAACTGATATGGTAGCTGCTGTAACTCATATATAATGACTTGGAATTTCAAAACTTCCATGTTTAAATATTTGAACTTTTTAAATATTAATATCTAAGTTTTAATGTGAATAAATATAATTTTATAACATTGTTAAAAAAATTTAATTAAAAACTTATGGTAGAAAACTTGTTTTTGAAATGTTTTTACATTATAAGATAAGTTAAGAGGACAAGAAGGACCATAGGACCCTAAAATCAAGGAAGACTTTTTCTAGGTAAGGTGTGTGTAAGTGGAGTTGGTTTGCATGTACTAAAGCATGGAAGGAGTGGGGTCATCTCTGGTCATTTTACACATTTCTTAACTCTATATAAACATCCTCCTTTGTATCATTTCATTCATTAGTTCATTTGCAAAATTTTGGAAAAAAAGAAATTATATTCAACACTTCTTTCTCCACTTTAATTCCTCCAAACTTTCACAATGGTCTTATATCATTATTAGAACATGGTTCAGAATCCAAGGAGTTGAAAAATGATCGAACAAAGAGGAAATTATCTCCATGCAGTGAGCATTTAAGTGGGCTAGGAGGACTTGGCCGGTGTCTTAAAGCATGTAGAAGGTAGCTTTGGGCTTTATGTAATGGTAGGAAGTGATGCCTTGGTCCTAGTGGATTGTGATATTTGTTAACTTGATTTTTAGATGAGTTATCTCACCTTGTTGCAAGTGTATGTTGTGGTATAATTGTTTGATTGTTGAAATATAAATGTCAAAGGAAAACAATGCAAGTTATAACTTATTGGGCCCCTCTTGCTAAACCCTGTAAAACTAGTAACCTGGCCATGACTTGATGTTTACTTGTTTGGATATGCCGTATGTTAAGTTAAAGTATGCATGTAAATGGTTGAAGTGAGAAAAGTCGCTATGAACGCACTTTAAATCTCTTGTGTTTCAGCTTGCTTTAAAATGGTGTTATGTGTATATTTTATTGGATAATATAGTTTGGTTGTGCTCTACATTCTTAGTAGTGTTTTTGATAGCAAAGAAAAAGTTTGCAAAGTTGTGAAAATATTAGAACAAAGATGTGAAAGATTAAGGTAAATAGGTCGCTATATCGACACTTCTAAATAGAATGTTTTAAGAAATAACGTTTATTTTTATAGAAACTTCCTTAAGGTTTTTTAACACTTTAACAATTACATAAAATATTATTCTTATAGTAAAATTTTTAAAGCTTAAATCATTTGATAACTGGTTGAACGAAGTGGCATTAGTTATAGCGAAATAGTCGTTATACGAACACTTACAAAAAATACCTTGTCAAAACTAGTCGCAAAGATCGTTCTTTTTTATATTGTTTTGAACAAGGAATATAACTGCATTTATAAATGTTGTAGTAAGTTATTTGAGGTTTTAAGTGTTTTAAAATGATATTTAAATGAATTATTTTCCTTAATCATTTTGGGGTTATTTTCTAACTTATATTAGAGTATTTTAAAATGGTTTCATGTTTAGATATATTTTTAATAATCAATTATGAATTTTTAAAGTAAGTGGCTTTTAAAATAAATATGTTTATTTTAGATTTTCTATTTATTTCAAAATTATTTAATTTTACATAATATTCTATATAAATAATTATAATATATTTTTAAGTAGTTTAAGAGTGTTTATAAATTATTTTATAAGTATTTTGAAAGGTATTTTATTTATATATAATTAATTCTAACTATTTCTAACTTATATTATTTCAAACTATTTCTGACTTATATTATTTCAAAACCATTTATAACTTATATACTAATATATTTTAATGACTATTTTAGAAATAAGAAGTTACACTTTTAAAATAAACGTGTAGATAATTTGCATATATGGAATAATAGTAATACTATACTTAACACTAAAAGCCAACGAGGTAGACTTATCTATCTATGAGATAATAAACTATCTAGGCAAGGCTCTGATATGCAACTAGTGCTCTAACCTACCAGGCATAACTCTTGAACAAGGGATAGTATAAGTCGGAATGTTGAGAATGTGTTATGTATACGGATCTTGATTTCTATAAGCAAACGTTTTTAGAACTTGATAGCCGATTAATTGACTATATAACTTAACTTAATAAAGTAAATAAACAGATTTAGGTTGTGTTAAATAATGTTTTTAGTGACATTTTTTAACCTTTATTAATTATAACTAGGACTACAATTTGAAATGCAACTAAAACCTTAATAAGGAATACTTTAAAGGTAATTATAAATTGTTTTGGGCTTATTGTAGCAATATTTAAATAATGCTTTTCTTTAACCCTTGTAAATTTAATTAGATTTTTAAAAGATATTTCAAAGATAATGTTTCAAAGTATAAATTGTTTTGGGCCGGTATGTTATGGCAATGTTTATATAACACTTGTCTTTAATTCTTGTGAATTTGATTAGATCTTCAAAAGAGATTTTAAATTAAAGTGTAAATTGTTTTTTGTTTTCTGTGATAACGTTTAAATAGCACTTGTCCTTAACCCTTTTAAACGTAATTAGATCTTTAAGAGTGGGTTTTAAAGAAAATGAATAAATGTGAAATGTTTTGGTTTTGTAGTAAGTAATGTCTTAGTAACATTTGTTTTAAACCCTAGAATTGCAATTTAAAGTGGAAAGATATTGTTAAATGATTATGAATATAACCTTTAATAATGGAGTTTTAAAGATAATAACAAATATGGAATCATTTGGAATAAAGTTAAAAAAAGTATATGTTTTAAATACTGAAGCAAGAAGGGGTTTATAGCAACAATGTTTGAGTAACATTCGTTTTTAACATCTTTTATTATATTTTAATGCAACGACCCAGGGTTTGATCGCTTTAACTAGGAAAATTTATATATATACTTTATATAGTCAATAAATAGATTTTTATTAATAAATGAACTCATTTTAATTAATTAGTAGATGGAAAAATCATTTTCAAAATATACTTACCACTTCGTAGAAAAATGGAAAATGTGATCGAAGAATGTCTTTCAAAATTTCGACCTTTCGACACCGGAAATTTGTTAAGAACGTTGTTCATCTTTGTGAACTATATATACATATATAAGAGTTAATTAACCAAACAATAATAATACATTAATACTATATTATCTTATGTTAATTATGTTTAGCAAGTGATGTGACAAGATATGGTTTTAATATAATAACTTATATATACTAAATTATATCATCATCTCTTGTCATTTCCTTAAGTACCGCCATCACTACCCATCATGGCTTAGGGGATGTGACAAGAGAGGGGTGAGATGTGACATATGAGGGGGAGGAAGGTGGTGATGTGATATGACAAAATGATGACATGTTATGATATTTTAAACTAAGGATAAATTGATAATTTCTCAACTTTTCTTCATCTATAAATACACACCCATACACACACACATTTTTATTTAAGTTCTCTCCTTCATTTTCTAAAACTTCCTCTCTATAATTTCCATGGCTTCCAAATCCTTTCTAAGTATTTAAAAATCCTAACTTTTTACTTTAAATCTCTTTCGAATCTAGTTTAAACTTTCCTATATTCATTTCTTCACTTTATTCTTCAAGAAACCAAGCCCACACCCATCCCAAACCACTAGGCCAAGCCCCACACCATCAGGCCAAGCCATCTGAAGCTCAAAACTCTGGAAAAATCTTCACTGTTTGAAGCTCGTGTATTGTTTCCAAAGTCCAGTCGAAATTCTCTTTTTATTTGCGGAGTTTCGGTGAGTAAATTACTTTATTTCGGAAAAGTTTTTTTGACTTTACTATGTGGTGTTATTGTGATGATAATATGATGTGTAGATTGAATGGTTATTATGTTGGTTGATGTTGATTTTATGGATGTTGGTGTTTTGTGTTGAATTTTAGATTTAAATGCGATATTGTCAAGTTGGTAAGCATGTAAACATATATTTTTACATGGGTTTCATTGTGATGTTAAAAAGTATGGTAGTATGGATGTATGGTTGTGATCCTAGGACCAAACTATGTGTGTATAGTCAAAGTTAACAACTTTGTGTATTGCGACGGACGTGAGATCCAATTCAAAATCGAAAACTATGTTTTTCTTATTTAAAAGTTTGGAAATTGTTTCAAAGTTTTTATCTTTGTTTCTACGTTTCAAAAACTTTTGAAATTATATTTTAAAACATGAAATAGAAAACGAATTGAGCAAGTTTTTCACTTAAAGTATGTTTAAGCGAACAGTGCTCAAAGGGATAGTCGCTATGGACGTTGTTCAACAAAATTTCCAATTTTCGTTTAAAAACATTTTCTTGTGAAATGGTTTTGAAAAAAAATTCGAACTTAATTAGTAATAAAAAAGAGACCGAGTTTAATTAAATTAGTATTTTATTATTTAATAAATTATTTAAAAATAACTAGTACATAATTGATAATTAAGAAAGTGATTAGGTGTTAAGTAACATTTAAAGAAGGTTGATGACTAATTAATAACTAATAGTTTTAATTAGTGATTAATGTAGTTAAAAAGTAATTCAATGATTAATTATTATGTAATTAAGTTAATTAGTTAATTAATTATTATTTAATAAGTGATTATTTAATTAATTAGGTTTTAACCTATAATGAATTGTTTTAACCTTAACAAAAATGCATTAAGAAGTTAATTAGGACTTAACTAAGTTCATTAAGTTATTTAAAGTTTAATTACGAATTATTCTTGATTTAATTAAAATATAACTAGGGTTTAAGCCAATTAAATATACTTTAATCTTTTCAAAACTATTTTTAAACTTAACTTGTTATGTTCTAAATCAATCTTCTTTTCAAGCTACGTGATTTTAAATCAAAGAACCTCATTGTCTAGACCATTAAGTAGCCAAATAAATTAAAGTGGTGATTATAAATTGTTGATAGGTTTTATGGAAAGTAAGTTGACTTGTGTTTAGCACAAATGTCGAATATAAGTAACGTGATAAACACAAGGAGGCTAATTTCGATAAGCAGGTCATAATAACCTAAGTATATGGAGTATATGTCCATATGTAAATCATGCGTCCAATAGTGAAGTTGTTCACTTTCAACTAATATGGCCATTTAAAAATATCGAATGTTGATTTGAAGAGACCGGGATCAGATGACGAATAATTATTCGTAAACCACTTTGAACCAACGTAAAGCATTCGAATTGAATCAATCGAAGTCATGATCAAGATTCAAGACTTGAAGTACAAGGGCTATCTTGTCACTAACCCCGAGGGTGATTCCAAAATGGGTGTAGCGGAAGTAGTGCCTTTGGTTCGTTTATCTCCTAAACGACTTGTATGGATGAATGTTGATATTGTGTCAACACCGGGAAGGCAATGTTAGCATTCTAAGAAAGAAGTGCTATATGTGAAAGGTAATGATGTAGCCTCAGGTCTCATCAACCGAAAATGACTAAAACAGGAGATATGCAGCAGGGTCATGTGGGTTGCACCTATTAGGGTATGATCATTTCCATTTAGAACGAGTCCCTAATCAGATATACTATAGTCCCAAATGGTTGTTGATCCCAACCAAGAGGGTGATCGTATTAGGCACTATCCAACAAGGGATAAGCCAGTCCTGTGTTGGTAGTAATCGTTCGTTACAATCTCGGTACGCTAATCTAGAGGTATACTATGGTAGGCGGTACCCTAATAGCCTTGTCATTATATGGTATCCAATCTTCAATACGTGCCTTTACGATTTTAGTTGTATACCTAAATATGTTGGAACGTGAGATGCAAGCATTTCAATTATGTTCTTTATTTATTTTATCATAATATCGCCTGTTTTAAATAGAAAGCGTATTTGGTTATCGTAAGGTAAAAACCCGTCCGTGTCTAGGTACGGCGTGGCCTTACGATACCTTCTATTTTTCAAAGGAGTTTTCAAATAAAAGTATTATTATTTGAGTTTATTCACACCAGACCCATGTCTAACCTAGAGTTTTTTTTTCCCATAAACTCATGGGTACTCAATTTATATGAGTAGTCAAGTGATCCAAGTTTCTCTCGAAAGCATGTTGGAGGAGGTGGAGCAGGTGGCTTCATGGATAGCTATTATTAGTATAAAATATTCGAATGTGTATGTATGCATGGTCTAAGTACTTTGTGGACAAGCAGTTGTAAATTGTCCTAATTTGGAACATGTATTATTGAAATCTGATGTAATATTTTGGCTATGACTATGTAATATGCTACATTTTCTATTATATATTGTTCCCTACATGATAAAATTTGGTGTTTGATTAGTCTTCTTCTTATCTTTCCCATTTCTTCAACCTATATTGACTCGTCTTTCGAATGCAAGAAAGGCGGTGCATTACATTTAATAAAGTAAATCTTGTTAAATGATTTTTGAATATACTTATACCATTGAGATAATATATGAATACTTTTGAAGTATTGAGAAAAAGTAGTTTTACTAATAAAAGTGGGTTTTAATTAATAAAGGATAAATTAATTAGTAAGGTATTAAAAGTCGTTTGTGTGACTTGATCATGCTTTGTAAGAATAAATAGTGCTTGTGTGTTTACATGCTTATGGAAATCATATGAGACTTAGTTCCCCAGTATTTTTTTGGAAATAAACTAATTCATCGATTCATCCTTGGAGAGACCGGGATCGATAAGTGTTCTTCTTATCAAAAACTACTTCAAGACTGAGAAATATGCTCTATTTCTTGAAAGTGGATCTGTTCGAGATGTTGGAATCCAATTGGGGAGTCAAGATCTATTCGAATGATGATGAATCATGTGAAGATGTCATATGTAGCTTCGACATTGGAAAATGACTAAAGCTAGAGTAGGTTGCACAATCTCGGGTTCAGCTAACCAAAGGGGGCGATCAACTTTATATCTAGAGTATGCTTATCGATATCTCATGGGGAGTTGATGGTACTTGGTTCATGTTGTTCACGAAAGTGTTCTGATGTTGGGCCGATTGTGTTTTTCTTATGATATATTTTATATAGAGATATTCGATGCTCGGAAGGTGATTTTTATTCCATTTCATAGGAGATCGGTCACAACACTACTTACAAGTTTTACTAGGGAGGTCTCCATGAAAAATCCATTCATGCGAACATGACTGTGAGGTTTTTTTTTTGTATACCAATCAGTAGATACTGAATGTAATCAACGTAAGCATTCCGACTATTTTATACATTTATTTTTTCAACCCTAGGCATTATTATATTATCACTATATCTCCTTATGAAATATTTTGGTTATCATAAAGTAAAAACTAGTCTGTGTTTATTTGTCGTGTAGTCTTACGAGATATCTTTGTTTACGAAAGGTTTTATAAATATAAGAATCTATATGATTGAGTTTCTTATGCTGGTTTTACCAGCCTGATCCGGCTTTTATTTTCTTATAATTCTCGGGTCAGCCTAAGTATATATTCTAGATTTTTTTGATGTTTATTGGAGCTCTTGGAGAGGAGCTAAATGATTACTGTAACGACCCACCTTTTTGGACGATTTAAATCGACAATAGACCACACATGTCAGACTCAAACCATACAAATGGGAGGATTGTTATGGGGTAAATAAGAAAAAGAAGAGGAAAGAAAGAAAACAAAACATAGAATCTCAAAGCGGAATGACAAAATATAATAATTAAATAAACAATTCATGAAGCTGTTTTACAAATAACATTTAATTACAATTTTACAATATAGATCAGAGTTACATGCAACAAAAATAAATAAATAACTGTGGAACAACATGATTTTGTACTATAAATATAATAAATAGCATAGAAATCTCCGTATTCATCCTCTAGAGATAAAATAATCTTCAATACACTAAAAAGCTCAGACTAACCCGAGCGTAATGAAAAGACAAGACACTCGATTCAGAAGTTAAAGATCTTATGTAAGTTAATCAACAGTAAATAAATATGGGTGTAACGGCTTCGGAGATGTTTATGGGATTTTACATCTCCTATCCAGTGTCTAACGTGCGAGCAATAACTTAAGATGTGTTCGAGATTTCCATCTCCTAAGGATCCGTTAAACTATCTACTATGTAGTAGTATATGCTGTTATGATATGTCTATCAATAAAGTAAAGTATTAAAATAGCATTAAGGCATTACCCATATCCCCCTTAACACATTTTTATACATTTCCACAGTCTATATATACTGTAAGCTCCACCAAACCGGTGGTTTACTCAGTGAGCACTCCATAGGTATGGTACAAAGAAAACTTGTAATGGGCACGATAAGGCATGCGAGGCAATTATAGGGTAGGATTCTACCGTTTGCACTCCTGAACTGGTGGTAACGCGTAGCAGCTTCTACTGCCCACCTCGAAACATACTCCCATAATCAAATCGAGGGGTAGCCACCAAATAAATCACAAAGTCATAATATGGTATCGAAGAAATGTGCTTGATAGGAGGAGCAACCTCACTTGGCCTGGTATAGCTTCTGTTTTAGCCATACCAAGTTGATTCAAGGGAGTCAAGGCTACATTAATACCTTATATAGAATCGTTCGCTAAACAATCCTACTTCATTCTAGAATCTCCACCACATACACAGTTATTAAAAGTGGTTTTAGGAATTGGTAGAGAGTATGACAATATCCGATCCCGATCTCTTTAACAACTAAACGCTTATTTCACACTGGATGGTTTTTTTACATTTCTAAAAATTAATTCATAATTGATATCAAAATATCATATTCGATTTAAACCATATCACTTCCGAAATCATATTCACTTTCGATACCATATCACTTTTGAAATCATATCACCTTTGAAACCATATTCATAAAATAGATTAAACTTTCATTTCAAATTCATCATATTTACTCACAATATGTCATTTTACTAGAAAATATCATTTCAAATTCCAACGTAGGTTATAATCATCGTTTAACCATATTTGTTTTTAAATCAAGGATCTAAATATAACCAACGCAACCTTGCATCGTTTGAATTTTCGAAAATAGTTTAGAAAGTCATAAATAGTTTAAATAGTTAAAAGATAGTTTAAAATAGATTAATATAGTTTAAAATAGATTAAAATAGTTTAAAATACTTTAATATAGATTAAAATAGTTTTAAACAGTTAAATAGTTTAAATTAGATTAAAAATTGTTTAAAATGGTTTAAAATAGATTTAATAGCTTAAAATAGATTAAAAATAGTTTAAATGATTTAAAATAGTTAAAATAGATTTAATAAGGTTAATAGTTTAATATAAATGGTTTGCAAATCCAAATAAATCTGAATTTAAAATAATATATTTACAAACGGATTATATTAAAATAATTAATTTGAAGGTAATATCAAATTAAACTATTTCCTTCCATTTCAACAAATCTAAACCATATCCAGCTTTCAATTCAATAAAACTCAAAAAAAAAAGAATTGTTTCAATTAAGATTCTAAATAAAACCATTTAAATCTATATCTATTTCAAATCCATTTTTGAACTATAAATTTAAGCTGCTCCAAATTCAATAGATTTCAAAGTCATATTCAATGGTTTATAATAACTCAATTTCAATAAATTTAATTTATATTCCCAAATTCAACTTTGAAATTTCAATTTAAATCCTTTAACCAATTCATTTAAACACATTCCAAATTCAACATTTAAAGCTTAGATTTGAAAATAATTTAGTTTATATAAATCAAATTTTATTTCATTAAAATAATATTGCTTAACTAGATTCAAAAATTTAGGATTTAAATAATTTAATTTAACCAATCCAGTGTCCGTATATAATTTTCTACCCTATGCTCAAGTGATACCGATATATATCATTTCAACCCGCAATAATTTCAATTTACAGGTATATATCATTTCAACCTGCAATCCCAAATTAAATTCAAAAATTCAAAAATCGCTCGAGTCTGTCATTTCAACCCATAACGATTTTTTCCTAATCTATAAGATCGTTCGGGTATGTATTGTTTCAACCCATAGTCATTTACTTACAATAAACTAAAGGAACTTGCAGTGTGATAACAACATATGAATATACACACATCCAATAATCCAAATATCAACAATTAAACAACCATCATAATCATCATTCAAATCAACCAATAAATCACAACAAATAAAGTGGTTATCATTATCAGGCATTCAACTAAAATTTAAAATTCAGTATTAAATTAAATGGCGATTAAGTTCAATAAAAGTCAGATTTAATTGAAATGACAATTTAAATATACCAAACAACAATCAGTCAATTTCTAATCACATCATAAATTTATTTTAACTAACATAAGATAGTTTAGTAGTCATGAGTGGGTTAAAAAACCCACCTTTTATTTTTCGATGATTTGAAATCCAAATAAAGGCCCAAAATCTAAGAGTCTTGTAATTCAACCAAACCGGTCCTGAAATGTCTAGAATTTCGATACGATCGCAATGGAGATAACCACGCATGAATCCGAGCACGTATGCAAAAATTATGATCGTTAAAAGATTTAAAGTTTGAATTTAAATAAAATAAAATAATATTAAATATACCATGCCATCCTACCATCTACACAAAACCCTACCCCTCGATCAACCCTCGCGCATGAAGCCAGGCTAAAGTCGCCACCACTTCATCAATTTTCACCGCTAGTAGGAGCCACATCGCCACGATCCACCACCACCCTCGAGTTGCACGCCATAAGTCGTCCCTCCACTATAGTCGCGACCACCTCCACCACCACTAAACGCAGTCGTCGCCTCTTCGACTATCTCCCATTTTCTAGCGATCCATATGACTATTTTGATGAACTAATCACATCGATGAGTGCTGCAACTCACTGCCTATGCAACGGCGCATCTCGATCGTCGATTGAATGACAATCCGTCGTTGGATCGACAACCTTAGGAATGAACGGTTAAGAAAGATCGTCAATTACTGGCCAAACCATGATGCGAATCAGAAAACGAATTTCAAAAGTAGATTGTGCTCATCTAGAGCTTACCAACGATATATAATTTGACATAGTTTGGAGAGTTAAAATTTTCGATTTAATTTTGAAATTGGATTTAGGGTTTCGGATTTGCAGCCATTGAGAAGGAGGAAGAAGCAGATAGATTGAATAGACAGATACGTATTGAAACAAGAAAATAGAGGCTACTAGGGTTAGAAGAAAATATATTTATATGGGCAAATCTGAATAAGAATGAATAACATATCGAATTGGTTCGAAACGACAATAACAACCCGAAAAGTCCATTCCGTTTCCGAAACAAAAGTAGTTCATCTCATACATCAAAATAGATGTTTTCGATATTTTAAAACTCAATGGGACTAATTTTAAATCCAAATTCCATTGTATGCAGAAGTTAGCTTTTAAAATCGGTTATTTTAAATTAAATTCGTTAAATTGATTTCTATGCGTTTTGTAACACCCGGCATTTTTAGATGATTAACTAACAATAAAAAGTGAAAATAAGCATTTTTGGAATTGTTAGAATGTGGCCCCAAAACTCATACCATTGTGTTTGTGGCGATTTTTTGATCAATTTCCATATATAACTTGTCGAAATTCGAGTTAATATGAATAAGTTACAAGACAAATGAAATCATAAAAACGAAAATAAAAAAAACAAAGGGGTAGGTCGACTTATAGGTCAACCTACAAAAATGTAAGGTCGACCAGCAAAAGAACATAGTTCGGTCCCCGTCCTTCCTAGGTCGACCCGCACTTTTGCGGAGCCGTAGTTTGTTCTGGTGACGTCTTTAGTTGATTTTATTCGATCGGAGTAGTATGTTGATAGATCTGATGGCTCCAAACGAACCCGTGACATCGTGTCTTCAGATTCAATCCTCTAAATCCAACGCTCTATGATCCCTAAACACCACTATAAATAGGAAACTAGGCCTAGCTATTTTCTCACAATCAGATTTTTTTCCAATTGGGTTCATTGCCTGAGGCTGGACCCTAAATAGAAAATATTTCTAGGGAGAATATCTTTTCAATAAAAATATTAGACGCCTTGGAAGGGGATCCAAGAAGGCCATAGAGCAAAGCTAAGGACGGCGGGGGAGTGGATTTAAATTATATCTCTTATATATTTATGATATATAATATCATTAGATTCCCGTTAAATATTTAGTTCAGCATTTATGTCAATAATTAGTTCTACTAAAAGTTATATTGAAACTGTAAATTTTATAAGAGAAATGTACTTATGTTTCAATGTTATTTATCTGGAAAAAAAGGAATCCAATTAAATATAAGTAATATTAGGCTTAAAAGTTGTAGAGAAAGGCATAAGTCTAAAAGTGAGAAATTTACAGTAAATTTTGTTAAAACGGGATAAATGAATTAAAAAAGAGAATTTCTAATAACTTGATTTGGAAGATAGTGATAGGTTAGTAGGTTGTTTTAGAAAAGAGAATACATTTCCATAGTTTATATTGTAAGAATAACGATAATTGTAACTGCAAGAATAAAAGCAAGAGAAATGGAATAAGTGCAAAATAGAGACAATATTGTATTTGCATTACCTAATAATTAAATAAACAATAAAAGAAATATCTTGTAGTTACGAGTTATTATTTATAGGATTGTTTAGTATAAAAATATGGAAATGGATTTTTTAACACAGTTTTTGTAACCAACCAAATAGAATAGAACTATTTCCTAGAATAAATGAGAATAACGTGAAGCGTTAAAGAAATTAAAGAAGATGAAATAATTTACTTAATTATTTGACAAGACTAGAAACAATGAACAGAATATGTGACTACGTCTGCATTTATTGCGCAGACAGTAGAATAAAAAGTAAAGCAGTTATTATGATAAGTAATTTGTGATAGTTGGACATAGTCCCAAGTTAAGACTGTCATATAATATAAGAGAACTAAAGAAAATTTAGTATCATAATAAAAGAGGATAGATTAGGATAGAAAAGAGACACTTGCAATTAATTTATAACATGTAGGTTATAAAAGAAAGAAAGAATATAAAAGTAACAATTGCAAGTATAATTGTAACATGAAGGTTATAATTAAAAAGAAAGAAATAGAAGAGACTTATTTTTATCAAACTAAGATCTTGGATTAAGTTAATAAGCAAAATAATAGAAGTGGCCCATACCGACGGCATTTCCTTTCAGCTCTAGGACTGATGGTCTCACACATAGGTGTGGCTGAGCTTGTTAATTAGCGTAAATAAGTAGCCAACAGAATAAGAAAAAAAAACTAAACGCATAGTAAAAGATTAGACGTAGGGTCTAATAAAATGGTAAAGCGCATTTGGAGCAGCCCGAAAGAGAATCTGGATAAAGAGCCTAACAAAGCAGTCCATCGCAGATTTAGTACATAAAGAGCACATCTAACTTAGTTAGTTCGGGCTATAAGGAAGTACGAGACTTCAACGTGATGTGAGGATACTCTAGGATGGCCCTCTGGAGTAGGTCAAATGAAGTTGGACCCCAAGAGGCAGGTCTGTAGGTGTTCTATCAAGAGAGTATGTCTTGACAGTTTTTGCATTGCAGGCCTAACGAAGCGGACCTTTGTAAGGAGTCTAAAGGCTAATGATGTGGTAGGTTATTCGAATGACACCGTACTCTAGGTTGCAAGTAGGTTATAGTGGACAGAACCCAAAAGGATAGTCGCATGCAGATATTAAGCCATCATCAGTCAGAGCAAGTTCAAGAAAGACTAGAGTTAAACTAACAGGCCAATGATTCTTTCACTATTGAGACATTGGATGAGTGGCACATCCAATTAGACGTTTAGATTGTTTGTAGTAGAGCACAGTCATTTATCTCTTGAAGGGTCTTTCAATTAGTTGAGGGGTGGCTGCGTGGGGCCATAGCCACGATGAGAAAAGAGACAGACCAAGTAGAATATCTGTATTGTAGGACTAATAAAGCGGAACTTTACAGATATAGAAAATCCCCTATTGAGTTTCGCACAAGGCAGACATTGTTGGTGGAATTTAGGGAGTAGACAGAATGATTTTGTGTAGTCCTCAAGGTACACATTGGATGGTACATTGTGGATGTCTGAGCACTAGTATAAGCTAGTGCGGATGTAGTTTCACGTTTTCATAGTAGGTGACGGAACATCTGTATTGTAGACCTTACAAAGCTGTCCTTTACAGATCTAGTTATAGTATGCTCTAGGAGAAAGACAATGGAGTCCTTTTCAAGGAGGATACGGAAGGTACTATGGGTGTTACCTAGAACTGGTACGGTCTTTGGGTACGTAGCTACATATATATTGGTTATTAGGTCTTAATCTACTAGGGAGTAGATAGGTACGATTCACACATAGAGGAGAGAGTATTATAAATCCAATAAACCTAATATAATAGAAAATGGAAACAGAACGGTACATGTAGAATTATCTTAGAAGTGTATAATCTGTCCATTCACCAGAAATTTAGTTCTGACCCCCTCCTCGTAACATCCCACAGGTTGGATAGAAGACGGAGATTTTGACACTTGTTCAGAAAGTGTTACAACCTTGGTGAGTTTTTAATCACTATTATATTTTAGCCAGTTCTGCTGTGAGATATTTGCTTGAGCTCTGATATATTTATCTTTTCCTATTTGCAGGATACCAGATACCCAACTCGGGTTCAGTGGGCTTGGATTTTAGCATTTTTGCGAAAAATCCAGACCCATTGGAATTCGGGTTGTTACATTTGGTATCAGAGCTTAGGTTAGTAGATCCTAAGTAAATTAGGAAATATGAGTGAACGTATTTGTATTTTTGGATAAAATATAAATATATTATGTACTAAAATCCAAATAGTCCCCAATTATAGAATTTAACATATGGAAAGTTTTTAGGAGTATATTTGTGCATAGTTTGCTAGTTGGGTTGGGGACGACCCAAGGATGTTGAGCCCTATATTAATGCCAATTTATAGTGTACAATAATCTATGTTTTGAGAGAAGATCAGTATCCATATGTTATAGAAAGTGGAAAAGTTCCCTAGGGATAGTAGGGAGAGTATTTTGGAAGGAATAAAAGATTTTAGTAAGGAAATGAGATTTCCAAGGTTGAGGAAGGGTATTCCTAGGGTAGTAAGAAGAAAATCCACTTTATGTCTAGTCCAATAAAATGAAACTTTTGTAATTGAAAAATATAATTGTTGATATGTTTGAGGAAGTAAATATTGGGTATTTGAGAAAAAAAGTTGTATGAAATTTTAATTGATTTTTATATGATGTAAATTTTATTAAAAGTGAAGTTCTTTTTTGAAGAATTATAGAGCATGTATAGCTCGCTAGTTTCCTTGTAGGTAAACAAAGATTTTAAATATAAAATCCTAGAGTGTGTTAAGTATCGAAAATGTAGATAGCAACATTTATTGTTGTAATAGATGTTTCATGAAAAATAATGAAAGCATAGACTATGGCATTATTGTTATAGTAGGTGACCCCCAAAGGAAATGTTTTTACATAGCATTTGAGATTTATTAATAATTATTTTAATTAAATCCATATACTAGTATTTTTTTGGTTGTAGTAACGGTGTTTTATGCAACATCTGTTTTGATCCAAATAAAAATGTGTTTTGAAGATAATTTCTATAAATATAAATAAAGTGGTTTGTAAGTACACTTATTATTTATATAAGCATATGGAAATGTTTTCTAGTTATGAAAACATTAAAACAGTTTTGAAAATGAGTTCTTCTTACAAAAGAGAAGATATCATTTAAATATTAGGAAATTAATAAATTTCGTAGGAAATGTCTATTATCAGTGAATATAGCTCAAACATACTTTAATCTATTGGAATGAAATGAATAATGATATAATTTTCTATGGATCACAAATAAAGTTGTTTTGTGCAAGTTATAAGGAATGCGTGAAAGAGATGTACTAGGTATGGAAAGCAGCATATTTTGTATAGTCTATTTCGATAAAATATAAAATAAGTTTCTTGTAATTTCACAAAAACATGATATCCTGTTTTAAAGGATTCATAGAAGGTTTTAGCGTTAATGGTTTTTCATAAGAGAAAGTAGTTCCAATACATTAAGGTATAAAACGATTAGGTGTAATAAGAAGTGTAATAATTAGAGACAGTGTTAGTTAGTAGGGATATTATAGAGAACCTTAGTAGAAAAGATAAGCAATCGAATTTTCATATTTTTCTATTGATTATGCGCATTGGTTGCTTGCCTTCGTAGAAAGTCCCCATTCGCAGTAAGTTAGAAACTCCTCCAAGGTTAGGTAATTGGAAGAGTAGGAAAGTGAAGCGATTTTTGATAAAATAATTGTTCTTATCTACTCCAGTTTTCGTAAATTTGAAAATCTATGAAAAAAGATGTTTTGAAAACATGTACGGACATTTTTGAAGTCAAGAAAAAATGTTTTGAGGACAAGCAAGGCATGTTTTAAAGAAAAACGGTTTGGTGAAAAAGCAAATAAGTTTTTGGAAGAGAAAATCTTAGTAAACGGTTAAATTTGGAATCTAATTTTTTTTTAGGAAAACTTTAAAGGTTTTTAAAAGGAATAGAGGTATAAGTTTCGAACTTAGAATTTGTAAGTTTTCCCCTCTAGTTTTGGAAAATAATTTAAATTCAAAGAGCTGTAAAGATGCAATTCTAGAAAGATAAAATGTTACATGATCAAGTACCTTTGAGTTTAATAAAAACTTCAAAGTAACACTTTTAAAGGCAAGAACTTTGGGATTTGATGTTTCAAAAATTTAGAAGCTTTAAATTTTGAAATGAAATGGTAAATACCAAGCCAAATTTTTAAATATGGAGTAGATAGGAATCATTTCTTAGGTGTGACGGGAAAAGAGTAAGGTTGTGTAGGAGATAACGGTGATTACTTTTAGTAGTAATAAAAAAAGTTCCCGTAAAATGTATAGGACACTAGTGACAACCTAGAAATGTTGTTTCATGTGTGTAGACTATAAAAAAATAGTGAAGTTGTATTAGTAAGATAGTAAGACACACGTGATTGGGATAGGTAAACCTTACTTGGGGAAAATGAAAGGTAAAGGTAAAGAGAAATTTGCCACGAGCTTGGTTGCCTTTTTAGATAGAGACTGCATAAATTGAAATCCTTATTCGTTGCAGTAAATGAGACTTGGTTATTCCTTTTTTGAGTATGGAATGGAAGAGATAAATAGTTCTTATTCGTCGTGAGTAATACAACATAACTTAGTAACGAGAATAGGCGGCAGGAGGAGCATATGAGTTACTTGGATTCTTAGAGTAAGATCTTCCTATGTCAGAGTGGACATGGTCCTAGGTCTCCTAGCCTAGAGGATAGTTGTGTTTAGCTTCTATATTAAAAGAAAAGTAAAAGTAGATAAAAGCAACTAAAAAAACAAAAAAAAATAAAAAAACGAGAGAAACGTCAACAAAATGAGAATTACAAAAGAAAAATACATTTTTTGAAAAAAAAATTGGAAAGAAAGTTTTTCTTATGCAAACAGCGCTTGGGAAAGAAAATAGTGATTTTTATAGAATAGTAGCATAAGTCCTGACTACGGAGAAAGAGGTACACAAAAGTAAAATGGAGAAATGTGAGGTTTTTCCGTTTTCTAGCTTCTTTTTGACATAAGGAATCGAGTTTGGAAAACTAGATTTTCCTGAAATTCAATATTAAAAGTTATGTGGTAGGATTTGGATGTAAAATTCATTGAACTATGTCTCTATTTAGTAGAAGTATGAGAAAAATTGGATGAAAAACGTTTTTAGTTTTCAAAAGATTGCATTCATATAAAAGTTGCAACTATATTTAAGATGTTTAATCATACTTTAAAAAGGAGTTTTTAAAGAAGAAAAACATTCATATAGAAGGTACCACATAGAGATTCATGTACATGCATATATCTTATGTTAAATAACACGGATGTTCACAAAATCATATGTACACAAAATGGATGTGACTGATATGAGGAATTACACAGTTTTACCCTTATCAAATTTTGAGGCAAAATTTTCCAAAGAGTGGGAGAATGTAATACCCTGCATTTTTAGATAATTAAATAACGATGAACTATGAAAATAAACATTTTTGGAATTTTCAGAATATGGCCTCGAAACTTATACCATTGTCTTTTTGGCGATTTTTTGATCAATTTCCATATATGACTTGTCTAAATACGAGTTAATATGAAGAAGTTACAAGAGAAATGAAAATCAGAAAAACGAAGAAAAAAATCAAAGGGGTTGGTCGGTCTATAGGTTAACCTATAGGTCAACCCACAAAAAGGTCAAATCACAAAATAAAATAGCTCGATCCCCATCCTTCCCAGGTCAACCTATAGGTCGACCCGCACTTTTGCAGAGACGAAGTTTGTTTTGGTGACGTCTTCGGTTGATAGATCTGATGGCTCCAAACGACCCTGTGACGTGGTGGCTTCAGATTTAATCTGCTAAATCAAACGGTCCGAGATCCTAAAACATCACTATAAATAGGACCCTAACCTAGCTATTTTCTCACAATTAGATTTTCTCCCAATTGGGTACATTGCTTGAGGTTGGACCGTAAATAGAAAATATTTCTACGGAGAATATCTTTTCAATAAAAATATTAAATGCCTTAGAAGGGCAACCAGGAAGGCCATGAAGCAAAGCTAAGGATGATGCATAAGTGGATTTAAATTATATCTCTTTTATGTTTATGATGTATAATATCGTTAGATTCCCGTTAAATATTTAATTCAGCATTTATGTCAGTAATTAGTTCTACTAATTAGTTATATTGAAACTATAAATTTTATAAGAGAAATTTACTTAAATTTAAATTTTATTTATCTGGAAAAGGAAAGGAATCCAACTAAATATAAGTAATATTAGGCTTAAAAGTTGAAAAGAAAGGCATAGAACTAAAAGTGAGAAATTTACATTAAATTATGTTAAAACAGGAGAAATGAGTTAAAAAGGAAGTTAGAGAAAAATTTAGTTTCAGAGACAAGAAGTTTATTTTTTAGGCTGAAGGACACTTTTTAGTGTAAATCACAGAATGATAGTTCTAACTATCATTTTCAGTCTACACTAAAAAGTGTCCTTTAGACTAAAAAGCAAACTTGTTGTCCCTGAGACTAAATTTTTTTGCAACTTCTTCCTTGTGCCTATTTACCTGTAAAATTTAATAACTTGATATGAAAGATAGTGATAGATTATATGGTTGGTTTAAAAAAGAGAATACATTTCTATAGTTTAATATTGTAAGAATAACGATAAATGTAACTGCAAGAATAAAAGCAAGAAAAATGAAATTAGTGCAAAACAGAGACATTATTGTATTTTGCTGTAACGACCCATAAATTTTACTGTTTCAATAACGTAATTAATTGAATTTTTGTGAAATTTTAAATAATAAAATTTTGAATTGAAAATTTTATATTTGAAATACGTCTACTTTACCATAGCAAATAATAAATTTTCATTTAATAATATGGAGGTTTATTTTCAAGATTAATTTTATTTCAATTTAAATCAGTTAATATTTGATGATAATAAAATGTTTTCCACGCATTAAATTTGTAAATCATATTCTGAGTGAGACGTCATATTTCGTTTCTCCAAATTGGATTGTTGTTGCTCCGTTTATCTTAATTCTGGCGTTTTGGCAGCTTTTTTGGTACCGATATCGATTTTTGACCGGATGATCGTACCAATGATATTTGTATACTGTTTTGATAGTCCCATCGTGTTGATCTCTACGTTATATTCAATTCTATGTTTCGTTGTTCGGTACGCGGTGAAGTACGCGAAATGGTTAACCGTAACAGTCTGTACTTTTGTTTTGTTGTGATCATTCATTTTCCACTGTGTACAACAAATTGCCATAAGCTTTTATTCTTCCTGGTTATGGATATCTAGCTTTTGATATTTTCTCCATTTTGAAATATTTGTTGTTTCATTTTATTTTATTTTTGATGTTCCCAATATTTGTGCCGGTTCATTCTTTACGTACTCTACTTTTCTCCGTTCCCCTTCATATCTCCATCTCCTTGTTCGTCCATCACTCTCTAAAAAAATTTGGTATAAAGTTTGTTTATTTGCCTGGGAACTTGCATGGTTGCTTCTCCTCTCCCTTTCTTAACACTTCTGCCATTCTCCAATTTTTCACAGAGCATCGAACAGCAACCTCGGCCACAACTCCTTAGCTCGGCCTTCTCCCACACGAAGCTTAATTGCGTCGCCTTCCTCATCCCACGTGCCACATCACACCGACCCGCACTCACCTCTGCAACCACCTCCACCCAGATCTACTCCATCTCGGCCGAGTTCCTCTCTCCTCCTTTGTGCATTTATCTAGGTGAGTATATATATATATACATACACTATATTTGCTGTTCGTACCTGCTCGTATTTTTTGATTTCGTGTGTTGTATATTTTTCGTATATTAATGTTTTTGAAATACAATATCTATGTAATATGTAACTCTCTAATAGCTTACACGTGTAGGTAAAAATTTATATAGTTGCTCAAATGTATGGGCTGTGTTAATAAATTTTCTGATGATGTATAAATGTTTATATAATATACAAGTTCCGTCTGTTATGTAAGTTATTTTAGTCTATGCTGTATACATAAGTATATAATTTTTTTTGAAGGTATATATATATATATATATATATATATATATATATATATATATATATATATATATATATATATATATATATATATATATTCTATTCATAACATTAATTTCGTATAGGGTTTAGCGACTATATATATATATTTGTAGATGATAGAAATTTGTGATGAATATTTATATATGTTATTGTGCTGCTGTATATAATAGACTTCTATATATTATAGGATAAATGAAGTTATAGCTTTATGTTAGCTGTATAGATTTTTTTTTAATATTTTAGTTACAGAGGTTATAATATAAAGACTTACGCTAGCTTATTCACATATGCACGCATGTCAGTTTATATATATATGTATATATATATTGGTCTATACAAATGATTATATAAGTTTACATAGCAATATGTATTTGTTTATGTGATAAATTAGAGTTTGTTTATATAGTGTATAAGTGTATATACGTATGAGTATATATGTTGTTATAATGGATTTAAAGTATAATTATAATTATGCTTAAGGTTATATATACATTTTCTTACATTTTCTATTTATAAGATTTATATATATGTATACTTGTTTATTCAGAGCTTTATATACGTGTTAGTTTATATACGTTATACATACATATACGTTATACGGTATGGTATTTCTTTCGTTACAGTTTATATATATTGGAGTTTCAATGTTAGTTCATATGTATAGTACGTTATTGTATGTATATAAAGTTTTGTCAGTATGTGTATGTATATTGGTTTCATACTAAGATTTTTTTGATTGTTGAAGTATAATATGTATGAAATGTTTGCCGGAAGCCTATTTTAATTCTAACAAAATTTACTTTGCCGAAGCCCGTTTGATATTATATTAGTAATATGGATATATTTTTAATATATGTTTAATTTAATAAAGTGATCTTGGGATATATAAAGATTTTATGTTGTTATATGTATGTTTAAATATAATATTAATTTCTATATATATATATATATATATATATATATATATATATATATATTAAGATTTTTTATTTTTAATACGTGTTTGATTAAACAATGATTTTTATTTTATTTTAAAATATAAAGATTTTGTTTGTATATTGGTTTAAAATATATGTATAAATGTAGATTTTATTTTGATTTGTGTTTAGATTGTATGTTGATTTTTAAAAATTTAAATATATGTGAAATATTTTGGTTCTCATCGATTCCCATTTATCAGCTTTAGTTCGTCGTTCCTTCTTTCTTCGTCGTATTCGTGCCCATCTCATTCTGCTTGGGAATTCGTAGCTTGCTCTGTTGTCAAACTCTCTAGCCTCAAAAGGTGAGTAGTCACTCACGATTAACGTTCTTATATATATATTAAATTTGATTTCAATTGAAACGACAATTGAAATATCTGCTATTAGTTATTTACACTTCTATATATATATGTTATCTGTTCACCTGTGACATCTGACACCATTATTTTTTACTAACATTGATGATAAATGCCTATTATATTATTATCATATCTGTTATCATTCTGCAAGTTCCCTGTTAGTATAGAATTCACTATGGGTAGAAATGATACATACACGAACGATCTATAGAATAGAAGAAAATCGTTATGGGTTGAAATGATAAACCCAAGCGATTTTCATTTGAATTGAATTTGGGATTGTGGGTTGAAATGATATATCCGTATATATTTAAATTACGGATTGCAATGATAAATATCTGTATCACTTGACCATAGGATAGAAAATTATATACGGACACCGTTGGTCTATATATAAATGTTTTGAAAATATTTTCTATTGTTTTGGAAAAATACATTTATATACATAAATATTTATTTTAGATATTATATAAATGTTATTTTATATATATAGTTAAATTCTTGATGTTAAGCTATGTATAAATTTGTTTGATTTATTAAAATATAATATGGTTAAGTATTTATTTAAATTATATTTTAATATAGAGTTTGTAATGATTTTTATAAGTTAAGGTTGGGAAAAATAAATTTGAAATTATCTAAAATTGTATTTAATTAAGAATTTTATTTAATTAAATCGATGTAAAACTTATTGAGTTTGAGATTTTTAAAGGATATGATTTTATAACTTGATTTTGATTTAAAATGATTTAAATTGGTATTTCAAATTTTTTTTTTGCAAGGCAAGCCGGTTTTATAGTGGACCGTCCACTTTTTATTACGACCGTAATAAAAACATCAAGTACAGGAGTAAGGTAGGGGCACCTTAACTATTAAGAAAGTAAGATAATACAACACATGAGTGTAACAAAATGTCACAGCTACTAAAACTAAGGATAAAGACTAGGCCACCTCCAAAGAGGTAGTAACACCAGAGTCAGCTATCACCAGGGAAGAATCCAAGGAGACGTTCCCAAGAAGACCAAAATAGGGGCGAAATAGGAGTGCAATTGAAGGATCATAAATCACAACATCAGAAGAGTAAATAAAAGATCGATCCCAAGTAGTATCAGTAAGCGTGACAGAATTTAAATCAGCATAAGAACCTTCCACGTCAAGAACCAAGGACTCACCAGAAGGTCTATAGTAAAGGCAACGAAGATCACTAATATCATCGGAAACAAATCTAAAATAGGTATCATCCATGAGGTTGAAACAAATGTCAGAACGTCCATCAACCCAACATCTCTCAGACTCATCCCATAAAACAGGCAACTGAGGCGAAGCAATTTCCTAGGCAGCAATGGAATCCGAAGTAACAAGACTAGGAGCAGAAGATGCAATAGGGGATGTAGGCCGACCAATCGGAGACGGAGGCCCTGGAACATAAACTGGATCTAATGGAGGAGGAGCAACCTGAGAGACCTTGGGAACCCATTTCCTGATCGGAGGTCGTGGCAGCGAGATCTTAGGAGCAGCAACGGTATCATCAGAATGCGAGCAGGCGGAAGCTAAATGGCCAAAGGAGTGACAAGAGGAACAGATGTCCGGGACCCAACCGTAATGAACACGGACTTCCACCACATGATTAACAGCTATCTGAACAGGAATAGTGGAAGGGAGAGGCTTAAAGGGGAAAATCTCAATCAGTGCCTTAGCGTACACAAGCTTTTCACGCGCAACAGTATTAGCGTCAAAACATTTCAATTTTCCTACGTTACAATCAAGCCAATTCAAGCCAAGCAGCGGCTGAAGAGCAGAAGGTATTTGAGAAAAATAAACCCAAACTGGGATAGATAGAACTTGTTCACGGGCAATTGCAACCGTTGGAGACCAAGGAGTAATAATAAACGGTCTACCATCAAAAAAAGAAGGCTCGGCCTCAAGAACACGACTGCGATCCTCAGAGGAGGAGAACAACAGGTAATACATAGAGTCAACCAGCTTAACACGAAGATCTCCGCATAGCCTCCAAGCCCTGCGGCAAACAGAAGTCACATCACGAAGTCGATGATTTGGGTCCAGAAAGAAACCAACCAAGTAATCCGACCAATAGTCCATTCCGGCTCGCATAACATTTGGAGGAGGGATCTTCACTCCATTTACCTCAACAATATCAAAATCTAGTGGTTCGTAAACTCCCGCGTTACGGGGCATAGATGAAAAAAGCGATGACCATAATTTGGAACGGACAGGAGAAGAAGCAGTAGGAGGGAACTCCTCCACAATGGGTTCACCGTCAGATGTCACGGGACCAACTAGGGTTGAGGCCTGAAGCAAAATATTTCCAGTACTCAAAACACTAGTATTGGGTTCTGCATTCTCAAAAGCATTTAGACAAACACCAGGCATGCATCGACCATCACACAAGTTATTAACGGCAACAGAACACAAAGTACTTACTGTCACTCCAATTTCCACATCTTTGTCCCCAGAGACAACACCATTAGTCACATTCGATGGCACAGGACCACTTACATAACGATCAACAGCACCAAACAAAGGTTTCAACATCACAGGTCGCGAGCTACTGCACTCAACAGCAGCAAAGTCCGGATTCAAGACAGATGGTAGAGGAGGAAACTCATAGGAAGATAGCTTAGGCGGAGATGAACACGAAGTCGCAACTCTAAGATCCTTAAAAAACCCTACCAGATCTAGTAGAAGAGGGGGAAGAGGACGGAACCGCGGAGGGGAGCGGTTGAAGGGGAGAGCAAGGCATGGACGCGATCGAGAAGGAATGGAGGGCGAAAGGAACAAAAGTCGAACAGAACTAAGGGGAACAGATCGATTTAGCCAAGAGGAAAACGCAGTTCGCCATTTTTGATGACTACATAAATTCAAATGGTATATTTAGTTTTATTTAAATTTGAAATCTGAAATTTTATTTAAATGTTATTAGAATGATTAAGTAAATATTTCAGAGTAAATCATAGTATAGTAAACTTGATATATATATATATATATATATATATATATATATGGAATTATCAAATCAAGTTTGAAATGTTTGAATATTTAAAGCTTTGAAATATTAAAATGGAAATGGTTTATTTTGGGGTTCAAAATCTTTTTTGAAATTGATATAGTTTGGAATAGTTTATTTAGAACTGAATTGAATTGAAATTGATTAAGATTGAATTAAACTGGAATTTTGGAATTTGAGTTAATTTGAATCAATTTGTAAAATTTGAAGAATCTATTTTAAATAAACCAATTACTTTAATATAAACTACTTTAACTTATAATTATTATAACATAAGCTACTTTATTTATAAACCATTCTATTATATATATACTATTATTAATATCTAAACTGTTCAAGTGGGAAGTTATGAATTTCAAAGTGTTATGATTCCAAAGTGTTAAAATTTCCGAAGCGTTATAATTTTTAAGTACTATGATTTTTGAAATGAATATTATTTTAAGTGAGAAATGATATTGTATTGATATGGTTTGAGATGATATGATATTTTGGTTTTGAAGTATGATATTTTGAAAAGGCCAAGGTGTTGTAATAATGTTTGGTTGTTAATAGTGTACATTACTACTTAGCAGATAGTGCCACAGATCCTTAGAAGATAGTTATCCCAAACATCCTTTAAATTGTTTGTATTTCAGTTGATATTTCACTTGAGTTGGATTTATTGATATAAGAATGTTAATCCTGACTCGAATGTTTTGTGTTTTGCTTCACGCCCGGGTCAGACTGAGTGTCACTGCATTTGAGACTCAATTTTGAAGTTGGAGCTTCGCTTGGAGATCCATTTGCATCTTTCACCTTGTAGTTATTCAGTTGATTCCAGTGATGTATTCTGATCTTGTATTTGACTATGGTATTTGAGACTTCTGTTGTATCTTATATAACTCGGTTATATGTATATAGTAGCTTCATGAACTACTATTCATTTGTTTCCGCTGCATTTTTGTTATATTACTCTATGTATGTGATTCTGTGATCCTTGTTTATTGATTATGCTGAGTTTTTCCAATTTAAAATTAACAATATGATATTTTGAGCAATTCAAGTCCAACATGTGTGGATGCGAATGGTTGAAAATATCGGGTCGTTATAGTTGGTATCAAAGCTTATATTTTTGGGCAAAACTCAACATATAAGGTAAATTTAATTACGGAATCACTTTCATTCGAGCTTGAATCTCTTCCTCTTTGACTCGGTTTCCTTTGAATTTTGAAACGTTTCCCTCGGTTTTAAAATCTATTCTCGTCTTCCCCTATCCAAATTCTTTTGATTTTGGAGCATCCAGCTCCACTGAATTATTTATAAAGGGGTGAAACTTCTTTACAACAGCATTGAGTCACCGAATATCTTTGTATCCTCGATTTAGATGCTGCTATTTCTTGTTATACCCTAATGTTCTCTATTAGATGACTAGGGTAAATTCTCTTGTGATCGAATGCCGATTTGACTCAGAATTCTGCATCGATCCCATTCTTAAAGTCACGGTTGACCCGGTTAAGGTCGCCCGTGATTAATATAAGGCTATCTATCTTCATCTTTTGTAATTTAGTTATCGTATCTTCCTCCCGAGTCTATTTTTGTAATTTGAGTTCTCTTCGATTAGGACTCCTCTAACTTCGAACCTCGTATGGCGTTTCACACAGTGAAATTAATTTTGGAAATTTTTTGATTCTTGTATAAGATGGACTTTATGTTAGTACAAGTGATTTCGAAGCTGTTGATTTTGGAAGATATTCGTTCTGAAGAGATAAATCTTATATATAACGGGATTTATATAAGAATGATTTGGTTATTTGAGATTATTGATTTTGGAAAGTACTTTGTTTGAAAATGAAATCTTATATATAATGGAATTTATATAAGTGTGATATTTGAAACTATGATTTTGAAAGGGTACTGTATATGGTATATTATATTTTGAAGTAAGAGGTATGGGGAAGCACCCTCCATGAAGAAGCGTAGTATGATATGCTTCGACCAAGATGGACTTGGGGAATCTAGGAATGGATTTGACCGATATATCCTAATGGACTTGGGTGAATTCAGAAATGGATTCGAACTGATATGGTTGTCCGTACTTAAACTCATGAGTTCCTTGATTTTTTTCTTCAGAGTAGATGGTTCTTTAGTTTACCCAATGGAGGCGTTTTCAATCCTGGGATCTGTTGTTTATGGATCTTCCAGGAAGGAGGTGCCTCCATTGCGTAAATCATTGGATCAGCAGCGTACCATTGCAGCAGGGGTCGATGGTCCCTTGTTTACAAACTGACTACAATATTTTTCTGGAATACGGAAGGTGGAAGGATCTTCTAGAAAGTTTTGTTTCCAGTGCGTAAATACTGGATCAGCAGCGGGCCACTACTATCATATTATCATCGTTGTTTGACATTTGATTTTGAGTGGTACATCTCATACCTGTTTTTAAGTGTTTTTCACTGGATGTTGAAACAGGTTTACTAAGAACATGGAGATTTCTAGTCTTATGCCTGATCAACGCATGACCAGAGTCTGCAAGAATAAGGATAAACCTGTTAAGACATCGGGTTATAAAAATATTTTGATAAAGTATTATATAAAGGATATTTTGATCATTTTTCTTTCTAAATAATTTAAATTGTTTAAAATATTGTATATTTATATACTACATGGTTTAATAGTAAATTATTAGTGTTATAAATATTTTAGAAGTTATTAATTAAATAAAACATATTTAAGTAAATGGTTATTGATTTATTAATAATGTTGGAAAGTATCTTGAGATAAATTAATAAATTTATGAATTATGGATTTAATGTTTTCAATAGCTTTTTTGTAAATATAAGTAATGATGTAAATAATTGTTTTCAAACAGTTTACATATACTTATAAGGGTGTTGTTTAAATATTTAAATGGTATTTATAAAGGAAGCAAGAAATTTTACGAATGAGTTTTGAAAAGTATTAAAGATAATTGATGTGCAAATGAAACTGTCAAACGAATATTTCAAGTTAAATTTATATAAGTTCTTTAAATGTATAATTTAAAGATATTATATTGATTTGCGAAGATTATTTATAGTAATATACTTAACAGATAAATTTGAATCTCTATTTGGAAGTATAGTTTAGAATATTTACTTGATTTTGAAGTACTAATAGTAAATGTATTATTTATTTACAGTTTGAAATTTTGTATTAAACCATAATAAATGTAACAACCCTATATTTTGTGATTATTTTAATTGTATATTTTAATTATTTTAACTGAAATTCTTGATTTAAAACTTTATTTTATTTATTTAAAATGAATAATTTGTTATTTTAAATATTAGTTTGATTTTTATGTGAGTTATAATTTCAAACATGAATAAATAGAATATTTTTCAAAAAATGTGAATTTTGGTCAATATGGTCAAACTTCGACTTTTTAATTTTAAATGTTTGAATTTTTGAATATTATCTTTTATTATGAAAATAAATTAAATTTCAAGAGTACTTCTTTTCGTTTCGTTGAAATCCGACTTATATTGTGAAAGTTATGTTTTTTACAATATTGTAAGTAAATTATTTTACTTAACAAAATTGTTTATTTTAATTTATATAAATAATATTTTTGTTTGTTCTAATTTATATACTCGTGTAACATGATATGTTATTCATATATTTTATTTTTTTAAACATTTTTAAAGTATAGTTATAATTTTCAAATGTTGATTGTATATTGTTTTCAATTTTTAAATTCTAGTTTCAATTAAATGGCTATTTCTTTATTTATTTTCTATTTTTCCTTAGAATAATTATTTAATTTTCTTTTTCACTTTATTTTGTTCTATTTTTATTTTACTTATTTTTATTTAGTTATTTTGATTAAAAGAAATAAAAATATAAAGGGTCAAAAACTTTTCATATGCTATGAATTTTCACTTACCTTTTGTCTTTTCATTTTAAACTGAATTTTCAATGAATATAGCCGTTCATTCTCTTTGCTTCAGCCGTGAATTTCATTTCATTATTCACATGAGAAATGTTTCCTACCATCTCCAAAAACTCATGGCCAAACTAAGAGAGAAAAATGTTAATGGCTTCTCCTATTTTCTCATTTTCCTTTTCTTTTCTATGATTTTTGCCTTGCCTCTTCCTCTAGTTTACCAGGCCACTACCTCTTCACTGCCACATCACCTTCATCACCACCATCTACAGCAGCAACCTCCCCTCCTCCTTTGATCATAATCAGGCCATAACCATTTGTTGAAGCTAGCACTAGCAATTTTGCACAAAACCCTTCCAAACATGCCTAGAAATCACCATATTCTTCACCTATCACTTCGGCCACCCCTCTAGCCACCACCACCAACAGCTCCACCACCTCTGGCTGCATCTCCAGCCACCACCTGACATGTCCAGACCTGTACAAGCATGGATGATCCTCATATGTGACCAAGCCGAGCCTTATGGGCACCAAAATCATCACTATTTTGTCCTGTCCTTTGCATTCTTCGCTTTGCAACTCCTACCTCTTCAAACACTTGCATAGCCGTGAGTAATGATGCCAAATCTGAGCTTAACACACATAATGGCCGAGTAAATGAACCCCCTTGGTCGAGCTTTTGAATGATTGCAGTAAGGTCAAGTTATCTTGTGTTTTGTTGCTTTTTAATTTCAATTTATTTCAATGTATTTTGGTTGAATATTCATATGTTATATTGTCTGCTGTTTTGGTTGTTTACAAGATCATATCTTGGCTCTCTCCACTCATTTAAATCATAGTCGTGCTGTGCCGTGCTGTATCATGCCATATCGTGCTTTTTGGATTTATTTTGTGTGTTTTGATTGGCTATCTCCAGGTAAAAGGTGAGTATTCGCTCACGACATTTATACTTATATAAATTGTGAATTGACAACATGTGAATCTGTAAAAATTATTATATCATGTTATACTTGCCTGTGATATGAATTAGATGATGTTAACCCTGTTTATAAACCTGTCATGTCATCTGTTACTGCTATATGTTGCTATACTGTTTGTTTATATCTGTTTCTCACACTACAAGTTCCCTGTAGAATAGAATCACTATGGGTTGAAACGATACATACCCGAACGGACTGAAATGATATATTATATGTATCATTTGACCTAGGTTAGAAAATATTATACAGACCCATGGTTAATATATATATATATATATTGGAATTTTTAGAAGTATTTTAAAATTATATATTACGATATTTTAATTTAAATTGAATTAAAAATGATTTAATAAAGTATTAATGATTTTTCTTCAAGTTAAAAATGTGGAACAAATTAATGGTTAAGTTGAAATTTGAAATATAACTTAAATTTGAAATTTGTGATTTTGTTTAAAAAATGGAGTTTGAATTAAGTAAATAAAATATGATAATTTGATTTAATTTGAATTTAAAATGACTTAATAAAGTATATTTGATTTTCTATGAATTAAAATGGTTAAATAAATGAATGAATGTTTGAAAGTGTAATTTGAAATATAACTTGACGTGGAAATGTGAATTTAGTTTAAAATAAAAGTTAAGTTAAGAAAATAAAATGGAAATTAAGTTTATATTTTGAAATGGTAATTAAAACTTACTTATTAAATTAATTTTTAAAATGCAAAGAATGGAAAATTTGTATGCTTGAATTTAATAAGTGAATTATTTAAAAAAAATATGTATAAAAATTTACTTTATAAAAATCATAAGTTAATGAGTATTTAAATGAACAATTTTTGAGTGGCAAAATATGATTTTTATAAGTTAAAAGAACTAAATATCAAAGTTTAAATTGTTTTTGAAATTGTATTGAAAATCTGGAATTTAATTAACAACATTTGAGAAATGCAATCATTTTTAAAGTTAACTTGAATTCATAAGTAAAGGATATTACAGCATTTTAAAATGCTGTAGTTGATACAAATGAACTATAACTAAAATTTAACTAAGTGATATTACAGCACTTTATAAGTGTTGTAGTTGTATAAACTAAAACTTGAACCTGAACTATTACAGCAGTTTTAAATGCTGTCATTGCTTAATTGAATTGTTTTTTCCATACTAACTTACCGTGGCATTTTCTAAATGCCGCAAAAGCTGAAATTTCACCGTTTTAATAAATTTAAGTGAATAAATGAAGTTTGAAAAGACTAAATTTTTGAGAATTGAATATTTGATTTTTTTTAAAGTATAATAACTTCATTTTAATTGGTTTAAATGGAATATTTGATTTGAAATATAAACCATTTTGAAATATGATTTGGAATGGTATTTAAATTAAATAAAAATGAATGAGGTTTTGGAAGGATATGATATTTTCATATTTTAAAATGAATTTGAAATGATATTGAATTTTGAAATGTTATTTGATTTTTGAAGTATAAAATACCATTTTGTAATTTTAACCACGGGTACACTTCTCTGTATGCCTTGTGATTTTGGATGTACACCTTCAATTTGAGAGTGTGACTAGAGGTGAGCGATTGTTGCAGCTCTGCGCTATCCTAGCCACATTAACACTGTTATTTGCATAATTTACTTTAATATAGACATTTCCATGGTAGCGTTCATTACCGTTAAATTGATGATTTAACTGATCCTTAGGGATGGACGATCCTAAGCATCCTTTAAGTTATTGTGCATTACTACTTTAGTTCACTTGAGTTGATTTACATTATATAAGTATGTATGTCCTGATTCGAGTGTTTTGTGTTTTACTTTATGCTAGGGTCAGCCTGAGTGTGACGACCCGGCTTCCTACGCCCAGGAATCTGTATCGTCTTGAAGAAAGAAAGGGGTGAGAAAATAGAAAAGATAGAGAAGAAAGAACAACAACATCAGAATCTCACAGCGGAACGAATAAATTATAATAATCACATAAGTATTTACATAATATACACATCAATCAGAGTTATACAGATAATACATCACATACTAGACAGTTATAAACACCTGTCTAGTTATACAACTCAATACACAAAACAACACAGAGATACCAACACAGCGGAACTATATACATATCTACAATGCTAAAGCCTCCTGCTCCATTGCTCCTCCAGAACTCGTCAAAGCTAACCTGAATCCCTTGGCTACCCATAAAAATTTGGGTACCCGAGAGTTTAGGAAAAACAGAAATAAACTCCGGGTCAGACATGGGTCTGGTATGAGCAACAAGTTAAAGTTGCTTAATTTTGAAAATCCTTTTGAAAACAAAAGGTATCACGTAAGACTTCACACACATAAACATGGGTAAGTTTTTACCTTACGCTAACCAAAACATTTGATAGGAAATTCAGCGATATTATAATAGGTCTAGGGTTTTCAAGTAAATAGAAAATAGCCGAAATTGTTACATGATTAAATTCCAGCTACTAGCCACAAAAGTGGGTAATACAAATCAAAACCGTTGGCATTTATTGGATTATGGATTCCATACAATGGCAGGGCTACTGGGGTACCGTCCGTTACAGTACGTGGCCTAGATCAACGTACCGAGGATCACTCCCGACCCCCTGCAACACAAGGCCGGAACCATTCCTTACTGAACAGTTCCGAACAAGATAACCCCGGTAGTTGTTGCAATCAACCGCCCACACAGCCGAAAAATAAAGCGACATCTAGACAGGGGAATATCTTGTCCTGCTTAGGCATGACCCACCTAACCTTGCTGCACCTCCCCTGTTTTAGCCATTCCTGGTTGATGAGGCTTGAGGTTACGATTACCTTTAGAGAATACATTTCTTAGAATTCTCATCGCCCACCTGACGATGTGTTGAAAGCATTCAATCCATACAAGTTCGTTCCGGGTTCGAATGAAACCGAAGGCATTATCTCGTTACACTCATTTTGGAATCACCCTCAAAGTTAACGACAATAACCCTTGCATTCTGAATCTTCATCTTCCCTTCAGATTTCACGACCTATCGTTAATTTGGATCGATGTGGTTTTCGGATGTTCCAAATAAGGAAAACCGATCCCGATCTCATCGAATCCAAAACGTATCTTTTAAGGCCAAATTGTCTATTTAGTCTTAACAGTTTAATTCAATAAAATCAATATACACACAGATAGATGATTCACAATATCACAATAGATAATCACATCATCAACATAAACAGATAACTAATATTATTATCCCAATCGGATAATAGATATTATCATACTTAAACCAAGCATCCATATCACATAGATATTACTCATATCTGAATTCTCAATCATCAAATAAAATATCAATAACATTCAGCCATAAGCAATGATTCATAAATCACAATCTATACTTAATTTAAAATGAATTAAATTAACTACTTTTATCTCTAATTAATTTAAAGTAAATTAAATTAATTACTTCATCTATAAATCCTGCTTATACAACCATTAATTAATTATAAATCAAATTAATTAATTAATTAATTAATCTCTAGATATTCATCTTGATTAGATACCTTTGATTAATCATCTTCTAATTACAATACGTAATTGTCTTTAATTAATTTCACAAATTAATTATCCTAAATCATTTATAGTAATTAACATTTAATTACTTCATTTATAATTGATTACATTTATTCTTAATTAATTACATAAATTAATCACCACATTATTAATTATTTCTTAATTAACCAATTCTTAATTACATCATTAATTATATTAATTAATGATCTCTAATTCAGATTTAAATTAAATTACCTTATTTAAATTACATTAAGCGATTATTCTTTAATTAAACACAATTATTAATCGCCCTTGATTAATAACAAAACAGTAATTAACTACCCTTAATTACTTATATTAGTAAATTAATCATCCCATAATTAATTATCTCCATTAATTAATCCCTTGATTAATTACAAAAGTAATTATCCAAATTACTTCATTAACACATCATCTTTCCCTAATTACATTCAGTAATTAACATTAATTACTTCCTAAAGTAATTATGCTCCATTGAATACACTTAGTAATTACACTTATCAATTATCAAATGATTTTCTTAAATTAATTAAACTAAATTAATTAACTCAAATTAATCATTTTATCAAAATTAATCACAATAAGTAATGAATCTCTTAATTACTTTTATCAAGTAATTACATTTAACCACTTACAATAGATTATTTAATTAATCTGATTTATTATCAAAATTAATCACATTAATTAATTAATTAATAATCCTTGGTTAATTATCTTTATTAAATAATACCATCTCTTAATTTACTTCTTAATTTATCTTTATTTATAAATTAATCTAAATTATTAATTTATAAATTTAATAAATACACCATTCCTTTATTATCTTATTAATTAAATCATTTAATGCCATAATTATTCTTAAGTTAATCTATTTCTTATTTAATGACTTAATTAATATTAAAGTGTATTAGAACATTACACTTTTAAATTTAAATTCAAATTCCATTTTGAATTTAAGATTCAAAAGGATTATTTATTTAAACATTAATCAAATTTTAAATTCAATTTATAATCTTGTAAATAACATTAATTACTTACATATGAAACTTATATAAGAAAAGCCCTTTTAAATTTAAACTACTGTTAGAGTTTTTGTTCAGATTTAAATTTTTAAAAATCTGGAAATTACCAGGTTTGTAAACCTGAAAACTCATGTAAACATTTAAACTTTATTTTAGATTTCAAAATATAGATTTGAATCCATACTGCAAATTGAATTTAAACTTGGTTTAAATCCATTTTTTATTTTTAAATAGGTTTCATTTGAATTTGTTGAAAATCAAATTTTACTTCCAGGTTACAATGCCTGAACAAATACTGGCTCGAAGCAAACCCAAAAATGCTCCGAGACTTCACCCCCCTTGCTTCGAGTCACCTACTCGAGTGACTCGAGTATTTCCCCGAGCTCAACAACCCTGCACTCACAAAACTCTTCGGCACTGCAATGGGCACGGTGCACGTGCACCGTGGCCCCAGCCACCTCCGGCCACTCACTGGAACTCCAACACGTCGCCGCCTACCACCAGACACGACCACGACCGCCCAGAATCGGCACGACAACTTGAATCAAAATCGAGTTAAATTTCCAAACCTGGAAACAACTCGAGCAACATCACCTCGAACCTGTCAAAGCTCTGCCCCTGCTCCTCTGACCACCAGAGAACCACCACCACCGACTAGGGCTTCGCCTACCATCCCTCTACGAATTCCCAAAAGCCCATAACGCTCGATGCTCCAGAGAAGTTGTACCGATCCAAAACTCCAAGGCACCCAAAACTAGGGTTGCTGGCAAACTCGAGCAACCCCCGGCGCCACGTTGATCTGCTCCATTGTCATGCATTTTTCCATAGTTCTTGGGTCATTCCTCTATCATCAGAAAAGACCCCAACCTCTACAAGTAAGAGGGTCGTCCGAGACCATTAAAACTAAGAAAACAAGACCATCCCAAACTGCTCTTCTATGCTAAATCTAAAATCTTAATTTCCGTTTTTAAAATCATGTTTTGATTAGAGTTTTCAATTTACAATACTGAATTTATATACATTATATATAGAAACAATTTAAATTAGCTTTTAAAAGATAAACTATCAGTTAAATATTTATTTAAAAGAAGATTATGAAATCAATTTAAATCTTATTAACAATTATTATCAAATTAATTTAATTTTTAACACAGATTATTAAATTGATATTGCCAAAATTTCCGAGATATCACATTCTTCCCCCCTTAAAAGAATTTCGTCCCCGAAATTTAAAACAAAGGTAATTTAATAATCTAATTAAAATTAATTTTTTAAAACACAAGCATATATCAACCATAAGCTAACAACCATAGCAACCAATTTATCTAATCAACAAATCTAACTATCCAGACAAAATTCCGGATAGAATATTCTCGAGTTTCCCCAAGTATAAATACCGGGATACTCGCTCTACAGAATCCAAACAATCAATACTACTAAGCTACAGAACTTCCACTCATCTAGATCAACAAAATAAGATAGGATATCAGACTACAGACAAGTCTGAATCAACAACCAAAACTCCCTGAACTGCTGGCTCTATAACCAGAGATAGATCTTACACGTACTCCCTCAGAGATACGTGAAACACAAGGAATTCCAGTTATCCAAACTGACCATTCAATCCCCGAAGACCAAACACTTATCCAAAATCAAATTTCTGATTTCGGAATCCAAATTCCTCCGTATCTTATCCACAAAACTCTACGGACGATCCTGTGCTGCCTACATCTTTCCTGATCAGCTCAACTCTTGCTGATGTCCTTAGAAAAAAACTGCACCAAAGACAATCCAACAAAATGATCTTTCCAAGATCGACCAAAACTCAGAACACCGACTCTGTTCCAAAATCAGAAGGCTGATCTCACTTCTCTTATCCGGAAAAGATTAAACAGATGCACTCGAAACTGGCCTTAAGATCCTGAAAAATTTCCTATAGAACTCTCCAATCCAAACACTGCAACATCCCATTGCTCCCAAACTAAAACAGCTGCCACCATGCTTCCACTGCGCAACTCTGATTGGGCAGATGAAAATGCTGAAGTCAAACATAGACTGGACAACACATTCCAAAAATAAAGTTCACATATCCAAAAATAAAACTCCAAAATTCCTCCAAAACCTGAGCTACTTCACCAACCTCAAAAATCATCCTATTACTGAGTTGAACCATCGGTACCACTTCTGGAATCCAGTCGATACCAAACTCAATCTTTAGATGCTAGCAAATCTCTGACTTCTTGAAGACATCCAGAAAAATATCTCTGAAACACAAGAGAACACTCAAACTATC
This sequence comes from Allium cepa, assembly GCA_030765085.1. Classification (NCBI taxonomy): domain Eukaryota; kingdom Viridiplantae; phylum Streptophyta; class Magnoliopsida; order Asparagales; family Amaryllidaceae; genus Allium; species Allium cepa. The sequence continues at coordinate 390,567,638 of CM060939.1, read as the reverse complement.
GCAAGTCACTTTTGCGATCAATCCAGCCTAATTCCAAAGATACCGCTCTCTCTTTACAAATTAGAAGCTTACACTTATAAGGCTGATCCATCGAAGAAATGGATCTACTCTACTGCTTCTGAAGTTACCCAAGAAAAAATTGCTAAGTCAAAAAACTCCGTAATCCAACGCTCTTCGAGAAACTCGGACCTCAAATCAAACAGAAACTCCCAGCTGAACATAGTCACAACACCGAATCAGACACTCTTTCTTAACTTGTTCCAAAGAAACATCTTCGGAGACATCCATAGTCACCGTGTCTCATCACACAGCTACTATACCTTGATGTATCAAGATATCATGACTTGCTTATGTCCACCCGACAGATTAAACTCTAGCTCATCCCAACTCTTACACTTCAAAAAAATATGAACTCCGAACCTAAACAGGTTTCCTTCAAAGATTAATGAAATCCTTATACCACCCAAAGCTCACTCGAGACGGTATTAAGTCTACAGTCTCGACAAATACACTTCAAACCTCAAACATTCAAACTCTAACCATTGGTAGTCGTGTTACACACACCACTACCCAATCTACCTTTATAACTCATTGGAAAACCCAAACGGGAACCCAACAAATAGGTAGAAATATATATATATATATATATATATATATATATATATATATATATATATATATATATCAAAATTACAAATACGTTCTCTCAAGAAAGAAATCACTCAAGAGCCTAGGTATTCTAGCGCTCTGATACCAACTGTGACGACCCGGCTTCCTACGCCCAGGAATCCGTATCGTTTTGAAGAAAGAAAGGGGTGAGAAAATAGAAAAGATAGAGAAGAAAGAACAACAACATCAGAATCTCACAAGGAACGAATAAATTATAATAGTCACATAAGTATTTATATAATATACACATCAATCAGAGTTATACAGATAATACACCACATACTAGACAGTTATAAACACCTGTCTAGTTATACAACTCAATACACAAAACAACACAGAGATACCAACACAACGGAACTATATACATATCTACAACGCTGAAGCCTCGTGCTCCATTGCTCCTCCAGAACTCGTCAAAGCTAACATGAATCCCTTGGCTACCCGTAAAAATTTGGGTACCCGAGAGTTCAGGAAAAACAGAAATAAACTCTGGGTCAGACATGGGTCTGGTATGAGTAACAGGTTAAAGTTTCTTAATTTTGAAAATACTTTTGAAAACAAAAGGTATCACGTAAGACTTCCCACACATAAACATGGTTAAGTTTTTACCTTGCGCTAACCAAAACATTTGATAGGAAATTCAGTGATATTATAATAGGTCTAGGGTTTTCAAGTAAATAGAAAATAGCCGAAATTGTTACATGATTAAATTCCAGCTACTAGCCACAAAAGTGGGTAATACAAATCAAAACCGTTGGCACTTATTGGATTATGGATTCCATACAATGGCAGGGCTACTGGGGTACCTTCCGTCACAGTACGTGGCCTAGATCAACGTACCGAGGATCACTTCCGACCCCCTGAAACACAAGGCCAGAACCATTCCTTACTGAACAGTTCCGAACAAGATAACCCTGGCAGTTGTTGCAATCAACCGCCCACACAGCCGAAAAATAAAGGGACATCTAGACAGGGGAATATCATGTCCTGCTTGGGCATGACCCACCTAACCTTGCTGCACCTCCTCTGTTTTAGCCATTCCTGGTTGATGAGGCTTGAGGTTACGATTACCTTTAGAGAATACATTTCTTAGAATGCTCATCGCCCACTGACGATGTGTTGAAAGCATTCAATCCATATAAGCTCGTTCCGGGTTCGAACGAAACCGAAGGCATTATCTCGTTACACTCATTTTGGAATCACCCTCAGAGTTAACGACAATAACCCTTGCATTCTGAAACTTCATCTTCCCTTCAGATTTCATGACCTATCGTTAATTTGGATCGATGTGGTTTTTGGATGTTCCAAATAAGGAAAACCGATCCCGGTCTCATCGAATCCAAAACGTATCTTTTAAGGCCAAGTTGTATTTTTAGTCTTAACAGTTTAATTCAATAAAATCAATATACACACAGATAGATGATTCACAATATCACAATAGATAATCACATCATCAACATAAACAGATAACTAATATTATTATCCCAATCAGATAATAGATATTATCATACTTAAACCAAGCATCCATATCACATAGATATTACTCATACCTGAATTCTCAATCATCAAATAAAATATCAATAACATTCATCCATAAGCAATGATTCATAAATCACAATCTATACTTAATTTAAAATGAATTAAATTAACTACTTCTATCTCTAATTAATTTAAAGTAAATTAAATTAATTACTTCATCTATAAATCCTGCTTATACAACCATTAATTAATTATAAATCAAATTAATTAATTAATTAATTAATCTCTAGATATTCATCTTGATTAGATACCTTTGGTTAATCATCTTCTAATTACAATACGTAATTAGTCTTTAATTAATTTCACAAATTAATTATCCTAAATCATTTATAGTAATTAACATTTAATTACTTCATTTGTAATTGATTACATTTATTCTTAATTAATTACATAAATTAATCACCACATTATTAATTATTTCTTAATTAACCAATTCTTAATCACATCATTAATTATATTAATTAATGATCTCTAATTCAGATTTAAATTAAATTACCTTATTTAAATTACATTAAGCGATTATTCTTTAAATAAACACAATTATTAATCGCCCTTGATTAATAACAAAACAGTAATTAACTACCCTTAATTACTTATATTAGTAAATTAATCATCCCATAATTAATTATCTCCATTAATTAATCCCTTGATTAATTACAAAAGTAATTATCCAAATTACTTCATTAACACATCATCTTTCCCTAATTACATTCAGTAATTAACATTAATTACTTCCTTAAGTAATTATGCTCCATTGAATACACTAAATAATTACACTTATCAATTATAAAATGATTTTCTTAAATTAATTAAACTAAATTAATTAACTTAAATTAATCATTTTATCAAAATTAATTACAATAAGTAATAAATCTCTTAATTACTTTTATCAAGTAATTACATTTAACCACTTACAATAGATTATTTAATTAATCTGATTTATTATCAAAATTAATCACATTAATTAATTAATTAATAATCCTTGGTTAATTATCTTTATTAACTAATACCATCTCTTAATTTACTTCTTAATTTATCTTTATTTATAAATTAATCTAAAATATTAATTTATAAATTTAATAAATACACCATTCCTTTATTATCTTATTAATTAAATCATTTAATGCCATAATTATTCTTAAGATAATCTATTTCTTATTTAATGACTTGATTAATATTAAAGTGTATTAGAACATTACACTTTTAAATTTAAATTCAAATTCCATTTTGAATTTAAGATTCAAAAGGATTATTTATTTAAACATTAATCAAATTTTAAATTCAATTTATAATCTTGTAAATAACATTAATTACTTACATATGAAACTTATATAAGAAAAGCTCTTTTAAATTCAACTACCTAACTTTTATTTAAATTTAAATTTCCAAAATACATTAATGTTTTAACTTGCAAGTTCAAGTTAAAACAAATTATTTACTTTCCATTTAAAAACTTTTCTCAACAAATTTACTTTCAAAACTATTTTATTTGAACTTATTTTTAAAACAATCATGCTTAAAAACTGATTTAATCTTTCAGATTTGAATTCGAAGTAAACTCGAATCCATCAATTTATCTTTGATTTAAAAACTTTGATTTAAACTTCCCTTTAACAACTTGAATTAAAAAATTGATTTTTCAAATCCAAATCTATTTTAAAACCTTAAGATTCAATGTTCATTTGAATCAATACTTTTAAAACTCAAATTTAAACTACTGTTAGAGTTTTTGTTCAGATTTAAATTTTTAAAAATCTGGAAATTACCAGGTTTGTAAACCTGAAAACTCATTTAAACATTTAAACTTTATTTTAGATTTCAAAATATAGATTTGAATCCATACTGCAAATTGAATTTAAACTTGGTTTAAATCCATTTTTTATTTTTAAATAGGTTTCATTTGAATTTGTTGAAAATCAAATTTTACTTCCAGGTTACAATGCCTGAACAAATACTGGCTCGAAGCAAACCCAAAAATGCTCCGAGACTTCACCCCCCTTGCTTCGAGTCACCTACTCGAGTGACTCGAGTATTTCCCCGAGCTCAACAACCCTGCACTCACAAAACTCTTCGGCACTGCAATGGGCACGGTGCACGTGCACCGTGGCCCCAGCCACCTCCGGCCACTCACTGGAACTCCAACACGTCGCCGCCTACCACCAGACACGACCACGACCCCCCAGAATCGGCACGGCAACTTGAATCAAAATCGAGTTAAATTTCCAAACCTGGAAACAACTCGAGCAACATCACCTCGAACCTGTCAAAGCTCCGCCCCTGCTCCTCTGACCACTAGAGAACCACCGACTAGGGCTTCGCCTACCATCCCTCTACGAATTCCCAAAAGCCCATAACGCTCGATGCTCCAGAGAAGTTGTACCGATCCAAAACTCCAAGGCACCCAAAACTAGGGTTGCTGGCAAACTCGAGCAACCCCCGGCGCCACGTTGATCTGCTCCATTGTCATGCATTTTTCCATAGTTCTTGGGTCATTCCTCTATCATCAGGAAAGACCCCAACCTCTACAAGTAAGAGGGTCGTCCGAGACCATTAAAACTAAGAAAACAAGACCATCCCAAACTGCTCTTCTATGCTAAATCTAAAATCTTAATTTCCATTTTTAAAATCATGTTTTGATTAGAGTTTTCAATTTACAATACTGAATTTATAAATCAAAAAGCTTGAGTTTTGACTTTGTTTACCATACACAGATGTTTTCATATTTGCAGAGACAACAGGCTTCATTTTTGACATGCTTAAATTTTTAAACATTAATCCATGTTAAATCAAACAACTTTGATTTATAAATTGCATCCTAACAAAAACTATATTTAGTGATAATGGTTTTAATTGGAAATTTGAGCCTGGAAAAAAAAGAAAACAGGACAGAGCAGTTATACACAGCTTACACACAAATACATATTCACCAGACATTCACTTATATTTACAGGAAATACACACATATATATTCTACCATACTAGCATACTAACAAAGTTTATTTCAAATTTTAAAAGTTACTCACAGAGAATACAATATGTAGTAATTTTATTTTGCAAATGGCCAAAGAAAGGAATATATAAAGATTCACATAAATATATTAAGCACTCAAATGTTAGCATGCAACATATTAAAAACTTAAGAGATTTTAAAGGTGTTACTCACAGAGAATACAATATGCAGTAATTTTATTTTGCAAATGGCCAGAGAAAGGAATATATAAAGATTCACACAAATATATTAAGCATTCAAATATTAGCATGCAACATGTTAAAAACCTAAGAGATTTTAAAGGTGTTACTCATAGAGAATACAATATGCAGTAATTTTATTTTGCAAATGGCCAGAGAAAGGAATATATAAAGATTCACACAAATATATTAAGCATTCAAATATTAGCATTCAACATATTAAAAACTTAAGAGATTTTAAAGGTGTTACTCACGGAGAATAAAATATGCAGTAATTTTATTTTGTTTTGCATACTTTATTTACAGTCTTCATATCTTTACCTGATTTGCTTTGTTTATACTTACTTTACTTTGCATTTCCAAGTTCTACAGGCTACACACAATATTTTACTTTATGTTTTCATACTTGTCTTTTTTTTTCTTCTGTTTACTCTTTAGCCTGCATATGTTTTGTACTTTATACATATATATACTTGCCTGCCTACCTTATGTACATATACAAAGTTGTTCTAGCAAATGTTATAAATTTTTAACCTAAGTATAAATACATACTTTTATACTTAAACAAATTTACAATTCTCCCTTTCTTTTATTTTTAAACTTAAACTATTAAATACTCCATTTGCTTATTATTTATTTATTTTATCTTTTAAGTTCATAGATATTTTATTATGTCATTTACTTATGTTAAATATAATAAGATTTATTTTATTATAAACAAATTTTGAAAGATTTGATTTTAACTTCAAACCATAGTTTCTCCCAAATATATGTATATATATAATAGTTCCTATCTATATTAAAATCTATTTGTAAAAATATTACATTATTGATACTGTTTTTAAAAATAACTCATTATTAAATGAAATTATCACTACATAAATAAATTACTTATTTTATCAACTATATTTAAACAAGAACAAAACAATCTTTTCATTTAAATTTAAACCTAGGCCAGAATTTATTTTTAAACAAGTTAAATTTATCTTGAGTATTTTAAAATCATATTATTATTTATTCAATATCAAATTTCCAAATTATCAAAAATAGTAGAATTAGAAAACATAGCTTTATCTATTAAATTTAAAACAAAACTGATCTATTTATAATATATACAAATATATACATTATAAGTAGAAACAATTTAAATTTGCTTTTAAAAGATAAATTATCAGTTAAATATTTATTTAAAAGAAGTTTATGAAATCAATTTAAATATTATTAACAATTATTATCAAATTAATTTAATTTTTAACACAGATTATTAAATTGATATTGCCAAAATTTCCGGGATATCACACTGAGTATTCACAGCTTAGCTTTGGATCTCTCTTTCGGAAGCTAGGAATCACTGGAGATTTTTCTTATCTAGTTATCGATCCATTTCAGTTTCAATTCTCTATTTCAGCTCTTATATTTATAAAATTCTATGTATTTGGGATTTTTATTGTTTATGTTTCGGATTGATATTATGTATTTTGTTTTGGGATTTTTTTATAGTAACTTCATGAACTACTATGGTACTTTATTTTCGCTGCGAGTTATTCTAATATTTCTGTGTCTGTGATTCTATGATTGCTTTTATTTGCTCCAAATTTTATTACAATACGATATTTTGAGCAATTCAAGTCCAACGTTTGCGGATGCGAATGGCTGAAAATATCGGGTTATTACAGTTGGTATCAGAGCTTTGGTTTTTAGGCAAACCTTAGCCTGCGGAGCAAAAACTCATTAGAGATAGGGTAGAAATACCCTAGAATGAGTGAAATCAATCTAAGAATCATTTCTTTGTTAGAGAACGTATTTTCGAAGTATAAAATGATTTCCAAATGATTTTAAAGGATTTTCAAAGATTATATTGGTATAATGTTTTTTCTTATTTTGAAATCAAGATTTTCTAAATTTCATCTCTTCTGTATCCACCATATTAGTAATATCTTGGTTAGGATTATTATCGATTAGGATTCCTTGAACTTTGGAACGCTCCCACTTGTTATAAAATCTAGTCTTGTCTTCCCTATTTTATCCTTTTGATTTTGGGATGACCTCTACAAAGATCGGTGATTCCGCAAATCTTTGAATGATTTGTAAAGGGGTGAAACTCCTTTACAATTGGCATTGATTCACTGGAGATTTCAGTATCCTCGGTTTATGATGCTATCTATCTCCTGCTATATCTGGATTCTATCTCTGGCTATCGAATGTCGATTTGCCTTAGATTTCCGCATTTATTATATTCCTGTAATCACGGTTGACCGGTTAAGGTCGCCCGTGATTTATATAGGCTTATCCATCTTCTATTTGGTAATTAAATTATCTCATCTTCGTTCGAGCTTATATTCGAATCAGAATTCTATTTGATTAGAGTTCCTCTAAAATTGAATCTCTGTTTGTTTGAAATCCGTCCTTAAATCATACCTTGGAAATTTGTGTTGTTTGTATTATAAAATTGTGCATACATCGAAATTATTATTTTGATATGGATGAACACATTTTATATATAAAAGTGAAATGTTTTTGATAAGGATTATATACCTTTTAAAAATTAAATTTGAAGCTTCGAAAGGGTTTGAAATTTTGAAAATCTATAAGAAATTTGAATTATATAAAAATGAGTTATAACTGAAGGGTTTTGAATTTGAATTTCGAGAAATCGACCTCCGGTGTTTTGAAATCGGTTTTAAGAATTGGAAATAATAATAATATGATTTAAAGATATTTTTCGAATAAGAAATGCTTCAAATGTATTCTAATGAATTCCAATGTTTTCAAAGATATTTCAAATAGATTTCAAATAGATTTCAAGAAAATAGAAGTCCATAACTCACTTGTGTCACTGGAAAATAATTTCGGTGATGAGTGCACGCATCATCGACATTATTTTTCGAGTTTCAAAGTGGGGAGAGGCCACTCTTGTAGCTTTGCTATGCGATGATTTTGTGAAACCAAATTTTGATTTCAGATTTCGAAGCACGGTTTGATATTCGATATATATATATATATATGTGTGTGTGTGTGTGTGTGTGTGTGTGTGTGTATGTATATATATGTATGTATATATATGTATGTATATATATATATTTAAAATAATTTATAGTAGCTGGCGTTCAGTCCTCGAGTTTCAGATTTGTTTTGGTATAACCTTATCTACTGGAATTGATTTATTGATTTGTTGCTGATTTCCACCTCTTGGATTGGATCTTTAACTATTTTGAAAGTTCGAGCGCTTCTAAATCAAGGTTTAAATTTTTAAAACTATGTAATTTTCAAAAGGTAAATTGGATCTTTCATATATGGAAGTAAATAGTTTAAAGGTTTTAAAGGGATTAAACTTGGAAATCTTTTTGGGTATAATTGATTTTTGAGAAAATATTTGTGTTTGAAAATAGATTGGATAGTAAAACCCAATATTTATATGATGGTTTTGGAAATGGATTTGTTTGACATAAATTTTGTTGATTTGGAAATTTGGATTATTTTCTAAATCTATTGTTTTAGGAAACTTTGAAACTAAATATATGTAATTTGGAAGAAATGATTTGGTGAAATCATATATGATTTTGAAACTAAAATGTTATTGAAAGGAATTGAAATTGAGAACCTTATTTTATTAAATAATTGATTCGGGAGTTATCGAACTTATATAAAATTGATTTGTATAAGTATGAAGTTGATTTAAAAACTATTGATTTGGAAAGGCGCTCAATTTGAAATTTAATTCTTATATAATCAAAGTCTATATAAGTGTGATATTGATTTTCGACAGTATTCGATTTGAAACTAAAATCTTATATAAAATGGACTTTGTATAAGTATGATATTTGAAAGTGATTTGGAAGGGTACTATATGACACATATTTTCGAAGTAAATATATGGAAAGTGCATTCTGCTTGATATCCACTTTGTGGCCACACTATGGATTCATTTTATCGATATTATTCTCTCTGATTTGGGTTTTTCGGATATGATACTCAAGTGTCCATCGAATTCCATGGCGATCTCCATGGTCTTATGAGCATGACTGCATAGCGTAATGCGCCTGGCCGAGATGGCTTGAAGGTACGGATGTTTCCTGGGGGATCCATACGTAACCATTGTGTATCTGCGATCTATGTAGGATGTATTTAGTAGCGAAATCCGCTGGATGAGATAGCTTAAGGGTACGGATGTTTCCTGGAAGATGTAGGCGTAACCATTGTGTATTTGCGGTCTACTAGTCATCGTGGCGTAATTCGCAGGCTGAGATAGCTTACAGGTACAGATGTTTCCTGGGGGATCCAGGCGTAACCATTGTGTATCTACGATCCATGGTTAGACAATGTTTTGGTTTGGTTGATTTGTTTGGATCGTACTTTCCATATCTGCTTTAAAAGTTTTCCAGTATTTTTATTGGGTGTTGAAACAAGTCTACTAAGTACCTGGAGAATTCTAGCTTTGCGCAGGATCAACACATGGCCAAAGTCTGCAGGAACGAGAGTAAACTTGTTAAGACATCGAGTTATAAAAGTATTTTGATAAAGTATTATATAAAGGATATTTTGATCGTACATTTTACTTTTCTAAATAACTTAAAATGTTTTAAATATTGTTCACTTCGAACTAACAAATTTGAATCAATTGACTATTCATCATAATATAAAATGTTTAAAATGTTATATATAAAAAATTTAATTGAAATTTATATAGTTTTAAAAATATGGTTCATCCTTGTCTTTCAACCTATTTTCCCTTCTAGTTATTCCTACCTTCTTCCGCTTCGAGGGTCCTTTCCACATTTGTGGAAAGAGTTGGTTCTTTGGCGTATCGTTTGGATTTGCAGGAGAAGCTTTCTGGAATGCATGATGTATTCCGTGTCTCACATCTTCGCTGGTATCTTCTCGACCCATCTCTTTTTGTTCAGCCTTCTGCTCTTGATAGTTTGGATAGTGAGTCTAATCTGAATGTCGAGAGGAAGCCACTTCGTATTGTCGATAGAGGTACGAAGCAGCTAAGAAGGAAATCTGTTAGTCTAATCAAAGTCTGTGGAGTACTGATAATCGAGATTATATCTAGGAGACGGAGGAGAGCATTCGTGCTTCGAATCCAGAATTGTTTTTTTCAGGTGCTATTTTTTTTCTATCTTGCTATTCCTTATTTTCCTTGTTCGTTCTTTTTTAGGACGAAAAGATTTGAGTGGGGGAGAGTGTAACAATCCTGTATTTTGTGATTATTTTAATTGTATATTTTAATTATTTTAACTGAAATTCTTGATTTAAAACTTTATTTTATTTATTTACAATGAATAAATTTTGTTATTTTAAATATAAATTTGATTTTTATGTGAGTTATAATTTCAAACATGAATAAATAGAATATTTTCCAGAAAATATGAATTTTGGTCAATATGGTCAAACTTTGACTTTTAAATTTAAAATTTAAAATTTTTGAATTTTTGAATTTTTGAATTTTATTATGAAAATAAATTAAATTTCAAGAATACTGCTATTCATTTTGTTGAAATCCGATTTATATTGTGAAAGTTATGTTTTTTACAATATTGTATGTAAATTGTTTTATTTAACAAAATTGTTTATTTTAATTTATATAAATAATATTTTTGTTTGTTCTAATTTGTATATTTGTGTAACATGATACGTTATGCATATATTTTATTTTTTAAAACATTTTTAAAGTATAGTTATAATTTTAAAATGTTGATTGTATATTGTTTTCGATTTTTAAATTCTAGTTTCAATTAAATGGCTATTTCTTTATTTATTTTCTATTTTTCCTTAAAATAATTATTAATTTTTCTTTTTCACTTTATTTTGTTCAGTTTTTATTTTTAATTTACTGATTTTTATTTAGTTTTTTTGATTAAAAGAAATAAGAAATATAAAGGGTCAAAAACTTTTCATATGCTATGACTTTTCACTTACCTTTTGTCTTTTCATTTTCAACTGACTTTTCAATGGATATAGCCGTTCATTCTCTTTGCTTCAGCCGTTAGTTTTATTTCATTATTCATGTGAGAAATATTTCCTACCATCTCCAAAAACTCATGGCCAAACTAAGAGAAAAAAAATGTTAATGGCTTCTCTGATTTTCTCATTTTCCTTTTCTTTTCTATGATTTTTGCATGGCCTCTTCCTCTAGTTTGCCCAGCCACTACCTCTTCACCACCACATCACCTTCATCACCACCATCTATAGCAGCAACCTCCCCTCCTCCTCTGATCATAGTCAGGCCATGACCATTTGTTGAAGCTACCACGACCAATTTTGCACAAAACCCTTCCAAACATGCCTAGAAATCACCATACTCTTCACCTATCACTTCGGCCACCCCTCTAGCCACCATCACCTGACATGTCCAAACCTGTACAAGCATGGCCGAGCCTCATATGTGACCAAGCCGAGCCTTGTGTGCACTAAAATCATCACTAGTTTGTCTTGTCCTTTGCATTCTTCACTTTGCAACTCCTACCTCTTCAAACACTTGCATAGCCGTGAGTTATGATGCCAAACCTGAGCTTACCACACATCAAGGCAGAGCAAATGAACCCCCTTGGTCAAGCTTTTGAATGATTGTAGCAAGGTCAAGTTATCTTGTTTGTTGCTTTTTAATTTCAATTTATTTCAATGTATTTTGGTTGAATATTCATATGTTAAATTGTCAGTTGTTTTGGTTGTTTACAAGATCATATCTTGGCTCTCTCCACTCATCTGAATAATAGTTGTCCAGTGTCGTGTTGTATCGTGCTTTCTGGATTTATTCGGTGTGTTTTGATTGGCCATCTCTAGCTAAAAGGTGAGTACTCACTCATGACATTTATACTTATGTAAATTGTGAATTGACAACATGTGAATCTGTAGAAATTATTATTCATGTTATACTTGCATGTGATATGAATTATATGATGTTAACCCTGTTTATAAACCTGTCATATCATCTGTTACTGCTATATGTTGCTATACTGTTTGTTTATATCTGTTTCTCACACTACAAGTTTCCTGTAGAATAGAATCACTGTGGGTTGAAATGATACATACCCGAACGGACTTTAGAATAGGGAAATATTATTATGGGCTGAAATGATAGGCCTGAACGATTTTTATTTATTTCATTTTAACTTGGGATTGTGGGTTTGAAATGATAGAACCCAAATTTTTTTAACAACCCGGAATTTTTGACAGCATATTTAATAAATATTTAATCTAATTTAATTTAAATACAAGCTTTTAAATTTTTAAAATGATGAGATCTTTGATAATATACATATAAACATACAAAACTAGTATAAAACATAATCATAAATTATAGAATGTAACTAAGAGATAAATATACAAATATAAGTTATAACTTGAAATATAAAAATGCAAACACAATGTTATGAATCAAATGCTTGAAAATCTAAAGTGCAAATAAATTACAATAAATAAAGTCAAAATCTTTAATAAAAAATTATAACAAAGATACCTTGTAAATTAAGTATGCAAGAGATAAAGACAAACTAGATATAAAACTTATGTACTGTTATACAGTTTTATGCATCAGGAAACAAAAGTTTCACTTCAATATAAAACAAAAATCTGTGTTTTGTACAAAAATAAACAACTATCAGCAAACCATTAAATACATGTAAACATAAATGAAAGCAAAAACATTAATTAGCACAACACTTTGTTCATGTAAGTACTACAGCTGAAATTGCAATATCATGTCATAGTGTAGGAAATTTAATACAAAAATTCTTGTCTGGTCAAACATGGAGGCTATCCAGTTATAACCTTCACAAAGTCATTTCTATTTATATCACCCTATGCCAATTCGCTTATAAACTGAAGAACTAAACTTAAAGACAAACCTGAGATTAGAGAAGGAAGTAAATAGCTTTACCTTGTAAATTAAAATTTATTCAAATTCAGGACAGTGAAGCTTTCAGAAATCAAACTTGCAGTTTCCCTCATCAAAATCACTTTCTGTTCAAAGTTTATTAGGTGAGTAAACTATTTTTTTTCAATCTAAATTTTTTTGTATATTTAACTTACAAAGAATTGTGCTTTGATGTGTGCTTAAAATAGTTTGTCTTGAGTACTTCCTGTTGTTCTGTAAAATATGAAGTTGTTCTTCAGGAGTTTGAATATCTGAACAGAGTGAAGCAAGGAAATTGCAATACTTCTTCATGTAGATGTTTTAAAACTTGGATATTTATGCAAACTTAAGTTGTTATCAAAATTTAAGGCTTACAATCTAGTTTTGAGGTTTAACAGTATTTTACCCATACTGTTTATTCAAGTATCAAGAAAAAGAGAATTAAAGTTTAAAATTTGAATGTTTAAATTCGAAATTTTAATAACATAATCAGATTTCGTATACATAATTAGGATTTTTAGCATAAAAATTTTGATTTATCAGCAAAGATATTCAGAGCAGTTTTAAAAAGAAGCTTTACTGAATTTTTGTCAATTTTGGAAGATCGAGTTAATTTTAATTTCTGAAATTAGAATGAAGCAAGGTTGAAGTTTTATTGACACAAGAAAAATGTCAAAATAATTTTCGAATGCTTTAATTTTGAGTTTGTGATTAAAGTAGGGTTTTTGAACATGAGTTTTACACAGCTCTGTAGATTTTCGTTTGTGACTTTCCTGGTGGATCGAGTGCGACGCGTGTCGACGTGGAGGCTAAGGAGGTACTGGACGTGGTGTAGGCGGAGGGGTTTCGCCTCCGGTGGTCTTGGATGGTGGGGCGGGCCAATTCTCTCGGTGACATTCAAACTTTGGGTTCAGGCATCAAGTCATATTTTGATTCGATAATTTTCGAAAGGTTTTGAGTTTGGATTTTGGAAGTCGTGACGTTTTGGGGTTTGCTAGTGGTAGCGCAAGTCGCCGGAGGCGAGGCGAGCCACCATGCACGTGCACGGTGGCGAGGTGATGTTCGTTGATCAGTTGAGATGTCGTGTGATGGTGCTCGAGATATTTGGACGTGTGCTTCGAGTATGTACCGAGTCGTATGCGAGAGATTGCGCTGCAGTTTGATTTATAACTTTACTAAAAAAAGAAAGTGAGAAGAAGAATAGGAACATGAAAGAACAGGATGAGTGAGAGAGAGAGACGCGGGAAAACTCGAGACTTGCTCGAGTAAAAGAAGGTGCGGTCTCGGGTCTTTTTCTTATTGATCGAGCATAAGTTTTGTTCGAGTATTTTTGTTATAATTGTGTTAACTAAATAATTAGTAGTTTAGGCTAATCTTTGTTTTCAAGGTTTAATAAGGTAAGTATGTAAAGATGGGCGATTAAACAAGTAAATAGAATGTTAATAAATTTATACTTGAAATTTAAATTGATTTTGTAATTAGAAATAAATCATATGTTAAAACAATTTTAAATCGTAGCTAATTACTTAGAAGTTAATTCATAATTAATTTAAGAGGTTAGTTGAAGAGTATATAGTTAATAAAATTGATGATAGATGGTTAGTTTAAATAATTTGTGATATCTGAGTAACTAATTAATCTATAATAAGTAAGTTATGAATTAATGATTAATAATTAATAATTAGGAATCAACTAATTAACTGAGAATTTCAGTAATAATAAATGAACAAATAGTTGGTTAATCAAATAATTTAATTATGAATCGATAGTTAATAAATTAAGTAGCTTG
This sequence comes from Allium cepa, assembly GCA_030765085.1. Taxonomy (NCBI): domain Eukaryota; kingdom Viridiplantae; phylum Streptophyta; class Magnoliopsida; order Asparagales; family Amaryllidaceae; genus Allium; species Allium cepa. Next base: position 390,552,597 of record CM060939.1, on the reverse strand, counting down.
ATTAAGAATTAATTGGTGATTGATTAAGTAATTAGCAGTTAATAAAAGGGTAATTGAGTTTTATTAATAAATAATTAAAGTTATTAATTAATGATCAGATGATAGTTAATTATGTAATTAAAGTTAAATCACTTGATGAAGGAAGTAACTGATTAATAATGTGAAATAAAGTAATTATGTATTAAGACTAAATAATTAATTAAGAAATCATTAATTAAACAATTTGAAATGAAATAAGTAATTGATTTTTAATTAATGATTAATTAAACAGAGTTAAATGGTTAACTCTCAGGTAATTGATTCTAAATTGAATTAATTATAAATAAGACTTAAAGGTGATTGCTTATGGACTGTTGTGATTGAATATCTGATTGTGATATCTATTGATGATGTTCTGTGATGCTCTGTGACATGTTATGTTATATCTATGATGCTTGTATATGTTTTATCTGTGATAAATGCTATGTTAATTCAACTGTCAGATTTAAATTATTTAAACTGTTTAAGTTAATTAGACAACTTGGCCCTTAAAATGACATTTGGATTCGATGAGACCGGGATCGGAAGAATCAAATTTGACTCCGAAAACCACATTGATCCAATTTAAACGTTAAGTCGTGAATCCTGAAATGAAGATCGGGACGGTGTTTTCAGAATGCAAGGGTTATCGTCGTTGACTCTGAGGGTGATTCCAAAATAAGTGTGACGAGATAATGCCTTCGGTTTCGTTCGAACCCGGAACGAAATTGTATGGATTGAATGCTTTCAGCACATCGTCAGACGGACGATGAGCATTCTAAGAAATATGTTCTATAAAGGTAATTGCAGCCTCAAGCCTCATCAACCGGGAATGGCAAAAACAGGGGATGTGCAGCAAGGTTAGGTGGGTCATGCCCAAGCAGGACAAGATATTTCCCCTATCTAGATGTCCCTTTTTATCTCGGCTGTGTGGGCGGTTGCTATCTACAACCGCGGGGTTTATCTTGTTCGGGACTGTTCAGTAAGGAATGGTTCCGGCCTTGTGTTGCAGGGGGTTGGGAGTGATCCTCGGTACGGTGATCTAGGCCCCGTACTGTGGCGGGCGGTACCCCAGTTGAAAAGTGTGTGTACGAGTGCACGTACTAATATAGTACACACGGATCGTGTAATATGGAATAAACTATAAATGCGGAAATAGATGATAGTAGCAAAGTAAATAAGAATAGAAAATTCACACCAGAGATTTTTATACTGGTTCGGAGCACCGTCCTACGTCCAGTCCCAGACTTCTATCTGGATTTATACTATTAACTACCTCGCTTCACCTGGAGGAACAGGTTTACAACACCCGAGCAAACGAACGGGATTTCACGCCTCTAATACACCGAGGACTTCAACACTTGCCTCTTACAACACCGAGGACTTCAACACTTGCCTCTTACAACACCGAGGACTTCAACAAAGATGAATATAATTGTTTGTTGACGGTATGTGTTCTTGCTAACACAGTTTTGTCACTTGTAGTACAAACTTCCTATAATCTTATCCTCAAAATATGTGAATGATGTTTTGTGAAGATTAAGGAAAGTATATTACTTATTGAATCAAAAGATATGAAATAATTTCAATGATTCAATAAGCAATTAAAATAATTGAGAGCTTTTAGAATGCAGGAGTATTTAGAAAGTAAGATAAAAAATTAGAGTAAAAAACATATATTTTCATGTGTTTTGAATCAATGATTTAGATGAGTTTATATAGAGAAAAATGGTTGTAACTCTTTGTGAACAGTAGCCATTAATAGATATGATCATTGATGAAAGGTAAGAGATGCAACCATTGGAGAAAGAAGTGTCTTTTGGAAAAGGTTTCTCTCTGTTTAAAAACGGTCGACAGGTCAAAAATTGGCCAGTAGACAGGATTTCAAATATATAGTCGTTATGTGCATGTGTGCACGTTCATTGTGCATTTTACACAGAAACGGCCGACCGCCTGAATTAATACCGGTCGACCGGTCCCTGTTAAATTGCTCAATGAATGTGCAATGCTATTCAAACGTATATATATCGATTATATTGAGGTGCATGATTATTTGAGGATAGATTTTAACAAGATTATCACTATTACAATATCAAATAATCAACTTATAATCTAGAGTACCATATGTAGCTCTTTTGTGCCTCCTTATAGCCATGATGTCTTTGTTTTGTCGATCTTCTTTATTTCTTTGTCAGGAATCAAAAACTTCATAGAACCTGTGACTCAACATTCTCCCCCTTTTTGATCGATGACAATATATATATCTTAAGTTCTGAATCTCCCCTTGAATATGTGATCTCCCCCTGAGATTTTGTTTGTATTCTTTATATATATATATATATATATATATATATATATATTCCTGCAAATAATTGTTAGCACTTTCTCCCCCTTTGTCATCGACAAAAAGGAATAATAGATAATGGAATAATATAGGAGTATATCAACCAGAATATCCATGCATAACAAAAAAATATAACATATCCAAACATACCAGAGTATCATACACACCATAATATCATACGAATAAAAGTTACGACACTGTTTAGTACAAGTGTCGAATGATGTTTTAAAGTACTAAAACAAAATATAGAGATAGAAAACAGAATCTAGGATGAGTCAGATGTTGTCTCCTCTTGATCATCTTCTTCCTCATCATCATCATCATCTTCCTCATCATCGTCCTCTCTAGATGATTCTCCACGACCATGTCCACTAGTACCAGCAGACTCCTCAGTTGATGACCAGTTGAAAACAGGAGGAGCAGGACGTTTACCTGGGTCCTGATCTTGAGCAGAGATGGATGTGCTACATGAAATAGCATCCCATAAAATGCCAAAGAATGACTTGACTTTGTTGAAGCGTTTATCAATTTTTGTGTCCATGCGCTTGAGTCTTGATTCAAGCAAGAATTGATTACACGCAATAGTTTCAACTGATTCTTTTGTGGAAGATTTTGATTTCAACAGTTTAACTTCTTCGGAACGAGGTTGAGAGGAAGTAGCTTTTTGTTTTCTTGGACCTCTTTGTTGCCATTGCTCAAACGGCACAATCTGAAGGTAAGGAAGAGGAAGCTTCATGCGTTTGATGATTACGGAATCAATACATTTTGGTTTCGAGGTGGCAGAGTCAGGAGGTCTTACGCCACAAGCTAGCAAAATACGCATGATATATTCATTGAAGAAAAAGTGAGGTCGCGTAGAGTTGTTCACCTTGAGAATCTCATCAAATAGCATATGAACCCAATTGATTTGGATATCTCCATAAATAGCATAAAGGGCCTTGAAGTTTACTTTGTTATACAGCGTCGTAGTTTACTAGTCTAGGAAACAAAGAAAACATCAAGACGCGATGTAGTAGTCTGGCGGTGGGTCGAAGTCCAATTGATTTTGTGCCATCACTGTTGTCCTCCATTAATTGATGGCTGATGCTATTGCGAGTAAAGACTTCACAGAAATGTGATGAAAACTCATCGCCTTGATTTGGAATACCCAGTATAGAAGCTATCCTATCTGAGTGATAAAAATTTGTTTACCACATACGACAGACCAAATGACTCCGTTCGGATCATCAGGCTTATACTCGTCCAGGTTCATGTTGGCATAGAACAATTTTATCATCAAGTGATTTATTTCCACATTGTTATCTGAAAAATCGATCGATGGAGAAAGATTGGAGTTATTTGCTAACCTACGGATTCCATAAGATGTGAAATCATCAAACTTGATGTAAGAACCCGAATGAAATTTGTATTTAGTCATTTGATTCCATCTTGAGATAGCTACCGGATTTTCGAGCCATTTCTTAGCGGAGATATTGAGTGATGAAGTTCCGGAGGATGACCCTCTCTTGGGTTTCTTTTGCGGAGGAGCCATTTTTAGAAAATTTGAAGAATTGGAATTTGAAATTGAGAGAATAGGGTTTTTGGAATTTGGGGATAAATAACCGGTTGAGACAAATGAGGAGGAGGAAGGAAAAAAATGATGCAATGTATATATAAAAATAGAATTTACGTATACCGGTCGACCGCTATAATATGTCCGGTCGACCGTATTCATCCAGAGGCTAAACGGTCGACCGGTTCTATTATAGGTGGTCGACCGGTTTTGTTGCCTGATGAAAAACAGTCTGTTTTGCAATTTTTGAGAATATATTGAGCTATATAATTCATATTTCACTCTTATTATAAAATACAAACGTTATTACATGAGTGATAGAGAGAAAACGATACAACATGTATATATAAATCTAATGAGGAGTGGAAGATTCGTCATTAGAATTTTCTTTATTATCTTTAATACGTTGTGTCCATGGACTCCAGTTTTTATGAGCACCTTCATTCCTGTTATAATTCCGATCCCAAGAGTTAGGACTCCTAGATGTTGACGGCATAGACGGCATTGGTTCATGCACATCATGCTTGTTTGAACCACAAAAGAATGATACCATTTTTTCTAAAACAGATAAACGTGCCGATGTCCGTTGTTGTTCATGATAAAGCTGGCTTTGTCCATAATGGAGCTGTCTTTGAAGATCTATTTGATGTTTCTGATAGTGGTGAATCTCGTCGATCTGTGCTTTGGTACGAGGAGAACAAAACAGCGCCTTCTTTACTCGTTTTGAGGTTGGTGTACTGCCAGGAGTACGAATGCATTGGTGATGATACTTCGGTTTTTGTTTTGGTGTTTCAGGAGAATAATACTCCTCTGGCTCAGAACTTGTAACGGAAATGTGTGATTTTTGAGCACACTCATCACAAATGTGGGCCATAGAAAATTATGTATAGAATCTTATGCTCAGATAAGGAAAGATGAATAAAGAGAGAAATTTTGACAAGCTTATAAAGAGATTCCTTGTATATAAGTCTGTGGATGAGAGTGAATAAAGAAATTTGACCGTGAAAGCAAGCAGAGGCTCTTATTCAAAGAAATAAATAGCCTTAAAAAATGCTATAGTTAAAATATAACCAAAGGAAAAGACAATCATTAGTAATTACTAGTCAAGATCTTTTCTTGAAATTAAACCAAGCTCTCTTCGTAATCTAATAAAACTAGATTCGAGCAGAGGCTTAGTAAAAATGTCCGCTAATTGATTATCAGTTTGGACATATTCAAGACATATATATCCTTTTTCAATATTGTCTCTAAGGAAATGATGACGGATATCAATGTGTTTGGTTCTAGAATGATTCACTGGATTCTTAGAGAGATTTATAGCACTTGTGTTATCACAGTATATAATAGAATTTGATAAATGAATATCAAAATCTTGAAGTGTTTGTTGCATATATAGTACTTGAGTACAAGCGAGAGCTGCTGATATATATTCAGCTTTACATGTTGATAGTGAAACACAATTTTGTTTCTTACTAAACCAAGAGACAAGTGATTTTCCAATAAAATGGCACGTACCACTTGTAGTTTTTCTATCCATTCGCGAGCCGCCAAAATCAGCTTCACTATATGATACTAATTCAAATGGACATTCTTTTGGATAAAAAAGACCGAAGTCTTTGGTATTATTAAGATAACGAATTATACGTTTCACTGCTCGTAGATGTGATTCCTTTGGATCAGCTTGAAAACATGCACATAGACAAACACTCATCATTATATCTGGACGACTTGCTGTAAGATAAAGAAGAGAACCAATCATGCTTCGATATAATTTCTGGTCAACACTCTTACCATTTTCATCTTTTTCAAGATGTGTAGTTGTACTCATACGAGTTGGTTTACCAGATGTATTTTCTAATCCGAAGCGTTTGATAAGATTTCCGCAATATTTTTCTTGATTGATAAAGATACCACTCGGAAGTTGTTTGATTTGAAGTCCAAGAAAATATGACAGTTCTCCCATATGAGACATTTTGAACTCTTTGGTCATAATACTTGCAAATTCCTTGCAGAGTTTATCGTTTGTTGAACCAAAGATGATGTCGTCTACATATATCTGGATAACTAGAATATCCTTTTGAGAATGTTTAATAAACAAAGTTTGATCGACTTTGCCTATTTGAAATCCTGAGTTAATGAGATAGCTACGTAGTCGTTCATACCAAGCACGAGGTGCTTGTTTTAAACCATACAGAGCTTTCTTAAGTTTGAACACATGGTCAGGATATTTTTCATGTACGAACAAAGGAGGTTGTTCGACATAGACATTCTCTTTGATAAATCCATTGAGAAAAGCACTTTTGACATCCATCTGATAAAGTTTGAAATTATGGTGACAAGCAAACGATAATAGGATTCTAATAGCTTCTAGTCGAGCAACTGGTGCAAAAGTTTCTTCATAATCGATACCTTTCTCCTGATTATACCCTTGTGCTACTAATCTTGCTTTATTTTTGGTGATATTTCCTTGTTCGTCAGCCTTATTTTTATAAATCCATTTAGTAACAATAATTGACTGATCAGATGGTCTTGGAAAAAGTTCCCAAACATCATTGCGCTCGAACTGATTTAGTTCTTCATGCATGGCAATGATCCAGTAATCGTCTGTAGCAGCTTCTTTTGGATTCTTAGGTTCGATATTTGAGAGAAAAGCGACATGACCCATTTGATTGAGTTGACTCCTTGTTCTGACATGTGATGTTACTTCACCGATTATATTTTGGGCCGGATGGTCTCTTAATAACCTTGGTGGTGATTGTAACTCACATATTTGAGGAATATTCTCAGTAATTATTTCCGAGTCAGAATCAATATTCGTGATGATTGGATTGTCAATGACTATTGATTCGTCATCATCTGATATAGTGTGAGGATGCTGATAGAATTCATCAAAAGAGACATGAAGTGATTCTTCAATAGTTTTGGTTCGTTTATTAAATATACGATAGGCCTTGCTTTATTCTGAATAACCGACATATATTCCTTCATCGGCTTTTGGATCGAATTTGTCAAGCTGGTCTTTCGTATTTAAAATAAAACACTTGGAACCAAAAACTTTGAAGTATGAGATTTTAAGCTTTCTTTTGTTAAATAATTCATAAGGAGTATTCTTGGTAAGAGGTCTTATGGACACACGATTTAAAACATAACAGGCAGTTGCGACGGCTTCTGCCTAGAAATGTTTTGGTAAGGTGGTTCCATTCAATAATGTTCTTGCACATTCTTGTAAAGTTCGGTTCTTCCGTTCTACAACTCCGTTCTGTTGTGGAGTTCTGGGAAACGAAAAATTATGATATATACCTTTCTTTGTACAAAAATGTTCAAATTCATTATTTTCAAACTCTCCGCCATGATCACTTCTTATATTTTTAACTTTAATCCCTTTTGATTTTTGAATTCTTTTGACGAAAGATTTGAAATGATCGAAAGTGTCACTTTTATTTTTTAAGAAAATTGTCCATGTGTAACGAGAGAAATCATCAACAATTACAAGCACATATCGACGGTGATTTATTGACTGAACCCTAGTAGGTCCAAATAAATCCATGTGTAGTAACTCAAGTGGTTGTAATGTTGATATGACTTTCTTGGATTTAAAAGATGATTTGGTCAATTTTCCTAATTGACATGCATCACAAATGTTGTTAACCTTAAAACTCATTTTGGGTAATCCTCTAACTAGATTGTTTTTGGCTAGCTTGTCAATAGTTCTAAAGTTTATATGACAGAAGCGTTTGTGCCATAGCCATGGATCATTATCATTAGCCACAAGACACATATCTGAATTATGATTAATATTCATATTCAGAATATATATATTTCTGTCTCTATAACCTTCGAAAACTAAATTATGGTCTTTATCTAAAATACTACACTTATTATTTGAAAAGGAAATTATAAAACCCTTGTCACATAACTGACTAATACTAAGTAAATTGTGTTTTAAATTTCTAACTAGCATGACATTAGTAATAAGAGGTAAGTTTGATGTACCGCAATTGCTCACATCGCCTTTGCCGATGATATAGCCTTTTGAATTATCTCCAAAAGTGACGGAGCCACCATCTGAGTATGTAATATTTGTTAATAAGCTCTTGTCTCCAGTCATGTGCTTCGAGCAACCACTGTCCAATATCCACTTTCCTCTTTTCTTAAGTGGGACCTGCAAAAAATAAAATTAAGTCCATGGTATCCACTTTTTATAGGGTCCTAAGAGTTAGGTCTTAAGAGTCCAAACCCATACGGGTCTGGTATCCCCTTTATATACATAATTAATATTAAGATGTACAGTATTCATGAAATTCTGAATATATTTGTTCCTAATTAAATTTTTATTTGTTTTAGGAACCCATATATTGATAGTCTTGACATTTTTCTTTTGAAATTTCACAACTGGTTTTGGTTTGGAGTATAATAAACTAAGATTTTTCTTAGCTTCAGTTTTTTTGTACTTTCTTCTTCCTTTTATTTCCAAGATGTTTCTTGGTTTCTTGTTTCTTATATCCCAAACCTTGTTTATCCGAAATAGATTGAGAAATTTCAATGATTTTTGTCAAATTTTCTCGACCTTTGTTAAAGTTAGAAACATTTTGAGTAATGTTATCTAACTTAGTTTGTAAACTAGCCTTTTCTAGGTCCAGAATTTTGACTTTTGCCTCAAGCTCATGATTTTTAGTAGTGAGAGCATCATTTTTCTCTTTTTGAGTTTCAATTTCTTGACTCAAAAGAACTAGTTGAGAGTCAACATTAGATGATGATTCTTGAAAATTTTCATGTTCTTCTTCTAATATTTTCTTCTCGTCTTTTAACATATCTCGTTCAAATTCTGCTCTACTCAAATCTGCTTTGGTTTCTTTTAGCTGTCGTTTTATGTCTTTATATTTGACTATCAATTCAGCATTAATATCAAGCATTTCATCGAATGTAGGAATTTGTACCTCATCTTCTGTTGCCATGAAACATACATTTGCTTGTTCATCTTCCGTATCACTATTACTTTCTGATGAGTCTGTATCATCCCATGTTACCGAGAATGCTCGTTTCTTTGATTTGTCCTTCTTATATCTTAATTTGTCATTTTCTGACTTCTTCTTTTGCTCCGGACAATCCTTGTGCATGTGCCCCTTTTTGTGACAGTTGAAGCATTCTATAGAGGATGATGTTGGTTTATTTGATCCAGATTTCTTTCTGTTATAACGACTGGCTTTTCGCTGTTTTAGGAATTTTTTGAAACCTTTTGCTATGAATGCCAGATCTTCGTCTTCAGACTCTGATTCATTTTCGTCTTTTTCAGCATGGAATGCCATGTTTTTCTTCTCTTCTTTTTGTTCCTTTCTAGTCTGCAAGTTAGCTTCGTAGGACATTAGATTTCCTATCAATTCATCTGGCTTCATGACAAAAAGGTCATTAGCTTCTTCAATTGCTAATACTTTTTCTTCCCATTCACTAGTCAGAGAATGTAGGACTGTTGAAACAACATCAAAATCAGAATACTTTTGTCCTAATCCAATAAGTGCATGGTGGATAGTTTGAAACCGTGAATACATATCATTGATTAACTCATTTGGTTTCATTTTGAAATTTCGAAATTGACTTTTCAGCATGGCTATTTTGGCTTGTTTAACCTTGTTAGTACCTTCATGAGTGATTTTTAGCGTTTGCCAAATTTGATATGCAGTAGTGCAGATACTAACACGGTTATATTCATTTTGGTCTAATGCACAAAACAACATATTTATTGCTCTTGCATTTACGGCTGCTGTCGTTTTCTCAGCCGCAGTCCATTCTGAATAATCAGTTGTTGGATTCACTATTTCTTTTTGAGTTGCATTCCAAGCATCATAACTATTTGATTGCATAAAGAATGACATACGTGTTGCCCAATAACTACAGTTAAGACCATTGAAAAATAGAGGTCTTTGTGTCGATTGACCTTCCATGTAAGTGGTGTTTTGAGTGCTAGTACTTGCGTTATTTGCCATATTACAAGAATATATCAAATAACTGTGTTACGGTTATATGATAACCGTGCTCTGATACCAAATGAAAAGTGTGTGTACGAGTGCACGTACTAATATAGTACACACGGATCATGTAATATGGAATAAACTATAAATGCGGAAATAGATGATAGTAGCAAAGTAAATAAGAATAGAAAAATCACACCAGAGATTTTTATACAGGTTCGGAGCACCGTCCAACGTCCAGTCCCAGACTTCTATCTGGATTTATATTATTAACTACCTCGCTTCACCCGGAGGAATAGGTTTACAACACCCGAGCAAACGAACGGGATTTCACGCCTCTAATACACTGAGGACTTCAACACTTGCCTCTTACAACACCGAGGACTTCAACACTTGCCTCTTACAACACCGAGGACTTCAACACTTGCCTCTTACAACACCGAGGACTTCAACAAAGATGAATATAATTGTTTGTTGACAGTATGTGTTCTTGCTAACACAGTTTTGTCACTTGTAGTACAAACTTCCTATAATCTTATCCTCAAAATATGTGAATGATGTTTTTTGAAGATTAAGGAAAGTATATTACTTATTGAATCAAAAGATATGAAATAATTTCAATGATTCAATAAGCAATTAAATAATTGAGAGCTTTTAGAATGCAGGAGTATTTAGAAAGTAAGATCAGAAATTAGAGTAAAAAACATATATTTTCATGTGTTTTGAATCAATGATTTAGATGAGTTTATATAGAGAAAAATGGTTGTAACTCTTTGTGAACAGTAGACATTAATAGATATGATCATTGATGAAAGGTAAGAGATGCAACCATTGGAGAAAGAAGTGTCTTTTGGAAAAGGTTGCTCTCTGTTTAAAAACGGTCGACAGGTCAAAAATTGTCCAGTAGACAGGATTTCAAATATATAGTCGTTATGTGCATGTGTGCACGTTCATTGTGCATTTTACACAGAAACGGCCGAACGCCTGAATTAATACCGGTCGACCGGTCCCTGTTAAATTGCTCAATGAATGTGCAATGCTATTCAAACGTATATATATATCGATTATATTGAGGTGCATGATTATTTGAGGATAGATTTTAACAAGATTATCACTATTACAATATCAAATAATCAACCTATAATCTAGAGTACCATATGTAGCTCTTTTGTGCCTCCTTATAGCCATGATGTCTTTGTTTTGTCGATCTCCTTTATTTCTTTGTCAGGAATCAAAAACTTCATAGAATCTGTGACTCAACACCAGTAGCCCTGCCATTGTTGGATATCCATTTTCCCTACGAGACCCTACGGTTTTGATTTGTATTACCCACTTTTGTGGCTAATAGCTGGAATTTAATGAATGTAACAATTTCGGCTATTTTCTACTTACTTGAAAAACCTAGACACTATTATAATATCACATGATTTCCTATGAAATGTTTTGGTTAGCGTAAGGTAAAAACTTACCCGTATTTATTTGTGGGGAGTCTTACATGATACCTTTATTTTCAAATGTTTTTCAAAGTTAAACAACTTTAAACCGTTTACACATACCAGACCCATGTCTGACCCAGAGTTTATATTATTTTTTTCATAAACTCTTGGGTACTCAAATTTTTATGAGTAGCCAAGTGATTAGGTCTCGGACTTGATTTCTGGAGGAGTTTGGAGCAGGAGATTCCAAACGTATGTAGCTATTTATCTAGTTCCGCTGTGTTAGTTGATGTGTATTGTACCTCTGATGTATATAGTGATAGATGTATGTATGGTTGTCATGTGTATTGATATTCTATAACTCTGATATATGTAAAACTATGTTAATTTTTGTGTGATATATTATATTTTGTTCCGTTCCGCTGTGAGATTCTGATGTTGTTGTTCTTTTCTTTTCTTTCTTTTCTACTTCTATCCCTTTCTTTTCTTGATGATGCGTCTTTCTGGTAGTAGAAGGGCGGGTCGTCACAGTTGGTATCAGAGCGGAGGGTTGTGATAACCTTGGCTCTGGTAAGTATTACTCATAGAATAGAGTTTGTAAAACTCTAAAATGAGTTTGAGAGTATTAATAGATATGAGCGCGTATTTGTTAGTGAATATAAAATTGTTTTTATATTGTGTTGATGTATCTGTTGAGTGTTTATGAATTCTAGTCGATGTGTGGGACGCCATTTCATCGATAGGAATTTCTAAACTCTTAACCAAGGTAGGGTAAATGAAATAATTTTACCCAAAATTATATTTTGATATAAAAGAAATATTTTTCTGAAATTATTATATATTTGGATGATTGGTTGTTAATACTATAATTGAATAAAAATTTAAAATTTGAGTGGCTTATAACTAAATAAAATTGTCGAATAAAAGGAATATAACTAAAATTTGATTAAACCAGAATTTAAGTCCCGGAAATTTGAAAGGTGTTTAAATGAATTTAAACAAAGGATTTGGGAATTTAAAAAAAAATCTCTTGGGAATGTTTGAAATGTGTTTCTAGAGATTTGACGGCAATATTGGAATATTGTTTTGGAAGATATTGTTGAATGGAAATTATTTTGGGAAAATTTGTGGAAGTATGGAAGCACTGATCTCACTTCAGTCGCTGGAAAATAATCCTGATGATGATGGCCACATCATCAGTATTCATTTTTGAGTTTCTAAAGTGATGGATTGCTACCAGGATAATTGGTCATGATATTGTTGGGCTTGTTGGGTATACAAGTTGTTTTAGAAATTTTCAAAAGGGGAAATTTTGTTTTGGTAAAAACAAGTGCTTGGAATTTGGAGATTTGATTTGATATACCAAGTGGGTAAGTGTAGTTATCCTTTCAAAATGGTTTTGGAAATGAAAACCGGCAATTGAATTCTAAGGAATTCTATTTAGATAATGTGAAAGGTTTAAATGAATAAATCAACTATTGAACTTATAAAGTAAAGTTGATATTAACAAGATGAAATTGGGAATTTTAATCCAGGAATTAAAATTTAATTTAAGTAAATGAAGGTGAAGGAAATATATTTGAGCTTAACCTGAGATAAGTTAAATGGAATTGAAGTTTAAAATGAACTTAATTGGATCTAAAATTTGAAGGTAATATGATTGTAATTGTGAGGTGGAAATTTATGCCTTATGACAGTAAGTGCTATATATATATATAAAATCTGAAATTGTGGTTATAAGATGAAATGACCCAAATGAGTAATATAAGTTGTTAAGTAGATAAATAAGTTTTGAGCTCATATATTGAGAAATAAAATTTAAAAGAATGGTAAGTAGCTAGATTTAACTGAAGTTGAGCGGAAATAAAATTCTTATGTAAATAAGTACATGTAAACCAAAGTAAATATTGAATTGAATTAAAACAGAATTGGAGTAAGTTGTAAACAAACCTAACTCAAGCATAAATTAAATGACTCTATTATAAACTCAATAATAAATTGTTCATGTAAATTTATGAATGGATAAAAGAATAAATTAATCAGTAAATAATTGGGATTTGATTAAAAGAAAATCAAATCAAAGATTTAAATGGAACTTGGTGGAATGGAATAAACTTAAGTTGTTGGGTGGAATAGTTTGAAGGAAATAATAACAGGAGTAAATTGTGAGATGGTAATTTAAAATTTTGGTTGTCGAGTTTAAATAAATGATTTGGAATTAAAAAAATTTAAATGAAAGAAAATGCAATGTAAGGATTGTGAATAAATTAAATGTGATGGAGTCAAGTGTAAATTGAGTTGGAATCAATTTAAGATTTGTTATAAAGCTTAAGTGATTATTATTTATTCACAATGATATTGTTGAATTGCATATAAAATGGGTTGTTTGAAGTAAATGAGATAAGATAAAAATTTATGAATTATTGGAAGCAAAATAAGATGATTTTGAATATGAGTTTGCTCAAATGGATTATATATGTAAGCAAGTAAGTTATAAATCACTTAAACTGAAGAGAATGATTTGAGAATTGATTAAAAGTAATTGTGATAAGGGTTGAAACTATACATATGTGCTTATGGAAATATGTAATGCTAAACAAATGGAGACTCTGTCAAAACTTTTCAAAATTTTGGAAGTAAAAAATACAAAAAAAATTTAGCAACAAAACAAGTTCAAATTGGAAATTGAAATAAACTAGTGGATGAAACTAATTTAAAATAATGATGGAATCAGTTATAAATGAAAGATAGTCAATAAAATTAAATATTCAGAGTTAAAGATAAATTTGAATTCACATGGAATTAGAAATTCAAATTGGAAATAAGAGGATATAAAGTCTATTGTGATAGAGTAATAATATAAGAGTATATATAATGCTTATATTAAGCTTAAGAAATGAGTGGTGAAATTCTTAAGTAAAATTTGATATTGGGAAAATTTATTCCAAGTGGATAGAATCAGAATAATGTGAATAAAAAGAAATTGATATAGTTAATAATCAATGAATATAAATACGTAGGATGTACGTATGTTATTTTATTCGCATAACAAATTGATCTAGATTCGAGCACATAATTTCGAGATAGTTATATATCTATCCGAGTCAGGATTTTTCACTCGATTTTCGACGACGAACCATGGATTTGGATTTTGATTGATTCTGGAAATTCTCTATCATAGTTGTGACTATGCAAGGAGAATGACAGTTTCTAATCAAGAAGCCAGTTCTGAGTCCGTACTAGGAAGTCGGGTGGACGATACTAGTTCGGAAGTGAAATTGTGTGATCAAGCGAGCGATCGGATTTGATATTGCGTACGAATGATATATGTACATCGTACGGGCGTGATTAAATAGATATTGAAATTCTGTAAAGAAGTCAATAAAATTTGGACAGAGTTAATACTGTAGATTTCAGTATTGAATTGCCAGAGTGGATATCTGGAATTTATTGTGTATTCCATATATCTCATCTAAGGAAATTTGTTCATGATTCACCATTAGCTGTTAAACCAGTAATTCAGGAATCCAGTTTGGATTGTTAATCATCGAGAAACAAACTCTCGATTATGTTAGAGAATGCTTATCCGGATTTATGTTAGGATAACTAGTGTTGTTTGTTAGAATAGACTGTTTGATTGTTTGCTGTTGTATGAATAATATATATGTTTGGATTGTAAATATAAAAGCTTTTGAATTAACTGTTGTTTAAATTTCGGGGACGAAATTCTTTTAAGGGGGAAGAAATGTAACAACCCGAAATTTTTGACAGCATATTTAATAAATATTTAATCTAATTTAATTTAAATACAAGCTTTTAAATTTTTAAAATAATGAGATCTTTGATAATATACATATAAACATACAAAACTAGTATAAAACATAATCATAAATTATAGAATGTAACTAAGAGATAAATATACAAATATAAGTTATAACTTGAAATATAAAAATGCAAACACAATGCTATGAATCAAATGCTTGAAAATCTAAAGTGCAAATAAATTACAATAAATAAAGTCAAAATCTTTAATAAAAATTTATAACAAAGATACCTTGTAAATTAAGTATGCAAGAGACAAAGACAAATTAGATATAAAACTTATGTACTGATATACAGTTTTATGCATCAGGAAACAAAAGTTTCACTTCAATATAAAACAAAAATCTGTGTTTTGTAAAAAAATAAACAACTATCAGCAAACCATTAAATACATGCAAACATAAATAAAAGAAAAAACATTAATTAGCACAACACTTTGTTCATGTAAGTACTACAGCCGAAATTGCAATATCATGTCATAGTGTAGGAAATTTAATACAAAAATTCTTGTCTGGTCAAACATGGAGGCTGTCCAGTTATAACCTTCACAAAGTCATTTCTATTTATATCACCCTATGCCAATTCGCTTATAAACTGAAGAACTAAACTTAAAGACAAACCTGAGATTAGAGAAGGAAGTAAATAGCTTTACCTTGTAAATTAAAATTTATTCAAATTCAGGACAGTGAAGCTTTCAGAAATCAAACTTGCAGTTTCCCTCATCAAAATCACTTTCTGTTCAAAGTTTATTAGGTGAGTAAACTATTTTTTTTCAATCTATTTTTTTTTTGTATATTTAACTTACAAAGAATTGTGCTTTGATGTGTGCTTAAAATAGTTTGTCTTGAGTACTTCCTGTTGTTTTGTAAAATATGAAGTTGTTCTTCAGGAGTTTGAATATCTGAACAGAGTGAAGCAAGGAAATTGCAATACTTCTTCATGTAGATGTTTTAAAACTTGGATATTTATGCAAACTTAAGTTGTTATCAAAATTTAAGGCTTACAATCTAGTTTTGAGGTTTAACAGTATTTTACCCATACCGTTTATTCAAGTATCAAGAAAAAGAGAATTAAAGTTTAAAATTTGAATGTTTAAATTCGAAATTTTAATAACGTAATCAGATTTCGTATACATAATTAGGATTTTTAGCATAAAAATTTTGATTTATCAGCAAAGATATTCAGAGCAGTTTTAAAAAGAAGCTTTACTGAATTTTTGTCAATTTTGGAAGATCGAGTTAATTTTAATTTCTGAAATTTAGAATGAAGCAAGGCTGAAGTTGTATTGACACAAGAAAAATGTCAAAATAATTTTCGAATGCTTTAATTTTGAGTTTGTGATTAAAGTAGGGTTTTTGAACATGAGTTTTACACAGCTCTGTAGATTTTCGTTTGCGACTTTCCTGGTGGATCGAGTGCGACGCGTTTCGAGGTGGATGCTAAGGAGGTACTGGACGTGGTGTAGGCGGAGGGGTTTCGCCTCCGGTGGTCTTGGATGGCGGGGCGGGCCGATTCTCTCGGTGATATTCGAACTTTGGGTTCAGGCATCAAGTCATATTTTGATTTGATAATTTTCAAAGGGTTTTGAGTTTGGATTTTGGAAGTCGTGACATTTTGGGGTTTGCTGGTGGTAGCGCGAGTCGCCGGAGGCGAGGCGAGCCACCGTGCACGTGCACGGTGGCGAGGTGATGTTCGTTGATCAGTTGAGATGTCGTGTGATGGTGCTCGAGATATTTGGATGCGTGCTTCGAGTATGTACCGAGTCGTATGCGAGAGATTGCGCTGCAGTTTGATTTATAACTTTACTAAAAAAAAAGTGAGAAGAAGAATAGGAACAGGAAAGAACAGGATGAGTGAGAGAGAGAGACGCGGGAAAAACTCGAGACTTGCTCGAGTAAAAGAAGGTGCGGTCTCGGGTCTTTTTCTTATTGGTCGAGCATATGTTTTGTTCGAGTATTTTTTTTATAATTGTGTTAACTAAATAATTAGTAGTTTAGGCTAATCTTTGTTTTAAAGGTTTAATAAGGTAAGTATGTAAAGATAGGCGATTAAACAAGTAAATAGAATGTTAATAAATTTATACTTGAAATTTAAATTGATTTTGTAATTAGAAATAAATCATATGTTAAAACAATTTTAAATCGTAGCTAATTACTTAGAAGTTAATTCATAATTAATTTAAGAGGTTAGTTGAAGATTATATAGTTAATAAAATTGATGATAGATGGTTAGTTTAAATAATTTGTGATATCTGAGTAACTAATTAATCTATAATAAGTAAGTTATGAATTAATGATTAATAATTAATAATTAGGAATCAACTAATTAACTGAGAATTTGAGTAATAATAAATGAACAAATAGTTGGTTAATCGAATAATTTAATTATGAATCGATAGTTAATAAATTAAGTAGCTTGATTAAGAATTAATTGTTGATTGATTAAGTAATTAGCAGTTAATAAAAGGGTAATTAAGTTTTATTAATAAATAATTAAAGTTATTAATTAATGATCAGATGATAGTTAATTATGTAATTAAAGTTAAATCACTTGATGAAGGAAGTAACTGATTAATAATGTGAAATAAAGTAATTATGTATTAAGACTAAATAATTAATTAAGAAATCATTATTTAAACAATTTGAAATGAAATAAGTAATTGATTTATAATTAATGATTAATTAAACAGAGTTAAGTGGTTAACTCTCAGGTAATTGATTCTAAATTGAATTAACTATAAATAAGACTTAAAGGTAATTGCTTGTGGACTGTTGTGATTGAATATCTGATTGTGATATCTATTGATGATGTTCTGTGATGCTCTGTGACATGTTATGTTATATCTATGATGCTTATATATGTTTTATCTGTGATAAATGCTATGTTAATTCAACTGTTAGATTTAAATTATTTAAACTGTTTAAGTTAATTAGACAACTTGGCCCTTAAAATGGCGTTTGGATTCGATGAGACCGGCATCGGAAGAATCAAATTTGATTCCCCGAAAACCACATCGATCAAATTTAAACGTTAGGTCGTGAATCCTGAAATGAAGATTTAGACGGTGTTTTCAGAATGCAAGGGTTATCGTCGTTGACTCTGAGGGTGATTCCAAAATAAGTGTGACGAGATAATGCCTTCGGTTTCGTTCAAACCCAGAACGAACTTGTATGGATTGAATGCTTTCAGCACATCGTCAGGCGGACGATGAGCATTCTAAGAAATATGTTCTATAAAGGTAATCGCAGCCTCAAGCCTCATCAACCGGGAATGGCTAAAACACAGGATGTGCAGCAAGGTTAGGTGGGTCATGCCCAAGCCGGACAAGATATTTCCCCTGTCTAGATGTCCCTTTTTATCTCGGTTGTGTGGGCGGTTGCTAGCTACAACCACGGGGTTTATCTTGTTTGGGACTGTTCGGTAAGGAATGGTTCTGGCCTTGTGTTGCAGGGGGTCGGGAGTGATCCTCGGTACGGTGATCTAGGCCCCGTACTGTGACGAGCGGTACCCCAGTAGCCCTGCCATTGTTGGAAATCCATTTTCCCTACGAGACCCTACGGTTTTGATTTGTATTACCCACTTTTGTGGCTAGTAGCTGGAATTTAATAAATGTAACAATTTCGGCTATTTTCTATTTACTTGAAAACCCTAGACACTATTATAATATCACATGATTTCCTATGAAATGTTTTGGTTAGTGTAAGGTAAAAACTTACCCGTATTTATTTGTGGGGAGTCTTACATGATACCTTTATTTTCAAATGTTTTTCAAAGTTAAACAACTTTTAACCGTTTACTCATACCAGACCCATGTCTGACCCGGAGTTTATATTTTGTTTTTCATAAACTCTTGGGTACTCAAATTTTTATGAGTAGCCAAGTGATTAGGTCTCGAACTTGATTTCTGGAGGAGTGTGGAGCAGGAGATTCCAGACGTATGTAGCTATTTATCTAGTTCCGCTGTGTTAGTTGATGTGTATTGTACCTCTGATGTATATAGTGATAGATGTATGTATGGTTGTCATGTGTATTGATATTCTATAACTCTGATATATCTAAAACTATGTTAATTTTTATGTGATATATTATATTTTGTTCCGTTCCGCTGTGAGATTCTGATGTTGTTGTTCTTTTCTTTTCTTTCTTTTCTTTCTTTTCTACTTCTATCCCTTTCTTTTCTTAATGATGATGCGTCTTTCTGGTAGTAGAAGGGCGGGTTGTCACAATTTTTCTTTGTAAATTACGGATTGAAATGATATATTATCCGTATCATTTGACCTAGGTTAGAAAATATTATATAGACCCATGGATATTATATATATATTTTCTGGAATTTTTAAAAGTATTTTGAAATTGTATATTATGATATTTTAATTTAAATTTAATTAAAAATTATTTTATAAAGTATTAATGATTTTTCTTCAAGTTAAAAATGTGAAACAAATTAATGGTTAAGTTGAAATTTGAAATATAACTTAAATTTGAAATTTGTGATTTTGTTTAAAAAATGGAGTTTGAATTAAGTAAATAGAATATGATAATTTGATTTAATTTGAATTTATAATGACTTAATGAACTATATTTGATTTTCTATGAATTAAAATGGTTAAATAAATAAATGAATGTTTGAAAGTGTAATTTGAAATATAACTTGACTTGGAAATGTGAATTTAGTTTAAAATAAAAGTTAAGTTAAGAAAATAAAATGGAAATTAAGTTTATATTTTGAAATGGTAATTAAAACTTAATTATTAAGTTAAGTTTTAAAGTGCGAAGAATGGAAAATTTGTATGCTTGAATTTAATAAGTGAATTATTTAAAAAAAATTATGCATAAAAATTTACTTCATAAAAATCATAAGTTAACGAGTATTTAAATGAACAATTTTTGAGTGAGAAAATACGATTTTTACAAGTTAAAAGAACTAAAAATAAAATTTTAAATTGTTTCTGAAATTGTATTGAAAATCTGGAATTTAATTAACAGCATTTCAGAAATGCTATCATTTCTAAAGTTAACTTGAATTCATAAGTAAAGGATACTACAACATTTTAAAGTGCTGTAGTTGATACAAATGAACTATAACTAAAATTTAACTAAGTGATATTACAGCACTTTGTAAGTGTTGTAGTTGTAGAAACTCAAACTTAAACCTAAACTATTAGAGCAGTTTTAAATGCTATCTTTGCTTAATTGAATTGTTTTTTCCAATGTAACTTACCGTGGCATTTTCTAAATGCTGCGAAAGCTGAAATTTCACCGTTTTAATAAATTTAAGTGAATAAATAAAGTCTGAAAAGACTAAATTTTTGGGAATTGAATATTTGATTTTTTAAAAGTCTAATAACTTCATTTTAATTGATTTAAATAGAATATTTGATTTGAAATATAAACCATTTTGAAATATGATTTGGAATGGTATTTAAATTAAATAAAAATGAATGAGGTTTTGGAAGGATATGATATTTTGATATTTTAAAATGAATTTGAAATGATATTGAATTTTGAAATGATATTTTACTTTCAAAGTATAAAATACCATTCTGGAATTTCAACCACGGTTACACTTCTCTGTATGCCTTGTGATTTTGGACGTACACCTTCAATTTGAGAGTGTGACTAGAGGTGAGCGATTCCTGCAGCTCTACGCTACCCTAGCCACATTCACACTGTTATTTGCATAGTTTACTTTAATATAGACATTTCCATGATAGCATTAATTACCGTTAAATTGATGGTTTAACCGATCCTTAGGGGATGGGCGATCCCAAGCATCTTTTAAGTTATTGTGCATTACTACTATAGTTCACTTGAGTTGGTTAACATTATATAAGTATGTATGTCCTGACTTGAGTGTTTTGTGTTTTACTTTATGCTCGAGTCAGCCTGAGTATTTACAGCTTAGCTTTGGATTTCTCTTTCTGGAGCTAGGAATCGCTGGAGATTTTGCTTATCTAGTTATCTATCCATTTCAGTTTCAGTTGTCTATTTCAGCTCTTGTATTTATAAACTTCTATGTATTTGGGATTTCTACTGTATATGTTTCAGACTGATATTATGTATTTTGTTTTGGGATTTTGTTATAGTAGCTTCATGAACTACTATGGTACTTTATTTCCGCTGCGAGTTATTCAGATATTTCTGTGTCTGTGATTATGTGATTGCTTTTATTTGCTCCAAATTTTATTACAATGCGGTATTTTGAGCAATTCAAGTCTGACATGTGCGGATGCGAATCGCTGAAAATATCAGGTTGTTACAATAATTTTTTTTCAGGATTTGAATATTCATTTTAAACAAGTAAATTTATGCTTTGATTTGAAATTTAGTGTAAGATTTGAAGTATACTATTATTTTCTGTTTAATAATCTTGAGTTTATACTTGTCTAAGAAACTTTATTTTAAAGCTTGTTATAATGTTTTGATATAAATTTCTAATATTGTTTTACACTTTTTAAAAATCTTTGCATAATTCTATGAGGATGTTTTAAATATATATTTTACAAAGTAAATGAGGTTAAACGTTTTAATTGATTTTTTTAGATATATTGAAATGTTTCTTTTCTCTTCAAGGACTAATACCAAAAACTTAAATTTTTATTCAATAACTGAATTAAGTTATAAACTTAAGTAAGGCAATAGAAGATTGAGTAATATTTTATGAAATAACTCACTAACGACTTCAATCTTCAAAGGAAAACAAATTATGTAAGTGATTGATCTTTATATAAATAAGTGAATGGAAATCAATTTAAAAACTAAATAAAATTTATATGATTTGAATTGACAATTTGAACTAACAATTTGAATTGAATGACTATTTATTGATTTAATAAAATGGATTAAACTAAACTGATTGAATATAAATTAAAATAATAGAAATTTATATGGTTTTAAAGTAATTGTTTTATTTTATTTGTCAATCTATGTTTCTTTTTGGTTGTTCTATTCTCCTACCTCCTTCCTTTTCGGGGATGAAAAGTCTTGAGTGAGGGAGAGTGTAACGACCCTTAAATTTTAACTGTTTTAATAACGTAATTAATTGAATTTTTGTGAATTTTAAATAATAAAATTTTGAATTGAAAATTTAATATTTGAAATACGTCTACTTTAACATAGAAAATGATAAAATTTCATTTAATAATATGGAAGTTTATTTTCTACAGTAATTTTATTTCAATTTAAATCAGTTAATATTTGATGATAATAAAATGTTTTCTAAACCTAAATATAATACACAATAAATTTGTAAATCAAATTCTGAGTGAGACGTCATATTTCGTTTCTCCAAATTGTATTGTTGTTGCTCCATATATCTTAATTCTGGCATTTTAGCAGCATTTTTGGTACCGATATCAATTTTTGATCGGATGATCGTACCATTGATATTTGTATACCATTTTGATTGTCTCGTCGTGCTGATCTCTACGTTATATTCAATTCTGTGTTTCGATGTCCGGTATGCGGTGAAGTACGCGAAATAGTTAATCGTAACAGTCTGTACTTTTGTTTTGTTGTGATCATTCATTTTCCACTATGTAATACGAATTGACATCGGCTTTTATTCTTCCCGGTTATCGATATCTAAATTTTGATATTCTCACAATTTTAAAATAGTTGTTGTTTCATTTTTTTTTGTCCCCAATATTTATGCTGGTTCATTCTTTACGTATTCTATTTTTCTCTATTCTCCTTCATATCTCCATCTTCTTGTCCGTCCATCACTCTCTAAGAAAACATTTAGTATAAAGTTTGTTTATTTGCCTGGGGACTTTCTTAGTTTCATCTCCTCTCCCTTTGTAAACACTTCTGCCATTCTCTAATTTTTCATAGAGCATCGAACAGCAACCTCGGCCATGCCTCCTTAGCTCGGCCTTCTCCCACACGAAGCTTAACTGCGCCGTCTTCCTCATCCCACATGCCACATGACACCGACCCGCACTCGCATGTGCAAGCACCTCCTCCTAGATCTCCTCCATTTCGATCGAGTTCCCCTCTCCTCCATTGTGCATTTAATCTAGGTGAGTGTGTGTGTGTGTGTGTGTGTGTGTGTATGTTTATGTATACTATATTTGTTGTTCATACCTGCTCATATTGTTTTTGGATTTCGTGTGTTGTATATTTTTCGTATATTAATGTTTTTGAAATACAATATCTATGTAATATGTAACTCTCTAATAGCTTACACATGTAGGTAAAAATATATATAGTTGCTCAAATGTATGGGCTGTGTTAATTAATTTTCTGATGATGTATATATGTTTATATAATATACAAGTTAGGTCTGTTATGTAACTTATATTTAGTCTATGTTGTATACATAAGTATATTTTTTTGAAGGTGTGTGTATATATATATATATATATATATTCTATTCATAACATTAATTTCGTATAAGGTTTAGCGACTATATATATATATATATATATATATATATATATATATATATTTGTAGATGATAGAATTCTGTGATGAATATTTATATATATTATTGTGCTACAATATATAATAGACTTCTATATATTATAGGATAAATGAAGTTATAGCTTTATGTTAGCTATATAGATTTTTTTAATATTTTAGTTACAGAAGTTATAATATAAAGACTTATGCTAGCTTATTCACATATGCACGCATGTCAGTTTATATATATATATATATATATATATATATATATATATATATATATTGGTCTATACAGATGATTATATAAGTTTACATAGCATTATGTGTTTGTTTATGTGATAAATTAGAGTTTTTTTATATAGTGTATAAGTGTATATACGTATGAGTATATATGTTGTTATAATGGATTTAAAGTATAATTATAATTATGTTTAAGGTTACATATAATGTTTGCTTACATTTTCTATTTATAAGATTTATATATATGTATACTTGTTTATTTAGAGCCTTATATATGTGTTAGTTTATATACATTGTACATACATATATGTTATACAGTCTGGCATTTCTTTCGTTACAGTTTATATATATTGGAGTTTCATTGTTAGTTCATATGTATAGTACGTTATTGTATGTATATAAAGTTTGTCCATATGTGTTTGTATATTGGTTTTATACTAAATTTTTGTTGATCGTTGAAGTATAATATATATGAAATGTTTGCCTGAAGCCTATTTTAATTCTAACAAAATTTACATTGTTGAAGCCTGTTTGATATTGTCTTAGTAATATGGATATATTTTAAATATATGTTTAATTTGATAAAGTGATCTTGGGATATATAAAGATTTTATGTTGTTATATGTGTGTTTAAATATAATATTAATTTATATATATATATATATGTATGTATGTATGTATGTATATGTATTAAGATTTTTTTTATTTTTAATACGTGTTTGATTAAACGATGATTTTTAATATTTTTTAAATATAAAGAATTTGTTTGTATATTGGTTTAAAATATATGTATAAATGTAGATTTTATTTTGATTTATGTTTAGGCTGTATGTTGATTTTTGAAAATTTAAATATATGTGAAATATTTTGGTTCGCATGGATTCCCATTTATTAGCTTTTGTTCGTCGTGCCTGCTTTCTTCATCGTATTCAAGCCCATCTCATTCTGCTGGGGAATTCGTAGCTTGTTCTGTTGTCAAACTCTCTAGCCTCAAAAGGTAAGCAATGACTCACGATTAATGTTCTTATATATATTAAATTTGATTTCAACTGAATGGACATTTGCAATAGTTACTGTTAGTTATTTACACTTATATATATATATATATATATATATATATATATGCTATCTGTTCACCTGTGACATCAGACACCATTATTTGTTATTTACATTGATTATATATGCTTATTATATTATTATCATATCTGTTATCACTTTGCAAGTTCCCTGTTAGTATAGAATTCACTATGGGTTGAAATAATACATACCCGAACGATCTGTAGAATAGGAGAAAATCGTTATGGGTTGAAATGATAAACCCAAGCGATTTCCATTTGAATTGAATTTGGAATTGCGGGTTGAAATGATATGTACCCATATATATTAAAATTGCAGATTGAAATGATAAATATCGTATCACTTGACCATAGGATAGAAAATTATATACTAACACCGTTGGTATGTACATAAATATTTTGAAATTATTTTCTATGATTTTGGAAAAATATATTGTTATATATAAATATTTATTTTAGATATTATATAAATGTTATTTTATATATATAGTTAAATTCTTGATGTTAAGCTATGTGTAAATTTGTTTGATTTATTAAAATATAATATGGTTAAGTATTTATTTAAATTATATTTTAATATGGAGTTTATAACGATTTTTATAAGTTAAGGTTGGGAAAAGTAAATTTGAAATTATCTGAAATTGTATTTGTTTAAGAATTTTATTTAATTAAATCGATGTAAAACTTATTAAATTTGAGATTTTTAAAGGTTATGATTTTATAACTTGATTTTGATATAAAAGTGATTTAAATGAATATTTCAAATTTACGTAAATTCAATCGGTATATTTAATTTTATTTAAATTTGAAATCTAATGTTTTATTTAAATGTTATTGAAATGTTTGAATATTTAAAGCTTTGAAATATTAAAATTGAAATGGTTTATTTTGGGGATCAAAATCTGAAATCGATATAGTTTGGAATAGTTTATTTAGAACTAAACTGAATTGAAATTGATGAATTAAGATTGAATTAAACTGGAATTTTGGAATTTGATTTGATTTGAATCGATTTGTGAAATTTGAAGAATCTATTTTAAATAAACCTGTTATTTTAATATAAACTATTTTAACTTATAATTATTTTAATATAAGCTACTTTATCTATAAACCATTCTAATATATATACTATTATTAATATCTAAACTGTTCAAGTTGGAAGTTATGAATTTTAAAGTTTTATGATTCCAAAGTGTTATAATTTCCGAAGTGTTATAATTTTTAAGTACTATGATTTTCGAAATGAATATTATATTAAGTGAGAAATGATATTGTATTGATATGGTTTGCGATGATATGATATTTTGGTTTTGAAGTATGATATTTGAAATGACCACGGTATTGTAATAATGTTTGGTTGTTAATAGCATACATTACTACTTAGCAGATAGTGCCTCAAATCCTTAGAGGATGGTTATCCCAAACATCCTTTAAGTTGTTTGTATTTCAGTTGATATTTCACTTGAGTTGGATTTATTGATATAAGAATGTTAATCCTGACTCGAGTGTTTTTGTGTTTTGCTTCACGCTCGGGTCAGACTGAGTGTCACTGCATTTGAGACTCACATTTGAAGTTGGAGCTTCGCTTTGAGATCTATTTGCATCTTTCACCTTACAGTTATTCAGTTGATTCCAGTGATGTATTCTGATCTTGTATTTGACTATGGTATTCGAGACTTCTGTTGTATCTTATATAACTCTGTTATATTTATATAGTAGCTTCGTGAACTACTATTTTTTTGTTTCCACTGCATTATTGTTATATTACTCTGTGTCTGTGATTCTGTGATCTTTATTTACTAATTATGTTGAGTTTTGCCAATTTACAATTAACAATCTAATATTTTGAGCAATTCAAATCCGACATGTGTGGATGCGAATGGTTGAAAATATCGGATCGTTACATTTGCATTACCCAATAATTAAAGAAATAATAAAAGAAATATCTTGCAGTAACGAATTATTATTTATAGCATTATTTAGTATTAAAATATGAAAATGAATTTTTAGCACAGTTTTCGTAACCAACCAAATAGAATAGAACTACTTCCTAGAATAAAAGAGAATAACATGATGCGTTAAATAAATTAAAGAAGAGGAAATAATCAAGTTAATTATTTGACAAGACTAGAAACAAAAAACAAAATATGTAACTAGCTCTGCATTTACTGCGCAGATAGTAGAATAAATAGTAAAGCGGTTATTATAATAAGTAATTTGTAACAGTTGGACGTAGTCCCAAGTTAAGACTGTCATATAATATAAGAGAACTAAAGGAAATTTAGTATCATAATAAAAGAAGACAGACTAGAATAGAAAAGAGACACTTGCAATTACATTTATAACATGTAGGCTATAAAAGAAAGAAAAGAATATAAAAGTAACAATTGCAAGTATAATTGTAGCATGTAATTAAAAAGAAAGAAATATAAGACTCTTAGTTTATCAAACTTAGAACTTGGATTAAATTAATAAGAAAAATAATAGAAGTGGACTGTACCGACAACATTCCCTTTCTAGTCTTGGACTGATGATCTCACACATAGATGGGGCTGGGCTTGCTAATTAGGGTAAATAAGTAGCCAATGGAATAAGAAAAGTGAACTAAAGCATAGTAAAAGATTAGACGTAGGGTCTACTAAAATGGTAATGTGCATTTGGAGCAGCCCGAAAGAGAATCTGGATAAAGAGGCTAACGAAGAAATTCATCGCATAGTACAAAAAGAGCACGTCCAACTTAGTTAATTAGTTTGGGCTAGAATGAAGTACGAGACTTCAATAGGACATGAGGATACTCTAGCATGGCCCTTTGGGGTAGGCCTAACGAAGCTGCACCCCAAAGGCATGTCTGTAGGTGTTCCATCAAGAGAGTATGTCTTGACTGCTTTTGCATTGTAGGCTTAACCAAGCGAACCTTTGTAGGCAGTCAAAAGGCTGATGATGGAGTAGGATATTCGTATGACAACGTACTCTGGGTTGCGAGTATGTTATAGTGAGCAGGACTCAAAAGGATAGTCGAATGTGGAGATCAAGCCATCATCAGTCAGAGCAAGTTTGGAAAAGACTAGAGTTAACTCAACATGCCAATAATTCTTTCGCAAACGAGACATTGGATGAGTGGCACAACCAATTGGATGTTTAGATTGTTTGCAGTAGACCACAGCCATTTAGTTCTTGAAGGGTCTTTCAATTAGTTGTGGGGCGGCTGTGTGGGGCCATAGCCACGATGAGAAAAGAGACAGACCAAGTAGAATATCTGTAGTGTAGGAATAATGAAGCAGAATTTTACAGATATAGAAAATCCCCCACTGAGTTTTGTACAAGGTAGACCTTGTTGGCGGAATTCAGGGAGTAGACAAAACGATTATGTGTTCTCCTGCACATACACGCTAAGTGGTACATTGTGGATGCCCGACCACTAGTATAAGCTAGTGCGGATGCAGTTTCATATTTTCATAGTAGATGGCAGAACATCTGTATTATAGACCTCACAAAGCTGTCCATTGCAGATGTAGTTATAGTACGCTCTAGGAGCAGGACGACGGAGTCCTTTTTGAGGAGGATATGGAAGGTACTATGGGTGGTACCTAGGGCAGGTGCGGTCTTTGGGCATGTAGTTACATATATTGGTTATTAGGTCTTAATATATTAAGAAGTAGATAGGTACGATTAACGCACAGATGCGAGAGTATTATAAACCTAATATAACAGAAAATGAAAATATAACGGTACATGGAGAATTATGCTTAGAAGTGTATAAATTTTAGTTCTGACCCCACCCCACCCCTCATAACATCACATAGGTTAGATAGAAGGCACAGATTTTCCTGCTTTATGACACTTGTTTAGAAAGTGTTACTACCTTGGTGAGTATTTACTTACTATTATATTTTAGTTAGTTCTGCCATGAGATACTTATTTGAGCTCTAATATATTTATCTTTGCTTATTGTAGGATACATGATACCCAACTCGGGCTTTAGCAGGCTTGGATTTTAGCATTTCTACGAAAAATCCATACCCATTGGAATTTGGGTTGTTACACGTTTTGAGCTCGCACGATCTAACGACAAGTTCGATCACTATGAAACTTGAAATCTTACAATAATTCATTATTACGGATCCAATGAAACTGGTTTTGTCGGAATCTGAGACAGTGGCCAAAATGGCTATTTTCACATTAATTAAATAAATTATTATTAAATTGGTTTGATCACTTTTTAAATTTAAATTTAAAGTTAACAATTTTTATCATTTTTCATTGCCTGGAAATTTATAGTCTTTTAAAACCAATTTCGATGTCCAATTCAATATTTAGATATTGAACTAATTACAGCATTCAATTTCAATTGCAATAAATTCATTAATTATAATTTAAATTCATATAAATTCATTTATTTTGATTTACATCCTTTTATTCAATTAACTATCACCTTTTGGATATAATTAACATTGGTTTACGTTTTACTACATCAATATTCTATAGTTATCATCTTAATTCATATAAACGCAATATTTAATTAGATTAATTTCCATTAATTTACAATTTAATTTCAACATATTAAATAATGAGATGATAATTAAACAATTACTACACATTAATAATTCAAACACATTTCTATGTTTATTGTTAGCAAACAAAGCTACTAAATTCACATACTGATTAATTATTCTATATTAACCAATTTTAGTTAATTACATACAATTTCACCATTAAACCCAACATTTAATTTATTTCTTTATTTACAATTTATAACCACGTTAACTATACAGTTATTTCAATTGCTTAGAATTGCATTAAAATAGCATTATTACTTTGAATTAACATAATCAAATTACATTCAAATTATTTATTCTTTAATAAATCATAAATTTAAGTTTCTTACAATGTTAAATTCACAAAATCTTATTTAATTTAATATTTTAATTATCGGAAAAATACGGGTCGTTATACTCTCCCCCACTCAAAACTTTTTGTCCTTAAAAGCGCAAAGAAGGAATATAAGGAATTAATATATTTTATTTAAAGTATTCAATTTATAAACAATTAATTTACATAATTAAGTATTTTAAATAAAATATATCAATTTATAAACAATTAAATCCTTCATATTCAAGTCAAATAAAAGTTTGAAAATATTTCCACTTTCACAAAAAAAATTAAGTCTAATATTCATAAAAAATTTCGGTAGAGTCTCCTTTGTATGGATAGGTCCGGGAAAATAATAATATCAATAATTTCAATATATATATATATATATCATATTACAATAATAAAATATCCCAAACCATGGGGAAAATAGTAAAATATCGTTATAAGACCGTAATCCGAAAAAATATCTATTTGTCGGGCAAACAACGCTTAATTTATGAAACCAAATACAGTAGTTATTGCTTTCATAATCCTATATTTCACTTATAAAATCCAAAATAGTGAGAATTATGTACAAAAGAAGTATATAAGTTGTTTCAATTAGTAACAAAAGCAAATCAACACAAAACATATGCAAACAAAACAATACAATCATCACATGCAATTAAAGTAATAAATCATACATCTATAGCAACCAAAACTAATGATTTGTTCAGATTTAGAAACTTTTCACCGTTCAAGGGTGATAAATAACTACCAAGTATAACTTACGCTCAACGGCCCTTGGTAATTTCTTAATAGATTATTCATACAACCTCAAACAAATCGAAGTATCATTTCCCAAACATCCCAACAGCCAAGCAACAAAGAATTTTATATTTTATTTAAGTTTATTATATTGGTTTCTTCTCACATTATTCACTGTTCATTTGTTTTCATTCATTCATACAATGTTATTTTATTCTTTCATTCATTTACTTAGATAAATTATTTCACATTCAGTATCTAATGTCATCAATAAGACCATTCTTAAAATACTATATAAATTTCTTGCAATTTAATTCACGTTCATTTTCATTCGTACCACTTTATTCAAGTTACAATTATCTCAAAATTTTACAATTTAAATTTCAAACATTCTTTACAAATTTACATTTTCTGAAGTTATAATCATTTACTTAATATAGTATTCACTTTTACTATTCAATCTAATTATAAGCATTTCAAAAACATTAACCTATGCTTGTTACATTTCTTGTACATCAAAATTCATATTTATAGAAATAATTCCATTTGAACACTTTCATTACTAAAGTTGTACTTGTATGATATTCTATTACATATTCCTATTTAACACTACAACTTTTAAAACATTTCTGGTATGTTATATATATGCTTTAAGTATGCAATTGAATGTTACACAAGTCTATCTCATTTATTTTAGTTAACAAAATGCCCAATAATTACGTCTTCTAAATTTTCATATCTTTGATTTACAAGTTACAAATCTCCAGTTCTTATATACTTCATTAGTCACTTAACATCTAATTATTATTTTTCATTTTAGAAGCTTCCAATCATTAAAATAGTTAAGATTTCATTTTATTACAATAACTGAAAACTATTAATTATCGGGAGGTTTTAAGAATTAATTCCGGGTTTCTTTTCAAATCATTTAAAATTATATACACACACACACACACACACACTCATAGCTTTTATATATCAAATCATAAAATCTGTTCATCAAAACAAATGTGTAGTAAAGCTACTACAATGGTCTTTCATTTTGAAACTCGAAAATGAATGTCGATAATGTGTGCACTGATCATCGAAATTATTTTCCAACGACAGAAGAGGGGAGTATATAACTTATTTTATTTAAAATTCTTTAGAAACATTTCTTTTAAATCACTTTGAAAATATTTATCTTTGAAAATACTTCCAAATAATACTAATATTATGTTTTAAAATCTTTTGAAATCAAATTTCAAAACATCGGAAGTTAAGTTCTCAAATTTCCAATTTATATTCATTTATCGGTAAATCCTATTTTGCAACAAGTATTTATAAAATTTCACTTCCTAGCAAACAAGCATATCACACACAACTATATCCAGTTACAAATCATTTTTTTATATACAAAATATAATACTAGGTAAAATTATTTCATTTACCTATATTTCGAAAACAATATTGTGTTAGTTTGCCTTATTAAGTGTTTAAAAATCCCTATCAATGCTATAACGTCCTATTTACCAACTAGAAGTTATAAATACTAAACAGAATAAATTAACACAATATAAGAACATTTTTATAACAATAACAAATGCGCTCTCTCACATATACTCTCAAACAACTCATTCTAGGGTATTACTTCCCTATCTCTAATGAGTCGGACCCCACAAAGCTAAGGTTATCGCTAAAATAAAGCTGTGATACCAAATGTAACGACCTACCTTTTTAGACGGTTTAAATCAAAAATAAACCATATATGTCAGACTCAAACCATTCAAAAGGGAGGAATGTTATGGGGTAAATTAGAAAAAGAAGAGGAAAGAAAGAAAACAAAATACAGAATCTCACAGCGGAATGACAAAATATAATAACCAAATAAACAGTTCATGAAGCTGTTTTACAAATAACATTTGATTACAATTTTACAATACAGTTCAGAGTTACATACAACAGAAATAAATAAATAATGCAGTGGAACAACATGATGCAGTAGTATAAATATAATAAACAGCATACAAATCTCTGTCTTCGTCCTTTAGAGATAAAATGGTCTTCAATACACTGAAAAGCTCAGACTGGCCCGGGAGTAATGAAAAGACAAAACACTCGAGTCGGAACTAAAAGATTTTATGTAAGTTAAATCAACAGTAAATAAATATGGGTGTAACGGCTTCAGAGATATTTACTAGATTTTACATCTTCTACCTAGTGTCTAACGTGCGTGCAATAGCTTAAGAGATGCTCAGGATTTTCATCTCCTAAGGATCCGCTAAACTATCTACTATATAGTAATATACGCTATTATGCTATGTCTAGAAGTAAAGTAAAGTATTAACATGGCGTTAACGCGTTACCCATATCCCCTTTAGCACATTTTTATATAATCCCATAGTCTATACAGATACTGTAAGCTCTACCAAACCGATGGTTTACTCAGTGAGCACTCCATAGGTATGGTACAAACCAAACTCATAATGGCCGTGAAGAGGAATGTGACAAGGCCCGTGAGGCAATGCCAGGGTAGTATTCTACCATTTTCACTTTCGAACTGGTGGTAACGCATAGCAGCTTCTGCCATCCACCTCGGAACACACTCCTATAGTCAAATTGAGGGGTGGCCACTAAATCAATCAAAAAGTCATAATATGGTGTCGAAGAAAATGTGCCTGATAGGAGGAGCTACCTCACTTAGCCCACTATAGCTCTTGTTTTAGCCACATTAAGACAACTCAAGGGAGTCGAGACTACATTAATACCTCATATGAATCGTTCACCAAACCATCCTACTTCATTCTGGAATCTTCACCACATACACAGTTCTTAAATTGGTTTTCGTTATTTGTAGAGAGTAAGACAATATCAGATCTTGGTCTCTTT
This sequence comes from Allium cepa, assembly GCA_030765085.1. Taxonomy (NCBI): domain Eukaryota; kingdom Viridiplantae; phylum Streptophyta; class Magnoliopsida; order Asparagales; family Amaryllidaceae; genus Allium; species Allium cepa. The sequence continues at coordinate 390,519,250 of CM060939.1, read as the reverse complement.
AACAAACAAACGCTTATTTCACACGGATGTTCTTTTACATTTTCAAAAATTAATTCATAATTGATATCAAAATATCATATTCAATTCAAACCATGTCACTTTGGAAATCATGTTCACTTTTGAAATCATATCACTTTTGAAATCATATCACTTTTGAAATCATATCACCTTCGAAACCATATTCACAAAATAGGTTAAACTCTCATTTCAAAATCATCATATTAACTCACAATATGTCATTTTACTAGAAGGTATAATTTCAAATTCCAACGTAGGTTATAAATCATTTAACCATGTTCACTTTTGAATCAAGAATTTAAATATAACCAATTCAACCTTGAACCGTTTGAATTTTCGAAAATAGTTCAGATAGTCATAAATAGTTTAAATAGTTAAAAGAAATAGTTTAAAATAGTTTAAAATGGATTAAAATAGTTTAAAATACTTTAAAATATATTAAAATAGTTTAAGTACTTAAATAGTTTAAAATAGTTTTGTTATCATGCTACTTGGCCAGGCTACGAGACGATAGTTGTAGAAGATACAGTTGGACTCAGACGAGGCTCGAGTCGAGGAAGGATGGGAGATATGTGTGGGTTGGTATTCATGCATGGTTCGGTCCATATACATGGTTCTACATGTATGGGTTGGTAAAGATGGTTCGGACATGCATACGTGGCTCAATCATGATTGGGGGAACAAGATGGTTCGGTCAGCATACGTCGCTTGGTCATGATTGGGGAACAAGCTGGTTCAGTTAGGAAACATGATGGTTCGGTCATGCATGCATCGCTCGGTCATGATTGGGGGAACAAGGTGGTTCGATCATGCAATGATCAGCATACGTCGCTCGGAACATATGGGTCGGCAACTTGGACCGGTCTTCATGGTTCAACATACTTGGTTCGGTATGCATCGGAGAAGACAACAAGTCGCCACAGGGGGTATGGTCGACGCTTCTATGCTTCGACTCATGCCATTACTTGCTTCGAGTTATTTGAGAAGGCGCTTCGGGTCGTTCTCAGAAGACTCATGGTTCAGCCAGAGTGGCCCAGTGTACCTGGTTCGGTCGTGCTGGGGCTACATCATGGGTCGAGTTTTCTAGGTCATGGGCTTGCGTAGGGGACCTAACATGTCTTCGTTTATAAATAGAGGGGCAGGGGTACAGTTGAGGGGACCTTTTTTAGGAACTCCAGGGAGACTCTTCCATTTTAGATACTTTATCTTTTTCTGTCAAAACTTGTACTCGAGTTGTCTGTGTACGGATTGTATCTGTATTCAACACTTTGAAGAAGCAATAAAGATTTCACTCAAAGTGGACGTATGCAGTTACGCCGAACCACTATAATTCTGGTGTTCTCGATTTACTGTTCAAATTGCATTTTACTGTGATATTCATCTATTTTAATTTAATTTCTTCATTAATCTCTCTACATAATTCTACTCAAGCGTATTAGTGACCAATTCTGGTGCTAACGTTTTGGTGCTTTCACTGAGAGCAACATTCTCAGGCTGTTAGGATCTACTTTGTCGCTACTGGATTGAAGAGGACCCCTAAAGAAGATCCAAGTTCATTCTTAAGAGTTCATAGATTCTACTCAGAGCTTCGACCGATAACTCTACAATAGGAAGACCACATACCAGATCAACATCCCACAATGCGAATGTCAACAAGACCGCTAGCATCCAACAAGTAGGACCCTGCAACCAACAAGTTAATCTAGGTGCATGGACCGCCACCATCCTAAACCAAACAGAAGTTGTCACCAGAACAGAGTTTAACGAATTAATGAGAGAACTCGTGGAAACCAGGAGACAGCTTAATGAGCAGATACAAGCTAACGCCAATCTTATAACCCTGCTCACTCCACAACAACATCAAAATGGTGGAGGAAGTCTCACTATCTACTCATCTTCTGACAGCTTCGCTTTGTCTGATAAACATCCCAGGCGTAGACGCCGTAGAATTGAATCAGCGCAAACAGGTGCAGCAAATCAATCCAATAGGAATGGTCTAGGTTTCCTACCTGGAACCATGGCCTCTCACTTGCACCTGGAAAATCGCACTCAAGTTGGAATGGGAAACTTAGGATCTAGAGCATGAGCGAAAGCAGGTCGACCAGCTCACCGGGGTCATAGCGAAGCAGGTCCTAAGGACACGCATTTGGGAGACCACCAACCGAGGAGGCACCATTCGGAATGGTCACATAGGAAGGATCCCAAATTACCAACTCTCATCCAGACCCCGGATTTATTAGCTATGGTTAGACAGCTGATGAGAGAAAATAAGGGATCATCTAATGACGATTAGGGCACAGCTAGGAGTCATACTCCGTTCACAGATGCTATCCTACAAGCTAAGCACCCCTTGAAGTTCAGCGTGCCGATTATTCTAGCATATGAGGGGAGACTGATCCTCGACAGCATATAATGAGATACGAATGGATGATGGACTCCGCCTGGGCAAATGATGCAACAAATGTAGTTGTTTCGAGATAACCCAGTCCAGAATCGCCACCATGTAGTTCACCTGACTTCCTCCTCGATCGATCTCCAGGTTCGATGAGTTAGCGACGAAATTCGTGGAGCAGTTCAAAATCCATACCACTCTCCCAAAGGACGTGATGTCTTTATCCAATGGAGTCCTTAAAGGAATATTTGCAAAGATTTCATTTTGCTGCTAAAGAAGTTAGCAACCCGAATGACCATGCTATTTTTTTGGCCATGATGAGAGTAGTAGATCCAGACTCGGAGTTTGGTGATTGGCTGGTAGGAAAACCTCCAGCACCCTAGAACGTTTTTACTCAAAAGCACACCGGTTCATGAGAAGAAAGGAAGCCATGTGGACGAGGCAAGGCAGTGCACCAGGGCCTGGCAAGGAGACAGTGCAAAGCAACATTGCGGTAAAACATGCTGGCGGCAACTCTGGAAAAGTCCATGTCAACGTTCAAAACAAGCCCGAGCATTCTAAAGGATCCGGACGAGGACGTTCTGAAAGGAAGAGAGAAGCAGGAAAGTGGAAACCAAGGATCCCGACTTATAATGAATACACTCCTCTGAACACATCTCTGGAGAATATTTATTTGTCAACTTGTAATACCTTCCAGTACTAAAAACCGCGTCTAAAAGAATCCATAGAGGAAAAAAACAAACTAGGAAGTACTACTTGTTTCATCAGACCTACGGGAACAACAACGAGGAATATAGACACCTCCACGATGCTATAGAAAAACAGATTCGAAAAAAGAAGTTACAACAGTTTGTTAAGAATACGCAGGAAGGCAGACAGGGAACGTCCGACCCTGGTCGTGGGCAGTCTCCATGTCACCCTGAGGAATCTGCTCGGACCATAGGTAGACTGATCATAAATACGATAGTCGGTGGGCCTCATCCAGCGGACAAGAGTTGGCAAGAAATGGAACGTTATGCTAATTCATTGAAACATGCGGATTTCGAATGCTGCTCGAACTCGGAAGACGGGACTCTAGCAAAACAGCAGCTAATGATGACAGATGATATAGTATTCTGGAGCAGCGATGTCGATCATGTGGAGGCACCCACTATCGACCTGATAGTCATTTTGGCCACAATTGGGCCAGCGTTTGTGAGAAGGATATTGAATGATTGCGGGCGTTTTGTGGATATTATTTTCCAAAAGGCGTATGACAAAATGAAGATGGAGACAAAAGATCTAAAACCATCTAAAGCACGTATTCATGGCTTTAATGGTGCGGTTACTGATGTAGTGGGTTTTGTCGAATTACCAGTTGAGTTAGGAGAAGGTGAACGTAGGAGGGTATTGATCCTACCGTTCATTGTTTTGGATGTTGATTCCCCGTATAATGTTTTTCTGGGTCGACCGGTCCTGGCGGAGTTTAGGGCGGCTTTGGCCCCTTGGTGTTTGACTTTGAAGTTTTCGACAAATAAAGGAGTTGGTGTAGTGCATGGCGATCAAGCGACTGGTTGTGCATGTTATGTGGCTGAGCTGAGAGAGGCCCAGGGAACAGAGAAGGGAAAGGTTGCAGACGACTCTATCTGCATCCACGTTGCTCAAAATTAACTAGTAATGCCCGAGCCTTGGCTCGGGCAGCAGAGTCGGATCTACAGAGACATAGATCCGAAAGACGATGATGAAGAACCTAAAGAGTCTAAAACAACACCGGCTGAATTAACGATTGACATTCCGGTCAACCATGATGACCCATCACGGGTGCTGAAAATTGGATCACAACTCACCCCCTTGATGACTGAGGATCTTACTAATTTCCTCCGAGCAAATCTAGATGCTTTTGCTTGGACACATTCTGATATGTGTGGGATTTCTCCCTCCATTGCGAATCATATATTACACATAACTAGAAATACGTGCCGATAAAGCAAAAAAGGAGAGGTATTTACCTGGAGAGGCCCGCTGCTCTCAGAGAGGAAGTGGAAAAACTCAAAGCCAATGGGTTCGTCTGTGATACCTTCTACCCAGAATGGGTCTCTAACCCCATACTAGTGAGAAAAGCGAATGGTAAATGGAGGACCTATGTTTAGTACTCAGACCTAAACAAGCCAGGCCCTAAGGATAGTTTCCCTTTACCTAGAATTGACCAGCTGGTCGACTCAATAGCAGGAAACGAGTTATTTTCATTCATGGATGCATATTCAGGATGCAATCAAATACCGATGCACATTCCAGATCAGGAACACCCTATTTTTGTCATGGACATTGGATTGTACTGTTATGTGGTGATGCCTTTTGGGTTGAAAAATACAGGAGTGACTTATCAGCGCTTGGTAAATCGGATATTCAAAGACCAAATTGGTAGAACAATGGAAGTCTATGTGGATGACATGCTTGTGAAGTCAAGGCAGTCAAATGACCACATTCGAGACTTAGCGGAGATGTTTGATATACTTAGATACTACGGAATGAAAATCAATCCACTGAAGTGTTCCTTTGGTGTTGCGTCGGGAAAGTTTTTTGGGTTTTATTGTCAATGTATGAGAAATTGAAGCAAACCTAGAAATGATTCAGGCTATTCAAGACATACAAGCGCCCAAAACTATAAAGCAAGTACAAAGCCTGAACGGAAAAGTCGCCGCGTTGAGTCGATTCATATCCAAAACGACCGACAAGTGTATTCCCTTCTTCGATGTGATAAGGAAAGGTAAGAGAAATTTTGAATGGACGCCCGACAGAGAGGATGCGTTCCGAGATTTTGTAAGACATTTGGAAAGTCCCCCTGTTCTTTCAAAGCCTGTAGACCATGAAGTGTTATATGTATACTTGGCCGTGTAACAGCATGCCATCAGTACGGCCTTGGTTCATGAGGAGGACCGAATTCAAAAGCCAGTGTACTATGTCTGTAAACGTCTAACGAGGGTAGAGAGAAATTATTCTAAAATTAAGAAGCTAGCCTACTATTTGGTGATTGCGTCACGCAAGCTTCGTCCATATTTTCAGGCATACCCACTCAGCGTTTATACCGATTAACCTCTGCGACAGGTGCTCCAACGGCCAGATACCTTTGGAAGGTTGTTGAAGTGGAACATTGAGTTGAGTCAATTCAATATCACCTAACTTCCATGGAGGGCTGTCCAATGGAAAGCACTAGTGGACTTCATTGCAAAATTCACCATATCAGATGAACCAAGTAGTGATGATGTCATTCCCTCCATTCGGTGGAAACTATACACCGATGGGGCATCCAATGACCGTTGTTCTGGGGCTGGTGTTATTCTTGTAACTCACGAAAACCAATCAATTTGTTATGCTTTGAAGCTCAATTTCCCAACTACGAATAATGAAGTCGAGTATGAAGCATTGATTGTGGCTTAAAACTTACCAGGGAACTCGGAGTAAAATCGGTTGAAACTTTTTGTGACTCAAAATTGGTGGTGTACCAAGTGTGAGGAGACTATCAAGCAAAGGGGAGAGATTGCTCCATACCTTACTCGAGTTCAAGAGTTGTTGGCAGACCTTGAATATTACAATATTTCACACATCCCACGTGAACAAAATGAGGAAGCCGATTCATTGGCGAAATTCGCAAGTACTGGTGATGCACAACAGATGGGCTTGGTTCCCATCGAAATTTGCATGCTTCGGGTATAAATGAGATGGAAGTAGATTTTGTGTTAGAAATAGAAATTGAAAGGGAGTTATGGATAACCCCGTTCAAACAATACCTATTAAATGGGACTTTGCCCGGGAGAAAGAACGAAAGACGACAAGTCATTTGCAAAGCATCGCGATATGTAATGCTGGATAGAATAATGTATCGGAAAGGATTCTCGATTCCCTTACTTCAATTCATTGCCTAGGATGAGATAAAGCGGGTCTTGAAAGAAGTTCATGAAGGAGAACATAGTGACCATACTGTGGGGTAGACACTAGCCAAAAAGATCCTCCGCTATGGATACTATTGGCTAACTATGAATCGAGACTCCGCAGACTATGTAAGAAGATGCGATAAATGTCAAAAGTATGCGAAAATTAGAAGAGCTTCGCTTCAATATGGGTGATCGATATAATCAGCTCCATGCCAATCTCCAAAGGTGGTGCAAAATATGAAATTGTTGTGGTCGATTATGTTACCAAGTGGGAGGAGGCAGAGCCCTTGTCTACGATCATTACCAAAAAGGTTATTAATTTCATTGTATGAGACATCATATGCCATTTTGGCCTCCCATGAACTATCATTACAGATAACGGAACTCAATTTGAAAGCAGGGAGTTCAAAGAATTTTGCCAAAAGTATTGCATTAAGAGAAGGGTTGTGGTAGTCACTCACCCTAAAGCCAATGGACAAGTTGAAGCCGTAAATAAAGTAATCGAATCAATATCAAAAAAAAGTTTGGAGAAGGCTAGAGGCAAGTGGGTGGATGAGCTTCCGACAGCACTCTGGGCTTACAGAACCAACCACAAGTCCGCGACTGGCTACACTCCATTCACTTTGGCATACGGCACTGAAGCTGTTTTACCCATGGAACTTGAAGTTCCATCTCATCGGGTGACTCATTATGATCCTGAGATGAATCAGAATCTCTTACTGCAATTGCTGGACTTTGTCGACGAAAAAGTAAAGAAGCTGATTTAAGGGCGGCTGCATATAGGCACCGGGTCGCTCGATATTGTAATGAAAAAGTTCGACCGAGAATCTTTGTTGGGTGATCTCGTTTTGCAACGGGTTTTTCCGATCCTATCGCATATGAATCCCACATGAGAGGTCCATACGTCATCGAATGAAAGCTTGAAGAAGGAACTTTCAAGCTAGCGACCATCGCTCCCTCGAGGATGGAATAGAAGGCATTTGCGTCGTTATTACACTTAGCCTATTTCTTTTACATTTTAGTAGCAATTCTTTTCAATATATGTTTCTTTTGTTGTTCTATGTTTTCGGCATGTAATAAGACAATTCAGTTTATACCTATTTGTTATGATTAATAAAGGCTTGAAGTTGTTTTTTTATGACCTGTTGATGTTCCGTGTGTTGCAATTCCATGGAAAAAAATAAATTACATTATTATGTCCGACGTATGAACGCACACACAAAATTAAAAGTCAATCGACAAAATAAAAATGTCTAAGTCCTCGGAGCATGGACTAGAGTGCTCTGAGTCCCTGGAGTGCGGACTGGAGTATAAATGACTTAAAAATCTCTAAGTCCTCGAAGCACAGACTTGAGTACTCTGAGTCCCCAAAGTGCGGACTAGAGTATAAACGACTTAAAAATCTCTAAGTCCCCGGAGTGTGGACTAGAGTACTCTGAGTCCTCGGTGTGCGGACTAGAGTATAAACGACATAAAAATCTCTAAGTCCCTGAAGCACGGACTAGAGTACTCCGAGTCCCCGGTGTGAAGACTAGAGTATAAATGACTTAAAAATCTATAAGTCCCCGGAGTGAGGATAAGAGTACTTTGAGTCCCCGGATTGCAGACTAGAGTATAAACGACTTAAAAATCTCTAAGTTCCCAGAGCATGGACTAGAGTATTCTGAGTCCCTGAAGTGCGGACTAGAGTATAAACGACTTAAAAATATGTAAGTCATCGGAATGCGGACTACAGTACTCAGAGTCCCCAGAGTGCAGACTAGAGTATAAACGACTTAAAAATATCCAAGTCTCGGAGCGCGGACCAGAGTCCCCGGAGTGCAGACTAGAGTATAAACGACTTAAAAATCTCTAAGTACCTAGAGCGTGGACTAGAGTACTCTGAGTCCCCGGAGTGCGGACTAGATTATAAATGACTTAAAAATATCTGAGTCCCTGGAGCGCGGACTAGAGTACTCTGAGTCCCCGAAGTGCGGACTAGAGTATAAACGACTCAAAATCTCTAAGTCCCCGGAGGGCGGACTAGGGTGCTCTGAGTCCTCGGATTGCAGACTAGAGTATAAACGACTCAAAAATCTCTAAGTCACCAGAGCACGGACTAGAGTACTCTGAGTCCCCGATGTGCGGACTAGAGTATAAACGACTTAAAAATCTCTAAGTCCCCGAAGCACGAACTAGAGTACTTTGAGTCCTCGGAGTGCAGAATAGAGTATAAACGACTCAAAAATCTCTAAGTATCCAGAGCACGGACTAGAGTACTCTGAGTCTTGGAGTGCAGACCAGAGTATAAACTATTCAAAAAATCTCTAAGTCCTCGGATCGTGGACTAGAGTAATCCGAGTCCCCATAGTGCGGACCAGAGTATAAACGATTCAAAAATCTCTAAGTCCCCGGATATCGGACTAGAATACTCTAAGTTCCCAAAGTTCGGACTAGAATATTTACGATTCAAAAAAATTTCAAGTCAAGTGGAAGCGGAACGGAGCTTATGTAACCCACAAGATTTCAAATTTCGACTACAAGTTAGATAATAAGCTAAACAGTGAGAATCGTGGAAGACAAAGAAATGAAATTTTATTTACTAATCCACAATAAAGTTCCATCACAACTTTTCTGGAGCTTGGAGCAAAAGACTATTCACTACGACTATAAAATAAATAGAAACAACTACATGATCTTAGTTCATTCAGGCTGAGCGAGGCACGGCCGGATAGCTACCTTTTTGATTTTTTTCCTACTTCGGCTTCTTTGAAGGCTCCTCACCCGAGAGTTTTCTCTTAGACGCCTTGCTTCCTAGTGAGGTGGTGCGTGGGGAAGGAGGAGGAACTTCCAGTGGCGTGGTCCCACCGGGGAGAATAACCTTTAGGGCATGTTCAAAGGATTATCAAGTTCCACCACCTAAGGCTCAGCCTAAATTTCAGCTTTATTCTTCCCGTCTTCCATGATTTGCTCCTCCATGCTCAGTTTCAAAGTGTGTTCGGAGGCGCCTGTGATTTCAGCCTCATCATGTTCTTCTACAGGTGAGGGATTCTCGAGCTTGTCCTCATAGAACGCCCCAATCATTTGAGCATCAGGTCCGTGAGTATTCCTAGTGTAAGATGCCTCTCCCAATTTCTCTTCCTTCTCCATGGCGACATCGCTCCTTAAAGTTGGTTCGTGATCAGAATGACCTGCACGAAGTCATAAAAGACAAATGTTGGAATACATTAATTGTTCGTCAAAAGCGATGGTCCTTTCAACCCTAGAAAGAAAAATTACATACCGACCCGGTTGACTCTCAGCTATTTTAGGAGTCTCGCCCTCTAGAATAGGGAAAAGAACATGAACATCGAGCCCGAGTTTCTTTGGGTCATAGCCAGCATGCTACTCGAAAGGATCGAGCGATGAGCAACCATGTGATGACCCACAAATCCGTACCCTTTGAATCGATAATAAACCACACATGTTCGACCCAAAAAGCACAGATCGACGGAAAGTCAAGAGAAAGAAAAAAAAAAGAAGAGAAGAGAAGAAAGATAGAAGATAGAACCAAACAGAACAATACAGAATCTCACATCACAGCGGAAAACATATAATATCATATCAATGATCTTTACAAAATAGAAACTGTATATATACATACATCAATCAGAGTTTAACAACCAATCAATAGCTATCAACCTAAACAGTTATAATAACCTGTCCTCACAATTTCCGATAATATACCATAACTAAGCACAGCGGATAATCAATAAACAAAACCATTACGTGTATACGAATATGAAGATCTCCAGCTCGCCTACTAAAGCTCCAAAAGCACTAAATCTAAACCTATAAATATACTCAGTCTGACCCAAGCATTGAAAGGGAAGAACGCCCGGTTCAGTTTGGTAAACCAGCGTGATAAACACACTCGACTGAATTTATTAAATTACCAAACTTTCCCTTTCAAAACAAAAGTATCTCGCAAGACACGCCCACACATAAACACAGACATGTTTTTACCTTATGATAACTAAAACATTTCATATCCAATCCTCTTGTATTATATTAGTGTCTAGTATATATAATATTAATCATAGCCAAAATTGTTACATTGATTAAATTGTAGCATATAGCCCAAAATGGGTAATATAATCAAAATGGCAGGCATGTAGTGGAGTTTGGATTTCCATACAGATGACGAGGTGAAGGGACTACCTTCTAGCAGTACATCTCTAGAGGAATGTACCGAGGACCATCACAAAGGATCCTCTACCAAAACAAGACCGACCCACCTTTATAACTAGATGGTACCGAATGTATTATCCTTCGGTCGTTACTGACCTTTATAGAGGGCCCTCTAAGCATACAAACCACAATAATCAGATACACAACGTCATATCGTGTAAAGATATATCTAGAAGAGGATGATCATACCCTACTTGGGAGCGACCCACTTAGCCTTGCCGCATCTAACATTGTTTCAGTCATTTACGGTAGATGAGGCCTGAGGTAACGATTACCTTTCACATATCACAAATATCATCACTTTGAATGCCACACGGCGATTTCCATTGACTACTAATTGCCTTCCATAAAACTACAACCCTTAAGCTCATACGTCTCAAGGAGGGTGTTAAGCTAAGAGAAGTTGTCTTCTCCGCTGCCACTGATGTATGTTTGTAAAAACCAATGTACATAATCTTTAGAAATGCAATGTCAGACAAACATCCAATACAAGTTGTCCAAGAACAGGACAAACCGAAGGTATTTTCCTACCACATCCTATCGGGAAATCCCTAGGGTTAGTAGCGAATGGTCCTTACATTGGGTATTTCATAATGAAGAGACCACTACCACTATATGTATATTGGGATTTTAACTTCAAATGATCAACAAGCAATCCTCCACTATGAAAATCCGGAATATCAATGTCATCATAACCAACCTGCAAATCAAATGCATATGCGTTGGTCCGAAGTGGTTTACAGATAAATCTGATCCCGGTCCCTTTGCACCAACAATGCAAAAGTGTTTCTCGACCTCACAAAGAAACTAAGTCTCATAGACTTATCACGTCCCCAACTTTCAACTTGCTATCTTCGGCCAAGAAGGAAGCTCGATAGATTGGAGTAATACTCCGTACTATACGAATCAACATCCTCAACTCAAATGATAATCAAGCCTACACAGGAGGCTACGCTAAGTGTACGACTAAATAGTTCCCACATCATGTTGAGGAACAAAAATGGCCAAATTTGATTGTCGGTTATTTAACTATCAAAACAAACAAATATTTAGCACCATATGCAATCACTAGGCCCTTTTAACTAATTTTTTATTAATTAAATCATTCACCAAATATTCACTTTAGATTATCTTTAAAAAGATATATTCTTAAACCATTTCAACTTTCTATATTGGAAAACATTTCCATATACTTATTTAATAATAAGTATTTCACAATTCAATTTATTTTCAACACATAGAAAATATTACATATACTTAAATCAGGATTAAGTATATATTTTATTCTTTAAGGAAAACATTCTCTTAAACACATTTATTGGGTCAAAACGAATGTTGCGTAAAACATCGTTATGACAACCCAAAATGACTAGTATAGGGATTCGAAAATTAGATAGATGTATAAATCCCATATACTATACAAAACATTTCCTTTCGAAAATCATTTACTATAACAACAGTGTTATAGTCCATCATTTCCTTATTTCTCGAAAACGTCTATTTCAACAATGAATGTTGAAATCTATGGTTTCGATTCTTAACACACTTTAAAACATCTTCAAACCATTTTACTCCATTTAAAATATCACATCCCAAAACATTTATTTATTTCAAAAGATTATTCACTGTCTAAAATCATGAATATACTCCTTTTGCCACATTTATTGCTTCTACACATTTATTAAAGATAATTCACTATCCAGAATCGAGGATATAATTCATTTACCAAATTCATTGCTTATATATATTCATTAAAGGATTATCCACTATCCAAAATTATGGATATATCTCCTTCAATAAACTTTTATATTTAACTTATCCTATTCAATTGATTTTGGAATTATAAAAGAATGTTTATAGATTCCATTTATATTTTAATAAAAACTTCCACTTATAAAATCCTTTTATTAACTAATTCCATTTATATCCCATTTACATGCCAAAACCCAATTTATAAGTTAATTACTTATAAATCATTTTTTGCCAATTCATTCCTTTATAACTTCACAATTTCATAAATCTTATTTACTTATATTCATTTATACTTTATTTTAACACTTATAAAACTCCTTTACAATTCCAATATTTTGATTTATAAAATCTCAATTTTATAAATCTTATATATAAAACATTTATAATAATTTCAAATTTTCCAATTTAAACTATTTTACAAAATTAATAAATCCATATTTCAAAAATCACATTCTGGTTATCTTTCACAAAAATCATAATTTTTATAACATAAAAATAATAACATTTATTTATTCAAATTAAATTCGTTTCCTTGACAATTCAAAAATTAGTAAAAACATATATTTTCAAAATCACCTTAAAATCCTTTCTAATTTGAAATCATCACTTCAATATTTTTAAAATTCCAAAATATGGCCCAATGCTGCAACAACACTAAATACTTCAATCACGACATCCAAAACATCATATATCTATAAATAAACCAATACAGATGAGGAATCCAGTTGGATCCCTCCAACCTGTCACTTGCAACAAATATACATATTTGAATATGTGTACAATGTCCGTTTCGAGGCAGAAGCGCATACAAAGGGTCATCTGCTCATACACAGGAACGTATAGGTTCTCATCTGCACTAGTAGGCAAGAATATATCCAAATACCAATCAATATATATAATATATCATATATCATCCAAACAATCATCAATCATCACATAATAAATTTATTCTTGCTTACATAAAAATATCAGTGAGTCGGAAAGAGTGAGTTGTACTCACATTGATTCCAATAGTAGTCGTAGTGTTTTATTCCGAATGAAATTAAACGAGCGTTTAATTTTATCCAAAATTTATACTAGATCCAATCAACTCCAAACCAGCTCTAAAATGTAGTGCTCGTCAATACGGACCCAATGCAACTTGTTTTGTCAAAAACGGACGTCGTATGACAAAGTTACAGCATTTAGAAGTTTACATAAATTTAAATATATATAAATTTCAATTTCTTTTTTTATTTTTTAAACCTAGATCAATCTTAGCTGTTCATTTCAACTTCAACAGATCGTGGCCATGATTCTTTTTCTTCCTCCATCTTCATACACGCTTAGGCAATCACGAACCCATCGACCGCCTATAACCCTGATTGTCGCACCACCATACGATCACTTCGACGATGATCGGACATCCACAGATGAACGCTGACCTTCACGTCCACCTATGGCCATGAACACATGAAGCTCAGTCACCCTATGTCCTCAAAAATCACACACGACATGCCGGCATTCACGAACAATTTGCCGATGGTCCATCACCTTAAATTCGGTCACAACCGTTGGATCAATGGATCTCGTGATGTTCCACAATTTTATAGTTGAAAGATTTTGCTAATTGTTTATGAATTTAGAGAGATCGAGGAAAGAAATTGGATGATATTGGCCATTGAACCAAAGTCGGCGGCAAGACCTAGAAAACTAAGGTTTGAGTGAAAAGTAAAATATTCAAGTCCTTTTATAGAAAATTTCGCGACACTATTCATCGTCAAATTTTTCGAACTCGAAATAAAGCATGCTGTCGGGCATTTATAATGTTTTACCCCTATTTCGAACACAATGGAACATATATCGAGAGCCAATTTGATCGTATTTGGAAGATAGGTTTTCGAATCGGCTATTTAAATTAAAATTTCACTTAAACAAATTTCTACGCGTTTTAGCTTGTCACGACTAAACCGTAAATCCGATTGATACGAAATTTGAAATCTTATAATAATTTAACATGACAGATCCAATGAACTTGGTTTTGTCGAAATCCAAGACTGTGTGAAAAATGGCTATTTTTACACGTAAATTAAATATTAAAATATTCAATTTCTACAATTTAACATTTAATTCGATTTTAAAAGTTTACTAACATCATTCTAATTCAAATAGAATTTAATACAACTTTATAAATCATTTTAATTCACATATAATTCAATTTCCAATTATTTCTGCAATTTCAATTAATAAATTAACGATTAATTATGCAATTAAATCCTTATATTCGAGATATAATTTATTCAGCTTATAAAATTAACATGTGAATATTTAAAATCAACTAAATTTATAAATAATGAAAGACTAAAATTCTGGGTCATTACAAACCAAGCGGATGAGCATAAGGAGGATATGGAGACTCAATTCCGGATGGGCTAGCAACGTCGTCCTTCCCTTTCGATGAGGAGGAATCTCTTTCGTAAAGGACATTGGCTGCAGATAAGTCGAAAGGCTCGTTTCCTCGAAGCACTTCCTTCACAAGAGAATCGTCATCAACCTCTTCAGTGCCTAGCTCCACTCGTTTAATTTTTACTAGAGTATCCCACGCTTCAGCTAATGATTCGAGGTAACCCTCGCCCAAAAAAGATAGATCTCGATGCATGAGAACTCGAGCATTATATTTAGTAATAAGTGGATCGAATAAGTTTTTAATTTCTTCCCTGTCGGCTTCAGCAGCTGCCTCGAGGCGAGAATCGATTTCTATCAGCGCTGTTCTTTTGTCCTCCTCTCGGGCTACATTCTTTAATGCTTCAGCTTTGGAAAGTTCCTCGTTGAGCTTCATCTTTAAGAGTCGTGTTGCGACGACTTCATCACAATATCGCTGTGACTCTTCTTGTGCAGCGATTTTTTCTTCTTTCTCTTTAAGCATCAGCTCCTCCAGTTCTTTAACTCGTCGAACGAGGATATCCTTTTCTTTTTGGATGGAGTCTTTTTCTAAGGCTAGAGCACCACTGCGTTGAACTGCCTCATCAATTTCCTTTTTGTGAGTAGCTTCCAGACGACTGACTACCTCGGCTGTATCATTAGTGCTTTGCTAGGCACCTTCAATTTGAGATTTGTACAAGGAAAGCTCTTCATCCTGGGCTTTAAAGATATCTTTATCATGGATGGCTTCAAGTTTCAGGCAATCAATCTCGTGCTGCCGTTCCATAGAAACTTCTGAAACTTTTTTTGCCAAATTAACAAACACATCGTGTTGGACATAGACATAGTTATTGCAGGCGATAGCACTTTGTTTGACATGCCCAGGAATTGGGTGAATTGCAAGAAGAAATTTCAGCCCATCGAAGCATATCTTTGGAAATGTGGCTTTAAGCTCGGCTAATCTTTCAGCTATCGACAGATCATGTGCAGAGATTGGAGGAGTTTGCTTAACCGGAGTCACCAACTCCTTATGGGGCTCATGTGATTGCTTAGTGCTAGACGAGCCGGAATGTTGGTCACGGGGAGCTTCAGATTAAGATCCCCTTTGAGCAGATTTCTCCCTATTGTGCTCTGAATGAGGGGGACGATCGTTGAGATATAAAGAGTGGCTACAAGTTTTTCTTCAGAAAGACAATGAATCTCTAGGATGATAGTCTCTATCACCACTGTCATCTTTGTCTCGACGTCTACCTGATCCCGAATCTCGACTGGAGTGGTGGAACATAGAGGACCCATAAAGGTGGTCAAAGCCGTGTGTGCGCCTCATATCACCTACACAGAAACCAAGCGAAGACGAGTTAGTGAGAATCCCATGATGGCTAAAACTTAGGTGTAGGGTGAAGTGTGAGTGTTCATGTGTGTCCTAGTGTTTTCGCTCGACGGACCAGTTTCTTTTGCTTTACTTATTGGAATGTTTTCTCCCTGATGATGAACTTGATCGCCTTCATCGCCTCTTGTGGCAATTAAGTCTCGAGGCCACTTGATCATTGAAATCGTTATTAAACAAGTCGTTGGGGATGGTCAGATCTGATACACCTTTTAGTGAACCCTCTAGATGGTTAGGAGATGACTCTTTCGCAACTGGAGTAATTGTAGCTTTTGAGCTTCCGCCTACTGTTTTCTTTCTCAGTTTGTAGGCTAATTCCTTTTTCCCTTTGAAGGAGGAGGCGGTTCATTAACGCTGGGTACATCAGTCACTGGTGCTGAATTGGGACTTATATTCTCATCAGACGCTCCTGGCACACTGGCTTCTTTAATTTCACCTTCCTCGGATGTATCGGGGGCCCCACCAGTAGGGGCACCGAAGGCCCGGCCTGATCTTTGCCTTTCTCCATCGCGGATCTAGTTGTAGTGGCGCCAGTTGGGAGACTAGTTCGATGACTTTCCGCCAACAATCCAAACTTTAAATGCGATTCATTGGAAATAACGGATTTGATCTCCCAATCTTCCACGGGAATAGCTCGAATGGCCTCGATGGCTTCAGAATACCTAGTGCCTTCGGGGTGTGGGTTGATACCTGTAAAAGTCGAAAGAAGTTAAGAAAGATAGACAAATATTGAGTCCGAAAATAAAACTTACTCCGTTCCATCCATCTTCGCTTTGCGGGGGCAGCATACGTAAAACCATTCTTGCTTATACTGGGAGAATTTATTCCAAGCCCACGTCAGGATCTGACACTTGGATTGTGGCTCATGAAATATGAAGGATGAACCGTCATACCATCTTTTGAAGCGATAAATGTAGCGAATATCCTCGGGAGTAGGGAGCCTAAATAAGATGCTCATGAAGAGAATGCAAGTTCCATGAATAAATGCATGACTATTGGGATGAAGCTGTGCCGGAGCAATCCTAATATACCGCAATACCTCACGGAGAAATGAATTGAAAGGTGGCACACTTCCAACCCAGCACATGAATTTGTTGCATGTTGTATACCCGGCTGGGGGCAGGTGAGGCCGATCTTTGCCCCGACGGAACTAAAATGTCGTCAAAGGGAATTCCATGAATTGAACATAACCGACGAAGAGCGGCTTCATCGAATTTTGAAGCTTGTGAATCGGTCAGAGTATCCAAGATAACTGCTCCATCTATCACATCAGGGGCCAGGCCAACAACTACAACAGATGGATCAGGAATACCCTGTGTGGAGGTTGTCGGTTGATTCGAAGTTCCTACTACCTCCTGCCAAGAACCTGGCTCAGGTCTATCAAAAATTGTAGCAGAGCTCGATTTTTTGGACATCTTTAAAGAATGATGGATGTGACAGAATCCTGTTTAAACTATACTCGATAGACAATCGATATCAAAAATAACGATAAAAATATTTCCCCCATGTTGTGTGCGGACTAGTGCAATCATTCAAGCATGAGTATAAAAGAATTAAAGATTTGAAGACCGATGAAGTGTGATTGAGCATTAAACTATCGTCTTTGGAGACCATCATCGCTGACCATCTCCGAGAGTTTGTCCTATGTTCGGTAGCAGGGATATCATAATCGGACATTGGCATCATATGTTGAAGCCAGTTATTTGCTTTTGTTGAGTTGAATTCGCGTTTATAATTGTTAAAACTATGAAGTTACTAGTCTGAACCAGTTCCATATGCCTATGTGCTTAAAATTCTTGTCATTATTCATTGTTCTACGATCAGATGTGGGAATATGTGAACTTGACTTATGTTGTATTCAAGTTGAGGTGATTTTAATTGCTAATGCCGATCCCAAGCCCCGAAGCCGACCATCTTCCTAGACCTAAAACACCGATCCATTCATTCTCATCTCTCTCATTCTCTAATCACCGAATGACCCTCTAGGTCTATACCGGCCCACTCTCCTAAATTAATACCAACCCAAGCTCCTTTCGAATGACTCCCTCACTTGAATTACTGACCCGGTCGTATGTTCCCCTCTACCGAGCGATAGCTATTGGGACACACCGACCCACATTGCCTCCTAAGGCACCGACCTACATGCTCTCTCCCAAAACCGATCGACTTCGTACTAGATTGCCAATTCAGTCCTACTCCAACAACCTAACAACCACTCTCCCTCGCTCGGTGTGCCCAACAGGAGCTTACATCCTAGAGATCGCCGACCTCTTTTTTTCCTCTTTACCTCATCGGCCTTGAAATCTGTTAAGGCCATACCGAGCTCCCAGCATAAGGC
Source organism: Allium cepa (assembly GCA_030765085.1). Taxonomy (NCBI): domain Eukaryota; kingdom Viridiplantae; phylum Streptophyta; class Magnoliopsida; order Asparagales; family Amaryllidaceae; genus Allium; species Allium cepa. Next base: position 390,500,843 of record CM060939.1, on the reverse strand, counting down.
ATGCTCCTATCTCGGATTCGTCCTTTCCCATCTTCAACAACTCCTATTGGTCATAATTTGAAGAAAACTCATGAATTCGAGCTTCATACAAAACCCCTAGTTTGGGGAGATGGATCGAGTGAGGGATTCATATCTATAGGAATGGATCGAAGCTTATAGGAGCCGTCAGATTTAGGGTCGAAATTCGTTTAGGTTTGTTAGCGAATGGAATTGCAGAAAAGACGTCCTGGATTCGGGAGGAGAAAGGAAATTTGAAGTATTAGCTGAGGTTCGAGGGGAGGTAAGTTAGAAGGCCTTATAGAGATAAAGTAAAAGTGAAGGGAAGAAGAAGGAATGGGCTTTTATATGTGGATAAGGAAAGGTGAACCGACCCTTCTCCTATGGAACCAGTCAAAGCGCTTCAATGGTTCGGTGAATCAATAGGTCGAACGGCACCAAGTAAACCGAACGAATGGTTCGGTGCTTGTGCGTTGACCGATCCAAAAAAAGAAGAAATAGAAGAAGGGTGAAATATATATCTATGTGTGTATAGGCACATATAATGTAAGGAAGGTCCGTCGTGGTACAGCCTTCGTAAGATTGTGTGCATTTAGCTTTTGAAAAGTTAAGAAAAGGATCTGAATGACAAATGATTATCTTTCTGGATGAGCTAGTTTTTGAGAATAGGAGCTATTCACTGATTCAAAGTGCGGCATGTTGGTACACAAAACTCATCTTGGGGGCAAATGTTACCAGGCTACTTGGCCAGGCTACGAGACGATAGTTGTAGAAGATACAGTTGGACTCACACGAGGCTCGAGTCGAGGAAGGATTGGAGATATGTATGGGTCAGTATTCATGCATGGCTCGGCCCACATACATGGTTCAGCATGTATGGGTAGGTAAAGATGGTTCGGTCATGCATACGTTGCTTGGTCATGATTGGGGGAACAAGATGGTTCGGTCAGCATACGTTGCTCGATCATGATTGGGGGAACAAGATGGTTCGGCCAGCATATGTCGCTCGGTCATGATTCGGGGAACAAGATGGTTCGGTCATGCATACGTCGCTCAGTCATGATTGGGGGAACAAGGTGGTTCAGTCATGTAGTGATCAGCACACATTGCTCGGTACGTATGGGTCGACAACTTGGACCAGTCTTCATGGCTCGGCATAGTTGGTTCGGTATGCGTCGGAGAAGACAACAAGTCGCCATCGGAAGTATGGTCGATGATTCTATTATCCGAGTCACGCCTCCACTTGCTTTAGGCCATTCTCAGGAGACTCATGGTTCGGCCAGGGTGGCACGGCATACCTGATTCGGTCATGCTGGGGCATCACTCGTGGGCCGGGTTGTCTAGGTCATGGGCTTGCGTAGGGGACCTAACATATCTTCGTCTATAAATAGAGGGGCACAGGTACAGCTGAGGGGACCTTTTTTGGAATTCCAGGGAGACTCTGCGTTTTAGATACTCATTCTTTTTCTGTCAAAATTTGTGCTCGAGTTGTTTGTGTATGGAATTGTATCTGCATTCAACTCTTTGAAGAAGCAATAAAGATTTCACTCAAAATGGACGTAGGTAGTTACGCCGAACCACTATAATCCTAGTGTTCACGTTTTTACTGTTCAAATTGCGTTTTACTACGACATTCATCTGTTTTAAATTAATTTCTTCATTAATCTCTCTATATAATTCTACTCAAGGGTGTTAGTGACCAATTATGGTGCTAACAAGTTTAAATTAGATTAAAAATAGTTTAAAATAGATTTAATAGCTTAAAATAGATTAAAAATAGTTTAAATGGTTTAAAAGTGTTAAAATGGATTTAATATAGTTTAATAGTTTAATCTAAATGGTTTGAAATCCAAATAAATTTGAATTTAAAATAATATGTTTATAAATGGTTTATATTAAAATAATTAATTTGAAAGTAATATCAAATTAAATTATTTCTTTCCATTTTAACAAATCTAAACCATATCCAGCTTTCAAATGAACAAACTCCAAAAATATTCTTTCAATTCAAATTCTCAATAAAACTATTTAAATCTATATCAATTTCAAATCCATTTTTTAACTATAGATTTAAGCTACTCCAAATTCAATACATTTCAAAGTCATATTCAAACGTTTATAATAAATCAATTTCGATAAATTTCATTTATATTCCAAAATTCTACTTTGAAATTTCAATTTAATTCCTTTAACCAATTCATTTAAACATATTCCAAATTCAACGTTTAAAGCTTGGATTTGAAAATAATTCAGTTTATATAAATAAAATTTTATTTCATAAAAGTAATAACGCTTAATTGGATTCAAAAATTTAGGATTCAAATAATTTAATTTAACCAATCTGGTGTCCATATATAATTTTTTACCTATGGTCAGTGATATGGATATATATCATTTCAACCCATAATCATTTAAATATACGGGTATATATCATTTCAACCCGCAATTCCGAGTTAAATTCAAAAATCCATAAATTCTCTCGAGTCTATCATTTAACCTATAACGATTTTTTCCTAATCTAAAAGATCGTTCAGGTATGTACCATTTCAACCCATAGTTATTTACTAACATTAAACTAAGGGAACTTGCAGTGTGATAACAACATATGAATAAACATACATCCAATCATCAAAATATCAACAATTAAACATCCATCACAATCATAATTCAAATCAACCAATAAATCATAACAAATAAAGTGGTCATCATTATCAGGCATTCAACTGGCGATTTAAAATTCAATATAAAATTAAATGGTGATTAAATTCGACAAAAGTCAGATTTAACTGAAATGATAATTTAAATATACCAAACAACAATCCATTAATTTCTAATCGCATCATAAATTTAATTTAACTAACATAAGATAGTTTATAAGTCGTGAGTGCGTTAAAACACTCACCTTTGATTTTTTTTTTAACGATTTAAAATCCAAATAAAGACCCAAAATCTAACAGTATTAGAATTCGACCAAACCTATCCCAAAATGTCCGGAATATCGATAAGATCACAACGGAGAAAACCGTGTGTGAATCTGAGCTCGTATTCAAAAATTATGATCGTTGGGAGATTTAAAGTTCAAATTTAAATTAAATAATATTAAATATACCACGTCATCCTACCATCTTCACGAAACCCTACCTCTTGATCAACCCTCGCGCATGAAGCCAGGCTGAAGCCACCACCACTTCATTAATTTTTGCTGCCACTAGGAGCCACATCGCCACGATCCACCACCATCATCGAGTCGCACGCCACAGGCCGACCCTCCACCGTGGTCGCAACCACCTCCACCACCGCCAAACACAGCCATCACCGCTTCGACTATCTTCAATTTTTCTAGCGATCCAAATGATTTTTTTGACGAACTAATCACATAGATGAGTGCTGCAACTCGATGTCTGCACAACGGCGCCTCCCGATCGTCGATCGGACGATGATCCGCCGTTGGATCGAAAACCCTAGCAATGAACAGCTGAGAAAGATCTCCATTTTTTGGCCAAACCATGATGCAAGTTAAGAAACAAATTTCAGTAGATTGCGCTCGTCGAGAGCTTTTCAATGATATATAATTTGACAAAGTTTGGAGAGTTTAAATTTTTCGATTTGATTTTGAAATTTGATTAGGGTTTTGGATTTGTAGCCATTGAGAAGGAGGACGAATCATATTGATTGAATAAACAGATAGGTACTGAAATAAAATAGAGGCTGCTAGGATTAGAATGATATCTATTTATATGGCTGATCTGGATAAGAATGAATAACATATCGAATTAGTTCGAATGACAATAACGACCCGAAAAGTCCGTTTCGTTTTCAAAACAAAAGTAGGTCATCGCATTATATCAAAATAGATGTTTTCAATATTTTTAAACATATTGGAACCGATTTCAAACCCAAATTCCATTGTATACAAAAGTTGGCTTTTAAAATCAACTTACTTAAATTGAATCCACTAAATTGATTTTTATACGTTTCGAGCCCGCACGATCAAACGACAAGTCTGATCGCTACAAAACTTGAAATCTTACAATAATTCGCTATTCGGATACGATGAAACTTGTTTCGTCGAGATGCAAGACAATGGACAAAATGGCTATTTTCACGTTAATTAAATAAATTATTATTAAATTGGTTTGATCACTTTTTAAATATAAATTTAAAAGTTAACAATATTTATCATTTTTGATTGCCTAGAAATTTATAATCTTTTAAAACAAATTTCCATGTGCAATTCAGTATTTAGATATTGCACTGATTACAGCGTTCAATTTCAATTGCAATAAATTCATTAATTATAATTTAAATTCTAATAAATTCATTCATTCTGATTTACATCTTTTTATTCAATTAACTATCGCCTTATGGATATAATTAACATTGGTTTATGTTTGACTACATCAATATTCTACAGTTGTCATCTTAATTCATATTAACGCAATATTAAATTAGATTAATTTCAGTTGATTTACAATTTAATTTCAACAGATTAAATAATGAGATGATAATTAAAAATTACTACATATAGATAATTCAAACACATTTCTATGTTTATTGTTAACAAACAAAGTTAATAAATTCACATACTGATTAATTCTTCTATATTAACCAATTTTAATTAATTACATACAATTACACCATTAAACCTAACATTTAATTTATTTTGTTATTTTCAATTTATATCCAATTTAACGTTACAGTTATTTCAATTGCTTAGAATTACATTAAAATAGTCATCAATTACTTTGAATTAACATTATCAAATTAAATTCAAATTATTTTCTCCTTATTAAATCATAAATTTAAGTGTCTTATATTATTAAATTCCCAAAATCTTATTTAATTTAATATTTTAATTATCGAAAAAATATAGGTCATTACAACTGCCTATTACAGTATTTCCCCTACATTTCTTTGCGTGTGTGTATCGGCAATTGTAAAGGCATGGTGTTCCAACTGTCCAGGTCGATAGTGGTACTTAGTCATTATTGTAACTCTAATATTTATTTATGTCAGAGTATAAAAAATTATACTATATATATTTTTTTGAACTGGTAAAATTATACTATATTTTTTAGATATTATATATTTTCGTTCCGCATGTGAGATTCTAGTGTTTTTGTTCTCCTATTTCTTGTTCTTTTCCTTTTCTTATTTTTATTTACCCTAGCGTTCTGTATTTTCGACACTTGGACGCTCGACATGTGATTACTATGGGTGTCTTGGTGTCAACATTCAGGGGTCGAAAAGGCAAATCGTTACATTTGGTATTAGAGCATAAGGCTAAGAGAAAACCTTGACTTTGATGGGGTATAAATTATTAAGTGATAGGGTAATGAATGCCTTATTATGAGTTGAGTGCATTATATTTATATGAGAGCACGTACTAGTTAGTGCTATAAAAATGTTTTGTATTGTGTTGATTGGTCTATTAAGTGTTTCATGGAATATTGTCAATACAAGTTGCTAACGTTATTGATAAGGATCGCTAAACACTTGAACAAGACAAACCGACGCAATATTGTTTTCAAAATTGGTAAAAGAAATGCTTTTAACTAGGATTATATTTTATATATAAAAGAATAATTTTCAAAATTGATACAGTTATTTATGATGTATTTGTTTGTTAGAAAATGATAATATTCAATTCTTATCATTTCTTGTTTGATTAGTTGTGTTCGGCCAGTTTATAAGCATTGACTTTTGTTTGTTGATTGTTGTTTTACGTTAACCAATTCATAAGTAATACCTTTTTACAACATGGGTTGGGTAGATAGTTTTATGGAAACATTAAAATGAACACCATGTGAATTAAGTTTCGCAGTTTAACTATAAGGCGTTTGATAAATATCTTAGGTCAAAAGTTAGATTTAATAAAGTTGTTTATTAAAATATTAAGGAATGTAAGATATTTTTAAAAATATTTTTAAGTGAACTTATATAAGAAAGTGACATCATAAAAATATGTTTTATAAATATGGTTTATAAGTAAAAGGATTTAAGTTGAGAATTTAAGGACTTAAACCACGGTGTTTTCGAAAAATGAGTTTCAAAATTTTAGAGTAATTGGTGATAGTATTATTTGAAACTGTTTTAAAGAACTAATGTTTTAAAAGAGTTTTAAGATTTGTTCAATTTCAAGGTACTTTCAGAACTGACAAGTCGATTTAGGAATAAAATATTTTTATGTAGCTAGTTCGAGTGGCTCGAAAGAGACTAAAAATGGGCAGAAGATGTGTTCGATTGATAAGCACTTCTCTTAAGTATTATCCTTCTTAGTAAAGGAGATATACGATACTATTTGGTAGAACCCAGTTCCTTGCTTGATTTTGATGTTATCGATTTATATTTGTATTTTCTATGGATTTTAAAGAAAGTATTTTTGAAGTTTTGAAATTAATTTTTGGTTTAATGCTCGCAAGTAAGACTTGATATCCAAAAGATATATATGTATATGATCATTTCAAATGATTTGAAACAAAAGCTGATGTATAGTTCAAAAAGTTTCTATATAAAGGAATTTGATACAGAAATATAAAAGTTGAATTTTTATAACTCTTAATTTGAAAGGACAGCAAGTTAGAACAAATTTAACATTTATAGAACATCTTTATTGAATAAACAAATAGGAAAGTTTGTATATACTCTTAGGTTGTAGTAGAGTAATATACAAGTATGAACTTAAGCCTTGAAATATTTTAAAATGAAATCTTGTTTTAATGAAATGTTTTATCAAATAAAGATATGTCTTTGTAAAGTGTGTATGAACTTAAATAATATTTTATGAAATAATTTATGTAGATAAATGTAATTTAAAATGAAAATAATTGGTATAGTTAAGAAACCAGTTGGAATAAAGTACGTATGTTGTACTTACATAATTTTATTCGCATGCCAGTTCTCGATCAAGGATTCGAATACATGATTTTGAGGTGATTTACACCAGTTCGAACAAGGAAGATTCTTGACGGCGAATAGTTGGTACGGATTCTTGATATGATCCATAAGTTTTCTATCATAGTATATGGCCATATAAGGAGGAAAAGGTTTCTAATCAGGGAACTAAATCGAAGTACAACACCACAGAGATCAAGTGATCTACACTAGTTTGGAAGTGAGATTTATGTAATCGAGCAAGTAATTGATTTGAAATTTCATACGGATGGTATATGTACATCATACAGGCTTTAGTATAAGCATAATATGTTTTGTTGACTTAAGATGTTTTTACAAAATGACTCTCCGAATTGTCTAAAGTAGTATGAATAATCAACTAAGTAACAAGCTAAGGCTTTTAAGCGGAAGGTACACTTAATAGTTTATTTATCAGCCTTGTGCCATAAGAAGGTTTTCGAAACTGGAAAACCTGTAAGCTATGTTTTCTAGTAAATATGAGTGTTATTAAATTATTAATGTGTGATGGTCGCTTCTTTGGTTGCTTGTGTCAGAATTTGGAGGCTGAAATATTCTAAGGGGGGAGAATGAAATGACTCGGAATTTTGGATACTTCATATTTAAATATCTGAAGTATTTAAATATTTGTATCTAGGATTTAATGTAAATAAATATGACTTTATAACCTTGTTAAACACTTTTTAATCAATAATTAATAGTATAAAACCTATTTTTGAAATGTGTTCACTACTTTCAATAAATATTGAAAATGTTGTTTGCGCCAAAATTGGTCACAAACCCCAAATACCGTGAAAGCACCAATGTATGAATATAAGTCAACAATATTCCAAACACAAATCACAGATCACAGCAAACAACAAAAAATAGTCCAGAAATAATGAATAGAGACACAAGATTTATAGTGGTTCGGCTATCTCCGGCCTACGTCCACTTCAAATTTTTATCCTTTTATTGATGATCCTTGTTGATTACAGATGATTACAGCAGTAGTAATGAAGAATTTCGAGTACAACAGTTGTATTGAAGTGTAGAAATGAATCCGTCAGAGTCTGGACGTCCAATAGCCAAAAGGTCCTTTTTCTGTAGGCTTCTGGGTGCTATTTATAGGCGTAGGAGGCTGAGATCGCGCTCAAACTTCGGAAGACTTCTTCTGGCACGTGAGTGGGCCCACGCGACCGACCCCAATTCGACTCAATCTGTGATCGATACGAAGTGATTTTGTATCCATCAAAAAATGATCCAATCGAGCTGAAACTTGGCAGGAACATTCCTTACCTTGTATGCAAGCTGTTGTGAAAATTTTGCTGCATTTGGATAAGTGGATCTTGAGTTATGATCGATTCGAATTTGGGTTTTCCGTTGGTTGTCGTCTTCGAATCCATCCGTTCTAATCCATGACTTTCGACTCGATGGAGGCACATGCGCATCGAGGACGTGTCGTGATATCCCTGAGTTGATCCACCTTTCTTGCCGTGTTGAACACTTGTTTTCCTAGAGACGTGGGCATTCTTCACCGCTTTGAATGCTTATCCCCTTGATTCGTGGATCTTCCTTGTTCGTTTCTGCATCTCGTGCTTGTTCATATTCATAACATCGTTCGTTCGCATCCATCCACTCGTGTCTTTTTTCGTATCGACCCCAGGAGTATATTTCGTACCGCTTCCATTGATGGATACGAAATAAGTATGGGGGGATCGATACGAAGTGGTCATGAAAATGGACATGAACCTCATCCTTGGGATGGATACGAACGAGACCTTACCTGATGGATACCAACATGGTTTTACCTGATGGACACGAATAAACCTTTCCCTGATGGATTCGAAAGAGCCAAACTCTTCTGCCATCGATACGAAAGTATCGATTCGAGACATGCCGCCTCTCCCCATCTGACCGATACGAAACCATTGAGTCGTGTCCATGCTGATCGATACGAACAGTATCGATTCGAAGTCCTTCACCCTGTTCTACCTTTGATCGATGCGAACCCTATCGAGTCAAACCAAAACCGATCGATACGAAGCCGATCGATACGAAACACCAACTACCTGATCGATACGAAACGTGTCGATACGAACCATCCCTGCTGATCGATGCGAAATGCATCGATATGAACCGTGTCTTGCACACCGATGGATGCGAACAGCATGTTCTTCCTACCTTGCATCGATCATTTCTCCTTCATACGAACTCCGATTAACCTGAAATTTGAAACATACCCTTTCCTAGTCCTTATCATCATCTCCAAACAATTTCGTCCCGATCGGAGCTCAACCAAATTTTGACGACATCGATTGCAGCCTTGATTCCAATCGATCTCCAATCCCGATATCCATCATCCCTTGCCAATTTGTTGATATTCTAGCCTTGACCAAAAGGTGGGATAACATTTTCCCCCCAAAACATGTCTTGTGATAAGAAGGCGTGTTTTGAATAGTTCCGAATCCGATATCCAAAGTCCACAGACAATTCCAATTCCATGCGAACTCGACAACCGAGTCCTAATCCATCCTTATCCAATAGCCAATAACCGAATCCAGGACCTCTCCAGGTCGATATCCAAATCCATAACCTCTCCGGGCTCTTGCCAAGCGCAATCCACACTTGATGACCTTGGTCCAGTGTCCCTGGACGTTGAGCTAACCTCTCCGGGTTCTTGCCAAGCGTAATCCACACTTGACGACCGTGGTCCAGTGTCCCTGGACGTTGTACAATGCCATGGCTTGAGTCCTAAGCCAAATCCTGGTCTCTCCGGACCCTTGTTGAGCATAATCCATGCTCAACGACCTGAAAGAATAAATGATAATATGGGGCCTAAGTCCTAGGCCGTATCCTGGTCACTCCGGACCCTTGTCGAGCATAGTCCATACTCGACGACCTGAAAATAACAATTGATAATACAGGGCCTAAGTCCTAGGCCAAATCCCGGTCTCTCCGGACCCTTGTTGAGCATAGTCCATACTCGACGACCTGAATGAGTCAATTTACCACGTTCGGGCAAAGTGACTCACCCCTTGCCAGGCATAATCCATACCCGACGACCGTTTATCAAAAACCAGATAAAAATCCAATCCAAAATCCAAATCAAAACCAGAAAATCAGAAATCCAAACCAGCGTCCAAAACCGAAAACCATCATCCAAAGGAAAATCCAAATCAGACAGCAAACAAAACTAGGAGTTCAATCCAAACACCAAAACCAAACCAGAAAAAGAATCAGTGTCCAATCCAAAAGCAAAAGACAAATTTCACAAACCATAGCACCGCGGTTTATCATCATTCAGAGCATGCCTAGGGGCTATCTCCGTCCCCATACATGTGTAAATGACTTTGCCGTTTACCGGTAGCTTGTTACTTATTTCATATTATCCTGGTCAATGGATAATCAATCAACCATCATTCCTGGGCCTCGCATCATCATGGTGTGAGGTAGGCGGTGGTTGCTTCTGCTCCACCGCTGCATTCCGTGTCCCAACATACTGCCTCAATTGTCCATTCCTTACATGCTCCTCAATTATGTCCTTTAAGTGCCTGCAGCTGTTGGTATCATGTCCATCCAAATCATGGAAAAGACAGTGCCTTCCTGATGTCCTCTCCCGTTCTGATGGTTCTCTCCTAGCCGGCCTTCGGTAGGGAAGGCGATTCAGAATATTCAGGTATATCCGCTCCAGCGTCTCGTTCAATCCTGTGTATGTAGAAAACTTTGGATCCTTCCATCGCTTCCTGGCTTTTCCAGAATCATCGTCCAACTTCCTCTTTCCTTTATCTTTATCTGAACCTCTACTGGATGGTCCTCCATCCTCGGTTGCATTCACTTCCTTCAATTTCAAATCCGCACATGCATCCTCTTGTCGGAGGAACCTTTCGGCTTCGTGAAAGAATTCCTTGAGATCCTACGAGGGATCCCGTACCAAAGATAGCTTAAAGTCTGAATCCTCTCTGATTCCTGATACTGCTGCCATCAAAACCATCGATGGATCCGGCCGATCCACCGAAGCAACCGCCGCATTGAATCGGGTTAGGAAAGCTCTAAGCGATTCATCCATCCTTTGCTTTACCGATGTCAATGTCATCACGTTCTTCGGCCTCTTGATATGAACCCGAAACTGTCCCAAAAACCTATCCACCAATTCCCTCCAAGTCCTGATAGATCCTTCTCCCAGCTGCCTAAACCATATCGCAGCTAAGTCCGTCAAGTACAAAGGGAAGCATCGGGCCATTACTTCCTCCGATGCCCCCAGCACCTCCATGTAACTGGTGTACCTCATCAAGTGATCAGTTGGGTCTGCCTTGCCATCATATACCTCCACGCTAGGTAACTTAAACTTAGGTGAATTCTGAGCCATCCTTATTTCCCAAGCGAATGGACTCCTATTTACCCCTTCCAAGTCTCTATTGGTCAAGCCACCTCGCACAGTTTTCCTGATGATCTCCACTAATCCAGTATTGTCTTTCAGGGGTTGCCCCTCATTCCCCCGAGGGAACTCCGGCACATATTCTTCATGTGGCTTATTAGCAGCAACATTGGCCCTAGCCTGTTGAACTCCTTCCAAAGGTCCTCCTGTATTGGATCCTGCGGGCCTGCCCCCAAGCCCTCGTTGATTGCCTTCTGGTTCTGTATCCTGTCCTCCATCGAGTTCCATAACCCTAGTTCCTTGTCCTGCATCCACAGCCGCTGTAGTTGTTCCTAAGTTCTGCGTCCCTGCGGCTCTCATCTGCTCAAAGAAAGTCTGCATCATTTCCTGTTGACTTTTCAACAATCTCTCTTGCAAAGAATTTGCCATAGCTTCCATTTAATCCCTGGTGATGTAGACGGTTGCTTGTCTTTCTCCTGCTCCATAGGATGCTTCTTGGCTTCCTTCCTGCTGGCTTCTCTCAGCCCTTTGCCTTCTACTATTTTGCCTAGTCATTATCTTCAAGCCAAAACTCCTCAAACTCTTCAATTCTGAACTTCGAATCCAATGTAGGGGGTGCTAGTCCTTCTCAGTAAAAGCACAAAGTGTTTGTGCAAAAATTGGTCACAAACCCCAAATACCGTGAAAGCACCAAAGTATGAACATAAGTCAACAATATTCCAAACACAAATCACAGATCACAACAAACAACAAACAATAGTCCAGAAATAATGAATAAAGACACAAGATTTATAGTGGTTCGGCTATCTCCGGCCTACGTCATCCTTTTATTGATGATCCTTGCTGATTACAGATGATTACAGCAGTAGTAAAGAAGAATTTCGAGTACAACAGTTGTATTGAAGTGTAGAAATGAATCCGGTAGAGTCTGGACGTCCAACAGCCAAAAGGTCCTTTTTCTGTAGGCTTCTGGGTGCTATATATAGGCGTAGGAGGCTGAGATCGCGCTCAAACTTTGGGAGACTTCTTCTGGCACGTGAGTGGGCCCACGCGACCGACCCCACCAAGTTTCGACTCAATCGTGATCGATACGAAGTGATTTCGTATCCATCAAAAAATGATCCAATCGAGCTGAAACTTGGCAGGAACATTCCTTACCTTATATGCAAGCTGCTGTGAAAATTTCGTTGCATTTGGATCAGTGGATCTTGAGTTATGATCTATTCGAATTTGGGTTTTCCGTTGGCTGTCGTCTTCAAATCCATCCGTTCGAATCCATCACTTTCGACTCGATGGAGGCACGTGCGCATCGAGGACATGTCGCGAAATCCCTGGGTTAATCCACCTTTCTTGCCGTGTTGAACGCTTGTTTTCCTAGAGATGTGGGCATTCTTCACCGCTTTGAATGCTTATCCCCTTGATTCGTGGATCTTCCTTGTTCGTTTCTGCATCTCGTGCTTGTTCATATTCATAACATCGTTCGTTCGCATCCATCCACTCGTGTCTTTTTTCGTATCGATCCCAGGAGTATATTTCGTACCGCTTCCATTGATGGATACGAAATGAGTATGGGAGGATCGATACGAAGTGGTCATGAAAATGGACATGAACCTCATCCTTGGGATGGATACAAACGAGACCTTACCTGATGGATACGAACAAGGTTTTACCTGATGGACACGAATGAACCTTTACCTGATGGATTCGAAAGTGCCAAACTCTTCTGCCATCGATACGAAAGTATCGATTCGAGACATGCCGCCTCTTCCCATCTGACCAATACGAAACCATTGAGCCGTGTCCATGCTGATCGATACGAATAGTATCGATTCGAAGTCCTTCACCCTGTTCTACCTTTGATCGATGCGAACCCTATCGAGTCGAACCAAAACCGATCGATACAAAGCCGATCAATACGAAACACCAACTACCTGATCGATACGAAACGTATCGATACGAACCATCCCTGCTGATCGATGCGAAATGCATTGATACGAACAGTGCCTTGCACACCAATGGATACGAACAACATGTTCTTCCTACCTTGCATCGATCATTTCTCCTTCATACGAACTCCGATTAACCTAAAATTTGAAACATATCCTCTCCTAGTCCTTATCATCATCTCCAATCAATTTCGTCCCAATCGGAGCTCAACCAAATTTTGACGACATCGATTGCAGCCTTGATTCCAATCGATCTCCAATCCCGATATCCATCATCCCTTGCCAATTTGTTGATATTCCAGCCTTGACCAAAAGGTGGGATAACAAATGTGACCAATTTTTTAATATTAAAAATCAATTTTTATTCAGTAAAAGTTATTCAAACTTCTTGGACTTGTGTAATAAACTAATGAACACATATGAACACAATTACAACCATTAAATCTTCTTTGTTCATAAGCAAAACTAATTAAATCATAAGATAAGTTAAGAGGATAAGAAGGACTAAAGGACCCCTTAATCAAGGAATTCTTTTTCTAAGCAAGGTGTGTTAAGTGGAAGCATGGTTTGCATGTACCAAAGCATGGAAGGAGTGGGAGCATCATTGGTAATTTTCCGTATTTCCTAACTATATATAAACAACAACCTTTGTATTAATTCATTCATTAGTTTATTTACAATGTTTTGGAAAAAAGAAATTAAATTCAACACTTCTTTCTCCACTTTAACGCTTCATAACAATATCAATTCAATTCTACTCTCCTCCAATCTTTCGCAATGCTCTTATATCATTATTAAAACATGGTTTAGCATCAAGTAGTTGATATACAATAGAGCAAAAGGGGAATCATCTTCATACCATAAGCATCTAGGTGAACTATGAGGACTTGGCATGTGTCTTTGAGCATGGAGAAGGTAGCTTTAGGATTGGTTGATGGTAGGAAGTGTTGCCTTGGTTCTACTGTCTTGTAATTTTTGTTAACTTGATTTAAAATGAGTTATATCACCATCTTGCAAGTGTTTGTTGTGGTATAGTTGTTTGACGGTTGAAATATAAATGTCAAAGGAAAAACAATGCAAGTTATAACTTTTTAGGCCCACTTTCTTTTGAAAGCAAATGAAACATATATTTATTATAAATTCTCTTATATACCCTCTAAAAATTATAACATGGCCATGACTTGATGTATACATGTTTGGATACATTGCATGTGAAGTTAAAGTGTGTATGTAAATGGTTGAAGGGAGAAAAATCGCTATGAACGCACTTTAAATCCATTATGTTTTAACTTGCTTTGAAATGGTGTTATTTGTATACATTATTGGATAATATTGTGTGGTTTGCTCTAAACTCCTAGTATTTTTTTGGACAGCAAAGAAAAGGTTTAGAAAGTTATGGATATAATAGAACAAAAATGTTAAAGATTGAAGTAAAAAGGTTGCTATATCGACACTTTTAAATAGCATGTTTTTTAAGAAAAAACGTTTATTTTTGTAGAAACTTCCTTAGGGGTTCCGTTACCATTTTAAAAACTCAATAAACTATTATTCTTACTATAAAAATTTTGAAGCATAAATCATTTGATAGCTCGTTAAACGCAGTGGCAAAAGTTATAGTAAAATGGTCGTTATACGAACACTTCGGAAAAATACCTTATTTTCAAAAATTCTGTAAAATAACTAAAAAATATTCTTTGGGACTTTTCTATTTAAGTACTAAAAGTATACTAAATACTGTAAAAGAAAGGGATCAAAAATCATTTGTTAATGTGTCGAAAACTAGTCGCAAAGTTCGTGTTTTTCTATATTGTTTTTAACAAGGGCTTTTAAAACATTTATAAATGCTCTAGCAAATTGTTTGAGGTTTTTACTTATTTTAAAATGATATTTAAATTAAGTATTTTCCTATATTATTTTTAGGTTAGTTTTCTAACTTATATTAGAGAATTTTAAAATGATTTCATGTTTAAATATATTTTTAATAATTAATTATGAATTTTTAAAGTAAGCGGCTTTTAAAATAAAACATGTTTATATTGGTTTTTATATTTATTTAAAAATTCTTTATTTTTATATAATATTCTATATAAATAATTATAATATATTTTTAAGTAGTTCAAGAGTGTTTATAAATTATGTTATAAGTAGTCAAAAGGTATTTTATTTATATAATTATTTCAAACTATTCTAGCTTATATTATTTCAAAACCATTTATAACTTATATACTAATAACTTTAAAAGACTACTTTAGAAGAAGGAATAAAAAGTTAAACTTTTGAAATAAACGTGTAGTTATTTTGCATATGGAATAATAGTAATACTATACTTAACACTAAAAAGCCGACGAGGTAGACTTATCTATCTATGAGATTCGAGAATGAAGTGTCTAGGCAAGACTTTGATATGCAAACAATGCTCTAACTTATCGAGCTTCACTCTTGAATAAGGGATGTTACAAGATGGAATGTTGGAAATGTGTTATGCATATGAACTTTGATTTCTATAAGCGATCGTTTTTAGAACTTGATAGTCGATTAATCGACTATAGAACTTAACTTAATAAAATAAGTAAATGGATTTGGGATGTAGTGAACAATGTTTTTAGTGACATTTGTCTTTAACCCTTATTAGTTATAATTGGGACTATAATTAGAATACATTAAAACCTTAATAAGAAACACTTTAAAGGTACTTATAAATTGTTTTGGGTTTGTTGTGGCAATGTTTAAATAACATTTGTCTTTAACCCTTGTAAATTTAATTAGATCTTTAAATGTGATATTAAAGATAATGTTTTAAAGTATAAATTGTTTTAGGTTTGTTGTGGAAATGTTTATACAACACTTGTCTTTAACCCTTCTAAATTTAATTAGATCTTTAAAAAGGATTTGAAAGGTAATTTTTAAAGCATAAATTGTTTTGGGTTTGTTGTGGCAATGTTTAAATAATACTTGCCTTTAACCATTGTAAATTTAAATTAGATCTTTAAGAGAGGGTTTTAAAGAGACAATTAAATGTGAAATGTTTTGGCTTTGTAATAAACAATGTTTTAGTAAAAGAAAAATTAAACCCTTGAATTGCATTTTAAAGTGGAAAATATTGTAAAATGATTATGAATATATTCAAACCTTTAACAATTGAGTTTTAAAGATAATAAAAAATATGGAATCTTTTGGAATAAACTTAGAAAAAGTGTATGTTTTAAATATAATAGCAAGAAAGGATTTGCAGTAATAATGTTTGGGTAACATTCGTTTTAATCCTCTTTGATTATATTTTTAAATGAATCTTGTAAAAAGATTTGTGAATATACTTATACCATTGAGATAAGTATATAAATACTTTTGAAATATTTAGAAAAAGGAGTTTTATCAATAAAAGTGGTTTTAATTTATAATGGATAAATTAATTAAAAGGGATTAGAAGTCGTTTGTATGACTTGATCATGCTTTGTACCAATTGATAGTACTTGTGTGTTTACTTGCTTATGAAAGCATATGGGACTTAGTTTCCTTATATTTGTTGAAAATGATCTAATTCATCAATTCAGCCTTGGAGAGATCAGGTTCGGTAAGTGTTCTACTTATTGAAAACCACTTTAAGAATGAGAAAAGCACTTTATCTCTTAAAAGTGGATCTGTTCAAGATGTCGGAATCCAACTAGGGATTCATGATCTATTCGAGTGATGATGACTCGTGTGAAGATGTCGTATGTAGCCTCGACACCAGAAAATGACTAAAGCCAGAGTAGACTGCACAATCTGTAAAAATTCGATATTTTCAACCATTCACATCCGCACATGACGGACTTGAATTGCTCAAAATACCGCGTTGTAAATAAAATTTGGCAAATCTCAGAATATACAGTAAATAAATCATCACAGATCACAGATATAGAGTAAATAATAATGCAGTGGAATCAAAAGAGATAGTAGTTCATGAAACTACTATATAAAATAAGATACAGCTGAAGAGTAACAAGATACATTGGGTACAAATAAGAGTACAACACTGGAATCACTGGATACTGAAAGCAAAATAGATGGCTGGATCATCAAGCAAAGCTCCAACTCCGAAGGTGAGTCTTGAATGTTGAATCACTCAGTCTGACTCGAGCGTAAAGCAAAACACAAAACACTCGAGTCAGGACTTAAATACTTATGAACTGTAAATCAACTCAAGTGAACAGTAATAAAAATGCATCTGCAACTTAAAGGATGCTTGGGATCGTCCATCCTTTAAGGATCCATTAAACTATTTACTATATAGTAATATTGCGCTATTATAATAATGTCTACGGTAAAATAAAGTTACTTTAAAATAGCGTTGAAGGGTTACCCATATAGCCCCCAACACGTAATAGTCCCAGTAGTCCATCCAGTATCAGCATATCTCCAGATCGGGAGACTACCCTAAATACTCCATGGGCTATGGGAGAAAAATAAATTCGAAGTAAGGCTCGATATGGTAGCTGACACGACACAACTAGGCAATGCCAAGGTAGATATACAAATTACGCTTTCGGGCTGTTGGTAACGCATAGCAGCCACTACCACCCACCACGAAACATACTCCCAACGGAGGATGGTCATCAAATCAACCACAAGAAAGAGTATAGTATCGAAGGAATATGTCTGATCGGAGGAATGACCTCACTTGGCCCGTCGATCGCTCCTGTTTTAACAACATTATGCCAACTCACGGGAGTTGGGTTCATGTTCATACCTCAATAGGATCGTCGTCACTGGCCTACTTCATTCTGGAATCTCCACCACGTACACGATTGTTAAAGTGGTTTTCGGAGTTGGCAGAGAGTATGACAACTTCCGATCCCAGTCTCTTTAACTACCAATCGTTATTATGACGCCGTGGTCATTTCAAAATAGTTATACTTCAAAAATCAAATCATTTCATTTCCAAACTATATTCCTTTCAAAATAGTTTATACTTCGAAACCAAAACCATTTTTATTTCAAAACTATATTCAAATCAATACTATATCATTTCCATTTCAAACATTTATTCACTTTCAAAAATCATAATACTTTTAAAGTTATAAATCTTTCGAAATCAAAATACCTGAAATCATTACACTTTGAAAATCATAACATTTCGAAATCATACGCTTGAAATCATGAAACATTCCTTTAATTCTATACATTTTACAAGTTTATTCAATTAAACCCAAATTTCAAATTTCCAATTTAATTCAATTCAAACCATCAGTTTCAATTCAATTTAGTTTCCCAACAAACCATTTCAAATCATATTAATTTCAAATATAGATTTGGTCCATAAAAAAACTATTAATTTTTAATATATTTCAAAACTTTAATATACCATATTTCAAAACTAAATTTTATAATTTCATATACACATACATACATATACATATACATATATATATATACATATATCAAATTCACTTTCATATTATTTAGCTTTGAAATAATCACTTAATAAAATACAATATCATTAAAATAAACCCGAATTGCAAGTAAACCAAATATCCATTCATACAAATATAAATTCAAATATTCATTTATCAAATATCATTTCAAATTCACATTCTTTATAAAAATAAAGATTAAATCATTTCCAAACCATTTCAATAATCAAAATATCATATCCTTTCAAAACCTCATTATCAAATCGTTATTTGAATTCAAATTCAAATATCCAAATTTAAATACCTTTTAAAATCAAATATGTCATTTAAATATCATTTCAAAACACATTTCAAAATTTCATTCAAAAATTCATTTATCTCATTTCATTCAAATTAACACGTAACCAAGTAAACCTTATTTAAATTCAAATTTAATTTAATTTCCTTATAAATTCAAATTTAAATATTAAAATATATTCAAAACTTCAAAAATTTCACAAATAATCAATTCCAAAAGTTGAATCATTTAACACTTTAAAATATAACTCAAACAGTGTTAAAATCTATAACATTTCAGAACACTGTCAAAATTTAGCAACGACGGCATTTATAAAGTGCTATCGTAACTTATAATTTCCAAAATAGTTTAGTTCAAGAATAACGGCATTTATAAAATGCCGTAATAGATATTTAGTTATTTCAAACATAGATAAGTTCAAAACAACAGCATTTTAAAGTGCTGTCATAAAACTACAGCATTTTAGAAATACTATTAATAAAATTTCAGATTTTATTATACTTTTAAAAAACAATAAAACTTCAAAAAAATTCTATTTAAATTTATAAATGATATTTCTAGAATTCAAAATTTCACATTTAAATACTTTTAACATATGATTTATCACAATAAAATTTAAAATCAAATATCTAATTAAAAATTCAATTCATTTGTTAAGTTTTAATTCAGTGTTTCTTAACTTATAAATTTAATAAAACTTAACATTTTACTACAAATATTATTTCAAACTTTAAATTTAATTTCCATTATTTACTTATATTTTAAAAATATAATTTAAAGTCAAAAATCACATTTACTTCAAATTTACATCCTTAAATTCACAAACTCAAAACTTAATATTTAGCTTTCTTAAAACCATAAAATATATATTTTTAAATCAAAATTTCATACTTTTAAATTACATATCTTAAGAAAAATCATTTAAAAATATACCATAGGGTCTGTATATAATTTTCTAACCTAGGTCAAGTGATACGGATATATATATCATTTCAATCCACAATTTAAAAAAGAAAACCGGATTCTATCATTTCAAACCCGCAATTCCAAGTCAAATAAAAATACAATAAAAATCGCTCAAGCCTATCATTTCAGCCCATAACGATTTTCCCTATTCTAAAGTCCATTCCGGTATTTATCATTTCAACCCATAGTGATTATATTCTAACAAGGAACTTGCAGTGTGAATATATGCATAAACAATATAAACAATGATACTAACATGTCAAAGTCACAATATATTGTCATATATCAGATGTCAGGTGATAATTGTCAAAGTTAACAGGGTAATAGCATGAAATAACATATCATCATCATTAACTTGCATAAACATTTTAATTACTAAACACTTGTTATCGATTTACCATTTCATAAGTAGAAATGTCAGAGTGAGAAAAACTCACCTTTTCAAGCTGGAGACCAAAACAACTCACACAAGAGCGATTCCAAAGGCACGACAAGCTCGATTTGATTTAAATGAATAGTGAGCCTTGATATTCTTGTATACAACAAATAAACAACACAATATAAGCATATATATACAAGACAAAGATGAATTGAAAGGAAATGGAAATAAGAATTCCAAAGAACATTACCGAGCCTTAACACCAAAAGTACTTGACCATGACAATATGGCTTGTCACATGATCAAATAGGCTTGATCTCACCACACTAGGCTCAGCCTAGGTGTCAACATGGCTCGGGTATGGCATAAATATAGCACGGCTAGAAATGGATGAAGATGGAGGAGTTACAACATGAAGCGTACTAAGGGTCAAGGCAAAAATAGGTAGGGTTTGGTCAAATTTTTGGCTTGGCTTGGTCATCATATGGCTCAGCCTTGCTTGCTTCAGATCTGGTCAAGGCTGGAGTGATGGCCAGAGGTCAAGTCAGTAGGTGGTGGTGGAGCTAGGGTGGTGGCCAAGGTGATATGTGAAGGTGGTGGTGAAACTAGGCTCGTCTAGGCACGATTTCGAGGCATTTGTGCAAAGTTTTGTGGTATTGGCTCAATATGAAGGCACGGTCAGATCTAGACAAGGGAAAGGGAGATGATGGCTACCTTGTATGGTGGTGGTGATGGTCGGAGGAGATGAAGGTGGTAGAGGCCTAGAAAAATACAAGAAAGATCAAGTCAAAATCAATGAAAACAAGGAGAAAATGAAGAGAAAAGGTAGAAAAAGAAGAAGAAGCCCTTACCAATTTCTTTGGCTGTGAGTTTTTGCAATGATGGGAAAGTTTTTCACGTGATTGAGAAAATGAGATACATGGCTAAGAAAGAAAAGTGTACGGCCAAGAGCAATGCAATGAAAAGGCAAGAAGAGGAAAAGGCAAAGAAAGGAAAGGTCATGGAAAAATGAAAAGCCTTTGCCCTTTGGAATTTCTATATTCTTTTAATCAAACTAAAATAAAATCAGTAAATAAAATAAAAGATAAAAAATAAAGTGAAAATGTAATGAATAAATAAATTTTAGAAAAATATAGAAAAATATAAGAATATAGTTAATTATACGTAAACTAGTATTGAAAATTGAAAACAAAATATAACTAGTTTTTATAAAAATAACTACTACACTTTAAAAATGTTTTAAAAATAAAAATTATGTATATAACATGTCATATTACACATATACACACAAATTAAACAAGATATGACAAGCAAAAATATTATTTATATAAATTAAAATAAACAATGTTGTTAAATAAAACAATTTACATTTAATATTGTAAAAAGCATAACTTTCACAATATAAATCAGATTTCAACGAAACAAAAAGGCAGTATTCTTGAAATTTAATTGATTTCATAATAAAAGATAAAATTCAAAATTTTAAATAGTTAAAATTTAAATTTAAAAGTCAAAGTTTGACTAAATTGACCAAAATTTACATTTTATGGAAATATTCAATTTATTCAAGTTTGAAATTCTAATCCACATCCAAATCAACATTTATATTTAAAACAACAAAAATATTCATTTTAATAAATAAAATAAAGTTTTAAATAAAGAATTAAATTATAATAATTAAAATATACAATTAAAATGATCAGAAAATACAGGGTTGTTACACTCTCCCCCACTCAAAACTTTTCGTCCGCGAAAAGGAATGAGGTACGGGAAAGCACAAAAAAAGATAGAATGAAATAGGATTAAGACAAGATGACAAGAAGACTGAAATTATACCTAATAACTGTTGTTATAGGTAAGTTTAACAAGATGGAGATGATCACAAACATGAAGAAGATCTTCGAGAATCTGATTCACTCTTTCCGTTTGACCGACGGTCAATGGATGGCAAGCAGTGCTCAGATTCAAAATGAGTATCAAAGATTATCAAAGATTATAAATAGATTTCTAAACAGACTGGTATAAGCAATAGCCTCCCCATTCTATAGCAAGATAAGAAAAATAAGAACAACCAAAAGATAGTTTGAAAAAGAAAATAAGATAATAGATTTGAAACCATGAAAATTTCAACTTAAATTGGAAATTAGTTTTACAAAAGTTAAATAAATCTTAATCATCTCTAATTTCATTATCTTATCATCTAATTATCTTAAATAAACAATTTCTAAAATCATGGATTTGAAAAATCTCATTTATTATACTAAAAATATACTCAATAAAATTAATTCTTCTTTATTCCTAATTAAAATTAAAATTATTCCTCTCAATATATTTTATCACCTATGTTAAATATATTTACTACTTTAATTTATTCTTAGTTCCTTTAATATCATTTTATATTGTAAGTTATTCCATTACCCCTTTTCTCTATTTACCTCTGTTAATCTTTTTATAACTAAAATTTAAGTGCATAACATCTATTATAACCACTCAAATTTTATTTATAAAAATCTTTTATATATTGTATATTATCCAATTACGTATTCTACTTCTGTATAATTTAGGTAAGTTATATTGGAATGAAATTGTATATTAAACAAATAAAACTTTCCAATTCAATCATTTCAAGCTTGAATATTTATCCAAATCTTGAAATTATACTTAAAAATTATCTTTCAAGATAAAATTTAGGAGTTAAATTTCCGATAAATTCCAAACTATTTAGAGATAAATAAATGCATATATACTACATATATATCCATTCAAATTTAAATCATATATCAGCATATGTTATAAATCCAGTCTTATTTTAGAAATTCAAATCAATTAAATTTCCCCAAAACAAAACTGTAGCGAGATTACAAAACGGTCACTTCACTTCGAAACTCGAAAATGAATGTCGATGATGCTCCAGTCATCACCGAAATTATTTTCCAGCGACAAAGAGAAGAGCACTAATTTTAAACTTTAAACTTCTTCGGAAACAAATTTCTATTAGAAAATACTTTAAATAATATATCCTTTAAAACTTTAAATTCAAGTTTTGAAACCATCGAAAATTAAATTCTCAAATTTTTGTTTAAATTCATTTTAAATTTCCAAATAAATTTATAACCATGTTTATAGTTCAATTATTTATATATGAAACAAAAGATAATGATATATAAAATCAAATAATATTTCTTAACAACCAATTCAATAAAATTCAGAAAAAATTTATAATATAGTTACAAAATTTATTTCATTACTAAATTGGAAAACATATTGTGTCAGTTTGCACTGTCCAAGCGTTTTGAAAATCATATCGATAGCGTTGATCAGACGAATCGATCGGAAACCCAAATCAATATCAACAACTCAAACAACACAATATATAAAACATTTTAAATATTAGTTTACAAATACACTTCAAAATGATTTGAAGTAAGTTGGAAACAAAAATGAGATGATTAAATAATAGAATAGGAAGATGGATAAGCTGATATAAATCACAGGCAACCTTAACCGGGTCAAACGTGACTTAAAGAATAAGATCGATGTGGATTTCTGGGATAAATCAACATTCGGTCTTAAGAGACAAAGTTTGGAATTATAAGAGATACTAGCATCTAAACCAAGGATATAAAATCTCTGGTAAATCGATGTTGTTGTAAAGGAGTTTCACCCCTTTACAAATCAATTAGAGATCGGCGAGACCGTCGACTCACTATAAAGATCATTCGAAGTGAAGTTATGGGATACTCCAGAATCAAAAGAAGACGAATAGTGAGGGACACGAATGGATTTCGGAACCGCAGGGAACATTCCAAAATTCAAAGGAATCGAGTCAAAAAGAAAGAGATTCAAACTCAAATGAAAGTGATTCTGCAAATACCTTTACCATATATGCTGAGTTTTGCCTAGAGCTACCAAAGCTCTGATACCAAATGTAACAACCCGATATTTTCAACCATTCGCATCCGCACATGTCGGACTTAAATTGCTCAAAATACCGCGTTGTAAATAAAATTTGGCAAATCTTAGAATATACAGTAAATAAATCATCATAGATCACAGATACTGTGTAACAGCCCAAAATTTTAACAAATATTTCATTCTTTTAATTATAATACTTTGGGGGTTTGTTATATAAAAATCTAAATTTTGAATTTGATTAAAACATTGCCCAAATTTTTAAATATAGGATAAGATTTCTGAAATTTTGACTTTGGTTAAAGATTAACTTTAATTGGAAATTTGGTTTATTTTGTTGAAATGGTAAATAACTTAATTTTAAGCAAAATCATGTTATAATTAAGACATAAAATTTAAAAAAAAATAGTATATAAATAATCTTTATAAAAAGAACGT